>OW028750.1:25157590-26630090 GCA_932294355.1 Aporophyla lueneburgensis | reverse complement strand
TAAGCTTCGTTGTTTTGCGTTCGTTGTAATATGAAAATGTGTTGAAATTAATATTTGTATTTAAAATATTAGAAATTGTGTACATTATTGGTATGGTAGATACTGTATAATGAAGTAACAAAAGTAGAAATTAGTTGGTAGATTTGCTAAAATGTTTTGTCGTTTAATTTGTGACTTTAAGCCAGAATTGTTATGACGCACCGACGGGAAAATATTATTTCATTGCAAAGTCTTCCATTCTTTTGCATAATCTGTTGATTAATAAACATACTTCTAGACTACTGTTTAATTAAAAGTCAAAACATGTTTACAACCGTTGCGTTGGTGCGAAATGCGTTTTTGGAAACTGGCACATGTCATTCAACAATTATATACATTCCATAATATACTACATCCGAACCCAATATATCGAAGCTTGTTGTACTAAACCTGTATTTTGTTGAATATCTCATTGTTGTCAATTGTACTTAATATTTGTTTAGAACTGCGCTCATTATGATAAGGATTCGGTTTTTGAACAAAGTAACACTGTTACATAGCATTGAATGTAAAATTATTATAAGACTGATGGCTACCGGGCCATTACTGTGTTTAGACGTTTTAACCAGTGTCGTAGGTGAGCGAAAAATGTATGGACATAAAACTATATTCGCTTTGCATACTATATTAGAAACAGTTACTCTCGGTATCTTCGCATTGCATTATGTCTAATCTTCGTTCACATAGGACCATCGGTTACGGTTTGATTTCCTAGGAATGCGGCTGTCTAAATTCGGGGCACCTTAATGTCCTAAGGGCGTTAGCACACCTCCGTCTCGAAATGATTGATGGGAAACCGCTTAACGAAATCCTCTAAGGCGGCCCCTAAACGATCAATTAAATTGTGCAATATTACGAATTGTGCAATATTATTGACCGTATAGGGTTAATATTGAAGATTGCGCAATGATTGAATGAAAGTTTGAGCGTGTTTAATTTTTATTGCACCATATTATTCCATTGCATCGTGTAGGGTCAGTATTGCGCAATATTTTTTTGTATGTGTTTTGTCTTAACGAGGAGTACACGGGAATTTCTGGCGGGAAATCAGACGCGTAGCTTGAGTTTTTTCCAAAAACTGAATTGTGATGAATTTTACAGAAAGTGCTTTAGTTTTGTGTCGTAAACTGCATTAATACTATTCTTCGACTGAACACAAAAATATTGCGCAGTTCGTATTATTGTGCAATATAAATGATCGTTTGGATTCAAAGCGCCTCTCAATCTTATTGTACAATAAAATGTATTGTACAATGTTATTGTAGGTCTAGGGGCCGCCTAAGAAACAGCACTACATTATGTCGCGATTTGAGTAGCGGAACGGTA
Organism: Aporophyla lueneburgensis; assembly: GCA_932294355.1. Lineage (NCBI taxonomy): Eukaryota > Metazoa > Arthropoda > Insecta > Lepidoptera > Noctuidae > Aporophyla > Aporophyla lueneburgensis. Next base: position 26,628,725 of record OW028750.1, on the reverse strand, counting down.
TGAGAGTCAGTTGAATGCAGTCGGAGCAGAATGTCGTCTCTTTACTTAGTCAATACACTAAAGGTCTACTTCAGACCTCTTAAATTATTTTTTATATATTTATCAACATCAATTTTACAAAAAAAAAAAAAAACTTGTCGATTGCTACAGATGCGTCACCACAACAAATTAGCGCGGTGAGTGCGGAGGTGATTCCGAGCATATTGGCGAAATCATAGCGGAAAAGAGATAAAAATCATAATCAAACCTGTGCGTTATAACAGGCAGTTTAGCTTGTACGAACGGACAAGTTATGGCGGCACTACGGTTTTCGGAGTGATGTGTTAATCGCCTCATACTGGTGAAAATGATAGATTTTCATGACGGTTGTTATGATAAGACGAAAACGCTTCCCTAAGAAACCGAGCTTTACAATGTAAACAGTGCTACTGACGTGTATGCACGCCCTTAGCGCGTATACACGTCACTTGCAGCGTGTAAACGACGAAATTATTTAACCCTTAACAACAAGATATGACACAAAATGTTAACCCTGAACAATTATACTACCATACTTGCCATAAAGGAAAGTTTTATTTTTAGTTTATATTCTTATGACTTTTATAGACCCAAAAATCTCACTTCATCGTTGTCTAGTCAATGGACTCGCATGTAAATAAATTATGAAAATAAACACTTGAATGAATAGTGTGATATATTTTTATTTGAACATTTTAGTAACATAAATAAACTCACTGCCTCATTGGTCTTGGTTGCGAGTGCTACTAATGAACAGGCCCTGAGTACGATTCCCGGGTTGGAGTGTTATTGGCTTTTTCTATATAGAATTTCTCAGTCGCAGCCTGGAGTCTGGATCAGTGCCCAGTTGTTGGCAATAAGCTCGCCTCTATTACATGGGACTTATAACTGGCGTACTATAGTTACACTCTGCTCATCCCTTCAGAGAAACAAGGCATGATGTTATGATAAACTCGAGCCTTCTCATGGTGGTAGGCAGAAACAACACAGTGCCACCTGCTATTATCCTTACATATTTATTTGCCTCATTTACATATATACATCTGCATGCGTAGCATGACCGTTTCTTTTTTTTTACTTTTAAAGGGGTTTTGTCGACGGAAGAATAGACAAAATTACAGACTAGAAAGATTAAAGACAGAATTAAAGATTGTAGAAAGATTTGTACCGTTGTATGCTGGCGTAGCATGACAGTTTTATCTCTATTCTACCAAAAATAGACAAAGTTCTTTCTATGGTGGTCATGCTAGGCATGCAGGTCATCAATTATTATTTTATCAGAAATCATTTATTATTTACACAATATACAGATTTTGTTATTTCTAAACACATTATACAAAGTTATTGATTTGTTTGTGATTATTTTAAGCCTGTCACGGAATATTTGACTGATAAGAACATTATCAAGGCATTTTATTAATGTATTTAAAAGTAAGTATAATACATTTTTAGAATTGTTATTTTCATAGGAAGGAAAGAAAATATTGTATGAAGGAAAGCTAAGATTAGAAAATAATTGCGATTAGTACATTACACTTTTCACCTACAGCACTAGGCTTGAGAGCTTGAGATAGAAGACAATTTTTTAAGAAACGCATTTTTTCTTTAAACCTATTCATATTAGTATCACATTATACAAATAATAGTCATAATAGCCATCTAATCAGAATATAACTTATTGAGTGGACACCCAAGAAGAGGTTTTATTGCTATCATTAATCTGTACTTTAATTTTCTTCATCTTATCCCTAACAACATCACATGCTTGCAGAATCTCTTTGTCTTTCCTCGCTAAGGCATTCAATCTCACTGTATGTCTAAATTCTACCAGTGTGTCTATCAAAGAGTTTGATAACACACTGTCTTGAGCTGAGTCTTGCAGCTTCAGTCCAAATGTAGTCAACATGTCGGTAATATACTCTGCTATTAAAACAATGGGCACAGGATAGTATTCTGAAGTATCCAACCTAATAAGACTATTAGCATTACTAACTAAAGTAAGAAGATTACTTATACAAGCTGCAGTGTTACAATCATTTTTCAAAGCCTCAATATTAGCCTCTTCTATTTTCTGTAAATCCTCCAATATCTTGTCTTTGTAATCTCCATTACTCACTGCATTGTTATTGACATAAATAAATGCATCCTTGAGGAAGAATTTGAACTTGTTTAGAACCTCTTCGGCTGTTTTCATTACTTCAGGGCTGTACTCCATTGGGTAGCGGTAATTTGATGTGAGACAAGCCATTCTGAACACGTCGGCACTGTGTTCTTTTAGTAAGTCTGATATTGATATGGTGTTCTTCAGAGACTTGGACATTTTAGTGTCTCCTTTCACATGCAGGTGACCAACATGGATCCAATAGTTGGCCCACTGTCTTATATTGTGGTAAGCACATGACTGAGCTTCCTCATTCTCATGGTGGGGGAACTGAAGATCAATACCTCCTGCATGGAAGTCTATTTGAGATCCAAAGACTTTACTGACCATGGCAGAGCATTCTATGTGCCACCCAGGCCTACCTTTGCCCCAAGCCACATCCCATGAAGGCTCACCAGGCTTATAACCTTTCCACAGAGCAAAATCTGTTTTGTTTCTTTTCTCTTCATTTGCTGCTTCGCCTTCAGTTTGAGGCTTTTGTAGTTTCCCATATGAAGGAAACTTGGTGGTGTCAAAATAAACTGACCCATCAAATGTAACATAAGCCATCTCTGTGTCAATCAGTTTCTGTACGAAACTTTCAATAGAGTGTATATGGTCTGAAACTCTAGTAATTATTAGTGGTTTTTCAATGTTCAAGGAAGCCATATCAAGCCAAAACTCATGTTCATATTGTTTAGCGATATTTTGAAAGTGTGTTTTAGTTTCAATACCTTTTCTTATGATTTTGTCATCAATATCCGTGATGCCCATAGCCGTCACGAGTTTTATTTTCAAAAATGATTTTATAATTCGTTGAATGATGTCTAGCTTGACGTAGCAGCTCGCATGGCCTATGTGAGCGGAATCGTACACTGTCGGCCCGCAAGAATACCAGGTAGCGATGTGAGGGTCATTCAGTATTACCGGAACTTTTTGATCTGCGACACAGTTGTAAATGTATGCACCAGTTGGATTTCCATTCGGCATTAACCATCTCGTTTCTTTGTAAGGTTTCAAACTGCACACGTGCGAATGGCTTCTTGAAATTATAGGGAACAGTTTCCTCATTTTTGTTGCACTTTATAGTTCATTAGCGATCCGCGATATGAACTAGAGATGAGGCGTATATACTGGTACAGGTATATATACCAGGTATGTGCTTCCCAGTACGCAGCCCGGGTACAGACCGGAATACTGGGTAAATACCTTGAAGGTATGACGTCATACGTATAGGCTAGTACGAAGCGAACCGCTACCACAAGGTATCAGCCAGTTCGTGCAGCATCGGTCCGCCGAAACCACCCGAAGCTACCCGACCGCTTACGACAGGACCCGAAGCGTCATTCGTGCTTTAGGAACGCTCGGACGATCTAATAAACTTAGAAAAAAAAATACATATGTCTACGTTCTTAAGGAATATAATTGCGTAATAATATTATTGAATAAAAAAAATACGAATTACATTTTTTATCATATCAAAGAGTTCTTTAAAAATATATTGTGTGTAATAAAGTGATTTTTAACTACGCAGCTAGTAGTTAGTTTAAATAAAATTAATGTTATTTTGCATATAATATTTAGCACTCACTAATAACCATCTTCATATCTCATACTTGACAAATCGTACCTACATAATATTGGAGGTATGCCATACTTATCGCATACGTTTACTTATCGAAATCATAACACACCCAAATACTTACAGGTATTTTGAAACCCGGTTTTTGTACCCAGTATTTGGCGATACCCATACCTTGAAGGCCGGGTATGGAGATTGGCAGGTATATCTCATGTCTAATATGAACTTCACTGGGGGAGATGGGCACTGGAACTCGAAATCACACAACAGCTGATAATAGTGATCATGATATCAATGAACTGACAGCAACAAAGTGTCAAAAAAAACAAAAAATTCTATCGCTCCGTTCTGTACTTCAGTATTGTACTTCGATTTTGTGTAAGAGTTTTGTATTGTTTTTTAGTTATTCCTGATTGAGTTTAGGAGTACAAAAATAACATTTATTTTACACTGAATAATTTAAAAAATCTAAATAGTAATAAAACTACTGCAACTTAAAAATATTCGTGCACCCGCTGGAAAAGAACGAACGTATAACGGAAAATTCATTTCTATTGTCGGTTGTCACTGTCACTGTCACTTCGAGTTCGAAGGAAATGTCAACAAGATATTGATAAACTTGAGAATCAGTCTTACTATTTTTCAGTGAAATAATACACGATTTGAAATAAAAATGGTCACGTTTGCTCCGGATGAAATTGGCTTAGCTGACAAGTCACCATGTTCCGGTATCAGGGCTGATCTCAAAATATGTTTACTCGCAAGTGACTGCTGCAAAAAGGTTAGTTTTCGGTTTTCATACAACGTTATTTTACGGAGCCATTTAGATATTTGTCTAGTACTATTAGTAGTCACTCTAAAGAAGTTATCCTGTGATATTTTGCTGCAACTTAAATTGGTTTTCATTGTTTTTTAACCCCACAATCTTCAAGAAATCTGTTACAATATTATATACTGGACCAAAAATTAATATTCAAATTTCTTCAATTATATGGTGTACAGCTTAATCACCACAGAATTGAACAAACTACAAGCAGGTACACCACCACTGAAATTGAGTACTTAATGTAAACTGCATAATTGCAATCTGGGACTTTGTTGCGTCACTTCTTCCTAGCTAAAGCACTAGGAAGTGGTGAAAGGCGGGGATGCTGATCCTCAGCCAATTTTCATTTTTATTTTGATTGTGTTACTTACAAAATACGCGCTCAGACGTGGAGTTGTGGACACCAGCCCGTTCTACCTATCACCTATTGTGTTACTTGTGTGTAATATTCAACATCTTATTATTCCTGTATCCATAAATTACAAAAATTAATTTTATAGTTTCCTTGAAAACTGAAAAGATCTTCCATGAGATGTTTAACTCTGTTCCAGGATAAGAAAACACCTAGAGAATGTCTAAGAGAAGGAGTGGTTCCGGACGAGTGTGCTCAACTTAGGCAAACCTTCTTTGAATGTAAAAGATCAATTGTAAGCAACTTTGTCATTATTATGTCATATTGAATTCCAGTAGGGTTAGCAGGCACAAGATGAGAAGAGCAGTGGTGGCCCAGTGGCATGGCTAAGGGGCCATCCACAAATTACGTCACATGAATTTCATAACTTTTGACCCCCTCCCCTGTCCTTGTCACAGCTTGTCACATTTATGAGACTCCCCTAGTCATCACATATTTTACATCTTAAAAATAATTATTGAATTAAAACAGCAGTTTCGAAATTAGTTTGATTTCAATTTAAATGATTCTTTAATAAAATTAACTTGAAATTTGAACCTTATATCTATAGAATTGCAAATGTTTTTGAGTTTTTCGTTAATAGTTCCGAGTTCGTGTCTTACTTAACTCTTTCAGTCGAAAGCCTTAACACCTAGATTTTTTTTCCCTAGTGTATGTGATCTTTTAGTTGTTAATGATGCTAAAACCAAAATAAAAATCTTCAAAATATTCTTAATGTAAAAGCGTGACTGAAAGAGTTAACACTCTGATTAAAATAGATTTTGTGACGTCGCGAAATTTAGGACCCCTCCCACCCCCTTGTCACACAATGTCACACTTCGTCAACCCCCTCCCTCCCCTTTAACGTGTGACGTAATTTATGGATGACCCCTAACGAGTTGTAGGTTCAAACCCAGTCAGGCGCTTTACTTTGTGTAAATAACTTCATCAAAACTGCTCTTGAAATGATGAAAGAAAAATTGTGATGAAACCATGATGACCTAGAACCAAAAATTCAACATGAACAAAGTGTCTATGAGACGGAGGGAGTGGTCCCTCTCCTATTCAAAATTAACAAAAATTCATCCATTCAAAACTAAGTGCTCCATTCCACTTTATCCAATATTAGTTTCATACCGTCTCCAGCTTTGTTCTCTCATTATTATTAACTGTTAATAAAAACAATCTCCAATCTATTATAAGTTTAATTTAAAATCGGAACCTTCTGCTTGTGATCCTAATTTGGTGAATGAGACATTACTGATACTTTGTAATTTTGTTATGGGACTCAGCTCAATATATCATACGCGCTAGTCACATCTTAGCTACACTTCTCGCGATTGGTTAGTAGATGGGTGACCATATTTCCATACCCAGACCCGTCCGTTGCTCGGAAAGCATTCATTGCCATTGGCCTCGGCCGTTATTCGTGGATTTTTGACAGACATTATGGTTCGTCAGAAGCCCCAAAGTCTGATAACCAATCTTACTAGGAATACCTACTTGAGTGCGAAAGCCGTATCATCGAATTTTGTTTCATCGAAAACCTTTCAACGACATCTCTAAACAGCGACGCCATGTTAAACCGACGTCTTGTTGCTGCGATATTTCGTTACATCGAAACACTACTGCGAACGATTTTACTGCGTAAATAACATACTGCGAAGCTTTGTTCAATCGATGTCTCGTTACTACGATGTTACGTAGGAAAACTTACTTTGGACGAACTTAGGGCGATAACCAAGTACATCGATTTTTTACAAAACATTACCTACATTTCTTTAAAAGCAAAGAGCTCCATCTGTCATGAATATCAGTGTTTAAGTAAAGATTGTAGATTATTGCAAAGTTTGTCTGAATTGGGCACGCCGCAATTGCAGCGGTAAGTCCCCTCTTTGAGGAGTGGATAGAGAGGCACCACGGCGTCCTCACCTTCCGCCTGATGCAGGTCCTCACCGGGCATGGGTGCTATGGTGGATTCCTGTTCAGGATAAAGCGGGAGGAAACGCCCGGGTGTTTCCATTAGGTACGAGGATCGTCCGGAGGACACGGTGGAGCACACGGTGGAGGTGTGTCCTGCCTGGGCGGAGCGCCGCCGTATCCTCGTGGAGGCGATCGGTGGCGGCGACCTTTCGCGTCCGGCCCTGGTGCTAGCCTTGGTACGGAGCGAGAGGGCATGGGAAGCCGTTACCTCCTTCTGCGAAGTAGTAATGCTCGCGAAGGAGGAGGCGGGGCGCATGAGAGAGTGGCAGTCTCTGCGCCCTCATGTCCCTAGCCGCCGCAGGAGGAAACCCCCCTGCGTCGGGAGTCGATAGCGGACTCCCGGCCACCGTAGGCACGAGCTTGCGGGCGGCAAGCAATGGGTAGCTCGCCGCCCGGTAAGGACCAGGCTCGGGTCGACGGCGCGTAGTGTTCCACGCGCGCCTCAAAGAGATGTTAGCAATACTGAAGGGGGCCCTTTCCCTCCGCCCAGAGCGGGAGAAGTTATTTGATGACTTCCCATACAAAAAAAAAGTTCGTCTGAATTTATTTGCAGTTATAAATGATTAAACTTTAGGTAAATACATTAACATAAGCAAATTTTTTCTTGTTATTTATTTTTTAATGTCAAAATAAAGATCACTGCTTTTAAAAAAATGTTAAAAATGTAGATATTGTTTTGGAAAAAAAACGATGTACGTGGTTATCGCCCTAATTTCGTCCGAAATAAGTTTTCCTAAGTAACATCGCAGTAACGAGACATCGATTGAACAAGGCTTCGCAGTATGGTTTTTACGCAATAAAATCGTTTGCAGTACAGTGTTTCGATGTAACGAAATATCGCAGCAACAAGACGTCGGTTTAATAAGGCGTCGCAGTTTAGAGATGTCGTTGAAAGGTTTTCGAAGAAACAAAATTCGATGATACGGCTTTCGATGATACGGCTTTCGTACTCAAGTAGGTATTCCGTCTTACTAAGGGGTGTAGTTTTATCCAATTACTATGTTGTAGAGTTAAGATTGATAGGCTGTCGCTCCATGTAAAGTACTAGTATTCAGTTGCATTCGGTTAATCTGGATGCTGACTCGAACGTGGTTGGGAAAAAGCTTGGCAGATGATGATGATGATCTTAATTGATTTATTTAAATAAATAAATTGATATATTAAGTCTTTAAATAAATAAATAGATACATTAAATCTTGAGTGTTAGTAATCATCTACCAAACGAACCGAAATAATCTTTCTTTTTTTTAAACGGACCACTTATGAAATTATTTGGTGGTGTGACATTATTTTTTGGCTAATAACGTCTTATTTTTCTTTCCAGTTGGACAACAGAAGAAGGTTTCGTGGCCACAAAGGTTACTGATATATGTACATTAGCATAATCATTATCTAGGAAGAAATAGTTGGTTTTAATTTCATTGAATGTATAAAGTATTAATACATAATTTGTTTAATAAAATTTGATTGTTAACTATGATATTGTTTTGTATTTTACCAGTTGGTCATCATCGTCATTCCGGCTAGGATCTGAGTCCCCCTGTGCTGTGTATACGCTTCTGTTCATCTGTCAAATAGAGCAAACGTTTTCTATATAACGAATAACTACAAGAACGATTATGAGACAGTTATCTCCAAGTCAAACACACTACGACAGAAAATTGTATAATATTGTGGACTTAGACTTATTCTAACCCCGTGTTCTAATCAAAGCGATCCGTCGCGCGAAGACGCGGTTGTTGCGTTTGTATGTCACTCATTCGGTCGGAAAACCTTATTTTGGGTAGAAAATCATATGACCTCCGCCCTGGGCGGAGCGGGGGGGGGGGGGGGCGTGTCAGGCTTTTACTGACTAAAACCCAGCCGTCTTCAGTTGCCTATGCCTATGTCGTAAAATCGGTACGTAATAGGTACCTACCTAGTTGACGTTCTAAAGTGCCTTTTTTGGGCCTAATTGAAATAAATGCTTTGACTTTGATTTTGAATTAATGCAATGGTCGCTCTTTTGCGCGACTATCACTTTGGTAAGAACACCACCTAAGATTGTAGTAGGTGAAAATGTTCTTTGGAGAAATATTTGTAAAGAATTTTCGAGAAATATATAAAGTAGGCATATTTAATTGACCGGTTGTAACTAGCCTGGAATTTAAAAATACGAAAAAAAAAACAACAACATTTAGTTTAAACTTTTATTATAAAAATAATTGAAATATTAATTAAATTCTCTATACATTCTACAGAGCTTAGCCTGCACTCATAACTAGCTTTTGAAGCCAAACAGTAATTATTTAAATTGCTTTTATACAATAATACAATCGTTTTAAACATATAAGACTTTGAACATTTCTTAGAAATAGTGATGCCAATTTTATATTGGATTGATTCACCTTTAAAAAGCCAAAATATTTGTACCTATGGTAATAAATAGATTTTTCGGTGAGTATATAAGGTGTATCTATTCATACACGAAATATTTTAAGGGGTACACCTGTAGGTGGTAAAGAAGCTATAGAAGCAAAAAGAAAATTTTTATCTAAGCGTTTTTGAATTTTCGTAATTATTATAATTTTAAAACTACTTGAGACGTTTTGCATAAAACCTTTACTCCAAATTCTATGAATGGCCTGCCTGACCCTGCGAGGGCGACGACCAGACGGCACGAGCATGGCTGCGGTGTCTCGGGCCATAAAAAACAAGAAGGAGCCAGTATTTCTTATGGCGTCAAATAATTTATAAATACTATTTTTTTTTTAAACCCTTAGAAAATTTTTTTTTTCGTTGCCATAGCTTCTTTACCACCTACAGGTGTACCTCTTAAAATATATCGTATTTATCGGTATTCTAAAAATAAAATAGTATTGAATTTTATGCGATTTCTATAAACGAATATGGTCTAAAATTCGATATAATCACCCATTAAGTAGGGAGGAATTTATAGCAATGTTAATTTATAAGTTCAAAGGCTATTTGAGAATCAGAAGTGCTCAGTAGGAGCACTTTTTAAGCAATTCCAAAAATTAACAAGCTTAGGTAATGAAAAATATTTTTTGAACAGGGATGTATTTGGTGCATAAAAATAATGTATTAATTGAAAACGTTAGATTTTTGGTTCCACACAACCCAAACATTTCAACTTCTTATAGTAATTCTATTAATTCTTATTATTATAACTTTATTAAGCCTTATAAAATTGCATTTAACTCTAATTATAATACGCTAAAATGAGATACTTTAAATGTATTGCTGTTATCGAAATGTTTAAATATTTAATTTTAAAAATATGTATTTGAGTAACTATTAACCTCTAAGTCCCTGAGATACCACATTTGGTATAGACACAATGGTTAATAATTGTGTCTGTAATTAGCGGCATTCAACGGGTTAAGTTGGCAAAATCTATAGTTAGGCATTTGGTTTAAAATTTAAATATAACTTAAGTTCTAAAGCAAAAAAAACTGGTTATTATTAAATGTTATTTATAATTCGAATACCAAACTTGCAAACATTGTTTTATTGCTAACTACACATTGACTAGATTTAGCACCATAGCAAAATAATCAGGTCTTGACTAAAAACGATATTAAAGAAAACAGTAGTACATTACAATATGCTTGAACTAGTTACAAGTTTTCATTTAGGTATTATAAAATAAATAACTAATAAGTACTTACAGTTATCGCGTGTGTTAATTAACTCCACAAAACCCTGCTTACTTACTCAATTAAAAAAAGAATAGGTTTTATATGCTCTACGTTACTAACGGCATTTAAGCTAAACCGTTTCCTTTTACTGAGGTTAGTTTTATTTGATCAATTTCATTGTTTTTGGTTCTGTAAAATTGTTCGGTTTATTTACATCCAGTTCCTAGTACCTATCTAATGAATATTTATTAGAACTTAATATAAATGATTCTATATTAAAAAGCATAAATTAATTACGAGAAATTTATTTTTTATTATAAAATCTTATTTTAAATATTAATGCTTCTCAAGCCGATAACTATGCTTAAACTCTGTGCATGTACTCTTAATTTATAATTTTAATGAATCACAATATCAGGTAGGCTTCTTGGTCATATAAATTATGTTATTACAAATACAATTTTGATATAGAGAAAGTGTTGCTTGGTTTAGTAACATAATTTAGAAGGTAATGCATAGTATACCAGGGAATATCTTTAACAAGTTAAACTAAGCATGGTTTATACAATGACACGATGGCATGGATCTAAAAGTGACTGAATACCGCGTGCTTTTTTCAGTTTCAGCCCAGAGATTTTTATGGTACACACGGATACAGTTCAAGCTATACATTTCCAGTTTGAGCTGACCTCGCATTTTATAGGCTTTTCGCATAGAAATGAGAAGTCAGCTTATACTGGGAATGTATATGCATACTTGTTGTGTGGCCGTGCGTACCACGAACTTATTATTATTATTACTTATATGAAACTGTGTCATGGTCTAAACCTAGCTTAATTCGTGCAACAAGCTAATGTTATTAATAATAAATATCTAATATTATTTTCTTAAAGTTTAAAAACAATAAACTACAATATTTTTTTGATGCGAAATTGGCCACTCGTCTTTAGATGTTCGTTTAAGTCGACTATTTTTTAGCTATTTAGATGAGAATAGAATAAATACCTACCTTTGTTTTTTGAGTCTATAGATTATGAATAAAAATAATAGGTACATTTAATATCCCGTAAAAAGGTGATATTTTTGTCATTGATCACAATTAAAAACTAAAAGCAAACACATTAAAAAACAATACTGAATACATCTCTGTATTATTAATTCCATTATGAGATTTGAGTATTATAATATTATTGTGCGTTCCTAGTTTTAGCAACAGGTTAAATTAAGGCGAACTATTTTATATTTTGTGAGCATCACAACATTATTTCTAATTTTGAAGTGTGAAACAATGAATTGGAATAGGCAATGGCTATAAATATTGTCGATTGAACATCTTGTGAGGGTTATGATATGTATCTCGAGATATGTCAGAAAAATGGGAAAATCGATAAATAATTATTTATTTCAAAGATTTTAGGCAAAAATAGAAGGGGGATTTTATTGAGCTAACTTTCGTTATCAATCGAACATTTAATTTTTGGGCACGCACCTTTTATGGAAGACTTCACCCAAATTTAACAACATATTGTCGAGTCATGTACGTATAATTTATCATAGATTTTTATCTAGACGACTGTCAGAGTGAGGCGATTTGTCTCGTAGTAGATCATATCAAAAGTACAGTGAAAGGTTGAGAAAAATGGCGTCTACAGAAGAAAATCACTCGTTTATATTACGATCTCTTACATCTAAATCAAGAACACTTCGGCTCGACTCGCCAGTACCCAGTCAAACATTGTACCCATTTAAGATAGTCTTAAATGTAATATTAATACTTTGGTCCGTTTTTGTTCACAACGTGTGCTGTTTATGACCAATTTTGTCAAGACATCTGTAGATTGACTTAATAGAGATCCAATTATAAGTTGGGTTATCAGTTTGGGAAGTATACCAACAAATCTTTCATGAATCTTTAGCTGTTAAACCTCTTTCAATCATCTCTGTACCAGAAGTTAGTATGATGAATTCTTTTCTCGGGCTACCCAAACTCATTACCCAACAAAACTAACCTATCCTAACCTATTGATGTCCGCAAAATTAAAGTACAACACACTCAAGGCCAGCTGGGCCTTCGTCCCTCTACTAGAAAGTCTGTATGGGCCTGTAAAGACCCGTATACCCGCAGAGGCGGGCCCTTAGAGCCGTCACCAGCATCGCAGCCCCCGACAGGTCATCCATCAAGTTGGCACACTCGCACACTAGCAGATACATCTTGTCTCCATGGGAGGCCACCGACTTGTGCAGGGCTATCTTCCTCAAGCCCACCGTGTGAGGTAGGTGTCGGTATAACATTCGGGCTCCTGTCCAGTACAGCCAGTTTCTCTCGAAGCGTTCGCCATCGTCGCCCTCGAATACCTGCGAATAAGGTTGTCTTGTGAGTAGGTCAATCTTAAACAAGTCAGTTACAAAAACAGCGTTCTTAAAATTATTAAAACACTAGGTTCAACCCAAGACTTCATCTGCGTGAAAAGTTTCATCCCCATACCCACCACGTCGCTTTGCTTCTCTCGCCCGCGTTACACCACATTAGGATCCTTTGGAGCCGACAAAGTCAGAAAGAATGGCAAACGGAAACGAAATGTTTCTGTTTTTCTTTTTACTTGGCTCTAAAAGGTCCTAGCGTGATGTTAAATCTATACTAATATTATAAAGCTGAAGAGTTTATTTGTTTGTTTGGTTGAACGCACTAATCTCAGGAACTACTGATCCGAATTGAAAAATTCTTTTTGTTTTGGGTAGCCTATTTATTGAGCAAGGCTATAGGCTATACAGGGAAATTTTTTAACCAGTGCGCAAATTTTTTTTGGTGGTTCAGTATCAGTAATAGAACACATTTCAATTAATTTTTCAATACTTTATTTTTTATTTTTATCCGACCTTAAATCAGTAACCTGTGGACACCCTACATATTTCGTAATATGATATTCACAATAGTAATAATAGGTCAGTAGCCGCGCGCCCGGCGTAGGTACTTCGAAATTCTTAGAATTTTGACCGATCGAACATCTGGTAAGTACAAATAGGTCAGTAACCGCGCGGCGACGTAGGTACCTACTTCGAACTTCTTAGAATTTTGACCGATCAAACAGCTGATCGGTTGTTCACCTTCACCGCCTTGCCGGCGCCGCGCGCAAGTTACCATAAAAACCAGTTTCAAAATAAACATCTTTCGTTAACGATAACTTATTTTTTTTTTATACTAAGATATTTCAAAATAAAAATTGCATGGGTATTATAACTCGTTTAAGTTTAATTTGTTAAAATTTGCGCACTAGATAAAAACTTATCCGGTATAACACGCTACGATCAAAAGGAGCGGAGCAGCAATGAAAAATGCTCGAAAACTGGCAGGCAATTCGATGCGACGGGAAGAAAATTTGAAAAAAGCAAAAATTTTATGCGGACGGAGTCGCGGTCAGAGGCTAGTAACTTATAATACCGCAGAAATCGGTTAACAAATGCAAACGATAGTATCAGGGATTAGCGCGATCGTATACAAGAATTCTTCATTATTTAAATTTGTTCGTCGGCGGTTAGATCCTTCTGAATAGGGCAAAATATTAAAGTTGACTGAAATAGTTGCAAAGTCTAATTTCAAAGTCAACTACAAAACCACAAAAAGATATTGGGAAATAAGTCATTTATAATCAAATCCACGATACCTTATAAACACTAATGATATATCCAGTAGTAGACGTGTGTGACTTCTTGGGTCCTCCAGCCAAATCATTGAACGGAGGTCTACAGATCATGGCCACCTCGCTGTACAAGTCTAATGTATGTGCCGCTGAGTACCTTATAGTCTTCGGGTCGAACTTGTTCAAGGACGCACCCCTCATATTATTATAGAACAGCAAAGGATCCGTTTGCGTCGTATTTATCACATAGTAAGATATGAAAGGAAATTCAGCATTCTTCTCCATATTTGCCAACAACATCCCACCAACTGCAGTATTGGCCGTCGCTACATCATTCAACAGCTCTGCTGCAGCAGCTTTCTGTCTTATCAAAGGTTTGGCAAGCGGGGATTCCAATATTGGCTCTATTGGTTCCAAGGGACTCATGAGGTGGGCCAATATACAAAGTTTGGGGTCGGCTATTTCAAGGATGCTCAGGGAGTTTTGTGCAGTCTTTGTTGTCATGCCTTTTTCTGGCGTTGGAGGCGGAACTGGGAGCTGGAATTGAGTAAAAAGAAACCTTTTATATTAAAAAAAAGTAATTTTTAATTAAAAAAATAATTCTTTCTTAGGCTTGCCTCTAGGAATTCCGAAATTCGTCAAGACAATACAAAAAATTGACCACGATTTGTCACTGTCCACAAGAAGTATTTTCTCGTCTAGACCGCCTTTAATTCGTGGGCTCTTAAGCGTCGCTATCAACTATGTAAATGGCGGTCGCTGTATCAGCGCTAATTATGAGAAAGTATTCTGCCTTACAGTTGCAGAAGTTAGCTGTTTTTTGGATACGCGGTTTTTATTTTCCACAATATGCATTTTCAACCTTCGACTAACAAAACAATAACAATCTATATTTTAAAAACGAAAGCAACATGAAGTCTTCTTAATAATTGGAAGAATAATGTACTGCCTTTTCGTCAGAGTTTAGTCCAAGAAAGGCTATCTTCGTCGAAGATTCTTCGACTAAACTCTGAAGACAAAGCAGTACATTTATTCTGAACAAATAATACTGACAGGCACGCTATGCGGCTAGGATCGCTCACAGGCTTGCAAAGAAAGACTAGAAGAGACTGTGCGATGAGGTAGGACGGTAAGATAAGATAAGATAAGATCATTTATTTGCTTAAAACATGGTATACATAGGTGTTGTTATAAAAATAAGATCATACATGTTTAGCTTACAATTAAAGCATGCAAATTTAGTTGAATAATAAAATATGAATTTAAATACACTTATGTCCAAAAAAATCCTTAATATTATAGAAATTATTTTCATTCAGCCATTCATATAATTTAATTTTAAATAACCTGCAATTTAATATTTTTAATACATTTGGTAATTTGTTGTATACACGTACACACATAGCCAGGCAGCTTTTATTATATTTTGCTGATCTAGGGAGCTCGTCTAGTACAAGTCTATATTGGTCTCGCCGACTTCGAGAATATGGTGCTGTGCTAATCCTAATACAGCCAAACGAGCGAAGAGCTTATACTACCCGATTCTCCATCAGGCAGGAACCGATCATAGACCCAGTTGCTTCAAAGCGGGGTACGATGGCCGGTACCGTTCATGCAATTTGATTAATGCAAAAGGTGCTAGGCCGAAAACATTCAAAGAAATTTGAAGATCTGATACTGACCGGCACTCCCTCCGGCAGAAACCGATCAAGTGCGTGCGCGGGAATAACGAAGCAGTCTTTCTGTAGCGTGGCGAGCGACACAGGCTCGGTGCGGCGCCTGTGGTCCGTCGTGGGGACCGGTGTGGTGGTCGGAGGGCCGCGGTCCCAGCGCAGGAGTGACACCGAGGGCTCCCGGTTCACCAGCGGCTGCGGTGGCTCGGGCTCCGTCCCTGTGCCACCGCCCAGTACGGGCCCGCATCGCTCTGAGGAGAGTGAGGGGGTTATATTAGTGTTTGAGGTCGACATGGTTTGTTATGATCTGTCGTGATGGTTGGTCTAGTAGCCTCGGGTGGACATTTCTTCTTTCCTTTAATTTGAAGGTTTTTTTGTGTGGAAATACACATGGCTGTCCTGGTAGTCCATGGTCTGTCAGACTTTACTGGATAAAACTACACGGTGTTCTGCAAATTCCTTTTGGCAGGGTGCTGGAGTAATTTGTAGACACCTAGTGGGGCAGTTTGTGAGAACCTGACTAGAAGGCAGGAAAAATGACGGTAGATATTCACTGTGTCTTAGTTCAGTGGTCTACATTTTTTCGTGGAGCTAGTAGTTCGCGTAAGCGAGATTCGTTGCAACTTTAATTCCTCTGTTCGTGATTCCAATTAGCATTTATGCTAAAGTTTGAAAACCGCCTAATGCAATTCTAAGTATGCAAGACCACATCTTGTTTACGTGACCTACTTATTAAAACGAGGAAGAAAACATAAAAATATAAAAAAAACAGTTGATTTAATTCGCAAGCGCTCTGTTAAACTCATATTAAATTAAAACACGTTATTTACAAAAGTAGCGACACAAGTTCTAAGCGTATACCTGAGTGTTGGTTCAGTAAAACTTAGTTTAATAACTAACTTTTACTGAAGCAGCACTCATAATCGACTAATCACTCATATGATCTAATGATCACCTTCGAAGAAATACTTACCTACTAGAAGTTTGAATTATATACAGTTGCGATTGGCAATCTATCTCTAACGTTAAGGAAGAAAAACTACAATGTCTGGACACAACTCAAGTTAGACACAAAACAAGAACTTGTACCTTTACGTTTGGACATGAAACTGATGAACTTCGAACAGATATTCAAATGATATATCCCTCAAAAGGTTAGTAATAAACATAGTCGATTAAACCGTGCCAATTATAAATATTGTATAATATGTGTGTCATAACACTTACGCGGGAAGTAACCTCGGGATGTTTGGTGTTTAGCGCCAAAACAACCAGTTTAAACCGACTTACACTTGTTCCATCCAACTGGAGAAACACGGTGGTACCACTAAAGCTTACTGAACTTCGGGAAGCTTTGTTTACATCAAAAGCACTTCTAACGATGTTAACTGCTTGTTATAGCAAACATGTGTAATGAACTCGTATCTAAACACCGCGTCACCTGTCAAAGAATGTATTTATAGTTGCGACGGCGTTTCATGTCGTGTGTTTTTAACAGAAACTAACGAGGTCACTGCAAGTTTCACGAAATTATAGGATTCGTTTTTCAAAAGATCGCCACGTTAACTTGAAAAGTTTTTAAGAAAGTTTAGACACAAACACTCAAAGTTTCCGTTTGTTTCACTGTCACTGATCACGTACGTTTACCTGTGAGGTCGTTGTATTGTGCACTGGCCCGAGGTGCCGCCGAGAAGAATATGTGGGTCTTGTAGTGGTGTTCCTCCATGCAGGAGTATCGTTCGCGGTCGCGGCGCTTCGCGTTCCTCCCTGCACCGAGCGCGCCCCGCGCCTTCCCCCCACCCCCGCTCGACGAGAGGGTCTTCTCCCCGCTGAAGTTCTTCCGAAACATCAAATTCATCTTGGAAAACTGCCCAATTCCGTCCCTGTCGCACTAATGTGATACCGTATGCGTGCACACCGCTCTCACGCTGACTCTCTCACAGTAATTAGTTCACTGTACCACGTCAAGATTAAACCCGGCTATATTCAAACGTCTCTTGTTTGGCTCGGCTTGTTTTAGTTTGTTTTATTTCCGCTTTAAAATGAACGGTCGCATGGTAAGATTAACTAATGCGAGGTGAATAGAGTTCTAGAGAACCGTATGAAGAAGTTTTCGAGATTCTTTTAAAAGTTACTGGAGTAAGTAAAACAGCCCGTTATGTTCAAAACATTGTTAAATGCTAAAGCTTTATTGTAGAGTTAACTGTGACCATCAGTTTCCATCGTTACAGTTAGTTTACTATCGTTGGATTTAGTCCAATAATTGCTAGAGATGCTGTAACAGCGGAAACCAAATATTTGGGCCAAACATTATATCAAACAAAATATAGTTTCCTATAACGTTCGAATGCTTTGAAACAATACCGTTTTCCTCTCGATAAGTTACAAAAGAACTGATTAAAAAGAATAGGTAATCAATTTCTTTGTTTTCAGTGGACAAAGGAATGAAAGTCATTAACATGCTATTTGGAAGTTTCATGAAATCTTCTTCCAATTTGTTGAAATCAAAACAAACAGTAAATATTTGTAGACATTTTATTTATGTATTGGCGAATTATAAGTACTTTACGTAACATTTAATGATGCTTCTCTTTTTTTGTAAAAGTACTTAAACATATTATTATTTTAAGACAGTTGGTTTTTAAATTATTTAAATACTAGCTTCTGCCCGCGACTTCGTCCGCGTCAAATATTTGCTCCCCTGACCCTTCCCGTCGCATCGCAGCCTGCCAGTTTTCGTCCATTTTTTTGTTGCAGCTACGCTCTTTTTAATCGTAGCGTGATGTTATATAGCCTATAGCCTTCCTCAATAAATAGGCTACTCGACTCAAAAAATATTTTTCAATTCGAACCAGTAGTTCCTGAGATTAGCGAGTTCCACCGTTTTAGGGAAGTGGAGGGTTAGAAAGAGCCAAAAAGTAACTTTCAAATAAAATAAAATAATTGCAATTTTTTGCATTTGTAAAAAAAAAAACTATAAGAGACAAGTGATCTGTTAATCTGGATCCTTCTATCTTAGACATCTCTCAGATAGAAGAAGAAGAAAATAAAGATTTATGATTACAAACAAACTTACACTGCGTGTTTTCACATAGTCACCAGTCTCGTGCTTTTATCCCAATTTATGGTTTATGGATTTATGGTGGGTCAACAGATCGTATTTTTCCACAATTCTCTGTTAGTCGTCATTTCAGTAGTCACCCCGTTTCTAACCCTATCATCGTTCACATGGTCCATCAATCGTATCTTTGGTCTCCCCCTACTATCATAGCCATCGACATTCATACTCAGAACTTTCCTCACGACAATTTCCTTATTTCTCACCATCACAATATGTCCATGCGTGTTTACATAAAGTACAAAAAATATTCGATATTAGGATCGATAGAATATCAAGATTCAGAGAACCAACTTTCGATGTATAACATTTCATTCAAGGCTCTAATCATATAGCATTGTTAAAACCACAGAGTTTTTATTATTCCGTGGTCAAAACAATCATCATGATATGAAGCTAAGTGTAGTAAATTGCTAACCGCTCCATGTTTAGCCATTTCTTTGATAATACCACTTCAATTTACTGGGAAACGTATTATTTTAATGAACAGCGGTTGATAGAAGGGTTGACATAAGAACTTCCCGGTAATCCTCAGTGATCGACGTAAAACTTGTTGAGTTGATCTGTTTGTATGAAATATTCAGGATGCTCCATCGATCTACTAAACCTTTCGTCGACATTGTACCGTTTTGTTTACTTCGCTATATTTGATCATTGTGTTCTATTTTGTGACTGGTAAGCCGATTACGGCAAGCGGCTTATCCAAGGGTATTATGAATACATCTCTCTTATGTATTTTAGTTGGAATATTTTATTGTTTGAGATTTTGATAAATCTATGTTTTATGATATTATTTTATCCAACGTAGAGAATGAAAACGTATTGCATTTTATTTTTAAGTTTAGTTGTTTCATTAAAAAATGATTTGTTGATTGAATGATTTATTTTTTGGAGTGTGATACGTGACTTAGAAAAGTGTAACACCGAATAACACGTCCCCGTAAGTTTACGAATACGAAACACATAACAACGAATGCACGCTACCACGAAAAACTTCACGCCGTAGCAATGCGATCTCGAATAACTAAATCTCTAATATTCACTTTTTCGAAACATTTAACAACGAATGCACGCTACCTCGAAAAACTTAACGCCGTAGTCATGCGATCTCGAACAACTAAATCTCTAATTCACCTATTCGAAACACTAATAACAAAGAATGCACGCTTCCACTAAAATCTGAACACCGTAGCAATATGATTTCGAATAACTAAACGGCTAAAAGTCATCGTAAAAAGTCTTTATTCATATAACGATCAACTAAATAGAGAAATGTCAATAAATGCGGTGAAACAAGTGTTTCCTGAAACTAAACACAAGTGTTGTTACTTCCATCTGGGTCAAAATATTTGGAAGCATATCCAGTCTACTGGTCTCTCCAAACTACTCAGAATCGACATCTTTTGCTCACAAAATGCGTCATTTGGCCGCGTTAGCCTTTTTGAAGCCAGATGAGAGAGACTAAAAGAAAAAGTGTTACCCAAGGATGCAGTGAAAGTCACTGGTTTTTCAAATATTACGTCAATGGTACTTATAAGAAAAGGACTTCTCAAAACCTCGAAACATTAAAGACAAACTTGCAAAAAGTGCCTCCATTGTTTCCGCCTGACATCTGGTCGGTAAATAGCTCGTTGTGGTGCCTCCACTGTTCCAATCACACAAAATAAGGTGGAATCATGGCACCACGCCGGGGTCGCGTGATTGTTCGAAAGAGATACCGTGACCCTGGCACATGGGCAACTGAAGGAACACGGGTGGGTTTTAGTCAGTAAAAGTCTGACATGCCCTCCCGCTCCGCCCAGAGCAGGAGTAGTCATTTGATGATTCCACATCCAAAAAAAAAATCATGGCACCACTGCTGGAACATCCTATTGGGTAGAAAGAGATGGAATTTATATAAGACCATTGAAGAATTAAATAAGGAACAAAAACATACAGAATTAATAGTTGAAAAATTAAATTCACAGTCTCAAGAAACCAAAAGAGCAAAGAAAAAGAAAATAGGGAAGAAAAAATACAAAAACATTTGGAAAAAAGGAAACAATGGACTTAACCACATTTTTATATGGTCTTGCATACTTGTACTATTTTAAACATTAACTGAATTTTTTAAAGTTTTTTTTTTAATTTCGATTTGGTTGATTGTATTGTCATGGAAAAACTATTGATTTGGTTGATTGACACATAATTATTACCTTTTTTCTATATTTAGTTGATTGTTATATGAATAAAGACTTTTTACGATGACTTTTAGAGGTTTAGTTATTCGAGATTATATTGCTACGGTGTTCAGATTTTAGTGGAAGCGTGTATTCTTTGTTATTAGTATTTCGAATAGGTGAATTAGAGATTTAGTTATTCGAGATCGCATGGCTACGGCGTTAAGTTTTACGAGGTAGCGTGCATTCGTTGTTAAATGTTTCGAAAAAGTGAATATTAGAGATTTAGTTATTCGAGATCGCATTGCTACGGCGTGAAGTTTTTCGTGGTAGCGTGCATTCGTTGTTAAGTGTTTCGTATTCGTAAACTTACGGGGACGTGTTATTCGGTGTTACACTTTTCTAAGTCACGTATCACACTCTATTTTTTGGAAGTTGGTTGTTTTTTTATTGTTAATACAAACTTTTTTCACTGTAGGATTTTTTTTTGTCACAAATTGCAGAAGTTTCCTAAGAAACTGTTCAAATAAACAACAAAATCCCATTTAAAATGTCTCTGAAAGAAATTTAATTTAATTTCAAAGAATAGGACTGATTTTTAAAAAGTTTCAGCTGAAAGTATTGATCGTATAACTATCAATGATTTACGTATACCACGTTAGATGATACGAGTTTCATAAGATGAATTTAGCTATTATGCAAACGAGTGCCTATCAATCTTCGAAAGTAGGTAAATCAATAATATTGCTCAGTGACGTAGAGGCATGTAGGATAAATATTTTTATGATCTTCAGAAATTTGCTCAAGTTTTAATCTATTTTCTGTAGATACGTATTCGGTGGTATTTAAGAAATACTTATGGTAGTCTTGCTAAGTAATAACAGCCGCACGGATCGATCGATCAGGTTAAGCTACGCTTACCGCGGTTGGTTCGTGGATGGGTGACCGTCTTTACATACCAAGATCCCTCCGTGCTTCGAAAAGCACGTTAAGCTGTTCGTCACGGGTCGTCAGAACCCGGCAAGTCTGGAAACCACTCTTACCAAGGCGTATCGTATGACCCAGTAACTGGGTTGTGGAGATCAGATAGGCAGTCGCTCCGAAAAATACAGGTACCCAGCTGCATCCGGTTAGACTGGAAGCCGACCCCAACATAGTTGGGAAAAGGCTAGGCAGATGATGTACGGTTATCTTTCCGGGAAGGTATAATTAGAATTTGTTGGTTATTCTTGCTCTTCCTCGGCTACCTTTGGGTTTTGCTGGAGATAACTAAACGCCTATTTTATAGTGTTCAAGTTTCAGGGACGTCCAAGAGCAATAATCGCATGCCACAAAGCATATTCAATAATCGCTATTCGAGATTTGTATTCAAGTGTTTTCCCGTGCAATTTCGAGTAATTCGAATGCAAATTATTTCCTTCAGTCATTTTTATGTAACTTCTGTTTACACCATGCAAACAACGTCCAAAAACAGACTTGCACGTTGTTGTACAATTGATTCAAGTAACTATTAGACTAATATAATTACAAAACATCCAGATGTTTTGTATTTTCCCAGGTAAATATAGGACACTAGGACAGATAGCTAATCAGTCTGAATCGTTATCCCATCTGGCTGGATTGACAAGCATTTCTGCATTATGTCTGAAAGATCAAAGTAAGTATAAGAATAGTTGCAAACATATTCACGCTCTCAAATATTTGCACAGTCGCCATCGTGCCAAATCGACTGCATGTTTAGCCCGTAATGTAAACAAGAAGTACCTATAGAATCTTGAAGTTTATGGCGAAACGATGATGGATATTCGCATAAACGAAGCGCGACGTTCCCTCTATTTATACAATCTTTTACATATGGTGCCATGACGTATAGCGTAGCTGTGACTTGACGTATGGATATGGATCCAAGCAGTCGGCGTCTTTGGATCTGTATTTTAGTTTTTCGATATTTTTAGTCGACTATAGGACCACACATTCCTGGTGCACGCTATTTATTTATCTACCAGTCTAATAATGTCCCAAAGCAAAGCAAAGGCCTCTTCTTCCGAGAGAGATAGGTCAGAGAATAATAGAGTGCAGAGGTGTCCCTAGGAAACCCACATTTTGCCAGATATGTTTATGTCTTTCGTAATAGGGAGCGAGCCTAATGCCAGACTTCGGGCGCCTACTGAGAAATTCAAGATTGAAAAATTCATTAACACTTTTCTCGACCCGGGAATTGATCTCATGACAGCAGCAGGAAGTATTGGTCGTCACGATTGTGTAAACTGGCTGGTTGACGAATACAGAATTGCTTAAATATTGCCATCTATATCCCACACGACCGGTAGGATTCATACGCATTGGAGACAGCAGCAAAATATTGTAAAAAACTTACAATTCGTTTGATAAACCTTGAACAAAATCAATACAAGACTACCGATTTTACAGGGCCAAACAGCAGTTGTAAAGTAATTTGAATATTTTAGTAACTTAGAAATATTTTTACCTAAACATTTTTCAGTAGTCAATCAATACTCCCCCGACATAATATTAGTATTCTTCCGATGCCAACAAAGTTACCTACATCATTTATCCGCCCCATATTTGGTCCCAGTTAATATTAAGTTGTCCTTTACCGCAAGTAAGGATAAGGTAACACTTAATAAGAAAGACTAAAAGTACCAATAGTAACAATATGTACAGTCAGACGGTAGGTCAGTTGGTTTAAGTCACAATTTGGCTTTTCGCAGTATACAGTTACCACATGAGATAAGTAGCCTGGGTTGTAACTTGTACCGTGTGGTGCCGGACGTAAAGAATAACACCACCCCATTTCTTCCCGTGGGTGTCGTAAAAGGCGACTAAGGGACTTACTAGAGAATGGGCTGCAGCGTTCTCTATGCATTATACCACCATACTGCGATCGCCAACCCGCCTGCCAAGCGTGGCGATTATGGCAAAACCCTCCCAAATTGGGGGAGGTCTATGTCCAGCAGTGGACGTCTTTGGGCTGAAATGATGATGATGATGATGACTAAAATGGATAGCCAACTTCAGCATAATACCAGGCCACTCAGAAAGTTTTGAGAAAAAAAGATTTTTGTATGAGAGACTGGCCAGTTATAAACTATTATAAAAATAATGATTATTTATAAGTCAAAATAGGCACGTTTCAATTTAAAAATTTCCCTCCACATTTTTTGCAAGCTAATTAAATTATCGTGTCTCATTGGAAAATGGATTTGCGCCGGGAACATTTTCACGCTATGATTTTTTACGATTTCAAGTGTCGCCTGAAACCGGACGAATCGTACGATAGACTTCAAATTGCATTCATGGATGAAGGCCCTTCCAAGGCAACTGTGTATCGTTGGTATAATGAATTCAAACGTGGTCGACTAACTTTGGGGGATGAAGAAAGAAGTGTCGCCCTTTGATGGCTGTTACGGAGGAAAACGTGCTAGCAGTGAAAAATTTAATCCAAGACAATACACATACTGCAGATTAGATCGGGAAGCCGTCACGAGACTCTACACGTGCATATTCGCGTGAGGAGGATAGATTCACGCTGGGTGCCGCACAACCTCCCCGATGCTCAGAAGCAGGCCCGGGTGGAATGGTGCCGTGATATGATAAACAAATTTGAAGCAGGCTCGTCTCGGCGTGTTTACGACATTATTACAGGAATGAGTCGGATTTATCAATACGATCCAGAAAAGAAGCGCCAGTCGACGGTTTGGGTGTTTCAAAACGAATCAACGCCTACCAAAGTGAAGCCATCTAGAAGCAGGGGGAAGATTTTGATCGCGAGCTTTTTCAATTTGACTGGCTACTTGGTGTCAGGCCCTTTACGGAATTAAAGAAGCATCAACGCCGAATGGTATACTACGAAATGCTTGGCAGAAGTTTTCTCTGTTGTGAGCAACAAGCGACCAAACACAGGGCTCCGCGGGCTACTGCTCCACCACGACAACGCGCCCACGTACGCCGCGCACAAAACGAGGGACTTCTTGGACAGCACGCCGGTCAAACTTCTGGGTTACCCTCCTTACTGCCCTGACCTAGCACCGTGTGACTTCTTTTTATTCCCAAAAATTAAAAATCAGCTCAAAGGGATACAATTTTCGTCGCCGGAAGATGCGCTGTCAGCTTTCGAGCAGGCTGCAAACGATGTGTCTGCGGCGGACCGGAAAAAGTGTTTCGAAAACTGGTTCAGACGCATGAAACTTTGCGTAGAGGCTAGTGGAGAGTATTTTGAATGAATGAATTTTATTTTCGCAAAACTTTCTGAGTGGGACACATATAATAATTCTTGGCCCCATAGAGTATAAAATTATCGTCGGTTAGTAAAAAAAAAAAACTGATGTTTCATACAAAAGTGCAAGGGTAAGCGGTCAAAATGTATGGAACTGCAGATTTTTTTTTAACAACGACGAAATAATTTTTTTTCTACGGTCTACAATCATATGCTGATTTGTGGTTACAGTTTCTGCACTGATTAAAAGGGTATCCTTTATGTTGAATAAGGGCCTTCCCAAAACCAATGAGGTTTAAGGGACTACGGGTAATAGCAGCTAAGAAATGAAGATGGGCAGTGTGGGTGTAGTAGGGTTAGAATGGTCAATGAAAGACGATAGGAGGAGTGTTGGCAGACCAGAAGCCAGCTGGGTGCATGACCAGTAAGGGTAAGGTAAGGTGAGAGATGGTAACTGCTGTATTAGACAGACTCAATCAGACTCTTAATCACTTTGAAGGATAATGCTAATCCATTGCTTAATATGTTTAAAAAAAATTGATAGCATAACAATCTGAATAACGCAATGAATGTTGTTGAACTAAAATCAG
Source organism: Aporophyla lueneburgensis (assembly GCA_932294355.1). Classification (NCBI taxonomy): domain Eukaryota; kingdom Metazoa; phylum Arthropoda; class Insecta; order Lepidoptera; family Noctuidae; genus Aporophyla; species Aporophyla lueneburgensis. Next base: position 26,602,729 of record OW028750.1, on the reverse strand, counting down.
AGACATTCCTACTTTTCGTGTATTACACAATTACCCCTTTTTTTTTTTTTCAGGATGGGAAATCATCAAATGACTTCTCCCGCTCTGGGCGGAGCGGGAGGGCGTGTCAGACTTTTACTGACTAAAACCCGTGTTCCATCAGTTGCCCATGTGCCAGGGCCACGGTATCTCTTTCGAACAATCACGCGATCCCGGCAGGCATCGGTCCTAGTAGACCCCTACACCGCTGCTGACATCTCTTTGAGGCGCGCGTGGAACACTGCGCGCCGTCGACCCGAGCTTGGTCCTTACCGGGCGGCGAGCTACCCATTGCTCGCCACCCGCAAGCTCGCGCCTACGGTGGCCGGGAGTCCGCTATTGACTCCACACAATTACCCCTTTGGAAAGCATTACAACTAATACGTAGGTTCTTATGGTTGAAATTGAAAAGAGTTGGTTTTCTGGCTACTTTTCTTTGACTTTGTAAGTTTATGGGTCAATTTGGTGCGCCCAGTAAATATTACGGTCGGCTTGGTCGGGATGTCGTAAATGCCTGTTTTATGATTCTTATATCTGCTTCATTTTTGTAATTAATTGCTTTACATGTGTTTATGTATTAAGACACTAACAGACATGTTACACATGCTGAAAGTCTTGGACGAAAAACCAGATAATGAATCGTAAATCAAGGACTTGAGATAGCGTATATAGCTACTCTTCGTCCCTAATACGACCCGTATGCACAAATAACTATACTTAGTGAGTGGTTTAACGCTACACCTATTTCTACAACAACTTCTATTTCTGTCAATTGTTTGAAGATTTTGAGACAGAATGATGGCAAAGGTAGGCGCTAAGGTAGCCCGTGAAATATAAATATGCTTCTTTATTTGTGTCAGGCTCTGAGTTGAACAAATAAATTCGCGACCGTAACTCCTATGTATTTACAGCATTATTATCATTAAAATAATCAATTTAACCCTCTAATTTCTGTTATTTTTCACCCCTAGAGGTGGAATATTTTCATAAAATTTATTTGAGCCCACATTGGATAGCCCTTAAAAAATAATTTTGGGAATCGATCCACGATTTCTGGAGATATCGCAAAACGAAATGAGAACCTCCTCCTTTTCGAAGTCGGTTAAAAATTTACGAACTCCACTAAAAACTACATAAACTAGTGCCAGTTTCATTGGCCATAAATCTGCAAAGAAACCAAACAGATGGCCCTATCTTAATTGATTTCTGAGTGTCGGACATTTAACGGCTTGCGGGCGGCCATAAGGCTAAGTGCATCGTCCATGCTGCCAAACATTTTCTATGAAATTGAGCACTAACTGCTTTTGGACGCAAGGGAAAGCGATGGCGGGAAATATGACCTGGTTTTTAAATAAATTGTTGCAGCAATTTAACACGGAACCCAGCAATTTGGTGCTTTTATGACTGACTAGTTTCTGCCCGCGACTTAGTCCGCGTTAAATTTCTTGTTCCCTCGACCCTTTCCGTCGCGAGGAATCGCCTACCCGTGCGATTTCCCCGTTTTTGCAACATTTTTCATTACTTCTCCGCTCCTCTTAATTGTAGCATGATGTTATATAGCCTTCCTCGATAAATAGGCTACCCAACACAAAAATATTTTTTCAATTCGGACCAGTAGTTCCTGAGATTAGCGCGTTCAATCAATCAAACAAACATACAAACAAACAAACCAACAAACTCTTCAGCTTTATAATATTAGTATAGATTTTTAAATTTAGTAAACCGTATAATGTGAATGAGAATATGGTGTGTAGATAAGCCTGAGGTTTTGTAACATAAATTCACGCCTTATTTAGCCGAGGGGTTGGACAGAGGTTTACACCCACATTTGCTCAGCTACATATGTTAAAGACCCATGTAATGGGGGGCGAGCCTATTACCATCAACCGGGCAGAACTCTACACTCCGGGCTGCTACTGAGACATTCCAGATAACCCAATAACACTTAAACCAACTGCTAACCAGGCAGTCCTCTTAAACCTCTCTTTATTTACTCTAATTCTAAAAGAAGCCAGCACTTCAATAGCTGTCCACAATGCCTCAGTTTTAACCATACCTCAACCATTAAAAAAAAGTTTTAGTTGGCATGCAATGTATGTATAAGAATATTCATCAAGTAGTAGGTATGTCTTTATAAAGCAGGTTCTAACAATATTAGTAGTTATCCTCATTTAAATTCAAAGCGTTAAAACTGGAACATTATGCACGATATGCTCTGATAACTTCACTGTCATATTTTGGATTTAAAGTTGTGTTTTTTTTCCCAGAGATTGATCTGACATTTCAAGGCTTTTATGTTTACATATGGAGTTTGACATTACTCCTGCCAAATCAGTATCTGTGTTTAATTAAAAAACGAATGTCAGTTGTATCTTTTTCTTGAAGTCTGCTGGCCACAGACTAAAGTAAAATATTATTAGGATATAGATAATAAATTCAAAATGAGAACGCATGAAAGGTATTGTTAACTTTTATTTTGTCTAGATTATGTATCTGGTGTAGACATAGTGTATGTTTACCAATAACTGCAATAGGTACAGTTGATAAAACAGAAAAAGGCAACCTCAAAGTTTCTTACCCCTGTGGGTGGATCTAACATAGAACGCAATAATTATTTCCAATCAAAAGAAAAACTAAGTGGTCTGATTAAAATTAATGCTTTTTCTTTTTCACCTTTACGTATTAGACACGATTACGTGAGTGCCACGAGGCAAACTACCTATGAAGGTTTATTGATGGCAAGCACGTCTGCCTAGTGTGAGGTCCTGGGTGCGAACCTGGGCAAAGGTTTGGGTATTGGGTTTTATTATAGGGATTTTTTCAGAAGTAGTCCAGTAACTGTGCGCGGGCTCGCCCCCAAGTGAATTCAATATTATATGGGACTTAAACATAGCTGGAGGATTGAAGTTTCTGTACAATACACCTCACCCCTCCGAGCTAAATCGGCGTGATGTCATGCAATACATTCCAGTGGCTACTTTACTGTACCCTATCACCAAAAAATAGTGTGTATCTCGTGTCGTAAAGACGTGATACGAGTTCTTGTAGAGAGTAAGTCTAATAAACCAGGAAAAGTAACGAGTTACGGGCCGTGCAATCCCTCGCAGCTTGTAAGAGTAGTCATAAACACTAAATTGATAGCGGCACATAAACGTTGGGAAGTTTTATCGCGAGAGTTGGCAATGAATGGGAGTATGTATCGGTAATAACCATTGATTTGTTGGTTTTAGAGTAATTGCTCGTAGATTTGTTACCAACAAGTGGTTTCGATTAACTGTTTGCTGTGAATCTTGCAATGGATTAAGTGCTTTTTCTGTTGATGGTTTTCTTATTTATTATTATTTTGTGTTATAAATTAATTTATTATTTCTATTCTATCTACAGTGGCAGTGGGCGGGGCACATTGCTCGCAAAACAGATGGCCGATGGAGCCGAAAGGTTCTGGAGTGGCGACCGCGTACCGGAAGACGTAGAATTGGAAGGCCTCCAACAAGGTGGACCGATGACCTTGTGAAGGTCGCAGAAATCCGCTGGATGCGGGAAGTACAAAACCGGTCGAAGTGGCGGAGCTTGGGGGAGGCCTATGTCCAGCAGTGGACGTCTTTCGGCTGAAATGATGATGATGATTCTATCTACAAGGTTTAACAAGGTCTGCCACGAGTCGTCGACATATTTTATGCATCAAATTAAGTTTTTTGCATAAATTGCTGGGAAACGACTGTATGGCGTGTGAAAATTCGCTGTTTATGATGTACGCAAAACATTGTATTTATGTGGCTTTAAATCAGATTTTTTTAAATATTCTATGTTGGCAATCGTATATAAATCGTGGATTTATTAAAAGTTAAGACTTAACATTTTAAGCTAGTATTCGAAAAATATCTCCGTTACGGGCTATCGTTATCTCGGGTCGTTAATCGGGTCCGTTATATTGCACGGGTATTTTATTTTACATCCTTGTGGCTGAGTACTAATAGCCGCACGGATGGATCGTTAAGGTTAAGCTACGTTTGCCGCGGTTGATTCGTAGATGGGAGACCACTTACATACCGAGACTCCTCCGTGCCTCGGAAAGCACGTTAAGCTTTTGTTCCAGGCTGTCATTTGTAGATCTTTGACAGCCGTTACGGGTCGTCAGAACCCCGAAAGTCTGACAATCAGTCTTAGCAAGGGTCGTATTACCCAGTAACTGGGTTGTGGAGGTCAGATAGACAGTCGCTCCATGTAAAATACTGGTACTCAGCTGCATCCTGTGAGACTGGAAGCCGACCCCAACATAGTTGGGAAAAGGCTAGGCAGATGATGATGATGATGCACGCATAGCTGCAGAGTTGCTTTGGGAAGCGTAGCCATCGAGTGTAACGTCCTAAGTTAGTTAGCTAGGAAACTTAATTTACAAGAATTTCCACCCGGTACTACCAATAGGGTCTCTCCCTAACCCTTTTTTTTATTTTTTCAGGATGGGAAATCATCAAATGACTTCCCCCGCTCTGGGCGGAGCGGGAGGGCGTGTCAGACTTTTACTGACTAAAACCCACCCGTGTTCCATCAGTTGCCCATGTGCCAGGGTCACGGTATCTCTTTCGAACAATCTCGCGACCCCGGCAGGCATCGGTCCTAGTAGACCCCTACACTGCTGCTGACATCTCTTTGAGGCGCGCGTGGAACACTGCGCGCCGTCGACCCGAGCTTGGTCCTTACCGGGCGGCGAGCTACCCATTGCTCGCCACCCGCAAGCTCGCGCCTACGGTGGCCGGGAGTCCGCAATCGACTCCCGACGCCCGGGGCGTCTCCTCCTGCGGCGGCTAGGGACGTGAGGGCGCAGAGACTGCCACTCCCTCACGCGCCCCGCCTCCTCCTTTCTCCCTACCCCTAAGCTGATTATCAGTGATTAATCGGTTCTCAACACCTTTGCCAACACTTTGAATGGTGAATAAAATACGCGACAAAATAACAACTTGATTTTAAAGCAATTTGTAAAGTAGGTAACCCACTTTGTTCATACCCTAATCTACATAAGGAAGCTTGTTATAAGCGAGCGTACTTAGTTAGGTACAACGATAAACATCAAAATGGATTACTCAATGCACGCCATTCAGCTCGATTCTCGGCAACTCTCATCCAGCTGCTACCAGCCACCCTGCGAAGATCATCGCTCAACGTAGTCGGAGGGTGTTCTACCTAACTTTTGTCAAATCGCAGTATCCACTCACACTAATGGTCATCGGTTCTACAGCTCATATGACCGGCCAATTTCCACTTCAGCTTGCGTATTCTGTGAGCTATGTCGACAACTTTAGTTCTCAGCCGGATCACCGCATTCCGGATTTTATCCTTCAGAGAGACTCAAAGCATAGCTTGTTCCATAGCTCGCTGAGCGACCTTGAATTTATAGACTAGCCGTACCGTGTGTGCCAATGTTTCGTCTCCGTAGGTCATTACAGGCAGGACGCACTGGTTGAAGACCTTAGTCTTTAGGCTCTGCAGATTACGCGACGAGAAGATTCGACAAAGCGAAGCGGATCTAATCTTATGGCGATTGTATGACGTGGACTGAGGGCCGCTCATGGTAAACATTAGTAAAAGAAGAAGAAAATAAGACAGCGACGTTAGTTCCGATTTTGTCCACGTGCACACGATTTTAAAGTTTAAAAAAAGAAATATATTTATTTGTAGAAAAAGTTAAACAAAAAGGACAGATGTCAATATTAATAGACTGACCGCATGATGCCTTCAACAGCACACAAATATTATGATGACCTATATTTTTTGTTCAGTTGTTGTGTTTAAATAAAACTGAATTATATATATTTTTTAAACATGTCTATAAATTACAATTTCTTGTCTAGGTACTCATTGATTGCGTTTATGTTTAATAACAACTGAACAGCCTTTTTGAAATGGTGTATATTAAGATCTTTCATTGGATTGATTTAATTAATATTGGTTGTCATATCAACAATGACATTTGGTTTAAATAGGTTATTATGTTTTATTTATGAAATACTATCATATAAGTAGATTCTTTTATATTTTGTGAATGTAAAAATGTTGTAGGCCTTGTAGACTGTAGACAATTTTCTATTTTATTAAGTACCTGGTTGGTTGGTGGTTTTAGTAGTACTTGTTGACAGTCCTACACTGTTCTCACATACTTATTAACACTGTAATTTGAAATCATTGTAAAAGCCAATTATTTTTAAAAGAGTAACCGTGGAGTTTCTTGACGGCTCTTCTCCATAGGAATGAACAATTTGGAACCGTGCACCTAGCTTCTGACGTTTCATAAGTGCCCTTGCAGGTTTATGTGAAATAAAAATAATCTGATTTGATTGAGTTATCTTATTATAAAAAAGAATTTTGAATATAGCGTCTATTTTAGTACAACTTTACCTCTTCCATGCACTACCCAATCATAAAAATACTATGCACTATCGTTAAGACTTTACGATACAACAATACGGTAAGACTATGGGTAGATTTTAGTCTAATCTAAATAGTTCCAAGCATACTTGGTACTCAAACAAGCATCAATAACCATATATTCCTCATTACAGTTTGCGGTCGCGTGCACTTGCAAGATAACAATGTTCCTATGTTATTGCCCTTTGATTAGTATAAAGTCAAGACTAATAAAAGCGGCGGCGGTACCTTCATATTGGTAAAAAAGCCCGGCTTGCACCAATAAAATTATAATTCTCAACAATAAAAATAATCCTATAAAAAATACACAAAACACCAATCACTGAACTCGAACTCGATGTCGCTTATGACAATTACGTACTGTGTACTGTGTGGTGCTTAAATATGTATATTCTTAGAGGTATTCTAACAAAATTATGATCATTTGAACTCTTTATTATTGGTTGTCATGGCAATAATGACATTTCGTTTAAATAGGTTATTATATTTTATTTATGAAATACTATCATCGTAGATTCTTATATATTTTGTGAATGTGGGAACGTCGCAGGCCTTGCAGACTGTACACAATTTTCCATTTTATTAAGTACCTGGTACTTGTCGACACTCCTAAACTGTTCTCCCATGCCTGTTAACACTGTAATTTGAAACCATTGTAAAAGCCAATTATTTTTAAAAGAGTAACCGTGGAGTTTCTCGCCGGCTCTTCCCCATAGGAATCAACAATTTGGAACCGTGCACCTAGCTTCTAACTTGAAATGAAAATATTTTGATTTGATTTGAATGGTGTTAGTACGACTCACAACCACTTCCGCGTTTGTAACACAATCAGGTAATCCCTCAGTCGGCTGTTTTCTTAATCGTAAAAATCTGTCGGCTTGCCCTAATTTTGACCTTTAGTCGCGCCACTGAATAAAAGTGAGACCTAAAGTTACGATAGAATTATTTTACCGTACCTAATTAATATTAAATATTATAACTTTGGTACTCAATGTAAATTGAAAATGTGTCTAAAACCTAAGTAATTGGGCACTTCAGTGCCTCCCTAAACTTCAACGGATTAGAACATTCAAGTTTGAGAAAGTAATGGCTAAGTTTATAAGAACTTTTAAAGCTTAAAAAGGTTCCCAAATGATCCGATTATAAGTTAAAATACAAACAATAGAATTAAAATTATAATGAAGGCATTTTAACCTTAATGGATAAAAACAAAAGAAGGTATAAACGGTTTTTTTGTTAATTGTACTTTTACTTTGAGGATTGGATGAGACAATTTATTTTCTCATAAAGTAAGGAAATACATTCAAATGATTTATTTATAAACTCTCATTATTAAAATGTTGTCCTGAATTCATATTTGTCCCCGTTTCTCGCACAGTTGACCTATATTTCTGAATCTGACTTAACAAACAACTTTTATAGGAAAACACAGATATTAGAACGACTAGCTATTAAACAAAGTTTGACCTGTTTATCTGTAAATAATGAATAAAACTAAACAAAGTATGCAAATTGTAGTCTGTACAAATACGAGGATAATGTAAAAGGTTTTTGTATAAGTGTTGGGGACTACAGTAATTATAATCCGTATATGTATGGTGCCATGTGTTGGTTACAACAATAAAACTTTTAATATATTTCTAGGGACGCAGACTGATGTCAGAAATAATTAACTTGAGATTGCTCAGCTTATGATTACCTACTCAAATTCTATCATACTACCTATTTTAGATATAATATTTCGATGTAGGTACCTACTGCCTCGTTAGTCTAAGTACTGTTAAGCATGAAGTCCTGGGTCGGCCAAAGTGGAATTGGGATTTTACGTGAAAAATCAGAGGTTTTTTTTATTAGTTTAGGCAAAATTAGGTTATATCTTGGGCATTAATATTTTTGGGTGGCACATGACGATTAAACAGTCAAATAAAGTCATCATCAACTTGCCCTTATCTATCCCAAAAACGATAACATAATCAGCTTATAATATTCTCACTGCTGGGACACAGGTCTCCCCTCTGAGACCGGAGAGGGGCTGGGCCTTAACCCACCAAGCGGGGCCCAGTGTGGATAGGTGGACATGTCTTCGAATTTTGAGTTCTATTTCTACATACCAATTTCCTCAAGACGTTTTTATTTATTTATTTAAACTTTTCGCTCACAAAAAGGTACAAAGGCGGACCTAACGCCTTTTTTTTTGGATGGGAAATCATCAAATGACTTCTCCCGCTCTGGGCGGAGCGGGAGGGCGTGTCAGACTTTCTCTTTCGAACAATCGCGTGACCCCGGCAGGGACCTAATGCCTTAGGTAGTCTCTACCAGTTCAGTTTTCTTCACCGTTTTGAGAAGTATAGTGGGCGCCTAGGTTCGAACTCATCACCTACAGCTCATAAGTCAAGGCTGATACCACTGGGCAACCACTGCTCTCAGAGAGCATGTTTTCTGACATACAAAAAAAGTCGCAGGAATGCTGCCATAAATAGGTAACATGTTAGTTAAGTACATTATCCACACATTCATATATTATTATTATTATTATTCCAAGTAGAAATTTCCATCAAAAAGCGCGAAGTTTGCAGCAATTCACCGCGTCGTTCTGCAAAAATTAGACGACCTCATTTAGCGCCACAACTATTCCAAGATTGATATTAATGAGGCAGAGTTCTGCTTGCAGTTCATAATACAACTTCTGAAGTGGTAATGACGTTGGTTTTAATACGTTTTAAATAGTTTTAATACCTACTCTTTGGAATTTAATTTCAACTTTGGTGAAACGAAATCTTAATGGTTTTAACCTTCTGATTGAGGCAGCCTTACGTTTTAAAAATATTAACTAATTGACTAATTGATAACAGCTGCACGGTTCGTTTGATTAGGTTAAGCTGCGGTTGCCGCGGTCGGTCCGTGGATGGGATGATCTTTACATACCGAAACCGCTCCGTGCCTCGGTCCCGAGTGTCATTCGTGGTATATCTTTGATAGTAGTTTCGGGTGGTCAGAAACCCGAAAATCTGACAAAGAGTCTCTTACCATGGATATCGCGTTACTCCATCCTACTTCCTACTTAATATTATAAATTCGAAAGTTTGTATGTATGGATGTGTGTATGTTTGTTACTCTTTCACGCAAAAACTACTGAACGGATTTGGATGAAATTTGGAACACAGTTAGTTTATAACCTGGATTAAAACATAGGGTACTTTTTATCCCGGTAGTACGTTCCCGCGGGTTATTTTCCGACCTCCACGCGGGCGAAGCCGCTGGCAAAAGCTAGTGTAAAATATGCTGAATATATATTATTATTCAGCTGCATTCTGTTAGCTTGGAAGCTGACCCTAATATAATTGGAAAAGTGATAGGTAGATTGATTGACAAATACAGGTAAGGCAGCTAATAAGTAAAATATGCGCCGTGGAGTTGCGGGTACCTACCAATAGAATGCAACTATTTAACTATTAAAGTATGCATGTCTCTTTTCACGAGCGAGATAAGTATTAAAGAAGAAAAAACTTTTTTTTTGTATTAAAATAAAAAATAATCCACACTATATATAATAATATTATAAATGCAAAAGTAACTCTGTCTGTCTGTCTCGCTTTCCTGCTAAAACTACTGAACCAATTTAAATTAGAGCCTGAGAAAGGACATAGGCTACTTTTTATTCCGTCTTTGTCTGCGTCCGCAATAACCGACATATACGCAGACGAAGTCGCGGGCAGAAGCTAGTACAACATAATATAAACTGTAAAGCTCCTAAGCGATCATTGATTCGAGATTCAAAATCACGAACTGTGTGTCGATTTGTCACAACAACAATGAACCACAAGAGTCGAGTTGACAGAACACATCAAACTGCAGATACAACTGTGATATGACACAGTTACTTGTGTCGTAGTAATAGTTAACGTTACACCGGATCGCATATCAGTGTCGACGTGAGTTGGCATTATGCCAGTCTAGTGACAATAGTCCAGAGGTGGTCGTGTCGGATTTATGTGCGAAGAGTTCAGCGTTCGAATCAAATTTAAAGAAATATTATTTCCTTTGTTTATTTACTTCCTTATCTCATACATTTAAAATATGAAAAACTAGCTTCTGCCCGCGACTTCGTCCGCGTCAAATATTTGCTCCCCTGACCCTTTCCGTCGCATCGCAGCCTGCCAGTTTTCGTCCATTTTGTTGTTGCTGCTCCGCTCCTTTTGATCGTAGCGTGATGTTATATAGCCTATAGCCTTCCTCAATAAATAGGCTACCCGATTCAAAAATAATTTTTAATTCGAACCAGTAGTTCCTGACATAAGCGTGTTCCATCCCCCATTTTAGGGAAGTGGGGGGTTAAAAAGAGACAGAAACTAACCTACGTCACTCTCCATCACTTCAACTATCTCCACTTAAAAAATCACGTCAATTCATTGCTCCGTTTTGCCGTGAAAGACGGACAAACAGACACTTTCCCATTTATAATATTAAGTATGGATAGTAGCCTGTCGGCTGCCGCTGCCGTGGCTGTCGTCAAGCCTGAAAGTCACCTAAAGGGTGAAGGAGAGGGATGCTTGGAGTATCCCTACGCTATCAAATCAGAAATTGAAAGATCCGTAGGAGAACAAAGGTAACCAACATAGCCCGAATAATTGCAAAACTTAAGTTGCAGTGGGCAGGGCATATTGTACGCAGAATAGATGGCCGATGGAGCTGAAAGGTTCTGGAGTGGCGAGCGCGTACCGGAACACGTGGTACCGTGTGGTGCCGGACGTAAAGATAGTACCACCCCATTTCTTCCGGTGGGTGTCGTAAGAGGCGACTAAGGGACTTACTAGAGAATGGGCAGCAGCGCTCTCTATGCATTTTACCACCATACTGCGATCGCCAACCCGCCTGCCAAGCGTGGCGATTATGGCAAACCCTGCCAAATTAGGGGAGGCGTATGTCCAGCAGTGGACGTCTTTCGGCTGACATGATCATGATGAGTGGCCCGTCGGCATCAGACTGTTTAGCGCACTGGATCTTCAATACTATGCTTAGCATCAAGAGTCGAAAATTGAACAGTAAAACTGATCGATTTTCGACTCGCTGAGATGCACTCTGTTGGGTTCTTATCGCTCGGTTCTACACCAAGAGTTGAAAATTCTGCCAGGGTCGCGGGATTTGTTCGAAAGAGACACCGTGACTCTGGCATATGGGCAACTGAAGGAACACGGGTGGGTTTTAGTCAGAAAAAGTGGGACACGCCGCTTCGCCCAAGAGCGGGAGACGTCATTTGATGAGTTCCAATGAAAAAAAAAATTCAATGCGCAAATCCTGCCGCGATTTTATTACGTCCATTTGAATGACAACATATTCTCTTCAGTTAAGACCATAACTACCTACAAAATATGGGTTTTCATGACGCACGTCATAAAAATCCTTCCACAAAACAAGAGAAGCGGATGCACAGTAACAACTTTTGGTCATTTGTGTGACCACTGTAACTATCACGTGTCCTAGATTTTGCATTTATAGTCATACACACACACAAACTCCTTTGTGTTATGACTATGAAGCTGTAACATATGGGAGAAATTAAATTTATTTTAGGTACTTTTATATGCAGGATTACATGGGCACCCAAACAATAACCATAAACTCCGCACATGATTGTAGACCCGTAGTATAGAAATTTTTCGTTCGTCACAAAAAAAAAAAAAAAAACTGCTGATTCACTGTACACACAACCAACCAACTGGGGACCAACTGCTTAACGTGCTTTCCGAGGCACGTAGGAGTGTCGACAAGTTATCGATATTCACCCATCCAAGAACCGGCCGCGGCAAGTGAAGCTTAACCTTCGGTTCACCCATGTGGCTATTATTACTTAGTCATAAGCACCTCACTAAGCCACAAGCCCTTCAAAGAGAAAATCAAATTAATTATTGTGTGTTTGCGGCTACACACTAGCACAGTGCACTAGAGCAGTGGTGGCCTAGTGGTATCGGCCTCGACTTACGAGTTGTAGGTCGTGGGTTCGAGCCCAGGCAGGCGCTTTACTTTGTGTAGATAATTTCATCACCACTGCTCTCAAAACGGTGAAGGAAAACATTGTAAGGAAACCGGCTTGTTTAAGAACCAAAAATTTTAAGACATGTGACATCTACCAACCCGCACTGGGCCCGCGTGGTGGATTATGGCCCACTCCCTCTCACCGAGAGGAGGCCTGTGTCCCAGCAGTGGGAACAATATAGGCTAATGATGATGACAAGCCCTTTTTTTTTTTTTTTTTTTTTTCAGGATGTTAAATCATCAAATGACTTCTCCCGCTCTGGGCGGAGCGGGAGGGCGTGTCAGACTTTTACTGACTAAAACCCACCCGTGTTTCATCAGTTGCCCATGTGCCAGGGTCACGGTATCTCTTTCGAACAATCACGCGACCCCGGCAGGCATCGGTCCTAGTAGACCCCTATACTGCTGCTGACATCTCTTTGAGGCGCGCGTGGAACACTGCGCGCCGACGACCCGAGCTTGGTCCTTACCGGGCGGCGAGCTACCCATTGCTCGCCACCCGCAAGCTCGCGCCTACGGTGGCCGGGAGTCCGCAATCGACTCCCGACGCCCGGCGTCTCCTCCTATGATGACTAGCACTTAAGTATTTAAGTGACAACAATCATTAGTGGCGAAGGGCTTGTGGCTAAGTAATAACAGCACGGGTTGATCGTTCAGGTTAAGCTACACTTGCCGCGGTGGGTCCGTGGATGGGTGACCATCTTCACATACCAAGACCCTTCCGTACCTCGGAAATCACGTTAAGCCGCTGGTCCCGGCTGTGTTTCGAAGAACTTAGACAGTCGGTACGGGTTGTCAGAAGCATAAGACGGAAAGAATAGCACCACCACATTCTTCCCGTGGGTGTCGTAACAGGCGACTAAGGGACTTACTAAACAGTGGTGAGCAATGTTCTCTATGCATTTTATTATTATACAGCGATCGCCAACCCGCCTGTCTAGCGTGGCTATTATAGCAAACCCCCAAAATTGGGGGAGACATATGTCCAACAGTGGACGTTTCATGGCTGAAATGATGATGATGGTGAATCCTTCGGGAACTATTGCCATGGTGTGTTATGCATCTTCCAAGTTCCACTACATCATCACCAGTCCTGTCAGCTACTAAGATCTACTGCAGTTCAGCCGTCGCGTCGTCACAAACTGTATTGTTAGTAGCCCTGGCGCGCCGCCAAACACGCATGCCGCTAATTTACGCGACGTGACGAACATTCCGTTGTATCGTAAGTATTTTGTACTAGCCCAGCATGTGGGTTCGACCGCGTGACAACTAGAAATAATCTTATACCTTTAAACGAGCAATTCTTGTATATATGTATACAATAAATAATCTGAATCTCGGAAACGGCTCCAACGATTTTCATGAAATTTAGTTTACAGGGGTTTTCAGGGGCGGTAAATCGATCTAGCTAGGATTCATTTTTATAAAATGTCGTTTTATTCGTGTTTTCAATGACCAACTTTATCGATAAACAACTTGAACGTAAACTTATTATTTTAAACACAGTTTACCAAAAAATACCGAGCAAAGCTCGGTCAACCAGATATTAATAATTAAACTAGCCACTGAAAGCCGGACCAATACATGCATTAATACGTAATTACACAGCATTTTCTCAAGGGGGGCAGGAATAAACTACTGTACGCCATCTGCTACGATCTTGACAGACGTTCCCGGACGTTACGAATAGAACTATCTCATTTCTTGTCGTTGAGTGTCGTAGAAGGCGACTATGGGATTTACTAGAGAATGGGCAGCAGCGTTTCCTATGCAATTTACGACCATAGTATGATCGCCAACCCGCCTGCCAAGCTTGGCGATTATGGCAAACACATGATGGGGAATGCCAATGTCCAACAGTGGACGTCTTTCGGCTGAAATGTTGATGAATGAAAGGGCGTTTAATACTCCTTATTATCTACGGACACAAGATTAGTTCGGGGCCCTAACTAAGTATGGATGACAACACGATTTAACAGTTGTCTTTACTACCGATGCGTTTTTGACTGTCCGATAAAGTTAACTATATAATCGTTAGTAGGGTTCATTTTGAATCGTATCGAACTACTTTCGGCCGGGCCTACATCTTTGTCGTCAGACTTAGATAGTAGGCTCCCTGAACTTTTTGAAGAACATGACCGACCAGACTAATAAATGTATTTAACATTAAAAAAAACCCCTCGCAGAGAGAACGAATTTCATAAAAAAGGTCAAATTTTAAACACTTGAGTCAACTTTGAAAGTCAAAAAAATCTAAAAAACAACTCTGACAAAAACACAATAAATATGTATTTCGATGTAAATCAAATACTAATATTTTATTCAACTAATAAATCTAATTCAGGGGCTACGCCTACCTTCACGAATTACAAAAAAAAAAAACATGAGCTTTCTAAAAATATAATTATTACAATTGAAAATACTGCTGAATTCGGGTGCGGTCACAATTGTGCTCCGTGATATGTTAATATTCAAGTCGCATGTGGAACCACCATTAATTACAATACCATGTTTAGTTGTACAAGTATTTATACGCACAGTACTTAGCTCACTTTTATAGCACTGTATTTAGGGTAGTTAAAGTTATGATGGTTAAATGATGGTACTGCGAAATTTTTGTGAGGGTATTAACCGCTTTGTAGCTCTGCTACGAGTTTTGCTACGACGTAGGCGCGTAGAGCCTTCTACGGAACGTAGCACTGCTACGAAACTTCTAGTAGTCTTTTTGTTTCTGGGTGGGAAATCATCAAATGAATTCTCCCGCTCTGGGTGAAGCGGGAAGGCGTGTCAGACTTTTAATGTTTCAAACCCACCCGTGTTCCTTCAGTTGCCCGTGCCAGGGCCACGGTAAATCTTTCGAACAACTCCGCTATATTGGCAGGCATCGGCCCTAGTGTACCCCTTCGGTACGTGCAGCGGTTACATTACTGTGTAAATCGAGGTCTGGATATATATTTTCTTGCTTGAAAATTATTAAAATATTGACTACAATAATTTCTTCAAGGCTATTGCTCAAAATGTATTTATTTATTTTGACACATTCATCCTAGTTCGTCGTGAAAGCGTAAGAATCAAACAAACTTACTGCATTTATAATATTAGTGCAAAATTGATATTTATTTGACTCGAAAGCCGATGCCATTCTTACTGAGGCTTAATTACTGTTAAAACTAACTCTTTCCTTGACGGTATAAATTAAATCATAACATTGCAAAATACCGTCACTCTTATCATAGAAATGCAAATATACACCTGTAAACAAAACGCGATCAGAAACATCAACACACTTTATATTTGTTACGTCACCTTTTTGATTGATAGTAATCAATCTTAAACACCCGAATTACAACCTTAAACCTTTGTGACTAAGCTCAAAATATGATTAACCAGGTGTCTTGAAAAAGTAGTCCACTTCGTTTTGGTATCGAAATTTGACCTTTGCTGGATAGTGATAAGGTTGGGATTTAAGTGGGAGGTTGGTATGCCAAGTAGTCTAAAGTGTTTAGCCTTGGGGTAGCCCTAAAGGGAGGGGCGACCTTGGTACGAGTCCTACTAACCGTTAAACTGTGAGTGCTACAACCTTGCGAAGCTGACCATATGTTTCTAAAAATAGTAGACTGGTTTTGGGAAACCTTGTTTCTATGGGGATTGGGTATCTTTCTTACGTATGGAATTCCTAGGCTACCCTTCGTTCCATACCATCTTGGTATGAAGAGATAGTCACCAATCCACGGACCAACAGCATCATCATCATCATTATTTCAGCCGTAAGACGTCCTCTGCTGGATATAGGCTTCCACCAATGTAGGGGGAGTTGCTATAATCGCCACGCTTGGCAGGCGGGTTGGCGATCGCGGTATGGTGGTCAAATGCAAAGAGAACGCTGCTGCCCATTCTGTAGTGAGTCCCTTATTCGCCTCTTACGACACCCACGGGAAGAAATGGGATGGTGCTATTCTTTACGTCCGACACCACATGGAACGTTTGTTAGTAACTAATGATATCTACAAAGTGTTGATCATATTTTAGTATTAATTTTTGTTAATTAACCATCTGAAGTGTTGATCACATTTTAGTATTAATTTTTGTTAATTAACCATCTGATTGCACCGGTCTTCCTGCATTGGTGTAGGTTGGCTCTCTGCAGTAAATACGAGTCCTAACTACCTATGAGAGCCTCTTCAGGTGTTGGTTGAGATTCTATGATCTACATTAGCGGTGATTTAAAAAAACATGGCGTCACCTGCGTCCATTTTCTTTGCTTCCTTGAAGATTCTAACTTAGAAACTTCTTCTATCGATCCCCATAATTAAATTCTATCTAAATTTTTTAGCAGTAACTTAGGATTTCATTATAAGTTTCAAAGATTACGGCGAACTTCGCTTTTTACTTTGTTACGGTGGATGTTTGAGAATTTAGCTCGAGTAATCGGGTTCTTGTGTTTGATAGATTATATCTATTTTGAGCACGTACTTAGAAGAGCTCTTAAAAAGGCTATATTTAGCTAAACTTCTAAAGCTTGGCAGGCGGGTTGGCGATCGCAGTATGGTGGTAAAATGCATAGAGAACGCTGCTGCCCATTCTCTAGTAATTACTCTTAGTCGCCTTTTACATCACCCACGGGAAGAAATGGGGTGATGCTATTTTTTATGTCCAGCACCACACGGGCCGTTTTTTCTTCCGGATTCTTCACCGCCCAGCATTCCAATCCATACAGAATAACAGGTCTTATCATGGACTTGTTTTAACTTGAAGGGAATTCGTGGGTCGCAAGTTGTTCCTGTGATCTGTCGCCATTTCATGCCTCCTGAGTTGCTCCGGCGCGTTACGAACGATACGAAGATAAGCAGATTGAGAAAATTGAAGATTAGAATCGGTACCAAAATTCTTAAAAATACGGGAATTGCCCATCTGTTTTTCCATTTCAACGTTATTATTTTTGTGAAAGAATATATATTTCAATTACCCACCTACGTACTTTAGGGATGAAACGTTAAGAATTCCTCTTAGAACCTCGTTAAATCAACTCAAGTAAACAGTTTACATTTCCAATGTAAATAAGAAGCATCAAAACGAATCATTCTTGAGATAACAGCAAAGTAATTTCAAGCAAAAACAAGAATTATAAATAGAATACGAAGAATTCCTTTAACAGCTTTCTCTCCGGATTGAGACATTCTTCATTTATTGTTTTGTAAGTAGTGAAGAATTGCCACATGAGTCTAAAAAGTAATTCGTGGAGAGTACTTGTAACTTAACTTGAGAGTACTGGTGGCTCAGTGGTAACGGCCGCGACTTACGAGTTGTAAGTCGTAAGTTCGAAGTCGAATCTAGACAGGCGTAAATTTTTTCATGACCGTTCTCAAAACGGTGAAGAAAACATCATGAGGAAAACGGCATGGCTTAAAACCAAAAATTCGAAAAAGTGACATCTGCTCTGGGCCGACATGGTGGAATATAGCTTACTCCCTTTTACCGAGAGGATGCCTGTGGCCCAGAAGTGGGACGATTATAGGCTGGTGAAATTTAACTTCAATTCGAACAATTAAAATAAACAAAATAGGAGACTCACAAGACATTGTTGTTAAGTACAAAATGTTTGTTTTTATTCATTTATGTATGGATGATTAAGGAAGTGTGTCTTGTCGCCAAAATCTATACCAAAATGTATTTAGTATTTTCTGTCCAAAAAAAATATTTTACGTTACGGTTACGTCACGCATTCGTGCAGTATACAGGAACAAATAAAACGTAAAAGTTAGAATGGTCATAGGGAAGATAAACAAGTCCCATAAAATAGATGGTTGGCTCATCTAGAGAACGTGCGGTGATAAAGACGGTGACGGGCGGCAGCGGGCGCTAATGTCTGTTTCAAAAGTATCTGGTGAAAGTGTTAACAACAAACCCTGTGCAGGTTAAATTCCTTCTCAATCATTTACTAAAACATGTTAGTAATACAATCATCTGTATTTAAACGGTGGTCTCTCACAACGGTGAAGGAAAACATCGTGAGGAAACCGGCCTGTTCTAGAACAAAAATTAAATCCATGTGACATGTACCAACCTGCACTACTTTATGTCTTACAATTTTTTCCAACCCAGTTTGTTTGAACAATATTGTTACGAACTGGGGTTTAGTATAAATTAATTTAAACCAATTGAACCAAAACACACAAAAACAGTTTAATCAACTTATCACAAATATCGCAGTAATCAGAAACGTCAAACAGAATCACTTGGCTCGCTTGAATCGCATTCGTAACATTTGTTTACATTTTCATCAGATTCTTTTGGAACAGATAGATCATAGGCAAGTTAGCTTGGGCATAACAAGCTTATAGAACAGTTTATAAATGGCAATCGCCGGCCGCTACTAAGTCTCGAACCGCTACAGTCTATTTCTGTGGTTGCACCCTTAGAGTTGGTATGTCGGATGTCCGGTAGGGAAGCCCCTCAGGGAGGCGAAGTTAACGCTTAACACCAGTATTTAACGCGTTCAATAATATACAATATTAACTACTTTACATGTCAAGTAAAACAGTATGTATAGTGTGTTGGGGTAAGTTCGGCCTTGGGTTAAGACCGTACGAATCAAAGTTCCGATTAATTTGAGAATATATTTTAACGCAAACAACATTGTTTTCTGCGTATTTTTTTCCGTTCCGACGATCAGGGCGCAATTTGATTTTTTTTGTATGTTTATTTGTTACGCTTTGAAGGCTCATGAGTAGACTATGACCTCGATTAGAACATTGGATACGTTTTTTTACTGATATTCCCACAGAGTCGAGACGTCGAGATCTATACGGGTGAAACCACGGGGCGCAGCTAATTTGTAATTAAATGGCGCAATCACGTATCTGTAAAAGTTGAACCATTTCAACTTTAAGTAAGGAAGTAAGGTGTCTATAGGTTTATTAATTGAGGGTACATTAAAGTCACTAGCTTTTGCCGTCGGCTTCGCCCGCGTGGAGGTAGGAAATTAACCCGCGGGTTCGTACTACTTCAATGAAAACTATACTCGTATATGTGCAAAATTTGACGCAAATCCGTTCAGACGTATTTGCGTGATTGTGAAACAAACGTCAAAACAACTTTTGCTTTTATAATATTACACATAACATCACACCTTGTTTCCCCGAAGGGTTGGGCAGAAGTTTACCTAAAGTACACAATAACAACAACTTTTGCTTTTATATATTATTCGTAGAATAACAAGATGTCGGTGTTGATATGGTTGTATGATTTTCATTTATTCTGAGGTCATTAATACGAGAACCCAATCTTACATCCTAACCAATCCCTATCTATATCTGAGCGTAAATCTCTCAGAAACAAAGATAATATCTATTCCTAGTCATTGCTCCACTGGCCAAGTTTGAAAATAACAAACACACTAATCAACATCTATGGCCATTCTAGTCATACTAAATAACATGATTGTTTTTCTTACAAAACAATCACCGTTGCTTTTTCAAATTTTATCCATTAATATTTACCTATTTCTTATCGGTATTAGTATTTTCGTGTAACAGTTTTATAGGTAGTCGTTCCATGTAAAATACTGGTATTCATCATTTCAGCCGAAAGACGTCCACTGCTGGACATAGGACTCCCCCAAGCATTTTCAGCGAGGTTTACCGTAATCGCCATGCTTGGCACGCAGATTAGCCATCGCAGTATGGTGATGAAATGTATAGAGAACGCTGCAGCCCATTCTCTAGTAAGTCCCTTAGTCGTCTTTTACAATTCCTCGGGGAGGAAATGGGATGGTGCTATTCTTTACGTTCCGCAACACAAGGAACATTGGATCCTGAATCCAAGTTGATTGGAAGCCGACCCTAACGTAGTCATTGGAAAAGGCTAGGTATATGATGATGATAATTTGAAGGCACTGGCTGCTAAAACCAAAAAAAAAAAAAAAAATACAGTCGAATTGATAACCTCCTCCTTTTTTTGGAGTCGGTTAAAAAGAGATGAGGACGCTTTTACTCTGGTCGAGAGTAAGAGGGGTCGTTCGCGACGCAACCGCTACAAACGCGGTACCGCTCCCTCAAGTTATGATTTCTGCGCTGCTCAAATCTCAAATCAAATCTCAAATCTTTATTGCATTCCATAATGTATACAGGTGGTGGGTATTAATATATGTAAAAAACAATTATGCACCCTGTAGGGCACAGCAACATTTTAAATTCTAATTAGAATAGAGGAAGAGCGCTTTATTATTTTTCAAAAAATTCTTAATATTGGTCTGTATTTTTAACAATAATGTATTAAATTGTATATTATAATAGTTTATTACGTATTTATTTGCATATTTCATATGCTATGCTGTACCCACCATGCTTCAATATATTTCCCGGTTAGATCCCCAGACGTCAGGAGATAAGCACCAGAGGAGCCATGGAAAAATTGGTGCCGACGAACGGAAGCTGCTGAAGTTGTCGCGGTTGGAGTCAACCAGGATTATAAATTTCAAGTCCTACATCCTCCAGGTTCCCGCGATACAGAAGGCTGTCCTCCTTAGCTCAGATTTCTGGCCGGCAGGAGTTGTGTACAGACGTTACAGGGAAGCATGACTGAAACCAAGCTCCCAAGTGTAGTGTGTTTTTGTGGTTTTTATAATTATGTAATGTTATCTATCAGGTAGTATAAATATTCTGCCTAACCGAGGAAAAAGCCGTGAAGTTATGTTGTGTGTTGTTATTTCCGCCATTCGATTATTTTGTTTTCCTCAGATTGAAGTTGTAGATCCGTTATGACGAAAAGGTCAAGTCGATTAACACTCCCCTACAGTCCTGAAAGCCGTGGCAAATTACGCGGAAATTGATAAGAATGATAAATAAAATATGCCCCTTTCGAAAAACCTTGATAGTTAAGTATCGTGAAAAACAACCACGTTTTTTAGTAAAAGAAAGAAAAAAATTGGTCGTTATGATTCTTTTTATTTAAACCGTCAATAGTTTCGATATGCTTGTACAGTTATAAATAATTCAGGCGTTTTCAAGCCATCAAAACGATGTGCTCGAGCCGTTGAGCACTTCGTCTAATCACTCACTATTCAAACTTTACGTTTCTATTGCTGTTGACATTGTTTGCCTAAGTATAACACTATGTTTAGTGCTTAAAATAACGAAATTTCGAGGTATAGCTTTTATTAAGACGAGACTCGTAGTGTTAAGGTTACTCTATTTATGTCTATCGAAACTCGTTTATAAAACCCGTCCAACTTTTTAATCCTGCTAAAATTATCTCATAAGCTTTAGAAGTTTTGCTAAATATAGCCTTTGTAAAGCTCTTCTAAGTAGGTACGTGCTCAAAATAGATATAATCTATCAAACACAAGAACCCGATTACTCGAGCTAAATTCTCAAACAGCTACCGTAACGAAGTAAAAAGCGAAGTTCACCGTAATCTTAGAAACTTATAATAAAATCCTAAGTTACTGCTAAAAAATTTAGACAGAATTTAATTATAGGGATCGATAGAAGAAGTTGCAAAGTTAGATCCTCAAGGAAGCAAAGAAAATGGGCGCAGGTGATGCCATGTTTTTTAAATCCCCATTAATGTAGATCATAGAATCTCAGCCAACACCTGAAGAGGCTCTCATAGGTAGTTAGGACTCGTATTTACTGCAAAAAGCCACGGGTGTAATCAGATGGTTAATTAATGAACATTAATACTAAAATGTGATCAATACTTTGTACATATCATTAGTTACTTACAAACGTTCAGTGTGGTGCCGGACGTAAATAGCACTATCGCATTTCTTCCCATGGGTGTCGTAAAAGGCGACTAAGGGACTTACTAGAGAATGGGCAGAAGCGTTCTCTATGCATTTTACCACTATATTGCGATCGCTAAACCGCCTGCCAAGCGTGGCGATTGTGACAAACCCTCAAAATTGAGGGGGGCTATGTCCAGCAGTGGACATCTTTCGGCTGAAATGATGATGATGATGACTAACTCAAAAAAGAAGAGGCTAGACTACATTAACATTACAAATTTAACAAATAATGTATTCTTCGTCAAAAGAAATACTAAGCTAGGTTACAAAAACTAGATAATCTAGAATCTATTTCGCGAGCCCATTCATTGTTGCCACTGTCCATGAGCGAGGTTTCGCTGCTCAAACAACCGTCTAACCTTCGCGATCCGTCGTATTCATTGTAATGACGATCGCTTACCGAGTGATTTGGCCACAAAGACATTTAGAAATCGTTTTATTCAAAGACTGTAAAAGATACCACAGAATGTTATAAAATGTCGACTCCAGAAGTTTAAAACACCAATCCTTCTAAGTTTGTATATCTTTAAATGCACAAAATTTGTTAAAATGCACCTGGAGTTATTCAAAAAACCTCATAAAATATTTTCAAAAAGTAATAGACATAGAAATATAATAGTTTTGCCCATAACTCCTATGACAGCATTGTTCAGTAAAATTAGGTATGCAATGTGTGATCATATATTTAATACCGAACCAGACAATATTAAAACCTTTACTGCAAATAAATTACAAGGGTTAAGGGAAAATAAATCTACTTGGTACGCGACACATTTAATAACAGGTTAAAATATAAATAATAATCATGATCTAAGTGCTTCTGACGGTTATAGGATTTAAAATTGCTACTGTATTATAATAATAGATTTTGATCTAAGTATAACTAGATTATATCTAAGAATAACCTTAAATGTTTGCCTGTCACATTATTATGAGTAAGTGTTTGAAGATCTCAGAGAGAGAATACCTAATTATTTTAGTTAAGACCGAAATTGACATATTCAACACATATGACAAATAATTTGGTTTGGTTCCATACTACTCACGCTCACATAGACACACTATTTGTACAGCTTCTAGCATTCGTTTGAAAGTGCTGTACGTTTGCATCTATGTGTGCGTGCGCCGTCTTCGCTTGTTGTATACAGAGCTGCCCTTCTGTGCGTACTACTCTGTGATACCACTTTATCATTAGTGGTATGATTGTAGAAAGTGGATTCTGAGTCTGTTGGAATCTTAATCTCTTTATCATTAGAATCTGTTTTATGAATCGTTCTCGTTATCTCATTCAGATTTCAGAAATCGACTTTGCGAATTCTATTTATGTCTAAAGGCTGCTTGACTTAAATGTTTTTCGTACCTTGTTCTTCTGTATTTTTTGTTTGTCTATTATAATTCTTATAATTGCTACATTTAAAAATACATACTACTAAATGTATATTGATCTACATTTAGTAGTATGTATTTTTCAATTTTTACTAAAATGTATTTCGTGTCTAAATATCTCTATACCTATAATGCCTATCTACTCTACAATAAATTCATAAAAAACGTCTTTCTAAAGCAAAAATGGAAACAGCTTAACTTTTACAAGATCCACACTAAATGTATTTCTCTTTTTGATTTCACTCACGTTTCGCATCAAGTTTAAAAGGGAATAATATTTTGGCAGAAATTTATGTGCATTGAATAATAATGACTCTTTAACTTTATAGGTACTGATTCCAATATCTTTATTTTAAATTTTAAACTAAAAGTATAATAACATAACTTCGAACATTCTTCTACCATTAGTTATTTACCCAAAATTGGTTCAGTTATTTTAACAATCTACCAACGCTTTTCTCAATCTAATATTTTATACATTTCGTTGTTTTCAATATGCAAATTCGCCACCTTCGGATTGTCTCCTGGTTTACGAGTAGTAGCTTGGATGGCATCCAACGTTCCACGAACTGACGCCTCGTTACTGCCCACTGACGCTTTCGTATCGACCTGTCGTTTAGTAATATCACTTTCAGTATTTACTTCACCTTGCCAAATACTTCTACCTGATATTTTAACTAGGTGATAGTTTGGATCGTCTGTTTTTGGCTAAAGTGTTACCGGAACATTAGCCTCATTCGAAACTACCTACACTGATATGAAAATATTGGAATATTGGTAATGTTAAAATGATTAGGGTTTTTAAGGTAGAAATCTTTTTTTGTACAAGTTCGTTTCGTGATATATTGGGTTCAGAGTACTTTTGTCCTTGAAATCTTGTCAGGACAAGCAATACCAACTTAAAAGAATATTCAGTTTTGTTTTGTGTAAGCATGTTTTTGGGTTTACACCGTTCCTACCGTATATAACCGAATTAATGTCATTTTCAGTAAACAAAGTTATCAGTGGAAACAATTAACAGGTCTGTGAATCGATTCATTAAATATTTTAAGAGGACATGTGGCATTTGTTGCAATTATCTACCGGTTAAACGTAGGTCCGGTGAATAAATAACTTATAGACATTGATTTTTTGACTAGGGCTGGGCTATTTCAGAAGTTAATTCTGCCGTCAAAGATAAATAAAATTAGTAATCTCATATAAAATGAATATAATTTTGTGAAATAATCAAAAATATTATCCGATTCGGCAATGGTTACGTTTGATTATTTCAGATGATGATTAAAAACCAATTATGTCAAACAAAATGAGTGAGTTACGTACGTAATAGATAATATTTATACTATGTGTAGACCATCTCACAAAAGTAAATTTCTAAAACAGCAGAAAATACGAACGTAGGAAACAGACGTAGAAGGTCAAGTCACTACTTTGTATGTAGGGTCAAGGTTAAAATAAACCAGGAAATAGTGTAAAATAATGACTAAATGAGGACCATTATTAGGACACATAATTAATAACCAGGGAACGGTCATAATGAGCTTAATTAACAAAGTAATAAACTACTCCACCCTAGTTTTGCAAAGCCTGACAGTGCTGGAACATGTAAGGCTTCTTTACGCTATAATTATTATCATTAAGGTACATATGTTTGCGAAACTGCCACACGTGTTTGAATGATTTTTGAAAATAAGTCTTGGAAAGTCTCAAACTATTGAATGTAAATCTGCTGTATCTAGCATTTTGACATCTATACTATTATTATAAGTTTGTTTGTTTGTTTGGTTGAACGCGCTAATCTCAGGAGCTACTGGTTCGAATTCAAAACTCTTATAGTGTTGAGTAGCCCATTTATTGAAAAAAGTTTTAGGCTATATAAAATTACGCTAGGACCCTTAAGAGCCGCGTAAAAGAAAAAAGTTAAGAATACGACGACCTCGGATGCGACGGGGTCGGTCAGGGAGCAAGAAATTGACGCAGACGAAGTCGCGAGCAGAAGCTAGTTAACTTGACATGCAGTTTTGGGTGCAGTCTTCTTCCTGCCCTTGTGCTTTATTACTCACGGTCCGTATCAAATTATTTCCTCTTCAATCATTCAACAGTCATGTTATCATTAAGAACATTTTATTTAGTATATTTTTATTCATTGTGTAGTCTGATCATAATAATTCTTTGTTGTAACAAAATCAACTCCTACAGGAAGGAAAATAATGCGCATTGATTTACCACATACAGAATTTTCACTGTTGAACCGAATGTAATAAATAAAAACCTGGAGATGATCTGATGATGGAAAAGGAAAACAGTTGAGAGAGTTTCTCAACAGCTTACAGTAGTTATATCGTCTTTGGATTAATTTATCATTATATCATCTCTCACATATGTAGGTCTCCCTGTCCCTCTTTATTCATCACCATTTTTATCCTTTAGTCTTTAAGTCACGTGCGTTTCATCCCTCCAGTCGGTTAGTAGGCAATATCAATAAATAATGGCTATATTTTCACTCGATAGTGGCAACCTTGGGCGCGTTTACGGCATCCCTACGCTGTCCCGCGTTGGGCGCCATTCAATGAATAGCTGCCCGTCGGAGCTGTCACGCGATCTTTGACGTTTCACCGATTGTACGGACGACATGTGCTTTTAATTATATTTTTATTTACAGTCGAGGTTATTTAAATTGTCTTTGATTTTATTTGAATGATAGGTATTACTTCACCTCCACAACCCAGTAACTGGGTAATACGGATACCCCTTGGTTAAGACTGGTTGTCAAACTTAAGCAGTCGCTCCATATAAAATACTAGTATTCAGCTGCATCCGGTCAGACTAGAAGCCGACCGCAACATAGTTGGGATAAGGCTAGGCAAATTATGAAAGGTATCGCTTGAGCGAACAAGAATTTTCCGTTTAACTTAAGGTAAAGGATGGAAAACTTGTTTAAATTCTTAATAGGAGTATATTTAGGCCCCTTACATGAAATGGTTCCAAAATCAAATTGTGAAAAAAATCACACCCTCTTTATCTTGAAACAAAACCTTTTTTCAATTTCCTTAAGTGACAGCGACAAATTGAAAAACAGCATTTGTTGTTCTTCTTCAGTTCTCAGCCAAAGATTACCTATCATTAAGAGAAATGAATATTTAATAAAAAATCTTCCTGAATAAATAAATCTGTTCTTATTCTTTTCATTTCATGAAATTAAACGCTATTATTTCAGAAGCATCTCATACAGCCGCGAACATTAGCCATCTGGACTGCTTTCATCAATTTAGACGCGTTGTCGACATATGTGCACGTTTATTACATTCCCGGGAATACGTGTACAGTATTCCCTCTTTGTCTAACAAAAGGGAAGTGAAAGGGAGGGAGCGATAAGAGGTGTATAATAATTGTTCACTGGGTTAAGCGTAGTTTGGCTGGACGGATGCCAGCGACGGATTGGTGAACGAGGTAAAAAGTGATATGTCCCTTATGAAAGCTGTCGGTTAATTTGTGAAATTGTTGAATTTTGAACATGTCGGTGGCTGGCAGGTTTAGCTGGGCTATTTTTACAAAGTTGCATTAAACGGAAACTGAACAATTTTAACGAATGAATACGGTTACTTTATTTGCGGTTGTACTAGTTTAATACTAAAATTGTTACGTGTCTATACAAATGGGACGCAAAAAATAACGGTTATTTTCTAGTTGTAATCTCCTGTTGGTAAATATTTACAATGATTTGAAAGTTACTAACACTCATTAACACATGTTTATTAATAATCAAAATCAAAAGTCATTTATTCAAACTAGGCAGAGAGGCAGCACTTTTTGAACGACACAATTTCATGAGACTGTCCACTAAAACGCCCGCCCGCCGTTCACCACTTCCTAATGCTTTAGCTGGACGTCAACGTCAAGACATATATGTAGCTATTAAAGTATTCATCATAAGTGTCTTTTTCATGGTAATAAACCAGTTAGTGTGATCAAAAGGAAAATTAAAGATGGTGGCTGCAAAAGTTTTAAAGTTATTGTTGGTTTTCATAGTTTTCGAGGGTGCCGAAACCGGTAGTGTGACGAAAACATCTACCTACCTATTATGGCCAATGAAACAGTCTCCAGTTTTTTTGACATAATATCTTGATCTAATGATAGTTCGTTGATTGAGTTTAACATAAACACAAAACAATTGAGTGACAAAAGTCATAAAATCGTTAACGATGATTGTAAATTGAATTAATGTCTAAATAAACTGGAATAATCGTCGCGTTGATTGATGGATTTACTAAAAAAGATTATGTGAATGATTTATTAGACATGTCACACTTTTTAGTCATTCCTTTTTACTTTTGAAATCGTTTGTGTTCTGTGCCTACGTACAACATATAAATCGTTAAAGTCGGACGAATGAAACATTACAAGAAAATATTAGGTACAACAATTATTGATATGACTTACGTAAAACATTATAAATCAAAACGGAAGCCAAATACATATGTCATCATTAGATACATAGACCACTCTGTCGCAGATAGGAACCTATAAACTAGAGTTAAGAGATTGTGCCTACTTTGTGTCAAGGTCGAATATTTTATGAGACATGGAGGAAGCCAAAATGTCTGGTCGTCTTTATAGCTTAAGGGTTTATTTCCACAGAGAGGCGAGAAGAGACATGCAGGAATCGGCAATCTCATTGGTTTAAATCCACATCGCCTCTCTATTCTTATCTATGATTGGTCGATTCCCGCGTGTTCACTATTGTTTGGAATTTCAAAAACACTATGTAGTATTGATTCTCAAGGTTTCATATTTGTTGTTAGAATTGTTTTATCACGCCGACATAAATGCGGCAAGTGATTGACTTTAACGTAAAGTGAGTGTCTAGGTATTTATATACCTTACTAGCCTTTGCCAGCGGCTTCACCCGCGTATATATTATACATAAACCTTTCTATTGAATCAAAAATGCGTTGCGTAGTTTAAAAGATTTAAACGTACAGACGCGGGACTTTGTTTTATCCTATGTGAAGATTGTACTGAGTTTAAAAAAAAACGTAATTTTTTTTGTGATTTATTTAATCGTTGTTAGGATTAGTCCCAGGAGCGAGATTCATAACTACCCAAATATAACTAAAGTTTGTTAAAGCAATATTTGTTTGTTTTCAGTAATTATATAGAAGCCTTGGCTTATACTTAGGTATTTGAAAGATTAAAACGATGGCTGGCGACATTCTGTCTAAGTTGTGCTGTTTATGTCTATGGTATATAGAATTGGCTCATAACTTCTGCACCATATTATTATGAAAAATAAAGGGAGATAAGCCCGTTATTGTTTATTCCGTTTACTATACGTTTACGTAAACATACAGTATTAGGTAATAGTAAGTATTTTTCTTTTTTCTTAACTTTGATATAACCTTGAAAATTTTAGGTAAAAGCTTCCACAGCTTAACTCGCCTAAATCGGGTGAATGTCGATTCGCCCGTTCTGGGCGAGTTAACCCGACCTTTAAACAGAAAATTGTTTTCAATAGGCGACTCGCACGAAGATAACTCATGTGTGGGCGAATCGGTAACACCAGAAATAAGTTAGTTTACAATAATAAGTTTAGTAACACCTCAAATTGAAGGCCAATTGTCGTAATTAAAAACGTTCAAAATCTAGTCGCAGTCTCATCTCAGCGACAATCAAATGTCAAAAACTTTTCAAAAATGTATGGAGACTCGAGGTATTTTTGACAGGTTGAGATGAAATCAGACTGTGAATGTTGTTACAATTACAAGGATTGCCCATCAGTTGTATTACCTAACGTTCAACTGTTGACAGTAAATTTTTATGAGCGAAAAAAAATAAGGTAATTAATAAATCAGTATATTTTTGAATATTCATGAAAGTACCTAAGTCTATTCTAACATAAAAGAAGACGTAATTAAATAAGATAATAACGTTAATGCCCCCGTATAGTGCTGGGACTAATCCAATTTTATTCATAATGGACAACTGGAAATGTACCGCAAATTAGGTAGGTACATAAGACGTGACAATGATTAAATGAACATATTGGCAAATATAGAAAAAAAGATCAATTAGTCGAACTACACAGCTTAACTCGCCTAAATCGGGCGAATGTCGATTCGCCCGTTCTGGGCGAGTTAACCCGACCTTTAAACAGAAAATTATTTTCAATAGGCGACTCGCACGACGATAACTCATGTGTGGGCGAATCGGCAACACCAGAAATAAGTTAGAATTAGGCAATTGGCACATTTTGAATTTTACACAATAGGTTTGACAAAAGGTCACTTTGCAGTGACCTTTTGTCAAACCTATTGTGTAAACCTATTGTGTACATGCAGTAAAGAGCATAAAAATCAAAACGTGTCAACTGCCTAATACGTATTTCTGAAATTTTCGATTTCTCCACAAAAAGTAACTTCGTACCAGTCCCTTCTAGAAAACCGCTGAATTGGGATAAGTAATTTCGTCGTTTAAGCGTCAACTAATAAGCCAGAAATAAATGGTCGTATATAATTCCTACACTACAAAAGTTTTCCAATTCTCTATTGAGCTTTCTTTCATAATTATGTAGTTTCTATGTTTTCAAATAAAAGCAAGGATATAATAGTTTCCTTGAAAACTCTGTTATTTACTGTTCACGGATGAGTTCAGTACAAACAGGATGCACTGAGCAGAATATCGGGGTAAATGACCGACGCTTTCCGTCGCAAATAACCACGACATTCACATTAAATAGGTATATCATAGTGTGAATGTCCACCAACATGACTCTATAAATTATAGAAGCTTTCCGTCATATTGTATAAAACTATTTGGAGAAACCAAAACATTTATCTACAATTTACAAATTCGACTTTAAAAAATCTGCATATGTTTTGAAGTAAGTACCTACCTAATAATAATCTTTATTATCTATACTTATATATAATATTCTAAAGCTGAAGAGTTTGTTTGTTTGTATGTTTGTTTGATTGAACGCGCTAATCTCAGGAACTAATGGTCCGAATTGAAAAATTATTTTTCTGTTGGGTAGCCTATTTATCGAGGAACGCTATAGGCTATATAACATCACGCTGCAACCAAGGGGAGCGGAGCAGTAATGAAAAATGTTGCAAAAACGGGGAAAATCACACGGGTAGGTGATTCGACGCGACGGGAAGGGTCGGGGGAGCAAGAAATTTTACGCGGACGAAGTCGCGGGCAGAAGCTAGTTAATATTATAAAGCTGAAGAGTTTGTTTGTTTGTTTGTTTGGTTGAACGCGCTAATCTCGGGAACGACTGATCCGAATTAAAAAATATTTTTGTGTTGGGTAGCCTATATACCGAGGAAGGCTATAAGCTATATAACATCACGCTACAATCAAAAGGAGCGGGGCAGCGACGAAAACTGGTTGAAAACTGGCAGGTAATTCGATGCGACGGGAAGGGTCAGGGGAGCAAATATTTGACGCAGACGAAGTCGCGGGCAGAAGCTAGTTTCTAATAAATTAGTAGTATCAAGGAATATACAAATAAATAAACTCGCGATAACAACTAGCTAGCATTTTTTTTAGTTTCCAGCACTCATGTAGTGATCAATTACTTAATTGTTGGTGATCTTGGTCTTTAGTACTGTGATTTCGGAGTTAATTCAAACTCAATGTATTTATTTCAAAAACTAGCTTCTGTTCACGACTTCGCATGGAAGTTGTAAGACATCTCAATTAGCTAGAATAACAGCCACACGTTTTTAAGACTTTCCTGTATACTACGTTTGTAATTTTGATCTCAGCAGTCATAATATGAAGAGAATCCGGACTGGTGACGCGGGAGCAAGCGACGTAAGAGAAGCAGCTACTCCTTAGGTCGACAGTCCAGTCTTCAGTATTAATATCCCATTGCTTGTAACAATAATTTCAATTAAACAATTTACAAGCACTTAATCTGTAAAGGTCAGTCAGAAGATGAACCAAGTTGCCCATCCCAAAGGGTTCTTTAATAGATTCCTATGAAGAAGAAAGGGCACGGAACTCCATAGACACTCTTGAACATCAAAAATATTGTCTACATTGGAATTATACATATAGGTATGTGAGTACAAATGAAACACCATCATGCCATTCTTCAGGTAAAAACTTATGTTGAGGCAAAAATATCAAACCAATCACTTAAAACTTAATAAAAAGCAAAGGAACTCTTTCCGGTAACTATTCGTGATAAATTTAAGTAGATGTTCCCATTTACTGATTCCCATAGGCGATGGCCATTACCGTAGGGCCTACTTTGGGCCATGTCAAGCATAGCAAGGCCATTAGCCCGAGGTCAAGGCCGCGGCCACGGACACGACTTTATTCGTTTCAAGCATGCGTAACTATCGTCATTTGAGTTTTGTAAGTCCATGAAATTATAATATGAACGTTTTGAGTCACTGGTTTTAATATGAGAGGTGGAAGAGCGATGCTAAAGCTATTGAGAATTGTATTTTCAATAGCTCTATATTAGGTTCTTGTTACTGTTGACGAGAAGATTATATTTCCGTCATGTTATCAGCACGATAGTACTTATTGTTGAATAAGAACCGATTGTAGAAAGTTTGAGAAACTGTTCATCATGATCATTTCAGCTGTAAGACGTCCACTGCTCGACATAGACCTTTTCCGAAAGGCCACGGGATAATCGCCAAGCTTGACAGTTATGTCAAGTCCCATGTAATAGGGGGCGACCCTATTGCCATCAACCCGGCACAAATCCAGACTCCGAGAAGCTTCTGAGAAAATTCAGAAAAAAAATCGAATCACACTTTACCAGACCTTGGAATCGTACCCAGAAACTCATGCTCAGCAGTAGGCACTTGCTACCACAAGGCCAACGAGGCTTTTCAACAAGAATGAGAAAATTGACAGATTCACGTATAGTAACGGGAAAAAAAACATATTCTTCACGAATAGGTACGGGAAAATTGACATATTCACGAGTACTTACGAGAAAATTAGCATAATCACAATTCAAAAATAACTGTATTTTCCTGAAAACTGTGTTTGGATAGAAAAAACTAAAACCGGGAAATGTTCCATCAACATTATCGCATCGCATCGGTCGTTTATCCCCGTTTATTGCCCACGTAGGACAACGGGTCAGTGCTCGCAACTGGCATAAAACGAAACCGCGACGAATATCAATTTCACGCAACGGAAGATATCTGTTTAGTCGCTGTTTTATAACTTAGCCCGTAATAACTTTGAGGATTTTGTAAGTACTATTATAAATGGATTTATGAAAATACTTTCTCGTTGGTTTCTTTAATATGTTTGGTATCTTTTTTAAAAGTTCTTGATTTGTCAAGACTTTAGCAACCCTCACTTCAAACAAGAGGTTAAAAAATATTACTAGTGTAACCCTGTCAGTTAACTGTGAATCATCATCATCATTACAGCTGCAAGACGTCCACTGCTGGATATAGGCATCCCCCAATTTGGGAGGCTTTGCCATAATCGCCGAGCTTGGCAAACGGGTTGGTTATCGCAGTAAGGTAGTAAAATTCATCGAGAATGCTGCTGCCCATTCTCTAGTAAGCCCCTTAGTCGCCTTTTTCGACACCCACGGGAAGAAATAGGATGATGCTGCGAATGTGAGTTTCAAATTCACGTTTTCTATCAAATTAAACTTTCTTAGAAAATCAGCACTATCAATCAGCATCTGAATCCATTACTTGAAAAATTTGTGTGCTCGATAACGTAAAGACCGCAATGAATGTTGTTGAACTGTCAAAATGAAAGCGATTCCCACTGATAGTGTGTTACGCAATTACCTCTCTGGAATTTTTACTATACTCAGAAATCGCCTATGTGCAGAGAGCAAGCGTGCAGTCATTCGCACTGCAGTAGGACATTTCGTCAAGTCTTCTCGTCGCCTATCCCGCAATGTCTGAAGACTAAGGTCTTCAACCAGTGCGTCCTGCCCGAATGACATACGGTGCCGAAACGTGGACACTGACAGTTGGGCTGGTCCACAAATTCAAGGTCGCTCAGCGCGCTATGGAGCGGGCTATGCTCGGAGTTTCTTTGAAGGATAAAATCAGAAATGCAATTATCCGGAAAAGAACTGGAGTTACCGACATAGCTCGCAGAGTAAGCAAACTGAAGTGGCAGTGGGCTGGCCATGTCTGTCGAAGGACCGATGGCCGATGGAGCAGACGAGTCCTGGAGTGGAGACCGCGTATCGGCAAGCGTAGCGTGGGATGCCCCCCAGCTAGGTTGACCGACGACTTAAAGAAAGTGGCTGGGGCAAACTGGATGTCGAAGGCGGAGGACAGGGCGTTGTGGCGCAATATGGGAGAGGCCTATGTCCAGCAGTGGACTGCGATAGGCTGAGTTGATTGAGGACATTTGCAAGATGGTATTAATAAAAGCCACTTATTATCTTCAAACATACTCGTAAGTCACACAAAAACACATTACGAGTCAAGCAGACATCAATCTTCCCTGACCCATTTCAATTTTAAGAAATACAACATACAAATAAACTTCACCGATGAATTTATAAAACGTATTCTGAGCTCATTTCGTGACAATATAATACTGAAGAACGGATTTCAGCGCTCCGCTTATAACCCCGCTGCCGCCGTATTATTGTTATTTTTGCATTTGACATTGTTATTTTCGTTCCCACACGAATCGCCAGTTTTCGTGACGTCAATTCTTAATTGACTAACTGTGAAAATGTATAAAGATTTCGTGAAAATACAATATTTCTTTCAATGTTTAAGGTACGCGTCAAAACATTTTAAATTACGGCTCGGAAATAATGATTCTTGGTCAAATGGAAGTCGTAAGTTTTATGACTGGAATGAACAGTAATTAAATATTTGATATTACTGTGTCTACTTACAATAATCATTTAAGATTTGTCTTTGATCAAGAACAACAGTGGTTTGGAAGATAAATTTGAATCCAAGCAACAGAATGATATCATGCGATGTCAAGAAATTAAATTTATACTGATTACTAGCTGACCCAGCGAACTTCGTACCGCCTCAGAATCAATAAATGTTGTGCTAACTTATCAGATCCCACCAACACAAATCAAAGAAAACCAAGTACCATATACCCATGTTAGACCAAGTTATGACAAACTGGTACTTTGAAGGCATAAAGCGTTTTCTAGCTACCACACCCCATGATAGGTGAGCTCCTACCAAATTATGCCAACCTAGTTCTTCCAAGACATAAAGCGTTTTCTAGCTATCAAACACCCATGTTAGGTGACTTTTCTATTCTTAAATTTTCTAATTTTCCTTCCAATTTTTTAATTTTTTTCTTTCTTAAGAACCTTCTCCTGACTATAACAAACACAACAACAACAAAAAAGTGAAATCGGTCCAGCCGTTCACGCGTGATGGCGTGACCAAGGGAAATAGGGATTCATCCATACTAATCCATACTTCCATACTATCCATACTAATATTATAAATGCGAAAGTAACTCTGTCTGTCGGTCTGTCTGTCTGTCTGTCTGTCTGTCTCGCTTTCCTGCTTTTTAGCCGAACTCTACTGAACCGATTTAAATGAAATTTGGTACACAGATAGTTTAGAGCCTGAGAAAGAACATAGGCTACTTTTTATCCCGGTAGTATGTTCCCGCGGGATAATTTCCAACCTCCACGCGGGCGAAGCCGCTGGCAAAAGCTAGTTTTTATATATATAGAATATCATTGTGGAAAGAAGTATGAGGTAAATGCGAGAAATAAATTAAATGGTGCTCTACATGCGATGGTGACCAGTTGATAACCGAAAAGGCCCGACTGGGTATTTACAATGGTGCGCTGGTGCCTACGGTTATGTATGGAAGTTAATGTTGGGTGTGGCAAAAGAAGCAAGAGTATGCATAGATAGTTTGGTTGAGAGGATGAATGAAGTGCGGTTAACAAAATTTACAAGGCAGATGCGACTGGCCACGTCGGAAGGGGACGCCCTAGGAGAACAAATAGTGAACTTATTGGTGATGTTCTTCAAAAAGGTCAGGTGCGTAGGACTGGTAACCGGCTTGCGTGTGTGATCAGTTGAATGAACCTAAACGAGGCAAGAGGAGTATGAAGGTTATGTAATGGTAGTTGCAGGAGGCGTTCCGTAGTTTCTGCCTACCCCATAGGAAAAAGGTGTGAGTTTATGTATGTGAGTATGATCATTATCAATGTCTAATATTGGTACTAAATCGGCTCTCTTCAAACAAACCATCGGAATTGAACACCTTATTAAACCTATCAAAATAATATACAAACACAATAAAGACGTCAAATATAATAAAGATGCCCGTTCATTTCCTTACTACAATGTCTTCATACTTTTATTGAAGTTGATTGATCGCCACGTCAGTAACAATCAACATATCTTTTCTCAAAGACTCTCGGAAAAAACGATCACGGAATACAAATAAACTAGCGACCCGCCCCTGCTTTGTTCAGTTTTTACGACTCGACAAAATATCGAGATCTCTTTATGTATGTGTCAGAACTTTCATGAGTATGTACTTTAAATGAGACTCAAAGCGAGTTTTGTTTAGCGTGGTGAGTCTAGGATTGAGTATGGGATCGAGACGGACGCATTGAGTGACAGTGATCGTTTAGACGTGGTCCAGACACTTATTGGCCTAGAAAACTGCTCTGTATCTCCTTTTAAGTTCAGAGTATCATGTAGTACAGTGGTCTTCTTCTTAGCGTGTCGATAGCAAACTAAATGTCTGCATTAGTCCATCAATTCCTGTAGCGTACAAACAACATGACATGCTGGACAAGATACTAAGTACGTACGTAAATTGTTTGGGGGACAGCACCACGTTTATACTCCAGGGTGACGTCATCTGTCTCCACTTGAGGGTTTTCGTTACTTCGGCCCACCTGAATCAGGAGTCTATTTAAAGACTTCCAGGAATGCTAAGGCGACTAGGCACAAGTTTATCCGCAGGTGGAACAAATAGGTTTCCGACCGTTCGCCAGTAAGTGCGAGGACACACTTCAAAAAGCTGTTCCGGCTTTCCAGCCTGTGTATCACGAGGATGTTATCTTACAAAGGGTATCGTGTGTCAGAAATACAATGGTGTTAGTAATTGACATGTATCAACAAACTATGTAGAAGTTAAAACAAGTTATTCTCTCGTCAACCCATGTCTCACGACTGTACCTATGTATATCTGACAATAAATAAGTTTAAGCTAAGTTTGCTTGATCAAAATTCTATGTGCTTGAATTAGACGTAGGTATGTAAACTTAATAGTAACATTTTATAATCATACACTTTTTTGAATAAATTCTCTAAATTATGGTGAAAACTACATCAAAATCCATTGCGTAGTTTAGAAGAATAATGCGGTCACACAGACAAACAAAAATAGCGTCTTTAATATTGTAATATTTATATAGAAACTGGAAATGTCTCTAGCTTCTTCAAAAATATTTATATATATTTAAGATATTTATATACTCAGAAACGGAGAGAATAGATGTTATTTATATATATGTCGGAGTTTGTTATCAATTTCAAATTGTGGGTAGTCCGCATAATTAGTTATGATTTTTTCTTATTATCATTAATTTAGGTTATATTTCTATCAGATATTGTCTTATAAATCAAAACATAATTTATTGAGTACTTGGTGTACTCACTAATTCATTTTTGGAAACTTATTTTGATAACTGTAACCGGTAGGTTTGTTCAAAATAATAAATGACATGTCACTTTAAATTTTAAAATGATTTACGTAGTGAATTCATCATTTGTTTATTTACGACAATTATTTTCATATTGTTTGAGTACTTTATACTGTAAGTCTTATTTAGTTTAGCAAACTTAAGTGTTTTGTATCAAGTAAACACGTGGCGTACTTCCGCGCGCCATCGGACAGAGTTGTCATAGATATTATGGCGGGACATTGTCCTATAAAAGAGCTTGCATTCAGTGAGCAAGTCAATCTATCTTCGGATTAGACTCATCACAGAGCTCCTGCTCCCGACACTGTCGGTTTACCTGGTATAGCGCTGCTGTATATTCACATAGCTGTATTGACTAGCTGATAGCGAAAGATACACTTTGTATTTGGGTGGCTTAGGCCTCTATACGAACTGTAACCTATGGGTTTGTTCGTTGTACTGTGTTGTTATTACTTACCTTGTAACCGTTTTATTCAAGTACCTACTTTATCTACATTAAGTAGTACCTACTTTATCTTGTAACCGTTTTATTCAAGTTCTAACTTAACAGACAGCTGTGCTGCTGGGGAGTTTGTTCCGCCACTTCTTCTTCCCAGCTATAGCACTAGGAAGTGTCGACGGGCGGGCGCTTTGGGGGGCTGTCTTATGTAACTTTGACGTTCAAAAGTGCTTACTCTCAGCCTAGTTTGAATAAATGACTTTTGATTGTTTCTTTTTTATCATTTAATTAATATTGTAATACAACTTGGTAGTTGTTCATAATATTGTTTATAGTTGTTAATAATATTATTTAGCCCAATAAAATGGGAACGCCAAAACCCTGACGATATATACCGCTCGGCACTCCTCTTCCCGATCGAACTTTGCGACTGCAGGTGTAATCTCAGAAAGTGTCTGTTTGTTACTGACTGGATTTTCTTGGAAACTATATTTTATTACTCATCTACGACACGAAGTACTGCAAATATTGTCTGTAAAAGCGACCTTACGTCGTTCAGGATGGTAAAAGAAAAACTCTGGTTGCATTCGATTACTTCAGCGAATTTGGAGTTACCTTTCAAAATAAATTATTAGGTTTTTGTCTCGAAAAACAAATAATATATTAGACGTGAAGAGTTAAAGATGATTTCATGAAATACGCGGAATAAATATGATATTTTTTATTTTTTAACCCCCTCACATAACATTGCTCTACTGTCAGCACTACTCCAGTTGTGCCAGTACCTATAAATGGTCCTCTTTATCGTACCCGGCGACAGTGACCCAGACTACTTTTATTTCCTTGCTGATGGCTAGCAAAACCAAATTCGGTCTTGTAAGCCCGGTCACACCGATCAGCATCCTTACCTGTACCTACCTAGCTTTATTATAAAACTTTTGAAGCGACTTCCTAAACCATGCTTAGCAACTTTATTACTTCGGTAGGTACTAGCTTAAAAACTTATAAATACTCACAAAATAAATCAATCTTTTTATCAAAGTTTCGAATACAAATTATATTCAGAGCACTCTTAGAAGTTGGGCATGGACTTTTTCGATTAATAATTTTTCCTTATTTAGAAAAACGGAATCGTTCGAAGGCTCGGCAATAAGAAGCAGAACATATAAACGTAAAGAATAATTACCGGTCCTAATCGTCTAAAATTAGTAGAAGTCAACTGAATTACATCAAGTCACGTGACATGGAGGGTTTTCTTTAAGTTTGGCTTAGAATTTCATGAGTTTCACTCAAAATCAGTTGATGTCCGTCGGAGGTACCTAAGTGTAGCGGCTTTTCAGAAAGTTTTCAGGATAGTTTTTTTAGCTGAAGAGTGAAAATACCCAAACCATAACCAATGGTAACCATTGCATGGTAGGTCAGGCCAAGGTGACAGTTTAACTGTTACTACCTAGGTTCCTAGTTCCTACATGACACTTCGCATCACTTTAAATACTGTTCAATATAGTCTCGTTACAGTGGTGGCTCAGTGGTAATGGCCAAGACTTACGAGTGGTGGTCGTAGGTTCGAACTAAGGTAGGCGCGCTGTTCTTTGGGTAAATTATTTCATCACTAATGCTCTCAAAACGGTGAAGGAAAGCATCGTGGGGATACCGGCATGTCCTAGAACCAAAAATTCGAAGACATGTGATATCTACCAACCCGCACTGGGCCAGCGTGGTAGATTACGGCCAACTCCCAGCAGTGGGAACAATATAGGCTGATGATGATGGTGATAGTCTCGCTATATGTATGTATGTGTGTTTGAAGAGCAGTGGTGGCCCAGTGGTAATGGCCGCGACTTACTAAATGTATGTAGATCGTAGGTCCGAATCCACTTTACTTTGGGTAAAATATTTCATCACCACTGCTCTCAAAACGGTGAAAGAAAACATCTTGAGGGAACGGACATGTCCTAGAACCAAAAATTCGAAGACGTGTGACATCTATCAACCCGCACTGGGCCCTCTCACTGAAACGAGGCCTGTGTCTCAGCAATGGGAACGTTATAGGGTTATTATGCTATGCGAGTGGAGTGTTTCGTGTGGTGTCAGACGTAAAAGGCTTATTATGCTATGCGAGTGGAGTGTTTCGTGTGGTGTCAGACGTAAAAGGCTCATTATGCTATGCGAGTGGAGTGTTTCGTGTGGTGTCAGACGTAAAAGGCTTATTATGCTATGCGAGTGGAGTGTTTCGTGTGGTGTCAGACGTAAAAGGCTTATTATGCTATGCGAGTGGAGTGTTTCGTGTGGTGTCAGACGTAAAAGGCTTATTATGCTATGCGAGTGGAGTGTTTCGTGTGGTGTCAGACGTAAAAGGCTTATTATGCTATGCGAGTGGAGTGTTTCGTGTGGTGTCAGACGTAAAGGATAGCACCATCCCATTTCTCCCCGTGGGTGTCGCAAGAGGCGACTAAGACTAGAAATCGGGCAGCAGCGTTCTCTATGCTTTTATAACCAAACTGTGATCGGCAACCCGCTTGCCAAGCTTGGCGATTATGGCAAACGCCTCCAAAGGGGTGAGGCCTATGTCCAGCAGTGGAGGTCAAATCGCTGAAATGATGATGACTCTATACGAGGGTTTTTGGTAAGCCCCAGCTCTTTTATAAATTTCTGATTACCCTTGTCAACCATAATAGAAAGTGTAAAATCTGCGCTTTAAAACATGATATAAATTCCCTAATTAATGAAAAACAAAGGCTTGGCAAAATAAAGCAGGGCAGGGGAAAGGTGCGGTTTTAATACTTAACCATTTTGCGTTCCCCTACACGACAGAAAGGTTGCCGCTATTTGTCAAGGTTCCCTTTGATCTGCCGCCAAATACCACGGTTACGGTCACCATTCGTTCAACCTTGTAGAGACACGTCTCTGGTTTAAATATGAGAACTGTCGTTTGATGATGAGATTTTTTTATTTTATTTTGTAGTGGTTGTCTTGTATTTCAACAGAGACGGCGGGCTTAATAAGTAATTATTGTTTTGGTCCTATTTCTATTTCTGACTAAATGTTCTGTAAGGTCGAGTAACGTTCTGTATTTTTTTTTTTACATTAAAGTATTACTAGAAATTACTACCTACACCGTTTACGCAAGAGGATTAACGCGTAAAGGTTCAAATATGGTTTAAAATTAATTACTCATTTGTTAAATAAGTAGTAATTTTTTAAATAGAACGGCCGAAGCCAATTACAATATTAAACATATATTAAAACTATTTTAGCATTATATATGTAATTTCTTTAACACAGTCGTGCACTCTTTTCACAAAATTCTAACATTCTGACAGTATCATCTTCCATTCTGTTTTTATCTAGATATTTTCACTGTTGGCGCTAAAAGTCTTTACGAAACCCGCCCTATATGATGAACCTACCATTTTCTGGAATACACTACCCTTTTCAAACGGTCCGTAAAAATACCTTAAAGGCGCTATGACGCGTCTCACAATCTGTATCGCCATAAATCACCTCCTGAAAGTCCCGCTACGTCGCCATGGTGACCGTTATCACCGGTACAAGCTCAACAAAGTAGTCTTGACGAGAACTTAATAACTAGGTACCTACTTTTCTTTCATATTTTCTGTTGGACCTACTTTCGTTGACGCGGGGGAGTGCAGCCGCTAGTTTGCTTGTCATAGTTGAACAAGAATTACCTAGTTTAATTACTATAAGCGAAATATTGGTTTTGTATTTACCTACTTCATCATCATCGTCATCATTTCAACCGAAAAACCAATTTGAAAGCCCAGTTTGCCATAATCGCCGCGCATGGCAGGCGGATTGGGGTTCGCAGTATGGTGGTAAAATGCATAAAGAACGCTGCTGTCCATTCTCTAGTAAATCCCTTAGTCGCCTTTTACGACACCCACAGGAAGAAATGGGATGGTGCTATCCTTTACGTTCGGCATTACGGAACAACTACCCGCAGGTAATCTTTATGAAGATTCTAATTCGTTTAGCAAAGAAAGTTTCAGAAATAAAGGGTTTATCATTTTCTTCATCGGATCTGATAAATAGCTAAATGCTTCTTCTATTTACTTGAAAATTAATTACTGAACATGCCTAATACCGATTAACCAACTTCTAAGAATACAACATCTCTGTCTACCGTCCAGGAAATACAAGGTTGATGTTGTATAATAGTGAAAGAAACCATTACAAAGGTACTTATGTAAATCTGGTTGTTTTCCTAAGAGAGCCGCATTTGTAACGGATAGTTTGACCCCGTCACTCGGCGTATTTACAATAACAACCCCATTACTACTACACGAACTGACGTTTTGAAACGTTAACTTGTAAGTCTCTGATTACATTAAATTGACGGTGTATAAACCTGTACAAAATGATGGAATCTTAGGTGGAAGTTTTTCTAATAATTTATGACAGAAGTGTCTACAAGTTATGACAACTAAACAGTTTTAAATGCTTTACTGGCTGGCTAAACATTTCAATGGTATGGAAAAAAAAACATAAGGAGAGTTTAAAATTCGAATTAGTGTGAATGTGATGTGTATACGAGAATGCATTTAGGCTTTATGTTGCGCAGTTGATCACTCCCTAACAATAACGGAAAGAGCTATAATTTTTTTACGATTCTGTAAGTACCTGAATACATTGATAGCTAGACTGGACATTTCCAGCAAGGCTAGAGTTATACCTATTGTGGATAGGCAATAACGTGGTTGGTAACCTGCCACTACAAACTGCAATTTTATCTACTTTTCGTGTAACATCTTATGCCAAATGTAGTTTCAGCAGAGATTTGGCTCCGGTTGTAACTGCTTAACCCAGTTAGTGTCCACTGCCATTACATTATGTAAGTATAGTGTACAATATGTCAAAGTAGGTAATAGCAACATTATGTGATTGCCGGACAAATGGGTTAGTAGCACCACCGATTGAGTCCCATTTTGAGTGCGTCTGTACAACGCGACAGGCCGAGATGAAGACGGCGGGACGAGCTTGTCTCCTACCGAGAGGAAGGGCCAGCCCTAGCAGAAAAAAAAATTGTATGGTAAAGGGAGAGGGTGGCTTCTGCGCATCAGTGGAACAATACAGGCTATTAGATAAATTGGAATTTGTTTGGCAGGAGACGTGATAAAACATTCTGATAATGCATTTAGCATTATTTGAAACAGAGTATCACACATTCGTTGAACCTGTATAGGTAACTTAGGGGTTCACAAACTAAGCGGGAGTTCAGTTTTTACAAACTAATCGTTTAATAAGTTATTTATTTTCAAACAAAGATAATAATATTTACCTTATTAAGTTTAAGGTACATAGCTTTCAAATCATAGGACTGTCAGAAGATGAAAATAAAATCATCAATAATCAAAATTAAACAAATCTCATTTCTCTTTTGTGCCATAGCAGTAACATTACATTTCCTTCTTTTCCGCACAAACTCCATAATAAGTATTAAGAATGATCAGTAAGCTAGGACCTTTAAATTAGGTTGGCCTCAAGCCTGTTGACTAAGTTTAAAGTTGCAGGTATACAATCTCTACCAACACCCACGGGGTATACAAGTGAATATGTTATTTCATGGAAAATACACTTTAATAAAACCTTTCACGTGTTTTTGGATTATCAAACTTATTTTATACTACAGTAATTTCATTACTCCATACTTTTGACGGTCGTCACCACAATAGACAATGATCGGTAAATTAGTACCTTTTAAATGAGATATGTCCCAAATCTGTTGACTAAGTTTCTATTTGGAGACGCTGACGCCCATTGTCCTCTTTTTTCGTCTTAAATTACATAGAATCTACGAAAATAAGTTTTTTCAAAGCGAACATATAAACGTCAAAGGCAGAGGAACATGGGTCCTAATCTGGTCCTAATTGCGAGAGTAGGCAATCTTTCAGGACGATTCAGGAGTCATCTTCATCAATCATCATCAAGTTATATCGCTGTCCGCTGTCGTAAACGTTATTTATGTTTATTTATCCTCGTAGAAAAGGTCGACCATATGTCACACGCTCAATAAAAGTCAGATTTTTTGTAAAAAAAAAAAATATCTCGGAAGGTCTTCTACAGTTAAAGATGTGAATACAGTCAAATATTGAAAATAGCTGTTATTTTTCATAATGTTTTATATAACATAAGCAGCCTATAATGTCTCCACTGCTGGGACGCAGACCATAATCCACCTCGTGGGTGTTTATTGGAAAATATCACATGTCTTCGAATAGGATAGCTTCTAGGATACGCCGGTTTCCTCACAATGTGTTACGTCACCGTTTGAGAGCAGTGGTCATGAATTAATTTATAGAAACAAAGTACCTGTCAGGGTTCGAATCTACGGTAATGTTTTAAATACTTAACAATGTGCTTAAGAGAGCGACAAACACCACTTCTGATTCATTAAATAAATTGCTGAAAACTTTTTACTTACACGAAAATAAATGCTAAACCGAAACTACACTTCCAAGCATATCTGTGAAACAGCTCTGGTAATACAACAACACATATCGTATTTTCGT
Source organism: Aporophyla lueneburgensis (assembly GCA_932294355.1). Lineage (NCBI taxonomy): Eukaryota > Metazoa > Arthropoda > Insecta > Lepidoptera > Noctuidae > Aporophyla > Aporophyla lueneburgensis. Next base: position 26,558,432 of record OW028750.1, on the reverse strand, counting down.
ATCGTATTTATGTGTCGTATAGTTTCCCTTGCTCGTACACAGCGCGATACGTGCCGATACTGTTACTAAAGTACGCAATCAGGATATCCGAACGCTGTCGTATTGTATAAAGTACCTATTGCACAGCGTCTGTAGCAGCGACTTTTTAGAAGCCGTGTGTTCTATTCTAAAAGTATTTGATGAAAATGTAAACAATTTGATGAGAAAACGGATCTGTAGATGACGATTTGTTGTTGTGCCTCTTACAAAATTGAGTGCCCCGATTCGTTTTTTTTAAATACTTAAATCCGATATTCTAACTTAAAATCACTTTAAATATGTTTTTCATTTGTTTCAGTTTTGTAATGTCAATTGTCACCGATGGTTTTCTATTACTGACAACTTATTTCATCTTTATCTTTACTTAGTATAAAACAAAGTCGCATTTCGTATTTCTACGTTTAAATCTTTTTAACTATGCAACGGATTTTAATGCAGTTTTCTTCAATAGACAGTGATTACAGGGAATGGTTTATATCTATACTATAATATTATAAAGCTGAAGAGTTTGTTTGTTTGTTTGTTTGTTTGATTGAACGCGCTAATCTCAGGAACTACTGGTCCGAATCGAAAAATTCTTTTTGTGTTGGGTAGCCTATTTATTGTGGGAGGCTATAGGCTATATAACATCACGCTACAACTAAGAGGAGCAGAGCAGTAATGAAAAATGTTGCAAAAACGGGGAAAATTTATTCCTTTTAAGAGTTTCCGTTGCGTGCGCTGCGTAAACGGTTAAAGTAACGCAAAAATAATGTATGACGGAATTGTTCCTCTTAAAAAGTTCTAAAAAAAAGTCCGCGAGAGCATATGTCTATCTTTTAAGGTTGACTCACTATAACTCAAAAGGAGCGAGCAGCAACGAAAAATGGACGAAAACTAGCAGGCAAATCGATGCGACGGGAAGGGTCAGGGGAGCAAAAATTTGACGCGGACGAAGTCGCGGGCAGAAGCTAGTGTACAATACGCGGGTGATGGCGCTGGCAAAAGCTAGTAATGTTATAAAGTAGACAGCTATAAAATTGAAACCTTCTCATAACAGATAAATCTGTAACTAAGTCATGGAGTAAGAATTTAATCTGCACCCTAATTGTGTAACACACTATCAATCACAATCTGAATATTGAAGGATATTGATAATCCATTGGTTTGTATGTTAGTAAAATATATCTGCGGAACAATGTAAATAACGTAATGAATGTGTATGAACTGTCACTGTCAAAATCAAAGCCGTTTCTACTATGACTATGTTACACAATTACCCTGCTCATCAGGTTTTATTTACAGTTCTATCATGTACTTTTGTAACCGACTATAGATGTGTTGTATTTGCGGTATGGAGGAAGAAGTTGAATGAAGAAAAGATAGATGGATTGTGTGAGGAATGATAATAAGATGAATGAATAGGTGACTGCTGATACGAGAACAGAGGATAATATGCAAACTATCTTGGGAAATAGGCAGACAAAAAGGTAAGGAAAACCAAATTGTGATACCTAAAAGTTTTTAAATACACAGAGACTCACAGAGAAAAACTTTTTGTTGGACATCTTTTTTTCAAATCAAACTCCTCTTCAGGATCAATCACAACACAATTTCCATGCGACAAAAAGTCGCGTGAGTCCTGCATGCCTACAGTTTTCCCATCACAACAGTCACGTATGAGTGCTTTGTGCAGCCTCCGCAGGTCTTTGCGTTCTGATGGTAGACTTTGAAACGAGCTTTGTGTTGTTTTTAGTTTTGATGAAAAGAGTAGATGGACAAAGGTTATCTATTTGGTGTTTGTATAGTTTTGTAAAATATTGTAGGTAATTTGGCAGATGTGTGACTCGTGATTAAAAAAACACAGTTACTAGCTACATCCGGTTAGACTGGAAGCCAACCTCAACATTGTTGGGAAAATGCTGGCAGAGGTAATTTGATAGGTGTAACGTCATTACTTCTTGAATAAAAAGCAAACACACAAAGCTTTGAAATGTCAAAAATACTATCTGGGATTAAAAAAGGAACCTTAGGTACATCTTTATAAAATATATTTTTATTGATCATCAGCATAATTATGTACTCGAAGGTACAGCAGACAAGAAATGAAGTGTGAAATAGGTTTATAATTTTTTTTAATAAATGAATTTAATTGAACGTTTATTGCAGACTTGCCGCCCCGAGAAAATTACTTTTCTTTTTTTTTCATATGAGGTGTACTTATATTTTTCCTAAATCAGAGTGTCTGGGCCATTTAATATTTGTATAGGTATGTAAACGCACCCACGACACAGGATCAAGCGAAGTAGAGCAACGTTAAAAGAAAATGCTTGTCATACGTCAGATGACATAAATCATATAAAAGTGGGTACTGAGTATAAATCCATCTCACACGATGTATTAAAATGTTATCATGTTTTATTCGACATAATTTATTAGGTAGATTATTTCGTATGAAATAATCGGTTCATCTCATAATTTATGAAAACATTTACTTTGTCAGGCCATAAATATGGCCCGTGGAGTTTTTTGGAAAATCTCATTACGATATAGGCCGTCCCTTGCTGCTAACGCTGTCCTAAGCCGAGGTACGTAGCCACAGGGGGTTCCCTTAGCGAGTTGTCTTTCTAGTTTTAAGTTTTTGAAGCCCTGGCTGAAGGCCTTGATTTATTAAGGTAGCCACAGGCAATTCCGGTTAAGCAGCCTCATAGGTTGACCTGCGAGACGTGATTCCAAAAAATAATAATTGGAAAATGTTCAGTTTCGTACGGCATACCTGTGATAGGCCTTTGCCTCATCACCAGCGATTTAAGGCTCCTTTAGACAGGTGCTACGCGAGTTTTATAGAAGAATTTCCATGAAGTTTTATAGAAATTGTGCTACGACACCTGTGTCGCGTCGCACCTGTTTACGGGAGCCTTAACGAGATGAGAGTAGAGGGGGCAACTAAAACGAGTACGTAATGGCAACCAGTGATTACTTGCTGACATGTGTATATATTGGCAAATGTAAGTCACGACGCCCTCAGGTTAGCTGGAGCAATCATCTGTGTGGTGGCTGCAGGATGCTAGCAGCTGGATGAGAGTTGCCGAGAATTGAGCTGAATTTAATAAGGGAAAAGAAACAGTAGAATACTGAAATACAAGCCAATAACCAAATACAAACACTATAAACTGATGGCAACGTAACAGGGCAAAATTATCGAAAAGAACACTAGAAACAAAAAAAAGATTTGTGTATTGCTTTCAAAGCGTCCTATTAATTTGATTGACTATACGGAAACTACTGTTGATGCCTCACAATTGTAATTACGTTACTTTTTAAAGTATTGAATGAACTGGATGCCATGTAATGCAAGAGACCTAGGTATGTGTAACAGTGGACTGCTGCAGGCTGATATTGATGATGCTTATGGAGCAAGCGTGAATCTCCCAGCGCGCGTTCAGCCCACCAAGCCAGCCTCGGTCGCTACCCGACTCTTTGATAGCTCATGTCGTCATGGCGGTGAGAATAGTCAACCACCAACTATTGATAAATGTATTTCTTTTACTTATAAAGGACTTACAATCTTTAGTGTTCTTCTTAAGCGAGAAAATCGTTGATAGCTTGTCGTCTCGTCGGCAGTAGGACAGGTGCCTATGCCCACGTTCTCACGGGAGTTAAAATAAATGGATTTTTAATAATTTGGTAGGCGCCGAGGACTGAAAATCAAACAGAGCAAGAAGGGAGTTTTAGCTCCATTATGTCTTACTATCTCCAGCCTTAAACTTCGTGAAATTTTGGCCGTCGTATCCCATCACCCGCTCGCGCTCTTATTTCGTATACACTTAGCGATCTTTCAGACTTTTTTTTTCATTTTACTCGGCTCCTAAGGGTTGTAGAGTGATGTTAAATAGTGAAACCTTTCTCAAGAATTGGGCAATCAACTGCAAAGAGATTTTTTCAATTCCAACTGGTTTATTCTAGAGATTACTGTCTACAAGAAACTCTACCTCTTTATAATTAGTGTAGATTTAAAATACACTAAAACATAATTTTTACTATACAGATTAGCTAGACAAGGGCTTTTGGCTAAGTAACTACAGCCGCACGGGTCGATCGTTCAGGTTAAGCTACACTTGCCGCGGTTGGTCCGTGGATGGGTGATGTTTAAATGCCAAGTTCCTTCCGTGCCTCGGAAAGCACGTTAAGCCGTTGGTCCCGCTGTCTTTCGTAGATCTTAGACAGTCGTTACGGGTTGTCAGAAGCCCGAAAGTCTGACAACCATGCTGACCAAGGGGTAACGTAATACCCAGTAACTGAGTTGTGGAGGTCAGATATGCAGTCGCTCCATTTGAAATACTGGTACTCAGCTGCAACCGGTTAGACTGGAAGCCGACCCCAACATAGTTGGGAAAAAGGCTAGGCAGATAATGACATTAGCTAGACAGTCTACATAATGACCGTTTCGCTGATAAGCCGTTAAACATTGCCTTATGGACATTTCTGGAAATGAGAGCATTAGTATACAATGCTCACTTGAATAACTTGAGTCGTCCTTGTTTTGAGAAAAACAATCTTTTTTTATTTGGGACAACAATAATTCTTGTTAGTTTGATAGTTTTGCGTGACCTAAGAGCTAATACTGTGGTAATTGTGATGAATAAACCGGCTGGCCTTGTTAAGATGATCTGTTTACTTTGCATGATGTTTATGGTAACAAGAGAGGATAAAAAGATTTTAATCCTAATTTCCGCACAACGCTGCAGTATCCACAAAAATCAGAGGATATCACAGTTTTAGTAATAATTAGCTTATAATTTTCCCACTGCTGGGTCATAGGACCTTTCTCTGTGAGAGAAAGTGGGATATAATCCACCACTCGTGCCCAGTTCGGGTTGGTAGATGTTACATATCGTCGAATTTTTGGTTGAATCCACGCTGGTTACTTCACAGTGTTTTCCTTCACTGTTTTGAGAATAGAGGTGACTAAAAAATGTACACAAAGAGAAGCTTCTGGTTTCAAACCTTCGATCCATAAATCGTAAATGGAGGCCGCTTCCACTGTTCCACCACTGCTCTTTAATTTAATGAACGACATTTTGATACCTCTTTAAAATAAACTAAAATAAACCTAAAAACGAGGAAATTCTTTGAATGAATCAAGCAAACATTCTTTCAGTCAACCAAAGTATGACATTTTATTGAGTTAATTCTGAAAGCAGACTTGACATAACAATGGTATAACATTCGATATTGGTGATTGGAAATGTTCCTACAGTAAGGTATCCCAGTAAACTACAGTCAAAGAAGTATTAAACGAATAGGTATACGAGTAGCTCCAGCTTTTGTTCCGTCGTCAACTGAACATGGGTCTTTTCTCTTTTCCGTTGACGACAACAATGGCTGACGGCAGTGAATGAAGGACAATAACGGACGTAATAACAGCACTTGACGTACTTAATCGAGATATAATAGACATAATTATACCATCTTGCAATAAGCCTAGCGAAGGAAAGAGCGAGGTTTATCCACGTGTTATTCTTTTCTCGAAATATTTTGGTAATATCGTTTTGACTTGTCAAACTCTTCAAACTTCTTAGATCTAGAAAATAAGTCTACTATTAACCAGGATCACCGCGTAAAATTTAAGGAGCAGCGGTGGCCCAGTGGTATCGGTCCCGATTTACAAGTTGTAGGTCGTGGGTTTGAACCCAGGCAGGCGCTTTACTTTATGTAAATAATTTCATAACCACTGCTATTAAAACGGTGAAAGAAAACGTCGTGAGGAAACCGGCATGTCCTAGAACCAAAAATTCGAAGACATGGGTCATCTATCAACCCGCATTGGGTCCGCGTGGTGGATTACGGCCCACTCCCTCTCACCGAAAGAACGCCCGTGTCCCAACAGTGGGAACAATAAAGGCTGATAATGAACTGCTTAAAAACTTGCCTTGTTCTGTTACAATAACTTTGGTATGATCTTTGTGAAGATTTATAGATAAGTTAGGAACTTTTGAGACAGATTACGTACACATTGAAAGACAAAGAATAAAAGTCGAAACACAGATTTGTATCAGTATTATTAGTTCCAATTGTTCCCAACACTATGAACAACAAACTGTCAAACATCAATTACCAAAGTTACGCAAACTATCTCTGAAATTGTCTAAGTTTGACAGACGTCAAAGATTCAATTGTTTGTGGGTTTGAATGACATGACGACCGTCCAAGGTGGGTTCGCCGAATCCGAATCAATCGATGTCTAACCGCTATCGTCATTAGTGATGCACCTGTAGTCATGACGGATACGTAAAGGTTCTTGAAATATCCGACGTTCCAAATTCGGATTTCAATGGGCAACGGTTGGTGGGAATAGAAATGTGTGCGGTCCAATGAGAAACTAAGTTTTGAATCTAAATTAGTTTCTGTAAGTTCAGATATTAATTTAAGGTATGAATTAAATGGATAGAAGTAAGTTGAATCTAATATTGTATTACTCAGTAACTTGGTTTTGGAGGTCAGATCGCTACATCGGGTTTGACTGGAAACCGACCTCAACATAGTTGTGAAAAGGCTAGACAGGCGATGAGATGAGATCGAATGTAATAATAAAGACATGTAATATAATGAAATGAAATTATTTTCTATGTACTTAATTAAATTTCTGTTACGTATAAGAAACGTATTCCTCACGGTAGTAATAAGTCCATAATTATATTTAACAGGATGGGTCGCTAAGGCACTTTAGGGATCACTAATTCACTAAGTACATTACATACCTAAAATATTATATCATTTACTCATAAAGGGAAAATGTGGTTTTGCTACTAAGTCCTTGGGCTCCTACTTAGTCATTAATACTTAACTATTAAGTTAGAAAGAGGGTCTCGTGGCAAAGTAATAACAGTCACACAGGTCGATCGTACAGGTTAAGCTACGCTTGCCTGGTTGGTTATGTGACCATCTTTGAAATGAAATCAAATCAAATTATTTCATATAAACCAACATGAGCAAGTGCTCATTTTGGTTGTCTTCTGACGCTTCATAAGTATGAAGCGGCAGAAGCTAGGTGCACGGTTCCAAATAGTTCATTCCTATGGAGAAGAGCCGGCGAGAAACTCCACGGTTACTCTTTTAAAAATAATTGACTTTTACAATGGTTTTAAATTACAGTATTAATAGGTATGGAAGAACAGTTTAGGACTGTCAACAAGTAACAAGTCTATATATATAAAAATGAATCCCTATTTCCCTTGGTCACGCCATCACGCGTGACCGGCTGGACCGATTTCACTTTTTATTTTTTTGTTGTGTTTGTTACTGTCAGGAGAAGGTTCTTATGAAAGAAAAAAAATAAAAAATTGCGCGGATAATTAAAAATTTAAGAACACTTATTTAAGAATACAAAGTCACCTAACATGGGTGTTTGATAGCTAGAAAACGCTTTATGTCTTCGAAGTACCAGGCTGGCATAACTTGGTAGGAGCTCAACTAAATACATAGGTGTGTGGTAGCTAGAAAATGCTTTATGTCTTGGAAGTACTAGATTGGCATAATTTGGTAGGAGGTCGCCTATCATGGGTGTGTGGTAGCTGGAAAACGCTTTATGCCTTCAAAGTACCAGTTTGTCATAACTTGGTCTAACATAGGTATATGGTACTTGGTGCTCTTTGCTTTGTGTTGGTGGGATCTGATAAGTTAACACAACATTTATTGATTCTGAGGCGGTACGAAGTTCGCTGGGTCAGCTAGTACTTAATAAAATGGATAATTGCCTACAGTCTAAAAGGCATACAACGCTCTCATTCACAAAGTATAAAATAATCTACATAAATAATAGTCCTACTAATATTATAAATGCGAAAGTTTGTATGTATGGATGTGTGGATGTTTGTTACTCTTTCACGCAAAAACTGCTGAGCGGATTTGGATGAAATTTGGAACACAGTTAGTTTATAACCTGGATTAACACATAGGCTACTTTTTATCCCGGTAGTACGTTCCCGCAGGATATTTTCCGACGGCCACGCGGGCGAAGCCGCTGGCAAAAGCTAGTATTTCATAAATAAGACAATACACTTGTACGGTTTACGTACATTCCGTCAGGCTGCAAACGCAGCAACCTACTTTTCTCTTTGGTATTTAAAACAATGTTTAATATGATTTTAAGTTAGTTGACGAATTACATACTTACGCGAACACCGCGGATTAGCATCCAACCCACTTTTACTTTGTTGTGATCGGTACTCTAATAAACCTTTAGTGTTACCGAATCTGTGTGTGTTTACATCAACTCGCCTAACTCCAAGTACTGACTTACCACTTCTTACTTAAAGCTACAAGTGTAAGGTACCAACTACTACGGGACCTTACATTTAATGGTCCTTCGAGTATTTCACAGTTTGGGGTAATTGTATCTCTTGGAACGACAGCGAATCGGCTTGGCTGGCCTTCCACAAGCGGATCTCACCAGTCAAGTTGAGAAAGCGCGCATATTCGTAAAAAGAGTACAAGAGCTCTGAGCAATCAACGAGGAGGGGATACTTTGGAACTTCTTCGTGAATCAAGCGGAAAAACAAGACTCAACTGCGGCAACAAGCCAACTACTACTACGACTACTGCTACTACAGCTTCCGGACTACAACGTGAACTGCGGGCAATACGAGGCCTACAAACTAGAAGACACCGAACTACGTGTTCTTCAATACCTACTTTACTACTACATCTTACTACTACTACTACTTTCGATTACCGAAACGACTACATCAAGATGAGCGAAATCACTGCACAAAACGAAGTCTTCGAGTCAATCAAACGTCTCTGTACTAACTACCAAAAGGACAGCGCGTCTCGGAAAGGAAAGGAGTACCTGACTCAAAGGTTAGTGTCATTGGAAAACCTCTGGCAAGACTTTGGCAATAGACACAATGTATTACTTGAACGAGAGGACAAAGAAATCCAATATTTTACTGGAAACATTTATGAAAAGACGAAACATATGTATGAATCCACCAGGATTGATATACTGCAGCGGTTGTTGGTCTGGGAAGGAAAACAGGCTGAAGTTGTCATTCCTCATCCTACGGGAGTAGATACCAAGACCAAGGAACTGCTTGATCGACAAGAATGTCACATTAAAGCACTAGAACGGGCGATGTCCAAAATAGAAATTGACTCCATAACTGAAAAATGGGAGTTAGAGGATCACCTGAGCGTCCTGAAAACCAAGTGGGACACTGTAGAGAAATGTCACTGGGAGCTAGAAGCTATTTTGAAAGGGTCAAACGAAATATACAACGACTTGTTCGCCAACAAAGAACGTCAGTACGATGTCATGAAAAGATCTCTCAACTCGAAACTATGGACAAGCGTAAACCACCAAAACTATGCACCGAGGATTCAACTACCGGAATTCACTGGAAACTACAGTCAGTGGATTACGTTCAAGGATATGTTTCTGGAGACAATCCACAACAATGCAAATTCTTCGAAAGCGCAGAAAATGCAACACTTAAAATCTAAGCTTAAAGGAGAGCCGGAACGATTAGTTCAACATTTGGTCGGCGCTGAAAACTATGAAACTTGTTGGGATATTCTTATTCAGCGATACGACAACAAGAGACTCCAATTTACGAACTTGATGAATACTTTGATGGAGTTACCATCCATCCAGCAGGTCAATGCTGCTGTCTTGAAGAGAATGCATGACGTAATCAACGAATGCATGAATGGCCTACATAACATCGGTCTAAATACATCAAGCTGGGATCCAATAATCGTGTACTTGATGGCACAGAAGTTGGACTCAACATCATATACTGAATACACTAGAGAATTAGAGCATCCAAAGCAAGTCCCGGAGCTGAGTGAATTTTTGGGGTTCTTGGAGACCAAATTCATGGCGTTGGAAGCAGCAAAGGGTTACCAAAAAGATGCATCTAACCAACATAAACAAATATTCAGCAACAAAACGAAATTTAACTCCAATAAACCATCATATGAACCACATAGAAAAGAAACATCAAGAATATACCATGCGTCATACGGTAAATGCCTTCTGTGCAGCGGTTTTCACGTGATCATGCAGTGTCCAAAGTTCATTGAAATGGACACACGGCAACGGAATGACACAGTAAGGAAATTACAAATATGCAAAAACTGTTTGTATAAGCATGGAGACACAGAATGCACGTCGAACAAAACTTGCAAAGAGTGCAATAAACCACATCATACGATGTTACACTATTCAGCGCAAAAACTGTCGCCAAGTTCCAATATGAACAATATGTGTCAACGTTCTCAACAACGGGAACATCAACCTTCAACATCAACAAACCAACATAGTTCGAACCATTTATCAAACAACTACATTATGGAAATATTACTTACTACAGTAGAACTTCAAGTAAAGACATCAACAGGAGACTTTATAACGTTACGAGCTTTACTGGACCAAGGATCTCAAGTAAACCTCATCACGGAGAACGCGGCTCAACGACTGAAACTACCTAGAAAAAGGATGAACGCTACAATTTCCGGCGTGGGTACGATTTCGGGAGATTGTAAAGGACGACTAGAATTAGAGTGTAAATCAAGATGCACTGACTTTGCATTTTCAGTCAGCACTCTAATAATGAAAAGGATCACGAACAACTTACCTAACAAAACATTTAAAAAAGAAAACTGGCCTCAGCTACAAGGTCTGAAACTAGCGGATCCTGACTTCAACTTATCAAGGAGCGTGGATTTGCTGCTGGGAGCGGATATCTATTCGCAAGTTATATTAGAGGGGGTCCTAAAGGGAGATGCCCAAACGCCGACAGCTCAGCAAACCCGTTTAGGATGGATTTTATGCGGCAAGCTAGAAACTTTTAACTGCCATGTCGCTCTTGTCGACCTGAACGACTTAAAGAGATTCTGGGAGACAGAAGACATCATTCAGAACACTGAGGACACATCTAAAGACGACTGGTGCGAAAACTACTACAAAATGACTACTGAAAGAGATCGCGACGGAAAATACATTGTAAAGATGCCACTGATTCCTCGTTATGAAGAAAAATTGGGAAACTCAAAGTCGATCACAATCTCTCAATTCTTACAACTGGAAAGAAAATTCGACAGAAACCCTAAACTTGCATCAATGTACAAAGATTTCATCCGCGAGTACATTGATTTAGGTCACATGAAGCTTTCAAACACGACACCCGCCAAAGATGCAATCTTCTTACCGCATCATGGAGTACTGAGAGAACAATCAACAACAACAAAACTACGAGCTGTTTTTAATGCTTCCCAGAAGACCATGGGTGGATGTAGCCTAAATGACGTAATGGAAAAAGGTCCTAATCTGCAAAAGGACATCCAAGCATTGATATTACAATGGCGTGGCTATAAATACGTCTACACAGCGGACATTGAAAAAATGTACCGTTCCATATGGTGTCATCCGGATCAACAACATCTACAGAAGATCCTATGGAGAAAGCAACCAAAAGACAATTTACAAGAATATCAACTGCAAACATTAACATATGGGACAAAAAGTGCTCCATGGCTAGCAATGCGAACACTCAAACAGCTTGCTATCGATGACGGCCACAAATACCCAAAGGCCGCTGAAATATTGCTAAATCAGTTCTACGTCGATGACCTAATCAGCGGCCACAACTCTACAAAACAAGCAAAGGAAATTCAAACATCGATCATAAAACTACTGAAGGGAGGCGGAATGAATCTGCGAAAATGGTCAAGCAACGATCCTGAGCTTCTACGACACTTAGACGAAGATCAAATATCGAAAAGTACATTTGATTTTAGAGGCGACGAATCAATGAAAACGTTGGGGTTGAGTTGGAATCCAAAAGATGACGTTTTCATATTCAACTGGTCCATAGACGACTACAACAACGAACCACTAACTAAAAGAAACCTGCTATCACAAATATCCAAACTATACGACCCCTTGGGTTGGCTGGCGCCTATAACTGTGTCAGCTAAACTACTATTCCAAAGGGTGTGGCTAACTAAAATAAACTGGGATGCTGAACTACCTACTGAGTTACAAGACGAATGGCGGCATCTAAACAAAGAACTACATCTAATTAAAAACATTAAAATAAACAGATGGATTGGCAGTACGCAGAAAAATATCCAACTACATGGATTTTGTGACGCAAGCGAAAAGGCATACGCTTGCGTCATATACAGCCGAGTAATCGACGAAAAGGGCGACCCAAGGATCACATTACTAGTATCAAAAACTAGGGTAGTGCCGATTACTCAAAAAACTTCATTGCCCAGACTTGAGCTATGCGGAGCACTACTACTCTCCCAACTCATGGAAAAAGTGAAGAAATCACTAACGGAGCATGAGATATCAGCTTATGGTTGGTGTGACTCCAAGGTGGTGCTAGCTTGGATTCAGGGAGACCTCTCAAGATGGGAAAGATACGTAGCTAACAGAGTGGGGAAAATAAAAGACGTAATTCCACCTCAACAATGGTGTTATGTACGATCGGAACTTAATCCAGCTGACTGCGCTTCGAGAGGCTTGCTACCGAGCAAAGTAGTCAAGTTCAACTTATGGTGGAACGGACCTATGTTTCTGAAAAACTTTGCAGAAACAGAAACACCTCATAATGTGAATTGCCACTTTACTACAAGCGAAGCAAACAGGGTCGAACCCAATGACGTCAGTTCGAAAAACTACAACACTGAAAATATTGTTTACAAGTTGTTGAAGAACCACAGTTCGCTGACTTCAGTAATAAGAATTACTGCTCGAATTGTGCGATATATTGCATCACTAAAGCAAAAATTACGACCAAGCGCTACTTACCAAACAACAACTGACCTACAATACGCAGCAGAATATATAATAAAATATGTTCAACAAAGCGAGTTTGCGCAAGAACACAAACAGTTGAAACAAAATAAAACTGTGTCACCAAAAAGCAACATTTACAAACTCAAACCTTATCTGGATAGCAAGGGAATCATTCGCGTAGGCGGAAGACTACAGCACTCTGATCTTCCTGCAAATATGAAGAATCCCGCAGTGGTACCCTACTCCAGCCGCTTCACTGAACTACTGATCGACCAAGCACATTCGATGACGCTTCATGGAGGAGCCCGTCTGACCCTTACTTACATACGGCAACGATACTGGATAGTCTCTGGAAATCGGGCGGTAAAGGGAAGAATACGACGCTGTGTGAAATGTCATCGTTACAATTCTACGGACAATGCTCAACTAATGGCCGATCTGCCAAAACAAAGAGTAACACCAAGCCGTCCATTCACTCACACTGGTGTTGACTTTACTGGTCACGTAGACGTGAAACTTAACAAAGGAAGAGGAGTGAAGACCTCAAAAGCATACATCGCGGTCTTCGTCTGTATGGCTACGAAAGCTGTACATATCGAATTAGTCTCAGAACTAAGCACGGAAGCGTTTATTGCGGCCCTTCAGAGAATGTGCGCGAGGCGCGGAACGCCTGCTCACATGTACTCAGACAACGGCACGAACTTCGTTGGAGCATCCAAAGTACTGAGAGAGGATTTCAGTAACTTCAAGAAGCTACTCTCTCCTGAGTTCTTTGACGAGATTGGGAAACTAGAAATTCATTGGCACTTCAACGCCCCTGCTTGGCCTAGTGCGGGGGGGATATTCGAAGCAGCCGTCAAATCATTAAAACACCACTTGAAGCGGGTTCTTGGGGATCAAAAACTGACCTGGGAAGAATTCACTACGTTACTAGCGAAAATAGAAGCCTGCCTAAACTCGAGGCCTCTATGTCAGCTAACAGAAGATCCGGAGGAATTTTACAGCACTCTCACTCCTGGCCACTTTCTAACTGGCAGTGCTACGTTGTCTCTACCTCAACCGGAGCCTGACAACAGAAAGATGGATCTGAGAAAACGTTGGCAACTAACGGAGCACATGCTGGATCAATTCTGGAAAGCTTGGTCCAATGACTACCTGAACACCTTACAGTCTAGAAGCAAGTGGAACAGAACTGTACAAAACCTCAAACTAAACGACGTGGTCCTAATCAAGGAAACAAACTTACCTCCTGGCAAATGGGCCATGGGACGAGTGATGGAAACTCATCCCGGTAAGGATGGTCTAGTACGAGTGGCCACCCTTAAAACAAAAACTGGAGTGATAAAACGACCCACTGTTAAACTAACTCCATTACCACAGCAAGAAACACTGCTACCTACCGAAGAAACAACAAATAACAAAAGAGAAGAAGATACAATAACTGAAAACCAAAGAAGAAAAAGGAGCACGCGAACCAACAAGTACAGTTTCCTGACTTTCGCTCTTATAACTTTAATAGGAATGTTAGGAACTGCACAATCGTCACCAGTAACAAACAACTATAAGGTGACCTCTATAACCAACAATCAACCTATTTATTTCGATGAAGCCGGAAAACTGCAACTTATACATGATGAATGGACTCTACTGATCTATTACAACCTAACGTCCTACTGGCAAGCTGCGAATAGCATGAACGACTACATAAACCAAATTGATAAACTCTGTCAAAGAATCGCGCACGAGTTTACACCATGCGAAGCAGTTGTCAGACACCTACGTCATGAAATGCATCACCTTGAGAATTATAACACTATGTTACTTTCTCAGCATTCGCGACAAAAACGAGGCTACTTTGATGGAATCGGAAAATTAGCCAGAACACTTTTCGGGGTTTTGGATGAAGACTTTGCGCAAAAGTACGAGAAGGATATCCAAAACTTGCAAATCAACGATAATTACTTGTTACAGTTGATGAAGAATCAAACTTTGATCATAGAGGCTGAAAACAATGTAATTAAAAACAATACGGAATTTATGGACAAACAATTTCACGCAATACAAACCTACATAAATCAGACTTGCAACATAATCACAAAAATTGAGAACAGAGCACAAATTTTATACACAGCAAATGACGTGAACACTGCCGCTTTATCATCAACTTTAATTCTGAGCGACTTGCATAGAATTCAAGAAATGCTAATGAATGCTCTCGCCAACATTTATCGAGGTCATTTGGATACACACTCGTTTCCTGCATCTCAAATAATAGAACAGCTGAACATCATCTCTGGAAAACTTCCACAGGGACTAGCCTTACCGATAAAGGACATACAAAAAGATTTCCGTGACATCTACGAACTAATCCATGTCAAGGCTCGGATTACAAACAACTTTCTACTTTTCGAATTGCATATTCCACGTTTGAGCGATGAGGACTACAAAATATACCGGGTAATACCTATACCATTCCAGAAACAAGGACAATTGAGAATCGTGCAGCCTTTCTCCAATTATATCGCCATAAACTTCGTGAAAAATTCGTACATCACTATGGAAGAGCAAGACATGCGCCAATGCACGCCATACGGAGAAGACGAGTACACATGCATTTCACGTCAGCCGGTATTTAGCTTACAAGACAAGGACGCACCTTGCGAGGCCAAGGTATTCAGTCAACAAACTTCATTATCCTGCGTCATCAATGATGTAACTTGCAAAGAAACTTGGATCCAATTACATAAACCTAACTGGTGGTTGTTTACATTATGCGACAGACAGCTGATGCGCGTCATATGTAGCGATCAAGTTACGCCAGCAGTCATCAACGGTACTGGGGTGATTGCCTTGAAACCAAAATGCATACTACAAAAGAAAGATGCGACAATATTCACCTATAACCACTTAGGAAGCAAATTTCACATGGAGGCGGATATTGAAGTACCTACACTTAACACGACTATCAACAATTTATTTGATCTAAGTTGGAAAAACGCACAGCTGAATATGACAGAACTGGATACATCTGCAATAAATATCAGAAACATAGATAAGCAAATAATTCAGCAGAAAGAGCAGGAAAGACTACCACAAGGGATAGATATATCGAGTCACGACATATATCTCTACTCTGTGACTTCTCTGCTGTTGGGAGGAGCTGCTTCGTTTGCTGTCTACATTTGGATTAGGAGACTATGGCATAAGAAAACTAAAAGGCCATCTACAAGACAACCTACAGGAATCGACAACAAAGTCGAAATCGAGATGCAAGAAATACGCCATTCGACACCGCCGGAGCCACTATACAGCGACGCGAGGCCGAAACAACTGTTTCACTTTGAGGAGCAGTAAAGCTTATTGTTTTTATGTGTACATGTTTAATTTTACTTACTTACTAATGTTTACTTTACTGTCTTTACTTTTTATTGTGACGTTCTGGGATGTCTTACTTTTATATTTTTACTTACTTAACCTACTTTTATACGGTCTATACTTTTTATTATTGCGTTTTGGAATTTTTACTTTAAAAAGTTTTATGTACTGGATGCTCATCCCGCCTTTTCCCTCGGGAGCATGTACGGTTTACGTACATTCCGTCAGGCTGCAAACGCAGCAACCTACTTTTCTCTTTGGTATTTAAAACAATGTTTAATATGATTTTAAGTTAGTTGACGAATTACATACTTACGCGAACACCGCGGATTAGCATCCAACCCACTTTTACTTTGTTGTGATCGGTACTCTAATAAACCTTTAGTGTTACCGAATCTGTGTGTGTTTACATCAACTCGCCTAACTCCAAGTACTGACTTACCACTTCTTACTTAAAGCTACAAGTGTAAGGTACCAACTACTACGGGACCTTACAACACTATTTAAACAAAATATCTCTATTGCCATGACAACCAATAATAAAGAGTACAAATTAGAATTGTAGGTATAAAATGTCAAATAATGAGTAGATGACAAAAAAGTATGTAAAAAAATAAAATAATAAATTTACATCGTCATTTGGGAGCAGTTAATAGACATGAACATGGTTATCCCGTTAATGAGGTACCAGGGAAGCCACATGTGCAGAAGGAATTATTGCCTAACTTCCTAAGTCTTTTGTCTTATATTATGCTTTTTTCATAAGGACACGTTTGATGGATGGAATTTTATATAGCGAGACCTCCCTGTGCTTCGGAAAGCACGTTAAGCCGTTGGTCCCGGCTGTCTTTTGTGGAACTTAGACAGTCATTACGGTCTGAGACGGTCGTCACACACCTGAAGGTCTTACGACAAGTCTTACCAAGAAGTATCGTATTACCCAGATACTGGGTGTTGAAGATAACATAGGCAGTAGCTCCATGTAAAATATTGCTATTCAGCTGCATCCGGTTATCCTGAAAGCCGACCCTAATATAGTTGGGAGAAGGATCGGCAGATTGATTTTCTATTAAGTAAGAAAGAGTACGTTCCTTTGTAAAGGTTATGATGATAAATGATAACAGCTTTGAAATATGTAAAGCGCAACATACACTGTCTGAAATTAGATCTGCAAAATGCATAAAATAAATCTTGAAATCTGTTAACATGCTGGTCGTTTTTTATTTATTTCTAATTTGATAGCAAAGGGTTTCGTAACTAACAATGCTAATGTAAATCAGCACCTGTCATCATAAATTGCAGAATATAAATGAAAAAGTACGAACCATTTTATTTCATTTTCACACATACAATAGCCTAAATATTTTTAAATCATTAATATCATTAAAGTACATATCATCATCATCATCATTTCTGCCGAAAGACACCCACTGCCGGACATAGGCCTCTCCCAATTTCGGATTTTGCCATAATCACCGCGCTTGGCAGGCGGGTTTTGGCGTTCGCAGTATGTTGGTAAAATGCACAGAGAACAGTGTTTATTTTTGTCAAAATGAAAGACCAACTACAAAAAACTATTAATTTATTTTTCTGTAATTAGTAGCTAAACGCGCGTATGAAAATTGTTAGGTAACTTCAACTTCAATTCTTTAAAATATTTTTAATTGCTCTTACCTCTAAGTAATCAAAGCGTAAAGTAATTAAATGTTTACTTTCAGACTCAATTTTCTAACAATTTGATAACATAGTTTATTAAATATTAAATAGAAAACCAATTAGTGCCTTTATTTTTAATTTAGTGTCAAGAGTTCACGATTTGGCGGTCAAATGTCACCAAACAAAAGGTAACCTTCCATTTTATTTTCACAGATCTTTTATTACATCGTAGATTTTTCAAACATGTCTTATTAATTTGGGAAACAAAAGCGTAGCGAAAATCACAATATTCCTTTATAACCTTAAATAAGGTCGAATTGTCTTGTTTTTTTGTAGGTACACTCACTTATTTAAGATGTGAACTAAGTATATACATCTATCCAAAACTTCGTCACTATCGCGTTAAATTGACACTCAAAATCCACGTCATAGTTGTTTACCAAATTCGACAGGTAGAGAAAAATACACCATATCTACCTACATAATACTGTAGAAAATCAACTGATGTCACGAGTTATAGCTACCTGAAGGCAGACAGTAGCAGCCTTCTTCAGGATAACCATTTCTGTTACCTACCTTACTTATTTACAACTGTGAGATCTAATCGGCGCCGGCGCCGTAACTTTGCATGCCACACGCTTGTTTTCGCTTTACAGTTGGGCTTACATTAATTTATCAAGACTCTTAATGACCAACATCCTGTTGGAAGCATCTACTAGCTTTTTACGCTGCCGAAGTGTAGATAATGTTGATACCGTGACGGAAGACAGACAGAACACAGCTAAATAGTGGAAGTATTTACTGAAAATGTGATGATAGCACGGTCATAGGCATCGGTCCTAGCAGACCCCTTCACTGCTGACATCTCTTTGAGGCGCGCGTGGAAACTACGCGCCGTCGACCCGAGCTTGGTCCTTACCGGGCGGCGAGCTACCCATTGCTCGCCGCCCGCAAGCTCGCGCCTACGGTGGCCGGCAGACCACAATCGACTCCCGACGCCCGGGGCGTCTCCTCCTGCGGCGGCTAGGGACGTGAGGGTGCAGAGACTGCCACTCCCTCACGCGCCACGCCTCCTCCTTTGCGAGCATTACTGCTTCGCAGAAGGAGGTGACGACTTCCCATGCCCTCTCGCTCCGTACCATGGCTCGCACCAGGGCCGGACGCGAGAGGTCACCGCCGCCGATCTCCACGAGGACACGGCGATGCTCCGCCCAGGCAGGGCACACTTCCACCGTATGCTCCACCGTGTCCTCTAGACGATCCTCACAATGGAAACATCCGGGCGTATCCTCCCGCTTTATCCTGAACAGGAACCCACCCAAGCACCCATGCCCGGTGAGAACCTGCGTCAGGCGGAAGGTGAGGACGCCGTGGCGCCTCTCTATCCACTCCTCAAAGATGGCAATGGGCTCGAATCCCTTTTACGGGACTTAAACATCGCTGGCAAATGTGGGTATCAGCGGCGAGGCGTAAATTTTTCTAAAAGAGAAGCCGAAGCGAAGTCGGCCTTAACTTACTGACTCATCAATAAAGAATACTTACTATCATTCTAAAATTAATATAGGAATGTAATGAATTAAATACAATTAAATTGAACAGATGAAAACGAATAAAATATGCAATATTCCTCTATCTCGTTCTCGCGGACGCATTTTTCTATACCTGTCTCTGTCATAACCCGTTGTACAGCGGCTTGCTCTCGTACATATCAAGCGGTGCCACGTGACCTAAAGTGACATCATTACGGGATCGCTGTTGTATGAATTTTTAGTTCCCGATTATGACGTTTTGGCGCCGGGTTAATTTAGAACATTTCTCTTTTGTTGTAATACAAAGGTATAAATAACTTTTTTTGTTGTTTGAATGTTATGGTGAATTAAATACCCGTAGTGTAACTATATTTATTGACAATAGTAGCCACTATTTACATACTATTGTATTTTTAATAGTGATAGAGTTACCAATGCGAATCCCCGAAGGCAAGCCGGTAGGAATCGTGTTATATGGTGCCTTCGCCACTGGTGGGTATACCTGATCAACTCTTTGAGAAACAAGATGTTATGTTATGTTAATCATGTTCTTATTCCTTCTATACCTGTGAGTCTTGTGACTTATCTTATGTAAGTTCATATAGGTGGTCCTTTCGGAAAGACCTTCTCTCATGTAGTACGTTGTCAGAAGAAGTCCTTTTAAACCTGCTGTTTAAAACTCGAAACACGAGGGTGGAAGAACGTGAAGAACATAAATACAATTTTCCTTTACCTATGCCCTTTTTACCTTCAATATTTCAGGCATTCCTTTTACATAGAAAATGTGTGTATGCCAAATAAATAGGTACCTACATTTATTGCGATCGCCATTAAAGTTATAAGTACAAGTTTGAGTTGCAATCCTTTTGCTGAAGCAAAGTTTTGTGTTCGCTTCATTGAAGGTCTGTAGAGGTTTTACCAACATGCGGCGGGAACAGGTCTACTCTTTTTGTGTACCTACTCAATATTCTGCGAAAAACTCCTCAAGTTCCTAAACTTTCTGACCAGATGGTCATGGAATTAATTCCTGGCATGTTGTATTGATTGATGAATTAACTTACTTTTATGTATTGGATAGGTTTTGTTATTTTGTTTGTACGTGTATATCTTTCCGGAATAAACTTCTTAGAAGAAATTAAAAGTTTACCTCATAATTTAGTGGCAGTGTAGGATAAGTATACGAACATATTTGTTAAGAAATATCGTTACTAACACATTTGAGTCTTTGTTACTTGTATGATAACCTAGCTTTTGCCAGTGGCTTCACCCGCGTATTATTACATAAACCTTTCTCTTGAACCACTCTCTAGAAAACTGCATAAAAATCCGTTGCGTAGTTTGAAAGATATAAACGTACTACTTTATTTTATACTATGTAAAGATATAAATAAAGGTTTCGTTTAATATGACTATTAGAATATAGAGAATTTATTTATTTATTTAAACTTCTCGCACACAAAAATAGTACAAAGGCGGACTTAATGCCTTAGGCATTCTCTACCAGTCAACCAAGGGTGGTGAAGAGATTAAATGGCAGGTGCTTTGGTTGAGAGGATCAGTGAAATACTATTAAAACTACAATAATCAAATTGAATTATAAATAATAAGGGAATAGTAGTATAATAGACCAAAATAGACCAAAACTAATAATACACATACACACATACACATTTCCTATAATATATACTATAATAAATAAATATATATGCTTATAATATATCAATATATCAATATATATATATATATACAGATTAAATTGAGACAGGAGATGAGACTACTCTACACTATTTGTTTTGAAAATAACTCTGCAATTTCCGCTTAAATGCATACCGACTGGTGGCCGTTCTGATATCGAGAGGGAG
Source organism: Aporophyla lueneburgensis (assembly GCA_932294355.1). Lineage (NCBI taxonomy): Eukaryota > Metazoa > Arthropoda > Insecta > Lepidoptera > Noctuidae > Aporophyla > Aporophyla lueneburgensis. The sequence goes on along the minus strand of OW028750.1, from coordinate 26,537,181 downwards.
CGCATTCCAAAGAAGAATGGACTGAATATTAAAGGACGAATGAACAAAGTCAGAGGTATGAGAAGGACAGAGTAGGAGAAGATTGTTAGAAGAACGCAGATTTTTAACGTGAGAAGAACATAGATATTGGAAGTGAGATACAAGATAAGAAGGAGGAGTAGGAGAGTGGAGAAGGGAGAAAAGCGTGGTCAAAGCGCGTAAACTTCTTCTTTGGCGAATGGACATCCACTTTCCATTTCCACCTAACCATGGATTAGAGGAGACAAACAGGAAGAGGGGTTCGTCACTGATATTAGGCCTTACTATAGTTATACATTTATTAGCGTTGCAAGTATTATTACAGCTTAAAACTTGTCTTGTACTGTGTTATAATTAATATCAGAAGCCACTTCTGAAAAGTTGGAAACACCAGTTTCACTTCAAGCTGTTATTTCACCAAGTACCAAACTGGAGCAGACAATATGTCTCTTTGTCCTTCCTTTGTCTACGGAAAGAAAGGTGGAACGAATAGTTTCACCCTTTGTTACACTCTACGTATCTTGAATATTTCATAGGGAAACTGTATTTTTATATATTTATGCAACAAAGAGCTTCATTGTTTGCTATTGTGACCGCGTTGATGTCATTCAGGGCGGGTCAAGGGTCCTGATTGAAATCTCTGAGTGAATTACAAAGGTTTTCACTTTTGTGGTTTATTACGTGAAATATTTGATGACACTATGCGTTTTTAATAAGCTTAGCTGCCCTTTTGTCATGAAAGCTTTAAGGGTTCAAGGTGAATTATTCTTTTGTTTGTTTTAATAAACTTCCAAAAAAGAATGCTCATTTAGATATGGTTTACTTTTAGCTCGTGTAAATGTTTTAATTCCAAGGTTTTACTTGGTATTTCATTTATTTTATTCGTATGCCTTTCATTGAAATTGGAAATGATCGCAACTATTGGATGGCCGTCAAAGGTTTCCTAGTAATTATTGATTTGTTAAACGTGACTATATTAAGACTCAATTCGTGGATCTGCCGTTAGTACCTATTTTATTTCAACGAAAATGGTTAACTAATGTCGGTATTTTTTGTGCTACCAACCCCGCGAAGATCGCCGCTACGACCTTCAGTGCATCCTACTTTTCGGTTGCTGCTTTGCGGTTCTAACTCAAAGAATCTCTTGCCCTAATGTATGCAAATTCCTTTAAGTTTATTAAACACTAGCTGTAGCCCGCGGCTTCGCCCGCGTGGATATTGGAAATTATCCCACGGGAGCACGTCCCGGAACAAAAAGTAGCCTATGTTACTTCTTATAATATCAATTATATGCCAGTGAAAATCCCGTCAAATCGGTCCAGCTGTTAGACATTAGTCGGAATAAACAGACAGACAAAAATTGTTTCTTTTTTATGTCAGTACCGTATATGCATTAAGTGAAAAGCTGTTAATTTGAAATTACAAACAGTCACTTCCATTTTATTTATTTGTATATATAAATAGGCAAGTACCTACATCAATTTGATTCAATCAGAACACTTCTTTTGTCCATGGATTTATAACGTGTTAATGAAACCAGTATGGCCGCCAAGCGGTTGTCAATGAGCGTTTGTTTCTGAATTTATTCGCGGTGTCGCTACAGGAATAGAGCCCAGTTGGCTGAAACCAACAAAATAGATCGGCAAGATATGAGAACGTGTGTAAAACCACGCACCCAATTACAGGTGTTAGAAATATTTTCTCTCAATTTATATTTTGAGTGCTGAAAAGAGTTTCGGAAAGATTTTTAGTGATGTGGTTTTTGTTTTGGCATTTAATTTTTAGTGAATTTGTTTTGCCATTTAAATTTCGAAGAAGAAACGACGTCACCTGAATTAAATTGGGCATTAAAAGTAGTTTCTTTTTTGCTGTTAACAACATTTTTTCCTGATCGATGATAGCTTGGTCACTAACCTACTAGTAATTTAGCTATTAATACCTTTAAAGCATTAAAAAAACAAAATTTGGTATATTCCTAAAAATAAAAATTATGTTTGCTAACAACAAAATTAAATGCAAGGCGTACTCATTTAAAGTGATAAAGGAAAACTTTTCAAATTTTCAATAGAAGCTGTTTGAAAAAAAAACAAAGTTTTATAGGCTAGCCATAAACATCTGACCAAAACAATTCGTTTCCGTCGGTGTTACTAATTGATTCATTTTAGTTTATTTGACATTAAACTACAAAGGTGGTAGTTAAATTATACGTATTACTTTCTTGGAAATTAGTGTCTCCATAAATAACACGCGATGTTAGTAGTAAAAGTGACATAGAACGTACCAATTAAAATAATCGATACCACCACTATAATAGCTATTTGATTTGGATCTTGTTTGTTTGGCTTCTTTCCTTTGGCTACTCGCTGAAAGTTATCCCTAAAAATGCAAATCGAAAGACGTTCTTCATTCTCCTTTTGATTTTTTGTTGAAGTTGACTCATTCATCTCGCATTTTTTACCTTACCATATTATTTACACGATTGAGCACTTAATTTAACTATACTAAACACTAAGCAACACTAATTATACACTAGTAATGAACACTTATTTTAACACTAATTTATTATTTTTAAAACTGTCAACAAACTATCATGCAAGTCTGCGCCGCGCGATTTTCTGGCCGCATCGCGTTCAGCGCGTAAAATTCAAAATTAGAACACAATACGTCACTGACAATTTTTTTGTTTTTCAACAAGCAGTGTTTATTTCATTTTAATGTTCGGACACTATCGTGTTTTTTTTTTAATGTGATACGCGATGGTGCTCACGGTTCGCGGTCGTTATGCCGACTGAGGATTTTGCCGCGCGCCCGACGAATATTTTACTCCTTGGTCACTAGCGTATTATCGATGATTTGAATCTTGATAACGTACGGTACAATGGGGTCAGGGTTCGACTTCAACCGGTGATGAAGCGAAACTGTGACTTCAAGTCGACAGCTTTGACGCAAGTTTAGTTTTTTCCAGAAAAAAATAAACCCTTTTCTTTTGAAGGTGTTAAATGTTTCGCACGGATTTTTTTTAGATTTTATGAACTTATTGTTTTTATACGTGACTGTAATCTTATAAAATATTTTTAGACTGTTGGTAATTGGTAAGTACTATTTTTGAAAACAACAACACCAGTTTAAAAAAAAAGACGGTTATTTAAAAACAAAACGTCCTTAGCGTCCAACCGTGAAGCAATTAAAACATAAGTAGCAAACTTTGAAGTGTGCATTTAAACAGTTTGTGAAGCTATTCCTGTGCTTATTCATGCTGTTTTCATCAAGTAGGTATTTATATTATAAACGGTGTAAGCTGCCACATTTATTACTTGGCACTGTAATGAAGACGAACTGGTTTCATACAACTGCTCATTATTCTATTTTATGATAGAACTAGCTTTTGCCAGCGGCTTCGCCCGCGTGGAGGTCGGAAAATATCCCGCGTGAACGTACAGACGCCACCAGGTCAAGCTACCCGAAACTGTCAATTTTTCCCAATGAAACTTGAACCTAATGCTCTAGAAATAAAGTCGAAAATCTATCAAAGAAATCTGACAGATTGTAGTAGCTTGATGTGTTGGCGTCTGTACTACCGGGATAAAAAGTAGCCTATGTGTTAATCCAGGTAATTTTTTTGTTTAGCTCGAAAGCGCATTTTCATCCTACTTGCCACAAATTTATCGTCACTGCTCGGCTCCTATGTGTTTTAGCGTTATGTTATATAGTCTATAACCTGCCCAGGAGTATGGACTACAATCGTACCAAGTTTGGTTAAAATCCCTTCAGTAGTTTTTGACTCATGCGTGCACATACAGACAGACAGACAAAAAATTTACTGATTGCATTTTTGGCATCAGTATCGATCACCATTCATCCTTCAATATTAATTTTGAATATATTTTCAATGTACAGAATTGACCTCTCTACAGTTTTATTATAAGTATAGATTAAACAAGAAGACACCCAGATTCTGGTCGAACTGGTTTATAATCTTCATCAACATCATCATGATTTCAGCCGAAAGACGTCCACTGCTGGACATAGGCCTCCCTCAATTGGGGGAATTTGCCATAATCTCCACGCTTGGCAGGCAGTTTAGCGGTCGCAGTATGGTGGTAAAATGTATAGAGGATGCTGATGCCCATTCTTTAGTAAGTCCCTTAGTCGCCGTTTACGACACCCACCACGGGAAGAAATGGGACTGGACACTGGATTTTAATCTTGTTGAAATATCAAATTATTGCTAGAAGTGAGAGAATGCAATTAAACTCATATTCTTGGACGTACTAAGCTGTCCTGTCACAACAAGCTCCAGTTCATTATTTAATTGTTAAATAACGTTATTATTACTCTGTTCAGGGACGGATTAATATTCAATTCAATTATACTAAGGACAGGTGACGAGGAAAGGGATTATTATTGAACTATCGTATAATATCTTAAACCGATTTGATGGAGTCAGAAGCGTGATACGTATTCCATTATCCTGTTCTGAAATTGGACACCTCGGCTGTATTTTTAATATGCTGAAATACTTTTAAAAATCAGGAGCGGAAGGTATGATCGTGGTACGATTTATCTGGATGGTCAAATTCAAAATATTTAGTTTCACATAAACCTACATGGGTAAATGAATTGTCATTAGCTAGGTACACGGTTTCAATTGGTCATTTCCCATGGAGAAAACCCGGCAAGAAACACCACAGTTAGTTTTTTTTAAATAATTGGCTTTTACAATGTTTTCAAATTACTTACACTGTTAATAGGTAGCCCGGCGGAGTCTGGAGTTAGGAAGTTGGTGGTGTGACACCGCCGTGCCTCAGAAAGCTCGTTATGTCATTGGTCCTGCGCCTGATCTCTCGCCGGTCGTGTCGGATGGCTGTTCCATCGAACTATGAGAGTGAGGGACGAGAGTGCATCGGTGTCTGCGAGCGCACTTGTGTACTATAATATTTACCGCGCCGAAGCCTTGTCTCTGCTAAGATTGATCGCCATGGCCGAAATTAGGTCTAGAGGACAGTTATTAACAGGTGTGGGAGGACAGTGGTCGACTGTCAACCCCTACGATTAGCTACTGCCGTCTTGCTGGCCTATATTCTACCACCGCCTGAGCTATTTCTATTCAGTTACGTTTCGAGAAGAAGAACCCAGTATGGTATTATTTTAAAACAAGCTCTGGATCTACCGATCTATTCAGTAAAAATCTCACCGTGAAAACTCAGGTGAAATGAGCTGTCACTAGTGTCATCAGGTGGAATGAAGGCTCACTTGAATGTCACTCAGAATAGACCGGCTGTTCACTAACTTTTTACAGAACTAGTGTCTGTATCTGCAAACGAAAATAAAGCCACACAATATCTACAGTAAAATGAAATAATGTTTATGGTTCCCAGTATTACGCAAGTATTGTAGTAGTAGGTACACAAGTACACAAAACTATAATGGAAGCAAAAGGTTTAAGCGTCAGCGTTATGGTTAAGTCTTTTATGCCAGCGCTTTAGCGTGGTGCTAAGCGCTGGTTTTCAAACAACTCCATTGCCGGCTTACAAAAAAAAATTGTTATACTGATTTACCAACAAAGGCTTGATAAAATAAATGATAATTATATTAACCGGTCAATTACCGTAATTACAGACACAATTAAAAAACGATTGTTTACATACCAAATGTGGTATCTCAGGGACTTAGAGGTTAAGATCATAAATTAGTAATATAGTCCCAGAGAATAAAGATATTAGTAAAACACAAAAAAGAAGAAAAATACAAGTATATAGAACCACCTCCTACTTACTTAGTTAAGTTTTCCATCGGCAAACTTTTGATGGATAGAGAGACGAAAACATGAACGTTTCCAGATTTATAGCGCTTTAAACTTGTTTGTTTAAGCGATAAAGAGTAGAGACGTTTTCGCTAAAAGCGCAACCGAGCCGCTTCCCGGAGACGTCATAAAACATTAGCAGTCGGGTTTGTCCTACATGCAGTTCCTCTATTTTATTATATCTTATGAGTTTTACGGGCTTTCAAAGTTGCGTGGATTTATTGAAGTGGAGTTCTAAGTATGCTTACTAATGCTATCAAATATACCTTGGAAAAGTACTTTTAGTACATACTACCACGTAGTCCAGTAGATACAGACAAAGGGCTTAGAACTTATCTAGCATATTGACCCACCGCAATTTTTATTTTTTTCGGAAACCTGGCGCACGATGAAAGTGGTACTTATGGGTAGAGGACACATAGACGAACAAAAAATGTCGAGTAACACGGTACCCCAAAGTGTCACGGTACCGAGATATTTGAAGGTAAACATTGACATGAGTACAACGATCGAAGGCGGTAAGATCGATAAGCCCACTTCCATACAAAATGTTCGAACCCCTTTATCGTCTATTAAATTAAAACTAATAACCCAACATAGCAGTCGTCGAGTTAGTTTTCTGATTTTACCGAAGAATGAGAACTAAGTGTGGCAAAAAAAAGAACTTTTTGAAGAAGCACAACAAAAATTACACTCTTTTATTCAATCGGTCTCAATCATTCTTTAATCATCTAGCACTCAGAAATTACACTCATTTAATGCGTTCAAAAAAAAAAATTGCTATATATTTGATAAGAAAAACACCTTTGTTAAAAGCTGAATGCACTGGATGGGTGTATTGCTACCGTGACGTGTGAAACCAACTTTTTATGTAAATCATTTATAAGCATTGTTCTCATATAGGTGATTTCATGTTTCTTGAGAATAAGTATCTAAATTAAACCTAGATAATCTGTGGTGAGTTTAAAGTAGAACGGATTACGTGGGTCGGCACATAATGCAACCGTTTAAACAAATAAAATGATTGATGTTGAGGCAATCAAAACATGCAAACGAGGCACATAGAGGTACAGACGCCAGCACATCAATCTACCCGAAACTGTCAAGTTTTCAATCAATCTTGAACCATAGACTTCAGAGATAAAGTTGAAAATCTATTAAATAAATTTGACAGATTGTAGGAGCTTTATGTGCTGGCATCTGTACATGTATTTTTCATTTATCTTTTCAGTTGAACGTGTCAGATATCAGTCATCGAGATATGTTTGTTATTCTGACGTGTGACGTCACACCGTATGAATAGTTCATGCACAGCGGAAGGTGACATAATTTGTCGTTTTCAGGAAATTATTGAGGTCATGACCTTCCACACGCCGCCCTCTGCGTGGGAAATATATCTTGACGTAATATTGAAGGATTTTTGTTTACTTATATTTATTAATTGTTTTGTTTGATTAATAAACTTATCTTACCGTGAGTTTAATTTGAACCAGCTGAATATAAGACTGTTAAAAAACGATGAAAGTAAAGAAAAAAAAACGAATCAATTTTTTAAATGTGCTGCATTTTTTTAAAAACGTCAAATTACCTACGCAAATATTGCAATCTTATTGGAAATTATATGTTTCAACCGTTTGGGGTAATAACTATTGGGCTGAATGCCTACTGAATACCAAAACGGTCCAGGAAAACCTTAAACCTAAGTCCTGGAACCAAAAATTCGGAGACATGATGTGATCCACCAACCCATACTGGGCCAATTATGGCCCACTCTCACTGATAAAGAGAAGGCCTGAGTCCCAGCAGTGGTCTAAATCCAACATTATAACTTGATTGTGAGAACAAAACTGCAGACGGATAAAAAACATAGTTAAAACATCCTTATCTACTATAACGAACTCGTCTATCTATTTATAACCGCATACACAATAGTCTACTTCCTTACAAAAGATATCGCTACAGCAAAACAATAACACTTTATGAATCTAGCAGACGAGTCGACGTGGGTGTGGGCGGCGCGGCACGGCGTAGCCAACAAATAATTTAACTAACAAATCTGGGACTACACTCGCAAACCTAATCGATGTCGCAAACAAGGCTTCCGACATTTTCATTATATCTACTCTTATGCCCCTTTTCACAACAATAACAAATTCCAAAATGAAAATCCAGTAGTGCGCTTTTATTTAGGCATTCATTCCTAGCCATCAATTCAGTCGAATGACGTCCACTGCTGGACATAGGATAGGCCTCACCCAATTTGGAGGGTTTCTAGTTTTAGTGACAAAAGGCATTGTTGTATATAAATGTGTGACACAATCTAAATCCTTCGGATTGTAATTGAAAATGGGATGCTGGTTTCTAAAAGGCCAGAAACGTTAACAAATTGTTATATTTCTATTTTTTTATGAAATGGCAAGTAAAGCCGATGTTGACTATTCTGCCAATGTCGAAAGTGACTTGGAGAAACAAGTGTGTATAATATATTAGGTATAATAAAATAAAAAAATAACAACTGGAAGCACAAGTGATATTCTTCGATTGATACTAACAAACATTCTAACAAATTGTTGTTAACTAAAATAATAGCAGCTGTCAAATTACTTGACATTAGTTTAACGTTTATGAGTAATTATGTCAACTTGTCTATGAAATCGATGTTTTCTAAAACTATGCCATTATTACGGTCACGCGGTGTAGGCGCTAGAATGTTAGTTTACACATGCGTACAATTAAAAAAACCGGCCAAGTGCGAGTCGGACTCGCGCACCGAGGGTTCCGTACAAACCTGTAGGTATCCTCGGTTTATGTATGAGGTTTATGCTTATGAAATTAAATGTTTTTTTTTTTAATTTTTATATTTGAGTTGATTGAATGAAAGGTAAATTGCGGTTTACGATTTATGACTTATTAAAAAAAACTACTTACTGGATCTCGTTCAAACCAATTTTCGGTGGAAGTTTACATGGTTATGTACATCATATATTTTTTTGAGTTTTATTATTCTCTTATTTTAGAAGTTACGGGGGGGGGGGGGACACATTTTACCACTTTGGAAGCGTCTCTCGCGCAAACTATTCAGTTTAGAAAAAAATTATATTAGAAACCTCAATACCATTTTTGAAGACCTGTTCATAGATACCCCACACATACGGATTTGACGAAAAAAACATTTTTGAGTTTCAGTTCTAAGTATGGGGAACCCCAAAATTTTTTTTTTTTTTCTATTTTAGTGTAAAAATCTTGATGCGGTTCACAGAATACATCTACTTACCAAGTTTCAACAGCGTAGCTCTTACAGTTTTGGAGAAAAGTGGCTGTGACATACGGACGGACAGACAGACAGACAGACGGACAGACAGACATGACGAATCTATAAGGGTTCCGTTTTTTGCCATTTGGCAACGGAACCCTAAAAATAACAGAGTATTTTCATTCTCTGCATAGTTATACAACACTACATTCTTAGCTCATAGAATGTTGGGGGTAGGGGGCAGTATAATATTTCCATTAATTCGGCTAGACGCTCGTCTGAAGATCAAACGATATAAGTAGGTCCTATTGTTATTGTAACCTCATTCGCTGAAAGGTGTTCGTGGATTCTATGTTTTTATAGGTTTGTAATGACCCCTTTGTATAATGTTACACTCTGACGACTTGTCGTATAAAGTTAAAGTACTTTTGTTTTGAAATGAAGCAACATTCCTATACTGTTTGTTCTTGATTGTTTGTTAATAAATAAAACGCTAGAACTTTGCATTATCCTAAGCTTCTTTAATGCAACACCATGTATCTATCACATAATTCATTTACCTGACACTGATTTATTTTAATTATTTGTACCTATTGTCGTATAGCAATTGTAGTCTAGGTAGGTAGGGAAGACTTTCACATACATATAATGATATAATTAATAGATACAAAATATTGCGAAACATTTTTAAAGAGTAAAGATGGAGTTCTTGCCCATTATTTTCCATTCAAATTACCTTTTAGAAAGGGGCGTCTACAATCAATTCAATTTTTTTATAAAATTTAGGATCAAATGAAATAAATGATTTGAATTTGACAGCCAAAATTAGTAAAAATACAAACTTGAAACTGAGCAAATACAATCCAATGAAAGAATCACTCACTCCCAAGCGCGAGTATAAGTTTATGCAACTAAAGACGCGGAAAACAACTAAGTAGGTACCAGTAACTTAAATCGTAGTTGTTCTAGAAAACTTTTTTCACAGCTTCAGCCGCGGGCACCGTTAGTTATTTTTCATGAAGGTTTCACCACGAATGGAGGCTTCAGATAAAACCTTTTCCAAAGATAATATGTGTGAACAAGAGTCCTTAAAAGAAATTGATCGTATATATGGCCGTAAAGAAAAAAAAATGTACTTAAGCATACAAGATTTGTTTAAAAGCCTTTTTGTTAAAACCCTATAAAAACAAGCATGGTTTTGATAGAAGTGTGTGCTCATTAAATTTTCTCTTTCATAAATATTATGTGAACATAGGTAACCTAACCTGGTTTTTGTTTGCTACTTCAAGGGCGTGTGTTAAGAAATAATTAGGTCTTTGTTTGTGTATCAGGTTCAACTAGAATTAATTATAATAAATCCTTTATTATAATTCGAAACGTATTATACCTTTTGAACGCGGGTTTCTTGCGTAGTTGGGAATGAAATGAAAAGTTTACTTCTGTAAATATATATTAAAAGACACTTTAAAAAGTCAGTCGGCATTCACTAGCTGAGTGTTCCCTGAGAAGAAACGCCGACACAAACTCAGAAGTCATGGTCTCATTTAAAGTCCAAACATTATATTATTAGAATTTTATGTGAGTCTAACAATGCAGGGCCAGTCTGGGACAGCCTTTTGAAGAACAGGGGTAAGTATTATTTCTTCAATCGTTGACTATTATGATCCTGCGTGCCTGTTTTGAAGATTAATCACACGTTGTTTTGTTTCAGTGTAACTCAGGGCTTGCAGTAGATAGAGCAGATTTGTAAAACGTGGGCATGCATGGGCCCCAAAGATGACATTGACTTTTATATATCGCATTAATTAAAGTTATATACATAAAATACGTATGTAAGTCTTAGGACAAGCAGTAAGAGAAATAAAACGGATACAGTTGTTTTGTCACAGGTTTACAGCCGGTTTTATATAGCGTGTAAACGTAGTGGGGGATTGTAAACGAGTGTCGGAGTGAAGTGGGAAGTTTCTCGCAGTAGATTTATGGTCCTACTGTCTGTGAAGAGGCAAGAAGTGGTATTCTGTTTATCTACAGCTTAAATCCTTAGTTAAAGGCACTGTAAGGCTTCTTATTCCTGATCTCCTTTTAGTTCCATAACCAGCATAATTCTGAGCTTCTGCTGCAAGTTTCTTAAAGGACTTAATGGCATGCCAGGTGGTCAAAATTGGTCAAGAATAAATAAATTGAATTGAATTTGAAATGGTTTCCTTCTGTTGCCTAGCGATAAAATTTATCGTGTAACTTTCAGTTTAAACTACAAAAAAAAATCACGAATGCATAACTGCGAGGAACGAACTCTTTTGTATGTAACCTTTTGACGCCTGAACCACTGCAGTGATCGTTATGTTTGACAGATAGGTAGTAGATCTGCACCCTACGTAACATATACGTATATACTATCCTACGTAACATGCTGATAACATACTACATAATGAAATAAACACCTGAATCATTTTGACAATTATTTGTCATCCATTCTTTCAAATGTTTGAAGAAGTTGTTTGCTTAGCAACGTAACGTTGCAAACCTGTCTAAAATGAAAGCGATTCCTACTGAGAGTGGTTTACGAAATTACTCCACTGAATTGAATTCTTAGTGCCAAACATATTAGAATTGAAATAATGGAAAATCTACCCGAGTATCTAAATCTTTATATATATAATTCTACTGTACGTGTGTGTATGGCACTGAACGCCTCCTAAACGGCTGGACCGATTTGAATGAATTTTTTTGTATGCGTTTGGGTGGCACCGTGGATGGTTTAGATTCACTATTCGACTCGGTAGGTGGCGCTGCTATCGAGTTCTAGGAAACATGACGACGTCTGTACGGTCAGGCTAGTTTTACATAAATTCTTTATATAGGTAAATCTTCCGATATTACGGGATTCCGATATTTATACTCCACTTATGACACATGGCACTAGTTGATAATCACTAGATTAATGACTCCATGAGTTATTGTATTTACTAACATTAATTTATTTAAACTGATAACGTTGAAACAAACATGGGGAATTCTGGACTATCATTAGCGGTAATTGTACTGATCAGAGGGGTAATTGCGGAACTTTTTATCGGTAGGAATTGGTTTAATATTCATAGTTAAACAACATTAATTGCGTTATTTACGTTGCTGAGCCACAATTTATTCGAACAAATGACGCAATGGTTTAGAAATAATCTTCAATCCCATTCAGATTCTGATAAATTGTGCGTTTCGCAATTAGGATGCAGTTTATACGTTATGTTTACTGATCCACATCGACTGATAGACTGATGAATAGCGATTTAGTTTTATCAGTCACCGAGTTAACGTTCAATAAATTGCAGAATTCACATTTATACTTTTTTTCGCATTTTACAAACATTTAACAACATACTTAATTTTTTTTTAATGTTCCTGCTGTCCACTCAATTTCGTTACAGTCAAGTACTGTTCTTATTATGGTTTCACCTGAAAATTGTTATAATTTCATGCTTAAGGCTTTGTTATAATATAAGAATAGACTGCTATTATAAAGCTGAAGAATTTGTTAGTTTGTTTGGTTGATCGCTGTAATCTGAGGAACTACTGGTCCGAATTGAAAAAATCTTTTTCATCCCATCTATTCGAAAAAGACGACTTGGTTCGCCTTTAAGTGCACCCAAAGGTGGTGTTTTCTATAAGAAACTTTTAGCGGGCAGTAATGAGTTTTTAATCCTCTTTATAAGTGCGCCGCAATTATCTTTGCCGCGCACTTTTTGAATTTGGAACATCTTGTGTTCAGCGCCCAAGAAATCGAACGCAAATATTGTTTGAATAAAGACTGGCTGGTGCGACGGCCCATAGTAGCGCCGCGCGCCGGCTGAATACAAAAAAAAAAAGAAATAAAATTAAAAACGCGCGAACTATAGCCCGCGTTTTCGTCAATTTTCACGGATTGATAGAAATTCATGATTTTGTTTTGAAAAATGAGTTCTTCAAGTGACAGTGAAAGTATAGAATTAACTCCTGATAGTATTAGAACTGACGCAAGAAATGTGATGGATAATCTACTACCTGCAAAATCCCAGGAGAAATATATGAAAGCTTATGGTAATTTTATTGAATGGAGAAATTCAAGAGGCGCCAAGAATTTTTCAGAATCTGTGTTTTTGGCCTACTTCCAGTACTTAGCCAAAACTAAACAACCTTCCACACTTTGGAGTACCTACTCAATGCTAAAATCAACAGTCAGTTCTAATAACGACGTAAAACTGGACACATATTCGAAATTAATAGCGTATCTGAAGAGGATGTCTGATGGATTTAAACCTAAAAAATCCAAAGTGTTCTCAGTCAAAAACGTGGAGACTTTCCTTAATGAGGCACCCGACAACATCTTTCTTGCCGTAAAAGTAAGTAACTATGTATGTATATATGGTGGATTAGTAAAGTATAACCAGTGTTTTAAAATGCGCATTTTATTGTAACCTGTACTTCGATAGATAGGTACTTGTCTTATTCACATTCGGTTTTGTTACAGGTGGCTTTAATTTTCGGAGTACATGGAGCTTGTCGTGGCAATGAACTTTTAAAAATAACTGTTGATGATGTCGAAAATCACTCGGATAATTTACTGTTAGTAAAGCTGACAGACACAAAAACAAAAACTGACCGATCCTTCGTAATCCGAGGAGAATACAAAACTATTGTACAGAAATACCTGGACCTGCGTCCTGCTGATATAAAGACCAATCGGTTTTTCATCCGTTATCAAAATGGCAAGTGCTTCAAACAAGTTATGGGAAAAAATAAAATTTCTTACATGCCACAAGAAATCGCTACTTATTTGAAGTTACCAGATATCAAGCTATATACAGGACATTGTTTTCGTCGCACTTCTGCTACCCTGTTGGCAGATTCTGGAGCGGACTTAACTGTTCTCAAGCGACATGGAGGATGGAAGTCGAGTGCTGTAGCAGAGGGATATATAGAAGATTCCATTGAGAACAAGGCGAAAACATGTGAACGCATCGTGGAAAACATTAAATTGCAACCTTCAGTTAATCCATCCATGCCACTGTCGCCGCGCCCATCTACATCCAAACAAAGAGATTCACCGTCACATTTTCCTCAAAATGAGCCAGATTCTGACATTATTTCAAACACGCAGAATAAAATTAAATCTACAACAATCTCTATTCCTAATAAAACTGTAACAATTAATTTTCAAAATTGTAAAAATGTCTCAAATGTAAATATAAGTTTTTAGTTGTTTTATTATTAGATACTACTTAATTTCAATTTAGTTGTTACTCTGTTTCATTAAATATTAATATTACAATAAAATATGAGGCGCCTTTTATTTTCTCATAGTGGGTGATGAAAAGTAGAGTGTATCACTCGGGCGCAAAATATATTTTTGGCTCGGGCGACGTACTTTGAATCCCTCGCTACGTTCAGGATTCTACTAAAGAATCCCTCGCTACGCTCGGGATTCTACTCTAGAATCCCTCACTTCGCTCTGGATTCAAAAAAGCGCCCTCGCCGTAAAAATATTATTTTGCTCCCTTATGATACAATCTACTATTTCATCCCACCATCGCGGAAAGAGTATTTTTAATCTTCAATATCTGAGTGGAAAAGCCGTTTTTATTCTCTAGAGGATAAAGTAAATTGAATTTAGAACATCGTGTGCACTAAGTTTGTGAATTAAAAACATCATTAAATCTATTTACTTCTATCTCCATGGTGCCGAATTTATCATTCAACCTTTTTCTAATTTGTAAAACTTAGACTCGGAACCTTCTTGATATACTTTTTTTTTAATTTGCTTTGCGCGCGCCATTTTACTTTTCACGTCACCAACATTACAGTACCTAACAAAAATATTACACTCGACTTTTGGTAACTGTAGCAACGTTACTTTCAATTTTTCTTAATTATACCTAAGTATCATTTGAAATAATTTAAAGATTATTCTGTAATACTTACCTATCATAATGTAGTACATAATAAATGTTAATACCTAAACTGAAATAAAAGTATCTTGTGATTGAAATGCTTTTTTTTGCATATTTAGTCATTTCCTCGCTGAGGTGGGATGAAAAGTTACGTGTTGCACTCGAGTGCAAAGATTTTTCACCTCGTGCTCTTTTGATTCCCTCGCTAACGCTCAGGATTCTAATTTTGAATCACTCGCTGCGCTCGTGATTCAATTTTAGAATCCTTCGCTTGCTCGGTCATCAAAATTGAACACGCGGTTAAAAAGCAACTTTGCACTCTTGTATAACAAATAACTATTTTTTTACACAAGCAATTCGCCTGCGACATTGTCGGCATAACAAATGTTACTCCGGAATAATATAGCTTTACATCAGTGAAAGAATTTACAAAATCGGTTTAGTCGTTATTGAGTTTATCCATTACTAACAATTTTACAAACAATCAAATATTTCCTCTTTATAATATAAGCGTAGATAATGACTCGCGGGCGGTAACGTGATCAGAGAAAGTAATCATTAAAATAATGAACCGCCGATAACGAATCACAACGGGGCAAATATTAATTGGTTTTAGTTATAATTTACCGACATAGAAATACTAAAAGGTATTTTGTAACTGAAACGTGCTACCTATAGGTAGGGCACAGTTGTATAGTTTATTTCGTATGTCGTTCTTCGTATAAATCTATAAGGTTGAGTGTCACTTGCACGTCAAAACACGACAAGGTCTATCCGTCTATGTAACAGTTAGATAGTTTCAACCTTAGTGAAGTCAAAACTAGAAAAGAAGTTACGAGTCGAGTCGCAACCTCGTAACTTAACTAACTACTACCGGGATAAAAGTATCTTGTGTGTTCATTCGGATTACAAACTATCTGTATGCCAATGTTCATCCAAAACCGTTAAATGTGCCAGGATCGCGAGGTTTGTTCGAAAGAGTTACCGTGGCCCTGGCACATAGGCAACTGAAGGAACACGGGTGGGTTTTAGTCAGTAAAAATCTGACACGCCCTACCGCTCCATACAGAGCGGGAGACGTCATTTGATGAATTAACGACAACAAAAAAAAAATCGTACGTGAAAGAGTAATAAATATACATCAATACTCACAAACTCTAACATTAATAATATTAGTAGGATAACACACGCCAGAGCGTCTCCTCTTTTACAAAACAGTCACAGTTTCACACGAAGACTGTAAGGAGTTAATTCAGCTGTTGTTAAAGAACAATAAAGTAATCCTTTGCTATCTATGTAATGTGGGACAAAGGACTAGACATACAAGTATGAATAATACAATGTCTTGTTTTTGGAGGGGCTCGTGGTTAAAAATAGCAGCGTCACGAGTCGATCAATGGTAAAGTTACAATTTTTCAGGGCGGTCCGTGGGTGGTCGACCATCTATTGCACCTCCACACCGCTCCATGCATCGGAAAATACGTAAAACACTTGGGCCCAGCTGTCATTTGCCATTTGCTTTGACTATACGGATAGTCAGAAGCACAAAAGTCTGATTACCACTCTTAGGAGGGGATAACATTTTACACAGTAGGTGGATTGTGTAGGTCAGATTGGAAGCCGACCCCAATATATTTAGTTGGGAAATATTGGGAAATATTGGGAAAAAACAAGGCAGATGATTTATGTGTGGAAAACAATGTCCATTAGATTCATAGGGTTCTGTTGCTGGTCTAAATTCATACGTCAGTATATTAAAGCCAGTGTCGTGTTTTGATCTTAAATAATTACAGCAGGTATCTTTGATGTTCAGTTTAACTTTTTACATCAAACGATTACAGAAATCTAATAGCTGTTTCATGTGTTGCATCATATAGAATATGTGGGTCATTTATAATGTTTTATTTTAATTTTCTTTGGATTTTGTTGCTATTAAGAAAGCTATTGTGTGCTAATTATAATGACACATAATCAGCCTATTATTTTCCCAGTGCTGGGATACAGGCCTCCTGTTTTCGAGGAGTGGCCATAATTCATCTCGAGGGCCCAGTGCGGGTAGATGTCATCGACTTTATGGTTCTAGGACATGGCGATTTCCTCATATTGCTGTCCTTCACCGTTTTGAGAGCAGTGGTTATGATATAAAGTACACACAGTAAAGGCTCGTGCAGACTAGCGCGACGCAACGGTCGTGCGCGATTCGGCAATTTATATCCGTAGAAAAATTGCTATGTCCGTGCAGCGGCGCGACAGATCGCCCCTGCGTGAATGGTCGCGCGCGTTTTCACAGAAATTGTTCTACGGATATAAATCGCCTATTCACGCGCGACTGTTGCGTCGCGCTAGTTTGAACGAGCCTTAAAGCCCCAGTTAGGGTTTGATCCTACTACAACTCTTAGGTCGCAGCTGTTACCACTGGGCCACTGCCACTATTGAGCTTATGCTAACACTAAACTTTATATACTCTAAAGCTTGGCTGATTTATACTCAAAGGACCAGACTTTATTTGTTCTACTTTTCAGATTAAGTGGTTTTAGGATGAATCCTTTGCAGCTACGAGAAAGGTGTTTTATTTGTGTCTCTCGCCCTTTTGTTGGGTGGAAACACAAGTTTGATGTGTTTGTGTTTGATCTCTTTTGATCCCTTGGCAAAATAAGCATGAAGTTTTTAGAATATACGTGAAACTTGTGGAACGTTTTTTGGTTGTTGTGTTCGTGTTTGCTATCAGCGAACTTATTTTTATAACCTTTATCGGGAACCTTTTTAAATAACATTATGCTCTTACCTAAATCTGAACAAATAAGCTTGAAATTAGTACGTAGGTTATAGTCCTGGCAAAATAATTCATTGATAGTTTTTTTAGTATCAATGTTTTGGGTGCAAGGCTAGCCGACATGTGGCAAATAATTTAGTTTCGTGATGATAATAATTTACTATTGTATAGAATTAAGTTCCACTCACTAAACAGACAGCGCTGTTGGCGAGTTTGTTGCGATACTACTTTTTCCCAGCTAAAGCACTAGGAAGTGGTGAACGGCGAGCGTTTCGTGGGACTGTCTTATGCCATTTTGACGTTCAAAAGTGCTGACTCTCAGTATTTAAAAACACTTTTGGTTTGTTTTTGTTTTTTATTCTATTTATAACCTAATACTGGTTCTTTGTTGTAGGAGCAGGAGTGTCGCCTACGTTGGTACGGGCACGTACTACGGAAACCGGCTAGCTATGTGGGGAACAAATGTCTGGCCATGCCGCCTCCGCCGGGTCCCTGTAGAAGGGGCAGACCCAAAAAGTGCTGGCTTGACGTCGTAGCGGATGACATGCGTACCAACAAACTCACCATAAGGGATGCACAAGACCGTCCGAAGTGAAGAGCTAAAAGCAAGAAAGCGGACCCCGGGCTCCGAAAGGATGCAACCGGGATATCGCAAAGATGATGATGATGACTGGTTCTTTGTTGTAAGTATATACTCAGGTAGGTATTTTTGCTTTAATAAGCATTTCATTTTCTTAAAGTTAGCGTGCAAAGAATTAGTAATGATATCATTAAAACTTCAGGTATGTGGGTAGTTAATATACCTTGTGACATTTCATGACATTACGTGACGACTGTGTGGGAAGGTTTGGGGGGGGGGGGGGGGCTTATCTTGAACGTAATACGCTGTCGTCAGCAGTCTATAATATTGCTGTGTAAGTGCGATCACTAAAATCTAATGATTCGTCTCTCAAACGCATTAGTATTGGCATGTCAGGTCTTTGTGAGAATTGCTTACTACTGATAACTGCGAGATATATCAGAATGAATACTATCAATAAATTAGTGAGCAGATATGAGGCCCAGTTCAGTATAAATTGCAAATATAGAGAAAGTTAGAAAAACCTATTTTAATTTCAGTCAACTCGCCCCGTTTTTTTTTTTTTTTCAGGATGGGAAATCATCACATGACTTCTCCCGCTCTGGGCGGAGCGGGAGGGCGTGTCAGACTTTTACTGACTAAAACCCACCCGTGTTCCATCAGTTGCCCATGTGCCAGGGTCACGGTATCTCTTTCGAACAATCACGCGACCCCGGCAGGCATCGGTCCTAGTAGACCCCTACACTGCTGCTGACATCTCTTTGAGGCGCGCGTGGAACACTGCGCGCCGTCGACCCGAGCTTGGTCCTTACCGGGCGGTGAGCTACCCATTGCTCGCCACCCGCAAGCTCGGGCCTACGGTGGCCGGGAGTCCGCAATCGACTCCCGACGCCCGGGGCGTCTCCTCCTGCGGCGGCTAGGGACGTGAGGGCGCAGAGACTGCCACTCCCTCACGCGCCCCGCCTCCTCCTTCGCGAGCATTACTGCTTCGCAGAAGGAGGTGACGGCTTCCCATTCCCTAACCCGCCCCGTTAGTCGGCTGATTGTTTGGGTTTCATTTTAATTTCTGCGCTATATTCGTACATCGAGTTTCGGCCACCATAAGCGTGGACGGATGATATTAGCATACATAAGGCCCCTTCAGGGTTACAGGATAGTATAGGCTTGACTTCATAATTACGACTTCAAATAAATGAGGAGTTTCTCAGAACGTTCTATTTAGTGGTTTTCGAGTTAGCTTCAATAATAATGATTTTTCCACTCGTTGTATTTTGATGATGTTATAATAAATTCCTGTCACTGTTATTTCCTTAGCAAGTGAAGCTATATGAATTTAAGTGTGGTAGGTACTACAGCTAAAAATAATTATTTATTTAAAGAAAAAAACTAAAGTGTGACAAATTATATTAATTTCAAAAGCCGGCAGTAAAAATAAAATAAAATAACTGCAAAGCCGAAGTCACTGAGCCCCGGCATTAATTTTATTTTTTAACGCTGTAGTGTTTCTTTTTTTTTAATTCGGTTAGACTTTTTATATTCTATTTGTATTGTTATGTCAAAATTCCAAAAAATGATGTCTGTGTTTTTTTGGTAGTCTATAATAATATTATAAAGAGGAAAAGTTTGTTTGTAATGGATAAACTCAATAACAACTGGACCGATTTTAAAAATTCTTTCACCATTAGAAATCTACATTATCTGCAAGTAACATAGGCTATATTTTATTTTAAAAAAAATAGGGGTCCGTAAGATATTTGGGTTTTTCGGACCCAAGGTGTAAAAATCATCCAAAAAAGTTCCTTATTAATATGTCTTCGAAGTACCAGGTTGTCATAACTTGGTAGGAGCTCACCTAACATGGGTGTGTGATAGCTAGAAAACGCTTTATGTCTTCGAAGTACCAGGTTGGCATAACTTGGTAGGAGCTCACCTTACATGGGTTTTATTGATTCTGAGGCGGTACGAAGTTCGCTGGGTCAGCTAGTATTTAATACAGTGGAGTTGGACGCTTCAAAGGTTGGTTACTAACTATCTAAGCCAGATGCTTTATTCCGGCGCCATATTGTTTGTTTACCAACAGTCTATGATAACCATATAAAAACTTAAACGCGTTTGACACATTTCTGTGCTAAATAAAATGAATAGGTATCGTATACATATAACCTTTTCTAGGAAATATAATTTACATACGACCTTTCAGATCTTGCGGCCCATGCTGGCGCCGCGGTGTAAAAGCGTATCACACTGACGAATTGCCAGCGTGTTTGTAGCGAAGCGTTTTCTGAACGTGCTCTCCGCGAGTGCCATGCGAACTAACTGCATCCACGCACGTATTCTTTGGGTTTTGACAATATTGTACGTTCGCTTTTCGAACTCTCTCTTGTACAACTATGTCATTTACTCTCGTCACGCAAACGCGGCGAACACGTGGCATGCTCGCTACGCAGATCGAGCGATCACCTCAAACCAGGAGTTCTCAAACAGAGAGGTAATTGCATAATACACTGTGCATAACATTTGCAACAGCATTTATTGCATTTTTACGTTGTTGAGCAGACAAATTTTGCGAACGTACGAAGCAATGGATGATCTATGTCCTTCAAAATAATCCAGTATATGAGGAGTTTCAAAAATATGGTACAATGTTTATTTTGGCATGTCCCTCAAGTTCATATTTTTTTACCGAAATTCGGAGCATTATTATAAGTTGACTTGTTACTTATCTGGTAATTCAACTTTTGTACTTGGTTTTTAGTTTAAATTTCATATGATTAAATGGAAATTCAATTTATGTAAAAACTTTTACTAAGCCGGAGCCTTTAATTTTTGGATGTCTCCAGTGTACTGTAACATTTTAGATTGCAATTATCGTGAATATTTTCTTCAACACCTCGACATATTTTGTTATTTTTTATAAAATTGAACCTTGTTCTTATTGCTAAGTGTTCTATGTATAACTTAAAATAACTTTAATCTATTCAAAATCGCGCCTAAATGTTGTCCCCGAAAATTGATACTTCTGGACATGTCGGTTTTGTTATTTCATTTTCTTTAAAAATATTCTACCCAAATAATTTGATGTTTCGCAACGGCCACCCACATGGTTTACATTAAATCGGTAATTAAATAAAAAAAATCTTAGTGTCATTTTTTCGGTGATGTGAGTGAGTTTATGCGGCTGGCTGGACTGGAGAGAAAACCGTGTTCAGATTTGTTATATTACAATCACAACTTTACCACACATTTTTTACTTAGATGTATTTTCTAAAGAAATACTATGTTGTAAACGAATAACGTGGTGTATGTTGTTTAACTTACCGAGCAACTGTGCTGCTAATATATTTTTTTGAACTGAAGGTAGACACATTGTGTTACTTCAGTTTTGTTACTAAAAGTACGGTAACATATAGACTGACCGATAAAGTAACAAAATCGATAGCATAAAGCTTGGCAGACATGGCATTTGAATCTGAGATGATTATTCTCCTTAAGAAGTGAAAAATTTTAATAATCGTGTTAAGATTTTTTTAACTGACTTCAATAAAAAGGATTGCCCCAAATTCAACTGTTAGTTCATTAATTTTCAGCCATGTTTTCACCATTTGGGACCGATTTTAATGTTTTTTTTAAGAATGCTTTCCCGATGTGGTCTTATTTAAAATTGCTGAAGATCAGCTGAAGATCTTCAGAGATAGATAATGGAACTCTTCAATAAATGACACAAATGTGGAGATTGCGTCGGTCCTTTATGAAAACGTCCAAACAAGACCGAGTTAGTAATCAATGTTGAAAAATTAGAAGAAAGTACTTACGGATCTTCTACATGTTAATTTAGAACAAAGTATATTTTAAGTCATCATCATCATTTCAGCCGAAAGACGTCCACTGTTGGACATAGGCCTCCCCCAAGCTCCGCCACTTCGACCGGTTTTGTGCTTCCCGCATCCAGCGGATTCCAGCGGCTTTCACAAGGCCATCGGTCCACCTTCCAACTCTACGTCTTCCAGTACCTGTTCCGGTGATTTTTAAGTAATAATAGTTATTTGATATACAAGAGTGCAAAGTTGCTTTTAACCGCGTGCTCAATTTTGATGACCGAGCAAGCGAAGGATTCTAAAATTGAATCACGAGCGCAGCGAGTGATTCAAAATTAGAATCCTGAGCGTTAGCGAGGGAATCAAAAGAGCACGAGGTGAAAAATCTTTGCACTCGAGTGCAACACGTAACTATTATTACTTAAAAATCACCGGAACAGGTATTTTTTTTAAACTAATTGCAATGTTTCATTTGCCTTGAGGTTATGTAAACCGTGCTTTACAAAATTGTCCCCAAATTTTTTAAAGAGTTTAACGGATTTTCCCATAAATTACTACACTTTTACAAATATTTTGGGTTTTGGCTCAAAGTAATAAATAATTAGCATTTTTTGGTTGTGTCGTTGGTATTTTTTTGCCCATTTTACATCGATAGCATGAAAAACAAATGTTGTTTTGAAACCTATGGTAACAAAACCGTAAAAAAGTGGTATTTTTTAAGTATTTGAATACTTTATTTTCCTTATTGATTCATCTAGCAATACAAAATATCTGTATTTATCCAAAAAAATCATTGGAGTGGCTGAATTTAACATAGTTTTTTTTTATATTTGACCTTATTTGTGGTAACAAAATTGACACCTAATCATCACTTTACTATCAAAATGCCTTTTTTTTTTCCTGAAATAGTATTTTCATTTAAGAGAAATAGTAATTTTATTAAATTAGAGAGTATAAACTTTTAAATGTAGTTCATCAACAGACCCTACCATGAAGTTATATTTTAAAGTCATATTTTTACCAGTTGTACCATTTTTTTGAAACCCCTCTTATGATTGATAGTGTGTTACGGAATAAGGGAGCAGGATAGCACGCATAAAATAAACATCACAACATCACCATTCATTGATTCTATTCGACACTATTTCGAAAGGTGAAGTCGTTTTTTGTTTCGCGTTTATTATGTAGGTACATTGAATTAAAATAAAATATAAAAGTTGTTAAAAACGGACTGTTTCTTTTATCTTGAAAAAACTAAAAGCAAGTTCCGCATGAAAATATAAATGATTGTCCGGGGAGCTTCAACAAAAGAAAGGTAAGGAGGTCTTCTTATTTCTTATGTTGAAGCTCCTTAAACCTGCCTTAAACTATTGCCTCGCTGCAAACATTCTCGCAAATCTCCTATGTGATAAAAGCCTAAAAGCTGCCGTAACAGCGTTTCTATGATAAAGAAACGAACTCTTAACTCCACAAAGTTCGCATCGCGCCAGTCTGAAGATGCCTTAAGACGCTTGAGTCGCCCTCTCGTTTGTATAGAGTGCCAACAGATTACTGTGCTCCACGCTCGTTTATACATAAGCACCAGTAAAGAAAAGCTTAAACAGAATCATAACATTTAATGGATATATTCGATCTGTATCGATGAGAACAGGGATGATTTTTATGGTAGCATCAGGCAATAAAAATTAAGGCATCTTTTAAGAGTTGTACAAATGCTTCATGGAATGCAAGCAGGTGTTTTTAAGAATTCCTGATTTACATAATCGTTCGTAATGGAAATCATTAAGGTTCTAAGCAAAGCCAGTTATGTTATAGAGAATGCGCGAAGGTACCACGCGGAATTCAAATCTTCAGTGTTTTTTTAATCTACAGGTCAGTGTTTGCATTTTACAAGTCAGTATTATAATAGTTTGTTGATAAAAATTTGAATCGCGACCGTTACAAATGTAGTTGTACAAAGGTATAATTATAAACATCACCAGTAGAACATTTTAAGTTCACATAAACCCATTGAATGTGTATTTCAAGGAAAAAGGAAATTATAATCCCGCGGGCTATTCTGGCACCTCCCTTTCAATCAACTCAGCGTATCGCAGTCCACTGCTGGGCTTAACTCTTCCCTGGTTACATGACAACACCCTGGCACCCTAGGGGGAAGCATTCCACGCTACGTTTTCCTATACCTACGCGGTCTCCAATCCAGGATTGATCTGCTCCACCGACCTCGATCCTTCGACAGACATGGCCAGCCCACCGCCACTTCAGCTTTTTTACTCTGCAAGCTATGTCGGCAACTCCTGTTCTTTTCCGGATAATTTTATTTCGGATTGTTTTAATGAATATTAAATTATCTCTAGATTTGTATTGAAGCAATCGGCAAGGCACGTGTAAGGCAGTATTTTAAACCGACTTCCAAAAAGAGTAAGTTCTCATTCACTTCAGAACTCCGTTATTTAAAAACAGACTTGAAAAAAATCTTTTGTTTGAAAAGATCCACTATAGAGTTATTTTACACTTTGTAGTTTTTTTTTCTGGTAGTCAGTTGCTTTTTTTTAAGATAGATAAGTAATAGTTAGTATAGACAGGAACTTTTGAAATAGACTTAAACTAGGAATGTTATGGATATGAAATTTCGGATACGGATTGGTTACGGATGTAGGAATGATTATTTTACCGGATACGGATATGTAATTATTTCGGATTATCCGTTCGTTTCGGATAATTTCGGTTATGGATATTAAATTTATAAGGAATTTAAAAAGTAAAATACAAATAGCTAATAAAATGGTTTTATTTATATGTCACCATTTGGTAGGAATTACAATCAGTCTGTGAGTAATTATTGCAGCTATTTAAAATAAATATGATTATAAATATATACTGAGTGTTATCTAATCTACCTAAAATAAAAATGTTATAACAAATCCGATATTATCCGAAACTTTTATTTCGGATTCGGTTACGGTTACGGATAAATTTTTATATCGGATATCCGATAGTTTCGGTTACGGTTACGGAGCTCCCTAACATCCCTGGCTTAAACGCATGTCATGTAATGTGATTGTCTTTTCACAGCTGTTACCATAAGTTCCACAATTTTATAGTAATGATCTGTTCCAAAAATGTCTGATGAATAAGTAAACAAATATATACATCAGAAAACGGAACCGATGGATGCAACTTTGTAATGCCTAAGAAGCTGTATCGCCGGACGTAAAGAATGGCACAATTCCATTTCTTTTCGTGGGTGTCGTGAACGGCGACTAAAGGACTTACTAGAGAATGGGCAGCAGCGTTCTCTATGCATTTTACCACCATACTGCAATCGCCAGCCGCCTACCAAACGTTACGATTATGACAAAGCCTCCCCAAATTGGGAGAGGCCATTAGTGGACGTCTTACGGCTGAAATGTTGATGAAGAAGCTAAGTAGTGATGAACGTAATGATAAATTCCGTTTAGTGACTGATTACGTCACACAACGATGGCAACAGATGGCCGATGGGGCCGAAAGATTCTGGAGTGGCGACCGCATACCGGAAGACGTAGAGTTGGAAGGCCTCCAACAAGGTGGAGCGATGACCTTGTGAAGGCCACAGGAATCCGCTGGATGCGCGAAGCACAAAACCGATCGAAGTGGCGGAGCTTGGGGGAGGCCTATGTCCAGCAGTGGACGTCTTTCGGCTGAAATGATGATGACGTCACATTTTAACTGGAACAGTAGTTGTGTACAATTTTATCAGATGTTTTCAAAAAAATCAAAATCATTTATTTGCGTAAATAAGGTACAGAAGGTTGTTAAAATATATGAATTTGTTCTCTTATTCTGCCTTAGAAACAGACTTTAAAGTTGTCTATATTAGCGTCTTAAATACCAGCATTCTAATTGCAGGACAGACTCAGAGATCAATAAGAATCTGAATCATTTCGAAGGATATTGCTAATCCATTGCTTCATGTGTTCGAAAAATTTGTCTGCTCAGCAACTTAAATAATGACATGAATGTTGTTGCTCTGTCAAATTACCTCTGTGATATTAGGCTGTATTCCAGATCAACAAACCATTTTATAGTCTGAGGCATAACGATTATACATGAAAACTCACACAATTCTATTCTAGCTTTTGCCCGCGGCTTCGCCCGCGTGGATGTCGGAAATTAACGCAGGTATTTTTCTAAAATAAAAGATTTTTTCTAAAATAAAAGTAGCCTAAGTTACTCCTTATTACATCAGCTACCTGCCAATAAAAGTTCCGTCAAAATCGGTCCAGCCATTTCTGAGATTAGCCGGAACAAACAGACAGACAGACAGAAAACTTAAAAAAAAAAATTTTTTGGTGTAAGTACAGTATTCACTTTCAAATGCATTTAATGAAAAGCTGTTAATTTAAAATTAGAAACAGACACTTCAGTTTTATTTATTTGTATAGATGTATAGATTAAACATTAAATCTAAATATCTAATAACCATTAGATACGTGTGGAGCTTGTTCTGGCAGATTGCACATTTTAGATGATTTAGCGTTAATACAAATAAGCCTGAGCCAATATTCTAGTTCAGTTGAACGTTAGGCTCGTGCAGTGACCACTACGCTTTATATTGGCGATCGAATCAATGAAGGTTATTGGTTGTTAAATTAATGGAAAATGTAATTAGTTCGATAATGGTAGTTTACGGGTCGCGGTAGACCACGTAGGAGATGGTGGAATGAGCTGGATAGGTTCTATCGAAACTGGAAGGCGGACGTGCGGGTTCGCGAAAGTTGGAAGGAGTGGAGGGAGGGCTTTGCCCAGGAGTGAGACAGTGCGGGTTGGATGTGGAAGGTGATGTTCTGGGTTCGATTCTCAGAGAAAAAGTTGAATGCTGTTCTATAATATCGCAATCTTCCGTAATCCTTAGCATATAGAAAGTTTATCTGCTACTAGATAGGCAACTAACCAAACAAATGAGTAAAACCAAAAATGCGAGGATAAGCGATACCGCATTCGGCTTGCGTGGTAGGTTACGGCCTGCTCTCTCTCATCGAGAGGCGGCCTGTGTCCCAGTAGTGGGAACATCTAAGGCTGATCATGATGATGATGGGTAGACTACTGACAGAAGATAATAATAATAACACTACCTACTGGAAAAGCTACTATACCTTATGATTGTGACGAGGTATTATCAGCTTTCAAAACATCATGGCCAACTTGCTTACCCCGCAACCAACGAGCGGGATGTTGAATCAATCTGCGAGTAGATGACTATCTTACTGACAGAAGATAATAAACTAGCACTACTGGGCCATGACCATGGAAGGCCTCCCACAAGATGGACCGATGACCTGGTGAAGGCCGCAGGAATACGTTGGATGCGAGAGGCACAGAACAGGTCGAAGTGGCGGTACTTGGGGGAGGCTTATGTCCAGCAGTGGACGTCTTTCGACTGAAATAATGATGACTGGGCCATATACAATGTGTTAGGAACATCATCGCGTAAATTGTTACCATGAATTCCGCATATTATCCTAGACCCCCTAGCGTAGAATTTTTTATTACCTGTTATCAAAACAAATTAAACCGACGAAAAAACTGAAAAGCAAAAAATTATAAACCTTTCAGTCATTTTGAGTCGGCGCCAAACAAACAATGAACAAAGACTACTCAAAGCGCCGATATTATTTTTTGCTTTTCAGTTTTTTCAGCAGTTTAATTTTTCGTTAAACAGTTTTTATTTTATAATTTTTTGTGGTTATAATCTACTAAGACATGCTTGCAAAATCGGACTATTATGTAAGAAGTTATGCATTATTACAATCAATGAGTGAACAATTAATCATCCCCTGTTTTCCTACCCTTAGGGTTGGAATTTTCTTTCCAAATTTATATGAGACCACCTTTGAGATAAACCCTTTCCAATAAAAAAGAATGATCAAAATCGGTCTTCTCTGTAAAAAGTTATGCGTGGTAATACATAAAAAAAAATATACGCATCGAATTGAAAACCTCCTCCGTTTTTTCGTCGGTTGAAAATGTTGTTTTCGTATATGTACAGTGTATACATCCAAATACACCTTGTAAAAAGTGGTTATCTTAATGTTATAAACAGACACTCCAATTTTAGTTACTTGTATTGTATAGATTAATATTTTGTATGATGGCAAACGCATTATTCGGGAACGAACGCATCGAAAAGAATAGTGGCGAACTCCCAAACCCGCCGTTTCTACCCGTTTTTGCCAAACTATACAAATATGAATAAAATACCTAACTACTTTTTACTTTGATGTATGATTATAAAAATTAAATGATAACTTCTTGTGACTTGACCACGACTATGTGACCCCCCCCTGGCACCAAAGCTGGATCCGCCCTTGCTGGCACTCGGGGGAGGGGTTCCACGCTACGTTTTCCTATACCTACGCGGTCTCCAATCCAGGATTGATCTGCTCCACCGACCTCGATCCTTCGACAGACATGGCCAGCCCACCGCCACTTCAGCTTTTTTACTCTGCAAGCTATGTCGGCAACTCCTGTTCTTTTCCGGATAATTTTATTTCGGATTGTTTTAATGAATATTAAATTATCTCTAGATTGTTGTATTGAAGCAATCGGCAAAGCACGTGTAAGGCAGTATTTTAAACCGACTTCCAAAAAGAGTAGGTTCTCATTCACTTCAGAACTCCGTTATTTAAAAACAGACTTGAAAAAAATCTTTTGTTTGAAAAGATCCACTATAGAGTTATTTTACACTTTGTAGTTTTTTTTTTCTGGTAGTCAGTTGCTTTTTTTTAAGATAGATAAGTAATAGTTAGTATAGACAGGAACTTTTGAAATAGACTTAAACTAGGGATGTTATGGATATGAAATTTCGGATACGGATTGGTTACGGATGTAGGAATGATTATTTTACCGGATACGGATACGGATATGTAATTATTTCGGATTATCCGTTCATTTGGATAATTTCGGTTACGGATATTAAATTTATAAAGAATTTAAAAAGTAAAATACAAATAGCCAATAAAATGGTTTTATTTATATGTCACCATTTGGTAGGCATTACAATCAGTCTGTGAGTAATTATTGCAGCTATTTAAAATAAATATGGTTATAAATATATACTGAATGTTATCTAATCTACCTAAAATAAAAATGTTATAACAAATCCGATATTATCCGAAACTTTTATTTCGGATTCGGTTACGGTTACGGATAAATTTTTATATCGGATATCCGATAGTTTCGGTTACGGTTACGGAGCTCCCTAACATCCCTGGCTTAAACGCATGTCATGTAATGTGATTGTCTTTTGTTGTTATGTTAGTCAAAGAATCACAGCTGTTACCATAAGTTCCACAATTTTATAGTAATGATCTGTTCCAAAAATGTCTGATGAATAAGTAAACAAATATATACATCAGAAAACGTAACCGATGGATGCAACTTTGTAATGCCTAGGAAGCTGTATCGCCGGACGTAAAGAATGGCACAATTCCATTTCTTTTCGTGGGTGTCGTGAACGGCGACTAAAGGACTTACTAGAGAATGGGCAGCAGCGTTCTCCATGCATTTTACCACCATACTGCAATCGCCAGCCGTCTGCCAAACGTTACGATTATGACAAAGCCTCCCCAAATTGGGAGAGGCCATTAGTGGACGTCTTACGGCTGAAATGTTGATGAAGAAGCTAAGTAGTGATGAACGTAATGATAAATTCCGTTTAGTGACTGATTACGTCACACAACGATGGCAACAGATGGCCGATGGGGCCGAAAGATTCTGGAGTGGCGACCGCATACCGGAAGACGTAGAGTTGGAAGGCCTCCAACAAGGTGGACCGATGACCTTGTGAAGGCCACAGGAATCCGCTGGATGCGGGAAGCACAAAACCGGTCGAAGTGGCGGAGCTTGGGGGAGGCCTATGACCAGCAGTGGACGTCTTTCGGCTTAAATGATGATGACGTCACATTTTAACTGGAACAGTAGTTGTGTACAATTTTATCCGATGTTTTCAAAAAAATCAAAATTATTTATTTGCGTAAATAAGGTACAGAAGGTTGGTAAAATATATGAATTTGTTCTCTTATTCTGCCTTAGAAACAGACTTTAAAGTTGTCTATATTAGCGTCTTAAATACCAGCATTCTATTATAATTGCAGGACAGACTCAGAGATCAATAAGAATCTGAACCATTTCGAAGGACATTGCTAATACTTATAATAATAATAATTAATGTGTTCGAAAAATGTGTCTGCTCAGCAACTTAAATAATGACATGAATGTTGTTGCTCTGTCAAATTACCTCTGTGATATTAGGCAACAAACCATTTTATACGCTGAGGCATAACAATTATGCATGAAAACACTAACAATTCTATTCTATATTAAACATTAAATCTAAATATCTAATAACCATTAGATACGTGTGGAGCTTGTTCTGGCAGATTGCACATTTTAGATGATTTAGCGTTAATACAAATAAGCCTGAGCCAATTTTCTAGTTCAGTTGAACGTTAGGCTCGTGCAGTGGCCACTACGCTTTATATTAGCGATCGAATCAATGAAGGTTATTGGTTGTTAAATTAATGGAAAATGTAATTAGTTCGATAATGGTAGTTTACGGGTCGCGGCAGACCACGTAGGAGATGGTGGAATGAGCTGGATAGGTTCTATCGAAACTGGAAGGCGGACGTGCGGGTTCGCGAAAGTTGGAAGGAGTGGAGGGAGGGCTTTGCCCAGGAGTGAGACAGTGCGGGTTGGATGTGGAAGGTGATGTTCTGGGTTCGATTCGCAGAGAAAAAGTTGAATGCTTTTCTATAATATCGCAATCTTCCGTAATCATTAGCATATTAAAAAATTGAATCACAATACTTAATAAGTCATTTAAGAAAGTTTATCTGCTACTAGATGGGCAACTAACCAAACAAATTAGTAAAACCAAAAATGCAAGGACAAGCGATCCCGCATTCGACTTGCGTGGTAGGTTACGGCCTGTTCTCTCTCATCGAGAGGCGGCCTGTGTCCCAGTAGTGGAAACATCTAAGGCTGATCATGATGATGATGGGTAGACTACTGACAGAAGATAATAATAATAACACTACCTACTGGAAAAGCTACTATACCTTATGATTGTGACGAGGTATTATCAGCTTTCAAAACATCATGGCCAACTTGCTTACCCCGCAACCAACGAGCGGGATGTTGAATCAATCTGCGAGTAGATGACTATCTTACTGACAGAAGATAATAAACTAGCACTACTGGGCCATGACCATGGAAGGCCTCCCACAAGATGGACCGATGACCTGGTCAAGGCCGCAGGAATACGTTGGATGCGAGAAGCACAGAACAGGTCGAAGTGGCGGTTCTTGGGGAGGCCTATGTCCAGCAGTGGACGTGTTTCGGCTGAAATGATGATGAGTGTACAGACGCCACCAGGTCAAGCTAAGAAACTGTCAATTTTTCCCAATGAACCTTGAACCGAATGCTCTAGAAGTAAAGTCGAAAATCTATCAAAGAAATCTGACAGATTGTAGTAGCTTGATGTGTTGGCGTCTGTACCATATACAAAGTGTTAGGAACATCAACGAGTAAATTGCTACCATGAATTCCGCATATTATCCTAGACCCCCTAGCGTAGAAATTTTTATTACCTGTTATCAAAACAAATTAAAGCGAAGAAAAAAAAATTTTTTTGCTTTTCAGCAAAAAATTATAAACCTTTCAGTCATTTTGAGTCGGCGCCAAACAAACAATGAACAAAGACTACTCAAAGCGCCGATATTATTTTTTGCTTTTCAGTTTTTTCAGCAGTTTAATTTTTCGTTAAACAGTTTTTATTTTATAATTTTTTGTGGTTATAATCTACTAAGACATGCTTGCAAAATCGGACTATTATGTAAGAAGTTATGCATTATTACAATCAATGAGTGAACAATTAATCATCCCCTGTTTTCCTACCCTTAGGGTTGGAATTTTCTTTCCAAATTTATATGAGACCACCTTTGAGATAAACCCTTTCCAATAAAAAAAGAATAATCAAAATCGATCTTCTCTGTAAAAAGTTATGCGTGGTAATACATAAAAAAAATATACGCATCGAATTGAAAACCTCCTCCGTTTTTTCGCCGGTTAAAAAAAGCCACTGTATTTTTTTTAAACCGGCGAAATAATTTAATGTAGTGCGTTCAAAACCATGTGCTGAATCGACACAGTTTCGATGTTCTTGCCACCCTGTATGAAGTGTAGCTTTAAACATTTTTAGCCAATCTGCTTTCCCCGAAACCGACCGACCGGATAAGTGGACTATCCGTTTACAAAACTAACACTGCCATCTTTCGGCAAACTCGGTACTTAGACAGTGACCATCGTGGAAGGGAATTTAAATACCTACGTTAACCTCGTTCGAGTCTGAACAAGGTTGTAGTAGCGCCATCTATACTGAAACTGTGGCGACACACAACTGAAAGCGACCATGAAACACGGAGCTTTTCACGAGGTTGCAGACCACTTGTTGCTAGCAATAGTAATGAAAGTTACCGGTAGATAGCGCGCGTATGAAAACAATATGCTTTTTCATTTTTGGTTTTAATTTTTGCACACCTTACATAGACTATTGTTTATATGGAGGTAAAGATATTATGCAATAAACTCGACTTCTGAAAAATCTCGCTCAATAAAATAGCCGTGCTCGTATGCTTGTACCTGGAACACCTATAAAATTATAATGACATGCTGAAAATGTTCAGGGTATAGCCACGGCTATACCCTGAACATTTTCTTCCTACCTATGTCTTTCATTGATATCTGTCTGAAATATCTTGTTTCGGGTTTTCGTTTTTGAACGAACTGTTTTTTTTTTAATTGTTTTAGGGTTAACTCACATTATGTAAATGTTTGATATGCGCTAGTTAAATCCTTTCATTCGAAACTAACATTCTGAAACGAATTTTGTCGAGCAAACATTTTTATGGATCATAGCATCCTGTATATTTCAATCTCTTTAAACATTATGACATCGGATAGCGAGGAAAAGTATATACCACCTTCACACCTTGCCATCTTAAGGTCAAAGCTCCTAGTTACAAAATAACAGTAATAAACAAAGCTTACACAATAAATAACGGTAACAATCTGGTTAACAAACATAACCTCACAAAAGAACTTTTATGATTATTTAACAGTTCAACTCGCGTGCCGCAAACCGCGGGTAGTCACGAAACATTCATATTTGGAACACATTCAAATGAAAATAACGGTTCTATGATTCCATTGTTTAAAACTGACGTTTTGTGGCGGAATCCTTGATTTTCACGAAGTTATGGACGCAAGTATTACTAAGTTAAATAGGTATGTAGTTATTGCATGTAAGTTAAACGGTGCATTGGTACTACCTAGCACTTACTTGGAGAATTCATTATTAAGTTATTACGTGCAGGAAGGTCATGGTTTACTAAAGTTATATCGAGTGTCAATAGGCGCAAGCCAAGCCAAGAGTTACTTGTTTTACTCGTCATTATACTCATTTTCTTTTAACTGACGAAAGCCGAAGTATACTGTAAAATTTCACCATGAAAACTTAGGTGAAGTGAGCCGTCAATAGTCACGATCTCTAGCATCAGTTTGGTGAAATGACAGGTCACATCAAGCTCAGTTTACCTTTTCTCTCTTCACGGTGATATTTGGGTAAAATACTTTTGAACTATCTGTGTGCCAAATTACATCAAAATCCGTTGAGCTGTTTTTGCGCGATTGAGTTACAAACATCACATCATTTACAATATTGGTAGGATACCGGTTGTGAACTTTCTAGTTACGGAAATATTGAAGGTCCAAGATTATTTCTACTTTTTCTAACGAAAACAAGTTTAAAAAAATCACTTTTAACGCCAACTAGCCGTTACTAATATGTAATTTATCGAGTTTTTATACACCCTGTATTAAAAGTACACTACTTTTCTACAAAGAGACTGAACATAAAATAAATCTAGCCAATGTCACCCGTGTCCGTTCGTACGCTGCAAGAGATAAGACATAACAGATAACCCTCTTCCTTCATACGATGTTTTACGATGTACAGTCAGCAAAAAAGATAAGTTACCAGGTTTGTCGGATGTAGTAGAAGTTTAGTAAAAAAACTATTAGTTTTAACGCATAACTCTAGGGTATTAATGAGACCATGTCAAAGAATCAACTAACAAATGCTCTTTTAAAAAGGTTTTTTTTTTCTCGAATACGAGTATAAGTTTCATTGATAAGTACGAGTAAATCTTTTCATTGAAACCAATAATTAAAGCTAAAATAATGCGACATCCTCATATTTCACGTAAGTTTTACATAAAAAATCGGGTTGTCAGATTATTTTGCATGAAAAATTCAAACGAAGAAAAACGAAGCACACTGATTTTTTGACATGGTCTCATTAATACGCTAGAGTATGAGATACCAAAAGGAACTCCTTGTATTAAACATTTTCAAAATGTGTATTGTTTTTAATAATACGGAATACGTTCGGTGCACTCTTATATTCGAAAGAACTATTTCAAAGTCATCAACATCTCTCTGAAGGGGTCTGCTAGGACCGATGCCTGCCGGGGTCGCGTGATTGTTCGAAAGAGATACCGTGACCCTGGCACATGGGCAACTGATGGAACACGGGTGGGTCAGTAAAAGTCTGACATGAAGAGCGGGAAAAGTCATATGATGATTTCCCATCTAAAAAAAAAAAAATCATCATCTCTACCTAGCCTTTTCCCCACTATGTCGGGGTCGGCTTCCAGTCTTACCGGATGCAGCTGAGTACCAGTATTTTACATGGAGCGACTGCCTATCTGACCTCCACAACCCAGTTACTGGGTAATACGATACCCCTTGGTAAGACTGCTTGTCAGACTTTCTGGCTTCTTATAACTTAGCCACAAGCCCTTCAGACCTATTTCAAAGTATGTTTTCCAAAATGTGATGTGTATCCATGAGTCCATGATACTCTGTCAAAACTTTAGAAGGACATCGCTTCTGAGACTGGCGTAAATATCAGTAGTTATATGTTATGTTAATGCTTGTGACTGTACATTATACTGAGCAAGTACATACGCAGTGATAAGGTTGATAAATTGCTCCGACGCGTTGTAGAAATTAATGTGATGTTTAATTGAATGCTCGCTCTTGGGATAGAGTTATGTCCAGCATTGGGGTAATATACAGGGGACAAAATAAATTACGTAGCGAAATTCCACGAGAGATCAAGAGAATACATCTTAAGATAAAAAAAGACTTAATTTTGGAGTCATCGGCCGCAGTTAGTGTATTCAGTTGAAATATACTTTAGAAAATAGGTGAAAATTTCATAGACGTGACTGGTATCTTATTGAAACACGATAAAACCAAAGAATTTTCTCAATTCGTACTTCAAGTAACAACACTACCAGCGGTCGTTTACCCCGACAAACATGAAATCTATTGATTGTATTTTAGTCTAGTCGTCTGTAGAGTTTATTTTGGAAATTCTCACGTAATCAGCCTATAATATTCCCACTGCTGGGACCCAGGTCTCCTCTCTATGAGAGGTAGAGGGCCCAATGTGGGTTGGTAGATTTCACATGTCTTCGGATTTTTTTGTTTTGACCACATAAGACTTACCTACATATGTACAGACGCCACCAGGTCAAGCTACCCGAAACTGTCAATTTTTCCCAATGAACCTTGAACCTAATGCTCTAGAAATAAAGTCGAAAATCTATCAAAGCAATCTGACAGATTGTAGTAGCTTGATGTGTTGGCGTCACCTGACTATCATATTACTAATTGACTTCAATTTAATTTATGTTTTTTTGACATTATTTTGTTTGTATTCATATTTTAACTTATATAGTAATTTGCACGCCATAAGATTGTTCTAGAAACTCTATAACTTGCTCTATTGTTCTATAACTGTATTGCTTAAAATTCTAAAAGTGCCAAATGCCTAATACGTATAATTGAAGTTGTCGATTCGCCTAGGAAAATCAATTAATTTCATACGTGTCGCCTATAGAAAATAACATATTATTTAAAAACTGTCGATGCGCCTGTTTCGGGCGATTAAATTCATACGAATCAACGAAGAAGCCAAACTTTGTAATACAATACCTAACTTACTGGTATGTATGTATGTATATACTCGTACATATGTATGGTAGGTACTATTATTGATACCCAGAGGTATGTAGGTCAGTAATTACTATCAGTTTGGTGGTACCTACTAGTTTCCTGTCTAGTTGTATAATATAGTTCATGATGCGGTTGTGGGCCCAAGATATTGTATTGTTTGTTAGAGGAGGTGCAACCAATTAGGCCCCCATTATTATTAGAAATTAGATTTTATTTGCATGAAATTTTGGTTTACCAAATAATTCATTTACAAAACATAGGCAAGTGTACAAAATACTAGCTTAATAAAATTAATTAATTAACATTATTACAATTAATTGTTTTTTTTTTTATGAATTATGCTACAAAAATATAATAAATAAATAAATAATAATATATCTTAGGACAACCAACACACTGTTATTTGATCCCAAACTAGGCAGAGCCTGTACTATGGTAACCAGACAACTGATAAATATACTTATAATATATTTCTAAATACATACATATAATAGATAAATTACACCCAGACACAGAACAAATGATTGAGCTCATCACACAAACATTTGTCCTGGGTGGGAATCGAACCCACGACCTCAGTCTTAGCAGTCAGGTTCACTAACCACTAGACTAACAGGCCAGTCAAATAAAAACAGACGAGAGCTGTAAAAACCATAAGTGATCTAAACCTTAAGTTTCATTTATAATCCAATAAATAAAACGACTAAATGTCCAATTAAAATGAAACTGACATTATTTTTCTTGACTGTTATTTGTGTATTTTTATCTCAGTATACTAAACAGTTGATACGTATGTATAAAAAGATATTTTGTCAGAAGTGGGATTCGAACCCACGCCCACAGAAGTGGACTGCGACCTGAACGCAGCGCCTTAGACCGCTCGGCCATCCTGACTCGTACAATTTGCTTCAAATATCATATTATGTAATTGTTTAATAGATAGTAAATAGCAATACTATTAATAACAATCAATAAAATAAAATAAACATTAAATCCAAGTAGATTGCATCAGTTCGAACCGTTATATTGTGTAGTGCTAGTTAAATCACCAAACCTATGTCTATTAGTCTCTTTTTCTGTGTTTGTTTGTGTTGCTCAGTTGAGCTACCAAACTAATATTCTAGTCAATAAACGTCTTGTAGAGTCAGTGAGCAGGGACCTAAGCGATTATTTGAGATACTATTCTGGGTGCTTAGGTAGTGAACATACTATAGGTACTGACGCCTAGGACGTGTAATGGAGCGAGGCGTGGGGGGGGGGGGGTTAAAGTCTCCACTTCAAGGTTTTTCGCTTTTATCTCAAAAACGGTGTGTTGTAAGAAAACAAATCTTTGTTCAAATGAAAGTTCATTAAATTTCCTACAACTTGTAACCGATCATTTTTTCCGAATTTCCAATAGTTTTCGAGCTACACGCTCAAGAAAAGTTCAAGAGATTTTTACGTCATGTTCAACCTCGTCCGCGGTAACCAACATGCCATCGAGGCATTTCCCTTGGCTGTTCAGCATTACTTTAGGACATCCACATTGCTGCAGTTGCAAAATATCAGTTTTGAAACGGATTTTCATGCGGTTTTTAACATCACTGAAAAAATTTATTGTAATAAAGAAGTCTCAATGTTTTGTGAAGTTGTTAAACAGTACGGAGAAGTGCCCGTGACGCTAGTTGAAAATAAAACCATGTATGTACTCGTACATACTTAATAATAAAACACTGAAAACCGTTACGTTTCAATTTATAGCCGATTGAAGCAGGATTTTGCTGGTTCAGAACTCACTGCGAACTTGAGGCTTTTGAACTTTTGACGTTTCATAAGTGTTCATGTAGGTTTATGTGGAACAAAATACTTTAATTTAGATTTTGGACTTCCCGTGTAACAATCCTTAAAATAAAATAACGGTGTCCTATTTCCTCCAACCTCCCCAATTCCCACAGATAGATAGCAATATTTGCGGTTGTACAAAGTACAATACATTACGATAAATTGCCTATAAAAGGACCAAAGACATTCGATTACCCGCCATACGTTACCGCAATTAATTGGTCAACTTAAAAATTTGAAAAAAGAATTGTTCGTTTTCCGAAAAATGTCGAGTGATTACGAAACGGATCCGGCAGTGAGCAATTTGCGGAATTACCTGAGGATCCGTAGCGTCCACCCCAATGTTAATTATGGTACGTATGTTATTGTATTAGCCCTCACCTCAATCCCTAGGGGACTTTTTTACGCAGCCATTTTTTATCGCTCATTTTAATTTCAACGCACTGTTTTGGGTCCGAAAGTTGAAAATCCAACAATGTAATTTTTTGAATTGACGCAATCTGTTGTATTCTCAATGCTCGGCTCAACACCGAGAGTTTAAAATCCAGTGCCCCATGAAAAATCGTCACGATAACGGGAGCTGAAAACCGGACCGGAACGTCACCGAATCCGGTAACACTTTCACGTGTTATGTTAAACAAGTAGTGGGTGTAATGATTTGCATACCTTACCTATAACAAGTTGTCTAAAAGTGCGATTATCTAGGCAGGGTATATCTATGATATTGCGATCCATTCGTTTAGTGTCCCTATATCTGGAGTGGGAAGTGTAATTCTTACATCTGTACTTACAACATGTACCAGAATAAACGATGTATGTAGAATTTCAGAATCAAATACTGAAACAGTTTTCTTTAGTAGGTATAATATTTTTATCTTAGGAAACGAGTGACGCGCGCCTTACTTGTGGTGACCAAGTGTACAAATACGCTGTGAATGTGTGTGTAAGCGCAGGAGCTCTCGGTACTCTCCGACACAATGGCGAATTCGGACGTGCGTATGTGAGTGTGTTATTTGTTGTGTTGCTGACGCTACTTGTCTTAAAAATATTGTATCGATGTATATAATATAGGTATACCTACCTATATCTACATAAACTATTACCTACCTATGTCTATTAAAATATGGCATATGGGTATAAATATATAGTACCTATAACCTATAATACTAGTTTTAAATATATTTGTCTTTTTAGGGTTCTAAACCCGAGGGGTAACCAACGGGATTCTATTACTAAACCACCATTATCCGTCCGTCCGTCTGTCAGCGGGCTTTATCTCATGAATCTATTATGCAGACAGTTGAAATTTTCACAGAATGTGTATTTCTGCTGCTGCTATAACAACAAATAATAAAATAAAGTTGTACATTAAATGGGTCTGTTTCCATATAAATAACGTGTTTTTTTTGGCGTTCATTTCGTTGTGCTCGTACTCAGTCGTACTTGGTAGTCGGACTCGCATATGGCCGGTTTTTAATGTTATGTGATGTACACACGGCTACACATCAAGTTATAGGTAGGTACAAACATTTCCAGCTGTTTGCATTTTTAGCTGATATCGCATTGTATAGGCTTTTCGTACAATGAGCTGTCAGCTTATACTGGAAATGTATAGCTTGACCTGTGGCCGTGCGTACAATAAAATGTTTAACAAATAAATATATACCTAAACTAGCAAAAGTCGACATATTGCGGTCAAATGTTTTAATTTGTTCCCACAAATTCCATTATGCGGTAAACGCAGCACTTTTATTATACCATTAATGAATGGCCAGCGTGTCACCATAAACTCACGCCTTTTTCCAATGGGAGTAGGCAGAAACTACGGAAAGCCACCTGCTACAATCCTAACAAACTCCTTTGCCTCGTTTAGGTTCATACAATTGGTCATACACACACGCCGGTTGCGAGTATTTCGCACCTGACTTTTCTGAAGAACATCAGTAATAAGGTCCCTATGTGTCGTCCTAGAGCGTCCCCTCCCGGTGTTTCCACTCACATTGGCCTTGTAAATACCTTTTGTAAATACTTTTATTAGTATACTTCAAATAAGTATAACATAGGTAGATCGAACATGCAGCGTGATATGAATGA
The DNA here is from genome assembly GCA_932294355.1 of Aporophyla lueneburgensis. NCBI lineage: Eukaryota > Metazoa > Arthropoda > Insecta > Lepidoptera > Noctuidae > Aporophyla > Aporophyla lueneburgensis. The sequence goes on along the minus strand of OW028750.1, from coordinate 26,496,973 downwards.
ATGAATGCAGTGCACCGATCCCAGCGTAGTTTAGCCAGACTCGATTAATCGAAGAACCCCGAAATTTGCACTAGTCCCTGAAGCCTCATGTTTGTTGGTGCCACAGAGGCTTTTGAATGTCAAAGAGTAGACAGGGGGCGCTGTGATGGTAGGGAAGACGTGCCCTTAGGATAGGGAAGGATTGCGAGCCTGCCGGATGTGCATCCTATCTAATATACAACGAGTTAATTCAAAAATATTATTAATAGACTTTGACAGAAGGATTCTCTAGGGCCGCAAAATTCATTTTTTTTTTGTTTTTTTTTTTTTTTTTTGCAATTGGCAAGTCTGTGTCAGGTCGTATGTTGATTAATATATGATTTTTGACCGTAACAGTACAACATTTTAAGTTGATTTCATCCATTGAAAAAAAAAACCTTAAATCCCATTATTGAATGAGTTTTTCATGCTATAGTCATCAATGGGATTAGAGGAACTTAGAGGGTTGTATTCATGCTTTTAATGATGATAATTCTGTAAATACAAACGTGCTACGGTTGCAAATCAAATGTTCAACTTGCAACCTCACACTGACCTGGAAATAGAAAAAAACGACACTCTAAAACCTGTGCAGCCCCTTCAATTGTTTAGTAAAGTTATTCGGTTACTAGTCAACATTGCCCCCTAGACTAGGGTTGCCACCTTTTTTCTTGCAAAGAAAGTACATTGGATATTATAGGTAAGAAAAAAGTACATAGTATAAAAATAAAGTACGATTTACTTTTCTTTATTATTATATTTAAAAACATTATTTAATTGCTTTTTGCAGTTTGTTTCAAATTAGTATCTCTATTAAACAATTGGACAGCATCTTTACAATCTATATCATCATTACATATTATAAAATAAAGTCACTTCGCTGTCTGTCTGTCCCTATGTATGCTTATATCTTTAAAACTACGCAACGGATTTTGATGCGGGTTTTAAAAGATAAAGTAATTCAACAGGAAGGTTTATATGTATAAAACATGCATAATATAGTAAAGAAACGCTGATAATTTTAGAGGTTTATAATGTGATGTCATAAATAAACTCATTTTTTTGCGCTTACATTGCGAACGCTGGCTGAACCCCACGAAATATATCAAAATAATGTACTACAGTATTGTACACCTTAAAAAGGTCTACAAAAAAATCCGCGATGGTATATGTCTATTTCTTACGGATAACCCACATTAACCATTTTTTATCCTTTACTTTTTACGAGAAATAATGGCTTATTTACGAAGCGGTTTTAAGCAATCCAGCATTAATCCTTATCCAATGAAATACATTACATACGTTATGCATTTCATGTAGATCAAAATTGCCTTTTACAGCATGTCATTAAAATGAATATTTTAGAAGATATCAAAGATTAAAATAAAATAGCCGCAGAGCGGCTAGCGGGCCGTCCCGCGTCCGGCCGTCCCGGTTGGTAGCGCTCGGGTAGTGCAGGATTAGTAGGATTGTAATATTGTAATTCATATTACTTTGGCTTCATAGTAAATGCGAATATCATGTGTGTTCGAAGTACTCAATATAAACCAAATTGTATTTTCCAAGTAAGAGACCGCGAAATATGGCTTAGATGTTTCGATTTTTGGATGGATTTGAATTTTTGGTTATCCTGGATACTTACCATATAGGATATTTTATCCCGGTAGTAGTTTCCCGGGTGATATTTTCCAACAGCTATACGGGCGAAGCCGCTGGTCAAAGTACTATTCTTATAACTATGTTTAATTTGGTGTCTGGTAAATAACTGAGTGTTTGTAAAGGTAGAATAGGAGCGTGAAGAAAACCAGGAAGACTTATATTCAATTCAATCCAGCCCTATGTCGCAGTCTTCTTACTCTGAATACTTTTAGTTTTATTTTAAGTACAGCAAACACACATGATATGTAAGGATCGTAGCAGGTGGTGTTCCGTAACTTCTGCCTACCTCCATGGGAAAAAGGCGTAATTTTATGTATGTATAACATGGATTAATACATTCTTACCGCGGTAGTACGACCTCTTGCGATAATTTCCGACATCTACGCGGGCGAAGCCGCGGGCAAAAGCTAGTTTAAAATATAGTAAAAAAGTAATTCATTTTTTATCATATTCCGAGATGTTTTGTTTTTTAAATAAATAAATAAAATAAATTATCACAGAAAAAACTTTTTCTGTGAATGCTGACGTGGCGGGAATAGACAATGAAAATGAAATGACTATAAACAAGTTTATAAAATTCTCATCACTCTTATTAAATTTAATACTTGCTGCCATTTTTGTGCAGTTGATAGTTCTGCAAAACCTTCTTGCGAAATAAAGTATTTTCGTGTACTTTATTGTTATCATAAAGTATAAAGTACAATTATATGAAATAACGTACAATGCTTTATTATAAAGTACGAGTGGCAACCCTACCCTAGACCATGAGACATCACTTGCGAAATGTAGGTATAGGTACTGCATGTAGGTACACGTATGCCTATCCTATTGGGAACTACCACCGTGGTCCGTGGTGTTATGTTATGTGAGTCGATATGCTCTAAATTATATGTCAAGTTAATGTTCAGTATCTCAGTAATGGTAATAACTTTGTCTATCTATTATTGTATAGAATCAAGTTTATCTAACTAAACAGACAGCTGTGCTGCTGGGGAGTTTGTTGCACCACTTCTTCTTCCCAGCTAAAGTACTAAGAAGTGATGAAACGCGGGCGGTTTTGATGGACTGTCTTATGTAATTTTGACTTTCAAAAAGTGCTGACTCTCAGCCTCATTTGAATAAATATCTTTTGATTTTGATTTATTTCCTCCATGGATTTCCGCATTTCGCTTTAACGGAGTTTTCTAACCAGTGTGTCATTGATTTTAATTTTAAAACTCATTCTCATAATTTTTCATTATCTCTTTTATTTTATACACAAATATTGTAGGTATTTGCGATCGTTATTTTTGTGTAAAGCTTCGCTAAGAGGGGCGAGGACAGACCAGCGAGAGGCGGCATTACTGCGGAGTATACAATAGCGCTGTAGAGCTGTTTTTAGATCACCGCGGCACCTCTGCAGATACATTCATTTACAGCGTCCGTGTATTGCGGTAAAAAGATAATTTAATTTGTCGGGATGTATGGGGAATTGTGAAATGTTTCAATGGATTATGTATTTTGTATGGGAGACAATGCAGTCATCTGCAGTGGATTTCATCAATAGGTGTTAATTTGTTAGTAGGAGGCTTTAATTTTGAATTATTTCAATCTGTCTCCCTGCATTGTTAGTAGTTTAGGAGGATAGTTCGGGGAAATAAAATTTGTGCTATTTTAACAACGAGGGGTCAGTTCAAACTTTATTCACTATTAACTAACCCTCTATTAGTGATAGTAGCTAAGAGGGAGTCAGATCATATTTTTTTCTTCCTTTCTGTTCCCTGAGGGGACAAAGCAGGGTGACAGATCGGAATAATTCTTATTTTTTACAGTCCAACAACATTCTTTGCGTTATTTATGTTGTCAACCAGACAAATCGTATAATAACAAATATATGAAGCAGTGTATTGGTAATATCCTTCAAAATGTCTGAGATTCTAATTGACACCTAGTGTGTCATGTTATGGTGCAGGCTTATAGCTTAATCAACGGTAAATCTATACTTATATTATAAAGCTGAAGTTTGTTTGGTTGAACGTAGTAATATCTCGTTTAGTGTTGGATAGCCCATTTATCGAGGAAGGCTATAGACTATATAACACTACGCCAGACCCTTAGGAGCCAAGCAAAAAGAAAATGTCTCGAATATGAAGACGAGGGAGGAGCAAGAAATTTAACGCGGATGAAGTCGCGAGCAGAACCTAGTCTCAATATAATATTAAAAGAAATATTATTTTTCTAATCTATTTTCAATAACCAAAAGTTATTTACTCAAACACAAACTAGGTTAGGTCCAGCAAATATTCAAACAAATATCAAAGTTCACGATAATATCAATGTTGAAGTCAGCTATTGAAATTTATTGGAAATAGTTTTGTTGTTAGCTAGAGTTAAATTAACAAATTGTCGGACTAGAAACTTATTTACTAATCTCGAATTAATACCAAGTGAGGACTGTTGGTTCTAATTGTATTGCCTGTCAGAACAGGACATTTTTTAATTATTTGGCTAAACTTCACTCACACGATGGGAAATAAAGAATTAATGAATAATAAATAAATAATGTCTTAGGACACAACAACGTTATCTGATCCCAAACTAGGCAGAGCCTGTACTATGGTAACCAGACAACTGATAAACATACTTATATATTTCTAAATACATACATATTATAGATAAATTACACCCAGACACAGAACAAATGATTGTGCTCAGCACACAAAGATTTGTCCTGGGTGGGAATCGAACCCACGACCTCAGTCTTAGCAGTCAGGGTCACTAACCACTAGACTAACAACGAAGTATTCGTAAGCCATTAAATGGATAGACTTCGAGCACGTAAATCTTTATCTTTATATAGTATACTAGCTAATGCCCGCGACTTCATCCGCGCCAAATTTTCGCTCCCCTTCCCGTCGCATCGAATTGCCTACCAGTTTTCGTCCATTTTTCGTTTGTTGCTCCGCTCCCTTTGTTTGTAGCGTGATGTTAAATAGCTTATAGCCTTTCTCAATAAATGGGCTACCCAACACAAAAAGATTTTTTCAATTCGGACCGGTATTTCTTGAGATTAGCGCGTTCAATCAAACAAACATACAAACAAACAAACAAACTCTTCAGCTTTATAATATTATATAAGTATGCAACATTATTTTTAGTATATGCGAAACCTGAATATAGTTTGTTCAGAATCAGTAACTGAATCGATTCCAATAATTTTTACACCATGTTATATTTTGTACCAAAAATATTTAATTACGCTTCCAAGTAGGACACCGAACGACAATACGTATCCGCATACATCTGTGCGGGTCACGGCAGTTTATCGAGGCGTGGGCGCACTGCGAGACGGCGATGGCGGGTAACAACTCCCTTCCTCCCCTCAGTCTCCTGAATGCCACCGATCGATGCACACGTATCGCGCGCGCGCGCGCCGCGGGGCGACAGTGTTTTGTTTCGATTTTAAAATTATCATGTCTTTATCGTACTCAAACGGAGATGGTACGTACACTAGCTGTTTGTGGTGATAACATATCCCTGGCAGTGCGTCAGTGCATAAAAGAAAGTTTCGAACAGTTGCTTCAGTTTGTAAATAGTGATTACGCCAATTATTGTAGATAGTGATGATTAACATTTTTAAATACGCCAAGATAGTCAAGGGTAGAAATTTATTATTTGTTTACAGCCTCACAGCAGGCTTGAGGCGTTCAGAAATGAGATGTTTAACAATTTTCATCCATTTTAAACTTTAAGTTGTTGGCATAAGGTGCAACAAATGGTATTGATTACATTTTACCACTTACTACTGCATTTACGAATAAAGTACATAATAATATCTACCTACACTTGACCATTACGACAGTCCAAAGCCTGCAAGTGTGATGGAAAATGTTTATCACCAACTAATACATAAACAATCACTGTGGCAAATTATTATCAATGAGTGAGAGTGAGAGCCGCGCGCGCGGCTGGAGCGGGTGCCCTCCGCTAGGCTGCATATGTTTTTGCGTGGACAATCAGGTACCGTAACAAGCTTATAACTTTGTGATTATTAATGATACAGTTTTGAATTTTTTTTCATAGATTCTTTACATAAAAATACTAGACCCGTGTTTCGGGTTTCGCATAAACAAAAATTAATGTTGTAGATAGAAAGTCGCATTTCGTGTTTGTACGCTTAGATCTTCTAAACTAAACAACGGATTTTGTGAATGCGGTTTTCGTCAATAGACAGAATTATTCAAGAGGAAGGTTTATATGTGTAATACGCTGGTGAAGCCACTGACAAAAGCTAGTTTGTATATCGGATGACATTTTTTACCGTCTCGACCTTCATATAGTGTGTTGTGTAGTCTAGAATAGAAGGCACCCTTCAGATTCATCGCAGGTGACTAAAGGAGCGCGGGATGCGGGCGGACGGGGATGCGTGTGCGGCTCGTGCGCCTGCGAAATATCAATGAAGCCGCCTATCGGCCGGCCAAGGGTATGACCACGCTACAAAATCATTGATACATGCCGCGCATTGAGTAGGGTGCGTATGATTTGAGTTTTGATGGATTTTAATTGTTTTTTTCCAATTTTCTGTTTTTGTTGTTTTAGTATGAAAATGTGACTTTAAATGTGTATTTATTGCTAGATCAATTTCATTACATGATATTCTAAAATAAAAATAATAAAAATTTATATGCCAAAGGCTTCTAATCCGTTCACCTATTACACCCATTTTTTTTTTCAAGACGTTAAAAAATGTCACCCAATATACATATATAATTCTACTGTACGTGTGTATGTCGTTGAACTCCTCCTAAACGACTGGACCGATTTCAATGAATTTTTTTGTATGCGTTTGGGTGGCACCCTGGATGGTTTAAATTCACTATTGGACCCGGTAGGTGGCGCTGCTATCGAGTTCTAGGAAACAGGACAACGTCTGTACGGTCAGCTAGTGTTTTATAAAACTGAACTGTAACCTGTATGTATATATGTATACCAAAGTTCAACTGATCAACATCATCTTCAGCTTTTTCCTCACCTATTCATTTACAAAATAAAACAATTATGTACACATTATGTGCTGGCAGGATCATCGACGCACAACTTATTACCCTGAATATTGTTACGTAGATCGTAAAGTCTAGAAGCATCATGCTAACTCCGTCTCAGAAAGGGGCAGTGTGACGTAAATCGAAAAGTCTAGAAACATCACGCTAATTCCATCTAAGGACGGGGCAGTGTTAGAAACTACTGGAAATGACACGCTAACGCCATCTGTTATCAAGAAGCAAGTACTACACGAAATTGTACGTAGACGCTACTGCCATCTATTGTCGAATAGTGGGATTCAACAGTTCAATGGAAGTTACTAGAAGCTTCTACGCTGTGGCGGTGTCGAATGTTCGAGAATGTTCTGCTCGGGATATAATTAGCGGATTGTCGGGCCGACAGGCAGTTCGATTTCGGAAGCGAGCGAATACGATTCGAGTGATACAGTACAAGCGAAACAAGTGATTGCGATATTTGTGTTTATTAAATTAAACTGTGTTGTGCGTTTTGGTAAATTGGTTTAAATTAATTTATCCCGAACCCCAGCTCGTAACAATATTATTACCTCCCTGCGTTGAAATTGACAAAATTGAATGCTTTGTGTTTTGAATTCCAGATGAATGCATCACGTACCTTCGCGGCCAGGCTGCAGAGATGGGACTGTCGGTGCAAGTCTACGAGCCTTTGCCAAAGAAGCCGGTCCTCGTCATGACCTGGGAGGGCTTGGAGCCGACTCTGCCGAGTGTGCTGCTCAACTCACATATGGATGTGGTGCCAGTGTTTGAGGTAAGGGGCCATTAAGGCTAGGTGATTCGACACTCATACAGATTTGAGGGGGTGAGGTGCGGGGAAATCCGCGGGGCGCCTCCCGCGCGTCCTTCTTGTCGAACACGTAAGCGCGCCAAAAGTCCGAGCGGCGCGGGCGTAGCACAGACAGGTCATAGAGTAGCGACATCAGTATGTCCACAGTACTAATACTGTGGACATACTGACTGGTTTCTAAAAACCACAGAAGAAAATATAATACAAGAACAAATATTTTTATTTATTTATCTCTAAAACTATTTTACATAGTTCTTAATTGAATCCTCGTTGGAACATTTGTATACAGCAGCTAATTGTGTATCTATATATATACTAATATTATAAATGCGAAAGTTTGTGAGTATGGATGGATGTTTGTTACTCTTTCACGTAAAAACTGCTGAACGGATTTGAATGAAATTTGGCATGCAGATAGTTGGACTAATATTATAAATGCGACAGTTTGTGAGTATGGATGTATGGATGGATATTTGTTACTCTTTCACGCAAAAACGAATGAACGGATTTGGATGAAATTTAGCACGCAGATAGTTTATAACCTGGACTTATATTATGAATGCAACAGTTTGTTAGTATGGATGAATGGAAGTATGGATAAATATAAATAAATATATATCTTTGGACAACCAACAAATCGTTGTCTGATCCCAAACTAGGCAGAGCCTGTACTATGATAACCAGACAACTGATAAACATACTTATATATTTCTAAATACATACATCATCATCATCATCATCAGCCTATAATGTTCCCACTGCTGGGACACAGGCCTCCTCACAGTGAGAGGGAGTGGGCCATAATCCACCACGCGGGCCCAGTGCGGGTTGGTAGATGTCACGTCTTCGAATTTTTGGTTCTAAGACATGCCGGTTTCCTCACGTTGTTTTCCTTCACCGTTTTGAGAGCAGTGGCGATGAAATAATTTACACAAAGTAATGCGCCTGCTTGGGTTTGAACTCACGACCTACTCCTCGCAAGTCACGGCCGTTACCACTGGGCCACCACTGCTCTTAATATAATACCTACATATTATAGATAAATTACACCTAGGCACAGAACAAATGATTGTGCTCATCACACAAACATTTGTGCTGGGTGAGAATCGAACCCACGACCTCAGTCTTAGCAGTCCGGGTCACTAACCACTAGACTAACAGGCCAGTCGCCATGCCAGTCGGATGGATGTATGTTACTCTGTCACGCAAAACTACTGAACAGATTTGGATGAAATTTGGCACCCAGATAGCAACGCACTGCTTAGCGCCGATAGTTTAAAATCGAACAGTAAAACTAACTGTTTGATTTTCGACGCGCTAATATGCACTCAGTTGGATTCTCAACCCTCGGCTCAATGCCGAGAGTTGAAAATCCAGTGCGTCAATAGGATTAAATAAATAAAAAAATTGCTTATCATATTTCTATTGCGATTTTTCTTGCCTTCAACCGTGACTTGGGCCTATTTTTATTTTTAACCGACTTCAAAAAAAATGGGAGGTTATCAATTCGACTGTATTTAAAAACAAAATATTTTTATATTTGTTACCTCATAACTTTTGACTGGGTCGACTTTGATGATTCTTTTTTTATTTGAAAGCTGGTGACGAAAAACACTACAAAGTCAAAAATAACTTTAATTTCGGAAGTCGGTGGCAAAAACCTTAAATACAGAGCATAAGACGCCGACTTCTGAAATTAAAGTTATTTTTGACTTTGTAGTGTTTTTTTTAGGAAGTCGGTTGTTTTTTTTTTGTTAAAAGTTTTTATTTTTAACTTTTTAGTTATGGTAGATACCCCGCACTAATCTAATCGCGTTATTCGTTTATTTGTCGCGCAAATACTTAATGCAAATTTAAGACTTATATGGGTTCCACATGGACCCCGTTGTCCGAATGGAACCGAATTAAAATGGGACCATTCGGAAAGCACCAGCTTTGAAATAAAAAAAGAATCATCAAAATCGGTTCACCCAGTCAAAAGTTATGAGGTAACAAACATAAAAAAAAATACAGACGAATTGATAACCTCCTCCTTTTTTTGAAGTCGGATAAAAATAAAAACTTTTTATAAAAAAAAACAACCAACTTCCTTAAAAAACACTACAAAGTCAAAAATAAATTTAATTTCGGAAGTCAGTGGTAAAAACACCTTAAATACAGATACTAAGACACCGACTTTCGAAATTAAAGTTAATTTTGATTTTGTAGTGTTTTTTAAGGAAGTCAGGTGTTTTTTTTTTGTAAAACGTTTTTTTTAGTCGCCGTTTTCACAATACAATCACAAAATATTGTTTTTAAAGTTTTACAATCATTTACACAATGAGAACCGTACACACAAAACAAAAGCTTAACCAACTATGGTCTTTATAAGTTCTATAAAACAATATTTATTTACAGTTTATTTTATTTTCTCTTATTATTACTTACGCAGCAGGAAGGAAGCGCGCGCGCAAAAATTGTTCACAGGTCTCACCTCGATAACGTCTCGCAGGACACTGGCAAGCGACGCGCCGATTGAAAATCACTTGAATAATTGATATTTTTTTTTAGAAATTTAATGAAAAAAAATGATCGGGTTCAATCGATTCCAAAATAAATTATCTATAAATTGATACTAATTATATAAAAATAGGAGTATTAGTACTTCTTTAAAATGAAATTTGGCTTGTTAAAAACTGCAAATCGAAGTTAGTTCGGCTTTGTTTTCTATCGAGTAAATTTGATTGTATCGTGTTTTGAACGGGTACAAGCTAAGGAGAAAGAATGTATCTTAAATATATATTTTTTTCAGATTCTGAAAGTAAAAATTTACCTATCAAAAAGCAATTCTAAAAACGGTAAAAAATGTGAAAATGGTCCCACCTGGCCTTAAGTTAAGCGCACATCACAGTACTAACACAACGCACCAGGCTGCAGCATCATATTGCAATGTCGCGATGCGGCCCCTCGATATGCGATAGTTCAGACAAAATGTGCGAATGCGATTTAGGAGGATTTTTGCAATAAAATAAATTATTTTACGTAAGTAGGTTTTTTAAGACATTTTATATCATCAAAATACGCGTAAATTTTGTTGGTCAACCGATATTTCCCAAAAGACGGCATGCATGTATCATTCATTATGTAGGTAATTCAACCCTATTTTAGTGAGCTCAACCACCCATCATAAGTCGCTACCAGATCTGGAGCAGGACATTTTTCGTAGGCCATATACAAAATGCTCAAATTGCGGTGACATTTTGTAATGTATAACATCGATAATGTCGAGAGAATTAGAGCGATAGAAATAGTAAGCAAAAGATCAAGAGCACGTAGCCATTTGCGGAGCGTGATGGATTTTATTATTCCTTAACTAGACACCCGCTCCTGTTTCACATGGGTGCAATAATATAGGTGCTGATATTTGGACATGTCGTCTAGGGTTAAAAATTATATTTTAATATGTAATCCAAACAATCCATCCATACTTTATAAAACTACTAGCTTTTGCCAGCGCCATCGCCCGCCTATTATACAATACATATAAACCTTCCTCTTACATCACTCTGTCTATTGACGAAAACCGCATTAAAATCCGTTCGTTGTTTATTATACAAATCTTCCAGAATCAAAACTTTAAATGAATTAATTGTGTACTATCTTCGGTCACACAGAAGAAGATCAGGCACAAAATCTAAAGTTGATAGCTCACATCACCGTAAATATTAAAGTCTTCAAATTATTACATGTCTCCTGTTTTCGGTGCATTCCCAAGACACCACTTGGGGATACATTCTTAAAGAATCCGCTTCTCCAAGATTAAGATATTCCAAGGGCTGAAGCTACTAGCGCAGTTACAAATTAAATTTAAAGTAACCTAGTTTCAAAAGTTTAAAGTACGCCAAGGACTTTCTAACCTAATTAGTGAGATTTTATCGCTATGTCCAGTTTGAATCTAAACTATCCACCCATACTTTAATATTATAAATGCGAAAGTACCTCTATTTGTCTGTCTGTTACTTTTTCACGCATAAACATCTGAACTAGTTCTATAGGTACATAGGTAGACCGTGACCTGGGCTTGAGTGCACGTGTTCTTGAGTGGAGACCGTGAATCGGCAAACGTAAGGTAGGACGCCCTCAGGCTAGGTGGAGCGACGATCTTCGCAGGGTGGCTGGTAGCAGCTGGATGAGAGTTGCTGAAAATCGAGCACAGTGGCGTGAAATTGAAGAGGCCTATGTCCAGCAGTGGACTGCTATAGGCTGATCATAATAATGATGATAACCTGGGCTAGGACATAGGATGGGTACTTTTTTAACATGGTACGTCCCCTCGGTTAATTTTCAACACTCTTTTGTATATTTTTCCCTACGATCCCTGGTTTAATTCTAATTGAAAACATATGTTGGTTTTGAGTCAGATTTTTTGTGCACAAGAGATTTATGATATACTAGCTTTTGCCAGCGGCTTCGCCCGCGTGGAGGTCGGAAATTATCCCGCGGGAACATACTACCGGGATAAAAAGTAGCCTATGTCCTTTCTCAGGCTCTCAACTATCTGTGTACCAAATTTCATTTAAATCGGTTCAGTAGTTTTAGCAGGAAAGCGAGACAGACAGACAGACAGACAGACAGACAGAGTTACTTTTGCATTTATAATATTAGTGTGGATTTATGCTAGGATACCTCACTATGTTACATGTCGAGCAAAATTGTGGTTGATTGAAATTATATTTTTGACGCAACACTATACTTATTATAAAAGCTTGTAAAAGGAAAGACCAATGAAAGAAGTTGACAATAAATACATTTATTAAGCAAAGACTTACAGGCACATAATAAACAGCAGAGAAAAAAAAAATAAGAAGGAAAACATAGTGTAAAATACAATGTCAGAAACTAGCATGAAAGTGTGCGTCACGGGCGGCGTCTGAAAGGCCCAATTCAGCAAAAATTCCAGACAACTAGTTTCTGACCCTGGTTTGCAGATGGACCTGAAGTGTGAAGTGATGTATGTAAATGTTACGGTGGATGAACTGTGTGAAAGATGATATGGCTCGAAATAGGGTGGCTACTGTGATGAGCAGTATGGAAGAAAAAGAGAAAATTCTGCGTCGACCTCAAATAAATTAGGAAGAGAATGATGAAGACGGCTTATAAAAAAGTTACTAAAGACACGCCTATAAGCAAAGGAGCCAACAATTTTTAAGTGTCTCCACGTTCATAGGTTTAGTATCGACAAAATCCCTAGGTTGACATTTCTTTAACATGGGTTTGCGCGGACTTGTGAGACGTGACCGGAATGTTCTAATAACACTCACCTTGCATTCGTGTTAACAGGTTACAAATTATATTGTTCGTATTGACAAACTAACTTTATGTTCTTTTGGAGGGCAACTTGGATTGTTTGTTCAATAGACCACCTTGTTACTTAGAGTTTCTGTTAAGTTTTGAGTATTTCATCGACTTCATTTTGATAACTGCAAAGGATATGGGAAGTGGCTGTCTTGTAGGATGAAAAGCTTTTTCATTTATATCTACAGTGTCTGCCTAGAGTCGAATAAAGCTGAGTTTAGTAATACATTTTTTTTATTGTTGAATTGGTCATATTTAAAACTTGGTTAAAGAAATATATAAGGTGTATCTATTCATACACGAAATATTTTAAGAGGTACACCTGTAGGTGGTAAAGAAGCTACAGAAACGAAAAAAAAATTCTAAGCGTTTTTTTTTTAAATTTAATATTTATACATTTTTTACGCTCATAAGAAATACTGGCTCCTTCTTATTTTTTACGGCCCGAGACACCGCGGCCATGCTCGTGCCGTTCGGTCGTCGCCCTCGCAGCGTCAGGCGGGCCATTCATAGAATTTGGAGTAAAGGTTTTATGCAAAACGTCTCAAGTAGTTTTAAAATTATAATAATTACGAAAATTCAAAAACTCTTAGATACAATTTTCTTTTTGCTTCTATAGCTTCTTCACCACCTGGTGTACCCCTTAAAATATTTCGTGTATGAATAGATACACCTTATATATTAATCTTGTAGCCTTTGAGCAAATTACAGCGTGTCGATTTGATTTTGTCCGTAGTGCAAACCACCCTGAAAATTAGGTTTGTAGCGTTTCACATTCACATTGTATTTGTTTTGAGAGTTTATAAAATCGTTTATAGTAAAAACACGCATTCGTATTACTATTACTAGTCGCAAATTCTAGCTGCCATATAGGATGTCGCGACAAGATAGTTTTCGCCATGAAACTACATTATTTTTAAGTGTTGACTAAACATTAGGTATTCACATGCCTACACTCCAACTTAGAAACATAAATCTATTACCTATTCCAAACAACAGCTTTATATCACAAACGAAAATATATTTTTTTTGCACATGTAGGTACTGTCGAATTCGCAGTTTTACAAAACAGTTTCAATTTTATGTGATAAGATTCAGTAATAATAAATTTATAGTTTTAAAAATCACTAGAAAAAGACGCTTTTATAAATGCACGTAAAAACCAAAAGCCTTATCGTGGTCAAACTTCATTACAAGACCTTTGTAACAAGTCCAAACACGGCTATGATACGATATTCCATCATGGAATGCCAGTGTCTATCTTCCGGCTTCATCATCAGACCTTGAAACCTAATCGTGGTCTAAGTTCATTACAAAACTTTTCAAATAAGTTCAAACACAACTATGATACGATGTTCCATCATGAAGTTCCAGTTCATATCTTCTGGCTCCATCATCAGATCACTTTGACAGTACCATATTATTGTATTGTCATCAGAACTACATAAAGCTGCCAATTTTCATGACGCTAAGATCCTTGGAAGATGGTTAAAATAGTTACCTTAGATTCCATTACATAGTTAGTTACATACAAGTCGACCTAATATAAGCGTCTTAATAAAAGCCACTAAACGACATTCAGTCAGTTGTATTCCACCGTGGAATTACCAATCCATCTACACTCGAGAGCAATGAATCCGGGTCACTTAAAGAATCCTAAAAATCTCGGAAACTAAAAATGCTAGGTTAATGCAATAAATTGTATTTAATAGACAATGTAATACTCCTTAAATGAAGGTATTAAAACTTCTTAGTTATTGTAAAGTTATATCATAAAAAAATCAAATTTGAAAAAGGGCCACTTTCGAAGATGGAACTACGAAATTACAGCATTTGGTTTTGCTTTTGTTTGTAATCTGTCATTTATGTGGGTGCATAAACCATGTTGATAGTGCTCTATATTCATTATTCAAGCTGAAATTATGTCGCTTACGCCTGAAGAATGCACCAGAATACTTACAATGCTGGAAACCGGCCGGAGTCAGCGCGATACAGCCTGGACTGTCGGTGTGTCGCTGTCAACAGTACAAAGAGTTCTCCGACGTTACGAAGAAACTGGTTCTAACCTACGCAGACCAGGAACGGGCAGAACCAGGTGTACCACAGCACGAGAAGACCGATACTTGGTGAACACCATGCTTCGAAATCGCTTTCTCACAGGAACTGAACTCACAAATCAGTTTCGACGCCTCGGAGGAAGTAACCCAAGTGCATGGACAGTAAGACGTCGGCTTGCTGAATCTAACTTAAAACCCCTTAGACCTGCAAACGGCCCTAAACTGGAGCGTGGGCATCGTATTTCAAGACTAAGATATGCCCAGAGCCACGTAAATTGGAGTATTGAAGATTGGTCAAAAGTTATGTTCTCCGACGAATCAAAATTTATGCTCTACAAGCACGATGGAAGACACAGAGTGTATCGAAGACCAGGGGAAAGATTCAAGCAAGCATGCATCGAAGAAAAAGTAGCCTACGGTGGTGGGTCTGTACTTGTGTGGGCCGGAATTTCTTCTGAAAGTCGCACAGAGCTGGTGATCATAGAAAACGGCTCTTTAACTAGCGTAAGATATGTGGAAGAAATCCTCAATGATCACGTTGGTCCATTTATGGTCAATTTAGGTGAGGATGCTATATTTATGCATGACAATGCCCGACCTCATACAGGTAGGATTGTGAATGACTACCTTCAAGAGATGAACATTACTCGTATGGAGTGGCCAGCGCGCAGCCCGGATATCAACCCGATCGAGCATGCTTGGGACGAGCTAGGCAGATGCGTAAAACAACGAAACCCTCCCCCAATCACGCTTCGTGAGCTCAAAATTGCTCTCACAGAGGAATGGGAGAATATTCCCCAAAATCGTATAAGGAGCTTGGTGTACAGCATGCCAAACCGCGTAAACGCAGTAATGGAAGCACGAGGAGGCAATACGAAGTATTAAAATTCAAGAAAATCGTAATAAAGTTCAAAAATTGCATGTTTCCTATTTTTGTTTTAAGGAGAGATCAGCAGTTTTTTTCTTTATGTAATTTTGTGTTAATAAAATGTATGGTGACTCATATTTTTTTTACTTTCATTTAAGGAGTATTACATTGTCTATTAAATACAATTTATTGCATTAACCTATCATTTTTAGTTTCCGAGATTTTTAACATTCTTTAAGTGACCCGGATTCATTGCTCTCGAGTGTAGAACATAATGCCGTCACACTATGTGATAAGCTCTGACCACCTCAAAACTATTACTAGCGACTCTCCAATCTCCATCCATACATTATAGTCATTCAATCTCAGCTTGTTCCAGTAAATCCGGTGCTTTATAACAGAGAAACCGAATTACTCTTCTGCAGTTAAGTATCTTTAGCGGTTAGAGGCTCTGCTAGTTACGGACTTCAGTGATCACTAGAAATAAAGGGAATTGTAGTTTTCCCAGACAAAAGGACCGATACTTACGATAAACGAGACGATTAGAACTCCGTAATAAGAGTAAAAGGAAGGCTGAAATGATGATGATGATGATAAATATTGATGACGATAACAGTTTTATCCTGTAAAGTGTCTTTCATAGTGTTAGGTCCTTTTTTTTGTGGGTGGGAAATCATCAAATGACATCTCCCGCCCTTGAGCGGAGCGGGAGGGCGGGTCAGACTTTTACTGACTAAAACCCACCCGTGTTCCTTCAGTTGCCCATGTGACAGAAAATTTTCGTCAGTTGTACAAAAAAGAATCAGCTGTTCCATACATTTTGACCCCGTAGGTATTGCATTTTTCTATGAAACAGCTGATTTTTTTTTTGTATAACCGACGAAAAATTTTTGTGCTGTGGGGTCTAGAATGATATGCTGAATTCATGGTTACAGTTTGCGCACTGAATAAAAACTGATCCTGTATGTACCTGTATATAAAAAAGGGAAAAGAATTAGCCGCCGTTGAAACAGTCGTCCACTACGCTGTCAACAGGAAAACTGCCCAAAAAGGTGGCAGTATTGCCACGTTGTAAAGCGATGCTGATTCTTTGGCCAAAAAATAGACCAGCCCTTTGGTCACGTGAAGAGTCTACTAGCGTAGTTGGATTGATCCTCCATTTTCCTCGGTTAAAAAGGCTGGATTGATAGCGATGATAACCGTTTTTTTTTTGTCTAATGGTCATACTACCATTGTTTACACCGTTTCAATTTTTAAATAATGTTTCCGGTACTTAAATACATAAATAGTACGTTTGGTAGTTCCCCCCTTGCCCAACCCTTAGGCGAATACATGCGTGGTGTTATGCTACGTTGTAGTGTTTTAAGGCAGCCGTCTCTATTTCGGCATTGAATTAATCCTAATCTTCCCTTTCCAGAAAAGTTGGACCTATCCCCCTTTCGAGGCTCACTTGGTAAATGGCATCATCTACGGTCGAGGAGTTCAGGACATGAAGTCTGTGGCTGTACAGTACATCGAAGCTGTGAAGAGGATCAAGGCGAAAGGCCTCAGGTTGAAGAGGACTTTGCATCTTTCTTTTGTGCCAGGTTAGTTGGCAGGTTCCAGTATTTTATTTATAAGAGCAGGGATACATAAAAATGTATCTTAAACGAATGGTTTTAGCCTGGCAATTGGCTTGCAAAAATACTAGGGGTTTTTTTTAAATACTAGGGGTTCGATCAAAATGAAACAGGAAAAATAAAAAAAGGATAAATGTACCTAGGTATTGTATACGAGTAGTTAGTCACGAGTATTAAGACACGTAGCCACATTCAAAAGCGATGTTCTATTCAAATAACGATTGCGACATTGAGATAAAGCTTTTTTCATAATAATGCGAGTTCCAAGAAACCATGTTCGTAATAACATACAATTACAATCAGTAAAATAGGAGAAAATCACTTTAAAAGTTGCTAAGCGCAAACATAATAGTGCTTGTGACTGTACAACCCTTTCAACTTCTTTTCACTGTAGTTTCTCTACGTAGCCTGTGCTTCTAACTGTGTATGGCTACTTGAAAGTCCCTTGCAGAAACAAAAACAAACTCGTATTCTAAAAACTTCTCTTTGGCGTCTCTTAACAAGGCAAGCAAAAGGTCGCATCGTATCTAGGTCTATTGTCTCTCAGCGCTCGAGGAGTGAGTTAGCGATCTATCGAGCGCCCTTAGTAGCCCAAATGATGATGAAGCTGCACTTTTTGAGAAAAACAACTAAAAATAACATTTTGAAATGCATCATGGTTATGGTTCTCTCAAATACTGTCAAATCTATAACCATAATGACAGATTAGAATTACGCTACGAGAATCCTCCAAAAACTTTCCAGCAGCACACCAGAAGAACTTGAGACAACGCGCTAAATTAAGTAAAAGAATGTAAAAATCAACATTAAGAAGTTTATGTCTCGGTAACGAGGATTCAGTCAATACCTAGAAATGAACTCACACCACTCCTTAATAGTAGTTTTAAGGTAAGTTTAAAAAAAGAAATGTTTTAAAATTTTTATTAATTAAGAACTAAAGCTTGGGGAGTAAACTTGTAGGAACAAAAATATTAAGTAGGTATTGTCTGTAAACAAAACACAAGGTATGTATGTATAGTTATTAACATTAGGAGGCAAAAAATTAAATAATCACTTTAAATAAAATTATTTGCCATAATTATCATCATCTCAGTCAAAAGACGTCCACTGCTGGACTTAGATCTCTCCCAAAACGGAGTTTTTGAATTAATCGCCACGGTTGGCAGGCGAGTTGGCGATCGCAGTATGGTGGTACAATACACAGAGAACGCTGCCGCCCATTCTCTAGTACGTCCGTTAGTCGCCTTCTACGACTTACACACGATGGTGCTATTCTTTACGTCTGGTACCACACAAACAAGGAGACACAGGTTTTTTCATCAAGATTGTTTAAAATAAATCACCTATTTTGTCATCAGACGAGGAGATAGGCGGAGGACCAGGAATGGGCGAGTTTGTGAAGACTGATGCCTTCAAAGGACTGAACGTTGGGTTTGCGCTTGATGAAGGCTTGGCCAGTGTTACTGATGACTTCCTGGTCTTCAATGGCGAGAGGATAATTTGGCGTGAGTATTTACCTTTACTTTTTGTAATTATTTAGGTAACCTATGCAGGTTTGAGCTACATGACTGCCATCTTTTGGGACAGGTCAGCTTAATGCTTCAATGGCTCTTTCTTCGAAATGCACTTGCAGATATGCTCTTGTACAATTAGACTCACATTAAATTCTAATAATACAATGTTTGCCTTCAAAAATGACCATGACCTCTGAGTTTGTTTCGGCTTCTAAAGGATCAGTCAGCTCGGAAATGCCGGTGCCATCTAATTTTATACTATTGATCAACCAAATACTGACGTGTTTTATAAAATCTACTTACATAAATAAATATTTCATTTCAGTATTGCAAATTTTAATCAGCCTATATAAGGTGTATCTATTCATACACGAAATATTTTAAGAGGTACACCTGTAGGTGGTAAAGAAGCTATAGCAACGAAAAAAAAATTTTTCTAAGGGTTTTTTTTTAAATTTAATATTTATAAATTATTTGACGCACAGAGGAAACACTGGCTCCTTCTTATTTTTTACGGCCCGAGACACCGCGGCCATGCTTGCCGTCCGGTCGTCGCCCTCGCAGTGTCAGGTGGGCCATTCATAGAATTTGGAGTAAAGGTTTTATGCAAAACGTCTCAAGTAGTTTTAAAATTATAATAATTACGAAAATTCAAAAACGCTTAGATAAAAAATTTCTTTTTGCTTCTATAGATTCTTTACCACCTACAGGTGCACCCCTTAAAATATGTCGTGTATGAATAGATACACCTTATATAGGAGAACGCCTCGATTGAGAAGAGAGTTCCACTTTTCCTACGTATAATAAAGTAATAGGTATTTGATTTTAAAAATGGCCTCTGAATTGGACGCAAAGATTATAATGTTAAAGGACAAGGAAATCCAACCCTAATTACATTTGGACCCTTCTCCCGCGGTCTGTCAGCTTGAGTATGCCAGGTGATAATATAATAAAATATATTCGTAGTATATTTAGATTTATTCTTACTAAACGTTTAAGTAATTTTGAAACCGCAAAGATTATTACGTAACATAAAAAATAACCGGTTCAACATTTTTGAAGATCATCGAGTTCGATACAATGCACAGTGGAACGAATGTATGGGAGCGGTTGGACGTAGACATGTCCGAAAAAAAAGAGTAAAATTATGCCAAACTAATGATGCCATCTTATTCGATTACTTAATGCCTTCATAACTTGTGGTGATGAATTTCTTCATAACTCCCATATTTCGGGAGTAATTTGAGAAAATGTGAAATTTTACTATGAAAATGAGTGTATCGAGCTCTCTCCCTCCTGATTCCGGGCTTGTTTCAAGTAGCGGTCTCTAATATCATAATGCTAATACTAAGAGCTATATTTAATACTAAGACACATAGTGCGCCAAATGTGCACTTTCTGGGATAAAGAGTGATGTTTATTTTATAACACATTTTTTTTATTTTTTGTTTATTTTGTTGATTAAAACCGTTTTTCTAAAGGTTTACCTTATTACAATAACATTTCTGAGCAGCCAATTAGAGAAGATATAAGCTAATTAGGATATATAATTAGGGACTTAAGGTTTACATATAAAACTGATGCACTAATGATTACTGATAAGAACATTGCTATTATTTAATTACTAAATGGCTCTTAATACACTAATTTAGCATGCATCATTTACTAATTATCACAATAACTAATTACCTTGCAATATTTAACAAAGGATACCTGGGATACCTGGATTTTATATAAATAGGTCACTATTAGTAACTTTAAAATCAGTGTTGATTTACACCTCGTTGTATCCAAGCTAATCTCGCAATGTATTTTCCAAATTTTAATACAAATCTTGATATTCACGTTGCTTTATGCGCACGCGCACATAAAGATTTACGCGACTTTAACTATTTGTTCAGTGTTTTAAAAGATAACAGTTGTGTTCAGTTATGTGAAAGTGCTGAAACAAGTTTAAAAGACTGGTGTCGTCGATTTTGCTACCGCATTTATGCAAAATGGACACAGTCTGGAAGAAGCACAGATAAGTTTCGGAAGAAACATGAGATTTGGCTACAGGCTGCAATTCAATGGCCGGAATTACAGAATGAAAATATGGAACCTTCTACAGAAAATATAAGTGACGTCATCGAGCCCATAATTTCTCCTGCTAAATCTGATGCTTCAACTTGTACACATCCTAGTCCTCGTAAATCTTTTGAGGACCTTAGTAACCGGCAAAAAAGAAGACGCACTGAAGATAGTCTTTCATGCAGCAGTAGCAGCGCTGAAATTATGTTTTCGGCCGAAAGGGCGCTTCAAAAGGCAGGACAAAGCGATACAGCTTATGTTATGAAATACTTGACGGAGAATCCAGAAGAGGCCTCAAAAATCAAAGCCTTCATTGAAGGTAAATCAATTCAGGTACGGGAAATATCCCCTTTGAAGGCATTGGCTCTTTATGTATCGATGAACTTATCGAAATGGCGCTATAACACTCTTCGGGATTTCAACACTCAAGAAGGAGCTCTTCAATACCCGAGTTACTACATGTTGGTTAAAGAAAAAATTAAGTGCTATCCGGGCAAAGAAGATCTCACAGTTACAGAGAGCTCTGCAAAAATCAAATTACAAGCCTTGATGGATTTAACCTCAAGAAGACTTATTAGGTCGTTAGAAACCCCTGTTGATCCCAATCAACAGCTTGTATTGACCAGCAAATGGGGTTTTGACGGATCATCTAGCCAAAGCATTTATCATCAAAAGACGAGTGAAGATGAGCAAATCGATCTTGCTAGTAATTTTATGATTAGTCGTGTACCACTGCGGCTCGTCTCAAAAGGTGTAACAATTTGGGAAAACGAGCGACCATCTTCCACTTCATTTTGCCGGCCAATATTGTTTAAGTTTATAAAGGAAACCAAAGAAAATGTGCAGAGAGAGATGGCTGAAATCGAAGCAGAGATTGAAGCCTTAACTCCATCCACCATCACTGATGGAATTAGTGTCAAACACCAACTGCTGTTGACAATGATTGATGGTAAAATTCATTCCATTATATCCAATACAGCAGCTTCAGTGTGTGACATATGCAAGGCTTGTCCTAAAGAAATGAATAATTTAGAGTTAATCAAAGATAAACACGCAAACGAGGACATGTATAAATATAGCTTAAGCACCCTTCACGCTTGGATTCGCTCAATGGAATGCTTATTACACATTTTCTACAAATTAGACATAAAATCATGGCAAGTAAGGGGTGATATAGCAAAAAGGCAAGTTGATGACAGGAAGAAAAGAGTTCAAGAGGCTGTAAGAAGAGAAACGGGCTTACTTCTCGATGTTGTGAAACAAGGCAGTGGATCCACCAACAATGGCAACTCGGCAAGGAGATTTTTTGAAAACTACACTAAATCTGCTGAACTGACCGGAATAGATGCTATGCTTTTAAGAAAAATCTGTGTGATCTTGCAGTGTATTTCATCAGGAGAGAAGATCAACGTAACTAAATTCCGAGAGTTCTGCTTTGATACTGCTAAGCTTTACGTGGAGTTATACCCATGGTATTATATGCCTTCTTCACTTCATAAAATTTTAATGCATGGGCCAGACATAGTTCAGAACATGTCAATTGTGCCCATTGGTTTTCTATCCGAAGAGGCATCTGAGGCTAGAAATAAAGATTTTAGAAAATATAGAGAGGGGCATTCTCGAAAGCATAGCAGTATCTCATGCAATGAAGATATTATGCACAATCTTTTACTGTCTTCTGATCCACTTGTTACAAGTATCCGTCCAAAAGGAAATAAGTTTGTAAAAAAATCTTCTTTTAAGGAATTTTATGAGCTTACGGATTCTGAGAAAAGTGATATCGAATTTGTTAACATAAATGATTTAGCGGACATCGATTCTGAATTTGAATTAATTGATGATGATGATGATGACGAAGATAATTAAATGATGTTATTGTTTTAAAATGTGTAACTTAGTAAATTAGAGCTTACATCTTAATTATTTATTGTACTTTTAATGAAACTAGGTAATTTATTATCAACTTACTTAAAAGTCATACTCTCATCAGTTCTTGTGAATATTTTTGTTAATATATATTTCTGTATATATATAATATATTTATAGACCTCTTAATAAGTCTGTCTGCGGTTTAAAGTAAATACAAATGGGGAAAAAACGTTTTTTTTTTTAAATTTTCATTTCCTTTTATCCCAGAAAGTGCACATTTGGCGCACTATGTGTCTTAGTATTAAATATAGCTCTTAGTAATAGCATTACGATATTAGAGACCGCTACTTGAAACAAGCCCGGAATCAGGAGGGAGAGAGCTCGATACACTCATTTTCATAGTAAAATTTCACATTTTCTCAAATTACTCCCGAAATATGGGAGTTATGAAGAAATTCATCACCACAATTTATGAAGGCATTAAGTAATCGAATAAGATGGCATCATTAGTTTGTCATAATTTTACTCTTATTTTTCGGACATGTCTACGTCCAACCGCTCCCATACATTCGTTCCACTGTGCAATGCTTCGAACTCTAGAAAAATCGCAAACAAGTGGATTTATGTTATGTCTATTTTGAATACTTATAGGGGTATTTATATATCGTTAATTTCGGGACTACAAATACACACATCAAAAGTGTTTAGGGATCAACATATATTTTTGCAATAACTTTTCTCCTGATTGATATTAATTAAAATTTTCTTTAAGGATTCATCAAATAAAGTGTTTTCGTTTGTCACAGTAACGATAAACCAAGTCACCTTTGCATTAATAAAGAAATTTGCCATTTTCCTAATAAAGGGATTTTTGACATTTGAACCACTAACACAAAAGTTCGAAAAAAAGACTGAAATAACAGTTTTCTTTAAAATTTTATTGGGTAACTTAAACAATTAATAATCCGTGTTTCTACCGCGAACACTAACAACACAAGAACATCGGTTTGGCATACTCAAAATGAGTTCATCCAAATCACGCTGTGGAATGGCCGCCCATGTTCGTTGCAACAACAAAAAAAGGTCTTCTTGCGACTGGATACCCTCCATATTCGGCAGAACTCTTCTCTGTAGCATATCCCATGCATGCTCAATCGGATTCAAGTCTGGCGACTGAGCAGGCCAGGGCAGGACATTGATGTTAGCTGCGGCGAGAGTCTGTCTTACAACTCTTGCGGTGTGCGGTCGTGCATTATCATGCATTAACTGAAATAAGGGACCGATTTGCACTTGTAGAGGAACGATGACGTCTGATACAATCGTCTCAGCATAAATTTGAGCGTTGAGGTTGCCTCTGATCCAAATCAACTCAGTTCTTCCGCCGATCCAAATACCCGCCCATACCATGATGGTTCCACCACTATAAGGATGGACTTCCTGGCAGGATTTTAATCGCTGTTGGCGTCCAGGGGTTCTCCAGTGTCGTATACGTCTTGTATCCGGTCTCATACCAAAACGAGACTCATCAGAAAAGCACACGAAACGCCATTGTTCTTCTGCCCAATTTCTGTGTTCAAGAGCCCATTGATATCGAATCCTACGATTGTGCATTGCTATAGGTGGTACCCGTAGCGGTCTTCGGGAATGAAGGTTCACTTCATGCAAGCGGTTTCTGACTGTTTGGTCGCTAATTAAGTTCCCTGAAGAGTGATGAAGCCTCACGGCTAACATCATGGCGGTTATTGTTGGAGCTCTTCGAGTTAAGATTTGAATGTATCGGTCTTGTCTCCGTGTGGTGCAGCGATACCGTCCTCCATGGCGCTCAGCCACGGTACCAGTGCTTCGGTAACGTGTCCAAAGTCGACTGATAACACTCTGACTTGTATTCAGAGCTAAAGCCACAGTACGTTGCCGGGAACCAGCTTCTATCATTCCCACGGCTCTGAGCATTTCTTCCCTGCTTAAATGACGTCGCCGCTCCATAATAACGTTGGTTTTAATCAGTAGTAGGGAAACAGTAGCACTAATAATGTCTTCAATGCGTTGTATGTTTTTATAGGGAAAATATTGACAGCTGATTTTCATCTTTTACTCGAATTTGATTCACAGTTCCTGATTCAAAATTATGAAATGCACCAAAAAGGATCCATATAAATTTATAAAATCATAAATTTATTACAAAGCCACATCTCAATCTCAAGAAATCCGCATAAAATGCTTGATCCCTAGACACTTTTGATGTGTGTATTTTTAGAAGCCTATATTTAATTGCCTTTGCTATGGTCGCCCTTTCCTCTTTCCAAAAACATGGCAGCAAATAACGCCGAAGTGGGCCCAAAAAGTTTAAATAGTGTTTTTTAGAAGACTCCTTGTTTAAGCATTTAGCTCAAAATAGCACTAAAAATCAATTCATCATCATCATCATCATTTCAGCCGAAAGACGTTCACTGCTGGACATAGGCCTCGTCCAAGCACCACCACTTCGACCGGTTATGTACTACTCGCATCCTGCGGATTCCTGCGGCCTTCACCAGGTCATCGGTCCACCTTGTGGGAGGCCTTCCAACGCTATGTATTCTAATACGCGGTTGTCACTCCAAAACTTTTCGACCATATCGGCCATCTGTTCTGCGAGCAATGTGCCCTGCCCACTGCCACTTAAGTTTGGCAATTCCTCGGGCTATGTCGGTTACCTTAGCTCTTGTAAGGATCTCTTCATTTCTGATTCGATGGCGTACGTAAACTCGAAGTATAGCCCTCTCCATTCACCTTTGGGTGACTTTCAGCCTTCGTATGAGGCCCATATGAGCGACTACATTATTATTTATTACAAAACAATTATTTATTTATTGGATTACAGTTATTCCGGCAGAAAGTAACGGAACTCGACCAAGATATACATGGATACCTAATCAAGCAATTCTGATTCATTACAGATATGAAGATCATCTGTCCGGGCAAATCTGGACACGGCTCCCTGTTGCTGCCTGATAACAGCGGTGAAAAGGTAAGTAATATAATTAATTCATTATACTTCCTCATATTCACAAAATTACCTTTTTGTTAATCACTTTACTAAAGGAAAATTAGAATGGTAGCGCGTTTACTACATCTCTTAGTACTTTATTTTCGGGATAATTCCTACAATGGCTCACTGCGTCGGTACATCGACGCAGTGAGCCATTGTACATACTAATTGGAATACAAATAAATTTTCATAATCGTAAAAAAAAATATAAAATCTTTATTTATCTCAACATCATATGATATGCATTGGTTAAAGGCTACCACACGCGACGCGACTCTCGCAGGAAGATTTCTATGAAAATTGATCTACAAATGCCGCGTCGCGCCTGTTCAAAGAATCCTTAATAGAATGCACACTCTTAAATAGAGAACGATATGTTTGAAATAGGAGGATCCAGAGTTACAGATCACCCGACTCTTTTAGACATGTTAATGTAGAAAACGGTTCGAGTCAAGATCATTTATATACATATAATAAAAGTTTAAAATTACAGTTAAGTATTTAAATGAGGAAATTTAAGCAGAATCTACCAAATTAAGAGAAACATTTTAGTAGTGTGATTTCATAAAACTTTCGATTGTCATTGACTATGTTGTCACAAAGTCAACAATAGCACGAACGGTCCCATTTCACTTTTCAATCATTTATCCTAAGCACTCTGACAGAGATTGACATATGACATAGAAATTACCTTAGTCAGACCTTACCAAATGGAAATCTCGTGTCACAAACTTCACAGAATTATAAACTAGCTGAGCCCTGTATATTTTCCTATTGTATCAAAATAGATACCAGAACTAACCTAGAAGCTACTTATAAATTAAACAAAACACGATCAATGGAAACGAAAACAGAGCACAACACTACTCCCCATATGCATGTAAATCTATTGGAAGGTAGTCATCTAGCTTCAGAGGGGCTAGTGGCTAATTAATAATAGCCCCGCGATTTGATCAATCAAGTTAAGCTAAGGTGACCGCGGTTGATTGGATGAGTGACCATTTTCGCATAACAAGACCTCTTCGTGCCTTGGAAAGCATGTTTAGGTGATGGTCTCTAATGGCTGTAATTCGTGGATTTTTGACAGTCATAAGGGGTAAACAGTATCCCGAAAGTCTGACAGCCAGTCTTACCAAGTGGTAGGATCGTACCCAGTAACTGGATTATGGAGGTCAGTTTGGCAGTCGCTTCATGTCAAAAACTGGTGTTCAACTGTATCTGGTTAAAAATTCGACCCCAACATAGTTATGAAAAGGCTTGGCAGATGATGAGGGAGGTAGTCATGCAGCTGATAGATGATTATAATTTTGAGCCCTAAGATACAAACTCTCTAGTTTGGGGTTCACTGGCAAATAATATGCTGTAGGTAATATTTAAGCTACTCATGGCGTCTCAACTTGATGTTCACGTATGTTCGCTTCCTGTATTACCTAGACAAAAGTCATCATCATCAGCATCATTTCATCCGAAAGACGTCCACTGCTGAATACGGGCCTCCCCCAATTTAGAGGGGTTTATAATCGCCACACTTGGTAGGTGGGTTGGCGATCGCAGTATGGTAGTAAAATGCATGGAGAACGCTGCTGCCGATTCTCTAGTAAAATCCTTAGCCCCCTCTTACGATACCCACGGGAAGAATAGGGATGGTGCCATTCTTTACGTCCGGCACCACACGGAACACTGGACAATAATATATTTTCTGTTTCTAATTGGTAGCGAAAGTAGTTATTCACTTACAAATACACTAACACACAAAGAAGGTGCATTTTCACAAAGGGTATTAAAAACCCAATAAAAAAAATATTTAGGTAAGTCTATAGCAAATTAAAGAAATATATGTATGCTATAATTATGTTTCAAATAGTGAAGTTGGTGTGAATATGAACATGGCTGGCTGTCTGCCAACCGGCTAAAACTGTCTGTTCAGGAATTGAGAATAATGATGCATTTTGATAGTAAGCTTAGCTTAGATGCTATGAATCATTACGTATGTTAAAATAACGTTATGTTGTTCATTGAGATGGTACTTGTTTCCAATTGTGGCTATCAGAAGCTCATTTCCCGTTATTAAAACCGTTCAAAATCTAGTCGCAGTCTCACCTCGGTGTCAATCAAATGTCAACCCTTGTCAAAATGTATGGAAACTCGAGGTATTTTTGACAGATTGTTACTGAAATGCGAATGTGAACGTTCTAAAAATTACGAGAATTCCCCTTCTTATAAAATAGATAGTAGTTTCAATCTGGGTACAAGGATGTTCAAAGATTCTATTGAATTGTGTGAGAAAACCCCAAATAAAATAATAAACAACGGAAAAACAAATGGAAGTCGGTTGTTTTTTTTTATAACTTTTATTTTCTTATTTCAGTTGTGGTACCTCCTCACAAATTCGTATACCTTCACTGGCAAAGTAAATACCATTGACAGGAAATAAGCACAATATAAACTCAGTCGATTATTCTACTGAGTTTATGTTGTGTATGCATTCTTATTAAAAAAAAAAAAAAAACAGAACTTGACCATATTTATGCGGGATCACTTGGTAGGTAGCTCTTTCAAAATCGATTTATAAATGACGGAGCTCTGAGGATACAAACATTTCAACAAAAACACACCCGTATTGAGAAACTCCTCCTTTTTTTATGTTGTTAAAAATAGAATACTATTTCATTTATTCACTAGCTTCTGCCCGCGACTTCGTCCGCGTCAAATTTTTGCTACCCTGACCCTTCCCGTCGCATCGATTCGCCTGCTAGTTTTCGTCCATTTTTCGTTGCTGCTCGCTCCTTTTGAGTTATAGTGAGTTAACCTTAAAAGATAGACATATACTCTCGCGGACTTTTTTTTAGAACTTTTTAAAAGGAACAATTCCGTGATACATGATTTTTGCGTTACTTTAACCGTTTACGCAGCGCACGCAACGGAAACTCTCAAAACGAATAAATTTTCCCCGTTTTTGCAACATTTTTCATTACTGCTCCACTCTTCTTAGTTGTAGCGTGATGTTATATAGCCTATAGCCTCCCTTGATAAATAGGCTACCCAACACAAAATGAATTTTTCAATTCGGACCAGTAGTTCCTGAGATTAGCGCGTTCAATCAAACAAACAAACAAACAAACTCTTCAGCTTTATAATATTAGTATAGATTTGATCTGAAATGTTTAACTTAGAAGCTTAATCCCCGTAAAATTAGTCGACTAGGAATATACGAACGACAATGGTCCACAATTTACAGCAATAGTGAAGAATTAAAATAAAGTAAGTTAAAGGAGATGTTCCAAAATGTATGGAGCCCGGGCCAGGTCCCTGTACACTATACTTAAAAATAGCGAATTTCATTTAAAGCAGTTCTCAACTGTCCAATTACTTTAAAATGGCTTGGTTTGCTGGTAAACATAAGAAATTACACTTGAAATTGCAACACACGACAAAAACCCGTCATGGCGGTAAGCTGTCATTTTGATTGATTAATGACGTTTGACATGTTTATTTCTGTGGAGGGAGATTGAAGGTTGACTCCCGGTCCCGACTATTAGTATTAGCCGCTTTGTTGGCTTTGGGGTTGGAAATGTGGAATACTAAACAAGATGGTACCATAAATGAGCAGCTGTGAAAATGTTATACGGACCAAGCAAAGACTACAATAGTATGGGACCAAGCGACGATGGCGATTGACTGTCACTAGGGCCGAAATAACTTGCAGTCTAAACATAAGCGCTACGAACTTTCGCGCATGTTCTCTCACTTCGCCTCATGTCACCTTTGGTTCCTAAAAAATGTTACTGCGCAGCCTTCTTCGCGAAGTTCGGACTCGCCAAGATAAATCGGCCGTGCTGTACTCTTACTCTCTCTGTGAAAGTCTCAAATGACTAACGTAACCCTAGTGATTCTCTTTGATGAATGTAAATAAATAAAGACCCGCCCCGGTGCGTTGACAAATCTGGATTATTCAGAATGATTTTTTTATTGCCTATTGGCTAACCATAAAAATAAAACCTGATCATAATCCATATAGCAGTATTTGAAGAGAACTTTGACAGAAGTAATGTAGCGATCTTTTGATTTCAACTATCTACATTGGTACAAAAGAGAGTAAAACTAGACTTCAAATATATCATGTGTAGGTACATAAATATATTACTTATGTAAACAAAGACATGTAGGTACCTACTAAATAAAACAGCAATTTATGTTTTATATCCATTTATATACTATTTATTCATTTTACAAATCTTTTCTCACTAATATGTCATCCAGAAATGAAGCTGGTGCTGCAACAGTCGCCTGATGCTGACCCCAATCCAAAAACCAAACAATGGTCATAGTATGCGCACAGCAAACTACTGTTCGCTGTCCAGAGATACAGCTGTAGTAATAACTAATTATTTTTTCATCCCATCTTGCCCATCGTCCCATCAGCGTGCAGAGACCCAGTATACATAACATGCAAGTCCACCTGATGGAATCTGGGGCAAACAAAAAAATAATATTATTAATGATTTATCCATAATAAATTAATTCAGTAGTAATGCAAACTATAAATAAACCTCAAAAAAAAAAGATGAGATTCTACCTCTCTGGGATAAATTCTTGTGATAATTTCATTCCGCTCAGGTCCTTCTAGTATTGAGTGCCTCCGTCTTCGGTTAAGAGAGCAAAAGCACCATACACAAGTATTCAAAACTGCTGAGGAAGCACTTTCTTCACTAATTACTTCATCTTGTCGCTGCAGAATGCTTCTTGCTCGAACCCAACATGAATAACATACTAGGCTAACATCCAGTATCTATAAAAAATTACTGTATTAACGAATGACAATATTACCTATTAAATGAAATATCAATTATTTATTTATCCTGTAGGGGGTTGAGTGTCATCAAGTCAATGTAGGTAACCTAATACGTCTTGTGGTGAAATTCTCTCAGAGATCAGGTGCCTTTAAGAGCCATCTGGAAGGGCATGAGCACGCCTCATATGTAAAGAGCGTCGACACCATACACAAACATTTGTATCACAAGCATGCTGAAGCTCATATTCTTCATGAGGAGAAGCCGTCTCTATGTGATATGTCATTGTGTCAGCCGGAACAGGAACAGACATTTTGTGCATTATGTTTGCAAAACAATTTGCACACATGGTAACATTTTCATCCACCTAAAAAGGAATATTAGTTCTGTAATTATTTCAAATTCGGGCCATATAAAACCACTTTTATCTGTATGTAGGTAAGCCAAGCGAGTCGAATTATTTCTCTGAATTAGGACTGCACATAAGAACGCAATGATACTACAAAAATATCTTGGCACGTGGAAATTATGGTATGTGTACAATAGTAATTGAAAAGTAAATTGTTTACCTGACGATGATATGATGAATCAGTTGATTTTATATCGAAACAACGCAGTCCAAACCACACGAGAAAATCGTAGTCCTTACAATACAAGCCGAGTAACTGACACTGTTGTGACAGCTGACAGTTCTCTTTCAATGATCAATGGTCGATCTATGGTTTACTATCATTGTTTTTAAGCACAGAGTAACTAGATCGGTGAGACGCCATCTTGAAAATCCTTTAAAATAATTGATAAATATCAATTCACTACCACAACAGTATACGTTTAATTGAATTATCTGTATTTTTCCCGAATTCCACGGATTTTTCTCTTTTTTTTGAGTTACTGTACACAGACCTGGCCCATTTTGAAACATCTCCTTTAATTTAATTATTAATTCTTCGATTAAAATTGCATAAATTGAAATTAATTTTATGCAAAAAAATATGCCTAATCATTATTCCTAACTTTGACATTTTTATATTTGCGTCGTTGCGAGGATATTGCAATGAAACATTCAGAAGTTCATAAATATTGTAAATACAGTATCGCAGAGTGGGTTTGAAATGAAATCTTATTCCCGTATGTTTGTGGTATACTTTAAAAACAAAACCAGGGCAAGGACTACTTGAAGAACGAAGTCTGTAAGGCACTTGAAATAATTATTTTAAAGATAATATTATGTCGTCTTTTCCAAAGGAAACGCAACGACTACAGTTTTACAAAAGAGAGCAAGCCTCAGCAAAATATGCATGAAATTATTCCGCATTGCCCACAACTTTCTTAAGTTAGGTATAATAAAACCTAAAATTTTCTACTTGTCTCTTGAAAAACATCGTTTGTCTTTGCGTTTTTGAGACGATCAGCAAAATCCTAAGGCATGCTAAACTTTATACTCAGCCACTAGAATGTTCCCACTCCTGAGATGCAGCCCTACTCTATCTGAGAGAGAGTGGATCGTAATAAAACATGGTTTCATTTTATTTTATTTTTTGTATTAGGACATGCCGGTTTCCCGTCACTGTTTTGATAGCAATTATTATGAAATAATTCACACAAAGTACATGTCTGGGTTTGAAGTGTTCGAACCTACTCCTCGTAAAATCGCTGCCATTACGACTGAACAACCACTGCTCTTGAGAGTCGTTGCAAAAATTTATAAGAATAAAGAAAAAAATAAAAGAAAATTGGCAGCATGTGCCTGCCAACTATTCTCAACTAGCTAATTTCAATGGCACAAAGAAATTAAGTTTAACACGAGCAAACTAACTTACCTACTTCGCAAACTTGCCTTCCTGCTTTTTATTAAGTTACAATTGCATTCTAATATTCTTGGGACTCTTTTCTTTTATTTTTCTTTCTTCTTGAACATTTTCGTGACTAGCTTCGGAAGCTAACTTAACTACGTATAGACTTTGTAAAAATAAATTATGAAAATGAGATATTATAGGAACGAAGGTAATATTATGTAAGAACTAGATTCTCCCCGTGATTTCGTCCGCGAGAAATTTCCTGTTTTCATAACATGGAGTTCTTTCTAACTTTTCTTTTTACTCAGCCCCTTAGGGTCGAAGCGTGATTCTACATAGCCTGAATTGGGAAACATAAAAAACGAAACCGACTAGTAGTTTCAGAGACATCAGACTTACAAACAAACAAAGTTTAGCTCCTTATAATATGAGTATAGTTACAGACGAAGCCCAACAATCGGTGTACGAAATATCGAAACAATAACAGCTATTTTATACAAAAATTTATTCACTACTCGAATAGCTGATTTATTTTACAAACTTGGTCCCACAGCTTCATCTAAATTCTAATGACTTATTGTTATACGTTGTTATATAAGGATGCAGGATAGACACAGTCTGAAATATTTCAGTTCAGAATACATTCAAAACCTTTCGTCTCTTTATACTCAAAAATCGATTGTAAACGGACAGATATCCCCCGCATATTCCTACTTCAGTTGGATCCTGACGATAAATGACCGTCATTTATCACGAAGATCCGTCTTGGTTTTTTAAATCTGAGAATTTAAGAAAGATATCCAGAAAGTCTGTGCGTTTGTGTAAATTGGTAATAGAAGAGATTTGGTTGGACCGGTTAAACATAGAGCCAGAAACCAGAAAAGAGAGCATTTAATTGACTTCCGCAATGTCTTGATAAAAAATGTCGGTAAGACAGTTAAATTATGTATAAGTACTTACAATGCGAAAAACTAACTATCACATAGACACGCTCCAAACATACAAATGATGTGTTTTTTTTTAATTAGAGAAAGAGAAAGCAAATACAAGGGTGCCGGACGTAAAGAATAGCAGCACCCCATTTCTTCCCGTGGGTGTCGTAAAAGGCGGCTAAGGGACTTACTAGAGAATGAGCAGCAGCGTTCTCTATGCATTCTACCACCACACTGCGATCGCCAATCTGCTTGCCAAGCGTGGCGATTATGGCAAAGCCCTCATAATTTGAGGAGATCTATGTCCAGCAGTCGACGTCTTACGGCTGAAATGGAGGAATGTGCCAACATCGTCCACGAAATTCAAAGTTTCTACGGCTTGTGCCCTTAAATATGGCAATTTTAAATGATAAAATTCACTTTGTACCGTGTATTTTCTACAAACTACATAACTATATCAAAATAATTAAAAACAAGACACTAATTCACCCTTATCTAGTGCCTAATCAAGTTAGACTGGTAGCCGACCCGAACATAATTGGGGAAAGGCAAGAAACATGATGAATATGCTCACATCTTCATTAATATTCAGATCCACGCATATTAGAGTATGTTAGTGGACTCTGTGTGAAATTTTAATGCCTTGTTTGTCACCTCTTGGGACATTTTCAAGGATTCTCTAAGCGGTGTCCCTGTAATCCTTTGTTTAATATAAAACAATTCTACGACCGTTATTTATAATCTGTAGGTAGTTTGTTGTAGTGGATAGCGGTGTGTTACGTATTTAATTTTACTACCGCTGCTGCCAAAACGGTGACGGAAAGCATTGTGAGGAAACCGGCATATACCAGAACCAAAAAAAATCGAAGACATTTGACAACCACTAACCCGCACAGTTCCTGCGTGGTGGATTATGACCCAATATCTCTGGCCTGTGTCCCAGCAGTGGGAACACCCGCTTTCTATACTGTAAAGGCTAGTAGGCCCCTACTGCTGGTTTGGTAGTATATCGGATCTGCAGATAGTACAATATTATGAGCATCGCTTTTCCCAACTATATTGGGGTCGGCTTCCAGTCTAACCAGATGCAGTTGGAATACCAGTATTTTACATGGAGCGACTGCCTATCTGACCTCCACAACCCAGTTACTGGGTAATACGATACCCCTTGGTAAGTCTGGTTGTCAGACTTTCGGGCTCCTGATGACCCGTAATGACTGTCTAAGATCTACGAAAGACAGCCGAGTCCAATGGCTTAACGTGTTTTCCGAGGCAAGGAAGGGTCTTGGTATGTGAAGATGATCACCCATCCACGGACCAACCGCGGCAAGTGTAGCTTAACCTGAACGATCAACCCGGCTGTTATTACTTAGCCACAAGCCCTTCCCTCTCAATTATAGTTCTAACATAATTATATTTTAAATGATTATATTATCATCAGTTAAGTTTGCATTATTTTTCAAGTACCATGTATAATAATAATGGCTTGCCATGCTTTGAAGTATTGACAACTAAACATTGAGCTTAGCGTAGTACTAAATTTAGTGCTAACTTAAAAACTAAAATCTAAGCTGTAACGTTGTATCGACTGTGTGAACGTGATATCACTACCAAGGTGACAACTAAATCGATATACACACGGACATAATAAAATTACGAACAAAGATAGTCTATTGTAGCTAAATGTATCAAGGTCCAACTCCAAGCATAACTCAGTTTAAAAAGAACATCAGTTAGTCTAAGTAGTACTCCATTATATTTTTATATTGTCAACTATTATTTTTGTCCCACCATAAGATTCTTAATGCAGGGTTCAAAACAAGATTGAAGAAGAAGAAGGTATACTAGCAAACAATCGTGATACAAATATGAATGTAGCACTCATGAAGACAATAATTCATACAGTTGTAATTGAACATTTTTGACCAATTCAGACACTGGTGCCGATTCTGTTGTCACAAAATTCTCTAAACTAAACTAAAAATCACTAAAATTAGGTTTATTCCTGTCAAACGACGATTTCCTATTCTGAAATAGACTAAAGTGACACAACTTAACTATATTTTAGTTTGACAGCACTAAGATTGCACTGAGTTATTAGTTTAGTGAAAATGTCAATTTTGCTATTCTGAGTTTGCCGGTTTTCACCAAAAATTTTGACTATAATAATTTATTTTAACTAAATCTGACTATTTTTAAGCGCGATTAAAAAGGTGTGGAATAAAACTAGTGGTCATGAACTAAAATTCTCAACAACGCCTTGCCTTCACGTGCAAAAACAGTTCTGTATTTTTTATTTTCTTTTTTGCGTATATCTTGAAAATGGCGTGTCCTATCGCAAAAATAATGAAATTTTCGACCCCCTTAGTATACCCCGGAACATTTAAATATCAACACGTGGGTAACATTTTTTTTATATTTTTCAAACAAATGTGAAAAATTCCATATAAAACACGTCCAGGCTGCACACTAGCACGCGCCTTCGTCTCTCAAAAAATTCATTCTACGCAATGCACACACACGTAAACGTTGCGAAAACAAAAGAAAAAAAAATACCACGCTGAGTCGCGATTGTCAAATTCGATTTTAGTCGTGTCAAAATAGTTTTTAAATTTAGAGATTTTCCTTGCAGAATAGCGTTACAATTCTCATAGCCAAAAGTAAGGAATTTTAGAGATAGTTCAGTTAGTTTAGTTCGTGTACAACAGAATCGGCACCACACTAGCGACCGAATAACAAACAACAAGATGGTCTCGCTAAAATCTAGATTGTCGGACTTGCCTGGACTAATGAGGGGATTAACTTACGTTCTAGCCGTTAGTTAAATTCCTACATTGCTGCCATTAAAACTTACAGCATATCCCAGACTGCTAAAGTCACCTTCAGAGTTAATAATCGTATAAACACAGGCGTAAAGTTTAAGCTTAATGTAAATTGTCGCAGTACGACTAAGTCGCATCTTATTAGGCTTAAATAATGTTCACTATGTCTCCTTTGTCCTGCAAAGTATAGAGTCTAAGTTAATGATCTTAACTGCAGAATATTTTTAAGTAACAGAGTCTTGACGCAGTGCAAAGATAGATAAAAAATACTAATTAGCGCTTTGATAACACCGCATCGGAGCAATAAATAAAGTTCAAAACAGCGAATCTTTTAATATTTGTTGAATCGAATGACCATTAAAATAATAGTTATCTTGCAGTTTTATGTAGATTTAAAAAGGGAACAAATTTTCGATATTTCTTTGGTTGATTGTATTCCGTTAATTGTCATTACATAAAACACCTAAAATGAAACGCTGAAAAATTTAAGAATTTTGTGACGAAAAATAATGTATACAAAACAACAATATACACCAATAACAATCATTACAATTAACAATCAACAATTAACAATTATTATATATTTTATTTCTGTGAAATAATTTTGATTAAGTCTTTTTTGAAACTTATACAATTCACTCATTTCTTTTTTGTGGCTTGTAATATGTACTAATAACGTTAGTGTATCTGTGCGAAAAAGAAACTGAGCATTTTACGATGTCTTATTTAATCTAGATTCGAAATATCGAATGCAAATATTTCTAGTTAAATATATTGCTAGCGCTTCCTGAAAGATTGCTCTAGATACTTTGATAACCTACGGGATTATTCCGATACCTCAAGTTCCTAAATTAATTAGAAATTGATTCAAATTTGTCAAGTAAATACCCACCTACAAATTAGAATGGAGCACTTCCCGTTTTGAACATCACACGCACGAAGTACAATAATTGAATAACGTAATATTAATTTGTATCATTTAAAAAGAAATGAAAACTCAACCAAGAAAAGAAAATTGAAAAAACTGTCTTTTCATTAGCCTGCAAAACTGAAACTACCCTTAATTATCTAAAATGGCCGCGCTTTAATGTATCCCCGCAAATTAATGTTCTGTGATTTATGTTCTAGAAGTTAATGGTCTTAAAGGTATTTAATATAAAAATATCAGCATACACTGTACCGGTTAACAGAAAAAAAATAACATTGCAATAGTCTTAGTTCATAAATGTTGCCAATGGGTATGATTTGGGGATTCCTCTTCCTGCTCCTTTCAACCGAACGACATCTACTGCTGGATGATGCTATGGGCCTCCCGTAATTTGGGGAGGTTGGCCATAATCACCACGCTTAGCAGGCGGGTTGGCGATCGCAGTATGGTGGTAAAATATACAACATTAATTTTTGTTTATGCGAAACCCGAAACACGGGTCTAGTATTTTTATGTAAAGAATCTATGAAAAAAATTTCAAAACTGTATCATTAATAATCACAAAGTTATAAGCTTGATAAGTTACCTGGTTGTCCACGCAAAAACATATGCAGATCACCACAAACAGCTAGTGTACGTACCATCTCCGTGTAATGGAAGTTTGAATACGAGAAAGACATGATAATTTTAAAATCGAAACAAAACACTAAGGCCCGCGACTTGGAAGCGTAATTAAATATTTTTGGTACAAAATATAACATGGTGTAAAAATTATTGGAATCGATTCAGTTACTGATTCTGAACAAACTATATTCAGGTTTCGCATATA
Organism: Aporophyla lueneburgensis; assembly: GCA_932294355.1. Classification (NCBI taxonomy): domain Eukaryota; kingdom Metazoa; phylum Arthropoda; class Insecta; order Lepidoptera; family Noctuidae; genus Aporophyla; species Aporophyla lueneburgensis. The sequence goes on along the minus strand of OW028750.1, from coordinate 26,458,996 downwards.
CTAAAAATAATCTTGTATAGAGAACGCTGCTCCCCATTCTCTAGTAAGTCTCTTAGTCGCCTTTTTTAACACCCACGTTAAGAAATGGGGTGGTGCTATTCTTTACGTCCGGCAACACACGGAGCAGTGAATTTGGCGATTACATTTGGCATTAATATTTTAACTGTATAGGAACTGTAGGTATGTTTATTGAAAAACTGTATTAAAACTCAAACCATTCATTTCAACGAAACCATTTAGAGCTGTCAGGGGGTCGATCAATCAAGAAGATGAAGCTCTAGCCCACACTAGTTCTTATCGAGAGAAGAACAAGCAAGAAACTCTATAAGTACTCTTTCATGGAAAATATTATATGGATTAAAAGTGACAATAGACAGTTTTCTTCAGTCTTTACAATCCTGGCAACAGTCTGAAGGCCAAAAACCTACGCATGTTTCATCACAATGTATTATACAATTTAAAAACTTATCTCCATCCCTTTCAAATCGTTGTAAAAGTTGTGTTACCGCGACCAATCTTGATTCTTTGTTTTCAAATTTCAAAACATGAGGAATCCACCTAGCACACACTTTTTTAAATTTAAGATATTTTTTATGATTTTTTCTACACTCCCGATGCTTATTCTTAGATTTTCTGCTATTTCTTTCACTCTTATTCGTCGATTTTCTAGAACAAGTGCTTCAACTTGCATAGTGTTCTCTGTATTGACCGAAGTTATTGGCCGACGGGCATGATGTTCATTTTCAGCGTTTTCTCGACCCTCTCTAAACAACTTGCACCATTCGTACACCCTGGACTGAGAAAGGTACTCATCTCCGAACTGTTTTTTAAGTCTTACAAAATTTGCAGACGGAATAACTCCTTCTTTTAATAGAAATTTGATGATTATTCGCTGTGCAACGTTACTATGTACCGTTTGTTCAGACATGGTGATTTTGAATGACGCAGATGAGGTAAAAATCAAACAACACCGCCAATGATAAGTTCAGACATGCACCTATCCTTCCCAATAATACATGCGTAGTTCCTGCCTATAGGAAACGCGGAACATGAAAATTCCTGTTTATATTTGAACCGCCTACGTATAATCAACCTATAATGTGCCCACTGCTGGGACACAAGCTACGGACTACTCTTAAAGAGAGGAGGCTTGTGCATCACGGTGGCACAGTGCGGGTTGGCGGATGTCACATGTCTTCGATTTTCTGTTCTATGAAATGCCGGTTTCCTCACGATGTTTTCCTCCACCGTTTTGAGAGCAGTGGCGATGAAATAATTTACACAAAGTAAAACACCTGGCTGGGTTCGAACCTTGGTAGGTTCCCTTACAATTCGTAAGTGGTCTCCAACAATCCTACTCGGTATTCACTTCACTATGGCCAGACCTTAGCATTTTATATACACTAGCAAATAAACAATGATTGTCTGCGCCAGTCATATTAAGCCTTATTTCTCACAAACTTGTTAACTTGAACAAAGATGAAATATTCTTAGTAAGTATTTTATCTGCTAACGTCTCAAAGTATTCTCGGGTGCTTTGATAACTTCACTCATATGAATACTTTGTGTTGTGAACTTTTATAATAAGTTCCTCGAGTCGGGGTCTCGGGGAGCAAAATCTCAACGCGCCTCTTCTCCTTCTCCTCAATCCCTATGTGTGTATATGTATCTGTGTCACTGTGTGTACGCGCCACAGCTCACAATTCTACACAGATCTACAATCGAGTACAAAAAATATGTGGAAAGTTGTCGGCTAGTATTGTCAGCCTCAAAAAACGTACATCGAGAGGAATTAAATCGATTGTAAACATAGAATGTATGTTTCATAATACTGTATACCAATGTGTAGCCAAAACATGTATTTCACGCTGGGCAATTGTAGATTCATATTTGTTGACGAGGCCGACTATAAGTGTGAAGAAAAAAAAAGAATTATTCAAAATCGGACGACTCTGTAAAAAATGGCGTGGCCACAATAAAAAAATATCCCACATTCGTATGTTTGGATGTTCAAATGTTTGGATGTTTAAATGTTTGGATGTTTGTTACACAATCATACAAACATGGCTTAGTCTGGTAGGTATTATCCCGGTAGTACTTTCCCGCGGAAAAATTGTCAACTTACACATGCAAAAGCAAAGCCGCTGCCAAAAGCTAGTTTACGTATATGTATACGCGTCGACCTGAAACCTCCTCTTATTTCGTCAGTTCAAAATAAATTTCAGCAAGACTCATTGTTTTTGTCACAGTTTTCAATTCGTTATGACTAAGGTACCTAAAAGCTATCTACCTAATATTGAAGTCACAGACAACCAATCACGTTTTACAATTGTGGCTATTTAAGGTGACGTAGCGAGATAAACGTGCTTTTTCTTTTTAGCGTACCTTTCTTACCGTATGACATCCGTACTTAATCTTTTAGTGTATGTTTTTTGACTATATTATCTAGTATCCTGTAAAAGGAAAACACGATACGATGAAATTTTCTCGATACAAAAAAATCGCAAAGTTCAATGTATGATTACGATTTTTTTAGCCTCAAGGCGCGATGCGTATGAATTATTAAACATAGTTTACTTTAAAACATTGATTATAATTGTATCTAAGTTTTTGTAAAACAGTTTTCGTTTTAATAATACTTTTCATTCATAAAAAACGGTGATTCGTTTTGGCACATACGTTATTTTATTCCAAGCGCACACACATTATCGCCATCTCTTCTTTTGCCTATCATAAGTAGTGTCATCACTCTCGTTCGTTCATAAATCAGTCGCCCAGTAGGGCTCATCGACGTCGAACCTATGTCACTTTTTTACAAATCGGTGCGATCAAAATTACGTTTTTGAAATATTTGTGTTCACAGAAAAAGATAGTAGTTAAGCATTTTGCTGTAATCATTTAATACAATAAGTGTTGGCTTTCCAAATAACTTTGTATTTCGACTGTATATTTGTCTTTTTTTGTGACTGTGAACAATATAACATTCTTTTTCTATTACCATTTAGAGACGACATAAATTATGTATGAAAATGGGAAGAACCATAAACCAAAACTGAACAGTACCTTCAAGGTTAGGAGTGCCTGCACAGGGCAATTAATTTATTCATTTTGCAAGAATGAAATACCAATAAGATGATCATAACAGTGAATCGAATTCACCACCTTCACTAAAGCATTACAGCAACAATCTTTTCTCCTTTTGTAAAGTAATATTGAGTAAACACCTTATTTTCTTGAGAAGAACGTCTGTTTTATCCCAAAAACTTATAATAATCATTGATTTAGAAATAAAATAAAATATTTAATTTGTTTTTAGGTTTGAAGTATGTCAACAATATATCTATATGTCAAGTACTGTCACTTCAAATGCAAGAGCACAACGAATGAATGGAGTAGCATTAGAATTGTAAAAAAGGTGAGGTTTTACTTGACAGCAGCCCAAAGAAGGGTAATGATTTAAACAGTCTGTGTCAAACGCCGAACTAGTTTAAAAAAATATCATTGGCATGTAAAAGTGTTTGTACAAACCTACTTACAGAAATAAAATCATTTATAATTTATAGCAGATGTGAAGTTTTATTGAAAATATAAATTTTAATTTCATGTATCAATCAATCAATCAAATCAGTTTATTTCGGGCTACAAAGACCCAAATCATAATACCATACAGAGTATCATACATACAAAAAAACCACGTAAACATAACTATTGTACACGAAGTGACGGCGACGTGTTGCGCTGCGTAGTATCGCGTAGCCTTCCGCGGAATCGCCGATACACGACACCCTTCGGCCAAAACTCTTCCTTGAGGAAGGTCTCGATTTGATGAGTTGGAACTTGGACCACGAATGACTTGAAGTTCGTGTTGTGGCACGGTTCCAACTTCTCGACCCTCAAGGTCCAGTTGGACTTAACACGTACAAACTCCACAATCTCCTCAACCTTCGTGGTGTAATGTAGACGGGACACATAGACCTGCGTCGTTAGTGTAGCTGGACGCAGCAGCATATTGAGTCCTGCTAGCGCGGTCCCACACTGGTTCCGACTACGAAGCTTCTTCCTGTTCTTCCTCTCTACCTTCACGAAGCCATTCTTGTCAGGCACGTGCCCTGAAGCCGGGCCTAGCTGTTTCGAACCCTATATGTACCGTGTTTGATACCTAATCATTAGCAGCCTATAACGTTCCCACTGCTGGGACACAGGCCTCCTCTCGGTGAGAGAGAGTGGGACATAATCCACCACGCGGGCCCAGTGCGGGTTGGTAGATGTCACATGTCTTCGATTTTTTAGTTCTAAGACATGTTTACTCACGATGTTTTCCTTCACAGTTTTGAGAGCAGTGGTATTGAAATGATTTACACAGAGTAAAACGCCTGCTCGGGTTCGAACTTGTAAGTAGTAGCCGTTGCCACTGAGCCACCACTGCTTCTCGATATCTAATTGATATCTAATCAAAGGTCTACAAGAGTGCTTTCTGAAAACATATTGGCTATTTATAATTTTTCATTCCTACAAGATTTTATGGATGATCAAAACAATGGTGTTTTACTCTGTTTTGAATAACACTAAACGTACTTCTATAATCTTATGAAGACTGTTTAGCAAATTATTTGTGTACTCCATCTCTGAATTACCCCTAACCCCAAAATAACTGTAATGAAAAATAAAATTAATAAAAGAACAAATATACATACGAGTTAATAGGCTGATAAACACATTGCCCTCTGCACTCGGGTAAAACACCCAAATAAAAAGGTATAATCTAGACATAATTACAAAATATCGGCAATAATATCGGTTTTGGTTTTCTAACCGCAGTCACACGTAATTACTAAAATATGTATGTATAAGTCAAGTAATTTTGACATTTATCATACACATTGCCATACGAAATTGACCTTGAAGGAAATATAAATGACTTGTAAAATAAGGTGAAAAAAATACTCATAACTAGTATTACGTAATGGACGAAGTCTATGTAAAATATTGTAATTGTCATTTACCAAATAAATGTATAGTAATCGGTGAAACGAAATTGAAGTTTATTAATCTCTTAAACACCATCATATATTTTATTTATAGACCTCTAGAAGATTAATTCATTATTTTTAATTTCATGTTGTAAATCTATATATTAATACGTGAAGCGAAAATTTTGGAACCCTTTTTACGAAAATTGTGTGGACGGAGGAGTATGAAATTTCGCACACGTATAGTTTATACAGAGAAGAAGTGACGAATACTAATATTTTGTTTTTAATTATGCGTAAAAATACATTATTTTCAATAAATAACACGTTACATACACTACTATTCATTACCGTGTATTTAATAATACACACATGCATAGATATTCTTTTGTTTATGGTCCAAATCTGTGGTCTATAGTCTTACTGAATGTCAAGTATAACCATAGGTAATAAATTAATTTTATAGATATATAACCTATTTCATTCTTAAAATCTATGATCATATCGAGAATATTATCTGTCTATAGTGTTACTGAATGACAAATTTAACCATATTATTTTTTTATATTCTTTTATTTCATTTTATAAACATATAAATTATATTTTTAAATATTAAAATAACAAAAATTATAAAAACATTTAAAAATATAAAAAAATAGTAGCCCACCGGTATCGGGAACAGGGTCCAAGCTACCGGCGGTCAGGGCTCCAGAGAGAGAGGAACCTCCTGACAATACGAGCCGTATTCAGAAGTACCGCTTTCTGAATTAAACCCTTGATCCAGCTGCCTAACGAGAGCCTCCTTAGATGTTCGTCGAGGCTCTTGGCTATCAAGCCGTTGGCAGTGACGACTATCGGCACAATGATCGCTGAATCCACATCCCACATGTCGACAACCTCGCGAGCTAAGTCAAGATACTTGATCTGTTTATCTTTCTCAGCTTTCACGAGGTTCTCGTCATGTGGGACCGTTATGTCAAGAATCATTGTGCGCCGCTCTACTCGATCCACCACCACTATATCAGGCTTATTTGCAACAATAGTCCTGTCAGTGATGATGGATTGATCCCAGTACTATGTGATATTTCCATTTTAGAGAACTGGGTCGGGCACATACCTGTAGTACGGCACCTCTGATTCCACAAGACTGTATTTAAGAGCAAGTTGCTGGTGGATAATCCTGGCTACTAGGTTGTGCCTATGCAAGTATTCTTCGTTAGATAGACCAGAATACCCGGAAATGATGTGTCTAATTGATTCTCCTGGACGGTGGCATGCCCGACAGATGTCAACCGTGCCATCTTTCACAATAAATGTCCAGTAGTTGTTTGTCATCATAACTTCGTCCATAATTGCACAGACAAAACCTTCGGTTTCCCCAAAGAGGTCACCGAAACGCAGCCAGGCTACGGACGCTAGTAGATCTACATCGGGTCCATGTAAGGCCCGGAAATAGCGTCCGTGGAGCTCCTTACTCTGCCATACTTTCATACGGTCATTAGTGTCGAGTATTACAGGTTTGCACCAGTTCTCGTTAGCCAAGGAGAGCGGGGTGAGGCCCTTGTCAACCGCGACCACATCTCAATGCATCCCCACGTGCGTCGGTTTCTAGAAACTATTCCCTGAGGCTGCATATCTCGCGATTGTGGAGAGTCTTAGCGTTTAAAAAGCCTCGACCTCCACACTTTCGCGGGATATACAGTCTCATTACCGATGACCGTGGGTGATGCATTCGATATGCAGTCAACAGCGTACGGACCCCCCTGTCCAGGGCGTCGAGTTTGGTTTGAGTCCATTTGAGTATGCCGAAAGAGTACATCAAAACCGGCATGACTCAACTGTTGAAGGCGCGCACCTTGTTTCCGCCTGATAGAAGACTATTAAAAACTTTCTTCAGGCGGCCAAAGAAGCGCTCCTTCAACGATTGCTTCATGTCAGTAACATTGATGCCCAACGCTTCCGACATACCCAAATACTTATAGGTTTCGGGTGCGGAGAGGGCTTGGAGGTTTATGGAATCCGAGAATTGGGTTCCCACGGATTCCACAATCTCCCCTCGCTTCACATGCATGACCGCAAATTTGTCCACACCAAATTCCATTCTGATGGCGCTGCTGAAGGTTTCAATTACTTTCAGTAGCTCCATCAGTTGAAAATTGTTGGGGGCAAAGAGTTTTAGGTGATCCATGTAAAGGAGGTGGGATATAACCTGACCACCTCTCCTCATCCGATAGCCTATGCCCGAATCCTCCAGCAGTGTGCTTAGAGGATTCAGGGCTAAGCAGAACCAAAGCGGACTCAAACTATCACCCTGAAATATGCCTCGCTCGATCCTTATCGGTTCGCTGTTCCCTTGGATATTTCAACATCCTGGGTAGCGAAGGACCGTCCTCCACTGCCTCATACATGAAATCAGGAAGGTGCGAAGAGTTGCATCGACTTTGTACAACTCCAGCACCCTCATGAGCCATGTATGTGGCACCGAGTCATAGGCCTTCTTATAGTCTATCCAACATGTCAACAGATCCTTTCGGGAACGACGAACTTTTTGGCTAATGGTCATATCAATGAAGAGCAGCTCCTTAGTACCTTATATACTTATTATTATTACCTCCTTTTATATTTATTACTATATTTTTTTTTTCACTTAATAATGTATTTCTATTCAAATGAAGCACGGTCGAATTTCGACCAATGGGCGATTAGTAGTAATTAATAAATACTTAAATTGTTTATTATATATTTTTAATTATATTAAGTTAATCAATCTCGTATTACCCAACATCGGTACATAAATATTAGCTAGCTTTTTCCCGCGACTTCGTCTGCGTAAATCTTACGTTACGCGGACGCAGGTGAAGTCGCGGAATAAATAGAGTTAATGGGTAACAAATAAGGTTTAGTCGTGAAAGCGTAACAGACAGACAGAGTTAGTTTCGCATTATAATATTACGTATAGATAAAGAAGATAATTTCTTGCTGTAAGATAGTTTTATTGCTTATAATTAAATATTTGTATTATTTGTCTACTCCATCGCACGCTATGTGCAAAAATTTCATAGACCAACTAAATTAATGCTAGTTTCACGTACTTTTTTCTAAGATGTTTCCGTCTCTACCTTGCTATTGTAGTTTGACAGATGTGCAACAGTGACAGGAATAGTGCTTACAGCAAGGCTATGCTAAATTAGTAACGGTTTTTTATTTCAAGACATTTTCTGTCATTAGTTCAACTTTTGGCCGCTGGTTTTCCTATTCTCTATAGACGGTTCAGATATAAGTTTGAGGCCGCCGGCCACTTTAGGTTGACCCGCCATAAACCACGCCCATCCTACTATCTTTCACATTCAAGGTGGGACCTTAAACTGATGTAGTAGTAGGTTATAAATATATAAACCATCGCACAAATTCTCTGAACAAGGCCCATCTTGCGGCAAGACTCTTGCCATAAAACATTCTATAAAATATGAAACTAGCTATAAAACATAACGACACACTACACTGCAGTGCTGTCGGTAATGAAAAATGTACAGTTAACATGAAGTGTTTCCGGTGTTCCTCTCACCGTCACAAGGAAATTGGAAAATATGTAACTGGCAACGCGAAAATAGTTTTTAAAATGCTATTTCGTTAATATTGCTGTCACTTGTATTCTAATTTCTAAGCTCAACATTGTCTCACCGTGTATTCAATTACCTATTCTACCTATGTACATATATACACGATTAGTTTTTATCCAGTGCGCAAACTGTAACCAGCATATCATTCTAGACCCCCCGGCGTAGGAAATTTTCGTCGGTTATACAAAAAAAAAACCTGCTGTTCCATACATTTTCACCCCGTAGGTATTGCATTTTCTATGAAACAGCTGAATTTTTTTTGTAAAACCGACGAAAAATTTCTGCGCTAGGGGTCCAGAATGACATGCTGAATTCATCGTTACAATTTACGCTCTGGATAAAAACTTATCCTGTATAAATAGTTATAATTTAGAAAAATAAGTAGATCCTTTTTATACGGTTCTGTAGCTAAGTAATAACAGCCGTACAGGTAGACCGATCAGATTAAGCTACGGTTGACGCATTAAGTCCGTGGATCCATGGACCATCACATACCAAGACCCCTTCTGTCATCCGTGGATCTTTGATTTTGATCGTGAGTCATTACGGCTTTCCGAAGGGATATCATTTGTACGCTGCCAGACTAGACCTCACAATACGATTTCAAATGCGCAGTGGAAGTGTGATAATCGTGGGGCTCTAGAGACAAGAAGTGGCTAGCGAAACTAGTCCGCCGTACGCGGAGCAGACAATACAAGTACAATTCAAGTGAAGACGCAATACAATTAACAAATGACTCACCTACAATACAACAAAAGAACTTACCTGGTGGTTGAAGGACACTGCTTCTGGGGTTACCTGGAGTTATGTATGTAAGTGAGTGTATATGTATCGTGTTGTGACGTTACGAGTATTCTTCAGGTTACAATCCGCTGCAATAAGGCTGGAGGCAATCACAGCATGCGGTCTTCAAATCACTCGTTCCCAATAGCGTCACTTTGCTTAACCTTCAAACTATTTAAACAAGATATATCCAAAATTCAACCCGTGTTATTACGTCAAATTGGGGTTATTAACAATCAAAGCAATTGGATCACGACTAATTGTCACAAACGGATCGATTTAAAAGGATTAATTTCAACAAACGCGTCGCGGGGTTCCAAAAGGCGACGGACTTTTTCAAGCGCCAAAAACCAAGAGAGAAGTGTCAAGTGTCAAAATCAAACTGTCAAGTCAGATGTCATTCCGTTCGGGCGGCGCGTTCCGAAGGCGCATAGAGTAACAAAGTGTTCGGTCCGAAACATCATTAATGCGGCTTCTTTACTGGGTAATCCCAGTGACTGAGTTGTGGAGGTTATATAGGCATTCGCTCCATGTAAAATACTGATATTCAGCTACATCTAGTAAGACTGGTAGCCGACCCCAACAAAGTTGGAAAAGAACAGGCAGATAATGAAGTAGATTCTTTTTACAGACAACCTTTTAGAACGTATTTAAAAGAATACCTAAATTTTACCTATAAGGCTATGATGGAGTTCATCTAGGTATAAAATACTCATCCAAAACTGAATATGTTCTATAAATATTTAATAAACAAGATGCTTGGCTATCTAGTATTATAACTCATAACCGTGGATAGATATTGAATATTAAAGTCACTTCTAAGGTAGTCCTTAGAAGTGACTTTAATATTCAATATCTATAAAAAAAGATCCCCGGTCAGATTGCGGCAACACTCTTGCTATTAAAGAAATGTACTTTGCAGCAACATTTATACTGCAACCTTACTTTCTACTGCAGATACCTACGTTTACAAGACCGCAACCAATTTACTAGAAATCTCACCTTGTTCAATAAATTAATTATCTAAATGTACTTTGAGAATCGAAACGTGCTTTGATTATAACCAGGAGGTATTAACTAAAATGCTGGAAAACCATTAAGTTTGCTAAATTATTTAAGTCCCCCAAACGAGGAAATAGAAAATAGGTATTTTCTGAGATTTCTAAATACATTATGAAGAAAATGAAATGTTTTATATTGTAAATAAGATATCGAAATCACAGCAGTGGCGTGCATTGCATATAGGCATATAAGCAGTGCCTACCTTGAAAAATCAACATAAGTCTGTCAAATACATTTTAAAATGTGTCCCGAAATGATTAAGAAACTAACTAAATTATCCTCCCTAAAAGAAACCCTTAGACCAGCAGTGGGACAGTATAGGCTACACAAAAAAAACCGAGTTTGTCTGCCTAGACAAGAACAGGCGGCCTAGTGTTTACCAATATAGTAAAGCAATGCACGCCACTGAATCACATTTTACACGTCAAAAAACAAGTGCGAGTCGGACGGGCCCACCGAGGGTTCCGTACTTTGTAGGTACATATTATCAAAAATAGTTTTCTAATAACTTATTTTTAATGATTTTAATTAGAAATGTAAAGTTTTCAGATTTTTCCCTATACTGGTAGTGTAAGACGGTATTAATTGCCATTGATTACATTTTTACCACATATTTTTATCATCATTCCAACCATGTTCAAAACTTAAAATGACACTCTACATTAAGACAACCAAACAACTGTGTGTGTGTAAGTTATTGTTTTTGGAAATTCATAAAAAATATCTTTGTGGAGCAAAGAAAACCATGGGGTAGACGAGAAAAAAAAACCATCCCCATTTTACGCATTGACGTTACACTAAAAAAAAACCCTATACCTACATTTTTACCATACTCATGAATGTAAGGTTGGTATGCGTCTGCCAATATTGGTTATTATCACAATTTGGATAATCACCAGTTCCATTGTTGTTATATACAAAGTGCATCGGTCGTCAGTATGATTCGATTTTTGGAGCACGCTCAATATGTCAGGATGGCCGAGCGGTCTAAGGCGCTGCGTTCAGGTCGCAGTCCACTTCTGTGGGCGTGGGTTCGAATCCCACTTCTGACAAAACTTTTTTATTATTTTGATTTTAACGATTTGAAAACTTTAATCATACTCACTTGCCTATCTTAATTTTCTTTTAAAGTTTTGTGTTTTGGAATTAATTAAGTGTTGAATTAAGAACACTATAATAAACCTAGTTATGACGAATTGTCTAGTATGGCAAATTGTGAATCAAAAAACCTTTTTTTTTTCATTCTCTGTATAGGAAAAAACAATACGAAGTTATCTTCACTTTAATTTTTGCTTCAAAAAAACTTTTTTACAAAAAAAAAATAACAACCGACTCTCTTAAAAACACTACATAGTGAAAAATAACTTTAATTTCGGAAGTCGGTGTCTTAGGATTTTTATTTAAGGTTTTTGCCACCGACTTCCGAAATTAAAGTTATTTTTCACTTTGTAGTGTTTTTAAGGAAGTCGGTTGTTTTTTTTTCTAAAAAAGTTTTTACTTTTAAATTTTTAGTTATAGTATCTACCCCGCACTAATTCCAAACAAACAATGCATATTTATGCGATAGCAGAAAACTCGGTTGATTTGCAGTCATTTTTTAAAGAGTTCTGGTGTCTGTCTCCGGAAGTCATCATCAGATCTATATGAAACTTATATGGGACCATTTCGAAATAAACCCCTTTCGAACAAAAAAAGAATTTTGCGAATCCGTTTATATATGACGGAGTTATGGCCGAACATACATAAAAAAAAACATCCGAATTGATAACCTTCTCCTTTTTGAAGTCGGTTAAAAATAACATGTGAACCCTTCGACTGGCGCAATGCGATCAATTTTCTTGAAGATTTCATAGAAATTGCTCAAGTGAAGTCGTGTCGCGCCTGTCTACAGGAGCCTTTAACATTTTATAGATAAGAAGCTTTCTAATTTTACCCAACTACGCCAAAGACATAAGAAAGGTATTTGGTTTGTTTATGTTTTCTCTCTTGTTTTCTTTAGTAAGTCAATATGTTTGTTTTTATTTCAGTTAAGGTATATGATAGATAAGTTCATGGATCTACGTAAGGAGTCAAAGCAGAAGTTAGCTGACAACCCTGAGTTGACCATTGGTGATGTCACTTCCGTCAATCTTACTATGCTTTCTGTAAGTAAACTAATCTACCAAGACACAAATTGTACCAATTAAACTTTTTTCACGCAGGAATCCACTAGATGAGAGAAACACACAGCCGGTCAAAGGGACCGACCCTTTGACCGGCTGTGTGTTTCTCGCTTGGGGGAAGCTTTTGTCCAGCAGTGGACGTCTTTCGGCTGTAATTATGATGATGTTGAAACTTTTTTTTTGAATTCGATGTCATATGTTAACGCCCAGAATATGTTATTATGAACAGAAAGATTATGAAACTGTGAGCTGTGGTCACCCAGTGGTAACGGCCACAATTTACGAGTTGTGGGTAGTGTGTTCGAATGAATTCGTGTTTCTTTGTGTAATTTATTTGAAAACGAAGAAAAGAACTCACATGTCCTTGAACCAAACATTCTGCTACTCGTACCAACCCACACTGGGCGCCACTGGCCCGCGTGATGGATTACGGCTCACTCCCTCTCACAGAGAGGATGCCTGTCTCCCAGCAGTGGGAAAATATAGGCTGACTATGCCAATAAGTAATAACTCTACTGATTACTAGTTAAATTTCAGATTATATGAAAAATGGGGACAAAGAATGAACATTGTTAGAAGATGAAATGAAAAATTGGGAAATACAAATATTGAACACAGTCAAAAAAACCTCTATTTTAAAAGTCCTATCATGAAAAACAGTCCTTGTTTCATAACTTTTCATTTATAATTCCGATTCATCATAGCTACTCTTTTATTTACAGGGCGGAATCCAAAACAATATTGTGCCGGAAAAGTTGACCGCGAGTTTTGACATACGCATCGCACTGTCTGTCGACCTCAAACAGTTTGAGAGCGAGGTACGTACAATGTTTGCTAAATACGTATTGTCAGCCTCAAAAACATGTATACAAAGTACAGTCATCAAAACAGATAAATAACCAGGGTCAATGTCAAAGCATTTATTTCAAATACGCACATAAAAGGCACTTTTGAACGTCGACAATTACATTAAAATATAACTGATTCTAGTCGCTGAGTCGCCCCTTCCAAAAGGTATATTCGTCGGATATAGTTGACGTTTAGTATTCAGGAACCGATGGATATTTTCGAATGGAATTTAATTTAATAAATAAACTGTTTGTTTTGTATTTATTAAATTAATGTTTATTCGAAAACATCCATCGGTTTGTTGTTAAACTTCTACTACATGCGAAGCCCCTTACTTATCTCTTTTGGTGACCGTACATCGACGAAATTTATTTCATTGTCTACGATCATTGTTCCATAATGTTGGATCATTGCGTACCTAACTAGGTAGTGGGTAGTTCCATAAAAAAATATTAGGTATAGGAACATTATGCCTAATTTCTTTTCTGATAGGAACATTGCGTGGCTGTAGGAACTTTGGATACATAATTGTAGCTACCTGAATATGGAACACAGATTGTAGACAATCAGATGAATTTGTGTTGATGTTACTTCTTTAATGGCTTACTGTAAATCGTTAGTCCTAAACGCAACCGTAGAACGTTCGATTCCCTAGCCAAGTTGATAATCTGCAATCGTTAACGCTAGTCGAAAACTAATCAAATGTATGGGAATGAAATCATCTAAACGTTAAGTCACGTGGTTAGAACAAAGAAATAGAAAATTCGTAGCCAAGTTCACATCGTTCGAAATGATAGAATGAATTATTATCGTTTCTGCAATGTTCAACGCTACTCGCTACGCTACTCCTTTGTTATAATGTCGTTTTTCTAAAGACATTGGTGCCGATTCCCTTATTCACAAACTAAACTAAATTTAAGCTCAGTGCATCTTTTTCTTTTTATTTCATTAAGGAAAGGACAAAAGATAAATTTTAGTTTAGTCCTGTCAAATTAATCAGCGCTTGACGTACATTGACGTAATTTTAGTAGGCACGTTTTTAATCACGTCTAAACTTGTATGGAGTAGTGACAGGCGCTGATTAATTTGACAGGACTAAACTAAAAATTATTTTCTTTTGTCCTCTTCTTAATGAAATACAAAGAAAAAGATGCACTGAACTTAAATTTATTTTAGTTTGTGAATAAGGGAATCGGCACCATTGTAGAACGAGCGGCCGACTCAGGCGCATCAACGTGCCTCCCAACTTATCGTTTTCTACTATTGCTGACACCGAGGCGTTACCGATTGGAGAACGGAATTCGACACGAAACGGTTGTAACTTGGCTAGGGTGGCTGGTCGTGCACTGTTGTCTTTTATGGTTTCTTTCAGCAGCAGCTCAGAGTTGGTTAAACATTAAATACTTGGCTCTTTTCATGTATTTTACTTCTGTCTAAATCAGAGAGGAACGAACTAAATGATTCATTCAGGATGCTAAATTATCTTATCTCCAGACACTTGTGATTGGTTTTACAAGTACGACCTACTACTATAGACTGGCCTGTTAGTCTAGTGGTTAGTGACCCTGACTGCTAAGACTGAGGTCGTGGGTTCGATTCCCACCCAGGACAAATCTTTATTTGATGAGCACGATCATTTGTTCTGTGTCTGGGTGTAATTTATCTATAATATGTACATATGTATTTAGAAATATATAAGTATGTTTATCAGTTGTCTGGTTGCCATAGTACAGGCTCTGCCTAGTTTGGGATCAGATAACAGTGTGTTGGTTGTCTTAAGATATTTATTTATTTACTATGTAACCTCTAAAATATCCTTTTTATAATTATTCTATCTTTATTTAACTTGTTGCGAACCACACAAGACTAAGTTCACTTTATGTTGTAATGAAAAGTTTAAAGCTACTAGATTTCCCAGGATACACACAAAACCAATTGACGTAGCCTCCTAGGTATAAAACTATAAACATTAATTTCCGATTTCCGAACTAATAAAACTTTGAACTTCAGAATTACAATGTCTGTATAATATACTTATTTAGGTACAAACATTTTTCGATATTTAATGATCAATGATTTTATTTCAAACGGTCAGTGATTTACACCAATTTTGAACGGCAATAATATATTTGAAACTAGATGACTTCGGCGTTTCCTATCTGACTAGACCGAAGAAAGGCCAAAACAAAGGTCACAGTCATGTCAGTATGAAGACCATGCGAATTGGTGTCTGAAATTGTCTGAATAGTCAGTTAAAGATATAATTGTCAAATCTAACTAATTTTATAAACGTGAAAGTAGGCAAGTTTGATTGTTTGTTACGCTTTTACCCTAAAATGGCTGAATTAATTTGTATGAAATTTGGCACACAGATAGGCCATGATCTGACTCCCAGAGTAAGGCATAGTTTATTATAGGGTGATAAAGTTTTGGAGCAACAACATTTGAAATACTATCCTACCAGCGACTCAAAGAATTATTCTACCTAATTAAACCAATGTTTGAAGAGCAAGTCAGCCCATTGAAATTACCTAATTAGTGCCCATCGAATTTCCGATAAAGGTCGGAATGACCTTAGTACAATTGAATAATCAAAGGGGTTTTTTTTTTTCAGGATGGGAAATCATCAAATGACTTCTCCCGCTCTGGGCGGAGCGGGAGGGCGTGTCAGACTTTTACTGACTAAAACCCACCCGTGTTCCATCAGTTTCCCATGTGCCAGGGTCACGGTATCTCTTTCGAACAATCACGCGACCCCGGCAGGCATCGGTCCTAGTAGACCCCTTCACTGCTGCTGACATCTCATTGAGGCGCGCGTGGAACACTACGCGCCGTCGACCCGAGCTTGGACCTTACCGGGCGGCGAGCTACCCATTGCTCGCCACCCGCAAGCTCGCGCCTACGGTGGCCGGGAGTCCGCTATTGACTCCCGACGCCCGGGGCGTCTCCTCCTGCGGCGGCTAGGGACGTGAGGGCGCAGAGACTGCCACTCCCTCACGCGCCCCGCCTCCTCCTTCGCGAGCATTACTGCTTCGCAGAAGGAGGTGACGGCTTCCCATTCCCTCTCGCTCCGTACCATGGCTCGCACCAGGGCCGGACGCGAGAGGTCGCCGCCGCCAATCGCCTCCACGAGGACACGGCGGTGCCCCGCCCAGGCAGGGCACACCTCCACCGTATGCTCCACCGTGTCCTCCAGACGATCCTCGCAATGGAAACACCCGGACGTATCCTCCCGCTTTATCCTGAACAGGAACCCACCGAAGCACCCATGCCCGGTGAGAACCTGCGTCAGGCGGAAGGTGAGGACGCCGTGACGCCTCTCTATCCACTCCTCAAAGAGGGGACTTACCGACGCAATTGTGGCGTGCCCATCAAAGGGGTCTCATTAGGTTAATATTCTTGTTGATCTTCATGTTTCTCGGTCTATTTTATTGACATAAAATGTTCTTGGATTATCGGAGCTTTAAGGTTTAAGGTTAAAAAGATGCAGAATCATTTCATGAGAACAATACTTAAAATTTATAAAATATATATATATAAGTATTGATATGACGAAATACTAATTTCGTCGTATCAATACAATCACGTCTGCCAAGTTTCGCTATTCCATTTAATTTGACCCTGTATAAATAAAAAAAAAATATTACTAACGTAGCTCAATTTTAATCTTTATATTTCATCAGTTAATTGGAATATTTAATCCAATTTTATCATTAACAGTGAAATACCAGAAGGCCAATTCTCTTAATTATGAACATTCGAATCTAGTCGCAGTCTCATATCGGCGACAATCAAATGTCAAAAACTTGTCAAAATTGTATGGAAACTCGAGGTATTTTAGACAGATTGAGACTGAGATCAAAAAACGGAGGAGGTTCTCAATTCGAAGCGTATATTTTTTTTAGTTTTTTTTTTTTATGTATGACCACGCATAACTTTTTACATAAAGGTCCGATTGTGATAATTCTGTTGGAAAGGGTACACTCCGAAGGTGGTCCCATATAAATTTGGAAAACAAAATCGAACCCTAAGGGCCGGAAAACCGGGGATAATTGATTGTTCACTCACTGATTATAATGTATAATCACGCATAACTTTATACAGCGTAGTCCGATTGTGATAATTCTTCTTCTGTTGGAAAGGGTATACTCCGAAAGTGGTCCCATATAAATTTGGAAAACAAAATCGAACCTTAAGGGTCAGAAAACAGGGGATGATTGATTGTTAAATCACTGATTATAATGTACTAGCTTCTGCCCGCGACTTCGTCCGCGTCAAATTTTTGCTCCTCTGACCCTTCCCGTCGCATCGATTTGCCTGCTAGTGTTGCTGCGCGCTCCTTTTGAGTTATAGTGAGTCAACCTTAAAAGATAGACATATGCTCTCGCGGACTTTTTTTTAGAACTTTTTCAAAGGAACAATTCCGTCATACATAATTTTTGCGTTACTTTAACCGTTTACGCAGCGCACGCAACGGAAACTCTCAAAAGGAATAAATTTTCCCCGTTTTTGCAACATTTTTCATTACTGCTCCGCTCCTCTTAGTTGTAGCGTGATGTTATATAGCCTATAGCCTCCCTCGATAAATAGGCTACCCAACACAAAAAGAATTTTTCAATTCGGACCAGTAGTTCCTGAGATCAGCGCGTTCAATCAAACAAACAAACAAACAAACAAACAAACAAACAAACAAACTCTTCAGCTTTATAATATTAGTATAGATAATCACGCATAACTTTATACAGAGTAGTCCGATTTTGATAATTCTTTTTTTTTGGTTCCAAATAAATAAATTCGTATAGATAAGACGCTGGTGCGCTGAAGCTGGTGACGGTGTGACGTTTGAGTACGAGCAGAAGGATCCCTACGTGGCGTCCACCAAGTTGGACAGCTCCAACCCCTACTGGCTTGCTTTCAAGGCGGCTGCTGAACAACTGTAAGTACATCATTATTTTTTCAGTCATCGTCACCACATCGTCACCACATCGACCAAGCACCCGATATGCGTAACACACTAAATCACTGAATCATTTTGAAAGATATTGGTAAACCATTGCTTCACATGTCCCAATAATTCATCTGCTCAACAGCCTTCATAAAATGAAAGGCATTCCTGGTGTTAGGGTGTTTTTGTACAATGGTGTACAATCGAAAAATATATTTAAAACCAACCTCGAAATTAGGAATATCTCAGATCAAAAATCTGTTGCTCCGTGTTACATTAAACTAGCTTCTGCCCGCGACTTCGTCCGCGTCAAATTTTTGCTCCCCTGACCCTTCCCGTCGCATCGAATTGCCTGCCAGTTTTCGTCCATTTTTCGTTGCTGCTCCCCTCTTGTTGAGCGTGATGTTATATAACTTATAACCTTCCTCAATAAATAGGCTACCCAACACAAAAAGATTTTTTCAATTCGGACCAGGAGTTCCTGAGATTAAGGCGCGTTTAACCAATCCATATCATTTCAGCCGGTCCAAGAACTAAATGATAAAGATCGCATACCACGGATGGTATTTTCGCAGTGGCTTTTCAATAACTTCGATAACATTTCCATTTTGTTTACGGACGAAGCAATGTTTACAATGTTGTGGTTGTGGTTGTGGGAATTTACAATGTTCGTAATGAACATTACTGGAGCCAGGTAAATGAACACCGAATACAGGAAAATAATGTTCAACATCGTTTTTCCGTAACGTGTGGGCGGGTATGTTGGACGGAACCCATTTTGAACACGTGTTGAGGTTAATGTACGTCGGTAAGTGTTGAAATTTTATTCAATCAGTGTAAATTTAATTTAGTTTTTAGTTGAACTGTACATAAAATTGTGATTAACTTTTTAAATACGCCAAAAGTACCTACCTAATGGTTTGGTTTATTAAAAAAAATGTTTTCAAATCATTTAGAATCCAAAGCCATTTCGAAACATTTAGACTCGTCACGCAAAACCTAAGGTAGGTATTTGTCCTAAGCCAGGAAAAGTAGGATGGGAAAGTTACATCATAGGTAATGTGTATTTGTGTTGTTTGGGTGGCAGGACGGCCGGCGATCGTTGTGGTGATTACGTAACTCATGCGCATATCCATGAATTTGCGGGCGGTTTGGGATAAAATCCGTTCTAAACCTTTTTAGGAAAATATTTTATTTTTTATTTTTTTAACTCGCTCTGTTATTTTATATTTAAGTCAAATTACCCATGGGTTAAGTGACAACGGTGTTTACCCTTACATCCTGTATAATTCAAACTAGAACATAATAACCAAACCTCGTATTGAAAAATGTCAGAACATCACATTCCTAATACCTATTTAATTAGTCGTACTAAACTCTAGCTAGAGAATTCCAGTAATATAATTTTGGTTTCAATTAAAATTAATTAGGTATATTCTAAAATAACTGAGTTCTGATTGATTGAACATCTAATAAGGTCACGACTTCCTGTAAATCCAATCGATTAAGTAATTTGACTCATTCTTACATTTTAAATCACTGTTTAAATATTTGCACGCCATTGTTTACGGCAAACGTGATGATCTATATTTATATCCACTATTAACATCTCTTGCATGCTGACAATTTGTGTTGTATGTCTTGTACTCTTGTTGGGGCAAATAAATGATTATCTTATCTTATCTTATCTTATCGAAGATTATATTCAGCTAAACCTATATTTTGAGCTTACATTGCCACTAATATTTCTTCCTACGTTCGTACACAGAATCTGAACAGAGATTTTACTATTGTTCGACATCCATTCACGAGCGAATCATAGCACGGGTAAAAACCAGAAAATTCTGGTTCGTTGGAAATGAAAAATCTTTTAGGTACCGATACTAGTTTTATTCTGGCTACCGCTCCACGTTTGTCTTGTCGTTGTTATTTAGAAACCTTCACACAACATTTTCGCATAACACCGAGTATTTCAAGTTTCTTTAAAGAAGTTTTTTTAAAATAATCAACATGAAAAATCAATCATCATGTTTTTTTAGTGTAATCAATACCTTAAAGTAGTACTTTACTAAGGTAACTTTTGACTGTTTGTAAATTTATATGACGGCAATCTCTGGAATTTGTATATTCTTTGCATTTAGTAGCCTTATTCATGAGAAAGGTTATCTATTTAACATCACGCTAAGATTAAGGAGCCGAATAAAAAGAAAAAAAAATCAGAAAGACCGCTAAGAGAAAGCGTGGTAATTTCGCGAGCGGACTATGAGATACTGTATAATGAATATATTTTATGTTAAAACAAGAAATTTCACGCGGATGAAGTCGCGGACAGAAGCTATTTAAGCGACCGCCCGGGTATAATATCCGATTGTGGGGTACAACGTACAAGCTATAACATCGAGATTTATGTGCTTTTTCTAAGTTTAATATTAATGTAATAGCATAACACTTTCGGAATAAATTCCCTAAATGTCGCTAAAAGCCGCATGAAAATCTATTTTGTAGTTCAGAAGAACTAAGCGGTCACGCTGACAGACACTACAACCGCCTTAGTTACCTGACTGTTTTATACTATGTATTAATGATACAAGGGATCCTTGAAACGATATTTTTGGTTGCAGTTTCAACTGAATTGGAATCTTCCCTAACATTCTTAAATTAAGACATTCATCCTTCCTTTGTTTCACAGAAAAATCACGCTAAAACCCAGCACATTCACGGGTGGTACCGACAGCCGGTATTTACGAGAACTCGGCATTCCTGCGCTCGGCTTCACAGCGATGACTCAAACGACGCCAGGTCTTCATGAACACAACGAGCACCTAAGAGCTGACGTCTACCTACGAGGCATCGGGATCTATGAAGCCATAATTCCTGCTGTTGCCAATGTATAATTACCCAAAGAACTTACTGACCAAATATTCAATATGTGAACACAGGCCTTATAATTAAATAAATGTTTAACAAACTTCCTGGTATTTGTTTGTGGCCACCCTTGCATATTCGAAGTCTGATTGTAGCAATACCATTAACTGTTCTTTCTAAAGGTCATTGGCAGAAGGAACAACTACCTAATCACGTAATTAATTGGTTTATTTTTTCAATCTATTTTTAAGTCGTTCTTCGAAGCTATTCTTCATTTGCATATAAATTGAAAATAAATAGATAAAGAGCATTTAATAAAAATTCTAGAAACCAATGAAAAAATACAACTTGCAATGGAATATAATGGTTCTTGCACACTGTTAATACAAGTCAATATATTTCTCCAATAATTGGTTTTATAGCACCACATGAAATAAACATAAACCCTAATAATTAACCCGTTTCAGTTTATTGGCGTCAATTAATACGTCACCAATCCGGTGGTCGTCAACGTAAGGGTAGATAAGTCAGAAATATTGATGATAGTTCCAGTCGTAGTAAATGGGAGCTCATAAAAATAATAATAACACTGAATAAACTATTTATTGCAGTTTCAAGACCATGTATTGCATGTTTGCGCACCCCTTAAAAATTGAATTTCTCAAAATTGCCTTTTTGGCCACACTCCAATAGGTTGCTGAATTTTCTTGCTACTTAATGAGTCTCCAATGTGTGTCGATTTATTGTCCTGTAGGACACATGAGACATATGAGTGCACCTCAAGAGATTAATTAGTTAGTTATTTTAAATTTGTAAACCAACTTAAAATCTAAATTTATCTCTACTGTGGCTTTCTCAACTTAATACCTATTGTAGGTAAGTCATGTTTAAAATTATATTTTCTCATATTCACCAAGCAATCCTGCAACTGAAAACCAGGTCTAGGTGAGCAAAAAGCGTTGATCGTCTAGCTAGTTAGTTTCTAAACGGGAGCTCGTAAAAAAACAATAAGTCTGCGTTTGCCATTATAGAACATGCTATAAATTACCTACTGTAATTTGCCGACCTGTTGCTTTTCTTCTGTTTTCCTAATAGCTTGGAAAACTTTGCTTGAACTAATGGAAGCGATGTTTACCGATCGGTGGGTAGATACTAATTGGGTTGAAAATTTAAGGTAAATGTGTTTCGAGTTAGAGCAAGTTTTATTTTACAAATGATGTAGAAATCGAAAGAAGCTTTTCAAATGAAGCTACATCTAAATACAATAGTCTTGAAAATGTAAATAAGTACAGATTTAAATATGTCAACCAATCCAGAAACAAACACATAACATTCGTACAAGTCTAGCAACAAAGCTGAAGGTCGTTCAGTTAATTTCTTCGTAAGTATCTCAGCTATCACATCCACCGGTACTGTTTTAAAGCGAATTATTTTCTCGTCCACAGACTCACTCGAGTCAAGGACAACTTTTGGCGCGGAGTATTGCATAACACAATGAATAACTTAGCGAATCCGTAGTTCCTCTCGGTTGGCGCCCAGCGTGGGACCAAAGCGCGCTTTTTGGCGCCCAACACGGGACTTACCTCCGCGCGATTCCTACGCATTGCGTAAATAAGGAAACTTTTACGCTAACGAATTTGTATATTTAATGACAACAGCATTGTAGCTGAATTACCCTAGCTCGCCTGTGCCTGGTACGGAACTTCCGTCTCACTGTTACGACTGTAGCCTTCAAATATTCATTTGAATCAATTAAAGTGAATCAAACCGAGTATTGCTGAGTTTTTGCAGTATTGGTACAAACATTCGAAGTGAGAGTGAAATATCTCTTGGCATAATAAATTCCTTTAATTTACATGCTAGAGTGCTTTCTTGTGTCAATTAATATTTCAATATGTACTGAATTTTTGGTAGGATCACGCTATGGAGGCCACTGACTGTTGACCTACATTACAAAATACTTAGTGGTGGCTATCAGACTGTAACTAAAGACAAAAGCTATCAAAAACCACCATACAAAATGTGACCAAAAATATTTGCGCATACAACACCTTGAAAGCAAAGACTATTCACTTCGTTGCTGCTTTTTCATTAGAATTACAATATATTAACATACCGTAATCAAACTGTTTCAAACGAATCATGATTAGTTATAATCAGTAATTCATATCTTTAATATACAACATTGAACACAAAACTAATTTGCTAGAGATTATTATTATGAGCCTTATCTTACGACCACACTCAGGTTAAGTAGGTAATACACGTTCATTCAGTTCCATAACAGACTTAGCAAAATCCTGGCATTATAGATACATTATACTAAACCTTTATTATATGTTTAGAGTAATTTATAATCGAAATACCGTAATTACTATTGTTTAATCGTTTATTTAGGACTTACTCGTAATTAATAAACCGATTTTATCACCCATAAGTACTTTGCTATATTCATATTATTAAGCTATATAATATGGAGTAAATTCAAATATTCTTATATCATCAAATATTTCTTCTACTCTACTTGGAACTCTGCTCACACCACAACTAACCTAAATAAGTAAGATGTTCTCTTCAGTACAGCTAACACAAACAATAGCTGTATCGGAACGGAGGCCGGGAGGCTGTAAATCTTCCTCGCAGTCGGTGGCGTTACACCAGTAGTAAATCATTTTTATCCCAATTTGGTGTAAAAACCTTTGCTTTTATACCTTTCTAGATAAAATAAAATGCATTTGTATTTTTTATCGATAAAAATCGTGTGCCGCTTAATCGATATAAACACATGCAACATGGTCGTTGAGATATTAATTATAAACGATTGTCAAATGCTCAGGGAATGTCAGTGGTAGGTACTCGTGGCTAATGGATGTGAAAATACAAACAAGGACTCGTGAGATTCGGGACGCAACCGTGCTCCGGAAGCTTTGAATTCAGAACACTAGCAACTCCTTTTGTTCCACGTTCAGACAAACAATTGAATATAGAACTTCTAGGCATGTCGGCCAACGGTTGAGTCTAGAATGGTTTAGAATGTTTTGAAAAATATCCGACTCAGTTAAAGATTTTCTATTTAACTGAATTGAACACATGTACAACAAAATATTGTCCTGAAAACATATCATCTTGAAAGAAGTACCGAAACGGCTCCCACTTTGAAACCAACCAGATTATTATTTATTTTAATGACATCTTCAGAAAGCCATACTTGAGAAATCATTCTTCATTTTTCTTTCTCGCACAACCTCGCAAAGCCAAGGAAGCCACGGCTTTTCACAAGCCAAATTACGAGTGATTTAAAATGGAAACCGAAACAAAGCCTGAAACCCGCAACACACCACGATCCGGAACCCGTTACCCTCTAAATGTAGTGCACATTTCACGTGCGCCTTCAGTAAATGTCTTGCTGAGTTATATATCAGACTATCGATTCCTGCACTCTTAGCTGTAGATCTCTTAAAAAATTTACTCCGTATATAGCAAGGGCACGCTCTATACTTCTGTATTGGCGTTAATTTACGTATGGGTTTTGAAGAAAAACATTATGTTATTCATCTGATCAAAAGTGAACCTTGGAAAACTACGCTCAATCGATAGCAATATGTCATTATGGTGTTGTTAGAATTCACAAGAATATTTAAGATTAATAATAAAAGACTTCCGTGACTAATTGTGATTGACAAACAATTAATAAGCATGGACTAAACCGAAGGCTTTCAAAACCGTGAAGGAAAATATCATGAGAAAAGACCCTTTCGTGCACACACGTTAACCCATTGGTTCCGGTTGTCATTTGTGGATCTTCGACGGTCGTTATGGGTTGTGCGAAAGTTTGACAACAAGTCTTTCCAAGGGATATCGTACTAACCAGTTACCGAGTTGTGGAGGTCAGATAGGCAATCAATCCATTTAAAATACTGGTATTTCTGCATCTCTGGTGAGACTGGAAGTCGACCCAACATTATTGGGAAAAGCCTAGGCACACAGTTTACTTCACCGTACATTTTCACTGTGAGATTTTTACAGAAAGAAAAGCATATAGTTCAATGTAATATAATCAGATCTACTGTAAACCTTCATCACAGTGTGATTTACAGGAGTCTACCTTTTCAGAACATAAAATGGGGCTGGATCCCCTTATGACGCAGATAAAACCGGATCTCACCTAGTCTGACGGGAAATCTGTTTAGGAACGAATGAACGGTGTCCCAGAAAGGAAAATTATATTACCTACTCCGATTTTCTTCATCTAAGTATGTAGGTATGTATGTGATCTGGAATCTAGGTTCTCTAGAGGTTGTTTGCATGACACAACCTTACGATTTTATAGGCTGGCTATAATAACTTTTATACATTCGATCTATCCAACTAATTT
The DNA here is from genome assembly GCA_932294355.1 of Aporophyla lueneburgensis. NCBI lineage: Eukaryota > Metazoa > Arthropoda > Insecta > Lepidoptera > Noctuidae > Aporophyla > Aporophyla lueneburgensis. The sequence goes on along the minus strand of OW028750.1, from coordinate 26,433,365 downwards.
AGCATAGCTGAAAAACAATAGGAGACAGATTGGGCGGAAAAACCGAAGAAGTTATATATTTAATATATTAATATGTGAAGCAAAAATTTGAAGCTCTTTTTTAAAAAAAACACACGGACCTCCACGGACTACTCAACTTGAACTAGACTTAGACTTTAGTTTATATGGAGAAAGAGTGTACAAAGCTTATGATTTTATATAAAAATGCATTAGAAATACATTAAATTACTAAAAACATGGTCGAGTTACGACCGCTGGGCGACCACTAGTAAATAAATCAATCCTACGCGACCGGAGAGAGATCAGGAGCAGAACCAACGGCTTAACGTGCTTTCCGAGGCACATGGTATCATACCGCCAACTTCCATACTCCGGGCTGTTACTAAGAAATTCTTAATGGGAAACCCCAATAACACTGCCCGAACGGGCTCACCAGTTGCGCTTGCGACCACGAGACCAACGGGGTAGTTAACTAGTATAATTATTTACGGGTACGTTAGAAAGGCGCTTAACAGTTACACGACTATGATGAATGTTAAATTATGATAAAATTGTTCCTTCTCAAATACGGTATTCATAAGAGCCATCAACTTTTCAATAGGTAAGTATATCCATTTTTGTATCGGACAATGACCATGAAACATTACTCTGTCGGTCGATTTTTATGGCATCCACCGAATTACATTTTAAACTTGGAACTTTTTTAGTTTAAAGACCAGTATTAACCGCAAATATCAAACGGTTTACTCAAGTATCTATCATGTCGTTTAGTGTTGTGCAAGAGCGGGACATTTGCCAAACTACGGGAAATCATTATCTTTATTGTCTCGCTAACTCACGGTGAATTCTAAACACCCCAACTTTAATATAAACGAATGGTGCACTCACGAGCATACAATTTGTAAGTAGAGAAATTTTTAAAATTATTTTGACACTAAAAGCAAATGGTTATTTTTTTGAAAATAGAAACATGTTGTTCCTGTGTAGTCTAGATCGTATATTTAAGAACGGAAAACAGAAATACTGTGACTGATTGAGAGTGACTCAACTGGTCAGCCATGTTTTAATTTCATCAAACAATCCTTAGTCGTATATGTGAAGTCGTGGGTTTCCAGGAAAACGCTTTCCTTTTCGTAAATAATTTCATCACCACTGCTCTCAAAACGGTGACGTAAGACCTCGGTAGAAAACCGGCATGTCTTAAAACTAAAATGTCGCAGACGTATGACGTCTACCAACCCACTCTGGGCCCGTAGTGGATTATGGCCCGCTCCCTCTTGAAGAGAAGAGGCCTGTGACCCAGCAATGGGCACATTATAGGTAAGCAATCTTTTAAAGATACTTGTTTGAAGTTTACCTCAAGACGAGTCGGTTGTAATAGCGAACGTAATAAAAGGTTCGAAGCTTAGACGCGTGCCCATGTGGAGAAAATGCACACTTAAGGCTACTAAAAATCAATTTCGAACCGCTATTACCCGGCCACTTTTCCCGCAGAGCAATCCCACGCTCCCTACACTTGCAATAAACATAAAATATTATCCATACAACCTAAGAACTCTTGCAGAGAAGTAAGAACTCCTGCTTCATGAAATATTTTAAGCTGTAATGCGGTACCTATTAACTCGATATGAATGTCGTTAAAGCCTGCAAGCAACCATTTTTAGCAAGTTATAGCATCAATTTTAACTTTATTACGTACCTAAAAGATTGCTTAGTTGTGGATTATTTCAAATCTGAAATTGTATGAAGGATAGCTGCCCATACAATAATAATAAAGCAGACTGGGCAAATACGGCAATGTATGGGAACTGGTTTGTGGACCAATAGCGATGCGGATTTGAGGAGCATCAACACCAACCCTGCCATTTTGAATGAGTAAGATTTCCAGCCTTGTCCTTAGCTTTTTCGGTATTTGCTAATTTCGTTCATTGATTTTGTAAAAATGCATATTCTGCAAGAAAATGTTTCAAAAACTAAGAATATTTTCCTGTAGCTACTACGCTTAAGGCACCTGCATTTACTACCCGTCAAATATGCATCAGTATCTGTCTGTCATTAATATTGAAATGAACCTTTTTGGCGTAGCCATAAGGCATATATACCTTTGAGGTCATTTATAATCCTCATTTTAGCCGCTTAGACGCCACTGCTGGACACAGACCTTCCCCAATCTGGGGGGTTTGACATCATCGCCATGCTGGGCAGGCAAGTTAGTGAGCGCACTATGTTAACCTGTTAGTCTAGTGGTTAGTGAACCTGACTGCTAAGAAAGAGGTCGTGGGTTCGATTCCCACCCAGGACAAATCTTTGTGTGATGAGCTCAATTATTTTTTCTGTCTCTGGGTGTAATTTATATATAAAATGTATGTATTTCGAAATATCAGTTGTCTGGTTACCATAGTACAAGCTCTGCCTAGTTTGGGATTAGATAACGGTGTGTTGGTTGTCCTAAGAAATTTATTTATTTATTATTTCATTTATGGTGGTAAAATGAACAGAGAACGCTGCTGCCCATTATTTAGTAAGTCCCTAGGTCAACTTTTACGACACTCCCGGGAAGAAATCGGATGGGGCTATTATTTACGTTCGGTACAACATGGAAAAATGTTGTTGTCTTTAACTTTTTTATTCTGTTATTTGTATTCTATGTTTCACGAACTTTGTGCCAATAAACGTTATTCTTTCTTTCTTTATATTATAAAAGTGTATTATTCTCAACATGGCGGGGTCAGATTTTGATACTCCGTATAGGTGATATATCCCTACACAAATATCAAAACTGTATCGTAATTTGGTCCATAAACGACTTCTGACCAGTTTCCTTTACCTTTTATTAAAAAAATAGTTTTTCTACAATATTATAGGAAGCTGTACTTACTCGTATAACAAAAAATAAAATACCTATCATAATTTAAATTGTAACTGGCCACATTCAGATTTAGGCCTTATTTAAAAAAAATGGGAGATCTTTTCGTATCCCCAAAAGCATAATTACGCTTTCTAAATTCAAATGAAATCACTGTTACACTGCAGTACGCCGCAATAGACATACTTTTAAATTAATTGAACGAACGAGTCCCTCAACGATAATAATCGAACGAATGCCATCTGCGATCCGACATTGGTCCAACACTATTTATTGTTATTGTCATACACATTTTTACGAGAACCTACAGCTTCATGTCAGGATTATCAGGCGATCCCGGTAGTAATGAAAAAGGGAAATAGGACCTAAATTATATCAGTACTCCAAAATATACCTACAGGGCTTGGCAGATAGGCGCGACACGACTCCCACACGACAATTTACATGAAAACTTTACTGAAATTGATCTACTTTAATAGCGTCGCGCCGGTCTGCAGGAGCCTTAACCAGTCAATTACCGTAATTACAGACACAATTAAAAAACCATTGTGTCGATACCAAATGTGGTATCTCAGGGACTTAGAGGTTAAATTGAAATACATCAATGTAATATTTTGAACCATCTAGATTAGTACATGTCTGTGATAACCCGGGGTAACTTTAACCTTGAGCTGGTCTAGCATAGTACAATCACGAGCCCTAATATGTATGCACTTAGCAACTTAGCCATAGGTATAAGTTAGGTATAGGTAATAACAGTACTAACATAATTTTAAGTCTAATTTTTGTTATTAACTCAATAACTTTTTTATGATTATAACTTTTTGTGTACTATGTACTTTTATGAAGATTTTCTCTGATGTAAATAAATTGAATTGAATTGAAAACTGATTTTCTCCTATTGTACTGATTATAGTTTTATGTTATTACGAACCTAATATTTTGGAACCCATACTGTTCTGAAATAGTCCTTATCTCATAGTGGCAATCGTTGTTTAATGAGAAAATCGCTTTTGAATTTGGCTATGTGTATACTAGAGGTTCAGTAGAATAAGAAACCAGTTTGGACTACTTTAGACACTGACATTGACGCAAGGCTTACTGTACCGTCATAAAGTAAATTTTAATTAAATTAAATGTTTATTTATGTAAGTAGATGTTTTAAAACACTTTTACACGTCAATATTTTGTTGGTCAACATTTTAAAACTAAATGGCTGACTCTTCCTAGCTGACTGATACCTGAGAAGACCCGCAAAAAACACAAAATCAAAATCAAAAGTCATTTATTCAAACTAGGCTGAGAGTCAGCACTTTTTGAACGACAAAGTTACACACGACAGTCCCCCCAAAATGCCCGCCCTTCGACACTTCCTAATGCTTTAGCTGGGAAGAAGAAGTGGCGGAACAAACTCCCCAGCAGCACAGCTGTCTGTTAAGTTAGAAGAACTTGATTCTATACAATATTGTGTAAGTAATTAATATTATAAAACAAAACATACATTATTCACCATATGTCAGCTAGCACACGCCAATATACCACCAACAGAACATTAAAAACTACACTCAAGCTGAAATAAATAATAAAACAAAATCGTAAACAAAATTTAAAACGTAAATAAAGCCTCCAGGCATAAAGGGCGTGCCCGCTTACATATTCAACGATGCAAATTGATACATACAGCTAAGTTGAAGTTACAATAGTTAAACTAGGACCTCCGGACCAAAATAAAATAACAGTTAATACAAGTAACAATAACAAAAACCATATTTGTTTAATATATATTTTGTTTGTTTATTCTTCCAAAAACAGAGCTTTACATTTTCCATATGATCTAAGTAAATTATTAGCTAGGTTAACATGAATAATAAAACTAAGACGCATAAGGAGCATAATTATTGCTTATGAACTCCACACTAGGTCGAGCCTGTCTCGTGGAGTTCATGAGTGGTATTACCGTATGACTTTGCGTTACAATACTACATGTTACAGTTGAGATTTTAAAGTAGTAAAAAAATAAAAATAAAAAAAAAACAATTGTCTAGGTTTAGAGAAGTGAAACGAAATTAAAACAAAATTAAATCAAATCAAAATCAAAACACAATTAAATCAAATAGAAATCAAAAACAAAATTAAAATAAAATTAAAATCAAAATCAGAATTAAAATCAAAATTAAAATTAAAATACAAAATTAAAATTAAAATCAAAATCAAAATCAAAATTAAAATCAAAATCAAAATCAAAATTAAAATCAAAATCAAAATCAAAATTAAAATTAAAATCAAAATTAAAATCAAAATCAAAATTAAAATTAAAATTAAAATTAAGTTTAATTAAAATCAAAACAAAATTAAAAACAATAAAGTAGTACCTATAGAGGAATATTTGATAGCAGTGTGCACTATGAGTAAGAGTGTGTGTAATGGCCATGGTCAGCACGACGACCAGTCACCACAAGCAGCACCCGTTCACGAGCATAACGCAAAGGTCAGCCATTACCCCCCTCGCCATATTTGAGGGAAGGTGGTAACCCGACCCCCGACGCTACCGCAAGCAGTGACATCTAAGGGAGCATGACGAACTTGCTGCCGGTTGGTCTGACAGAATATTATGAACAGCATGCAAAAGTCATGGTCTCTATTAAAGTCCAAAAAATAAATGTATTATTAGGATTTTAAGTGAGCCTAACAATGCAGGATCATGTCTGGAAGAGTCTTTTGTAGACAGAGCCATTGCAGCTTTGAGCTGACCTGTCCCAACAAGACGGCATGCAAGCATTAATCATCGTGTAGGACTTACCGTGTAGGTCAACCCTACATTACACAATTTGCTCACAAGTTTGCGTAAGCCTTATACAAAATATTCAAAAGCGCAAGACAGTTACAAAGTCATGTATTCAATCTACCCTGCTTGGTACTCGTATTCACAGTCAATTTTCTCTTTGAATGTCATTAAAAATATCATACCCTAAGGAATGCTATATCATCATCAGCATCATTTCAATCGAAAGTCATGCACTGTTGGACATAGGCCGCCGCAAATTTGCGGGGATTTGCCATAATCGCCACGTTTGGCAGGCGGGTTGGCGATCGCAGTATGGTAAAATGGATAGAGAATGCTGCTACCCATTCTCTACTAACTCCTTAAGTCGCCTCTGACGACACCCACGGTAAGAAACAGTCATGTCTTGTAAAACAATAAAAAACAAATATGTCAATATTAAATCTGAAATACTAAGTAAACAAATGGTTTGTTGCTTGGGGGTGAACAATTTTAGAAATTCTATTAGAACATATTCGGTCTTCGATCAAGATCACCAGCCCATAATTTTGACCGACGGCGGCACCGTGGCGGACAGGACTTGCCATAAAGAAAACTTCTTTTCACATTTTCCTACAGCATCCACCATAAACATACACGTCACCATAAAAGGCCGTAATTATTCAATTTTAGGGATCATAGTAACTGCAAACAACACACTTTTGGTCACAATCTGAAAGAATTTGAAGGAAAATCCTAATCCATTGCTACGTAAGTTTGAAAAATTTGCTCGTTCAACAATTTTTGATAACGCAATGTACTGTCAAAATGTATAATTTACCATTAATAGGTAAGTGGGTTGCGGAATACACCGCAGATTGATAATTCCCTTTAGGTTGGATTAAAAACATTTTATCCCGAGAGATAAAAAATAATGTAGTAGTAGCGTGTGTAAATGGAACTTTTTCCATTACTGGCGGTGTAAAACCTTTCGTTTTTTATTATTTCAGTTTCAGTCATAACAATATTTATTTAACCTTTTTTTGCGATTAAATTCTCTAACGAAACACTGTACCATATAATTGACTATGAAGTTAGACCACAAGTCAACCTACAAGGGGAAAAAGTGGAGGGGCGCTGTGACCATAATTGGTGGAGGGATAAGCAATCTAGGATAATATTATAAAGAGGTAAAGTTTTTGAGTTTGTTTGTAAAAAGTAATCCCTGGAACTGACGACGGTCGGATTTGAAAAAAAATATCTTTCCAAGGTATAGCCAAATTCATAAGAAAGATTATATGCTATCTCAAATCACGCTACGACCCTTAGCTGAGTCATCATAATTAAGCTATATTATTCTCATTGCTGGGACACCGGCTTTCGGTGAAAGGGATTGGGCCGTGATATACCACGCGGTCTCAGTGCGGGTTTGTAGATAATCTTTAAAAAATTTGGTGGTTGCATGGTGGTTTCCTCACGATGTTTTCCTTCACTGTTTTGAGAGCAGTAGTGATGGAATTATTCACACAAAGTAAAGCGCTTGCTTGAGTTCAAAACCACGACTAACACCTCGGTCGGAAAGAACGCTTAGTCTATAATAGCGCTGGGGGCGATGGGATACGACGCGACGGGTCGGGGGCCAAAAAGAATTTCACGTGAACGAAGTCGGGGGCAGAAGCTAGTCTTTATATGTATATATAATTCTACTGTATGTGTGTATGTCACTGAACTCCTCCTAAACGGCTGGACCGATTTGAATGATTTTATTTGTATGCGTTTGGGTGGCACCTTGGATGGTTTAGATTCACTGTTGGACTCGGTAGGTGGCGCTGCTATCGAGTTCTAGGAAACAGGACAACGTCTGTACGGTCAGCTAGTATCTTATAAAATTATAACTCAAAACTTACGGTACCGAGAACTTCTGAAATATTACCTACATTTATGTATGAATTTTGTCTTATGTATGAAACAATGCAATCATACTAATATAACTGAATTACAATCAAAACCCATTTTACCTCTTATGTCTACATTCCTTCACAGAAAAGAACAGTCGTTCTATTTACCCCAGTTGCGTTGACAGCGTGATGTATGGTGCTTGCACTTTGATCACATATCTCTTTGCACAGTCGGGCCGCACTGAGTTATACTCGTACGGGCCTCCCAGCCTAGGATTGTCAACAAAGCTTGGACTGTGTGTAACGGAATAACGACCTATTCCTGTTTGAAATAAGGAACACAACTTATTACAGAATATTTTCTTTGTTAAGAAATTTTTTATAGCAGGACTAGGTGTGCACCCGTCTTCGCTTTCGTGTATTTTGGAAATTATCCTAAAAAATTTAGAGTAGCACATGTATCGCAGTTCGTATAGCATTAACTATCTGCCAGGGAAAGTCTTGTCAGAATTGGTTGAGCCGTTTTGGAGATTAGCCGGAACAAATAGACAATATTTAAAATAAAGTATTTTTTTTATATAAGAACCGATAACGGAGGTTACTTTGACATTTTTTCAAAAAAGCACTTCAGTTTTAATTAAATGTATGGAATGTTTAATATAAAAGAATGATAGCTTTTCAAGTGTAGGACAGCCAAGAGTGTAATATTATTTTGTTAAGTTTGGATTACAGTTTTGTAAAGGCCCATCCATTTAAAAGAGTGGGTACAGGAAACCAACAGACTAAGTAGAAGCTATAGTACTAGAAAGTGGTGCAGGGACTGACTTATGTAATTTTGTCGTTCAAAACTGTCGATTCTCGACTTAGTTTGGATAAATGACTTTGATTCGATTTTGAGACGGAATTAATGAGAATTATCACAAACCGTCAACCCTTGCGTAATCCTTTAATTAAATGTTTTGTTGACTGTTTGTAAGTCATTATCATCAGCCTAACCTTTTCCAAACTGTGAAGGGGTCGGCTTCCACTCTAACCGGATGCAGCTGAAAACCAGAATTTTACATGAAGCGACTACGTATCTGACCTTCAGTTTTTGCGTTATACGATACCGCTTGGTAAGACTGATTCTTAGACTCCGGGTTTCTGAATTCCAATTAACAACTGTCAGATCTACAAATGACAGCCGACCCTTATTTGATTGACGTAATAGACTTTTTACCATCCACAGCAGCTGAACAATCTATCCACGCGCGTGGAGCCTTTTATTTAGCCACAAAGTCCTGTATATAAATTGTTAGTAAAGAGAAAGCAAAATGGCGATTTCACGTACGTAGGTAGGTTTTACAAATGCTAGAGCAGTACATCGTTCAAGCTCGTGAAAATGAATTCTAAACTGAATTTAGAATGCGGTTTGAAAATTTTGAAAATAAGAAAAGTTTTATGAACGTCCAATTCCAACCATGATTTAAAAACCGAATTTAAAGTGGGTAACCAGTTCAGGAGGACTGTTGAAGTTTGAACGATTGGTTCAAATGGAGGACCGTTCGAACCAATGCAATCGTGCAAACTTGAGCACGACGTTGGTGTTTTGTAAAAAAAAAAAACATACCTAAATGGAACCAACAGTAGGAACTAGTGGTCCCTTTTTTTACAAAGTTAACTAAACTGCAGACTTTTATTGGTACCTATAGTGAACTAGACCTAGTATTTTTTCGGGTACCTTGGTTCCCATTCGAAGAAATTCACGTGTAGACTACTATAGAAAAATGTTTTGTCGACGGAAGAATAGACAAAATGACTGATTGTACAAAGAATTCTACCGTCATAAACAAGGCGACGTTAAAACGGAAGAGGTGACGTTAGAACTTTATCTATTCTCCAGTCGTCAAAAGTCTACGATGTCAAGCAATCATTTATTATGTGGATGAGAAATCATCATGTGACGTTTCCCGGTCTGAGCGGGCGGGAGGAGATGTCAGACTTTTACTGACCAAAACCCACCCATGTTCCTTCAGTTGCCTATGCCAGGGCCATGGTTACTCATTAGAACAAATCTCGCGACCAGTACAATGTAAAGCATGACGACTAAATTTTAATTAATTTTGACACATGGGGGTTAAACATTTTTACATTCAACAACCCTCTCAGTTCATTTAATCCCGTTGAGTGACTAAAGAAAAAACCACATATCTTAGCGTATCCACCTTAACGACATCACCAACTACCTCCCCGTTGGTATGGCAAGAATAACTGTGTTTGTCGTTATAGAAACGCGAGACTACGGGTCGGCCCATGCTGGGGCAGAACACATGAGATGAAATTGGCTAAAAAGAACTTTGTTTATTGGTAGAATAGAATAGAGAGAGTTGGTGATACTAGCACCTGCTGCATAGTTATGGAAACTTGAGAGGCAATAGTTATTTGTGCAACAAGAGAGCAAAGTCGTTTTTTGCTGCGAGTGCTGATTTTGAATCCTGAGTGTGGCGAGGGATTCAAAGGCACGAGATGCAAAAAACTTTGCTCTCGTGTAAAACATATAACTTTTCACTTCAGCAGCGAGAACACTTTAGGATAAAATAATAAACAGGAACAGATTGTAATAACTATTTATTGTGAATCAAAATAATTAACATTGTAGGTAGAGGTACCAATTCAATAAAATGGTACATTTTAGAAGTTAAAAGTAAAATTACTGCAATTCTGCAAATTAAAAGTAACAGATTTATTTGGCAACGTTATTGTTGCATTGAGTTTAATTTGATTATCTGGGGTTAAGGTTTCTGTTCCGGTTGCGGATTGAGAAGGAACAACGGTGAACGTTGGTGACTCTGATCGGCTTTCTGACTGTGCGTCGTTGAAGTGGATGGACGTGGATGGGCGTGGGTGAAACCAAGGATCCGAGGTCGAATTCAGACTTATTGTTTCCACTATACGCTTACAGATTTTCGACTTATTTTCTATTGAGTCTTCAATTTAGCCTTCTGCAACCGTATTGGACTTCCACCCGCCGTGACGTTTTAAAGTGGTGAGATCGGCTCCGGAATCAGCCAAGAGGGTTGCCGAAGTTCTCCGAAAGCAGTGACCCGTGTATAGCCGAGGCTCTTCCAGTTTTAAGAAAGTGGCAATTTCTCGCGGTATAGCATTTACTCCCATAGGCTGTCTTGAGCATTTATTACTATTACTATGTATGAAAAATCGGTCGGTTTTTATATTGGCTGGACGTAAATGTTGGTATTTTTCTACAATAGTTACATATTCTTCGCGTACGACAAAAGACCTGTCAAGGTTCGTCTTCGTATTTTTCAATTTTACTAACAGTAATTTATCTGAATGCTTTTCGATATTATTAACTGTTAGCTGTAATAGCTCGTTATTGCGACACGCTCCACTGATTCCTATGATCAGTAGGTAAGTACAACCTGTAATGAAAAGATTACGTAATTAATATGCATAATTTAACATTTACATATCTTATTAAATATTTTAACAGTATTGCTAAGCCAGACTAGGATTCATTGCACCTCCAAAAATTAGTAGTAGGCAGTAAGTACCTTTATACAAAACAGTCTACACACAAATTTTAATAACTAAAAACATAGATTCATAGGTACCACTTACTTTAGCGGCAAGAAAATTGCAGTCCGGATTAAGAAATTTTTCTATGTTAAGGGCCGTGAAAATTTTGGACTTTTTAGCCTTATGCCCAACTGACATTCTTTTTAAAGATACGAGTTTTGTGTATGTTTCAATATGCACGTTATGTTTTGTTTTTAAAGTACCTTTCAACATTGAGTAAATACTCCACATTGTAGATGATCGCCTCGTTTGTGATAAATCTAAAAAATAAGATAGCAACACCGTCTGCACGTTATGTTTTGTTTTTAAAGTACCTTTCAACATTGAGTAAATACTCCACATTGTAGATGATCGCCTCGTTTGTGATAAATCTAAAAAATAAGATAGCAACACCGTCTCCGAAAAACTGCTTGCGCCCTTTGTAAGTCTCCATTCATTGAAGACATGGTATGCTTTCAGATATTTCTCGCGAGACTTCTCAGGTAGGAAACTTAATTCTGCATTAATAACTTGTTGTTTTAACTCTTCCGGTGTTAAAATACTGTTCTCGTCACTAGTTTCACTCATATTTTACGATTATTTTAATATTTTTTAACTTATTAAACTCTTTACGCCAGCTACGAAATTTTATTCCCGCTCTTTGATTTAAATTAAGGCGTGTTCGGAAATAGCACCCATGATATTGTATTATTCAAAATATTTATGTAACATGATTGAAACTAGAAATAAATATTTACGGGTTAAATATCGGTTTTATTTGCAGTAAATACTTATTTTCGTTTAAATACAACAATAAGGTAAAAATTCAATAAATTACATTAAAAGACATAATTGTCTTTTTGCAAAATTTCTTTAGTTTGTAAAAATTTCCGAACGTGTTTGTCTTTGAGGTCGAATTCAAAATCGGAACTTCGAAAGGTAGTCTTTGTCTCTCTCTTTCTAATGGCGGGAAAAAGATAGAGTGTAAATGTTTCGAATTGTATGATTAACCCAAGGCTGAATTAGACATTCGCGGCTTGCTGAAAACAACAATAACATTGATTTTACTACCCCCCGACCAACACGGAAGGTAAAACTATTGTGTGCACTTCGACAGATTCGCATGTTGTAGGCTATATCTGTTTCTATTTCATCATCATTTCAGCCGTAAGACGTCCACTGCTGGCTGGATGCTGGCTAGGCCTCCCCAAACTTGGGAGGCTTTGCCATAATCACCATGCTTGGGAGGCGGGTTGGTAATCGCAGTATGTTGGTAAAATGCATAGAGAACGCTGCTGTCCATTCTCTGTTTCTATTTGTAAATAGAAATATAATTAAGTAGGTACTTAAAACCATCATCATGTCCTTGCCTTTTCCCAACTAGGTTGGGATCGGCTTCTAGTCTAACCGGAAGCAGCTGAGTACCAGTATTTTACTTGGAGCGACTGCCTATATGACCTCCGCAACCCAGTTACTGGGTGATACGATATCCCTTGGTAAGACTGGTTGTCAAACTTTCGAGCTTCTGATGACCCGTAACGACTGTCTAAGATCTACGAAAGACAACCGGGAGCAACGGCTTAACGTGCTTTCCGAGGCACTGAAGGGTCTTGGTATGTGAAGATGGACCCATCCACGGACCAACCTTGGCAAGAGAAGCTTAGCCTGAACGATTGACCCGTACGGCTGTTATTACTTAGCCACAACCCTCTTAAACAAAACCATGCAAGAAAAATACATACTTTAAACGGCTGAAAAATGTAGTGAACCGGAAAAGTAGTAGAGGCTTCTACGGAAATACATGAGACTTAACCCTACCGCATCCAAAAGTGGGTCCTTATGACTAAGTAACCAGTCTTGCCACGTACGGGAAAACTACCAACATTTAGCCTGCATCGTGAATAAAAAAGTGTATTCCCGGGAAATACCGCAGTGTTGCGGAGGTCACAGTATAATAAAACCGGGATTTATGATCGGACCTGATTGTGGTTTAATTTTCACGGGATTCATAATATTTTGGGCCATCTGTTATACGTGTAATGGAATGGAAATGTGTTACGTTATTGGAAAAAGTATTAGTTGATTTTTTTTATTGCTGTATGAGTCTGCTGTTGACCTCGATCACGCCTGACGGGGAAAGGTTTTATTGGATTATCAACATATTAATTCGTGAAGCAAAAATTTTGAACCCCTTTTTACAATAAATATACGGACGAAGTGCGATGTTTCGTACAGTAAATGTATGTACGGAGATGAGTACAGAAAGCTAATATTTTTTTAATTATTGTCAAATTTCGTATTTTCTAATTACATATGTCGATTTTCGACCACTGGACGGCCACTAGCTTGAATAAAATGTCATTTAATTAATTCTGTGGCAGACTTCATTACATATTATAAAAAAAAAAAAATTAAAAATTTTAAAAACCCCCGACACAAAAACCTAATTTCCCTTTAAAAAGTAAAAATAATAAAAAAAAACTCACTCTCGATTAATTCATCAATATTCCCTTTCAGTGCGCTTTCATTTGAGACCCCAGTCGAGTATATTTGCTGACATTCGGTTACCCTTCCCCACGTTCTCCCCCACAACTTTTAAACGGCTCGACCGATTTTCATCAAACATATCTAAGAACACTCGCACATAAGTCACCTTTAATACAATTTTTTTTTTATTGAAATCGCTTCGTCCGTTCGGGAGCTATGATGCCACAGACAGACAGACACACAGACAGACAGACAGACACGTCAAACTTATAACACCCCTCTTTTTGCGTCGGGGGTTAATAAAGTCACTTCGCTGTCTATCTGTCTGTCCCTATGTATGCTTATATCTTTAAAACTTCGCAACGGATTTTGATGCGGGTTTTTTTAATAGGTAGAGTGATTCAACAAAAAGGTTTATATGTATATAACATGCATAAAATAGTAAAGAAACACTTATAATTTTAGAGGTTTCTAATGTGATGTCATAAATAAACTCATTTTTTTGCGCTTACATTGCGAACGCTGGCTGAACCCGACGAAATAGATCAAAATAATGTACTACAGTATTGTACACCTTATAAAGTTCTACAAAAAAGTCTGCGATAGTATATGTCTATCTCTTAGGGATAACCCACGATAACCATTTTTTATCCTTTAATTTTTATGAGAAATAATGGCTTATTTACGAAGCGATTTTAAGCAATACGGCATTAATTCTTATCCAATTAAATACATTAGATATGTTGTGCATTTCATGTAGATCAAAATTGCCTTTTACAGCATATCATTAAAATGAATATTTTAGAAGATATCAGAGATTAGGCTAGCGGGCCGTCCCGCGTCCGGCCATCTCGCTTGGTAGTGGTCGGGTAGTGCAGGATTAGTAGGATTGTAATTCATATTACTTGGGCTTCATAGTAAATGCCTCATCATGTGTGTTCGAAGTACTCAAAATAAAGCTAATTGTATTATTCCAAGTAAGAGACCGCGAAATATGGCTTAGATGTTTAGATTTTTGGATGGATTTGGATTTTTGGTTATCCTGGATACTTACCATATATAGCATACCATAGATATTTTATCCCGGTAGTAGTTTCCCGGGTGATATTTTCCGACAGCTATACGGGCAAAGCCACTGGCCAAAGTACTTTTTTTATAACTATGTTTAATTTGGTGTCTGGTAAATAACTGAGTGTTTATATAGGTAGAATATGAGCGTTAAGAAAAACCAGGCAGACTTATATTCAATTCAATCCAGCCCTATGTCGCAGTCTCCTTACTCTGAATACTATTAGTTTTATTTTAAGTACATCAAACACACAAGATATGTAAGAATCGTAGCAGGTGGCGTTCCGTAGTTTCTGCCTACCCCCATGGGAAAAAGGCGTAGTTTTATGTATGTATAACATGGATTAATACATTCTTACCGCGGTAATACGTCCTCTTGCGATAATTTCCGACATCTACGCGGGCGAAGCCGCGGGCAAAAGCTAGTATAATATAAATAGTTCTTGTTGTACAGCTTCAGCATTGTACCTTTCGGAAGCTGAAACTCAGTCTAATCAACAATGTAATCTAAAAAACACGAACAAATCCTCGTTAACCAGACAACTTGATCAAACGATAAAAAAGGTGATCAACTGACTTAGTACAAGTAGCCAAGTTAAATGAATACAGCGTTTAAAGTGTAAACTTTTTATTACTTTAATCTTGTTAGGGTTGTAGAGTATAATCTTTGCTGCTGCCCTTGAGGAAGTAAGTGACGTGTTATTTAGTTTTTATCCCTCTTCATCCAGTAGGAAGGATAAGTAAACGTTTATGGTGGGCTGGTGTGAATACAGACTAAATTATTAATGAGTTTAGGACTTATTTTGCGAATGGGTTTTTCTCAACGGTTTTCACTGATGTGGAGGATTCTTGGTAAGCAATTTTGTTTTCCTATAATATTGAAATCTTTAAATAGCTAACCGAAAATAAGGTCGATTTTGTGCTTGGCTGAGTGACCGCTTAGTTCTTATAAAATAACAAAGGAGTTTGGTACGGTTTTCACCATAAGAATTTATTCCGGAAGGATTATGTGTGTAAATATTAACCTTATTTACATAATATAAACTTGACGTTTTGTCAGGTCATAAAAAAAATAACCAACCAAATAATCAATAAAGGTACATTCCAATCACTTTAGATATATAAAATTACTAACACTGATTTTTTTCCATAATAAATCCTACATAGTTCCTTTTTATGATGGATGCGTAACGGTAGCCCGCAAAATTCGAAACAAAATTCGAAATTCGAATTTTGCAATTTGCAGATAAGTGTCAGGTTACATGCTGATTAAAATATGGCTCACGGCCGTTATAAATATGGCTTTAACATGGGTAAAATGACTTTGAAATCATCAATACAGCCCTTGATGATTTTAATGATTATAATTGTGTAAATACTTAAAAAGCAAAAAACTAAAGAAAAATTTGGTGCGCTACTCTGGCACTGCTTCCTATAAACTTTCATTTTTAACTGAAACTAATACTTTTAAAGTAATCATTTGATTTTATTTTCTTTGTCAATAAAACCTAGCTTTTCTAAATTTTCGTCAGCCACAAACACAAAGCTTTGCTTGGACTTTATTCGTTTCTATTTTAAAGCCTGCACACTTGCACAGTCTCACAATGCCTGCAGTCTCGAGTTCCGGTAACAAGTTGTCCATATAACCCTCACCCACTCGGAATGACAATACCTTTTTCACACAGTAGGGACTGCAAAATTCATTGCTTCATATAATTGAACATTCGTCAGCTTGACAATAAAAATAACGCAATGGATATTGTTCAGCTGTCGAAATGACAGGAGTTGTCGTTCCGACTGTGTTTCGAAAATCTATTATTTAATATAATAAAGCTGAAAAGTTTGTTTGTATGTTTTTGAACGCGTTAATCTCAGGAACTGCTGGTCCGAATTGAAAAAATATTTGTGTTGAATAGCCCAATTATTGAGGAAGGCTATAAGCTATATAACATCACGCTATAATCAAAAGAAGCGGAGCAGCAACGAAAATTGGACGAAAACTGGTAGGCAATTCGATGCGACGGGAAGGGTCAGGGTGGCAAAAATTTGACGTGGACGAAGTCGCGGACACAAGCTTAATAGATATTTAGCGTTGTTCAATTAAAGTGCAAAGTCTGTTTACCATCAACTACCTATTTACAAAATGTGCACTCCTGCTGAAAAGCGTTGATTTTTGTTCATTTATTGGCAGTCTTAATTGACTCGCAAGACTTTTTGATTGCTCATTCAGTCTAGTGGATCGCGGGCAAGGAATAATGAATTTTAGAGAACGCTTCATGAATTTGGTTCCCCAGTTGCGGTGCGGAATAAATCCATACTATTATTATAAATGCGAAAGTAACTCTGTTTGTCTGTCATCTTTTCTTCACTTAAACTACTTAGACGAACGTTATTTTTGAGAGCTAGGTAATCTAAACAAGGACGAAGGCTACTTTTCATCTTACATATTTGCATTAAAAGTGATAAAATGCAAAAATAAACACACTTGGAGTCGCAGCCAAAACAATTTAATAAAATATGATTGTTGAATATATTTGAATGTATTTGTTAATGATAAAATGCACTTTACCATCGAAATGACACCAATAATACAGCAATTATTGGAATAAAAAACTTTTTAACAAAAAATTAAACCACCGAAAAACTGAAAAGCATAAAATAATAAACCTTAAAATTATGAGTCGGCGCTTTGAGTGATCCTTGTTCATTGATTTTTCAGCGCCGACTCAAAATTTTAAGGTTTATTATTTTATGTTTTTCAGTTTTACGGCGGTTTAATTTTTTTTTTAAAGTATTTATCTTATAATTTTTTGTGGCTTTAATGTACTAATAACACTTGGCAAGGTATACCCTATCCAACAATAAAAAGAATTATCAAAATCGGACTACTCTGTACAAAGTTATGCGTGTTTATACGTTACAATCAGTGAGTGAACAATCATCCCCTGTTTTCCAACCCTTAGGGTTCGATTTTGTTTTCCAAATTTATATGGAACCACCTTGGGAGTATACCCTTTCCAATAGAAGAAAAATTGTCACAATCGGACCACTATGTAAAAAGATATGCGTGGTCATACATAAAAAAAAAAATATACGCGTCGTATTGAGAACCTCCTCCGTTTTTTTTCGTCAGTTGAAAAAGGCCAAAAACATCAAAATGACCTATAGTAATACGGGGACATTCTCTAAACCAACAAATTTCCTCAAGAGACACCAAAAAAAATATGCCGAAAATATTTATAAAGCGTCGAATGTTGGCAAGAACGTTTCCGGTATGCTCAAGGGAGACATAAATCATTAGAACACAGAGATCACCCTTGGGACGAGTGCTTGTACGGAATATGCTAAATTATATCACCCAGTGAGGTAGTGCAGAAGTCCTGTACCTGTCGGTCTATTCTGGAAAACAGACTCGACTTGAAAAATAAGGTGAAGTGAGCTGTCAATTCCTAGCAACAGGAAGAAAGACAGCTCATTTCAAGTTTAGAATAACATAATCAGTCTATATTGTTTCAACCGCTGGACACAGTCGGGTCGTAGTCTACCACACGGGCCCAGTGCGGGTTGATAGATGTCACATGACTTCGAATTTTTGGTTCGAGTACATGCCGGTTTCCTTTCGATGTTTTCCTTTACTGTTTTGAGAGCAGTGGTGATGAAATTATTTACACAAAGTAAAGCGCCTACCAGAGTTCGAACCCTGGACCTACAACTCGTAAATCGGGGCCGATACCACTCGGCCACCAGTGCTCTATTTCAAGCTTACTTCACATAAGTTAACACGGTGATATTTTTACAGAATAGACCGTCTGACGTGTTCTGAGTGGATAATACGAATGGACAAAAGTAAGGTAGGACATTTCCGGGCTTGGTAAAGCAACATACGAAAAGTGCGACGGGTAGCAGCTAGATAGAAATGACTTTTTTTTTTCGATGGGAAATCATCAAATGACTTCTCCCGCTCTGGGCGGAGCGGGAGAGCCGCACTACGCTAGTTGTTTGACGCGTTTTTGTATTGTAACAACTGGATTTTTTCGGGAAACCATTTATTTGTAATGTACAGCATACTCGTTACAAAATAGTTTTTACTATTTTACATGTTCGTAAAGTGTGTATACCTAAAGTGTGTGTACCTTTGAACAATTTGTTGTACGGGAGATGTGGTCGGTTGTAGACGAAACATCCTCTACGATCGATTGCCGGCGTAGCAACTACTACAGTCGTAGTCGGTGGCCGAAGTAGCAACCGATTTTTTTTTTTTTTTCTGGATGGGAAATCATCAAATGACTTCTCCCGCTCTGGGCGGAGCTGGAGGGCGTGTCAGACTTTCACTGACTAAAACCCAGCCGTGTTCCTTTAGTTACTCATATGCCAGGGCCATGGTACCTCGTTTGAACAATCTCGCAACCTTGGCAGGAGAAATGACGATTAGACTACTCTACTCTTAAATGGAAAAGAAATGTAATTTCTTGTCTTTTCCCTTTTTTGTACAGATTAGTAGGCAATGTAATTCCTTGACTTGTTCTTTTTAGTGAAGCGACAGAAAAATTGTGATTTCCAACTCGTAATTCGTCGCCAGGGTCGTGAGATTTGTTCGAAAGAGTTACCGTGGACTTGGCATATAGGCAACTGAAGGAACGTGGGTGGGTTTTATTCAGTAAAAGTCTGACACGCTCCGCCCAGAGCGGTAGACGTCATTTGATGATTTGCCACCCACACAAATAAAGGGTGGTAAGGTTGGACACGCCACAATTGCGGCGGTAAGTCCCCTCTTTGAGGAGTGGATAGAGAGGCGTCACGGCGTCCTCACCTTCCGCCTGACGCAGGTTCTCACCGGGCATGGGTGTTTCGGTGGGTTCCTGTTCAGGATAAAGCGGGAGGATACGCCCGGGTGTTTCCATTGTGAGGATCGTCTAGAGGACACGGCGGAGCATACGGTGGAAGTTTGCCCTGCCTGGGCGGAGCACCGCCGTGTCCTCGTGGAGGCGATCGGCGGCGGCGACCTCTCGCGTCCGGGCCTGGTGCGAGCCATGGTACGGAGCGAGAGGGAATGGGAAGCCGTCACCTCCTTCTGCGAAGCAGTAATGCTTGCGAAGGAGGAGGCGGGGCGGGTGAGGGAGTGGCAGTCTCTGCGCCCTCACGTCCCTAGCCGCCGCAGGAGGAGACGCCCCGGGCGTCGAGAGTCGATAGCGGACTCCCGGCCACCGTATGCGCGAGCTTGCGGGTGGCGAGCAATGGGTAGCTCGCTGCCCGGTAAGGACCAAGCTCGGGTCGACGGCGCGCAGTGTTCCACGCGCGCTTCAAAGAGATGTCAACAGCAGTGTAGGGGTCTACTAGGACCGATGCCTGCCGGGGTCGCGTGATTGTTCGAAAGAGATACCGTGACCCTGGCACATGGGCAACTGATGGAACATGGGTGGGTTTTAGTCAGTAAAAGTCTGACACGCCCTCCCGCTCCGCCCAGAGCGGGAGAAGTCATTTGATGATTTCCCATCCTGAAAAAAAAAAAAAGTGGTAGACTAAAAAAAATATTATTTATTTTTTCTCTTGAATTGAGTTATTCCACACAAAGCGTAGAGTGAGCCTTCTCCACATTTAAATGTCATGTATATGTATAAGAACTTGTTTCTTACCGCCGTACCTGCTCAAGGTTTTTATGTTTTTATATCATTTATATTTATCTTGTGTGCAAACTTAAGTATCTGATGAAGGCAAAGGAAAGATTATAAAAATTCTTCAAGTTTTCAAGCCTGAAATAATATTTTAGTATATCTTCGCAGATATGTGTTGCTCTTTTGTATGTGTTTCTATATATAAGTTAAGTATTAGTAGGCGTGGTGGCGATTCTGGAGACGATACCTATTTTCAAAGTGAGAAAAAATTATTCAAAAAATATTTGTTCACAAAATACTCCTGTCTATCTCTTAGGAAAATACTAGAGTGCAGTCTGTATACCCGCAGTTGCTCCAGTGGTAAATAAAGGCTTTGTTGTAAAATAGCTTATACCAGAGGCATCGCCCGCGTACTGTACATTTAACCTTCCTCTTGAATGAATCTGTCAAAATTATATCCGTTTCTTTTTTTTTATATACACATTGACATTGATAATTTTTATATATACAATGACATGATTATTTACTTTGTAAAGTATCGTATTGTTTTAATTATTGTGAATGTGAAGACTATGTGGGTCTTTTTTAATTATTTTTTTTTTCTTTCGTTCTCAGTAATCACGATCTGGCAGTTTGAGTAATTTATGTGGCCTACCCAAATGTCCTTTCTTTGGTACTGTTCGTCAAAGCGTTGGGCTCCTTATCTTCCGAGTTGAGCTAAACGATTAGTGACAAATGCTTGCACTGACTGGACAGGTCCACTCAATCTGTGTGGTTCTTTCTTCAAAAGACCATTTCAGTCACCAATCTACATGATCTTCACATGATGTGAACAAGATTATGTCTGGACTTTAAAAGAGACTGTGACCTCTGAGTTTGTTTCGGCCTTTCTTCTCAGAGTAGTCAGTTAGGAAACGCCGAACTCATCTAGTTAAAAAAAAAATATAATTGACATGTAAAAGTGTTTGTACAAACCTACTTACAGAAATAAAATCATTTATCATTTATCATTTATCATTTATCATTTATCATTGATGAAAACCGCATTAAAATCCGTTGCGTAGTTTAAAACTTCTAAGCTTACATACGCGAGAAACAACTTTGTTTTGTACTGTTAAGATATGTGTTAATTGAAATTTCCAGAATACTGCAAGCAATAATGTTTAAAAAAATGTTGTATCGCTGATTTTGTAATATCTACTACAAGTTACAAAACGTTAGTGATAGATAATAATGTTGAAAACTAAATAAATTAGTATTGTAACAAAACAATCTCGTAGCAGTTGCTACACCGGGAACCGACCGTAGCGGTTGCTACACCAGAAACGAACCTTAGCGGTTGCTATCTCGGCCACCGACTACGACTGTAGTAGTTGTTACGACGTCAATCGATACTACACATCTCCTTAACAACAAATTGTTCATATGTAGCTTATACACATTTTACGAACATGTAATAAAATAACAAAAAAAACAATTTTCTAACGAGTATGCTGTACAATCCATTACAAATAAATGGTTTCCCGAAAAAATCCCATTGTTACAATACAAAAACGCGTCAAACAACTAGCGTAGTTGCGGCTCGTAAATTCTGAGCTATATTCCAGTCGGCCATATTGTTTGAAAGCTGAACTAAGCTCGTTAAGCCTTCAGGAGGCTCTTAGCATCTCGTGTGAGGAAATTTTTAGAGATAATGTATTAGGAAGGTGAGGCTTAGTTATGAGATCGGTGAAGGGTGACAATTTTATTTTAAATGGTTTTGGCAGCAGTAGCTATTAAATATTGTAGTCCCGAGTTCAAAAAGTAGTAACAAACTTTTATACATTGATTAGATACGTTTTAAGTTAACTGATCAGTGACCAAGATTATACTAACTAAAATATATGTAAGGTGGCATCAAGATGTAGGTGTTTGGAAGACTTGCGTGCAGTCGATGATGACAGTTTACGAATAGTTTACTAAAACTTTTTGTGTTTTTTTGTAATCGTGTATCATCCCAATTCCCATGTATGTATGTACCTACCCATATTCATACAAATAACTGATTTCATTTGATAACTTCGTAGAAAACATAACCTCGACCATCTGCGGCTGAAGTTTAAAGCTCCGGTTCCGGCACAAACAAGAATCAGCTAAAATTTGGTCTGGTTCTAGGAAACTCCGGGATAATATTTAGAGATTTTGTCCCTGAAACAACAGTGCGGACAGCTGCAGTATAAATATAAAACACGATATTGTGACTACAAAACCGAAAAAAGTGCTCTTATAATTCTGTTTGCTAGATTTCTGATGTTAGCTCAGACACTCAGCAAGTATTCATTTTAGTAACTGTTTTAGATTAGAGATTTAATTTTCTGTTGGGTTATGAAATAAAAGCTGTCAACCTAAAGTGACCATTTATTTTCCTCTGCTAATATCTGGTTCGAGGTGGCGTTTGGTGGGAAAAGAGTTTCTGCAAGAATTTGAGGGACGCCTTTGCCCAACAGTGAGACAGCACTGTATCATGCCGGACGTAAAGAATAGGACCATCCTATTTCTACTCGTGGGTAATCACAAAAGGCGACTAGGGACATACTAGAGAATGGGCAGCAACGTTCTCTATGCATTTTACCACCATACTGCGATGGCAATCCCCCCTAATATGTTTGAGGAAGGCATATGTTCAACAGCGGACGTATTCAGCTGAAAAGATGAGATATTACAGGTTTACAAAAAAAAAAAATATACCTCAAAAAGCTTTCCTGGGAGGATTTGGGGGACGCCACCGCCCAGCAATGGGACAGTATAGATTAATCGGAAACAACTCCGATCCGTTTTTACGAAACCAATAACATTTTTCCTTTCTTTATCTTCGTACTACAAACATATCGAAACGCATGTCCCCATAATAAAACCGATATCAAAATTAAAACCATAAATTGGGTTGCGGAAATCGGACGACATACGAGTATGTCGTGGAACTCATTCTCATAAAACAAGCAATACCATACATATTATGAGGAAAGAAGCGAATGTTTCCGCGCTCTAGAAGACACGCAAGACCATGCTATTCTGAGGGCTACTATAATCATTGTCGGGGCAGGTGACGTGCAAGGAAGGTCAAGGTAACAGATAATAGCTGGAGCGCATATTTATGGCATGAAGTCGCATGACACTTGACTTAACTTACTTTACTTACCGATATAATAGGTCTAGTTTCCCGCACACTAACCAGGTTTTTCTAAGAACTAAGCTAAGATATGAAGGAGTTATAATTTTTTGTGACGCACTTAAGCATTCTGGTATTTACAGGGTGTTTGGTGCATAAACTGACATTTTGTTTTGGAGAATTGGGTGAGGCATGTCCTTTCTTTCACCCCATGCCCTTAGACCCCATGCCCTTAGTGTCACTGTAATAGAGATACTATTATTTTTTTGTTTGTTGTTGTATTTGCACCAAATAACTTTTATTGCTTTCTCTAATGCAGCGACTGAAAGCGTTTACGGTTAAAGGTTAAGATACCTCAAAAATATAAAGGCACCGGTTTCAAATAAAGGTTGAGCTATACCGATACCTTTAAAAATAAAGGTTGGACTTAATAGTTAACCTTTACACGATTTCGGTAGCGAAAAACATGCAAGATGGTGTGGCGCGGGTGCAGGGGGGTGTCGAACACGTTAGAACTAGTATTTGTACGAGGCGGTGCATCAAAGAAAACCCCTATTTATTAAGGTTTAGGTATTGCTACCGAAATCATTATAAAGGTTTTAGTGCTTCTACCGAAATATACCTGTATGTATTTCCAACCTTAAAATTCCGCTGATATACCTACGCTACGGTATCGAAATTTTTCGGTTACCCAAAATTAACGGTAGGACGTCATACCGAAATTTAAAGGTATCTTAATTTTTGGGTAATTCAGTACCTGCTCTAATGTATGGTTATTCTAAAAAAATAAACATAAATTCTTAGCATAGATAACATCAAAAAAATTGACGGGCTTTCAAACTCTTAAAACTGTATTAATCTATGAATAACAGCGACACTTAGGGGCACTTAGGACATGGGGTCTGTGGGTGAAAGATAGCACATGACCCACCCAATCCCCCAAAGAATTTGGCGGTCCATACGTCAAACACCCTGTATAATAAAGCTCCTTAAAAACAAAGTCATCCATTAATAAGGATAAAGTTCGTTTATACACCTAATTAGACTGCATAGTTATATCTGTACTAAATATTTAAAACCAAACGGGTATACCAAAGCAGCTAACCGTGTTGTCACCTGCCTAAGACATTTTTTTTCCGGATGGGAAATCATCAAATGACTTCTCCCGCTCTGGCCGGAGCGGGAAGGTATGTCAGACTTTTACTGACTAAAACCCACCCGTGTTCCTTCAGTTACCCATATGCCAGGGTCACGGTATCTCGCTTGAACAATCTCGCTGCCTAAGACATGCAGGTAACTTTCGGGTATATTCAAGAAAACTTTTCGATTTATGTGTACGGCGACACGGTAAGCGCGGTGTCGTTGTCTGCTCCAGTTTAAACTAAGTTTATGGATAACATTTTTCATTCAAGTGTCGTGTCTAATGCCTTTGTACTTTGTTAAAAAACGAGCAGATATAGTTGATCATTTTAAAGGTAATTGCTAATCCATTGCTTCAGATGTTCTAAAAATGTGTCTGCTCAAAAACATAAAGAACGCAATGTATGTTGTTGAAATGTCAAATTGAAAACCAGTTCTAGTTTTAGTGTGTTACACAATCACCCCAATGGCCTGAACACCATAACGACTTCGTGCTTCACTATCATTCTGTTAGGTTCAATATTATAGTTAATTCTATATGAAATCGATTTTAATGTTTCTTAAAACAAGTCCTTCGTGCTTGTCAAAGGAAATCAAATACCTACATAATGTTCCGGCGACATGTCGCGTGACGTATCACAGTCATAACTGTCATGGCGGCGTTCCCGCCACTTTTATTGCGGAAAGCCTACAGGATCCAATCGGCGACATGTGTCCCGCTTCCCCAGTTGTTTCCAGCAAACGGCGGAAACGCAATATCGTCCAAATTATATATGTTTACACGGTGTTTCCTTTTTGTTTTTGCAAGGAATGTGAACAAAAGAGGTTCTAAGAATTTCTTTTTATTTTTCAATAATATTTTTTTTTTTTGTAGGTACTAATATTAATAAAGGTGGAAAAGCAGCAAAATTACCCGAATTGAATTTTTGAGAAAGAAATTCGACCAGAGCAGGTGGACCTGTGGTAACAGCTACGAATTACGAGTTGTAGGTCGTAAGTTCGAATCGAAAGGTGCTTTTTAGTGGTGGTGATATTATATACACATAGTACCTATATAGTTTCATCACCACTTACACCATGCGCTCAAACAAGGTGAAGGTAAATATCGTGAGGAAACCGTCATGTCCTTGAACCAAAAATTCGAAGACATTTCACATCTCATCATCATCATCATCATATCAGCCGTAAGACGTCCACTGCTGGACTTAGGCCTCCCCCAATTTGGGGGGCTTTGCCATAATCGACAGGCTTGGCAGGCGGGTTGGCGATCGCAGTAAGGTGGTAAAATGCATAGAGAACGCTGCTGCCCATTCTCTAGTAAGTCCCTTAGTCGCCTTTTACGACACCCACGGGAAGAATTGAGGTGGTGTTATTCTTTACGTCCGGCACCACACGGTACGGTACGGTACGGTATTTCACATCTACCAACCCGCAATTAGCCCACTCGCTCTCACCGAGACAAGGCCTGTGTCCCAGCAGTAGAATTATTATTGTCTGACAATGTAAAGCTAAATTCTGTACATCTTATAGTAAATCAAGTGCACTTACTTTGCCGTGGCGTAACCTTCGCGCCTTCCGCGAGCAAAAACGTTGAAACGTGTCGTCTAAAACCTCGAGTGAAATATTGCGGTGGTAGACAGTCAGCCGCTCGTAGGTAGCAGTGACTATTTATATACTGTTGCTAGCTTTGAACCTAGCATATTATTGTCTTCTACCCTTCTACCTTGAGTCAGGTGAGAAACTTTAAGAAAAAGGTTGGCTATCCAATTTGGATTGTTAAATTGTTCTTGTGGACTTGTTTGTTGTTGTTGTTATTAGCCCGTTAGTTGAGCATGAGTTAAGTCAATTATTTTTCTTCTTTTTATCTATTGAATCAAACTTACATTACTTGAATGCTTTTTATGATAAAAAATCAAATTTGAAAACCTCCGACTCAAACAAAAGCCCTAAAAAGTAAAAAAAAATACGTATTGGCCCTTTAAGTTTAATAGAAATTTGTAAGTGATATTTTGATCAAAGGAACGTCGTGCCAAAACGGTTGAATCAATTATCATAAAACATTTCGAAAAACCACCGCTAGAAAACCTATAATACTTTTAAATATAAACACCGCGTCCAAGTCCGCGTCCGTTTAAGAGCTACGGTGTCACAGAACAGACACACATAGTGCTCAAACTTATAACCCACCCTTTTCGCGTCGAGGATTACAAACATTCCTAAGTATTGAAAAGTTATCATCACAAATCTAAATGTGCATATAAATATCGACCTACTAGTGTATTCTAAGTCTCTACTTCATTCGTAAATCAATTTGTAAAAAGAAAAGCATGAAATTTCCAGCTAGCCCATTCTTCGTAACAATGAAACATTAATTCTCTTATGTAAAAAAAATATACAAGACTAAAAGTAAGTAGGTAGGTAATGCAGTACAACGACGAACATTTTTACGCCAATGGACAATAAAATTTGTTTGGTAACAAGTTTTAAAATATCACGGCGCTGTCTCTACCAAGTTGGTTTTAAAGAAATAAACTAAAGTGGGCCAATTGCTAACTTTATAGTTCTATGTCTTGTAGTCATAAAGTTGAAGACGGCACCGAAATGTTTGAGGAATTAAGTAATTGTAAATGGCTATGGAGTTGGAAGAAGCTAATGTAGAATACAAATTCGAAAGACGAATTCACTAGCAGCTATTTAGTAGCGACTTCATAATTTGAATAAAGATTTTCCAATTATATTTGAACAGAGTTGGGTTTTTGAAACGAAATTCTCAGCAAGTATACAGCTTGCGGTAGGAGTAAACTTTGTTACGAAAATTGTAGAGAACGTCACATCTCGACTATATATTATTATATTTAATTAAATGAGACGAAGAGAAAGAGAGAGATCGTTTTAATGGTTTACGAGGTTGCTGATTCCATTACTGAGGTCAAAATTGAAATTCAAAGTGGCGGAGGCAGAAAATATAAAAAAAAAATGGTCATGGGTGTCGTTTTTGAGGTCTTCGTCGGTGTTGAAGCTGCGTGAGACCTTCATAAAATCTAGAAAATACTCGCTCATCCATGGTAAAAATATTTGTCAGTCAGATTTTATCACCCAGTACCACCGTATAAATCTCACATTAAAAACTTGAAGTGAGCTTGAAGTCGTTGAAGTAAGCTGACAATTGTGCCAATTCAAGTGTCTCATTTCAAGTTGAGTTCACTTCACTTAAGTTTTCATGGTGCCATTTTTAACAGAATAGACAAAATACAGGCACATATCGTAATTCACGCTTCTGGCATCCCCAACGAACAGTCGGGAATGTTTGAAAGTTTGTGGCGCCCAGGTGGATGTGGACCGACCAACTTCAAACGACTTTTAAAACGATTCACACCTAAATCATTTATTGTTTGTCTTACAATGCACCTGGATCTTACAGCTTAGTTTATTTAGCACTTTTACTGAAACTTTGCCGACCTTCATTCATATGTGCAGGTCACATGATGGAAACTAGATATGGTACTTATATACTTAACGTTTATAAATAATTACGTGCCTAAACATGCCCGTTTTATCAATCGATATAAGTGTATATTTTCTGCACATAATGACACAGTATATCGTTATTAGTTATGTGATACAAATCATGGTGTCGTGCCATTCAATTTATTAAATAGGGCAATTATAGGCAAGTTCTGCGTTTTCCATGTAAAAAAATAATGAAATACGTTTTCCGATAGTTAGGTGAATACCACACAATTATTCTTGAAATAAAAATTTCAAGGAAAAGGTGGATCAGCTACTCGTATTTTAAAGAATGTTTACGACTCTATCCATATCTAATCTAGTATCACGAAGAGAAAAGATTGGATTGTTAGAAAAGAGTTTTTAACGCAGCATGCGGTAGGAGTAACCTTGTAGAAAAAGTCACGTAGCGAAAAGGCGTTATGCCCCCCCATGCAGCTTTTTATACATATCATAGGCAACAAGCACACTCTGCTTAACGTCTTAAGTAATTTCATTTGTACAAAAATTGGTTAAATAGAAATAAACATATATTTTATAAATACTAACAATACATGGAAGAGCAGAGTCTTTTAGTACAGGCTTTATACGCTTAAAAGAAGGCTCCAATCACCACAAAAGCTATTTTTTTTAAATTCGTTTAAACCTTTTTAATTTACATTTTTCACTTTCATTTTCATAGGCAATAGAGACAGAGGGAGATTTGTCTTCAAGGTTTTCGAGGGTACTGAAGCTGAGGTAAAAATGAAAATTATAGATGGCAGCTGCGAAAATTTACCAATTTTTTATCATGGCGTAAGAACTTCTTTTCTGACGGGCGTTCTCCGACCGAAACATTTTTGTATGTTTGGTATTCACGCTAAAACGTCTGAACGGATTTAGATGAAATTTGACACATGGATAAACCATGACCTGGATTGGGACATAGAATATTATCCCGATATTCCCACTGAATCAAGACTTATGCGGGTGAAACCACGAATCTCAGCTAGTTTTTAATAAACTCAAATACTTGTCGATTTACGTACTAGCTTTCCAGATTTGATTGCAAAGGCACGTCGCGTCGCGTCAGACTTGGCACAAATATTTGTATGGCCTATTTGTACAAATATTTGTTCTTAGTCTGTAATATTCTCGTATTATTCGTTCTGTATTTGTATTAGCACCCATGTCTCAGGGTCTTATTCTGTCAAATAGTGTGAAATGTAGGTTTTTAAATAGAAACGAGTGGGTATTGTCACGCGTAAGTGTGGACATAACAGTTATTGAAACCATTTATGGAATGGGACAATTAATCGGAAAAAAATCTGAACTGTTATCATATTTCTCCTGTCCTTATCCCAATGTATTTCCCTATTTAATCCTCTATTAGTCGTCACCTGGATTGTTACAGCATTTCTAACCATACCATCATTAACATAGTCCATCCATCGTTTCTTTGGTCTCCCTCTACTCTTAAAGTGATCGACATTCATACTCAGTACTTTCTTCACGACATTTTCCTCATCCCTCCGTATCACGTGATCATGCCATGACAACCGATTGCCACACAAATTTTCAGGGGTCCATGACTTAACTTCGAGAGTAATTTGTCGATGAATGAAAAGTCGACTGAACGATTGTTCGAATGGAACTTATTGCGAAACAACTTTTTATCGCGAAACGCTACTTAGACTGAACGATTCATCGAATATTTATAAATCGATGGACTGTTGTTTTGAATGAGTTTTAGTCATTATATAGTTTTATAATTGAAATAAAATTATTTAAACTAGATGTTTCGTAACATATTATTTCATCCATAATCGAGAAAATCAAACACTTTTAATATATCGTATGTGTATCTTTTACCTAGTCAAAAAACCTTTTCGGTAGATTAGGGTTCTATAATGCTCTGAGAACTCCTCTAATAATGCAAACATAAAAAAATAATCACTAATCATCAAAAAAAATATCAACGTTGTCTTATTTTTTTTAAAGGTGGCAAATGTAAGCCACCAAGCTCATAAAGTTAAGCCTGTCCATGTCTTCCTTTTGATTTAAAAGTTTATTTAGTTTTTTTCTTTCCCAACCTGGTTTTTCTTTTTGGTAGAGGAAACTGACTCATCTTGGGCTTTAATTTTTTTTATTTCTATGTTACGGAACATCTTTTTTAAATATTTTTGATTTTCAATTATAAAACTATATAATGACTAAAACTCATTCGAAACAACAGTCCATCGATTTATAAATATTCGATGAATCGTTCAATCGAGGTAGTGTTTGGCGATTAAAGATTGTTTCGCAATAAGTTCCATTCGAAAAATCGTTCAGTCGACTTTCCATTCATCGAACAAATGACTCTCGAAGTTAAGTTACGGACCCAATTTTCAGTTATTGGTGCCACTTTCAGACTTCCTCTTATGTACTCATTTCTTATTTTATCCATTTGTGTAATACCACACATCCCTCTTAACATTCTCATCACAGCTGCATGCAATTAATTGCCTTTCATTCATCCCTTTTGTGGCCCAACATTCTGACCCATACAAGACAGCAGGTCTGATCATGGACAATACTGCTACAGAATGCTCTTAGCAGTTGCAAGTATAACTTAAAGTAGGATATTCAATTAGTAGGTATTTTAATGTCAAGTTAAAACACAAAAACAAGACCACCGAATGGCACATTGTGCTAAATGTAATAACTAGAAGCGTGTGTAGAAAATTGCTGTTTTTGTACCCTTATGCCGGTTGCAAACCAAGAGCTAAGCTAAGTTAGTTTAGCTTAGCTCGCACAGCTGAGCTCAATTTTCAATTTGTGAGCAGACGAGGCGAGTATGAAAAATTATCTTAGCTATGCCAGCAAACCGTGAATAAGTCAGCTTAGCTTTTGGTCTGCAACCGGCTTTAATCAATCTTGTTAAGTTAAAAAAACAGTTAAATTGTTAAAGCCTTTATTAGTTATTCATTGTCATTTGCTTTTACACCTCGTTGCGTTTTTAATATCGGCAATGCGGTGACAGAACTACATTAATAGGTGCTGCCTACTTCTGCACGCGAGCATACTAACTATGATTCATTAAAATAATGATGGCATATAGTGTAATGCTTTCACTTTATGGAAACACTAATGCATGCTGTCACTATTACAACTGTGTTAGTGTGCCTGTGCATACACACTAGTGACAGGTGTCAACAGTAGAGGCCATATATTCCATGAATCATTGAATTTGAAATTTTTCATCATGTTCATGGCTGATAAAATATCACTTTGTCCAGGCCCTCATTCTGCATTCATTACAAAATTATCGTTTTTAAATAATAAATAAATAAAATTTATTTCAGACGGTCAGTAAGTCCATAGTTTTAAAAATTTTCAATTTTTGAGGGTGCTGAAGCCAACAGTGAGGTCAAAATAAAAATTCAATATGGCGTCTGCAAAAAAAAATATCATGGGTGTCGCATTCATGGTTTTCGAGGGTGCTGAAGCGGATCCTGAGGTAAAAATGGAAGTCCAAGATGCTGCAACTGCGATTTCCATAAATTTTTGAAATTTTTCATTATCTTCATCGCTGACAGAATGTCACTTTATCTAGGCCCTCAGCTCCATTAATTATAGGATTATCGTGTAGTTGCAACCAGAGAATAGTGACTCTTAGCGTTCGTGAGATAAGAGCAGAGGTAGGGTTGTTGCAGAATCCGGAAATCTTGTCAAAGTCAACACTGTATTAGTACCCGAGTCATGTTCAAAGCGTGGTTTTTGCAACGTTCCTTATTTACTCATGTATTTAGAAACTCAGTAACATTCAAGACTTTACAGTCCTAGATGTACCTGCAGGGACAGATAGGCAGTCACTCCATGTATGTTAAATATTCAGTACTAGCTTCTGCCCGCGACTTCGTCCGCGTTAAATTTCTTGTACCCTTCCCGTCGCGTCGAATCGCCTACCCGTGCGATTTCCCCGTTTTTGCAACATTTTTCATTACTCCTCCGCTCCTCTTAGATATAGCGTGATGTTATATAGCCTATGGCCTTTCTCGATAAATAGGCTATCCAATACAAAAATATTTTTTCAATTCGGACCAGTAGTTCCTGAGATTAGCGCGTTCAATCAAATAAACAAACTCTTCAGCTTTATAATATAAGTATAGATTTAGCTGCATCCGGTTAAACTGCAAGCGGACCGCAACATAGTTGACAAGTGATGATGCATAGCATAAGTAATTTGCACAAATGAAGTACCGATGTATGTGCGGTGGCCCAGTGGTGTCAGGCCCCACTTAGAAGTTGTGTGTCGTGAGTTCGAAGGCCAGACGGGACAAAGTAAAGCTACTTTGTGTAAATAATTTCATCACCACTGCTCTCAAAACGGTGAAGGAAAACATCGTGAGGAAACCGGCATGTCCTAGAACCAAAAATTCGAAGTCTTTTGACGTCCACCAACCTGTACTGGGCCCGCGTGGTGCCCTGCCATGTGTCTCAGCAGTAGGAACTGTATAGGCTTGTTATGTACAACTAACATTATGTTGTTTACAAAGTTATTATCGCACGGAACTATTGAAAAGTAATTAAAGCAGTTATTTGCCCAAGTAGCTGATACAAGTGTCTGGAACATGATAGATGACCAAGTGTATTGTGTACTGGAGGCTGTGTATTAGGCTGTGATAAATCACCCTTTTGTAAGAGCAAACCCAATGCGAAGAGTTATTGTACAAATAAAGATGACGCTTTTGTAACGGCCAGAGTTTGTCATTTGAGCATCGAGACTGGTAAGCGGATTAATTTGAGTTGGTTTCTTTAAGTCTTAAATGGAGTTTAGAATTAGTCTTAAATAAAACCTTGTTTGTATTTGTCTCGTTGTCGACAAAGACGTCAAAATTGACGCTGGTGACTTTTCATAATGTCATAGATTCCAAAGATAGTATAAAAGGAACATAAAAAAGTTTTATTCTTTAAGTTTGTTAGGATATGCAAGACCTGAAATAAAGGCTTTAAATTTTGTTACTTTTGATCTTATCGAGAAACGCAATTACTTTTTTATTTTACCATTAATAATCACTCAAGAGTATAATATCATTGTACTTAAATGCTTCCTTGAGTCCTGGTCGAGTGATTTTTTTCTGATTTTGGTGGTAATTTAGACTGAAATAAAAACATGCACCCTACTTCCCATGTATCTTTACTTATCTAATATATCAATTTCGTAGAGTACCCAAAACTATCAATTTAATAATATAATTATCAAGCAAGACGATCAAAAGTTAAAATGTGGGTTGATTTATACGTATGAATTTATACTAGAAGATTTATAAAGTCTTTTATCCATCCAGCGGGATAATTGTGTAAAACTAACAAATGCAATTTATTTCATTTTGATAATAGATACCTATTCATCGCGTTATTAATGTAGACGAATCGATTTTTTTTCCCAAACGTTTACGAATGTCTTAATGACAAATGATTTTATTTCTGAAAGTGCACGTTCACATGTCAATCATTTTAAACTACATAGTTTACATCGGCGCGCGGCGTTTCCTATCTGACTACTCTGAGAAGGCCGAAACAAACTTAAAGGTCACAGTCCCTTTTAAAGTCCAGACATAATCTTGGTTAGATCATGGATAATAGATTGGTGTCTGAAAAAGTCTTTTGAAGAAAGAACCACACAGGTTGAGTGGACCTGTCCAGTAAACGCATGCATTTGTCAATTATCGTGCAGCTCAAATCAAAACTTAAGAAGCTCAGCGATTCGACGAAGTATACCAAAGAAAGGACATTTGGTTATGCCGCATAAACTCAAACTGCCAGATCATGATAAAAGTAAAACAATGACCCATATAGTCCCCATATTCAAAATCCTTCCTATTGTGATAAAATATGTGTATCAAAGAAAATAAGTAAATGCAGAATAAAGGACAAAATTGAAATAGATTTGAATGAATATAGATTCAGTCTAAAAGCTCAGTTCAGATAATTACGTTTAAACTTCAGCGTCGATTTATCAATTCGTTGTAACCGCACGATTAGATGACGTCACGGCTAATGAAACTGCGACAGTCTGATCCAAAAATATATTACTATTGTATATACTATTTACCGGGCCGTAAATGTCCACAGAAATATATACAACCTCTATATAGACAGATAAATAGCCGTAAGGGGTTTTAAAATCATCATCATCATTTCTACCGAAAGACGCCCACTGCTGGTCATATGGCCTTCCCCAATTTGGGGGGTTTGCCAAAATCGCCACGTTTGGCAAGCCGTTAGGCGATCGCAGTATAGTGGTAAAATGCATTGAGATCGCTGCTGCCGATTATCTAGTAAGTCCCTTTACGATACTACGACTATGGGATGGTACTATTATTTACGTACGGCACCAAAATAAGACATACAAGTTAAGGGGAACAATGGATATCATCATCAGCAGCCTAAAACCCTGTTCCCTGTGCCGGGACACAGGCCTCCTCCCGGTTTCGGTCTCAGGCTGTAGGGAGCGGGCCATAATCCACCACGCGGGCCCAGTGCGGGTTGGTAG
The DNA here is from genome assembly GCA_932294355.1 of Aporophyla lueneburgensis. Lineage (NCBI taxonomy): Eukaryota > Metazoa > Arthropoda > Insecta > Lepidoptera > Noctuidae > Aporophyla > Aporophyla lueneburgensis. The sequence goes on along the minus strand of OW028750.1, from coordinate 26,398,803 downwards.
ATGTCACATGTCTTCGAATATTTTTTTTTCTAAGACATGCCGATTTTCACACGATTTTTCCTTCACCGTTTTGAGAGCAGTGGTGATGAAATATTTTACACAAAGTAAACCGCCTGCTTGGGTTCGAACTCACGATCTACTACTCGTAAGTCGCGGTTGTTACCACTTGGCCATCACTGCTCGCTCAAATGGACATCCATTCTTAATATTATAAATGCGAAAGTAAAGCTTTATTAAAGAGTAGTTTTTACACCTTAACGGCTGAACGCCAAAAGGGCAAGCAGACGATGGCTTTGGTTAGGATTTAGTTTATTTTACATTCCTGTGGGATAATTCCTGACCTCTGTATGAAACGTAGTTTCCTATTGGTCTCAGATACACTGAATAACTATGTAAAGATTTTCTAATAATACCTTTGTTTTACCACGGACCTCTTTACTCCGTACTTACTTTAGTCAGCACATTAAGAAAAACTTCCATTAGATAAATATTTTTCACGCCATTTTACAAAATTGTGTTCACCGCAATGACACTAAACTTTAATTTCCACCAAGTTATACACAGCCATTTAACTTGGTGGCTAACAAAGCTACTGGATTAGCATTTGCAGCATGGTTTACGATTATTAGTTCACGGTTTCTGGTTGTTTACGGCATCCGCATTGTCCTTTCGAATAACACTACACAGTATAAAACAAAGTCGTTTACCTCTGTCTGTCCCTATGTACGTAGATCTTTAAAATTTCGCAACGGATTTATTGCGTTTTTTTAATAGATAGAGTGATTCAAGAGGAAGATTTATACGTATAATAAGCGGGCAAAGCCGCTGGCCATACCTTGTAATAACTAACAAGTCTAAGGCTGCCTATCCATTGGAGAAGAGTAGAGAGGAACAGAGCTGTGCCGATATTAACCAATAGAATTTAAACACCGCTCTGCTCCGAAAGGTTGCAAAAAGTTGTAATCGTTAATAAAGGCACACCGTTCTTCACCGCTCTAATGGACAAGCAGTCTAATACGCTTTTTTTTTTTTTTCTGGATGGGAAATCATCAAATGACTTCTCCCGCTCTGGGCGGAGCGGGAGGGCGTGTCAGACTTTTACTGACTAAAACCCACCCGTGTTCCATCAGTTGCCCATGTGCCAGGGTCACGGTATCTCTTTCGAACAATCACGCGACCCCGGCAGGCATCGGTCCTAGTAGACCCCTACACTGCTGCTGACATCTCTTTGAGGCGCGCGTGGAACACTGCGCGCCGTCGACCCGAGCTTGGTTCTTACCGGGCGGCGAGCTACCCATTGCTCGCCACCCGCAAGCTCGCGCCTACGGTGGCCGGGAGTCCGCAATCGACTCCCAGTCTAATACGCTTACACTTCAACTACCTAGCTTTTCCCAATTCTGTTGGGTTTGATTTCCAGTTTCACCGGATGTGTCGTATAAATTATATGGAGCGACTGCCTTTCTAATCTCCACAACCCAGTTTCTGGATAACATCACAGGATCACCTTTTCCTAACGCTTTATTCATCTGAATCAACGATGTCTCAAACTCACTAACTAACTAACGGAAGATTTTGCGTAGCTGTTTCTTGTTAAACATTTGTATGATAAATCTTATTTTTTTTAAATTACTACTGTAAACATTACACTACAGGATCCCCTTTTCCTAAATAACGTGACAAAGCTTTAACCGTGACGAATGTTCCCGTCAACACAGGAAATAATACTATGCATAAATCCAACACACATGTTGCAGCTCAGCCACACAGCTTTCCTATCCAAAACTCCTTCAATTCAAAGATTTGCGCCGCTGCATCCACCAGGACTTTGAACAAAGCGATACTTAACGTCGGTTTAATGGGCGATACTTATTCATGTGTCAGTCGTAAATGAATGTCGCGTAGATTCAAGCTACGCTCTGCAGGCACTGCTTAATTCATGCTTGATTACTTGATGAAACGTCACGCTTCTTCTACAGGTCTTAAAATATTGTGTTGGGGGTACTTAGAGGGTGGCACAGATGTAACCCAGGCGGCCTATTTCTTATTTTGTTTACTAAGTTTTTTATTTGCAAATTTAAATATTGATAATAGAACATTACGATATATGTGACATAAATAAAGAAAGAAGAAAGAAAGAAAAATTGTTTATTCCGCACAAACAAAACGCACAAATTAAATAGTAAGAAAAATAAAAAAACTAAATAAACACACGTACAAAGTAGCCAAAAGCCACGTATTCAAGATTTATAAAAAGTTGTCCATTGGTTGTTGATGTTATGGCTACGGACCAAAGACAATACAGATATGCATTACGACATTGACAATTACCTAATAACAAACAAAACATAACAAAAACAAAATTGCCCATTATTGCAAGTAGTCCATTATTGCATTTACTTAAATAACGAGTATCGTAGGTATACTATTTTATAGCTCGTGTGACTTAAACCCGCGCTTATGTTACGTTGGCGGGTTGGCGATTGCAGGATGTTGGTAAAATATACCTACCCATTCTTTAGTAAATCCGTTATTCGCCTTCTACGACACCCACGGGAAGAAATGGGATGGTGCTATTCCGTCCGGCAACACACAGAACACTTTTTCTAGGACTTAGGTACCTAGTGAAAAAATGAACTACTAACTCTCAGAAAACCGTGATTTAAATGTGAGTTTAATTCACGAGGTGCTAATTATGAAAATCACAACGCGATACGTGACTGTCGTAAATATTTTTCACTCGAATATTCAATGTCAAAAAACAATAGTACCTACCTACCTGCCTAGCTTTAGAGCTTAATTGAATTATAAAATCAAGATCGTTAATAGTCCGTAAAGACACTATTTAATTACCAAGTATTAAGCAATTTAAAGTGATAACTTACTAAAGTTAAGCGTTTTTGTCAAAACAATACAGGGAAGAACCAACTTTATTTTCTGGGATTTAAGGCATAAAATTCATGTGGCCCTAATGAGTTTTGGACAAAGGATCCTTGATGTTTATGAGCAGTGATTAAACATTCAGGCTGTTTCGGTTTTCTAACAAAAGCAGGGATGTGCCGGATCGGTCGCATTGCGGATATTTTTAGTGCTTGTGTGCTTATAAGGCCCGGATCCGTAACGGCCGCTCGAAGACTCAAGAATATAATAGAATAGGATACTCTTTATTATGTACATACACCAAGAAAATTGCAGGTAAAAATGAAGAAAACAAAGCATCACTGCTTAGCTCTGTTGTTTCAAACATTACTTAAGATTAGTTTACAGTAATTTTATTGGTTGAGACTATTTTAATCACCTTCAAAAAAGAAAGAAATTCTCAATTTGGCTGCATTTTAAAAATAAAATTATCTTTGTCCTTAATTTAAATTACAGTAGCTCACTCAACAATGACCAAAAAAATTAAAAACAACTAATTTCCAGGCAAGGCATAAAAAACTGAAAATACAAAACTAAAGACACTGGACTTCTGAAATCTAAGTTATTTTTTGCTTTGTGGTGTTTTTTGGAAGCTGGTTGTATTTTTTTTTCTAATTGTTAAGTGAGGTGCCGTAATACGGATCTAAGTGACTATTACCACAGTTTACATAATCTACTTTGTTCTGATAGATATGTAATGAACTTTGAACGTAGGTTTTATTCTAAAAAAGATCACCAAGTTGCAACTTAGATCTCGAAACCTTGCTTGTGAGCCCGCTACTATCTATTTATTGCGGTAAAACATACTTAAACCGAGCCATACTCAGTACTCGATTTCTCCATAATACTTGGACTAGGGGCATCTAAAAAACAGGAAATGGTTTTAGTCAATAAGAGTCTGACAGACCTCTCCACTCACGCCACGGCAGAGGACCATGAGGAATTTCCAACCCAGAAGCAAAAAAAAAATTATACATATCAAATATTATAGAATTGACTATGATCTAATTGGTCAAGGGCGTGGCTAAGCTCAGTGACAACGATGACTCACTATTTTCTTAACGCACATAGACTACAGTAGTTGTTCGCACCATCACAACTTACTGCAATACTCTTAAACCCTTCTACATCTTACACCTTTACCTACCATTTTGGGGACAACAGGCAGTTTGTTACCAGATAACCTAGTCGTTGGAACCTATCGAACGATTGAACCCTACTCTTAAACAAAGTGAGTCCTTACTTAGCTGAGACGGGTACAAATTGTGAGACTCAACTGACTGGAACTGTTTACTGAAGAAAGGTGTGAATTTGGGACCGAAATGATCAGGATATTTTTAAACGATAAAGGGAACTTTTTGTACAAGAGAACAGAAAATATGTATAAATACATTTTCTGTTGTCGTGAACATAGCAAGAACCCTTCGTGACTCGAAAAGCACCTTATGACGTCGGTCCCGGCTGTCATAGGTACGTGGATCTTTACCTGTCGTTACGGGTCGTCAACAGTCTTACCAAGGAGTGTCACATTATCTAACTAGTTTGTATAGGTCAGCAGACGTAGCATGACCAATTCTATCTCTATTCTAACCAAGAAAAGACAAAGTTCTTTCTATTCAATTGGACATCTCTTCGGCCCGAGCACGGGGCGACCCGTATACTCGGGTTTCTATGAAGACAAAGACAGTTATTCTTTCCAAAACAAGAGAGTGGTAACTAATGTCATTCAGGTGGATCCGCTAAAGACTTTTTCATTGAATGGTCATACAGTGGGATTAAACGATCCTAGAGTATTGTATTGATGATTATAATTAATATAATCCTGTAAAAAAATGTACCCGCAACTGAAAGTCCAACTCAGAAGTAGAGAAAAATTAGTCGCCATGCACGACATCGTAGAATTTTGTCGACTGATGAATAGAAATATTTCCTCTCTTCAGTTTTAACATCGCCGTGCCATTTTGTCTATTCTTCCGTTGACAAAACTCGTTTCTATGGTGGTCATGCTACGCGTACTGATAGGCTTTTAGTATAACCGTATTCTTAAGTAGTATTTTACCCCATAAAATACTGGAATTAGATGCATCCGGCAGGATGAAAACCGACATCAACATAGTTGGGAACAGGCTAGGCAGATAATCGTGATGATTTTCTGTTGTCGTGTTTCTTTGTCCTATTTAGACCATCACAGCTTACGTCTAGATAAAACCAGCTTCTTCCCTGTCCCTCTTATTTAATTTAATTAATCGTCGTAATTAATTAAACAAGACGATAAAGTAATTTGAATAATCTTTCGGAGCCCAAAGTCAAAGTCAAATCAATCTCAATCTGCTTAACCTTTTCCCAACTATGTTGAGTCGGCTTCCAGTCTAACTAGATGCAGATCATAGTTGCTCCCAGCTATCATTTGTGGTCTACAAATCAAAACCAACGGTTTAACGTGATTTCTGAGGCACGGAAGGGTCTCGGTATGAAATGGATGGGCACCCATCCACGGGCTATCCTCGGCAAGCGCTGCTTATCCGCTTATTTCGAACCATGCAGCTATTATTACTTAGGCCCTCAGTCCAATTCAAACCATGTTTTTCAAAAAGGCACTTTTAAACTTCAAAAACCTATTCGACTTAAGCCTACCTGATTTGATAATAGGCATTCTTGCACAACTGTATTTACCTACCAACTGTATTTATTTAGGTCAAAAACAAATCCATTTTATACCTACCAGTTTGTAAAAACATGCACACATAATGAATTTTGAATAAAAACTCCAGCTATCTACAAAACAATAAAAGTATTGAAAGTCTCTGAAACCAATCAATCAACAAAGCCTTTCGTAATTTATAGCTACACATGCCTCACGCAAATTGCGCCAAAACGTAGCTTTCAATATCGCACGTGTATTCAACCGAACAGGAATATTGTGGTGAAGATTTTACTATATCCCAACTGTAAATATCTGTGTAGGTATTTTTCTTTTTTGTATGTTACTAGCGACCCGCCCCGGCTTCGCACGGGTGAACATTTATTTTTTAAGCTCTCTGAAAAAAAAATTTGGCCGCGTCCGCTGCGTAGAGAGCCGACCGCGCGAGTGAGCCGCACGGCAACCTGCTTCATAGATGTGCACCCCCCTCCCCTGCGGTTTCGCCGTGCGAGTCGTGCGACACCATCATTCCTTTTAATACCAATTACAATTTTAAATTCGTAATATCTTTTGAATGGATTTTTCGATTGGAATAAAATAAAAATTAATTTATAGCTATTGAAACAATCTTGCTCAATAAATAGTTTATTTGGATAAGGATTAGTATTTGACGATAATATGATCAATAAACATAGGCTAATAATTTTAATTACTTTTATTCTATGGAAAAGTGGTTATAATGGCTAAAATATAAATGTTTGGTTTATACTATCGCGAACTTTTTTGTAGGCATTATTGAGTACTACAACTTTTCTATAGAAGTCAACCATACATCTCTAACCATTTAGGCAGCGTACGCGAGAATCGTTAACGTACGGCAGTTTTTTCGACGCCTTACTCCACAATTTTCACTACCACGAAAAATCCTATCTATTTTCCGGGATAAAATATAGCCTATACGGATTCGGAAGAATCCTTCTAAGTAATGGTAAAAGAAATTTTGAAATCGTTCCAGTAGTTTTTGAGCTTATTCAATACAAACATACAAAAATACAAAGGTTTCCTCTTTATAATATTAGTATAGATATAGGAATAATTTCAGCAGTAAATAACGGTCGGACTCGTGTATTGAGGGTTCCGTATTTTGTAGTATTATATTATTGCATATAATATTGGAATTTTTAGGTCAGCGCCATCTCTTGAACGATCAAAATCAAAATCAAAAGTCATTTATTCAAACTAGGCTGAGAGTCAGCACTTTTTGAACGTCAAAGTTACAAAAGACAGTCCCCCCAAAACGCCCGCCGTTCGACACTTCCTAGTGCTTTCGCTGGGAAGAAGAAGTGGCGGAACAAACTCCCCAGATAGTAGAACTAACGTAAATTTTTGTTCAAGATTTCTGAAATCTGTACTATTTAAAGACACCGTTATATTTTTCTTGTAATCTATCACATAAAATAATTTCAGATTTTTCGCTGTGCAAACTTCGGAGATAAGGGAGGGGGGAACGGTATTTTATACTAGTAAACTAAACTATTCCAAATTTGATGGGATTAGTAAATCTTGAGATATCCAGCTGTGACAGACAGACGGACAGACAAACTGAGTCTCACCATAAGGGTTCCTTTTTACCATTTTGGTACGGAACCCTAAAAGCGATAGGTTGAAATTCGAATCGAAATTATTTCTGACAAAAAGCTCTCGACTCAACTCTACAGTCTTTCTTAAGAGCCATTTTACATTTTTGCGCGAATATCTAAGATTTTAGTCGCCTTATTTACCTCTCATCTCATCATTATAAATACTCTGGGATTGACGAACACATGTAAAAAATAGATCAATCTTTTGTTTTGTTACTTTTAGTAGCACATTTACAAAAACTTATTTGTTTACTTCGTAGTAATTAATCTCCCACAACTAGTTTTCTTAAAAATTAGCGCAGGGTCAATTTCAAACTCCTATTTCTATCATTAATATGCAGAAATTTGAGTAAAAAATACACAAAACATCAGACATATAATCTAGTTGTTACATTTAGTACAAGAATATTGATTTTTAATAAGCTTAATTAGTAAAAAAAAGTAAGTCTTATGGCAATTTTTACGATTTATTCGCAATTTTATCACGTTTTTTTGGTTCGAATAAAGCATAATTACATTAAAAAATTCATGTCAATATAAAGTATGCTCTATAACGAATCGAATTCTCAAGGACAGGTCCACTCAATCTGTATGGTTCTTTCCTCAAAAGACCATTTCAGACACCTCCATGTACATGATCCTCAAATGATCAAACAGCGTTTATCTCCTGATTTTATATACACATTGACATTGATGAATTTTACCTATACAATGACATTAATATTTACTTTTAAAGTATTGTATTGTTTTAATTATTGTAAATGTGAAGATTAAGTGGGTGTTATTTTTTTTTTCTAGGTTCCTTTTCTTCTCATTTATTTTTTATCACAGTCTGGCAGTTTGAGTAATTTATGCGACCTACACAAATGTCCTTTCTTTGGTATTGTTCGTCGAATCATTGACCTCCTTAAGTTCTGAGTTGAGCTGCATGATTACTGACAAATGCGTGCACTGATTGGACAGGTCCACTCAATCTGTGTGGTTCTTTCCTTAAAAGACCACTTCAGACACCAATCCACATGGTCTTCACATGATCTAACCAAATTATGTCTGGACTTTAAAAGAGACTGTGACCCAGTGGCGCAGGTAACTAATAAGCCCATTCCTGTCGGCTTCCCTTACGAAATTATGACAGTCAGGAGTTCTCAGCAGTGTTTAATAATCACACTGAATGTATTTAATCTTACACCATAAAATTAAAGTATTCCAAACCCCAACCTACATAAAAAATATTTGTCTTTATATTCCAACGAAAACAAAACATTTAAAGTGCGCGCGGCACCGCGCGTCAAGATTTTTCTGCAGTGAACTCGCTTACAACGCCGGCTTATGAAGTAAATCAATTTCTATACAAGATCATCTCGTGATGCCACACATTTTTTAGAGGCCTTGGCCACTAGACGTCGGGTTATCCGAACGAACTGGAGTAGCAATATCGTCCTTTCGTTGAATTTCGTAAGTGTTCGGGCCCTTCCCCCGCCCCCTTGAGCCCCGCCCGCTCGACGCGACAGTACTTTGTCATTTTAAATGTTTGTTTGACCATTGACGTCAATAGAATTATAACCTTATAACAAACCTTTTCATCCCACCATCTCGGAAAGAGTATTTTTAATCTTCAATATCTGAGTGGAAAAGCCGTTTTTATTCTCTAGAGGATAAAGTAAATTGAATTTAGAACATCGTGTGCACTAAGTTTGTGAATTAAAAACATCATTAAATCTATTTACTTCTATCTCCATGGTGCCGAATTTATCATTCAACCTTTTTCTAATTTGTAAAACTTAGACTCGGAACCTTCTTGATATACTTTTTTTTTAATTTGCTTTGCACGCGCCATTTTACTTTTCACGTCACCAACATTACAGTACCTAACAAAAATATTACACTCGACTTTTGGTAACTGTAGCAACGTTACTTTCAATTTTTCTTAATTATACCTAAGTATCATTTGAAATAATTTAAAGATTATTCTGTAATACTTACCTATCATAATGTAGTACATAATAAATGTTAATACCTAAACTGAAATAAAAGTATCTTGTGATTGAAATGCTTTTTTTTGCATATTTAGTCATTTCCTCGCTGAGGTGGCATGAAAAGTTACGTGTTGCACTCGAGTGCAAAGATTTTTCACCTCGTGCTCTTTTGATTCCCTCGCTAACGCTCAGGATTCTAATTTTGAATCACTCGCTGCGCTCGTGATTCAATTTTAGAATCCTTCGCTTGCTCGGTCATCAAAATTGAACACGCGGTTAAAAAGCAACTTTGCACTCTTGTATAACAAATAACTATTTATTTTGTTGATATTTGTGGTTAATTAACATTTATTTCGTTGTATTTATATAAGTTAATAGTGTAGTAACGCACGATAAGAATTTGATAATTGTGAGTTTGTTGTGAAATTGTGCGTTCGCAATTAGTAATTTGTGGTAAGTCCTAAGTTTTCAAAATAAGAAACACGTAATTAGGTTAGGTCATAATTCATTATTGTGTGATACTTTTCCACAAATTACAACATTATCTATACTAATATTATAAAGCTGAAGACTTTGTTTGTTTGTTTGTTTGTTTGATTGATTGATTGAACGCGCTAATCTCAGGAACTACTGGTCCGAATTGAAAAAATATTTTTGTGTTGGGTAGCTTATTTATCGAGGAAGGCTATAGGCTATATAACACCACGCTGCAACCAAGAGGAGCGGAGCAATAATGAAAAATATTGCAAAAACGGGGAAAATCGCACGGGTAGGCGATTCGACGCGACAGGAAGGTTCGGGGGAACAAGAAATTTAACGCGGACGAAGTCGCGGCAGAAGCTAGTGTAGTATATTTTTGACACTTCCCGTTACAGTTGCATCCGCGGAGAGGTAGTTTTCGGCTTTGAAGCGAATTCATACGTACATGCGTAATTCTTAAAGACAAGAACGATTCTCTGATCTAGCCATTTTTTCTATAGAAAAACATTTATTGTTAAAAATTAAGAATCATCTCGGCTTTTATGATAATGTCTTAGTGCACTTTGTACTAAAGAATAGACGAATAGCTTTAGAGTATAAGTAGTATTATAAGTAGAATAAGTCAGTAGTCTTGTAGTTAAGTACCTAGTTTTTTCTAGTAGACATCATACGTCAACATCATCACACTGATCACACCACAAACGGCTTTTTTCAAAGCCGCTTTTATTATACTTGCAAGGCACTGTTTCAATCACCAGTGCTTACACGTATAGTAAAGGTGGATTGAAGAGAGAAGGACATCTGCTTGTAGAAGACTGAAGCCAGGAAGTCAGTCACAGATTTTAAGTAACTGGACTACGTGCGCCACGTCTGGCCTAGGTAAGCATTTTTTTTGCTCCGGCTTACCTCTCTAATAAAATCACCCTTCGCCACTGCTGTGACCTCTGAGTTTGTTTCGGCCTTTCTTCTTAGAGTAGTCAGATAGGAAACGCCGACCTCATCTAGTTTTAAAAAAATATGATTGACGTGTAAAAGTGTTTGTACAAACCTACTTGCAAAAATAAAGTCATTTATCATTTATCAAGTTTTATTTAAATCCGTTTATTTAATTAGACATAATATCGTTTTTGAAATCACTCTTAATTAGAATAAATTACGATGCACAAGCGGGCAGCGTTTAGAACGGTGCAAGCGCCCAACGAGGCAGGACCTGTGCCATTTTTTCCCGCGTCTCAGTTTTCGGGTACTCGTATCGTGAACGCAAAAATATACTTCGACTACAACATTTTGCTACTCTTCGCATTTTATTTTTTGTATAAGATAAGATTTTCGTTTATTATCAATGAAAGCATTATTTTAATAAATTGTAGAAAAAGGTTGACTAAAATAATTTATTTTAACTAAATCTGAGTATTTTTAATCGCGATTAGAAAGGTGTGGAATACAACTAGTGGTCATGAACAAAACTTCACATCAACGCCTCGCCTCACGTCCAAAAACAGTACCATATTTTTTTTTTTCTTTTGCTTATATCTCAAAAATGGCGTGTCCTATCGTAAAAATAATGACATTTCGACTCCCTTTATAAAACCCCACACATATAAATCTCAACACGTGGGTAATATCTTTTTATAGAATTCAAACAAAAAATGAAAAATCTAAATATACATATAAAAGGCAAACCTGACTGACTCATCTATCAATGCACAGCCGAAACTACTGAACGGATTTCGCTGAAATTTGGCATACAGATAGTTGTAATGACGTAGGCATCCGCTAAGAAAGGATTTTTGAAAATTTGCCCCCTAAGGGGGTGAAAAAGGGGTTTGAAAGTTTGTATGGGGAAACAAGATCAGTTAAACTATTTTATTCGAAACTTCCTATCAATAAATGAGTAAACACGTGTATCAGACTCTTTCAGAATTCAACCCCTAAAAGATAGAAAAGGGGTGACAAATTCTGAAAATCAACATGGGTATCGTTTTTATGATTTATTGGGCCGCTGATTACGAAAACAACAACTATTTCACAAAAATTGCACAAAAACATAAAACAAAATAGACAAGAAGATTTATACAAAAAATTGCAGAAAATTACTCCTGAACAAAAATAATATAATTTAAAAATTAAAAAACAATGAAAATAAACAACCAAACCAATATTTTTTTTCAAATGAATTATATGGCAAAACCAAAAGAAATACTAAGGTGAGAAATACTAACCTATTTTGTATTGATCCTGAATGATCTTCCCTTTGAATTCAAACGAATACAGTTTCCCCTCATAGTGCTTTGCAATGACCAGAATCACAAGGGCAGACATTAAAATTTGTGGGTATAGACTTGAGAGAAAACTGTTTTTCACACGGGCAATTCTATGTGGCTTGCTCTCGCGTAAGCTCACCCAGTAGTCTGATAATTTTGGCATACAGTAATAGATTAGCAAAAAATTTGGTTTATAAAGAAGTTTTGTAGTTTACTATCTTTTGGCCGTGACTTCGTCCGTGCAATTCTACTTCCTTTCTTAGCGCTCGCTTACGCTACGTTACGCTACGAAGTCGCTGGCAAAAGCTAGTTCCATATAAAACACGTCCAGGCTGCCCCCTTGCGCGCGCCGTCGTCTCTCAACAAGTTCATTGCGTAACGCACACAAGTACCAAGTTGCGAAGCCAAAAGAAAAAAAATACCACGTTGAGTCGCGATTGTCAAATTTGATTTTAGTCGTGTCAAAATATTTTTTACATTTAGAGATTATTTCTTGCAGAATAGCGTAACGATTCTCATAGCTAAAAGTAAGGAATTTTAGAGATAGTTTAGTTCGGTGTACAACAGAATCGGCACCAATATGTAATTGTTTGAATTTTTTATTTTTATTGTATACTTTACATAACATATATTTGTAATTTTTTATTAGTCTAGAAATCTTTATTAGACTGACTAAATAAAAGTAAGTATTTTCATAAATCTCTAAATACCGCATTATAATTCTAACGGCTCAAGATTGTTTAGACCGGCTCGACACTCGCGTTACACTGTTTGTATTGTGCATGTGTGGATAGCTACGCACACATACATAAAATTGCCGTCTTTTACCTAAACTCGAGCATTCTAATTTTGTGAGAGGCCTCTTATGTAGATTTTTGTCAACGACACTGTCTTATTCGAGACAAGGTAATTAAAACCTAAAATAGGGACCAAATCCTCATGTAATGATTGGATACCGTAGCCAATTAGCAGCGTCCATATTATCACAACATGATCAAAAGTAAGCACAAACACTACACTTTTAATATCACTCTTTTCTCTATTTATTCCGTGCTTTAGTAGTAATATTCTACGAGTAGCCACAGTCATTCAAAAGCCTGCGATTGTGGCCACCATCTTTGCCAGCAAACGAACAAAGCAAAAGATGTATGTAAGGATCGTAGCAGGTTCTGTAGTTTCTGCCTACCCCCCATGGGAAGAAAGCACAAGTTTATGTACGTATGTATGTTTCCCAAATGCGAGTTATTTTGTATATCTGCACGTTTCGAACGAGAAAATCCGTTATGTATCGTTATGTGTACGAATAGCTGTATGTTTGGCCGTGAATTATTTCACGGTCAATGGAGAAATTGTATGGATTTTGGAATATTCTCTCGGTATTAATGGCATTTGGTTACAGCTCAACTTCAGCCGATTAAGTATTCGGTATAAATCTCACTGTTAAAACTTCAGTGACGTGAGCTGTGTGAGGTGGAATGACAAATTAGCCTGACAGGTCTCCCTATAAGCAGATGACACTGACAGCTCACTTCACCTGCTTTTACGTTGAGATTTTTTCACTGATCGGCTGATCTCCGACGCATTTTATCATCACACGTCACAAATGGGAGAGATCGTCGAGAAGTTTAGTCGCCCTACTACAGGACGGTCAGCAGTGCTGCCGCCATCTTGCTGATCAGAAACGAAGGTATTTAATTCTTCTTTTATTCAAGACATTTTACAGGTATTTTTAAGTTAGGTTTAGAAACGTGCTGCCTAGCTAGAAACGATGTGAGTCTATTTGGGTTTCTAGAGGGTCTTCAGAAATCTCCAAATAATTTTTTTGTGGTCGAAGTCGCGTTTTTATCCGATTTAAAAATGAGGAGAAAGCTCTCAATTTAAGTGCTTTTTTTACCTCAGAACTCGGTCATTTACAAACGGATTTGAAAGTTCTTCTTTGGTTTGAAAGGGTAGGTACTTGCAGAGTGGTTCCATATCAATTTAGTGGTTTATGAGTTAGCTTCTTTATCTTTCTTTTATTAGTTAGGTTTGTACAAACCTACTTACATTAGTAAAATCTACTAACATTTAAGTCCATTAACTTCGCCAGCTGTGAGCTGGGCTCATGACCTAGCTACCAAGCTATTGCAGTATCCCCTTGGGATTGATCGTTTATGTACGAATATAGGAATACGGTAAATTGGTACCAGTTAAGTATTACCGTGTATGGAGGATGTTTGTGTGAGAACTTTTTGAGTATTCGCGTTATTTCAAAGGAGAATTTATATTCGCTTAATGCGTGATTAGGATAACCTGAAAATGTTGACCAAGTACATACTAGAAATAGTTGAAGAGGTCGTCGAGGTTAAATAATTAAATCGAAAACGCGATGGCATCCGCTAAAAATTATAATTTCAGTGCCATACATTCTTTCAGTATATAACCATACGAACTTTTGACGTACAAAGCCAAACAAATCAAGTTTACACTTACATTTTTAGGGTTCCGTTGCCAAATGGCAAAAAACGGAACCCTTATAAATTCGTCATGTCTGTCTGTCTGTCTGTCTGTCTATCCGTCCGTATGTCACAGCCACTTTTCTCCGAAACTATAAGGGCTATGCTGTTGAAACTTGGTAAGTAGATGTATTCTGTAAACCGCATTAATATTTTCACACAAAAATAGAAAAAAAACAATAAATTTTGGGGTTCCTCATACTTAGAACTGAAACTGAAAATATTTTTTTTCATCAAACCTATACGTGTGGGGTATCTATGGATAGCTCTTCAAAAATGATATTGAGGTTTTTATTATCATTTTTTTCTAAACTGCATAGTTTGCGCGAGAGACACTTCCAAAGTGGTAAAATGTGTGTCGGGCCCCTCGTAACTTCTAAAATAAGAGAATGATAAAACTGAAAAAAATATATGATGTACATTACCATGTAAACTTCCACCGAAAATTGGTTTGAACGAGATCTAGTAAGTAGTTTTTTTTTAAATACGTCATAAATCGTAAAACGCAATTTACCTTTCATTCAATCAACTCAAATATATAAAAAAAAAACATTTAATTTCATAAACATAAACCGTGAACACGGTTTGTACGGAACCCTCGGTGCGTGAGTCTGACTCGCACTTGGCCGGTTTTTTCAAGTAAGTATTCACAAGTATTCAGTCTTTTTAACTCATTAAAATAAATTAAAAATATTCTAAACTGATCCAATTTAATCTTCGTTTAAAATTGACGTTCTCATTGGCGCAGATAGAAGATAAAGCCACAGTAACGGGAATCCTGCGGTTAAAGTTCATGGTCGCGGCATCCATTCCCACATCGGCATCGGGACAACAATTTTGTTAATAATGTAGGGCCGGGACTATGCGGCAGGCGGTCTCACTCCGGTTCCCCGGAACTTTGAAGCTCGGAGCGTGAGTTTTAAATGGAACTCCGGATGATACGATTAGTCAGTAATTCCTTGAACACATCAGATGTTAATTCCATTGACTGTTGTATTGTGCTTGTATATTCACAAATCATGAATTACAAGTGTGAACTTTTGGGTCTTACTATTTAACACTTAGATACGGTTGAAATGAAAACCTTCACAGAATTAGTAGTTAATCAACGAATTTCAAACGCTTAATGGTGCTACTGACCATCATCAAATTGTCCACGACAATCTTCGGTTCATTTCATTGACAGACAGGGCGGGTTGCACCAGCGTAACGACGGTTAATCAATGAGTTTTAAAAATAACCTGTATTATTATTTCCATAGTACAAATAATATGTAGAACACAGGAACAGAGCCAACATCTTGCAATGCAGTCAATGTACTAATTATAAACGGATTATTAATTGAGATCGTGATATAAATAATGAGTTGAGCTGGCCGTTTATTGTATTTTGATACTAACAATTTTGTTAGAGATTTTGTTTTAGTTCGGGAACATATGTTTCTTCCCAAAAAAAGTAGACATGTATTAGCTACTTTGTTAGCTTACAATATACACGCAGTTATTGATCATTTAACTGAGTCTAGGTTAAGTGACGCAACAGTATTATCTAGTACTTCTAATAATACTGTAATTGACTTCTAATAATACTCTAAACTTTTAGAGGCGACAAAAGAGAAGCATAATGAGAATATTTTACTGTATCATCAAAATATAAATCGCTTCTCTGGCAAAATCCTAGACGTGGAAATGTTAATAGATAAATATCATATGGATATCTTATGTTTGTGTGAAACTTGGTTAAAACCAGATAGAATGTTGTTTAATATAAATAATTTTTCAGTGGCCAGTGCGTACAACAGGTCTTCAATAGGGGGTGGTACCTTGATATTATGCAACCGTTATCTTAGATATAAAGAAAGAAAGGATATCAATGCTTGCTCTGTTGATCGCTTATGTGAGGTAGCATGTGCAGAGGTTGAGGGCCATACTTTCTTATGTATTTATAGGCCACCAGCCTCAAACTTGTCATCATTTTTGATCATCATGGAAGATATATTAGGTAAACTTTTTGAAGAGAATAAATTAGTTTTCGCTTGTGGTGATCTAAATATTGATCTACTAGTTAATTCACCCGAAAAATGCAAGCTTATCTCATTGTTTAAATCATTCAACTTAAAATGTATATTTAATGAACCAACTAGAATAACACCAACCTCGGCTTCATGCATAGACAATGTATTTACCAATTGCAAAATAAAAGAGTCATCCTTAATTAGTGGCGTTAGGTCGGACCATACTGGTCAGCTTGTATCGTTTGATTTAGACACAAAGTTGCATTTAGATAAAACCATTGAACTGCGACCCGTTACTAAAAATAAATTAAAAATGTTTAATAATAATGTTCTTAAGAATCTCTCAACAGAAAGTTTTGATTCACAAGAACCCAATATTAATTACGGTACTTTGTTTTCTACGGTATGGCAAGAATTCAATAAAGCATGTCCTGTAAAAAAAGTTACAATCAATATTAAACCAAAATTTAGTGAATGGGCTACTACTGGCATTAGAAAAAGCAGAGATATTTTATATAATTTGTATCACGAGAAATCATTGACTCCTGATCAAGCCCTTCATAATTATGTAAGAAAATATTCTAAGATTTACGATTTTTTTTTTGATTTTATTTTTTTATTTTAAGTCTGCGCTCAAGCTAAATCTAAATTAATAAGTAACAAAATTTGTCATTCCAACAATAAAATAAAAGCTGTGTAGCAGGTAATTAATAAAGAAACTGGAAACACAAAACAGCGAGATCAGAATGAATTGTCTCTAAAAATTGATAATGAAACCATTTCAGATAAGTTAAAAGTTGCTGAGACACTAGAAAATTTCTTTACCAATATTCCAATAGAAGTTTCGAAATCTCTTCCATCTTCTTCTATATTAGCTGAATCTCTTCTTATAGAAAACTGCAGTAAGGACATTCCTAATTTTGAATTCAAACCCATTTCTATTGCCACAATTAAAAAATCACAGCACTTAACATAAAAAACACAGAAGACTTATGGGGGATTTCGGTTAAGGTCCTTGAAGATATCATTGGCACAATTGCTCCTGTCCTGACAGGCATATTTAATCAATGTTTAGACAGCGGTACGTTTCCTGATTTAATGAAACAGTAAAGTAGTCCCAATTTTCAAATCGGGTAGTAAGACTGATCCTTCTAATTATGGACCCATATCTGTGCTACCAGCATTGAGCAAAATTTATGAAAAAATCATGCTGGACCAGATGTTAGCTCATTTCAACTCTAATGGGATTTTACATAGTCGGCAGTTTGGTTTCACGAAAGGTAGGTCGACGACTGACGCGGGAGTACAACTCATCAGTCACATTTTGGAATCCTGGGAAAAGTCCCAGGATGCAATTGGCATCTTCTGTGACCTCTCAAAAGCGTCCGACTGCGTTGACCACAATACTCTGATCTGTAAATTACACCATTACAGAATTCGTGGACAAGCTGCTGATCTTGTTCTTTCCTATTTATCAAACAGTCAGCAAAAAGTAAATGTTAACGGGGTGAGGTCCTCGGGGTCTCTTGTTAAGATGGGCGTGCCCCAAAGTTCAATTCTTGGCCCTTTCTTATTTCTAGTTTACGTTAATGACCTTCCTTACATGATGGCTAACTTTTCGAGAATGTTGTAGGTCTTGTAGACTGTAGACAATTTTCTATTTTGTTAAGTACCTGGTTAGTTGGTGGTTTTAGTAGTACTTGTTGACAGTCCTACACTGTTCTCGCATACCTATTAACACTGTAATTTGAAAACATTGTAAAATCCAATTATTTTTAAAAGAGTAAATGTGGAGTTTCTTGCCGGCTCTTCTCCGTAGGTATCAACAATTTGGAATCGTGCACCTAGCTTTTAACGTTTCATAAGTGCCCTTGTAGGCTTATGTAAAATAAAAATATTTTGATTTGATTTGATTTGAGTGTGACTTTCTTAACCGATTAGATTGTTTAACTAATTCGGGTAATCGGTAATTTTGTGAATTTCCCTCCTTATTTTTCCTCTATTATTTCTCTAGTATTAAAAAATAGGCAGTCATGGGAAATGTTGACAAAAGTGAAAACTCAAGACAATTGAAAAAACATCTGGTCTTATGAGCATGTCGGTGACGCGTATCCGCGAATAAGTTTTGCTCCTAGCAAAAATCACTCAACGCGGAAGAAGTTTTCACATCAAAAAATCGTTGTATGATAATTTAAAATCAACATCCTACTAAATGTTTGACAGTTTAAAAATTACTGCGGATGCGGACGAAGCTTCGTGACACAGTTTTTTTTTTTTCAGAACTCGTGAACTGTTTCAATTTATAACCAGTTATTTCGAAGTTGTTTTTTATTTAGTCTACGTCTTATAAATAGTTTTCATAAGTTTCATAACATCTTTGATCACCAGGAAGTTGAAATATTTAAATCTATTCGAATTTCATCATAGTTTTTGTGTCCAACGCAGTAAAACGCGTTTAAAAATCAAAGCTAGAAAATAACCCTAAAAACTCCCATGCAAACTTTTTCCCGCCAACATAAAAGTTGCAACGGGATTTTGTAAACAGCCACAAGTGTCAAACTCACCGGGCGGCGACTTCTGCGGTGTTGCAGGTTCCTCGTGATGGTAAGGAGTTGATCTGAGGAGTTGGAGGGCAAGTTCGGTCCCGACCTCCTCGGACCTAGGACACGGCACGTAAGCGTATTGTTTTTTGGTCGGCGGCAGGGGCGCGACGCGGTGTTTGCTCCGGTCGGCCATGCGACGTCTGCCGTGCGGCCGGCTCGCCCGCCGTAGTGCCGCAGCCCGCGTCGGCGTCTTATCGATAAAGCTGCCCGTTTGCTACCGGAAAATATTAATTTAGTGCGTAAACTGCTCGAGTTTGCTCAATGATAAATCCGCGCGCCAGTTAGTGTTTGACACGCGATTTGTCACGCGTTAAATACGCTTTAGTGAAAGTTTCAGATTTGTTCAAATGAGTTTATAGGTTTTCTTCTTTACGGCTAAACAAAGTAGCTTTAGGTGCCCCTAAAGCTTTCGTTCTAAAAACTGAATTTTCGAACACATGTCATAACTTTCAGACTCTTTTTAAGGAGAATTAAAATAAAGCATTTATAGCCCAAATTGGCTTTTTTTAAATACAGGAGTTGTTGTATTTAAAAAAGTTTTAGTCTGTACTATTTTAAAATCAAAACTTAGCGCCATTGCACGCTTTGCTTATTGTGCAGTTTAATTATTTTCAACAAAAATAACTGTCCACAAGTTTTATTTTTTATCGGAACAACATGAAATCAGGCAATATTGTGGGGGCGATATAGACAAAGTAATTTATTTTAATGACTGCGCTTTTATAAAACATCTAGAATAGTAATTATAATTTGCGAACCAGCTTTGTTTAGTTATTCAATTATATTGTATACTCTCCTAGTATGCGGTAAGTTAGGATAAGTTTTAACTGTTAATAAAAAACTATTACATATTCAACTTAAAATGGTTTCAGCTGCTGCACAGAAATGACGCTAGCCTAAGATAAGTTCCAAAAATATTATTCAAAAAGTTTTTAATAAAAAAAAATATAGTAGTAAACTGTCCCAAAGACTCATTCGTTTTTTGAAATCCTCGTACGAGGTCCATATTCGGTGCGCGCGCAGTTCCGCGTGCTGAGTCCCGCACTACGGTCGATAGCACGTGCCCGCGGGACGACTGCACTATGCGGACACTTGCACAATAATATCAACAAAGCGAACTTGCGGTCGCGGTCACGGGGTTAGCTACGGAACTACGCACTCATAGAGACAGTAGATGCAGTTTGAAAGTAAATTCAATTCAACTATCTAATGGATAAAGCTAGTAATAACAGCCGCACCGATCGATTGATCAGGTTCAACCACGCTTGCCGCGGTTGGTCCATGGATGGACCATCTTTACATAGCAAGACGTAAGCCGTAAGCCTGTGTAAGCCGTTGGTCCCGGCTGTCATTCGTGGTTCTTTGACAGTCGTTACTGCTCGTCAGAAGCCCCAAACTCTGACAACCAGTAACTTGGTTGTGTAGGTCACACAAGCCGTCGCTACACGTAAAATACTGGTAGGTATTCATCTGCATCCGGTTGACTGGAAGCCGACCCCAACATAGTTGTGAAAAGGCTAGGCAGATGATGATACCAAACAGCAAAAAAAAAAATTTCGTAAATATTTTCCATATATACCTAGTACAAAAAAAAAACACGTTTCTATAGAAAACCAACTAAAAATGTAGAAAATAATGGGAAAAAGCGTGGGGTATTTTTTAATTGATATCAAGCAGTTAGTTTTTAAAACGATTATTTCCTTCTCGTGTCCGTTGCATACCTCCATGTATTAAGTGTTCTCTAGCCATGTTGACTCTACAAACCATATGAGAGCGTCACACGACTTTCGCCGTGGCCTACCAAGACGGCGATGTCCTTCCTCAAGCGTCCTGTGAGTCGGTCGGTCGGTCTTTGCCAGTCTCGCCGGGTGCACTGACGCTGCCGCATTGATGTTGTCCGACCCATTCCCAAAAATATTTTAATGCAATTACCCCGCTATAGAAATAAGAAAAACTTGTATTCTTACTTATTTTACTTTAAGCTCCGCACAATTCTAAGTCTAAAATGATTTCCCTCCAAGGCCGCAGGGTACGAAACAGACATGGTTATAGAACTTTTATAAGACAAGGTACTCAACATGTTAAATTAAACTAAGTAAGTACCTTTCTATTTTAAGAAGACATTAAAAAAGCAGGAGACATTTGAGAAAACAGTTACTACAGAAAAAACTTCAACAAATATCTCAGATAATATCTAACAGAAAGTAATCATACTTAAAGTTGATGGGGTCCAGAGTCAATGGCAGCTGTTCAATTAAGCAGAGGAGCTGAAGGCTGCCAACAAAGGCAGACACTCAATAATTCAGCGGCCGCGGCCTGCCGAGCGCACCGGATTTTGTCGTTAAAATACGATTTCATGTAGACAGTGTTCTGAGATACCACATAATCTTCTTGCTATCGTTACTTCGTGAGATATGTACTATATACTGGCTTCGGATATAAATATTTACTAAAGAATAGGCAGCAGCGTTCTCTAAGCTTTTTACCACCGTAGTGCGATTGCCAACCCGCCTGCCAAGCGTGGCGATAAAATTGCAAACCCTCCCAAATTGGTGGAGGCCTGGTCCAGCAGTAGTCGTCTTTAGACTGAAATGATGAACCTATAACCAGCGGAAGATCAATACGCTTTCAACAACACCTCCATTGTCATAATAAGCAGTTTAGAAGTTATGAAGAAACAGATGAACATACATGCATACCTGACAAAATCACCACCCGCCTTTTTGCCTTCGCTTTATAGTCGGGTAAAAATATATCTTTCATCCACTGACACTCTACATTTAAAAAAATCACACTTTTAGGGTATAACTAACCTTTTAAATAAATAAACGTTAATTGGGGGTACCGTTTGCGATTGTCTTTAGTCAGCCAGAGCGGCTTCATTAAATAAAAAATGCGTCAGAAAGTTGCTCGTTCCTGAATATGAAGCAATTTGGACGGACGCATGCGACACAGCTGAATAAGTTTAATTTACGTTAATGCGTTCCTACATTTAAATGAGGAGCATTCAGCAACCCTTGTTTGTGAATAACTCGTTACTTCGTAAACCATCGCAAATGAACTGCTGAGTTAATTAAACTGACTACAGTTAAAGTCTTCTTCATTGTACAATTATATTCCGACACTTTTGCGGAAGGCTACGTTATACCACGCAACACAATGTGGGAAATTATCATTTTAATTTCCCTCATCTTGTATTATTGTATTAATTTTCCTGGTTATATGAAAGCCTTGGCCTTTTACCTGTCGTGCAATTAATTGAAGTCTAAGAATATGGTGGCTGGGACATTGAAGAGCAAACTGTAACCATGAATTCAGCACATGGTTCTAGAAATCTAGACCCCAAGCGTAGACATTTTTTCGTCGGATCAATAAATGAAATCAGCTGTAGGTTTCAAAATAAAAACTTTTTTACAAAAAAAAACAACCGACTTCCTTAAAAACACTACAAAGTGAAAAATAACTTTAATTTCGGAAGCCGGTGTTTTAGGATTTGTATTTAAGATTTTTGCCACCGACTTCCGAAATTTAAGTTATTTTTCACTTTGTAGTGTTTTTAAGGAAGTCGGTTGTTTTTTTTTTTTGTAAAAAAGATTTTATTTTTACATTTTTAGTTATGGTATCTACCCCGCACTAATTCCAAACAAACAATGCATATTTATGCGATAGCAGAAATCGCGGTTGATTTGCTGTCATTTTTTAAAGAGTTCCGGTGTCTGTCTCCGGAACTCATCATCAGATCTATATGAAATTTATATGGGACCATTTCAGAATAAACTTCTTTCGAACAAAAAAAGAATTTTGCAAATCCGTTTATAAATGACGGAGTTATGGCTGAACATACATAAAAAAATATATATTATATAAACATCCGAATTGATAACCTCCTCCTTTTTGAAGTCGGTTAAAAAAACAACCGACTTCCTTAAAAAAAACATTACAAAGTCAAAAATAACTTTAATTTCGGAAGTCGGTGGCAAAAACCTTAAATACAGAGCCTAAGACACCGACTTTCGAAATAAAAGTTATTTTTGACTTTGTAGTGTTTTTTTTTAAGGAAATCGGTTGTTTTTTTTTTTTTTTTGTAACATACAGCTGATTTCATTTATTGATCCGACGAAAAAATGTCTACGCTGGGGGTCTAGATTTCTAGAACCATGTGCTGAATTCATGGTTACAGTTTGCTCTTCAATAAGGGAGTCGGTTGTTTTTTTTTTTGTAAAATATTTTTATTTTTAACTTTTTAGTTGTGGTAGATACTCCGCACTAATCTAATCGCGTTATTCGTTCATTTGTCGCGGAAATACGTAATGCAAATTTAAGACTTATATGGTTTTCACATGGACCCTATTGTCCGAATGGAACCAAATTTAAATGAGACCCTTCGGGAAGTACCAGATTTCAAATAAAAAAAGAATCATCAAAATCGGTTCACCCAGTCAAAAGATATGAGGTAACAAACATAAAAAAAAATACAGTCGAATTGATAACCTCCTCCTTTTTTTGAAGTCGGTTAAAAAGTGCAATACCTACGCGGTCAAAATGTTTAGAACCGAACATATTTTTTTAGCCTAAGCTTCGAGAAATCTCAACGCAAGGGCTTATAATCATGTAACTCGCCGCATGATAATTATATGGTGTAACACTATAGTATGCCCAGACATTGTTACTTAGGGTGGAAACCTGGTGTCCTGAAACACAGGTTTTGGCCTAGCTTAGGCCCCAGTGTTCCGCGATATTGTAATGTGTATTAATAGCATAATCATAAATAATATGAACCTATAAACTTTTAAATAAGAACTTTTTAAAAATATTGTAGTGAGAAAATAAATAAAATTATATTGTATCTAACGAATTCATGGTCCATGTCAACCTGCATTTTTAATTTTATGTCATGTTTTACCTATGTTGCCAGAACGCTAATAAATAAATACAATATTTTGATGAGAGGAATTTCCACAAATAATCATGAAGATTACATTTACATAGCAGCTGTTACGCAATGTGACGTACCAGCTGCTGTATGTAAACCATATATCAATTGCAAAAGTTTCTTTATTAAAAACAGCAACACTGAACATAACACCCAAGTTGTAGGCGAAGCTCAATAAAACAAGCTATAGTGAGTATTTATGTTTCTTTATTGTTGTGGGCGACGCCCTATGAGACTAGCTAACTTTTAACATTAATATCTCTTCGCTATTGTATTCGGTAACTCCGGTATAGCCTCTGTAAAATACCTAAACAAATACCTATACTGTTCTTTAATAAAAGTAGTAGATTTCCATGAAGATACTTAAGTAAATACCGATGTATGTTTATAATCACCTGTATTACCATTGTCTTGACCTTTTGAATTCTAATTAACCTGTAATTACCTGTAACAATAACCTGTTGGAATCTAATTAGTCTGTAATGCCTGTGTTATGTTTGTATAAAACTAATTAGCTTATAGTTACCTAACTCATTTATTGTAAAGCACTAATTAGCTGTGAGTAGGTATGAATATACCTAAAATACCTTATGTAGTTCGTACACGATTTTGAAAGTAGCGTATGTCCAATAGGACGAGCCACATTGTTAATCCAATAAGAAAGCAGAAACCTTGAACTCGCTTACACGTGTTTTGAAATTCTCGACAAGTCGAAACCTGTCCCCTTAGGGAAAGTCCATTTTTCTCGCTCTCAATTGGCGGAGCGGCTAATCAAAGTAAAGAAATGTATACGCTACTTGCGGTAGGCAACAAAAGTTATAAAAGGGCCGAGCGTCTATTTTTAGATTTAGTATTTTTACAAGTTTACACGAATCATCAAGTTACCACGTAGTGTTTGTGAAGTAAGGGGCTCCGCTGTCCACTGCTTAGTCGCGATGTACCCTATATCTAGTTAGCCAGTCTTCAAGTGTAATATAGCTAGGATTTAATTATGTGTACTGCTTATTCTGATTGTATTTTATATTGTGTGCTGTGTACTCTTTTACAACCATTTGTAGTGATTTCTGTGTAATTTTATGTGTGCCAAATATACTCAATTATTACGACATTCTGACTGGTTTAATTTCACTCTTTCGTCAAGGGAACACCGTCACCCCCGCCTACAACAACTGACTCCCGTTTTATTAACATTTTGGTCCTTGCGAGCCGGATCAGGTTCAATTAGAATAGAGTGAACCAGTCAGAATCATGAGTCACAGAAGTGAAATCACCACACGCAGCAAGTTACGAAGACTGGCGGAAGAAATGGGTACGCGACAAGCAGAGGACATCGTCTCTGACTCAGGCTTACCATCCGAAAGGGCTCCAGGTTCTCCGTCCGTAGCACCGACATTGGCATCGACGTCCGCTCGCAATATTCCGCTCACCGGTGGCCGATTAATTGACCACAGTAAATTGACGTCAGAGAGAGCGCACGGGGGGCAGGCAGCGCCCAAGGGTCGCCACACCTCGCCGCGCAGCAAAATATCGTCAAGAAATAGCCACAGGAGCGTCGATTACCTTAAAAAACGGATCGAGTACGAAGCGGAGCGCGAATTAGTGCAGTTGAAAGAGAACCTGGTCAAAGACAAGGAAAACCTCGTCAAGAAAAGGATGGAAGCGGAAATAGCTGAGATAGAGGCGGCCGCTGAAAGCGATGATTCACAGTCAGATGTGAGTACGACACAGCGCGTCGAAGAGTGGGTGAAAACCACGCCCCAAGTCCCCCAATTGATAGAAGTATTGGGGACGCCGGCTGTGTCAGGCGCACCTATTGAAATGGCTGCGCCCCGTGAAACATCTGACCCCCGTGAACAAACCGTAAGTAGGGTGAATCTTGTGAATAACCACCGTGGGTCGTCAGTGCCGTGTGATCTAGACCAGTCCCGAGTACCTAGGACATCCGCGTCTGTACCGTTACCTAACATAACGGCACCAATTACGTCCAGGTACATGCCAGTAACGTCAGATGGAGTAAGGTTCCAGTTACCCAGCCGTTATACCGCCTTTACCACTCCGGTCGCAAGTGTACCTCGAGTAGCCACACTCGAGTCGGATACACGGCGGCAGATGCAGTACGGAGCGGATGAAAGAGAAAGGCGGAGAGAATCGTCAGGGGACAGAGACCGTAAGATAGACAGACTGGCAGAGGCTATCACGAACATGGCACGACCACCACGACCGGTACCAAGACAGGCCTATGAATTGCCATACTTTAAAGGTGACCCAGCCGACTGGATATCATATCGGAACATGTACTGGGAAACATCACAGTTATACAATTTCAAGGCGCACGAAAACTTAGCACGATTAAAAACCTCGTTACAAGGCGACGCAAAGGTATCAGTAGAGGACTTACTACGATCGTCAACTGATCCGTCCGAGATAATGCGCGCGCTAGAGGATGAGTACGGTCACCCGACCCTAGTGCTACAGTACGCCATACAAAAGGTCAAAGAATTACCTAGAGTAACGGAAAGTGGACGCGAACTAAGGAAATTCTCGTCAACGGTCCGAAATTGTGTTTCGTTACTCAAAAATATTCGTGCGGATGGATATATAAATAATCCACAGCTGGTGAGTGACCTGCTGAGCAAGTTGACCCCTGTACAGCGCGCGCAATACGGTGACTTCGCAATGGGCCTGGACAACACACAGGGGGTGGACCTAAGAGTGTCTCCAAATCTAGAAATATTATCACATTTTCTAATACACTTGACACGCTCAACGTCGTACTACACTCAGGCGAGTATGTTTGAGCCCGGTCCATCGAAGCCCCCTGCCAAGCAACAGCAGAAGTATGGCGGCGCCGGTCAGTCTCGGCCAGCCAACGCCGCGCGCTCGGCCGCGAGCAGGCCTCCGTTGACGCAACGAGTGAACACGCAGAGCGACGAGTTTGCCGCTCCTGAAGAATGCGTTATATGTCAACGAAAGCACAACATAGAAGAGTGTGACCAGTTCAAAAAGCTTACCGTTCAACAGCGTTGGGACACGATAAAGGAGAAGAACACATGCTTCAAATGTCTCGTGAGTAAACATCCCAAGAGGTTTTGCCGTGCGAGTAGATGCAAGAAGTGCGGGTTCGGACATCACCTGCTGTTACACGCGGATAAGCAGCCGAAAGAAAAGGTGGCTACGCCGCCAGAAAGTAAGACGGAAAGCGTCACAAATATAGGCGAGTGGCGAGCTACGGCACTACTGAAAATTATGCCAGTAACGGTCAGCGATGGAAACAGTGACGATAATCAGTGTTACGCACTACTGGACGATGGTGCGACCGTGTCACTCATCGACAGCTCGCTCGCCACAGACTTAGTGGGCCCATGTGTTCCTCTCTCCTTAAAAACCGCGGGTGGCTACGGAGTAACAGACTCAACGTCGCGAGTGGTACAAGTGCGCGTAAAAGGACCTAACGGTCAGTGCCATAACATTACGTGTCGGACAATAGTGGACATTAACCTACCAACGCAAACAGTGTCCGCCACAGTGATCGACGACAACGCGCACCTACGCGACTTGGGTTGCGTAGAGATGAGGGGAGCCAAACCGCTGCTGCTTCTCGGACAGGACAACTGGGAGCTGCTCGTCAGTCAGGACATCCGCCAAGGAAAATCCGGTAAGCCAGTTGCCTCACTCACTAAGTTAGGTTGGGTCATACATGGACCATTTAATATTAATAACAATAATAATAGTAAAGAATGTGTTAGTTGCATGACCGTTTCCCTTCCTGATTTGCATAATCTAGTTAAATCACAGTTTGAGCTAGAAGCGATAGGTATTTCAGAGAATTTACGTAAACATAAAGATGTCGAGAGGGCATTAGCCGTATTAGACAGCACTAGCCATCGTATCCCTGACCAGTCACAATGGGAGGTCGGTTTGTTATGGAAACATGACAATATTCAGTTACCTGATAATTATAATCAGGCCAGGCAAAGGCTGTACGGCATAGAGAAACGTATGCGTAAAGACACTAGTTTCGCTGAGCAATATTCAGCTCAGATAGGTAGGTTAGTAGACGAAGGTTACGCGCGTAAAGTAGACGGTAACATAGACAGCTCGCCGGTTTGGTACTTACCGCATTTCGGAGTCGTTAACCCGAACAAACCGGGCAAGCTACGTCTCGTGTTCGACGCAGCCGCTACGTCTCATGGGACGTGTTTAAATGATAATCTGCTAACCGGACCTGACTTACTGAATTCTTTGCTAGGTATTTTAATTAAGTTCAGGATAGGCCCCGTCGCGTTTTCAGGGGATATCGCTGATATGTTCTTACGAGTAAAAATAAGGGCAGAAGATCAAGGCGCGCAATTATTTTTATGGAGAGGCGCGGATCACCATAAAGAACCAGATACATACGCGATGAATTCCATGATATTTGGTGCAGCCTCGTCCCCTACTACGGCAATATATATACTCAACAAAAATGCCGATGATTTCATTGATGTTTATCCCGAAGCTGTGGAAGCCATCAAATCTAGGCACTATATGGACGACCATCTAGATAGTGCTTGGACCGAGGAGAAGGCTAACACGTTAATAGAGGAAGTGACACGAATACATGCATCCGGTGGATTCATTATCCGGGGGTGGGTCACTAACTCATCGGAGCTAAGGGAAAGGCTGAAAATAGAAATGCCTGATAAGGTAGCCCTTGAGAAGGAAACAGGCTCAGTAGAGAGGACCCTAGGTTTAATATGGTCACCTAAAGACGACGAGTTAGGTTTTGATCTGTCATTTAAGAGACTACCACCGGAAATTATAAATGGTAGTTTAGTGCCCACTAAAAGACAATTTCTTAGTATGATAATGTCGATTTACGACCCGCTAGGTTTCCTATACCCGTGTGTAATTCAATCACGCATATTAATGCAACGAATATGGAAGTCGGGAATACAATGGGACGAACCCTTAAAAGAAAAGGACGCCAAAGTATGGTTTAATTGGCTCCATAATTTATACCGCTTAAACGAATTAAAAATACCGCGGTGGTACGGGTTAAAACTCGATAATTTAGAATTACACGCGTTCGGGGACGTCAGCGAGCTTGCCTACGCCGCAGTAGTATACCTAGTGGGCTCTAACTCTGAAGGTAGCAGGGAATCGGTTATGTTACTAGGGAAAGCGCGAGTAGCTCCACAAAAAGTAGTATCCATTCCCAGGCTAGAGTTACAAGCAGCCGTGTTAGCCTGTCGTATAGCAGACACTGCCCACAAAGAGTTAGGTATACGAATCGAAAAGAAATTCCTTTGGACCGACAGCAAGACTGTATTAAAATGGATAAACTCCGATGCACAGGAATTTCAACGATTCGTCTCGCACAGACTAGCCGAAATAGATAGGCTGTCAGACAGAGGCAACTGGCGCTGGGTACCTTCACAGGATAACCCAGCTGATAAGGCCACCAGGTTGTGTTGGCCCGATGACCACGCAGAGTGGATCTCGGGCCCCTCGTTTCTATGTGACCCACAGGAGCTGTGGCCTGCGTGTCCCGAGGCTGAGGCGTCGGAAGCGGACCTTGAGCGCATCCAGCGGGTCCACGCCGCGGCAGCACCGGCGGCACCACTCCTAGAGTACGAGCGCTACTCATCGTGGACGCGCATTCAGCGTGTCATGGCGCGCGTGCTCATCTTCAGCGGCCGATGTCGCAAACGTCGGTCGACTACGGAGCTGTGTCAGCGAGACCTAGAAGATGCTCACAACAGCCTGTTGAGGCTGTGTCAAGAAGAAAGCTTCCAAAGCGAGCGGGCCACCATCCTAAAAGGCCTGCCCGTTCCCAGCAGCAGCAGCATCAAAGCTCTCGACCCCATGATAGCCGACGACGGGTTGCTACGAGTGAGAGGGCGCCTGAGTGCCTGTGAGGTGCTCACGTTCGGCGAGCGGCCCCCTATTATCCTGGAGGGCCGCCATCCTCTGACAAGAAAGCTAATCGCTCATTACCATGCGATGGCTCTGCACGCCAACCACGAGACCGTCGTCAACAATCTACGGGAAAAATACTGGGTCACTAAAATCAGAACCTCAGTGAAGACAGTGGTTGCCAACTGCCAACTCTGTCGCGTCTGCCGAGCCAAGCCCGCGCCACCGAAGATGGGTGACCTGCCGCTCGCAAGGCTGGAACCATCCAGACGAGCCTTTGTGCGAGTGGGGGTGGACTACTTCGGCCCGATGGAGGTCGCAATCGGGCGACGGCGCGAGAAGAGGTGGGGTGCCCTATTCACCTGCCTCACTACACGCGCCGTCCACCTTGAGTTGGCCGCTTCCCTAAGCGCCGACTCCGCCATACTAGCCTTGCGGCGCCTCATAGCGCGCCGCGGGCAACCAGCACATCTGTACTCTGACCAGGGTACCAACTTCATCGGGGCCAATACCGAGCTTCGAGCAGCCCTGAAAGACCTCAACCAAGGTCAGATAAGGGCCGAGGCCATTCACCGTGGCATCGAATGGCACTTCAATCCCCCGGCGGCCCCACACATGGGTGGCTGCTGGGAGCGCCTGGTGAGATCCGTGAAGAACGCACTTCGCAGTACGCTCAAGGAGCGTGCCCCTCGTGAGGAGGTCCTCTACACCCTCCTCACCGAAGCCGAGCTGATCGTAAACAGCCGGCCACTGAGCTACGTGAACGACGACCACGACCAGCCCGTGGTCCTGACGCCGAACCATCTACTCCTGGGCACTGCGTCCGGGAGTACTCCGTTTGCATCGAGCGACGCCGAAGACATCGACTCTCGCCGGCAGTGGCGGCGCGTGAACGCGCTCGCCGACATGTTCTGGCGGCGCTGGCTGCGAGAGTACCTGCCTACGCTCCAGCGTCGGGAAAAGTGGTCAAACAATGTGCCGAACGTACGTATCAGTGACGTAGTAGTGATTGTGGACAATAATAGACCGCGAAGTGCGTGGACCAAAGGTCTCATCAAAGCTGTGTATCATGGACACGATGGTATTATCCGTGTAGTAGATGTTAAGACTGTAAATGGGGTCCTACGTCGACCCGTAGCGAAGATTATTGTGCTTCCCACAGACCAAGAATTGTAAGTCGGTTGAACCCTGTTACAGGGGGTGGAATGTAGGCGAAGCTCAATAAAACAAGCTATAGTTAGTATTTATGTTTCTTTATTGTTGTGGGCGACGCCCTATGAGACTAGCTAACTTTTAACATTAATATCTCCTCGCTATTGTATTCGGTAACTCCGGTATAGCCTCTGTAAAATACCTAAACAAATACCTATACTGTTCTTTAATAAAAGTAGTAGATTTCCATGAAGATACTTAAGTAAATACCGATGTATGTTTATAATCACCTGTATTACCATTGTCTTGACCTTTTGAATTCTAATTAACCTGTAATTACCTGTAACAATAACCTGTTGGAATCTAATTAGTCTGTAATGCCTGTGTTATGTTTGTATAAAACTAATTAGCTTATAGTTACCTAACTCATTTATTGTAAAGCACTAATTAGCTGTGAGTAGGTATGAATATACCTAAAATACCTTATGTAGTTCGTACACGATTTTGAAAGTAGCGTATGTCCAATAGGTCGAGCCACATTGTTAATCCAATAAGAAAGCAGAAACCTTGAACTCGCTTACACGTGTTTTGAAATTCTCGACAAGTCGAAACCTGTCCCCTTAGGGAAAGTCCATTTTTCTCGCTCTCAATTGGCGGAGCGGCTAATCAAAGTAAAGAAATGTATACGCTACTTGCGGTAGGCAACAAAAGTTATAAAAGGGCCGAGCGTCTATTTTTGGATTTAGTATTTTTACAAGTTTACACGAATCATCAAGTTACCACGTAGTGTTTGTGAAGTAAGGGGCTCCGCTGTCCACTGCTTAGTCGCGATGTACCCTATATCTAGTTAGCCAGTCTTCAAGTGTAATATAGCTAGGATTTAATTATGTGTACTGCTTATTCTG
The DNA here is from genome assembly GCA_932294355.1 of Aporophyla lueneburgensis. Lineage (NCBI taxonomy): Eukaryota > Metazoa > Arthropoda > Insecta > Lepidoptera > Noctuidae > Aporophyla > Aporophyla lueneburgensis. The sequence continues at coordinate 26,366,886 of OW028750.1, read as the reverse complement.
ATTGTATTTTATATTGTGTGCTGTGTACTCTTTTACAACCATTTGTAGTGATTTCTGTGTAATTTTATGTGTGCCAAATATACTCAATTATTACGACATTCTGACTGGTTTAATTTCACTCTTTCGTCAAGGGAACACCGTCACCCCCGCCTACAACACCTGACTCCCGTTTTATTAACACAAGTGGTCTGCGAATTTTTCGCACGACTGCCGATATTTAGACATAATAAAAAAAGTTTATTCACACAAAATGCTGTTGTATATGTTACCGGCCAAACCCGATTTCAGGACAAACTAGTTTTGCCTACGCTAAACTAGTTCTTCCTATACGCGATAGGATTAACTAGTATAGCTTAGTCCAAACTAATTTGTCCTAAGCCCGATAGGATAAACTAGTTAGGCTAGTCCAAACTAATTTTTCCTTAGCCCGATAGGATAGATCAGTTTAGGCTAGGCCAAACTAGTTGATCCTGATATAAATACGCACACTTTAGGATAAACTGGTATGCCCCAGTCTAAACATTATAGTAGGTAAATCTAGAAAGTCAAAATAAATCGATAAACTGAATAATGCACTTAGAATTGCAGAGTGTCATTGCCTTCTTGCACTGGCATCTGTTTGTGGAACAGCTTTTGTTGCAGCTGCATCTCACATAACTTTGGCAAAACAATTGTAATAATTAAGATATGATTATTGCTTCTATTAAAAAAAAAACACTTATTATTTGTTATAATATGATTATTTGTATTACCAATTATCCATAACTTTTAACGACGAATCAGTATGGTTTTAATAAAAATGATTATTTTTTCCAATTACGGAGTATTTTATTCAGTTTATCGAATCATTTTGACTTTCTAGATTAACTATAATGTTTAGACTGGGCCATACCAGTTTATCCTAGAGTGTGCGTATTTATATCAGAATCAGCTAGTTTGGCCTAGCTTAAACTGATCTATCCTATCGGGCTTGGGAAAAATTAGTTTGGAGTAGGCTAAACTGGTTTATCCTATCGGGCTTAAGACAAATTAGTTTGGACTAGGCTATACTAGTTAATCCTATCGCGTATAGGAAGAACTAGTTTAGCCTAGGCAAAACTAGTTTGTCCTGAAATCGGATTTGGCCGGTAACATATACAATACTAATAATCTCACTTGTTACTAAACTTACGAAGAAAAATCAATATTCCTAGTCTTCTCCCAACTAAGTTGGGATGGGCTTCCAATCTAACCGGGTGCAGCTGAGTACCAGTATTTAACATGGAATAACTACCTATAAGATAGGTAGCTCCACAGCCCAGTTAAAGGGTTATACGATACCCCTTGGTAAGACTGGTTGTCAAACTTGCGAGTTTCTGACCACTCGTAACGACTGTCTAAAAACTTTTTAACAAAAAATTAAAGCGCCGAAAAACTGAAAAGCATAAAATAATAAACCTTAAAATTATGAGTCGGCGCTTTGAGTGATCCTTGTCCATTGATTCTTCAGCGCCGACTCAAAATTTTAAGGTTTATTATTTTATGCTTTTCAGTTTTTCGGCGGTTTAATTTTTTGTTAAAAAGGTTTTTATTTTATATTTTTTGTGGCTTCAGTGTACTAATAATACTTGGCAAGGTATACCCTATCCAACACAAAAAGAATTATCAAAATCGGACTACTCTGTATAAAGTTATGCGTGTTTATACATTACAATCAGTGAGTGAACAATCAATCATCCCCTGTTTTCCGACCCTTAGGGTTCGATTTTGTTTTTCCAAATTTATATGGGACCACCTTGGGAGTATACCCTTTCCAATATAAGAAGAATTGTCACAATCGGACCACTATGTAAAAAGATATGCGTGGTCATACATAAAAAAAAAAAATACGCGTCGAATTGATAACCTCCTCCGTTTTTTTTTCGTCGGTTGAAAATCTACAAAGTTAGCTGGGACCAAGAGTTTACCGAGCTTTCCAAGGAACGGAGGGGTCTTGATATATTCATAATTTATGGTCACCCATCGACAGACCGACCTCGGTAAGCGTAGGTAAACATTCGATCGACCCGGAGGACAGTATTTTTTTAACCACGAGCCAAAGTCTGTAAATTTTTTTGCACCAAACTCGAAGTTCTATTGTCTCAGCAAAAGTAAAGGAGTAAGGTACAGACATGTAGTATAATGGTCTCATCCCTGTCGTGCTGCTCATTGCCGAGAATCGTGACCTGCAACTTAAGTTGCCTATAGTCTCTTCATTGTAGGCATCTTGTTCCCTACGCCAAGAGTTTAACGAGTTTGGTTACGACAATACATTTTTTTTAAGATATGACAGATTACCTCCCATTTGCGTCAGTTTAGATCCTTTGTTTACAGGCATTATACGATACTTTATGAATACCGATCTTATTTTCAGTGACTGAGAGCAGAGTGAGGGACCAATAGTTTCGGACGCGAATTGACGAGTGGTAGGTCGTAGGTTCGAACCCAGACAGGCGGTTAACTTTTGTAAGCAATTATTTAATTGTCACTGCTCTCAAAAGGCGAAGAAAAACATCGTGAGGAAATTGGCATGTCCTAAAATAAAAAAAAAAAACTTCGAAAACATGTGACATCTATCAATTCGCACGTGGGCCGCGTGGTAGATTACAGTCCACTCCGTCTCACAGAGCACAGGCCTGTGTCCCAGCAGTGGGAATATTATAGGCTGATTATGATGTCAGTGATTAAGACTGTACTTTACAGACCCTGACAGGAATAGCTTGCAAAATTTAATAGAGTCCAGCAGAGAACCGAACTCCCGAAGTCAAAGTAATATTATTTATTCAGTGAAATAGACGCCACAGTGTATAACATTTCCCAAAATCTACATCCGTTTTCACACAACCAAGCTAATTCGACTTCAATCGTGTCTAGAAACACTGACTCCAAAGCAAAACTTTGGAAACAAAGTTAAACGTAGAATTAATCGAGTGAAGCAACCGTTGCCAAAACGGCTGTTTAACATCACCGCAACTTATTATAGCAGTTCCTGCCGCTGATAGAGTTAACGATGTCAGAGTTATTTCGCGCCCATTCACTGCCGTGTGACCGGAGATTCGAACACGAAGGCAATTTGACGAATTGTTGTGAAGGGAATTGGGAATCTAATGTTATCGCTGCTGATTTTCGGTCAGGTGTGATGAGTAAGACAAGGATAGTTATATTTTTGTTCCCTTAACATGATTGTTTGCCCCTCATATTGTGTGACTGCTAAAGAGTTGATTATGGGCTCGTGGTAAGTACCTACCGGTGAAACTTTTCATAAAATTTAATAAGAATTTCGTAAAAGCTGCGTGAGCAGTAGTATCCCACTGTTAACGACCGCGACTGACTAGTTGTAGGTCGTAGGTTCAAATACAGACTGGCGATTTACTCTCTGTAAATTATTTATCACCACTGCTCTCAAAACGGTGAAGGAAAACATCGTGAGGAAACCGGCATGTCTCAGAACAAAAAAATCTAAGACGGGTAATAAAAGAAGGACTGAAACGCACTGGGCCCGCGTGGTAGATTACAGTCTACTCTCTCTCGAAGAGAGACCACTGTGTCCCAACTGTGCGACAATACAAGCAGACAATAAGGCTGATTATACTAAAAGCTATAGAAACGTTCTTATCACATGCTAGCTTCTGCCCGCGACTTCGTCCGCGTTAAATTTCATGTGTGATTTTCCCCATTTTTGCCACATTTTTCATTGTTGCTCCGCTTTTCTTGGCTGTAGCGTGATGTTATATAACCTATCACTTTTTTCGATAAATAGGCTACCCAACACAAAAAGAATTTTTCAATTTGGACCAGCAGTTCCTGAGATTAACCGCGTTCAATCAAACAAACACACTCTTCAGCTTTCTAATATTAAGTAAGTATAGATTTGATATTTGATATACATATATAGATGGGTGCAAACGGTTATAGACCATCTTCAGAATGTAACGTTATGTTTTTCCATTCGGCATTAAATTCCTCATTTCGAGAACAGCTTCTTTCATTACCGTTTCTATGCTTTTCCGATTCCGATTTGGTTTTCTACTCGATCTGGAAGTAAAAACATAAAAATAACAATTTCCACGACACGACACCGCATTGAGTCACATTTGGGAGCGTAGACGAAAATCTGTAGACTTTACATAATGGTGCCCAAAAGTAATATCATCATAACGGAACCGCTTTGTGCTTACATGTTACTGCATATTTCCCAGGACGGAACATATACTATCATTCATAATGTGCTGTGGTAAGTGCTGCGGCAAAATCAAAAATTTATATTGCGAAGATATTTTGGAGACAGTCGATTTATCACGATTCGGTAAAAACAAGAAGGCAACCTGAATTCCAACCAGCATCCTTTTTTTTGTGGGTGGGAAATCTTCAAATGACGGCTCTCGTCTGGGCGGATCGGGAGGGCGTGTCAGACTTTTACCGACTAACCCACCCGTGTTCCTTCTTTTGCCTATATATCCCAGAGCCACGGCAACTCTATATATAGGTCACAAATCCCGCGACCAAAGGCATGGCATTCCAACCAGCATCCTGATTGCTTTCAATCACAAATGAATGATTTGGAAGCATATTGCCAATCCGTTGCTTGTAGGGTTTGGGAAGTCTCGACAGTCTCAAAGTCTCTAGACACGAGACGTCCCACGATCAAAGGCCCGAGACGTCCCGGACTTCAAGACTTCTTATAATTCGATTCGTAGGGCCGTTCGAGTTAAAAAGCAATTTGTTTGTGATTTTTTAAATAATACCACCGGACAAGGAAGACTCTTGCGTTTTCAACACATGACGGCTTTAAATGTTTAAAGCTCTTGATTTTTTGCAAAAATTTCGGGATTTTTTCTCGTTTTTTAGGGTTCCGTTGCCAAATGACAAAAAACGGAACACGGAACCCTTATAGATTCGTCATGTCTGTCTGTCTGTCTGTCTGTCCGTCCGTATGTCACAGCCACTTTTCTCCAAAACTACAAGAGCTATGCTGTTGGAACTTGGTAAGTAGATGTATTCTGTGAACCGCATTAAGATTTTCATACAAAAATAGAAAAAACACAAAAAATCGTGGGGTTCCCCATACATAGAACTGAAACTCAAAAATGGTTTTTTTCATCTAACCCATACGTGTGGGGTATCTATGAATAGGTCTTCAAAAATGGTATTGAGGTTTCTAATATCATTTTTTTCTAAACTGAATAGTTTGCGCGAGAGACACTTCCAAAGTGGTAAAATGTGTCCCCCCCCCGTAACTTCTAAAATAAGAGAATGATAAAACTAAAAAAAATGTATGATGTACATTACCATGTAAACTACCATCGAAAATTGGTTTGAACGAAATCGAGTAAGTCGTTTTTTTTAAAACGTCATAAATTGTAAACCGCAATTTACCTTTCATTTAGTCAACAGAAATATAAAAATTAAAAAAAAACATTTATTTTCATAAACATGAACCTTCTGTATAAACCGAGAATACCTACAGGTTTGTACGGAACCCTTTGTGCACGAGTCCGACTCGCACTTGGCCGGTTTTTTTACTTTGATACGACTTTTTGTGGTGTGCTCTAGAGCTATAAGTAAATATCAGGTTCTGCATCTATTATTTACAAATCCGGTTGAATACGAAGAATATTTTCAAAAAAATTGCATAATCGTTCTTCCGAAAAAGTAAATTCGAAGTGCAGTTTCACTCAAATTCGAAGTAAACACTTAGGTACCTACCTAGAAGCCAGAGTTGTAAGTGACCCGAACCAGCTAAAACGAAACGTCCCGGAACTTCAAGATACTCGACGTCCCGGAATCCAAACGCTAACTCGATAAAGTCTGCACAATAACGCAATAAATGTTGTTGAACTGTCAAAAGGAAAGCCATTGCTGCTGCTAGTTTTCCACGCAATTACCCCAATTATCCAGAATAGTAAGGCTAAAAAAAGAAGTAAAAAACACGCTTCCATAGAAAACTAACCATTATTTTAACTATTATTTATTTTTAACTATTATTATTTACTATTTTTTAGGGTGTTTCGACTTTTGAGACGTATGTCAGCGTAGTTAGTGACGTATGTCAGCGTAGTTTTCGAAGACAGTTTTTTTGCTGTCCTGGTAACCCTGGCAAGGATAATGGCACAAATTTATGAAATTATAGCATTGTCATCGGTCTTTGACAGGTGTGCAAAGTTTGAATGAAATGTGGTGGTTTAAAGTGGGTCAAAATCGCGCTATAAGGAGTCGGTTACAAATAAATATACAAACATACAAACAAACAAACATACAAGTGAAGCTAATGTCAAGCGTGTAAAAAAGAATTATGATGATATTTTTGGTTTAATCTTGTTTTAATGCTCGTTCATGATTTCTCTCTTAGCTAATCAACAAAACATAAAATTCCAATGTGAACTTAGTAACCATGTTACGTTATATCTTACCCAAAATATATAATATTGAAACCAGGGAGTCATTGAATTTTAAACCATGCTTACGACACAGTAAGAATGAAACTCTCTCAGAGATACAAAATAACTTCATGTTTATAACGTTTTGCTATCTAAATTGAAAATAACAAAAGTGCTATGTTTCTGAATATGAAAACAGCTTTAGTGTTCGTTCATACCTGTTCGTACGCCTTTTCTTGAAGCACCAATTTACAAGACAGGAAACCTGAAAGATGCTAGGGCCATTTTTTTTTCAATTTTCTCTTATTTCATTATTAACTGGCTGCATCGAGAGGAATGTACGATTGTACGGTTTGTTTTTATTTCATAATTTCAGCCAAAGCTTGACATAGGCCTAGCCCAAATTCGGAGGCTTTGCCATAATCGTCACGCTTGGCAGGTGGGTTGGCGATGGCAGTATGGTGGTAAAATGCATAGAGAACGCAGCTGGCCCATTCTCTAGTAAGTCCCTTAGTTGCTTCTTACGACATCCACCGGAAGAAATAAGATGGTGCTATTCTTAACGTCCGGCATCACACGGAACATGTTTTTATTTATTCAGTTCGTTTTTGGAATTTATCTCGAAGAACACGCCATCAAATCAAGAGTTCAGTAAGAGATCAAGTCTTTGATTCAAAATTTGACTAACCACAGATTCTGGCAAACCGACTGTTCAGAATGTAAATGTAGGTTACAAGTAAATAAAAAACTGAGGCTAATATGATTATCTACCCCGGTCACCAGGGAGAGTGGAACCGGCGAGAGATGTCGTGCGGTGTCCCACAGGGATCGGTCCTGGGGCCGCATCTGTGGGACATCGGTTACGACTGGGTGCTGCGCGCCGACCTCCCTAGCGGCGTCAGCGTGGTTTGCTACGCTGACGACACGCTGGTCCTTGCACAGGGGAGGTCGTACGAGGCGGCGGCCGAATTAATGACACGCGGGGTTGCGACAATCGTCGATAGGATCCGGCAATTGGGACTCGAGGTGGCATTGCACAAGTCCGAGGCCATGGGTTTTCATGGTCCTCGGAACGCGCCACCTGCGGGTTCCCAACTTACGGTAGGAGGGGTTCACATCGGCGTCGAGACGACGATGAAGTACCTGGGACTTGTCCTCGACAGCCGGTGGAACTTCGTTGAGCATTTCCGACGTTTGGCTCCCAGACTGGAGCGGGCTGGGGCTGCATTAAAGCGGCTCCTGCCCAATCTGGGGGGTCCAAACGCCTCCTGCCGGAGGCTCTACACGGGGATCGTGCGGTCCATGGCCCTCTACGGGGCACCAGTGTGGGCGCCCTCATTGAGGCTGCGCCCAGCGCGCCGGTTGTTTGCGGCCCAGAGGGTCATGGCCATCCGGTTAATCCGAGGATACCGCACGGTCTCGTGCGAGGCGGCGAGCCTCCGAGCCTCCTTGCCGGAGTGCCGCCATGGGATCTGGAGGCAAAGGTCCTCGCGCACATGTGGGAGTGGCGCGAGGAGGCGAAACGCCGGGGCGAAACTCCGCTGCCGCGACAAATCGCGGCACGGCGGACAGAGCTCCGGTGTGATCTCATGGTGACATGGCGGGTACGATTGTCGCAACCCAGTGCTGGGCACGCCACTATTGCGGCGGTAAGTCCCCTCTTTGAGGAGTGGATAGAGAGGCGTCACGGCGTCCTCACCTTCCGCCTGATGCAGGTTCTCACCGGGCATGGGTGCTTCGGTGGGTTCCTGTTCAGGATAAAGCGGGAGGATACGTCCGGGTGTTTCCATTGCGAGGATCGTCTGGAGGACACGGTGGAGCATACGGTGGAGGTGTGCCCTGCCTGGGCAGAGCACCGCCGTGTCCTCGTGGAGGCGATCGGCGGCGGCGACCTCTCGCGTCCGGCCCTGGTGCGAGCCATGGTACGGAGCGAGAGGGAATGGGAAGCCGTCACCTCCTTCTGCGAAGCAGTAATGCTCGCGAAGGAGGAGGCGGGGCGCGTGAGGGAGTGGCAGTCTCTGCGCCCTCACGTCCCTAGCCGCCGCAGGAGGAGACGCCCCGGGCGTCGGGAGTCAATAGCGGACTCCCGGCCACCGTAGGCGCGAGCTTGCGGGTGGCGAGCAATGGGTAGCTCGCCGCCCGGTAAGGACCAGGCTCGGGTCGACGGCGCGCAGTGTTCCACGCGCGCCTCAAAGAGATGTCAGCAGCAGTGTAGGGGTCTACTAGGACCGATGCCTGCCGGGGTCGCGTGATTGTTCGAAAGAGATACCGTGACCCTGGCACATGGGCAACTGATGGAACACGGGTGGGTTTTAGTCAGTAAAAGTCTGACACACCCTCCCGCTCCGCCCAGAGCGGGAGAAGTCATTTGATGATTTCCCATCCTGAAAAAAAAAAAAAAAAAAAAAGGCTAATATGATTGGAATTACCGCCAACCAGTAAATGTTTACTACAATAGCACAAGCACATCTGTGGACCATAACAATGAACGATACAGTAGATATACCAGTTTATATGATTACCATTCCGCACTGTTGATGGTTATAGGAAGGCACGCGTGCCAGATTGGGGATGGAAAGTGATATTGTGATGAACTGTAGACGAGTATGAAACTAACTGGCAGGCCTGTTGGTCTAGTGGTTAGTGACCCTGACTGCTATGCCGGAGGTCGTGGGTTCGATTCCCACCCAGGACAAATGTTTGTGTGATGAGCACGATCATTTGTTCTGTGTCTGGGTGTAATTTATCTATAATATGTATGTATTTAGAAATATATAAGTATGTTTATCAGTTGTCTAGTACCCATAACACAAGCTCTGCTTAGCTTGGGACTAGATGGCGTTGTGTGATAGTTGTGGAATATAAAAAAAAAAAAAACGAATGTCCGGTCACTTGCACCCTTGATAATCTGAATAACCACTGCCGCAGCAGTAAACGTGGCCACCTACTGGGCTTGACCGCCACATGCGACCTTCATCGCGCTAGCAGAGATTCCCGCGCAACTAACATATAAACTACTAGCTTTTGCCAGCGGCTTCGCCCGCGTGGAGGTCGGAAAATATCCCGCGGGAACGTACTACCGGGATAAAAAGTAGCCTATATGTTAATCCAGGTTAAAAATTAACTGTGTTCCAAATTTCATCTAAATCCGTTCAGTAGTTTTTGCGTGAAAGAGTAACAAACATCTACACATCCATACATACAAACTTTCGCATTTATAATATTAGTAGGAAGTAGGATATCCAGACATAAACTGTCTGGCTGTTGACCTCCAGTTTCTAAGGAGGTTGAGTGAACTTTATACCCTGTTTCTCATACCTCCAAAGTATAATAGATGTATAAATAAAGAAATCATAGCGTAGGTATTTGACAACCTAAAATCACCAACACGCAGCAGGCAAGGAGCGACCGTGCCACCGTGGTGACCAACGGCTGTTTGTGAGGGTGGGATCAGAGTAAGTGGTAGCAGCTGGATGAGAGTTGCTGAGGATCGAGTATAGATATAAAATTGCCGTTGCTTACATTATATTTAGACAGCTCTGATAGATTCTAATTAGCTTTTTTTTGTGGGTGGGAAATCGTCAAATGACGTCTCTAGCTCTGGGTAGAGCGGAAAGGCGTGTCAGACTGTTATTGACTAAACCCACCCCTGTTCCTTCAGTTGCCTATGCCAGGGCCACGGTAACTCTTTCGAACAATTCCGCGACCCTGGCAGAGATTCTAATTAGCTGAAGACTTGAAAGTAGAACTTTACTAATTACTTACGTCGCCGTCGTCGTCGCAAACTCTTTGCATTTTTCTACTCCGCTTCTAATTAGGAAAATGTATAGATTCAATAATTCGGCTTATGTTTCCATTGCCGTCATTTCTGCTCTAACTAGCACTAGGTAGTTAGCCTCTCCGTAGTACTATCACGTTACAGATTGACTGATATGATTACTATGGCAAATACTTTTCATAAACCGGGTGACATTTTTTAACGTCTTGAAAAAAAATGGGTGTAATAGGTGAACGGAGTAGAAGCCTTAGGCATAGATTTCTTTTTTTTTTTGAATAACATGTAATGAAATTGTTCTAGCAATAAATACTACAGTCAGTGCCGGATTAGCCATGTAGCAGGAGGCAGCAAATGCTACGGGCCCCGCGCCTTGGGGGCCCCGCGCCTATGCAAAAAAAAAACTAGAAATCAAAGAAATTGTAAGCCATCCATTAAGTCACACACAGCAATTCTTAGTGAGTGCTGGCCATACTGTAATTATTGTACAGGTACATACAATAGCTCAGTAGCTGGAGCCCTAAAACAAATATATATAAAAAAAAATATTATATAAGTTGGCAACTCCAAAATACTTATAGAGGGAATCCCCTAATATTAATTGGATTCGATTCGAGCTGTATGTATGTATGTATAACCCGACCACGAAAAATAGTTATTAAATGATAACCAATAAGAAAATAGCAAAATGCATACTTCATTTGATAAGCCTAATTCAACAATTACACGAGTTTTTTTTTTGAAGAGTGTTTTTATTACTGGACTGTTTACATCGTGTTAAAGTTTCTTAGTTTTTACGTGCTTGCTTTTGTGTTAGGTATTATTTCTGTTTTGCCGATCCCCGTGGACTTATACAAACTCATTATAATATAACTGTTTCATAACAGTAAAATTGTACTAGATATATATTACGTTCGTTGCATCTCTGTTCACGATAAAATATCCAAGAGTTATGATCGTTTGGTATACAGTATTCAATTTGACAGAATTTTGAATTAAGTCGTTATTCTCGCAAACCAGCGATATGTCATTTTGCAAAAGTTTTGGAGTAACCTAAGTAATCAAAAGTCCCCTCGGAGGAGTGGATTGAGACGCGCTACAGCGTCCTCACCTTTCGCCTAACGCAGGTCCTCACCGGGCATGGGTACTTTAGGGAGTTCCTGTTCAGGATAAAGCGGGAGGAAACGCCGGGGTTTTCATTGCGAGGATCGTCTGGAGGACACGGTGGAGCATACGGTGGAGGTGTGCCCTGCTTTTGTTTTTATTTGTGCGTGGGAAATCATCATATGACGTCACCCGCTCTTGGGCGGAGCGGGAGGGCGTGTCAGACTTTTACTGACAAAACCCACCCGTGTTTCTTCAGTTGCCCTTGTGCCAGGGCCATGGTATCTCTTTCGAACAAATCTCACGACCCTGGCAGACATCGGTCCTAGCAGATCCCTTCAGTACTGCTGACATCTCTATGAGGCGCGCGTGGAACACTACGCGCCGTCGACCCGAGCCTGGTTCTTACCGGGCGGCGAGCAATGGGTAGCTCGCCACCCACGCCGGCGGTGGCCAGGAGTCCGCGATCGACTCCCGACGCCCGGGGCGTCTCCTCCTGCGGCGGCTAGGGACGTGAGGGCGCAGTGACTGCCACGTCCTCACGAGCCCCGCCTTCTCCTTCACGAGCATTACTGCTTCGTAGAAGGAGGTGACGGCTTCCCATGCCCTCTCGCTCCGTACCATGGCTCGCACCATGGCCGAATGCGAGAGGTCGCCGCCGCCGATCAACTCCACGAGGACACGGCGGTGCTCCGCCCAAGCAGGGCACACCACACGGTGGAGCATGCGGTGGAGGCAAGCTATGCGCCCTCACGCCCCTAGCCACCGCAGGAGGAGAAGCCCCGGGCGTCAAGAAGCGATTGCGGACTCCCGGCCACCGCAGGCGCGGCCTTGCGGAAACAACCAGGCCCGTGTCGACGGCGCGTAGTGTTCCACGCGCGCCTCAAAGAGATGTCAGCAAACTGAAGGGGTCTGCTTCGACCGATGCCTGCCAGGGTCGCAAGATTAGTTCGAAAGAGGTACCATGGCCTTGGCACATGGGCAACTGAAGAAACACGGGTGGGTTTTGTCAGTAAAAGTCTGACACGCCCTCCCGCTCCGCCCAAGAGCGGGTGACGTCATATGATGATTTCCCACGCACAAATAAAAACAAAAGCAGGCACACCTGAACAAAAGCTGTCCACAATTCATTTCGTCTCACTCTCCACTCAGTTACAGGGTTTTACAAAATTATACCGATCTTGTAAATAAAATTATTTACTGGCAACGTTACACATCTAAGGCGCGGGACAAATACAAGTGGCGTCGGGCGGAGGTGAGGCGCGAGCGTGGCGCGGGTGAGGTGCGGGCGCGGTGCCGGTGCAGCACAGAACAGGCGTGCTAACGGTGTCGGAAAGGCGAGGCGCGGTGTTTCTCGTTATTTTATGTTAAATTCTATATCGTCACACATTTTACGGGTGCACCGAAGGCGAGGAAGCGGCGCCCGCGCCGCGCCGTCCCAGTATGTCTCGCGCCCCACCTCTTCTATACATTTTGTATGAAATATCAAAGTGGCGCCACGCCCGCGCCGCACCTCCGCCCGACGCCTCTTGTATTTGTCCCGCGCCTTAGATGTGTAACGTTGCCAGTAAATAATTTTATTTACAAGATCGGTATAATTTTGTAAAACCCTGTAACTGAGTGGAGAGGGAGACGAAATGAATTGTGGACATGCATTAAAGTATGTAAATGTTATGTATTAATAACTATGTATTGTATTGTGATTATATAATAACGTAATTTAACGCTTAGACGCTTACCAATGCTAAAAAAACATAAAATAACATACCGATACCATTGTACTTCGAAGAATAAATTTTCAAAGTTACTTTATGTAAAACGGGACAAGGTTTTTCTGTATAAAATTATTTCGGCCACAGTATTAAAATGTAAAATTATGAAAAATCTACTTATTTATCGACAGTTTTAATAAAAACAAATGGTAGTTCAATAGTTTTAGAATTACGGTGAACTGAAATTTAACTAGAAAATAAAAATAAGCAAGCTGGACGCGGAGAGCGTAGCAAAAGTACAGTTTTTATTTTTAATAATACTCAGGTACGCATTGTACGCCGACAGAAAGAAAAAAAAATGACTCTATTCTGTTAAATTCTCCTTTATAATTTCGTTGGATCCCTAGCATCAAATAGAATGACAGCTCACTTCACCTAAGTTTTCACTGGCAGAGTATCAATTCACCTATTTCTTTTAATACAGTTCTTTACCTGCTGAATAGTAATTCTTGACCTCTTCAAACAAGTAATGAACCTTGAAGTTTGGCGTCTAGTAACACAATTATTTAAGCTTTCAACTAACGTTGTTAGCATGTTGAATGCCCTAAAACCCAATTAGATTAGCGTTATAACAATTCATGAAAGAACTTTTGAACGATAACTTACACGAAATATTATAAATTAGGTTATGAAGGCGCCATCAATTAGGGTTACTAACGATCTCATTGTAATGGTAAACGGCTTTAATTTGTATTCATTATTTCATTGACGTCATTCGTTTAAATAAACAACCACATATGAGAGACAGCTGGTATCAAGAAAAAACAATTATAAACTGGTTTTTCAACCCTGTTTATTAAATATTATATTAAAGATCTATAGGTATATCTTCCTTATATCATTGTTTACTTCGATATCTTCTACCTGCCTACATTTCGCTGTAAAGCCATGGAAAGTTTACCTCAATCAACTCACCCGCATTTAGTAAAAAAATATTGAAATGAACTTAAATATTCCTACGTCATGTTTTCAGTAATATCCAGCGGTCACAGCGGACTACAGCCACTGAACAAGTCCCTAAATCCCTAGACAATACAGTTACATTCCCTTCAATTTCCAGCGACTGTAAAGCGCTTTATTTTATTCATTCCCAAAACCATTGTCATGAATAACTTCTCAATTTAAAACGAACATTCTGTAATTGCGAATGGTAGTGCAATATTGAAATAAGTTTAAAGAAATTAAGGTACTTCAAAACTCTATGATTCTAAAACTAATAATTCCTTCTTTGATCGTTTAAGTTATGGTTTTCAGGAATATAAATTCTCTTGGGTGAGCCTGGTACCTAGATATCCTTCCTCTTTGTTTTGAAATTCAAAAATATACAATCTCTCGTATGAAATGTCCTCGCTCGCCATTTCTGAGTAAAGCCTTAGGACTAGACGTGTGTTTCCACGTCATGTTTGTTGAATTTATACTCATCCTGAAATCTTGGTATGCATGTATGCGAATTTCCGGCCGTGCAGAAAAAAAGGGGTTTTAATATTTGTTTCATTGCGTTGACTTATTCAAAGTAAACTGTTGTTTTAAAAACTCTTCAAATTCAATTTTCCTCTTATTCAGTTTAAATATGTAGGCCCTGCACTGCTCTGCTAAACTCTCTCAATATTTTTCTACCATCCTTATGTAACTGCGACCTTACCTAGCCAACCTTTTGGCAAGTTTCCAAATTCGGTCCAGTTTAACGTTTTCCAAATGATATTCTTTAACTCTATTTTTCTCTTTTTGCATAAGTAAATGTGTTGCCCTTTTGGGAATATAACGAATGAAACTTATCGCAACTACTTATACTTAGGGAAGGAAACTTTGCAAAATACGTTTCACTGGCTTAAATTTTGCTAGACGTGGCGTAGCAGAAACTTTAATCTTGGAACAATGCTGGGTTTTCATTACAGTTTCTGAACTGTTTCGTTACAATTGTATCGCCACACTGGTCAATCAGAAAAAATCTGGTCGCTCTCTCATCTGTGTGTGTATTTACTGTTTTGTGAACAATCTACATAAATCTGCCTAGTTTGACAGTTTTACATTTCAATCTAGCTGCATTGTGTATTTGTTTTGTGGATTACCTGGCTTTGCTAATGTTTGTGATAAATTCATGTTATTTGTTTCGCTTTTATACGAATCGCTATCAAGTTCTATCTAGATTTATTTATTTTAGCAAAACGCCTAAAATAAAATCACAAACAGAAAAAATATAGACTTTATTGCAATTAAAATCTAACTTTTGTATTCTATTCTATTTTCAAATACACGCTAATCGTCAGTCGCACAAATTTAAATAACGAAACTAATATTGAATGCCCAATTCGTACAAAACTAGCAATTGACAAATTTCTCATAAGATTCAGGTGCGCAACAAAAAATCTGATCTGATGATGATGATGTTTAATCTGTTAATAATGATTACATGATAATGTTAGTTAGCAAGCAACCCAACACCATTGGAAACAATAAGAAAAAAAGCTATTCGTCACAAAAGAATCACAATTACTCAAGAATTTGACATTATTTATTTCGTCGTTATATTTTTGGTAGCTTAGCTCTAAAACTATGTGACGAGGTTAGTAATGACGGTGACCCGGCGAGGTGTTGTTCAGCAAAGGTGCATTTCTGTGAAAGACTTCTTGTCCTTGTAGATGGGGCCCCAGGCTCCGTAGTCCTTCTTTTGCTCCTGCTTCTTGGGTGCCTGGTATTTAGGCGCCTCATATACGGTCTTCCTGTAATTAAACGAAAGATGCAGTTAGAATTTGTACATTAACATTTCCATTTTCAGGTAATATAATTATTACAGATGCCTTGAGAGAGATAATAAATTACAGCTAGCAATTAGGAATTTGTTTAAGCATTATCACCACGATGTGAACTAGCTCTGGTATATACTTTGTGCTCCAAATTTTTTTTTTTTGAACATTTTGCTCTTAACCAACGGTGGACGTCTATCAAATGAATGTTGATTATGAGAATCTACAGAAGTCTCATCTTGAGCATATACGATGAAGGGGATCTTAACTTATCAGTTTTATAAATAGGTATAGACAGCGACATTATGTATAATAATTTAGACAAAAAATACTTACTGCATGGGAGCAGTCACTTCGAACGACTTGCAGGCGTAGTTAGCCTTGTTAGCGGTTTTACATTCGTCTCCGCGAGCCATGGTTCTTAGCATCTATCTCTTTCACGCTGGTTAAGCTGATAGCCGGTGGGAGGGAGATGGATGATGAGATGAGGGGTGTCCAGAAGGTAGAGAATCTACGGCACGTGCTGCAGGTGCGTGAGGACCGCGTGTTCCAGGCGGTTGCCGGTATTCGCCCTACGACTGCCTTTTCTGGTGCACAGGTTCTTCGCGAGCCTGGAATCAAGAGAATGATATGGTTACTTCGTGATATATTTGATGATATTTCTAAGAGTGGTGACGATGATATCTGAATGCTAATTGCAGAAGAATTGGATGAAGAACCTGTTTTTTTGCAACGATTCACTGCATTATCACTTATTACAGCATAGTTAAACATGTTCCTGTTCTGTAAACAAGTTTCTCAACAAATCTTTTCACCACCAATTTATAAGTATATTGTTACAAATTATACAAGACTTTGCCATTGGTAATTAAAAGTTTTCTCGTTTGTTATTATGCCCTGACTTATTTCGAAAGTTCTAAAAATTTGCAATTCAGATAAGTTATTGTTGTCACCTTATAAAACATTTACGAGACACTAAAAACTTTCGTTATTGCGGTAAAATAAAAAGCAATTCCGCTAGAGATAAATTTTAAGTGCCCGTAGAATAAGATTTTGTAGAGAACTTGGAAATAAACCGTTGCAAAAGAGCGAAGTGCAAACTTTTGCTAAGGGAAAAAGAACTCTTTTTCTTTTTTTATTGCTTAGTGGGCATGCTCTTGAACTCGATCACCCCTGATGGAAAGCTATGGATGAGATCAATGATGGAATTCTATATAATGGTATTCTAAATAATAATTCATTACTTTATTTTTAAAATATGACTAGTCCGAAACAAATCTTTATAGTTGGAGGACCATTTTGAAAGAATATATTGCTTATTTAGTGTCAATTTATCCAGACAGCCTTTAAGCTAAAAAAACTATAATTTGTTCTAGTTCCCGGCTAATGTACAAAAGAGCAATTATAAGCTTCATTTCATCAAGTTGGTACTATCTGGTGATATTATTAGGTTTGAACATGGTTTGAACAATAAAACGAGTCACTTATAAATTATAATTTATAAAACAAACCGAATAGGTATAGACCAAATTCCCCTGACAATTTTTCTCTTATACATATTTTTAGCATTACTTGGAGACCAACTCTAAGTGCTTTTATAGAACCAAGAATACACCTGGGACCTGTAATTCTATTTTTAATATTGGAAAAGTTAACAATATCAATCCATACATACATATTTACATTTATGGAAATTAGGATAGGGTTGGTTTCTACTTTATAATTTATTATTGCCTGCTGTTTGCCTCGTGTATTGTCTTGACCTTCACGCATAGGTAGGTTCTATCTATCTGCATCTATTGCATTTAACTCGATACTTGTATAATATATAACTACATTAAGATTAACATAAACCAGATTTTACCGGTTTTAAAACATTCCCATACCAGACTGACTGGATGATGCAACATTCGTGATCCTTGTATCATCTTCGACTTCATTTTCATATTGTTTACTCTGTTTCTGTATAATAATGAGTTAGGTTTCTTGGTTCGATATTTAAGTTTATCATTAGAATTTAAAAAAGTTCCTGCGACTAAGAATTTGTAGAGACCGTTGGTGGTCTACAAATTAATAAAACCAATTTTGTTGTGTTCCTGAGACCTGTTTGTATCTAATTCTTGTTATGGTAAATAGATTTTCATTTAGTATTATGTAACAAAATTATTGTTATGGACGTGGGTTCTTACAAAGACCTTACTATGGTTATGTAATATTTACATCTATTAAAGTTGCTTCAAAGAATCTGTGTCCCCACCGAAACTTTTACATTTATATTCAGTTTTTTCAAGTTATTTGTCATTCGATATGAATTTAAATGCAAACCGTATTAGCGAATTATCATGAAACTACTCTAAAACCTTTTTGACTATGATAATAAAGTTATTTTGTATATCGATGTGTACAGCTCAAAATATATGTCTCAAAAACAAATCCAACCGTCAAATGGACTGTATTTGACGGTAGGTAACATGAAAATTTATCAAGAAACTTATTGGTAATTTCTAAATTAAGAGAACCAGTATTCCCATTTCTAAAATATTGAAGAACATTTTGAGAATTCCAACACGAGGCAGAGCTCAAACCAGTTCAATAATGTCATTCTTAAATCCGTAACACTTGGACCTTCGTTAGGAGCAGGCAATCGAGCACTCGGTGGCCGCGTGATAGCTGAGCCCGTAGTAAATAAAATATAACCGGTTGGACCACATCTCCGAGTCAACACCGTATAATGAAGAATATTATATGTAATACTGTAGAAAGCAGAAACATGGCTTTATGTTTGAGATACTTACACATTTCTGAATTTATTTGGAGTCTACGTCTATTTTCGATTCTTAAATGTTTCTTTATCTCAGCTCAGCTAAGTTATTGAAAGGTGCATCATCAATCATATGATCCTCTTGAGAAGCCAAAAATTGATGTATTTCATTACCTTTATAAATATCGTCAACAAGTCGAATTGTCTACTTTTAATTTTTGTTTTATTATAGTTTTATTGTAACATAGACACAATTGTTCTTCTACTCTTATACCAATTGAGGTACGTACGTCAGCACGGTACGTCTTATTGCAACGAAATTATCAAAACAGCTAACAGATTATTACAAGTTCTAGTATCTCCTTCAACAACACTGTTCTTTCAAGAAAGATTCAAAACTGCAATGTTATTAGGAACTGCAGCGAAGCACTCTTTTGTAGCAAGACTAGCAAGTATGTAGGGTGTGCACAGCCCTTTTGAAGAGCTTTCTCATCTCGCCTACACTCAGCGTGGACGTAACACTCTCCTATACTGTTTGCGTGGCTTTTCTTCGCTTAAAAAATTGACCAATTATGTAAATAGCATTTTATATAGCGGAACCAAGATTACATGTTTTGTAAATTATGAAAGTGTTTATTTTCAGTTTCGCTTGGAGATCAAAGTGACGCTATGTGCAATACAAATAACAATGCTCTTATGATTCATAGAAAAGATTATTCGTATGCTTGAAGAGTTTTTAGACAATACGGTAGTAATAAAGATTACTGATACAATAAGTAAAATGAAGCGTTTAAGGCATTTATCTTACTGCGCTTCAAAATGAGGATCTTCGACTTTCAAAGAATTTTCAATTGTTTCAATTCGCAGACTTTAAGTTGCATGGGCATGTGAGTAAAAAATACAACTATGACATCCACTTTATTTATGGGCATGAAGACTAAGTAAAGCATTAACACCGGACCTAAGATGCAAGCTAGAGGGACACCACATTATAGGTGTTCTTTAAACTTGTACGTATGATAAAGTGTGCTTGCAGGGATGTTGTTTATCTTATGATGTGATTGTTCGTTTAAACTATTAACATATCATATTAATTATTTTAAGAGTTGACGAATGAATCAAGTTCATACCACAAGGACTTCTCATAAGCCAAGCTTAAACCTATAATCAAGGATAATTCATTAATGAGTTAAAGTCGTTCTTGCTCCGAAGTCAAAATACGTTATCAATCATTTATTCTTATACAGTCTTTTATTGACATATTATGTATTAACTGAAAAACGATGAGGACTTTTGAATTGTGCTAACTTTACATTTCAGTCGGGTCTTTATTATGTTTAAAGTTATATTAAGGAAAATGGAATGTTGCGCTCGGGTGCACTTAAAGAAAACCTGTTGTTTGAAGACAAACTGGTTCAAATTATATTAAACTGTTGCTAAGTGCTTCTAAATTCATTTTTATATGTTTAGCTGATTCCTATTTAGAAGATTATCAAATGCTCTGCAAAAAGTTTATGTACTACTTACATTTACTAGAATCATTTCAAAGTATTGTATAATTGTTTCGCAATTTTAACATATTTTTCTATTTTAGAGCATGCTGAACTGCTAACGTGCGGACGTGAGGATGTGGGTTTCCTTGAAGTGAGGAGATTAAGTTAGTAATCGCCAAATTATTCTAATTAGAATAGAACATGTTACTCCAGAGCTGTAAACAACCTATATATTACAAGCATTTCAATTCTATTTTTCTATTTGTTTTCCCCAAAATGTGATCTTTGACATTCTGAATTTCTGATGTTTTCGTCTAGCCAGGTATATTTGAATTTATTAGCATACAAAACGCCTGGGTAACTTGTTTACAGATTGGAAATTGAGACATTTAGGTACAAAATTGAAATCCAACCAGACAGAGGCAGATTGAAGAAATAGTAATTAACCATGTTAGAGGGACCAACAAAACGTATCACTCACATAATGCAAGAAACACTCATCACAGAAGTACACCAAATAGGACATTCATCGAAAAACTTAACACTATCGTATCGGCTGGACATAAAAAATAAAAAAAAATCACATATCAATTAATACTGGCGCATTCCTAAAAAATGTGCTGTGTGTGTTCTCTGCATTCTTAAGTTATTACAAAACGTTAATTGCTGCAGCATCCAGATGTTTATAGCTTCAAGTTCTTAAAGCTTGGCAACAGTGCGATTGAAACTGGTTTCATAAACATTGCACTTTCTAGCTTAAACAGTGTACTGTCCGTATGTATAGGGACGGGCTTTTTACAGTTGGATTTGTGTTTACAGTCCTAATGTTGGAAACACACATGTTAAACTTTTGGTTTAAAATAAATATTTGTAACCTTCGCTATCCGCATTGTTAATTTTGAAATGAACTGTCTTTGTGAAAATTTCCTTTAGCAAGCGTCCAATAGTTTGAACACTGCTTTCTTTACAAAAGTAATGAAGTTTTCTAACTAAATGAAATATTAGTTTATTAATCTAGTTAGTTATTCTAAAGAAATTTAACTAATGACATCAAGTTACTAACCTTGGTAGAAATTTGTCGGTTATCGCGTACTTTCTCTTCGTTTTTGTCATTGACACCTAATAATTTTTATATAAATTTAAAATGAAAATCCGGAAAATCTAATTTTGCGGCCGATCGTGGACGAGACGAAAACTAAACTGATATCGTGTATCGCAGAACAAGTATTTATGTATGAGACTACAACACCGGTTTTCTGATCACGTCATTGGCGTAGTCTGAACGATGCGAGTATTCGTGAGCACCTACTTAATCTATATTATTGCTGTTCCTTTGGTATTTTCCATTAGAAACCGCTTTTAACTAGTTTTGATAATCAAGGTGTCGTTCTTTCCGATTTGTCGGTAAAGTTTAGGTTATGGGTCAACGACCGCGTCAGGAGCTTGCGCTTGCGACGAAAGTAAAGCAAACATTCGAACTTTATTAACAATTTTAACTATTCTCAATTTTATACTTGAACGATTTCAAATTTTCCCGGGGAATGAAGTTGGGATAGCGTTAATGTTACGCACGTTATAATTAAGGTCATATTTTCTTGTGTAAATTTAAAAAAATCATCTTAATTGAGATTAATATTTCTAAAGTCTTCATTTATCTTTAAAAATGCCTGATTGCTACTAAATATTCATATTCTTATCCTCATCTTGACGACGTCCATTCTGTCACGTACACTTCGCCGACAAATTGCGCTGGTTTCCAAGTACTTTATTATCAGTTCTGTAATCCCTATTGCTTCCTGTATTTTCACTAATAGGAGACCATTGCACTGCCTCGTAGCTCTGTGGTCAGAGCATATGATTGGTGTCAATCAGCGAGATAATTGCGTGACACACAATTACAGTAGCAATGGCTTACATTTTGATAGTTCAATAACATTCATTGTGTTATTTACATTGTTGAACGGACTTCGAACAAAAAAAACAATCGATTTAATATACCCTTCAAAATGAATTAGCTGGGGCTCTGTCTCGTATAGAGTCGCAGTATTATGCTGAGCGATGGCCGTTTTGCGTGGATGTGACGCATATTTTCCCCAGCTTTTTGATATTTTTGTTGTGTTCAATTTTTTTTTTTTGCGTCTTATTTACCGCAAATAAACTTATTTTCTTTGCTTCTTTCTTTCAATTAGATTCTGATTGATAGTGCGTTAATTAATTTGGTTGCTGGGTCTTGGGTTCGATGGGCAAAATGTTGTTTGGTTTTTGCTCCATGTACAGCTCACAGCTGTGAAAGTTTTCAGTAGCTAGCTAGAATCTAGATTTGTACCTATATAGTCCTCCAGACCGTATTTCGGCCACGGCGGCCAATCTCAACAGAGATTAGCCATCGGCGCGGGAGATATAACTAAATAATAAATAATATCTTAGGACAACCAACGCACTGTTATCTGATCCCAAACTAGGCAGAGCCTGTACTATGGTAACCAGACAACTGATAAATATACTTATATATTTCTAAATACATACATATTATAGATAAATTACACCCAGACACAGAACAAATGATTGTGCTCATCACACAAAGATTTGTCCTGGGTGGGAATCGAACCCACGACCTCAGTCTTAGCAGTCAGGGTCACTAACCACTAGACTAACAGACCAGTCAAAACAAGGATATTATAGTACTCAAGTGTGTGCGCAGACACAGGAGCACTCACTCTTCCCTCACTCTCATATTCCGATGGGACGGCAATCCGACATGACCGGAGAGAGATCAGGCGTAGGACCAACGGCTTAACGTGCTTTCCGAGGCACGGGGATATCAACACCGCCAACTTCCAAACTCTGGGCTGCTACTAAGAAATTCCTAATGGAAAAACCCAGTAACTCTTTGCTCGACCCGGGAATCGAATCCAAGACCCCACGCTCAGCAGTCGCGCTTGCGACCACGGGACCAACGGGGCAGAATCTAGATTTGTACCTACTCAGTTAGTAGTCGTTAACAAGAGGTTTTTCCAGTACGCACGGCAACGAATCAATCTACACATTTCCAGTATAAGCTGACTTCTCATTGTGCGAAAAATCTATACCATGCGAGCTCAGCTAAAACTTGAATTGTATTGCTTGATATGTAGCCGCGTGAACCTACAGCTGGGGCTTATGATGTAGGTACGTTTTTTGACATGGATGTTATACATATACCACAGAGGGGATCCGATTACTTTTCCGAATTATTTTTGTTCGAATTTCATTTCACCGAAAACTATTGACCGACGTCTTTTTTGCTATATGCATTATTTGACATGTTTTTAGATCATTGAAGTATCATGTGTCATAGGTATTATTTTACCGAACTATGTTTCGTCGATTTACAAAATAACTTTTTACTATTGGCCGAAGTCTCTTTTGAACTTTTTTCATTTGCCAAATTATTTATTTGCCATATTTTCAACATAATGAAACAACATTTTAGGGAATATTATTTGGTCTCAAATATATAGCCGGTTCCTTGGTAGCGTTTTCAATATTAAGTTAAAATGTAGTACGTAGTGTCATAAAAAGTCAATATATTCTACTACAAAATTTAGTGAGAAACGAATCGCTGTAAAACCGACTTTACGTAGTCTTGTCTGCCCTACCCCGAGAGTGTAATTTAAGCCCGCGTAGGCGCGGAGGGGTAGGGCGGCCCGTGAGCTGAGGAGCAGGTGGTTTGAAGGCCCGCCGCCGCGGCTGAGGCTGCCCGGTGAAGCCGGCCAGCAAGCCGAAGCCGCGGTGGTGAGCGTTAAAACCATCTGCGACGATAGGCTCACGTGGGGCCGCCCAAACTCCGCAGTGCCGGAGCCGTGACAGAAACAATGCTTGCTGCATTGCTTGCTGATTGCATGTTGCTTGCTTGTTCGCACGCTGCATGCTTGCTCGCATGCTGCATGCCTGCTTGCATGCTGCATGCCTGCTTGCATGCTGCATGCCTGTTTGCATGCTGCATGCCTGCTTGCACGCTTCATGCCTGCTTGCATGCTGCATGCTTGAAGCAAGCATCCTTGTTTGCATGTTTCTTACTGGAACTCTTTAAAAACACTTTTGTTCATAATCAACCGTTTTATTTAGTGCCATTTCATTTAAAAAATTAATTATTGAAACAAAAGAGTAGGTTAATCTGAACAGTGGTATAATGAATGTTCGGAAACATAATACGTCGAAAAAATGTTATGTCGGCTAAGTGTAACTTCGGTAAAAACTTTTTCGACCAAATAAAACGTCGGAGTAACGTAAAAAGTCGAAATGATAATAGGTCAACTGATACAGTGGCAGACGTGACTTCGATGAAGTAAAAAAAAAACGAAACAATAATAGTTAAAAAGTTTTAGGTGAAATGAAATTCGGTCACATATTTTTCAAACTTATGATAGGTAACCACCACAGAGTTGAAGCAAGAATTGACTGGCACTGGTTCTCTATTGTGTGACCTAACTTTTTTATCCATAATCTAAAGAGCCATAATTTTTTTTGTCCTAATCGTCATCTGTCCGAATGATAACTTGCCCGAACTAAATGTCACATAATATCATATGCCATACAATTGAAATCCCTAAATATAATATGCCCTAAATCCGTTTGTTATAAATATTACTATCAATAACATACAAAAGACTTAAAACTGTTTTCCATAAAAGTTATAAGTTCTAAATTCAAATTATTTATGTTTATTTATCCTAATTATATTTTTAAAACAAATTATTACGGAGTTCATTAAGAATTTCATTATTTTATCAAATTCAACTGATACAATACATAAATAGTAGAGATACAAAAGCATTATGGTATTTATCAAGGCCTGGCATGGCACTGCATGTATTATCACTCAATAAATACAATATCACTCAATAAAACAGGTGATTGTGAACAAGTGATTTTATTTCTCTCTAAGAAACATACAAACAAACATACACCATGCATGCAGCATGCATGCACGCAAGCAACATGCAATCGAGCATGCAAGCAAGCATGCATCATGTAGCATGCAAGCAAGCATGCAGCATGCAAGCGAGCATGCATGCAAGCAGGCAAGCAGCATGCAATCGAGCATGCAAGCAAGCATGCAGTATGCAACCGAGCATGCAGTATGCAAGCGAGCATGCATCATGCAGCAGGCATGGTTTCTGTTACGGCTCCGGCACTGCGGGGCTTAGGCGGTCTCCGCGCCTACGCGATTTTAAATTACACTCTAGGGGTAGGGCCGACAAGACTACGTGGAGTCGGATTTACAGCGATTCGTTTCTGTCACTAAAACCTAACTTGTAGCATTTTTTTACTACTGACGATTTTATTATAAATGAACATTCGGCATAATACAATTTATATAATACAATACTTAGGACATATGACTTTATAACATGCAAAATTAGGAGATTTAATGATTATAGTTTTTGATATTATGACAGAATAGTTTTAGAAGCAAAGATAATTATGTAAAACAAAATTTCGACTTTTTGAATATTATGGTTACTGCCGTTTATAGCTAACGTGTTATGGATAATGATTTTCGAACAAACAATTTTAGGAGAAGAAAGGGAGTCCCACTGGCACTATCTAATATATAACGTATAACAACACGTACGTACACAGCAAGTCTTCCACTATGATCTATAGGAATGATCTTTGAATAACTAAATACTGATACACGCGGCGTGGTCGTAAGTACATTAAAATATTAAATAACTAGCTTCTGTCCGCGACTTCACCCGCGTCAAAATTTGCTCTCCCGACCCTTCCCGTCGCATCGAATAGCCTGCCAATTTTCGAACATTTTTCATTGCTGCTCCGCTCCTTTTGATTGTAGCGTGATGTTCTATAGCTTATAGCCTTTCTCAATAAATAGGCTATCCAAAAAAAAAAGAATTTTTCAATTCGGACCAGTAGTTCCTGAGATTAGCGCGTTCAACCAAACAAACAAACTCTTCAGATTTATAATATTAGTATAGATTTTCTATGCAGGTTACTACTGTTCTTAAACTCAAACTATTTGTTTCAATTAAACCATTTACAGGATTTTTTTACTGTCTTCAATTTTTTTTTTTTTATATATGTCTGTCAGAAATATGAATCCCATTTCATTTCGTTGTACAATAGGCTTTAAAAGATACGTTGATTGACATCAGACGGTGAAATGGAGTTGTCAAGTAAGTATATTTGGGTATCTTTTGGGGCATCATTATGACATCCGCGAAGTAAGTACCGAAAACGTGGGTATAAATTACACAACATACAAATGTCTTGGGAAATTGATTAATTAAAGACCCATTTACACGTTGCCAGTATCTGGGACTCAATTATTGTATGTATGTTTTACGTCGTCTAAATATAGAGTTCCGTTTGTTGCCGGAAAGAACAGCACCATCCCATTTCTTCACGTGGGTGTCGTAGAACTTACTAGAGAATGGGCAGCAGCGTTCTCTATGCACCTTACCATCATACTGCGATCGCCAACTCGCCTGCTGAGTGTGGTGATTATGACAAACCCCCCGCGCCCTTTGAGGGATGCTTAAATCCAGCAGTGGACGTTTTTCGGCTGATATGGATATCTTTCGGCTGAAATGATGATGATGATGATGATGATGATGATGATGATGATGATGATGATGATGATGATGACGAAACACACAGTGGATCGTCTTTGTCCAATTGAACAAGGGTTTCATACAATTTTATAGTAAGTGCTGTTTATACTTATAATTTTTTAGCGGCAACTAACTTGTCCAAATCCTTCAACAGTTATTTTAATTTCAACTTTATACCTTCCCACATTCCCGACAAAAAGACAGACGGTCGGACAACGAACTGGGAACGAAAGGTTCTATTTTTCCCTATTTAGGTACGGAACTCTAAAGGCTCCCGCAGACAGGCGTAACGCGACAGCGCGACGCAACTTTAATGGAACAATTTCTATGAAAACTTTATGGAAATTTATCTACTAGAGTTGCAGCGCGCTGCCGCGTCGCATCGGTTTACGGGAGCCTTGAAAATGATGTTATATTCAGTATTCCGACTTGTTATCTTTTTTCAAAGTAAAATATGTAGAACATAGTAACTTAATGTTAAAATAAGCTCGTTTTTGCATACCTACTACACAAAAAAACTGAAATGCAACGTAGCGCCAGCTCACAGCTGTAATGTATTCTGTAGGTACTGTACATGTCCCACAACTTAAGGCTACAAAGGGCATGACTTCCGGCCATTTATTTTTATACAACCTTGGATGCAGGAAGCAGGGAGTGAAATTTTGTTTTTTATGTGTAAAGTCAGATTTACTGATAGTATTAATTTAAGGAATGACCAAATAACAATATCAGTAAAGTTGACTTCCTGAATTATATTCTAGAGACAATTCTTCGAAATTCGGCCTTAGCCATGGACACTTGGCTAGCAATAGGTCCGGATCGACGGCGCGTTGTGTTCCACGCGCGCCTTAAGAAGATATCACCACGTACTGCAGGGGTTCACTAGGGCCGATGCCTGCCAGGGTCACGGATTTATTCGAAAGAGTTACCGTGGTTCCTAGCACAGGCAACGGAAGATACGCGGGTGGGTTTAATTCAGAAAAAGTCTTACACGCTCTCCCGCTTCCATCCAGAACGGGAAGTCATTTGATGATTTCCCATGTACAATTAAAAAAAAGCCATGAACACTTCCTTTCGATGTTGGTTCGCTATCATAAAACTACATCAAACCACTGCTATAATCTGAGCTTCATCATTAGCCTACATATCAGTTCACTGTTGGACATAGACATCTCCAATCGCACACCATTTAGCTCTACCCTATTCGTCCAATTAGTATATCCAATATTGGTAGGTGTTTTTTTTTTTTTTTCAGAATGGGAAATCATCAAATGACTTCTCCCGCTCTGGGCGGAGCGGGAGGGCGCGTCAGACTTTTACTGACTAAAACCCACCCGTGTTCCATCAGTTGCCCATGTGCCAGGGTCACGGTATCTCTTTCGAACAATCACGCGACCCCGGCAGGCATCGGTCCTAGCAGACCCCTTCAGTTTTGCTGACAACTCTTTGAGGCACGCGTGGAACACTACGCGCCGTCGACCCGAGCTTGGTCCTTACCGGGCGGCGAGCTACCCATTGCTCGCCACCCGCAAGCTCGCACTTACGGTGGCCGGGACGGTGTATAGCACCTTCATCTTGATGCCACCTTACTAAGGTGGCATCAAGATGAAGGTGTTTGGAAGGCGTGCGTGCAGTCGATGATGGGTAAGTGTTACAATGAAACACCTACCAATGTGACGTTGACTAAGAATGAAGGGCGAAATTAACCATTTAAACCACGTTCAAGAGCTGTCACTGTCATTAGTGGTATGAAACATTGTTCCATAACGCGGCTTAAATGTGCTGTTCGCGTTCAGTTCCAATGTCGAAATTGGTTCTTATGGTAAGTACAGACAAATCCTTCGAAGCTTCTTTGTGTCGCGAGCATGCGCGAGCAGACTGTGTCGATATTCATTCAATTTTCTACGTTAGACTAAGGGAATACGATCCTATTTTCAAAGGAGTAAATTGCTCGGGTATTATTCCGTTCCTTAGCCTACAAACACTGGCTGTTAGAAACATGTGCTCGAACAGTATGGCTCTAAAATTTCCGTGCGCAGTGTCACGTCAAGCGTTTCATTGTAAACAACTATTAGCATACCCGCTTTACCTGTGGAACCAGTCAGTATATTACTTTTCAGAATCATAACATGAGTAAATTCCCTAATTCGATTCTCAATTTAGAACCTAAATCTTGATAGGTTTTGGAAACATGTTCATTCTGCGTACAACGAAGGAGTTGAATTCGCCGGAGTCTGTGGTTTGATCATCATCTGCCTAGCCTTTTCCCAACTATGTGGGGGTCGGCTTCCAGTCTAACAGGATGCAGCTGAGTACTGTCCTCCATAACCCAGTTACTGGGTAATACCCCTTGGTAAGACTGGTTGTCAGACTTTCGGGCTTCTGACAACCAGTAACGACTGTCTAAGATCTACGAAAGACAACCGAGACCAACGGCTTAACGTGCTTTTCGAGGCACAGAAGGGTCTTAGTATATAAGATTGGGCACCCATCCACGATCATACATATGTATATAAACTTAGCCTTCGTCCCAGGCTAGTAGGCAGAAACTGCAGATCACCACCAGACAGCCACCAGGTCCTTACAAACTCCTTCTGCCTCGTTTACGTTCATACATCTGGTCATACACGCACGCCGGTTGCGAGCACTACGCAACTGACCTTTTTGAAAAACATTATCAATAGGATTATGATACCTTTATAAATAAATCGGTTTCTGGCTTAGAGCTCTTACACACGAGCGGCATGTTGCCAACGGCAAAGGTAATTGCTACTGTCGATACGTGTCGGCGGCAGCCGTCGACGCGTCTCGACGGTAGCTGACGGCAGCCGACGGCAACTGACGGCAGATGACGACGCGTCTCGACGGCAGCCGGCGACACGCCATCTTCAAAGAAACGCGTCATCATCGCGTGTCGACGGCTGCAGCTACCTGCCGTTGGCAACATGCCGCTCGTGTGTAAGAGCTGTTAGTAATAAGAGCCGCACCGGTTGATCGATCAGGTTAAGCTACGCTTGCCAGGGTTGGTCCGTGGATGGATTACCATCTTTACAGTCCCATCCGTGCATCGGAAAGTATGTACGTTAAGCCGTTGGCCCCAGCTGTCATTAACGGTCCTCAGAAATCAGAAAGTGTGACAACCAGTTTTACCAAAAGCTATCGTGTTGCTCAGCAACTGGGTTGTAGAGGTCAGATAGGCAATCACTCCATTTAATGCATCCGGATCCGGATCCGGATCCGGGATCTGCATCCGGATTTACTGGAAGCCGATCCCAACATAGTTACGAAAATCTAGATAGATGAGGATGACCTTTATAAATAAACTAGCTTCTGCCCGCGACTTCGTCCGCGTTAAATTTCTTGTTTCCTTGAACCTTCCCATCGCATCGAATCGCCTGCCCGTGCAATTTTCCCCGTTTTTGCAACATTTTTCATGGGGGGGGGTCTGTATTTATGCTTTTGCGGTTGCACAACGACACGCTTGGCTTGGCTTTGCTTGGTAGTATAGATGCAGGCCTACTCTGCTGCCTCCCTCAGAGGCAGCAGGGTGGCGGGGTCTTGAGGGAGAGCGCTGTAGTCGTGTAGATCCTCAAGGCAAGTCTGGCGGATACACCTTCACGAGGTTGCCACCCCGTTTTTGGTCTAATTCCTTATGAAATAGACGTAACTGAAACCGCCAGGCGACTTTTTCTCCCCTATCTCCCCTCCCCACTCCCGCATAACCCCCCCATTTCCTGTTCCAAACTACCCCTCCTCACGCAATCCCACCCAAACCCTCACTCCCTACAACACCTACCTACCCACCTTCCACTCCGAAACGTGACCACCCTGTGACTGGGTGGTGGCGGGCTCGACTGTCACTAAAAGCAGCTGATGGTGAGTTAGGAGGAAGCAGTCACCTGCGCTAGGACCTGCGCAGTTGAGCGCCGTGAGCGGGGATGAAGGAGTCCTGGGGGGCTGAGCCGAACGGCACTGGTGGTTATGTGTCCGTGAGGCAACACTCCCCCTTTGGTCTGGATTTCAAGCGAAACGGTGGCCCTACCCACTAGCCAGGGGTAGGGAAATGGCCACAGTGTCCCGTCAGAGGGCCACAGGCGAGGTGCGTGAGGTCCGCTGAGGTTGTCCTCGGATGACCGAAGCGGTAGGTAAAGGTCATGCTGACGGTGTAAGTGAGGGTTGTTCAACTCGTTGGGGGCCAACCCGATCGAGCACCCGATGTCGCACTGTAAACCAGCCTTGCGCTCCTATATCTCTCTGGTAATCCTAACGTTCGAGCTTTTTCATAGCGAGACGTTCCCAGGTGCGGGCTCCATGGAGGGTGGGAGCCAGAGAGACGAATCCTTTTCACAACATTTAATATGGATGATAAAACAAAAACCAACCATCCCGGAGTGGAGGCGAAAGCCGATGAAGCTCCCAAGAGAGGTGCCTGCACTTCTCTTGCCCCTGGTCACCCTGCAGCCAACGCCGCGGGTACCAGCGCGGGCGCTGGTCTGGCTGTGGCGAAAGCTACAGGCAAGACCAACAAAAACAGGTCCCAAAAGAAACAAAGGGCGTCGGCGCTGACTGGGACCAGTACCGGCCCTTCCAAAACCCAGGAGAGGACCACGGCGAAGTCTAACTTCGCTGGCGGTCCAACCCTCCCCAAACTAACACCGGTGCCAGATATTACTGGCACTGTGAAACACCCTACCACTTCTGCGGCTCCTCAAGCCTCCTCCCATAAGGAGGACGCCACCAACCAGGTGGTGACAGACAGCCACGAGGACGCGATCTCTCGCGTCTGGAAGGTTGTACAGAAGCGGGGCAAGGGCAAGGGTAAAAGAACTCAACAAGCCCGTTGCCCTTGTACAAACCCCTCATGCGCTCCAGCTGTCACAGCACAGCGTATGACGCGTAAGGAGCGCCGCCAGGCTCGCAGGAGGCAAGGTAAAGGGCCGCAAAACAACCAGGCCACTGCCGTTAGTTCGGTCAAACCGAGTAGCGGGCAGCTAAACT
Source organism: Aporophyla lueneburgensis (assembly GCA_932294355.1). Lineage (NCBI taxonomy): Eukaryota > Metazoa > Arthropoda > Insecta > Lepidoptera > Noctuidae > Aporophyla > Aporophyla lueneburgensis. The sequence goes on along the minus strand of OW028750.1, from coordinate 26,335,227 downwards.
TTGCCGCTGGAAAACGGTCGCAGGCAGAGCCCGGCCTAAACCGCCCCTCGACCAGCCGACCCTCATCCAGTGCGCCGGTAAAAGCACAGCAACCCGGAGGGAAGGATCAGGCCGCGGCTAAGCGAGCTCTCAACGAGACCATCACACCTCGTGGAGAGCATAAGCGGCCGCGTCTTGATCAATCCAAACGGGTTGCACAAAGAAGCTACGCCCAAGCTGCCAATGCCACCCTCGACGTAGCGGTCACCTGTGACCGCACCGGGGTGATCAGCAAGGACGTATCGGATCAGGTGCTCGCTGCTATCCAGAAGCAGATCTTACACGAGGCCTGCTCCCCCAAACAGGACACCAAGGCGCCGACTTTCAACGCAAAGCCGCTATTCGCCGGTGGTGTCCTAAAACTGTGGTGCGAGAACGACCACACCTTAGCCTGGCTAAGGAAAACAGTCTCCGATATGACTCTCCCTACTAACTTAACGTTAGTAGTCAAGAGTCAGTCGGAGATCCTAAGACGGGCACGATGTGGCATCGTGATCCCCGACGAGCAGGGGGTCCTCGGAGAGCCGACCAATATTGGCCGTGCTCTCAGTTACCAGAACCCCTGGGTCGACATAAAGCGCTGGTTGCTGCTGCATGCCGACAAACAGGCCTCGGCATGGTTCGTGGTAGTCGGTGTCCCGGTAGACCAAATCCCGACCCTGATGGGTGCGGGGCGCCGTCTATCTTTGGGGGCAGGGAAGGTGTACCTGCAGTTCCAAGGTAGGAACGGCAGGTTCACCGACGTCCCCCAGGGATGGGACCCCGCCACCGGCACCATCTCCGAGACTCTGGCGCAGCAGCCAGAGACACCAGCGGGGAAGTCGACTCCCCCAGCAAACAGCCCGGAGGCAGTCGTGGCCGAACCCGCTGCAGCGGAATCGGCTGCTCCAACTGCCGCCACCCTGGACGCTAGCCCTCCTTCGGGCGCGGAATCGGACGACATAACCCTGTCCCCGGCTTCGCGCCAGGGGGAGGATGGCTTCGACGAGGGTGGCCTGTTTGCCGGGCTCAACCTGGAGGATGACGATGAGGAATTGACCAGCAATGGCGTCCTCTTCGTCAAATTGTAAAATCCTCCAGGCAAACCTCCACCACAGTCAGACCGCAACGGCTCAGCTCCGGAAGTGGTTGGAGGTTCAACACACGGCCATCGCCCTGATCCAGGAGCCGTGGATTAGAGCGGGCCGCATACAAGGACTCTCCAATCTTGGAGGTAAGCTCCTGGTCACTACTGATCACGACCAACCCAGGTCGTGTATCTATGTCACAGGTAACCTTAAAACACAGCTTCTAACTGAATTCTGTTGCAGAGACATCTCTGCAGTGAAGCTGTTTATACAGCGTAACGGCGCCATGGAGATGGCAATCGTCTTCGCTTCGGTCTACATGCCTGAAGCGGAGGCGCCGCCCCCGCATGACCTCGTGAGCCTCGTGAGCCATTGCGAGAGATCCGGGCTGGAAGCCATCATCGGTGCTGATGCCAATGCTCATCACCAGCTGTGGGGTATGGACACGCAAAACGAAAGGGGTAAGGCCTTGGTTGATTACTTATTCTCGACTAACCTATCCCTACTAAACACTGGCTCCGAACCGACCTTCGTAACCAGACGAAGCCGCACAATCATAGATCTCACTCTGGCAACAGAGGCCGCGGCGGAAATTACCACAGGTTGGCAGGTCTCCAGGGAAGCTTCCTGCTCCGACCACAGATGGATCCGCTTCGACATCCAGGCCTCTGTCCCGCCAGCAGGTCCGCGCCGCAAACCGCGGAACACAGATCGTGGTACCTACACACGCAGCCTAGAATCCAGACTTGCGACATCATGCGATCCGACGCTATTTGCGGACACTACACAGATTGAGGTACAAGTTGAATACCTCACTAAATCAATAATAGACAGCTACCAAACTGCCTGCCCAGAGACGACTCCTCGTAGTACACCGGGCAAACAGCCCTGGTGGGGTGCTGATCTGGAGCGAAAACGCGGGAAGGTAAGGAAAGCTCTGAATAGAGCCATGAATACATGTGCGGATGAGGACTGGGATGAGTACTACGCAGCCAAATCCTGCTACAAAAAATGCATCAGGTTCAGGAGCACCTCGGGATGGCGAAAATACACTGGTAGCATTGAGTCCTGCCAGGAAGCAAACAGGGTAAGGAAAATACTGGCACAACAAACCACAACTGGGCCTACCACCCTTCGAAAACCAGACAACACACTCACATCCTCGCCAGAAGAAACGCGACGCGTCCTTATTGAAACACACTTCCCTGGATGTATTTTCTCGCAAGTAATCGACTGGCAAGAAGCAAATCAAACACCATCAGATAATGACTGGTCTTATGCTAGCAAGGTGATCACGTTGGAGAAACTCCAATGGGCCATCCGGAGCTTCCATCCGTTTAAGGTCGCCGGACCAGATGGGGTGTTCCCCGCCCTACTACAGTGGGGTGGAACCCTCATCGCAGTAAGACTGGTGCCTTTAATGAGAGCGTGCCTGGCCTTTAGATACGTTCCCAAAGGATGGAGGGAAGTGAAAGTAATATTCATCCCTAAACCAGGTAAGGGCGACTACACAAACGCCAAATCCCACAGACCAATCAGCCTGACTTCTTTCCTGCTAAAAACCCTGGAAAGGCTGTGCGACAGGGAGCTGAGGGACGGCGCTCTGAAAACCCTACCGCTGCACGGTAACCAACACGCTTATAGCTCAGGTAAATCCACCGAATCGGCACTTCATCTGGTAGTTAGCCAGATAGAGGAAGCGATTCACCAGAAAGGGACCTGCCTGGGTACCTTCATAGACATCGAAGGAGCCTTCGACAAAACAAATTTCTCCAGCATCAGCAGCGCCCTCTCCAGACATGGAGTTGAACAGGTACTCATAGACTGGATCACAAACATGCTAAGCAAGCGCGTGGTTCGCCTAGAGGATGAGCAGCAACTGGCCATGATTGCCAGAGGCTGCCCCCAGGGAGGGGTACTGTCACCCCTTCTATGGAATTTGGTGATTAACGAGTTAATCGCCAGACTCAATGCCAATCACTACTACACAATAGGTTATGCGGACGACCTCGCCATCCTTGTCTCAGGGAAGGTGACGAGCACGATCTTTAACCTCACCCAACAAGCACTACGTATCGTAGAGAGATGGTGCAGTGAATATGACCTCTCAGTGAACCCCACTAAAACTGAGCTAGTCATGTTCACCCATAAGCGAGCTTTAGGCCCCTTCCGCCTACCGAAATTGTTCAATACAGAACTTCAGCTGGCCAACGAAGTCAAGTACCTCGGGGTCATTCTTGACAGTAAGTTAAACTGGAGTAGTCATTTAGACAGCAAACTAAACAGGGCCTGCATCACATTCAGGCAATGCAGGAAAATGATAGGTAAGAAGTGGGGCCTATCCCCCAAAATCATACTTTGGCTGTACACCGCAGTGATCCGACCCATGATCACCTACGGGGCCGTAGTCTGGTGGCCCCGCACCAAGCTTATTACAGCCTGCAACAAACTGCAACGCATGCAAAGACTAGCCTGCATGGCGGTCACGGGCTGCATGAGGACTACTCCGACTGCAGCCATGGACGCCATACTGGGACTACCACCGCTCCACCTGTTCATACAGCAGGAAGCCACGATGGCGGCAGCGCGTCTGGACGCAACCAACCTCTTGAGAAAGAGAGACACACAACACACCGCGCTACTTAAGGAACTCAACAATGAGTTCCCCATCACCAAGGCTATAAATGACCGGGTACCCAAACAGTTCATTTTTGACAAAAAATACAGAATCCAGCTTCATGAAGATCGCCGGTGTGAGGGTCTGCGCCCCACTGAGCTGCGCATCTTCACGGACGGATCAAAAACAGACAGTGGCACAGGTGCTGGGGTCTTCTCGCAGGACTTCAACATACATATAGCCACACCATTAGGAGTCCACAATACAGTGTTCCAGGCGGAATGCATTGGGATCACTCTTGCCGCCTCAGCCATTATGGACAGGGCAGTTAAAGACCACTCGATCCGCATACTCTCAGACAGTATGGCTGTTCTGCAAGCGCTGGACAGTCACTCGATTGACTCTGGGCTAATATACGAGTGCCACCAGCGCCTCAACCAGGTGGGTAGCCTCAATAATATAACTATTCAATGGATAAAAGGACACAGCGGTTCCCTAGGTAACGATGCCGCCGATGAACTGGCCAGAAGGGGATCGAGCATGACACCGGTGGGACCAGAACCCATCGCGCCACTCCCCTTTGGGTTCCTACGCTCTCTGGTAAGAAAACGTACCAGGGATCTACACTGTAAGCTATGGGTGGACCAAAGTGAGTGCAGGCAGGCCAAGGAAGCACTTCCCACCATCGATGCCCGCCTCACTAAACAGGTCCTCCGGTTAGACAAACGACAGCTGCGTATGGTTACGGCAGCAATAACTGGCCATGGGTCGTTTAATAAACATCTATTTGTCATAGGAGTTACAGACAGTCCGCTGTGCAGGGCCTGCATTGAGGACGACGAGACAGCAGCGCACGTGCTTCTAAACTGCCCGGCGATCGCCACATACAGGGCCAAGTACTTCGGTAACCCAGGTACCCTACGTGAGATAGTCAGCAACATCAAGGCGTTGCTGGCCTTTCTCGAGGAGCTGGGGTGGATCGAATAACCGATTTCCCACCCGTACGCAAAATACGCGCTCAGACGTGGAGTTGCGGACACCAGCCCGTTCTACCTATTACCTATTACCTAACATTTTTCATTTTTGCTAAGCTCCTCTTGGTTGTAGCATAATTTAATATAACATATAGCCTTCCTCGATAAATAGGCTACCCAACACAAAAAGATTTTTTCAATTCGGACAAGTAGTTCCTAAGATTACCGCGTTCATCCAAACAAACAAACTCTTCTCTTCATCTTTATAATATTACTAGCTTTTGCCAGGTGCTTCGCCCGCGTGGAGGTCGGAAATTATCCCGCGGGAACATACTACTGGGATAAAAATAGTAGCCTATGTCCTTTCTCAGGCTCTAAACTATATGTGTACCAAATTATGAGATACCAAAGCTTTGGACATTCAAACCAGAGATGGCGACTCGATAGAATTTGATGGCCAGATCTTGAAACTGAGTAAAATTTGGCGCCAAGACTTTAATAATTCTCTAACAAAAATAGTACAATTTTTTTTTTTTGTTATTAATGGTAATAATATTATAACATAATACACAGTATAATTATAAAAATATCAGTCATAAACCATTAAAATAATACGGTTATATCGTGAACATAAATAAATATTACGTCAAATAAAGTAATAGAATTTATATTCTAAGAAACAGAACACAGTGCCATCTACAACCTAGATGTCAAACAATATTGAAGAATTTTATTGATGAATCAACGTATACCGCCATCTATGAGAACTTCATAAAACTAAACAGTAAATAAACACTTGCTTATGAAACAATTAATAGATACATTTTATTCGTTTACATTCACGACATAAGCAAATAATTGAGATGATAACTATCCTATCCAGTAAGTTAGACCAAAATACGGGTACATGTCAAATTTGATTGAAATCGGTTTAGTAGTTTTGGAGTTTATTGGCAACATACATCGTGACACAAGATTTTTATGTATATAAGATAGTATAGATAAAGCAAGCATGCTTCATTGCTTACCGTCAAGTCAGCCAATAGTTCCGTTCTCTGAGCATAACCAAGTTTGAAAGTTGTCATGATGTGCTAGCACTTCAGTGAGGTTTGAAGTGAACTTTGCAGAATAACATACCGATCTATTCTGTATGAATCTCACTTTGAACATATAAGTGAAGTGAGCTTTAAATGAGCTGTCATTCTTGATAATAGAGACTGACACTAATGACACTTCACTTTAAGCTCACTTCACCTAAGTCTTCATAGCGAAAATACATATTATATAATACAATATCTGGATGACCGAGCTTTGCTCGGTATGTTTTGGTAAATTGTGTTTAAAATAATAAGTTTATGTTCAAGTTGATTATCGATAAAGTTGGTAATTGAAAAGACGAATAAAACGACATTTTATAAAAATGAATCCTAGCTAGATCGATTTATCGTCCCCGAAACCCCCTGTATACTAAATTTCATGAAAATCGTTGGAGCCGTTTCCGAGATTCAGATTATATATATATATACAAGAATTGCTCGTTTAAAGGTATAAGATAATATAGTAAAATGATCCTCGTCGTATACCTACCTCAAAATGAGTAATCAAACTCAAATAAAAAAAAAAATTAAGTACTAAAGTGTCCTTGCCACTATTTCAAACCTAGTCGCCGGCTAGTAACAAAAACAAAGTTATTCTTAAACTAGTAATCATGACATTGAAGCGTGATGTGACGAACTTTACTGACCTATCTAGATGCATCGATTTAGTCACTAAGAGACTACTTGTTATATAACTCATTCATATCCTACGGCAGCAACATTCAATAAAACAAGTTTGATTTTTTCACTGCTTCAATAGACTATAGACCTGAGTATATAGTTTTAATTTCAATTCGATACCTCCACGCGTTCCTGAGATAAAGGATCTTGACAGACAGACAGACGGACGGACAACAAAGTGATCCTATAAGGGTTCCCTTTTTCGTTTTGAAGTACGGAACCTAAAAAAGCAGCAAATAAATATTGTACATTCACTACGCTTACAACACATATGACATATCTTCTCTATGAAAAAAAGAACAGATTTATTTTCATATGTTTGTTTGTTACGCTTTTACGCTAAAACGGCAGTATGGATTTGGATCAAAATTGGCACATGGTTGTTACCTTGGTTAGAACCAAGACCTGACTTTTTATTCGGATACTCTTAAGGGATCGAGATTTATGCAGGTGCAACCGCGAGATGCAGCTAGTGGCAAAACAGCAAGCAGCTAATCTGACCATATACAGTGTCCAGTGCCATCTTAGACACAAAGCTGAAAGGCGTCTTGATGCTGTAATTTGACCAGCAGCCTTACTCTTTCAAATAATCTTTCCTAAACGAGCTCCATCTCAAAGATGAGAATGACATTTTAGCCGTGCCTGCAACGCTACATACGAACTATGCATCACACTGACGTCACGAAAAATCCTGCATCACACAAGCAGAGTTTACCGCACAACTAGCATAATATACAACGTCCCATCATCACTTGTCAGGCCGTCCTCGCTGCCCCGCCGCGACGTCCCAGTTCATGCCCCGACCCATGCTCGTGTCAGCCCGCGCGGCAGAATCTGTCTTTACCTAAGCCAAAGTCAAGTACTTCACAGGACGTGCCGTTAGCGTGTAGTCGCTTAGTTTTAAGTTTTCAAGCCCTGACTGGGAGGCCTTATTTATAGGCCAAATCCGGCTAACCAAAAATAATCTTCGGGCTGATGCCAACCAAACACAACACCCTGGTCTTCGGAGAATTCTCCCTTTTCTCTAAAGGATGAGAGAGAACTTTTCACCAAGTTTGTCATATCTCTCTAAGATGAAGGCACTCGACTTCACTTCTTCTTAATATGAACAGGGCGAAACCTCTGTACAAATCTTTCCGTAAGTAGATACTCATCTAATTAAAATTATGAAACGTAAATCAGTATTCATTGCCAAATACTCACTCAAGTGCATGTGTACTGGAAGGAAGGAAGAAGTTACATATATCTAACGACATAAATATGCAAACACATGTTATACATGTACGTAGTGGTATAAAAAGGTTTGAGTCATTTTACATTTGTAACGGTTTATTTATTTATTTTTTGTTCTAGTTGATTTGAGCGCCATCCTCATCAGACTGGTCTTTTCCAAACTACATAAGTATATTGGGGTCGGCTTCCATAATTACCGGATACAGATGAATATAAATATTTTACATAGAGGGACTGTTTATCTGAGTTCTACAACAGAGGCAGATGAAGAGACAAACATGCTTTGAATCAAAACTTTCATATAAATGTAGTAATTTTGTAAACGACAGCACCTGGTTAACCAATCGACGAACTGAGGCCTTAATGTGAGTTCAAATCAATCCATCTCTTCTTCGACCGCGTTCCTGATTGGCCCTATAATGGTGAAGGGATGGTCACTCTGTCCCCTGTACGAAATTCGTAGCAAGTCTACGGAGTACACTAATGTACTACGAAATTCCTATTTCTATAAATCTTTATATTCACATCCATACAAAAAAATAAAAATGAACTGTCCGTTTGTAATGTCAAAATAATACGGTATTTTTTTTTGTCTTCCTGTCTGTTCTGGCTAATCTCTGAAACGGGTACACCGATTTTGACGGGACTCATTACCAGCTAGCCGATGTTATAAGGAGGCACATAGGCTATGGTTGCTGCAGCACGTTCTGGTGGGTTATTTCTAATAACCACGCGTGTGAAACTCGGGCACAGCTAGTCCCTAATATTCTTGAAACAGAAACACCATTAAAACGAGGATAACATATTACAGTGCTTGGGGCAAAGTATAACACATTGAGCCTTAGAAAAAGACTGTAACACACTTAACTATGTATGAGTGACAGAGAAGAGACGAGCGAAGATCTAAAAAAGCTAATTTTTGATGAAAACTCGTTATGACATATTGACAGCCACATACCTACAGTAAAGAAAGTTTTTCAATGTAAACATAGTTTATTTTATTTTTTCTTTACAATAAAATAAGCTTTACCTACTTTTCAGGAGCTTTTAATTCTTATAAAAATAGCAGGTAGGTAAATAATTATGCAAAAAATACGTAAATAAGTACATATATCAGCATTATATACAAATATAGTGAGTATTTTTCCACACGTTATGCAAATTGTATGGTTGTTGTGAATATACATATATAAATAAATAATTTATTCGACGTAAGGCTTAATGACGATCTGGTCGCTCTGCCGTTTCCGCCTGTTGTATAGAAACTCGACAACCAACACCGTGCATGCTATGAAAAAACCTGCCGAACAAAGACAATTAGGTTAATTAATTGGAATTCAAAACTACAAAAATTATCAATTATATTCAAATAAATTTAGATAAGGGGAGATAAGGAGGCGATGGTTATAAAACCTCTATATATTTATAACAATCCATTGCTTCAAACCTTGAAAAAAATCGTCTGCTCATCAACGTAAATAACGCAATTAATGTTGTTGAACTGTTAAAATTAAACCTATTCCCTCTATTAGTGTGTTACACATGTTACAATTACCTCGCAGTACATCATCTTTTCGTTTGTGGGTACTGTTAACAAAGAGGGTGCATCGAATAGGCTCCTCGAGTGGAAATGAAATGGTTTATTCTGTAAATACAATAGGATAACGGAATCACTTTTACAAGAGATATTAAAAATAAGCTAGATGACAACAGTTCCTACCTGATAACTCCTGAAAATAAACAAATATAAGGGTCAAAGTCTCTTTTAAAGTCCATACATAATCTTGGTTAGATTATGTGAAGATAATCTATATTAGTGCCTGAAATTGTGTTTTGAGGACTATTATTAGCCTATGTTACAACTGCTAGGACACAGGCCTCCTGTCTGTTAGAGGGTGTGTGAGTAATCCACCACGCGGGCCTAGTGCGGGTAGGTAGATGTCAAGTCTTCGATTTTTTGAGTTCTAGGACATGCCGGTTGCCTCACGATGCTCCTCACCGTTTTGAGAGCAGCGGTGATGAAATCTATATCTATATATATATATAAAATTCAAAGTCCTGAGTGACTAACTGACTGATATATCAACGCACAGCCTAAGCCGCTGGTCTTAGAGACATGAAAGGCATCCACTAAGAAAGCGTTTTTTGAAATTCCATTCCTAAGAGGGTGAAATGGGGGGTTGAAATGGTGAATTTTTCGATATCCACGCGGGCGAAGCCGCGGGCAGAAGCTAGTTATTTATAGAAAGTACATCACCTGCCTGGCTTTAAACCCGCGACCTACAACTCAGGGCCATTACCACTGGGCCACCACTGCTCACTGTCCAGTCAGTGCAAGCTTTTGTCAATAATCGTGTAGCTCAACTTGAAGAGCTCAACAACTCGACGAATAATACCAAAGAAAGGAATAGAGCACCTTATACTGCCTACCCAAATGGACCGCGCGGGTGATAGGCTGCGTTAAATACTCAAACTGCCAGACCAACTTAGAAACCAACCAAGAGAAAAAAAAGTTAAAAATAAAACCCACACCATTTACAATAAGTAAAGTAAACATTAAATGATAAATGATAAATGATAAATGATAAATGACTTTATTTTTGCAAGTAGGTTTGTACAAACACTTTTACACGTCAATCATATTTTTTTTTTTTAACTAGATGAGTTCGGCATTTCCTATCTGACTACTCTGAGAAGAAACGCCGAAACAAACTCAGAGGTCACAGTCTCTTTTAAAGTCCAGACATAATCTTGATCAGATCATGTGAAGACCATGTGGATTGGTGTCTGAAGTGGTCTTTTAAGGAAAGAACACACAGCTTGAGTGGACCTGTCCCATCAGTGCACGCATTTGTCAGTAATCATGCAGCCCCACTCAGAACTTAAGGAGGTCAATGATTCGACGAACAATACCAAAGAAAGGACATTTGTGAAGGTCGCACAAATTACTCAAACTGCCAGACAATGTAAAAAATTAAATTAGAAGAAAAGGAAACCAAAAAAAAAAAAGAACACCCACTTCGTCTTCACATTTACAATGGGTAATTAAAACAATATAATACTTAAAAGTAAATATTCATGTCATTGTATAAGTAAAATTCACCAATGTCAATGTGTATATAAAATCAGGAAATAGTCCCGGTCTGATCATTTGAGGACCATGTACATGGGGGTGTCTGAAATGGTCTTTTGAGGAAAGAACCATACAGATTGAGTGGACCTGTCCAGTCAATGCACGCATTTGTCAGTAATCTTGCAGCTCAACTCAGAACATAAGGAGCACAAAGATTCGACGAACAATACCAAAGAATGGACATTTTGGTAGGCCGCATTAAGTACTCAAACTGCCAGATTATCATTAAAATGGAATGAGTAAGAGAGATATAAAAAAACAAACATCACCTACATAGTCCTCACATTCAAAATCACTTAAATAATAATAATAATATTATACTTCTGAAAGTATATATTCATGTCATAGTGTAAACAATAATCAAATGTCAAAGTGTATAAGCAATAATCAAAATGTCAAAGTGTATAAGCAATAATCAAAATGTCAAAGTGTATATTCCCAATAAAAAATTAATAAAAAAAGGCAAGTAATTAATAATAAAAATAAAAAATATCATTCAGTACATTAATAATTTAAAAATAAAAATCAAAAATTGGAGCAGCTTAATCCCAAGCTTTTTTGTCCTCAATATAATCTTTGACAGTGTAAAAGGCTTTCTGGCACAACTTACGTTTAATGAATGATTTAAATTTATTGAGACTTAGATCTTGAACATGGCTTGGAAGTTTATTATAAAAGCGTATACATTGACATCTGAATGAGCCACCTATTTTCTTGAGCCTTGTTGAAGGTACAATAAATTTGTGTTTATTCCTAGTATTTATATTATGGATATCACTGAATTTTTTAAACAATTTAATATTCTTATGGGCATATAAAAGATTTTCAAAAATATACTGTGAAGGCACAGTCATTATATTAATTTCTTTAAATTTCTCTCTGAGTGAGTGTCTCGGGCTTAATTTATAAATTGATCGAACAGCCCTTTTCTGCAAGACAAAGATAGTCTGAATGTCGGCGGCATTTCCCCACAACAGAATACCGTACGACATTACACTATGAAAGTAGGCAAAATACACTAAACGGGCTGTCTCTATGTCAGTTAAATTCCGAATTTTTCTAACAGCGTATGCAGCGGAGCTTAGCTTTTTCGACAATTTATCTATATGCGGGCCCCACTGAAGCTTGGTATCCAAAGTTAGGCCCAAGAATACAGTGCTATCTTCAGGATTCAATTCTTCGCCCTTCACCAACACATTCGTTTTCACTTGCCTAACGTGAGGTAGCGTAAACTTAATGCATTTGGTTTTTTTTTCATTAAGAAGCAAATTATTTACATTGAACCAGTGAACTACTTTTGAGATCGCGCTATTAACATCGTCAGTATCCACTTGCTGACGTTTAAGTTTAAACAAAAGTGAAGTATCATCCGCAAACAAAACTATATTATGATTATCTTTTATAAGGTAAGGCAAGTCATTAATATAAATAAGAAACAAAAAAGGACCAAGAATTGAGCCCTGTGGGACTCCCATTGTTACGATAGATCCGGGAGACCTTTTTCCATTGACATCGACACTCTGAATCCTATTACTCAAATATGAAGTAAGAAGACCCAGAGCTCTGTTCCGGATCCCGTAGTGGCGGAGTTTCCTGATTAAAGTTTCATGAAGAACGCAATCGAATGCTTTAGATAAATCACAAAAGATGCCCAAAGCATCGCATTTATCTTCCCATGCATTATAAATATGTCCTAGGAGTTCAACACCGGCATCGGTAGTTGAACGACCCCTTGTAAAACCGAACTGTTTGGTATGTAATAATTTATGTTTATTAAAAAATCGTTGCAACTGATCTAAAATTAATTTCTCAAAAATTTTACTGAACGTAGGTAGTACTGAAATAGGTCTATAGTTAGTGGGGTCTGATGTACTACCAGATTTAAATAAAGGTATTATTTTACTATTCTTCATAAGATCAGGAAACTCCCCACACTCAATACAATTATTAAATATAAGAGCTAAAGTAGGTGCTACAATGTCAATAATAGACTTGGCGACTTCTACAGAATTACCCCACAGATCTGCAGTCTTTTTTACATTTAAAGTGTGGAAGGTTTTAATTATATCTTTACAAGTAATATGTTCAAAATGAAATTCCGAATCGCAAACATTAACATTTTCAATAAGCAAAGACTCAGCAACAGAAGGTGATGAGTTTAGGAATTTTGTAGTTGAAACAGGAATATCTGAAAAGAAATTTTCAAAAGCCGCAGCGACTTGTGAGTCTGATTTTATTATGTTGTCGTTGATAGACAGGCTGTAGTCATTATTTCGTTTACTAGACCTTCCCGTTTCACTATTAATAATATTCCAAGTCGTTTTAATAACATTACTACTATTTTTAATCTTAGAACTCAAATAACGCGACTTGGCCATCCAACAGACTTTTTTAAATAATTTCGAATAATTTCTAACATACAAATTAAATTCAGCAGTGTTGACAAAAGCCCTTTCATTGTACAGCTCATAAAGCCGTGTTCTACTTTTATAAATACCAATGGTCGCCCAATCACTGAAAGATACGTTACTGTTAACTGAGATAGTCCGGGGAATAAAAGTCGAATTAAAGTCATTACAATATGTCTTAAAAAACTCATCATATAGATGATTGGGACCACCATTAATAGATAAAAGTGGCAATTTCTGAACTAGTTTGCCTTTAAAGGCTTCTAGGCGAACTGCAGTTTTGGGGTTAACAGTGATATCTCTTTTACTTAGTTTTTTATTTTGATTTTGAAAAGTAATCTGTTGCCCGCAATGATCAGAATCTAGTAAATTAATCATTTCTTTGTGGCTTGGTATAACATCAGTATAAATATTATCAAGGCATGTGGCACTAGTAGGGGTTATTCTTGTGGGATCCATAAATAGGTTTACAAGATTGTAGGACTGAAATAGACTTATTATTTTACTACAAGAACCTGAGTTTTCTAATAAATTAACATTAAAATCCCCGCAATTATACTTTACATGGTATCTATTCATGTCATGTTGTATTTAATATTCAACAATATTGCAATGTACGTATATTGGAGCGGAGGGATACAGTACCCTAAATTAACTCTTAAAAATTATGCTATGATATCTTTGATTTTTTTTTTAAACTTTATGTATGTAAGACTAGGGAAAGTATTCTGTGAACGTAGTTTAGCTCTAGTTTTTGATGAGCACCCCAAACCATTCCTACTTCCTGCTAAAATGCATCCTAACTACCCTGAACATCAGAGAGCTCGCTATTACCTAGCTGACTGGCTGTTATTTTTAATTTTATTGTTTTTTGTAGCAAAGCGGTACCACACATTTAGGCGTCTACATTTGCAAAGCAAATCTGCTGTTACAATAGACTACATGTTCTATTTTAAAAACGAAAACTCTCTTAGGTTTTTAAGAATTTCAGTATTTAATTTGATTTAAAAGTTGTTTTTGTGGTAATATTTAAACATGTACTTGACCGGAAGTAATAGAAAATAACGTTTAAAATATTATAGGTGTTAGGTTTTTAAGAAGTGCAGTATTTAATTTGATTTAAAAGTTGTTTTTCGGGCGACATTTGAACACGTGCTTGACCGGAAGTAATGTTAAAGAAAGAAACGTTTAAAATATTATGGATGGGGAGATGATCGGCGGGATTGGGGACTGGGATTCTGATTTCAGCTCTTGTCGAGTTTGAACATAACCCTTTAGTGCTTCTTAAGTGTGATTAACGAATTTATTGTACTGTGGATAGTGAATAAATATTAATTATTAGGAATAAACGAGTTAGTAATTTTTAAAGTGAGTATTATTGTTCCTGTTGTGATGTTCCCGCAATGTGCAGTGTGAGTTTATTTGCCTAGTTTTACTTTATTCGATTCAGGTCTTTAGTATTAAAGTTAATCTAACAACTCTCATGTTCGCGCAAAAAAGTAAAAATGAATAGACTTTTTCTTTATTTTTATCGAGTGGAAATCCTCACGGATGTCACAAAAACATTGATCCAGGACCTGACGGTATTCCTGGCTGTGCACAGGTACTGGTCATTAGGGCTCTTTGGCCCCAATTAGTAGGACTGAAAAGCTGATCCTGCTGAAAAAGGATGGGCATTCTGCGGACTCTCCATCCGCATACCGGCCCATCGCGTTACGGGATGAGGTGGTATAACTCTTCGAGAGAATTATTGCAAACATGTTCTCATACTTAAGTACATACATAAAATCACTCGATCTTCCCATGTGAGTAGACAGAAATTACAATACACCATCTACTACGATTCTTGCACAATCCTTTTGCCTCGTTTCCGTGCATACATTACACGCTCTCTTTTTGTTACAACTTCCCTATCAAAGTAAATAAATTTTCCCCCTAGCTTTAATAAAGGTCAAGTTGATAACATACTGTCTCAACCAAATCTCATATTGAGCCTAAACCCTAACATAAGTCTTCGAGACTTCAATAAATTAAAGAGGTGAGAGGGTGACCGCAATAAAATACAGAAAATATATCGGGTTTAGGGACCTTGATCGACCTCATGCTCATAACTTTGTGGTCTACTCACTAAGAAAGCAATACGTTCTTTTTCAACATGTTACATGATTTTTTTCCTTTTCCTGAAACTATGTGCCACAAGAACAAAATAATATAATTATAGTACGCCGTAGAAATCCGTGTGGTGCCGTACGTAAAGAATAACATCCCGTGCGTGTCGTAAAAGGCGACTAAGGGACTTATAAGACAAAGGGCAGCAGCTCCTCATCTCTGGCTTGCCTTTATTGGCCGGCTGGAGTGAACTGACGAGGTTCAGAGCTCCCACCTCATTCTTGCCTTTATTAGCTGGCTTGAGTGGAGATTCGCAAGAGCAAACGTGCTCGGGGAAAGGAAATATTCCAGTAAGTGCTCGTAGGGACTTGACCATCTTCCGGGCTCTGGGATTGTTCTGAAAGCCGTGGAATACCTCTTCACTTCTCAAGCACCTCAGGATGTGTTGCCCCCTTGTCGCTGCGTCACTATGTGCCAGCGACGTTTCCCGGGGGCCCATTATTGAGTGTGCAAGTCACCCCCTGCCATTTAATCCGTGTATTTAGAAAACATTGATGCGGCAGGGGCCATAGGCCTTCCATAGTTCTTGGTAACCAGTTCATTTTAGCCATACAAATACATAGTCCAACATCTTAGTTTCCATATCCTGCAATAGTCCAACACCAACCGGAGGTTGTCCTTGGGTGCACTTGCACAGTGTATACAGGGATAGCCGCCGTTAGTGCCTCACTTCATCTTAATTTTCTAAGGGGCCTCTGCGAGTTGGCTTCAGCCCCTCGTACGCCTTCCAAAAGACCGGGACCCTAGGGTCCCGAGATATGTTAACATATATAAAAATAATAATATATAATAATAACTTTATCCACAAAAAAAATACAGAACACATAATGGACAAAACAATTCATTACAAGTTGCAAAATCTGTACAAAATATATATAACCCTGTCACCTAAACTAGGATAGCCTGTATTTTAGGAGACAGTGTTCGGCCAATTGATTGTTTAAAAATGATTTATTACAACAAGTGAACGGTGTAGATGTTATGAACTGTCTGTAATTTTGTTATGTACTCTACATAGTAGTAGAAGTGCAAATTAAATGATTTTAAATGTAATGTCGTGTTACATACACGTTGTTGTTTATCAACCGATGAAAAAAAACGGAGGAGGTTATCAATTCGACGCGTATATATTTTTTTTTTATGTATGACCATGCATAACTTTTTACATAGTCGTCTGATTGTGATCATTCTTCTTTTATTGGAAAGGGTGGTCCCATATAAATTTGGAACACAAAATCGAACCCTAAGGGTCAGAAAATAGGGGATGATTGATTGTTCACTCACTGATTGTAATGTATAACCACGCATAACTTTATACAGAGTAGTCCGATTTTGATAATTCTTTTTTTATTGGATAGGGTATACCTTGCCAAGTATTGTTAATACATTAAAACTGCAAACAATTATAAATAAAAAACTTTTTAACAAAAAATTAAACCGCCGAAAAAACTGAAAAGCAAAAAATAATAAACCTTAAAATTTTGAGTCGGTGCTGAAAAATCAATGAACAAAGATCACTCAAAGCACCGACTCATAATTTTAAGGTTTATTATTGTTTGGTTTTCAGTTTTTTCGGCGGTACCAATTAATCTAATAACAATTCTAATATAATTTAATTTTAAATTAATTTCTTGTAAAAAAAATAATAAACGTAATAATCCATAACCCCCTAATTAAAATTTTTTGTTTAAAAGTTTTTTGATTGGAGAGTGTGTAAGTGCCTAATTGTGTGCGTTTTTTATGTAAAAGCTGTAAGACTAGTACTGTCCTCTGTGCTGGATTACTAGGTGATGTATGGGAGCAAAAACTCCGTGTAAGCGTAGTCCTTTTGTAATAGCCACTCAGTTACTACGGATTTAACTTTATAAGTGTTTAAGTTTAAAATATTTAATAGCTAATTATACTGCGGTAGCTAAGCGTGGCGATTACGGTAAAGCCCTCCCAAGTGGGAAGGCCTATGTCCAGCAGTGGACATTTCAGCTGAAATGATGATGATGATGATGAATAAAAGCGTGTTAAAAAGGAACTTATCCCAAACTAATATTATAAACGTGAAAATGACTCTGTATGTTTGTATGTACATATGTTACATTTTCACGTTCGGTCAGAACGTAGGCTTCTTTTTATCCCGGTAGTACGATCCTGTGGGATAATTTCCGGCCTCTACATTGGCAAAGCCGTGAGCAAAAAGCTATTACTGATTAAAATATAACCCTTTCTTGTATTCAGCTGTATAAACGTATTATAACATAGTAAAAACATTTTTACGCTGCACCTTCATTCATAACCTACGCAAAAGTTCTGTCAGATCTCAATAGCGTCGTGTGACGGGTTTTTTTTGGATAGGAAATCATCAAAGACTTCTCCCGCTCTGGGCGGAGCGGGAGGGCGTGTCAGACTTTTACTGACTAAAACCCACCCTTGTTCCTTCAGTTGCCCATATGCCAGGGCCACGGTAATTCTTTCGAACGAATCTCACGAACCTGGCAGGGTGTGATGGGTCTTTGAGCTCCCTAAAGTGGAGTTGAGCTACACAATGACTGCAGTATGCATTTCGTCTGTTGGGACAGGGCAGCTCAAGGCTGAAATTGGTCTTTCTGAAAAAGGCCCCGCATTGTTAGAAAGTCAAAGCATTTATTTCAAACTAGCTTCTGCCCGCGACTTGGTCCGCCTCAAATTTCTTGCGCATTAAAGGCACTTTTGAACGTCAACATTTACATTAAAATAGAATTGATTTTAGTCGCCCCTTCCAAAAGGTATATTCGGATGAAGAGTAATGGACAAATGAATGAATGAATGATGAATGGGAAGACTCATTTCAAATATTAATAATTTTATGTTTGGACTTTGAAAGAAGCCTCATATGAACTCTGGAGGTTGTTTTGACATTTCTTCTCAGTCATATCTTGCCGACGATGCCATTAAGTTTTAAAATATTGACCTGCTACAGTGTCTTAAAAGATCTGCTTACAAATTTAATTAAATTTCGTTTCTTTGAAATACAGAGTTAAAAATTAACATATATTTACTAGTAGGTGCCAGTGGGTAGGTAAGTAGGTACAGAATGCACACTGGTATGCAGAATACAGATTAAACTGTGTGTAGTCCTTGATTAAACAATGCTAGTATGCATATATTTGTTGCAGAGCATGCCTAGACAATATACTGGTTATCTAATGCCACCCTCATACGAGTCAACTGGCAGAGTTACGTATAATGGCCACTCTTGGTAAAAAGGAAACGACCTCTTTATTTTTTCGGCTTTAACCATACTATTTAACTTCTTACCTCGTATCGTAAAAATTAGGAAAAGTTTATGAGTTTTTCTCGGATTTATAGTTTATTTTATTTAACTAAACATTTATGCAGACACCTTTTAGTAACAGACAAGAAATAAGGAACAGTAAAATACAGACAGAGTCGATTGTTATTTCTAAAGATACTACTTTCAGCATACCTGTGATAGGGGAATAGATAAAGAGATATAGACTACGTGTGTAAGTAGCTGTAAAGATAGAAAAAATAATTGTTAAGCAAACTAACTATCAGCATAAATTATCCGTATTTGCAAATCACAACTTTGACAGTTGTATGTATGATATATTGTAGTTCTATCAGGGCAAATGCCCGTAGGGTATATCCGAATCGCTTCAGCGTGGCAATGGCGGTCATTAACCCACCTATATTTTCTAGCATTCTTTATTTCAAAAAGTGAAATTAACGTCCTTAATCAACATCTATATTGATCCTCAACAGTTTCCAATAAAAGAAAACCATTACATAGGTAATTGTTTGGGTTCCTGCGGAGAGATATTACGGAAAGGACAATGACCGCAATTGCCAAAGTAATTCGGGTATAGCAATTAATTTTTCTAACTGTAAATTTAAACGCAGCATACCGTGTTTTAAATATTACCCTGTTAACATGGCGCATTGGGGTTCACCAAGGGTCCGTAATAAAAATAATAATTTGAAAAAAATTGCTGCATTAACACTGCTAGATAATCATACTATTGATTCCTTCCTCAAACAGGTATTATGAAATGGACGTATTTATTTGTCTATGTTATAAACATATATCTTGTACCTACGTCATCCGCATTATGTCACACGGTGACCGCGTGCTCAGAGCGTGTTTCAATAACAAGGGTCAGGAACCGAATAATAATTTGGCAGTCAGTTACAAGTAGCTTTAAAAACAGAAGAGAAAGGCACATTAACACAATATTACACCACTAACCAACTTTTGACAGCTAGAAAACCTTTTCAATTCATTTTTTGGGTAAAGCTTTCAAGGTTGCTCATTGCAAATCAGTCCTTGACGATTCAAGGATTAAGGTATATCAAATCAACTATATTATTAGACCAAATAACAGGTTCTCAAAATGTTTTAATTTTGTTAACAGCCATATTAGTTTAAAACTGCCATAAGCGCCCACCTCCAAGAGCATAGATGTCGGTGTAACATATAATACTAAAGCACTCAAATTAAAATAAATAAAAAATAAAACCTTTATCAAAAGTATATGTGATTTTCACATGGTCTCATGCATATCAAAAGGAACAGCTTGTATATTCGACTTAAGTAAAGAATGTACATCAGAGAGGGGATGAGCCCTTAAGATCATGAACCGAGCCATCACCATGAACCAGATGATGAACCTTAAGATCGCCGCCCCTGAGAAGACCCACTGACCCAACTCTTTCTCCACTTCTCTCTGTTTAAAGCTGCTAAGGACCAGTTCTTTTTGAAGGAGTCGAGCTAAGCCCGCCAACTCTGTCTGGTCCTACCGTAATGTCGCATGCCATTTACAGGGACCCATTGGGTCGTCAGTTTGGCCCATTGCTTGGTCGTCTTGCATGCGGCAGATATGTCCAGCCCAATTCCATTTTTGCGCGTCATTTTGCAAGTGATATCATCTATCTTTGTGAGAGAACGGATGGCAGTATTCCCAACTCAATCTATAATTTCATAGAGTACTCCGTTCCATAACTCCCTTGCAAACCTCGAGCGTGGAACTGTGCTGAATTGGTAAAGACCATGGTTGACCACCACGTAAGAATTAGTACACGTCATTGAGTCTTCTTTTAAAGGACAAAGGAAGATTATCCTTTATTAGAACGTTCATGGCTTAATAGGTCTTCCAATGAGTTTCGGTGCGCCTGGCAACTTCTTTGTTTTGACTTATAAAAACATTAATTTAACTTAAATTACTGATGGAGAGCAGTGGTGGCCTATTCGTAACGGCCGTGACTTACAAATTGTAGGTCATAGGTTTCATTACCACTGCTCTCGGCGAAGAAAAACATTATGAGGAAACCGGCACATCCTAGAACCAAAAATTTTAAGACCTGTGACATTTACCGACCCGCATTGGGCCCACGTGGTGGATAACAGCCCACTCCCACTCACATAAAGGAGGCCTGTGTCCCAGCAGTGGGAAAATTATAGGCTGACTATGCAAATTACTAATATGTATGTTATCATTATTAGGTACGTACCCAGAAACAAGACAAAGAATGAGCCCTGCATGTCCCGGAGGTTGACCGTGTGGTTGTTGACCTCCTGCATTATGGACGAGGTCTTCCAGCAGCGGTCCTTCTTCGGCAGGTACGCGTCCAGCCAGCGCATGATCAGACCTGCCTTGTGCATGCGGTCTAGTCTAGAAAGAACAGGATGGCCTAGGTGTTGAATACAATACTGAACTATTTATAAAAACACGGATCAATTTATTGTCTTTGAATTCTGGGTGCTAATTTGAGATGTGTGTGTATGTGTCAATATTCTATTAACTACGGCTAATTACTTTCTATTAACAGACATGCATAACGTGGCGATGCGATGCGACTCTGGCAGAATAAAGCCTTCTTCTGGCGTGACGCGTTTCTCGTAGAATAGTTTCCATGGAGTTTACATAGAAATTGTTTTATGAGTGTTGCGTCGCGCCTGTTTGTGGGAGCCTTAATACTTGAAGATTTCAAAGAAACTGTTCTACTAAAGTTGCGTCGTGCTGTCGCGTTACGCCTATCTACATGAGCCTTTACGTCGTACAGTAAACAAAGTGTTGTTCAAAAACTGAAGCTACTGAAACGATTGACACAAAGGCTAAAGTTTAGCCTTTGTGTCAATCGCAATGTCCTGCCCAGCTATTATGTATATATAAAGTTACTTAGTTTAATGTAGGTACAGAATGCATAGATGACGGCTTCGTGAAAGTCATTTATCCATTTTTTTTCGAACGCCAAATTACACAAAACAATTCCCCAAAACACCCGCCCTTCACCACTTCCTGGGAAACTTAGCTGTGAAGAAGAAGGGACGCAATAAACTGTCCAGCAGCACAGCTGTCTGTTCAGTAAGATAAACTTAGTTTTATATAATAGGTAGCTGCAGAACTTTAAATTAAACCATTTGCTATATAAGGTGTATCTATTCATACACGACATATTTTAAGAGGTACACCTGTAGGTGGTAAAGAAGCTATAGAAGCAAAAAGAAAAATTTTATCTAAGCGTTTTTGAATTTTCGTAATTATTATAATTATAAAACTGCTTGAGACGTTTTGTATAAAAGCTTTACTCCAAGTTCTATGAATGGTTCGTCTGACGCTGCGAGGGCGGCGACCGGACGGCACGAGCATGGTCGCGGTGTCTCGGGCCGTAAAAAATAAGAAGGAGCCAGTATTTCTTATGTGCGTCAAATAATTTATAAATATTAAATTTTGAAAAAAATACATTCAGATAAATTTTTTTTTGTTGCTGTAGCTTCTTTACCACCTACAGGTGTACCTCTTAAAATATTTCGTGTATGAATACACCTTATATATCAGCTAGCCACGCCAA
Source organism: Aporophyla lueneburgensis (assembly GCA_932294355.1). Taxonomy (NCBI): domain Eukaryota; kingdom Metazoa; phylum Arthropoda; class Insecta; order Lepidoptera; family Noctuidae; genus Aporophyla; species Aporophyla lueneburgensis. Next base: position 26,312,966 of record OW028750.1, on the reverse strand, counting down.
TATACCCACAAATACATGAAGACTAGACTCAAGCGAAAAAATGTTATCAATCCATAATACCAAAATAAAAGCCTCCTGGCATAAAAATGTACCAGTCTAACCATCTAATTATGTATAGCTGTGTAAATACCGCACCAGAAATGAACTCAGTAAACTTAATTAGTTTTAACTGTAAAAATGTTGTGAGATCAGTGGACTGTGTAAGAAAGCTGTGTGGTACTGCCGACATCATAGCACTGCAGGAGACTTGGCTCTTGCCTCACGACCTCACTTACCTCAGCAGTATTGACGACGGTTTTGGATGATATACTTCGCGGTCGACCGCACGGTGGCGTCGCCTTGTTGTGGAGGAAGACTGTGTTCCCAGTGGTTACTGTTGTGAAGTGTGACAGTGTGCGTTTGGCCGCGATAAAGGTCGAATTATGTAATAATTGCTCGGCAATCATATTTTCTGTTTATATGCCTACCGATTCTAGAGACAATTTAATTGAGTTTACAGAATGTTTAGGTGAGATTAATGCCATAATTGAAAGTCACAATGTAGAATCAGTGTACTTACTGGGTGATTTCAACGCCCACCCAGGTGAGTTGTTTTCATCGGAATTATTAAGTTTTTGTGCCGACCAGTCTTGGTCATGTATTGATATGCAGTTGCTCCCAATAGAAACATTTACATTTATTAGTGATGTGCACGGTAGCCAGCGATGGTTAGATCACTGTGTGGTCACTGAAGCTGCGTGTCACTCAGTATTAAGTTGCTCCGTTTTGTATGATACATACTGGTCTGACCATTTACCCATTCCATTAAAATGTAATTTCAATCTTTTAAAACCCAAGATTAATACGTCTCGAATGTTGGGCGAAAATAAAATAAAATGGGGTGAGCGTGACAAGGAACAGATTGGTATGAACCATGATTACTGTAATTCGAGGTTTAAGGACATAGATTTTCCTATTGATTTCACTTACTGTGCCGATAAAATGTGTAGTAATCCTACACATAGGTCAATATTACATGAAATGTATGACAATATTGTGTTGATAATTTCTGAGGCCGCAGAATATACCTACAATGATAGAATGAAACGGCGCGGTAAATATGTTACGGGCTGGAATAGATATGTGCGCGGCGCTCACGAGAGGGCGCGGCTTTATTATCACACGTGGGTGTCAATAGACCGGCCTCCGGTGTTATTTATAATGACATGTGTAGTTCTAGACGATCTTTTAAAAGCAAGTTGAAATGGTGTCAAAATAATCAACAACAAATAAAAATGAATATTATTGCTGAACACCACGCAAATAATGACTTTACTAAGTTCTGGAAGTCGACTAACCAGATGAACCTTAGACCTAGCCTTCCCGTGAGCGTGGCTAGGGCCCATGACTCTGGTGATATAGCTAATGTGTTTCGTCGCCATTTTAATGTTGAATCTCCTCTGGGGCCACCCTCATCAACGATGCCCGATGCTGCGGCCCATGAGTTAGAATTGAGCGTAAGTTTTACTGCAGCTGAAGTAGCTTCCGTTATAAAGAAAATGGTGAGCGGAAAGTCTCCCGGGCATGATAGTCTCAGCATCGAGCATCTGCGGTACGGTGGATTCCACCTTCAGAGAGTGCTATCATTGTTCTTTAATTTGTGTTTAAGTCATTCGTATTTACCTGAGAAATTGATGCAAACTATAGTTGTTCCGGTTATTAAAAATAAAACGGGTGACCCTTCAGAGGTTTCCAACTACAGGCCGATCTCTCTGGTTACTGTTATAGCCAAGGTACTGGACAGTCTTATTGATCGTCACTTAGGGGCACACTTAAAATTGAACGATGCACAGTTTGGGTTTAGGCCTGGTCTCTCAACAGAAAGTGCTATTCTGTCGCTCAAACAGACGCTAGACGGTCCAGTATTATACTGCTAGGAAAACTCCAGTGTATGCCTGTTTTTTGGACTTATCCAAAGCCTTTGACCTAGTGTCTTACAACAGGTTATGGGTAAAGCTTCAGGATACCAGTGTTCCCAGGGAAATAGTGTCTGTACTGCATTGGTATGATAAGCAAAAAAATCATGTTAGATGGGCAGGCACACTCTCGGATGAGTACAAGCTTGATTGTGGTGTGAGACAAGGGGGGCTTTCCTCCCCTCGTCTCTTTAATTTTTATATTAATGAGCTGATCGAGGAGCTCCGTAGCACTAGCATCGGTTGCCACATAGACGGTGTATGTATTAGTAATATAAGCTACGCCGATGACATGGTCCTCCTGAGCCCTTCGGTCTGTGCACTAAGGAAACTTGTTTCTATATGTGAATCTTATGCAGAGGCCCATGGCCTCAAATACAACTCAGTGAAATCTGAAGTAATCGTTTTTAAGGCAGGGACCAAATGCTATGAGAACGTACCCAAGATTCTCTTAGGTGGTACCTCTTTAAAGAGAGTTACTAAACTGAAGTATTTGGGTCACTGGGTCACTGATGATTTGAAGGACAGTACTGACATTGAGAGAGGGTGCAGGTCATTGTCTGTACGATGTAATATGTTAGCTCGCAGGTTTGCACGCTATTCCAGAAAAGTAAAAATAACTTTGTTTAGGACATACTGTCAGTCCTTCCACACGTGCAGCTTGTGGGTTGACTATTTGCAGAGGGCGTACAGTGACCTGAGAGTACAGTACAACAATGCATTCAGGGTGCTGTTGGGGCTGCCGCGGTATTGCAGTGCGTCTGGCATGTTTGCCGAGGCTCACGTAGACAGCTTCGCTGCAGTCATGCGCAAGCGTTGCACCTCCGTTCTGACACGCATGCGTGCTAGTAGCAACAGCATCCTGTGTGTATTGTCGGACCGTTGGGATTGTCCGATGCTCGAGCGCTGGATACGACTGCACGCAGTCAAGTAAACACGTGCTCGGGTATTGGCTTGTCCCATGATGTTTTGTTTTATTTTATATTTGTATTTAATTTTTAGTATTTGTTTCTTAAAATGTCTTGTCACATACTAACATTAGTTTTCTCATAAGCATTTTTGTGTCACTAACAATTTTATGGATGTAAATCTGATATAAATGAATATAATAATAATAATAATAATAATAAACTACCGATGACCGCAAGGAAGTATGGCGAAACAAGGAGCTTCACGGGCGCTTTTACCGGGCTCTTCATGAGCCCAGTGTAGATTTCTTAGCGTCCGTATCCTGGCTACGTTTTGGTAACCTATTCGGGGAAACAGAAGGTTTCGTCTGTGCAATTATGGACGAAGTTATCTTGACGAATAACTACCGGAGACATATTATGAAGGACGGGACGGTTGACGTGTGTCGGGCATGTCACCATCCGGGTGAGTCCATCAGACATATTATCTCTGGTTGTCCCCGTCTGGCTAACGGCGAATACTTGCACAGGCATAACCAAGTAGCCAGGATTATTCATCAGCAACTTGCTTTGCAATACAAACTAGTGGATTCTGAGGTACCGTATTACAAGTATGTGCCCGACCCAGTTCTCGAAAATGACCATGTCACGTTGTACTGGGATCGGTCTATCATTACTGACAGGACTATTGTCGCCAATAAGCCTGATATAGTGGTGATAGACCGGTTAGCGCGCCGCACAATGATAGTCGATGTTACCATTCCGCATGACAGCAACCTCGTGAAAGCTGAGAAAGAGAAACAGATGAAATATCTCGACTTAGCACACGAGGTTGTTGACATGTGGAATGTTGACTCGGCTGTCATTGTGCCGATTGTCGTATCAGCCAATGGGCTGATGGCCGATACCCTCGACCAACACCTGTCGAGGCTATCGTTAGGCGGTTGGATCAAGAGCCTGATTCAGAAGGCAGTACTCCTTGACACGGCTCGCATTGTGAGGAGGTTTCTGTCTCTGGAGGCCTAACCACCGGTAGCTTGGATCCTGCTCCCGCTACCGATGGACCGCTATTTTTTATATTTTTAAATGTTTTTGTATATTTATTTTGTAAAAATATTTAAAAATGTAACGAAATATGAATGAAAATAATAATAATAATAATAAGCCCTGACCACCGGCAGCTTGGACCCTGTTCCCGATGCCGATGGGTCACTATTTTTTATATTTTTAAATGTTTTTTTTTTTTTTTTTTTAGACTTTTGTTAAAATATTAAAAAATATAATTAATATGTTAGAAAATGAATAAATGAATAATAATAATAATAACTCTGTTCCAGGAACTAGAACCAACCGTCAACGTTTCGGCACAACGACTATCGGATCAGGTGCGGGTTATCCAACGCAATCATAGGTTGGACGACACCGCACTTGAAAGGCTGCGCTCAGAAGTACTGAGCAACTATGTCGTCTCGACTCCGACACAAACCGCGGCACAAGGATCATCTATTAACGCAATTTCGCCGCGGTTCCATCATGTTGAAGAAGAAGATGATATGGTTGCCACAGTAAGTAGCCAGTGCAACAACCAACTGAGGAGCGCTCTGGAGGATGCGCTTCGCGAGTATAGGTTTACCCCAACCGAACATAGACCCCGATTACCACGGTTGCCTATGCACAAGAAAAATAGGGCGCTGGTGTGTGCCTTGGACTCGCAGCTTAAGAATTTATTCGAGAGCAGCGAGAATCTCGTCGATACACACTCGATCCTGTATTGCGCGGCTGTTGCGGCATGTCGTTTAGCTAACGTCAAGTTCCCAAGCTGTGACGGAGCTACTCGACCAATACCAACCGTACCAGCCTGGCAATGCAGGATCGAGCGTCGTATCGATGGGGCCAGGGTACTCATCGGCAAACTATACTGCTTCAGGGAGGGCAATACACGACCACGAGTGATGCGCTTTGTAAGGCGGGCATTCTCGGGGACTGGAATCAGTCCTCCAGAATACATGTCCCGTGTTACAGAGCGCATTGACTTCCTGAAGCAGAAAGTCTGTGCATGGGCAAGCCGTATTCGGCGGTATAAACGGCGGGTTGACCGATACAAGCAGAATCGTATGTTCCAGAGCGATGAGAGGTGGGTATATAGAGCTTGGGAGCGACCCGGACAAAATGTGACGGACGTGTACTGCCCGGATGATGCCACCACGAGTGCATTCTGGCGCAGCATTTGGTCAGTGCCCGTCTGTCACATTGAGGCTGGCTGGATGCGAGATGTCGAGCGGGTGTGTGAAACAATACCAGAAATGGAACCGGTGAAAATTACGCCAACAGACGTAGCCAGAGCAGTCCGTCCGTTACCGAATTGGAAATCACCGGGACCGGACGGACTGCACAATTTCTGGTTAAAATGGCTCACCAGTTCACACAGTCGCCTGGCATCTCATTTCCAGTCATCCGTAGAATCTGGGTCGCTACCGCAGTTTCTAACAACAGGCGTTACCCACCTGCTCTATAAGTCAGGTAGTACCGCGGAACCTAAGAATTATAGGCCGATCACATGTTTGTCGACGGTTTATAAACTTCTTACATCCATTTTGAGAGCGAAAATTAGTTCGCATATTGATAATAACTCCATTATGTCTGCGTCTCAAAATGGATGTAGGAACGGGTCCCGTGGTACTAAGGAGCTACTCCTCATCGACATGGCCATAAGCCAACAGGTTCGTCGATCCCGCAAGGATCTTTCGACATGCTGGATAGACTACAAGAAGGCCTACGACTCGGTGCCACATGCATGGCTCAGGAGGGTGCTGGAGTTGTACAAGGTTGATGCAACTCTACGCACCTTCCTTGAGTCGTGCATGGGGCAATGGAGGACAGTCCTTCGCTATCCGGGATGTCCACAGATCCAGCGGAATGATGAGCCTGTATGGATCAAGCGGGGAATATTTCAGGGCGACAGTTTAAGTCCACTTTGGTTCTGCTTAGCCCTGAATCCTCTAAGCACACTGCTGGAGGATTCAGGTCTAGGCTATCGGCTGAGGAGAGGTGGTCAGGTAATATCTCACCTCCTCTACATGGATGACCTAAAACTCTTTGCCCCCAACAAACTGCAACTGATGGAGCTACTGAAGGTAACTGAAACTTTTAGTAGCGCCATCAGGATGGAGTTTGGTGTGGACAAATGTGCAGTCATGCATGTAAAGCGAGGTGAGGTTATGGAATCCGAGGGAATCCAACTTTCGGATTCCATACACCTCAGATCCCTTTCCTCATCCGAAAACTATAAGTATTTGGGTATGTCGGAAGCGTTAGGCATTAACGATGCTGACATGAAGCAATCGTTGAAGGAGCGCTTCTTTGGTCGCCTGAAGAAGGTATTAATTAGTCTTCTTTCAGGCGGAAACGCGGAAACAAGGTGCGCGCCTTCAACGGTTGGGTCATGCCGGTTTTGATGTACTCTTTCGGCATACTCAAATGGACTCAAACAGAACTCGACGCCCTGGATAGGAGGGTCCGTACAATGCTGACCGCAAACCGGATGCATCACCCACGATCATCGGTGATGAGACTGTATATCCCACGGAAGTGCGGAGGTCGAGGTTTCTTGAATGCTAAGACTTCCCCGCACTTCCGCGGGATGTACAGTCTCATCGACTGTACATCCCGCGGAAGTGCGGGGGTCGAGGCTTTTTAAATGCAAAGACCCTCCACAACCGCGAGGTGTGCAGTCTCAGGGAGTATTTTCTAAAAATCCAAGTGGGTATGCACCGTTATGTGGTTGCAGTGGACAAGGGGCTCACCCCGCTCTCCATGGCTAAAGAGAACTGGCGCAAACCTGTAGTACTTACTACCGATGACCGCAAGGAAGTATGGCGAAACAAGGAGCTTCACGGGCGCTTCTACCGGGCTCTTCATGAGCCCAGTGTAGATTTCTTAGCGTCCGTATCCTGGCTACGTTTTGGTAACCTATTCGGGGAAACTGAAGGTTTCGTCTGTGCAATTATGGATGAAGTTATCTTGACGAATAACTACCGGAGACATATTATGAAGGACGGGACGGTTGACGTGTGTCGGGCATGTCACCATCCGGGTGAGTCCATCAGACATATTATCTCTGGTTGTTCTCGTCTGGCTAACGGCGAATACTTGCACAGGCATAATCAAGTAGCCAGGATTATTCACCAGCAACTTGCTTTGCAATACAAACTAGTGGATCCTGAGGTACCGTATTACAAGTATGTGCCCGACCCAGTTCTCGAAAATGACCATGTCACGTTGTACTGGGATCGGTCTATCATTACTGACAGGACTATTGTCGCCAATAAGCCTGATATAGTGGTGATAGACCGGTTAGCGCGCCGCACGATGATAGTCGATATTACCATTCCTCATGACGGCAACCTCGTGAAAGCTGAGAAAGAGAAACAGATTAAATATCTCGACTTAGCACACGAGGTTGTTGACATGTGGAATGTTGACTCGGCTGTCATTGTGCCGATTGTCGTATCAGCCAATGGGCTGATGGCCGATACCCTCGACCAACACCTGTCGAGGCTATCGTTAGGCGGTTGGATCAAGAGCCTGATTCAGAAGGCAGTACTCCTTGACACGGCTCGTATCGTGAGGAGGTTCCTGTCTCTGGAGCCCTAACCACCGGTAGCTTGGACCCTGCTCCCGATACCGGAGGTCCACTATTTTTTATATTTTTAAATGTTTTTTTCTGTAAATTTATTTTTCTAAAAATATTTAAAAATGTAACTAATATGTAGATAAAGAAATAAACGGAATAATAATAATAATAATAACATTAGTTTTCTCATAAGCATTTTTGTGTCACTAACAATTTTATGGATGTAAATCTGATATAAATGAATATAATAATAATAATAATATATGTAGTTTTCAGGGTCCGGATTATCAGCCTGCGCTTGCTTCCATAGTCGCATGTCCATACCGGGCGGCGCAGTCTGCAGGTACTGCGCCAACATCTGCGGCGAGGGCGCGGTGACTGCGGTGACGGAGGCGCAGCCCGCGCCGGCCAGTGCGGCGCGCGCATTGCCCGCGTTGAGGAAGGCGCCCAGCTCCGTCGCCGAGATATGTGTGCCGCCCGCACCCTTGTCCACCACGTATATCACCACCTGAGTCTTGTTGTCGGAGACTGCCTTAATACATTCTATATTGACGGCCAAGTTAGGTTTATTTCCTAACAAACTATGCAGAGACGTCGTCAGGGCTTGCTGGTTGTTTTTTATATCCTGTTCAGCCTTATTGAACAACATGGCAACATGCCCGTCTTTGTCCTCGCGGCCTCCGAGCCGAGAATAGCCTACCGCTTTGAACCTGCAAAGCGGGTTCTGTTCGTTCAGCTCCAGAGGAGGCGCATTACGACTGTAGTAGGCTTGCCCAGTGCCCCACTGTGCTTGAAGGAGGTTCCATTTGGCAAGTACTTGGTCCCTCTCATCCCCAAAGACGCAACAGTTAAACACAGCTGCCACCAACGCCTCGTGAGCAGATGAAGGGCCCTGGGGCTGTTGTTGCTGTTGTTGCTGCTGCTGTCCAAACTGTGGCGCTGATCCAAGAACATTGCCAAAACCAGTAAATCCAGTGTTTGGTTTAGTTCCAAATGACTGTCCAAAATTGCCAGAAGCACCAAATGGAGTGCCAAATGTACTGGCACCAAGAGTGTTAGTACCAAATGTTGGTGCAGCACCGCCAAATGTTGGTGCAGCAGTGCCAAATGTTGGTGCACCGAATGCTGGAGTAGTACCAAAGGTGTTAGCACCAAATGATGTATTTCCAAAACCTGTTGTAGGTTTAGCAGGAGTAGCACCAAAGCCAGTCCCACCAAATAAAGAGGGTGCTGTAGAAGCATATAATATTAGTCCCCGAGAATATGTATCCCGTGTCACAGAGCGCATCGACTTCCTGAAGCAGAAAGTTTATGCATGGGCAAACCGTATCCGTCGGTATAGGCGAAGAGTGGACCGGTTCACTCAGAACCGCATGTTCCAGAGCGATGAAAGGTGGGTGTACAGAGCCTGGGAGCGACCCAACCCAACTCAAGGTGTGACTGACGCGTGTCTACCAAATAATAACGAAATGAGTGCTTTTTGGCGAAACATTTGGTCGGTGCCCGTCAGTCACACTGAAGGACCCTGGATGCGTGTTGTTGAGCAGGCATGTGAGTCAATACCAAACATGGAGGCTATTAGCATCAGTCCTCTGGATGTGGCCCGTGCAGTCCGTCCGTTGCCTAACTGGAAATCCCCAGGACCGGACGGACTGCACAATTTTTGGATCAAATGGCTACAAAGGTCACATGCCTGCTTAGCCTCACAATTCCAGTCATCTTTAGAGACTGGGTCGCTACCACTGTTCTTTACAACAGGAGTTACCCACCTTCTTCATAAATCGGGTAGTACTACGGAACCTAAAAATTATAGACCCATAACTTGTTTACCGACGGTCTATAAAGTTCTTACATCCATTCTTAGAGTAAAAATTTCACAGCATATTCAAAGTAACACAATTATGTCGGTGTCTCAGAATGGATGTAAGAATGGGTCCCGTGGTACTAAGGAGCTGCTCCTTATAGACATGACCATAAGCCAACAGGTTCGTAGATCCCGGAAGGATTTGTCGACATGTTGGATAGATTATAAGAAGGCCTATGACTCCGTGCCACATACATGGCTCATGAGGGTGCTAGAATTGTACAAAATAGATGCAACTCTACGCACCTTCTTGATGTCGTGTATGAGACAGTGGAGGACGGTCCTTCTCTATCCAGGATGTCCACAAATCCAGCAGATCAATGAACCGATCAGGATTGAGCGAGGAATATTTCAGGGCGACAGTTTGAGTCCGCTTTGGTTTTGCTTAGCCTTGAATCCTCTAAGCACACTGCTGGAGGATTCAGGTCTAGGCTATCGATTGCGAAAAGGTGGTCAGGTGATATCACACCTCCTTTACATGGATGATCTGAAACTCTTTGCCCCCAACAATTTGCGACTGATGGAGCTACTGAAGGTAACAGAAACGTTCAGTAGTGCCATCAGGATGGAATTTGGTGTGGACAAATGTGCAGTCATGCATGTAAAGCGAGGGGGGATTGTAGAATCCGTGGGGACCGAACTTACGGATTCTATACATCTTAGATCCCTCTCCTCAACCGAAACCTACAAATATTTGGGTATGTCGGAAGCATTAGGCATCAATGCTACCGACATGAAACAATCGCTGAGGGAACGCTTCTTTGGCCGCCTGAAAAAAGTATTTAATAGTCTTTTATCAGGCGGCAACAAGGTGCGTGCCTTCAACGGTTGGGTCATGCCGGTTTTGATGTATTCTTTCGGCATACTCAAATGGACTCAAACGGAACTTGACGCTCTGGATAGGAAGGTCCGTACATTGCTGACGGCAGATCGGATGCATCACCCACGGTCATCAGTGATGAGACTGTACATCCCGCGGAAGTGTGGGGGTCGAGGTTTCCTAAGCGCTAAAACCCTCCACAACCGCGAGATCTGCAGTCTCAGGGAATATTTCCTTCAAACTGACGTGGGGATGCACCGAGATGTGGTTGCAGTGGACAAGGGCCTCACCCCGCTCTCCTTGGCGAACGAGAACTGGCGCAAACCTGCAGTATTAGATATTAAGGATCGTAAGGAAGTATGGCAAAGCAAAGAGCTTCACGGTCGCTTTTTCCGGGCTCTCCATGGGCCTGATGTAGACTTTTTGGCGTCCGTATCCTGGCTGCGTTTCGGTGACTTCTTTGGGGAAACCGAAGGTTTTATCTGTGCGATTATGGATGAAGTTATCATGACGAATAATTATCGGAAATACATTGTTAAGGACGGTACGGTTGACATCTGTCGGGCATGCCACCGTCCCGGTGAATCCATCCGACATATTGTTTCCGGTTGTTCTTGTCTTGCTAACGGCGAGTACTTGCACAGACACAATCAAGTAGCTAGGATCATCCACCAGCAACTTGCTTTGCAATACAACCTTGTAGAATCTGAAGTACCATACTACAGGTATGTGCCCGACCCAGTTCTCGAGAATGGTCACGCCACATTGTACTGGGATCGATCTATCATCACAGACAGGACTATTGTAGCCAATAAGCCTGATATTGTGGTGATAGATCGACGAGAGCGTCGTGCAATGATTGTTGATATCGCTGTCCCTCATGACGAGAATCTCGTGAAAGTTGAACAAGATAAAAAAATCAAGTATCTTGACTTAGCACACGAGGTTGTCGACATGTGGGACGTGGATTCTGCAATCATTGTACCGATAATTGTTACAGTAAATGGGCTAATAGCGAAGAGCCTCGACCAACACCTCAGGAGGCTCTCATTGCACGGCTGGGTCAAGGGCTTGATTCAGAAAGCAGTACTCTTAGACACGGCACGTATTGTCAGGAGGTTCCTCTCTCTAGAGCCCTGACCACCGGCAACTTGGACCCTGCTCCCGATGCCGTTGGGCCACTATTTTTTATATTTTTAAATGTTTTTTGTATAATTTTTGTAAAAATATTTAAAAATATACTTAATATGTAAGAAAATAAATAAATGATAATAATATAATAATAATAATATCTGTGGCCCGACTGTCAACCTGACAGTACAAAATTTTTTTCACCGTGTATTTTTCTAGTATTTTTAAAGTCCAAAAATGCATAAATGTTTTATAATATGTTTAAATAACATCAGTGGAATGCTAAAAATTGGAACTGTAACCATACATCTGCAAGATGCAAAACAAGACCAAATAACAATACACGGGAAATACTAAAATGCTGACGCGAAGTCGGGCACGATTGCAACAGAGCACACGCCTAACATCTTCGGGTTCGTCGCTCAGCTCCGCCTCGCAGTTGCCGGATCCTGCTCCAGACGTGAGTCCAGTGACACCGGCCGCTGCAGTTGCGTCGAGCTCGAGCGACGAATACTTCTCGCCGCCGACGACACCACCACCAGTACGTCGGCGCGGACGAGGCCGACCACCGGCCAGCTTGGGACTCCGAGGCCCACCGGCTTCTGGTAGGGTCCCCGCTGCCGGTGGAAGTGTGCAGCGCATGAAGTGGACACAAGGGGTCAACGAAAATGTCATGCGCGCATACTATGGGGCTACAGAGGGGGGAACTAACCTGACTGCGTACCGTGGTCGGATGCTCTCTCTGTTTCAGGTGCTTGGACCAGGTGTCAACGTGTCGTCGCAACGATTATCGGATCAGGCACGGGTCATCCAGCGTAATCATATGCTAGATGCCGCCGTGCTTGATCGACTTTGCCTCGAATCACGGAATAGCCATGTTACGCCTGCTTCGCCACTGGTCGCGGTGCAACTGCAAAATTTACCCAGTGTTTCACCGCGACCCAACTGCGTTGGTGAAGAGGATGATGACGGGGCTATATCCGTGAGTACCCAATGCAATGCACGATTGAGGAGCGCTTTGGAGGATGCTTTCAGGGAGTATCGCTCTACTCCGCCTGAACTTAGACCACGTTTACCTCGTCTGCCCATGCATAAGAAAAACAAGGCGCTGGTGTGTGCTCTAGACTCACAGCTGTCAACATATTTTGACGGCAGCAAAGACCTGGTCGATACCCACTCGATCTTGTACTGTGCAGCTGTAGCGGCTTGTCGTGTAGCTCGTGTTAAGTTTCCTAACAATGACAGAGCTACACGACCAAAACCAGCCGTACCAGCTTGGCAGTGCAGGATTGAGCGTCGTATCGGTGAGGCTAGAGCACTCATCGGTAAGCTAATCTGCTTCAGGGAGGGCAATACTCGCCCTCGAGTGATGCGCTTTGTGAAGCGGGCGTTCTCCGGGACGGATGTTAGTCCTCGAGATTATTTACCCCGCGTCACAGAGCGCATCGACTTCCTGAAGCAGAAGATCTGTGCATGGGCAAACCGTATTCGTCGGTACCGGCGGAGGGTGGAGCGGTACACCCAGAATCACACGTTCCAAAGCGATGAAAGGTGGGTTTACCGAGCTTGGGAGCGACCGGACCAAGGTGTGGCTGACACGCCTCTTCCGGATGATGTCACCATGTCTTCGTTCTGGCGAAACATCTGGTCGGTGCCTGTCAGCCACACCGAAGGTGATTGGACTAGGGAGATCGAGCGAGCGTGCGGTCAAATAACAGAAATGGGGGCAATTACCATCAGCCCCCAAGATGTCGCTTGTGCAGTCTGTCCGTTGCCTAACTGGAAATCTCCAGGGCCGGACGGACTGCACAACTTTTGGATCAAGTGGTTCCAAAAGTCGCACGCTCGTTTGGCATCTCAGTTTCAGTCAGCCTTAGAGTCAGGTTCGTTGCCCCAGTTCTTAACAACAGGTATAACCCACCTGCTCCATAAATCAGGTAGTACCGCGGAACCCAAAAATTATAGGCCGATCACTTGTCTACCGACGGTTTATAAAGTACTTACATCCATTTTGAGAGCTAAAATTTACAATCATATTGACACAAACTCGATCTTGTCTGTCTCTCAAAATGGATGTAGGAACGGGTCCCGCGGTACTAAGGAGCTGCTCCTTATCGATATGACCATTAGTCAACAGGTTCGTCGTTCCAGAAGGGATCTGTCGACATGCTGGATAGACTATAAGAAGGCCTATGACTCGGTGCCACATACCTGGCTCAAGAGGGTGCTGGAGTTGTACAAAGTACATACAACGCTGTGCACCTTCTTGATGTCATGTATGGGGCAGTGGAGAACAGTCCTTCGCTATCCAGGATGTCGACATATCCAGAGGAACAGCGAACCGATAAGGATCGAGCGAGTATATTCCAGGGTGACAGTTTGAGTCCACTTTGGTTCTGCCTAGCCATGAATCCTCTTAGCACACTGCTGGAGGATTCAGGTATAGGCTATCGATTGAGGAGAGGTGGTCAGGTTATATCTCACCTCCTTTACATGGATGACCTAAAACTTTTTGCCCCCAACAATTTGCAACTGATGGAGCTACTGAAAGTAACTGAAACCTTCAGTAGCGCCATCAGGATGGAATTTGGTGTGGACAAATGTGCGGTCATGCATGTAAAGCGAGGGGAGATTGTGGAATCCGTGGGAACCCAACTCTCGGATTCCATACACCTAAGATCCCTCTCCTCAATCGAAACATACAAGTATTTGGGTATGTCGGAAGCGTTAGGCATCAACACTGCTGACATGAAACGATCGTTGAGGGAGCGCTTCTTTGGCCGCCTGAATAAAGTATTAAAAAGTCTTTTATCAGGCGGAAACAAGGTGCGCGCCTTCAACGGTTGGGTCATGCCGGTTTTGATGTACTCTTTCGGCATACTCAAATGGACTCAGACAGAACTTGACGCCCTGGATAGACGGGTCCGCACACTGTTGACCGCAAATCGAATGCATCACCCAAGGTCATCGGTGATGAGACTGTATATCCCACGGAAGTGCGGAGGTCGAGGTTTTTTGAATGCTAAGACCCTGCACAACCGTGAGATATGCAGTCTCAGGGAATACTTCCTAGAAGCCGACGTGGGGATGCACCGAGATGTGGTCTCAGTGGACAAGAGTCTCACCCCGCTCTCCTTGGCTAACGAGAACTGGCGCAAACCTAAAGTATTAGATACGGATGACCGCAGGGAGGTATGGCAAAGCAAGGAGCTTCACGGACGCTTTTACCGGGTCCTACATGGTCCCGATGTAGACTTCTTAGCGTCCGTATCCTGGTTACGATTCGGAAATCTATTTGGAGAAACCGAAGGTTTTGTCTTTGCAATTATGGACGAAGTTATGATGACGAACAACTACCGGAAATATATTGTGAAGGATGGCACGGTTGACATCTGTCGGGCATGCCACCGTCCGGGGGAATCAATCCGACACATTATTTCTGGCTGTTCTCGTCTGGCTAACGGAGACTACTTGCATAGGCACAACCTTGTAGCCAGGATTATCCACCAGCAACTTGCTCTGAAATACAGTCTTGTGGAATCAGAAGTACCGTACTATAAGTATGTGCCCGACCCAGTTCTCCAAAATGGCAATATCACATTGTATTGGGATCGATCTATCATCACTGATAGGACTATTGTTGCTAATAAGCCGGACATAGTGGTGATAGATCGATCAGAGCGTCGCACAATGATTATTGATGTAGCAGTCCCGCATGACGAGAACCTCGTGAAAGCTGAACAAGATAAGCAGATTAAATATCTTGATCTGGCTCGCGAGGTTGTCGAGATGTGGGATGTAGACACAGCAGTCATTGTGCCGATAGTCGTGACGGCAAATGGCATAATAGCCAAGAGCCTCGACCAACACCTAAAGAGGCTCTCGTTAGGCAGCTGGATCAAGGGCTTGATCCAGAAGGCGGTATTACTGGACACGGCACGTATAGTGAGGAGGTTCCTCTCTCAGCAGCCCTGACCACCGGTAGCTTGGACCCTATTCCCGATACCGGTAGGCTACTATTTTTTATATTTTTAAATGTTTTTATGATTTTTGTTATTTTAATATTTAAAAATATAATTTATATGTATGTATAATGAAATAAACGAAATAATAATAATAGTCCTATCATCACTGATAGGACTATTGTTGCTAATAAGTCCGACATAGTGGTGATAGATCGATCAGAGCGTCGCACAATGATTATTGATATAGCAGTCCCGCATGACGAGAACCTCGTGAAAGCTGAACAAGATAAGCAGATCAAATATCTTGACTTGGCTCGCGAGGTTGTCGAGATGTGGGATGTGGATACAGCAGTCATTGTGCCGATAGTCGTGACGGTCAATGGCATAATAGCCAAGAGCCTCGACCAACACCTAAAGAGGCTCTCGTTAGGCAGCTGGATCAAGCGCTTGATCCAGAAGGCGGTATTACTGGACACGGCACGTATAGTGAGAAGGTTCCTCTCTCAGCGGCCCTGACCACCGGTAGCTTGGATCCTATTCCCGATACCGGTGGGCTACTATTTTTTATATTTTTAAATGTTTTTATCATTTTTGTTATTTTAATATTTAAAAATGTAATTTATATGTTGTAAAAATTTGAATAAAGGAAATAATAATAATAATAAAAGGCGTGATAACACATGCAATACTCCATTCTGTTCATATAGCAGTCAGTCGAGGCTAAAAAATATAAACTTAAACTATACCTATATCACCAACCATACCCCCTGTACTTGTAGCTTACTGGATCAAGAAATATAGCATATTCATCAAGCATAAATTCTCTGGAAGTAAAACATGCAAGTTTTTAAACTTTCAGCATTACTCACTCTTTATTTATCACTGGAAGATACGGGCTGCCTGCAGGCACGATCATTGCAACTTTCTCATTAAAAAACTCTTCAGAGCCTGAAAATAATTTTCATTGTTACATATTTCTGTTTTAAACGAGAATACATAGAGTAAACGCTTCGTAGGTACCTAGAAATTAATGAAAATCTTGCATATTAAATGAGGCAGCCGAATACAGCTTTCAAAACAGATATTGGATGAAAAATCACTTCAGATTTTTTATCTAGAACCATGATTATGAAGAGTGCTTAGGCCGATAGATATAAAAGTGACTTAGCACGTGCATTGGCTCGGCCATGCCTATCTTGCATTTGCAGTTTGGCTGTTGTGCGATACTGACAGTCATCACCAGTGATCGGAAAAGGTAGAGCTAATGTGCATAAAGTTTAAAGAACTGAGACGAAAAGTGGGACTTCCTTTCAACTTTTTTTTTCGGAATATTTGTTCCGAGTTTCGGAATGTCACTTCATCATCATCATCATCATCAGCAGCCTATAATGTTCCCACTGCTGGGACACAAGCCTCCTCTCGGTGAGAGGGAGCGGGCCACAATACACCACGCGGGCCCAGTGCGGGTTAGTAGATGTCACATGTCTTCGAATTTTTGGTTCTCAGACATGCCGGTTTCCTCACGATGTTTTTCCTTCACCGTTTTGAGAGCAGTGGTGATGATATAATTTACACAAAGTAAAGCGCCTGCTTGGGTTCGAACTCAAGACCGTACTACTCGTAGGTCGTGGCCGTTACCACTGGGCCACTGGGCCACAATGTCACTTATGTACAACTAAAGGCCGAAATGAACGCCAAAAGATTATTGTAGCAGTGTAATATCACTGCCCTGTGATGAAACCCTCGTTGAGAAATAAAGATTGAAAAAAAAAAAACACTGCTACTATAATCTTATGGCATTCGAATATTGTTGACTTGGGGGGCGCTTTTGGTTTTGTGAATACCACAGTGAAATGTTTTGAATAAACAAGATGGCGGCGGCATAAGTTCCTTTTTTGACCACGTGCCAAAACACCTGGTAGCGCTTTAAATACGTACTCAAGGCAAAGTCGCAGTTGTCTGCTTCCAGCCGGTCCGCCCTCATGAGGTAGCTGAGCCGAAGTTTCCAGTCAATGATGACGTGGCGATGTGAACGGACGCGCTGCAGTAGCGCTGCCCCTACAGCAAAATGATTATGAAAGAATTAAAGCTGCTTTATGTATTTTGCTTTGATGAGGAAGAATGCAAAGTAAAGACGAGAAAACAAAAACGTTGATTTCGATTAGTTCCGCAATATAGCACCAACCGTATCAAACATGCTTCGTTTATAAATGATTTAGTTTACAAATATTGTAAACGAGAGAAGTTGAGGAATCAAAAAAAGAGTGTATATTCAGATCATACCTGACGCCATGGTTCCTCCCATACCAACAGATGTCGAAAGCAGTTCCGCGCCTTTTAGCAATGCTATATACTTCGGCTCATCTGAATTCTGAAATAGATTTGACGGAAAAAGTCGAGGATTTTCGAAAATAATTGCTTATCGGTGCGAAGTTCACTGTCGTGCATTATTTCTTTAAGGGGGAACGGAGAACTAGCAAAAAAAAGTCTGCGGAAAAAATAAATTTAATAAAAGATGGATACAGAATGTCTTCTTCTGTCCCCAAACCCACACCCTGTAAGTAAACCCTAATCTGGAGGCGGGGTCCACATGCAGTCGGAGAAGCCTTCTTACACTTGTATTACCTCCGACTGTATGAGATTGCATAGCTTAGCTTGGTACGTTGTAGGTACCACTTTGACATAGTTCGTGGACTTTAATTGATTATTTCTTGTCACAATGTGGTGTCAGGTTGTATCCATATTGATTTTTTATTACTGTAACGTCTTTAATAACACTCAGAAGATTAAGACAAATCGTTAGACGTAAGAATTAGCCCACGCGTATGGTCTCTACAACAAAGTAACAACATACAACCCAACATACAACATACAATCCCCCACCCCAGCACGCTGTGTATAATAAATCCGCGCTTCCTCTCCCCTTTGACTCTTACTTTCTCTCTTTTTTGTAGTTATTCTTAAATGTCATTGAAAAAGAATTAATCCCAAAAACAACATACTGCGATACTTGTTGTGAGACACTTCTCAACTGTCTCATGTGACTGTGGATTCGCCCTTGCAATACACACATACAGGCTAATAAATATATTATCGCACAGTCGGGAAAGAAAATAACTCCGAATGCATAAATGCAGGCAAGATAAACACATAATACACCATAAAACCTGTTAATTTACTTTTTGCACGAGATAGGTCAGTTATCACAATATTTTTGGCACTGGTCTACCACGCGGAGAGAACGTGATAGCAAAATTTACTATTTATGTTTAGAAATTGAAGTTTAACGGCTGGTTCCTTAGAACTCGAGATGGCGAAAATATCACGTTGGTATAGCGTGATCAAGTTAGTGGAAACTGGATTTGAGCTGATATGAACCGCAAATTTGTACATTCCGTAGGATTGTTATTATAAGTATCTAATGGCTTTTGAATGATAATATGGAAGACAAAGCTAAAAAAATTGATAGCACGTAAAATTTGTCACAGTTTCCGATGTTTTTTGAATATCCTCAGTGACATTATGTGGAACAGAGGAGGTACCTGGTGTTTATATAAAACGTTGCTTAAAGTTAATAGAGGCTTAAAGAGGGTGCCCTACTACGGTAGCCCATTATATTAAATTTTATTTTATTTTATTAAAATTTTCTTACGTTTTTTGGAATTTGCAGGTCAATATCACGAACTACTAACTACTTTTAATTTCATGACGTAGTCATAAATTGGGATCGATTGTATAAACTTGCGTCAAAAAACTATGGCAAAGCAAAGGTTCATTAGGTACCTACACAATTTTATGCAACATTTATTAAAAACCTAGAGGGATTATTAATTATAAGTTTGAAATTGGTTTCAGACCTACCTTCAACTCCATCTCGATATAGGATCCCTTGGTAATGGACCAGGTGTATAAAGCCCGGTTCTCCACGAGTTCTGCCACAGTTGTCACAGGAACCTCTTGCTTCGGGAACGTGAGGAAAGCCACTAGGTTGCCGGAGTATGTAGTTACCACAACAAGGACGACCAACCACCAAGTGCCCACTACGAGACGACCGCTGTCCGCGCGGGGAAGGTACATTCCCCCTGGGTGTGATAAAAATTGAAAATGTAGATAGGTATTTCAATTTGAATATTTGAATCTGGAGTTTTTATTGTCTTTTTTTCTATTTACATAATTTAACCTCTAAGTCCCTGAGATACCACATTTGGTATCGACACAATGGTTTTTTAATTTTGTCTGTAATTACGATAATTGACTGGTTAAAAGCTTAATCTTAAAATAATAATATGTACAAGGTTATAAAAAGAACAAAATCACGGGCATCTAAAAATTTGTTTGCATCGTTGTCAACAGAAAATGTGTGATGTGTCCCAAAGGCTGACAGCATTGCCACGTTGTATGGCAATGAGGTCTGATTCTTTGGCCATAAATAGGCCAACCTTCTGGTCACGCGAAGAGTCGTTCATATGCTTAGCGATATCTGAAAAAACTAATGAGCACTCGGATCCTATGGCCTTAGTGTTTCAACCCTAAGAACTAAGGAATTAGATCCAGAAAGCAAAGTTGCTTTGAAAACCCCTGCATCGCACGGTTTTTTACGGTTTAACAAAACAAAGAGATTACTTTGTTTTGTTGAATGTGAGTATAATATTAAAGTATTATAAGTAAAATCTTTCTGAATAAAATCTCTAAATGATTGTAAAAATAAAACTCGTGTCAAAATCCGTTGCGTACATTAAAAGAATTACTACTCTGTCAAGAAAGCACCGGGAAAAGAAAAGATAACAAAATGTTAGTTATTCATCCAAATTTATTTTATCCCCTTCAAAATATGCTCCTTCACAAACGAGACACTTACGCCAACGAATTTTCCTATCATCAAAACATTTTTAAACGCTTTTTCCGAAATCGAGTTCAGTTCTCGCCACGATTTCTCCTTTAAATGTCTTCTACTTAATGAAAATGGGTGCCACGAAGTGGTAATTTAAATTTTAGGAAAAAGAAAGAAGTCGGCTGGAGCCATATCTGGTGAATAAGGCAGTTGGAGGTTTTGGTCAAAAATTCGTTCACAATGTTGGCCTTGTGCGAAAGCGCATTATCGTGGTGCAAAATCCAAGAATTTGCTCTCCTAAAAGCCGCATAACGCTCAAATAATTTCCCTTATTTACCGTTCGACTTTCCGGCAATAATTCCGAGTGCACAACACCGTGATAGTCAAAGAAAACAGTTAACATGACTGACTTTTGATCGACTTTGGCATGGTTTTTTTCGGTTTCGGTTTTTTTTTTGGATGGGAAATCATCAAATGACTGCTCCCGCTCTGGGCGGAGCGGGAGGGCGTGTCAGACTTTTACTAACTAAAACCTACCTGTGTTCCATCAGTTGCCCATGTGCCAGGGTCACGGTATCTCTTTCAAACAATCACGCGACCCCGGCAGGCATCGGTCCTAGTAGACCCCTTCAGCGCTGCTGACATCTCTTTGAGGCGCGCGTGGAACACTACGCGTCGTCGACCCGAGCTTGGTCCTCACCGGGCGGCGAGCTACCCGCCCGCAAGTCGCGCCTACGGTGGCCGGGAGACCGCAATCGACTCCCGACGCCCGGGGCGTCTCGTCCTGCGGCGGCTAGGGACGTGAGGGCGCAGTGACTGCCACTCCCTCACGCGCCCTGCCTCCTCCTTCGCGAACATTACTGCTTCGCAGAAGGAGGTGACGGCTTCCCATGCCCTCTTGCTCCGTACCATGGCTCGCACCAGGGCTGGACGCGAGAGGTCGCCGCCGCCGATCGCCTCCACGAGGACACGGCGGTGCTCCGCCCAGGCTGGGCACACTTCCACCGTATGCTCCACCATGTCCTCTAGACGATCCTCACAATGGAAACACCCGGGCGTATCCTCCCGCTTTATCCTGAACAAGAACCCACCGAAGCACCCATGTCCGGTGAGAACCTGCGTCACGCGGAAGGTGAGGAGGCCGTGGCGCCTCTCTATCCATTCGGTTTCGGTTCAGTTGGAAGGCGCCACTCCGAAGCTTGTTGACTAGTTTGCATGTCAAACTCGTAAACCCACGTCTCATCACCAATAACAATGTGTTTCATGAATGTTGGGTCGGAATTGACTCGTTCTAGCATGTCCTCAGTGACACTTATGCGATTGAGTATTGAGAGAAAATTCAGGTTTTTTGGGACTAGCTGAGCGGCAACATGTTTCATACCCTACTGATTATTTAATATGGTACGTACCGACTAGTGGGACACAGAAAGTTCGGCGGCTATCTCTCTCAAACTTGAATAAGGATTTTCAGTCACTATTTCCTTCAATTTTGCAATGTCAACTTGTGAGGGATTTAATAATTAAAATATACGCATGTATATATAAATATACACTGCATGTCGTTAGATTTAAAACAAACGACATGCAGTGTCAATTGGTACAGAATGGCCAGTACTCACACTCCTCTTCACTGCATGATCGTGGTTATAAGGAGTTCAGGAAACTCCTAAGCCGTTCCGCAATTTCAACAGCCGCGGTCCAGCTATAGCTTTTGTTAGTATATTTGCTTCCATGTCTTCGGTTCGCAGATACCTGACCTCTATCATTCCGTCCATTATGCAATTTCTAATGAAGTGCATTTTTAAATCAATGTGTTTGGACTTGGAATTGACCATAGTGTTTTGACTTAACTTAAGGGCAGCTTGGTTATCGGTAAATATTACTATGCTTTCATAGTTGGCCCCAAGATCTCTGAATACACTTTTTAGATGAATGGCCTCTTTCGCAGCTTCAGTCAATGCTACATATTCCGCTTCGGCAGTAGATAGCGCAACAGACTTTTGTTTCTTCGACATCCAGCTTATAGCCGTTCCAGCATATTTAAAACAAAAGCCCGAAAAGGACTTCCGGTCGAGCTTGCATGCGCCCCAATCTGCGTCAGCCATGCCATGTACTTCTTGGCGAGTTTTCCTGAATATAAGACCAACGCCTTTGGTTCCTTTTAAATAACGCAGCACTCTTTTTGCGCACTTGAAATGCTCTTCGCCGTAATAGTCATTAAATTGAGAGAGATAGCTAATGGCATACATTATATCTGGTCGAGTTGCCACAGCCAGATACATGAGCGTGCCAATCAAATTTTTGTACGGCACATTGTTCTTTTCAACTCTTTCTCCTTTTTCTAGTTTAAGACCTGGTTCTATGGGCGTCGATGTGGCCTTGCAATCTTCCATTTTAAATTTTTTAAGAGTGTCTTCTATGAACTTCTCTTGGTTCAGTTTGATTTCATCGCCCTTATAGGTAACATCTATTCCTATTATCCGTTTAGGTGTTCCTAAGTCTTTTAATTCAAATTTGGCATTTAACATGTCTTTTATTTCTTGTAGCTTTCTGGGACATGAATAGGCAATTAACAAATCGTCGACATATATTATTATTATGACTTTTACTCCTCTTTTCTCTTGTATGTATAGACATGGGTCAGCTTCCGATGCTTTGAAACCTATGTTCTTTAATTCTGTGTCGAGTTTCTTGTACCATTGCCTCCCTGCCTGTTTGAGTCCATATAAAGCTTTTATAAGATGACATACTTTTCCTTTAGGATTGTTTTTTATGTCTTTTAGCATACTCATTGTTTTGTTGTACAAAGTTAAATTTTCCTGTTTACTTTCTTCAACCATGATTTCAGTCAGATATTCTTCTAAATAGTCAGGATACTTCATTACTATTTTTTCTTCTAGTTCACAATTCAGGTATGCCGTTGTAACATCCATCTGGTTCAATTTTAAGCCTTCTTCCATGGCTATTCCAACAACAGATCTTATTGAACTCAGTTTAGCTACGTGAGCGTATGTTTCATTGAAGTCAACGCCTGGTCTCTGAGTGAAGCCCCGTGCTACTAGTCTGGCTTTCTTTGTTATACTGTTGTCAGGTCCTATTTTATTTTTAAGAACCATTTTGTAGTCCACTTCTTTCATGTCTTTGTTCTTCTTTTCTATTTTCCAGGTTCCATTTTTAACATGTGCTCTAATTTCGGCTTTTATAGCATCATGCCAGTATTCATCATCTTCATTCTCATCGGATATGTTGGATATCTCTGAAAGTAGTTGACATTCTTCAGGATGGTCTAATATAAAATCTCTGGTCCACGCGGGTGGACGCCTCTCTCTTTGCGGCCTGCCATTTTCAGGTATTTCTATAACCTCTGATGCGTCATCGTAAGACTCTATGTCTTCTACCGAAGAAACTTCATCTTCTTGCTCATTGAAATTTTGTAAGGTATTTTCCTTTTCATTCTCGGTTATTTCAATTTCTATGGGTTGTATTCTTTCATTTTTCATATCATTACCTTTAATCTTATTTTCTTTTTCAGGTATCCTAGAGTGTTCTCTTTCGTTAATAAGTTTATCATAGCTCTGACTTTCTTCTTCGAAGTACATCTTGTCTATGACTTTTATGTCCCTGCTTATCACTACATCATCTTCTTCGGGTATGTACACTCTGTAAGCCTTTGAAGTCAGTGAGTACCCCATGAATACGCCTTCTTTGGCATTTTGGGTCAGTTTGCCTCGTTTGTTCTTTTTCAAAACAAAGGTCTTCCTGCCGTACACGTAAAGATGATACCCACATGGTTTTCGGCCAAGCCATTTCATGAACGGTATTTCGCCATCCAGTGCTTTGGAAGGGCTACGATTTATAAGGTAGTTTGCGGTTGCTACCGCTTCCGCCCAGAGTTTTTTAGGTGCCTTGGCCTCGATTAACAGACATCTGGCTTTATCTAATAACGATCTGTTCTTTCTCTCGCTGATCCCATTTTGTTGAGGGGTGTAAACTGTGGTCAACCTTCTTTGGATGCCATGCGATTTGAGAAAAGCATCGAATTCCTTGTTGCGGTATTCCGTGCCATTGTCTGTCTGCAGGTTCTTTATTTTCTTGTTGTGGAACGTCTCAACTTCATTTTTATATTCTTTGAAAACTTTGAAAACGTCACTCTTCCTTTTTATAAAATAGACGTGACAATAGCGACTAAAGTCGTCTGTAAAAGTAACATAATACTTTGATCCTGCTAGTGTATCGCATTCAAACGGTCCACAAACGTCACTATGGATTATCTCCAGGTGATCAGTTGTGTATAGATCATGTCTTATAAAAGGTAACCTGGACAATTTGCCTTTGATGCAGGTCTCACATGTTTCCATGTTTTCATCATTTAAGTTTAAGCCATGCATTAGGTTATCCTTAGCCATCTTCTTTAAGTCTCTTTCATTTATGTGGCCGAGTTTGCGATGCCATTCCATAATGTCACTGTCATTTTTTGCTGTGTAATTTGTAGTCTCTTTTTGTCCAGATTCAAAATAGTAAAGCCCATTTCTCTTTCGAGCAGTCAGTGTTATTTCACCGGTTTTGTCTACGACGTAGGCTTTCTCTTTTTCAAAAACAACCTTATTTCCTCTGTCCGTTATTTTAGCGACGGATAAAAGGTTTACAGAAATATCTGGAACATATAGTGTGTCATGGAAATTGTAGCCGTGTTTAGCGGTGTTTATAGTTACTTTCCCTTTGCCTTGAATTTTGCTGGTATATTTGTTTGATGCCAACTTTAGAGTGCCAATTTCAGGGGTCATAGTGGAAAACATTGATTCGTCACCGCACATGTGCGATGAGCAGCCGCTGTCTAGACACCAGGCATTTTCACCAGCGTCTGTATTTACGGTGCTCAGACAAACGTTAAAATTGTATTTGCTTCCGTTGTCTTTTTCATTCGGGTTTTTCTTCTTGCCCCAACATGTCTCGATAGTGTGACCTTTCTTTTTACAGGTCTTGCAGTACAACCTTTTCCTATTTTTCTTAACGTGATAGGCTTCTGAGCTTTCAGGCTGTTCATTTCCACTCCTTGCTTGGTATTCTTCCAGAATCTTTACTTTTAAATCTTCAGGATTAGGCAGGGTGTCTCGAGATTCAATAGCTATTCTAAAATTTTCAAAAGTTGTCGGCAAACTGTAGAGGAGCATTATGCTAAGCAGTTCTGGAGGTACCTTTATATCCATATCTGCGAGTTTGTCCACGATGTCCATGAAGTTATTTATGTGGTCACGTATATCTTCTCCTGTGGTCATTCGCTTTAAAACCAACTGTTTTAATAAGGTAGCTTTTCTTGCAGGCTCAGTGCTTTGGTAAGTAGCCTTCAACTTGTCCCATACAGCTTTAGATGTCGCGCAGACTTTAATTTGTTTTAATTCCGACGGTGACAACAAAAGTAGAATTTCAGCCCTTGCCTTCAAATCCTCTTTGTTGAACGCCAATCTCGCCGCCGCATCCGCAACTGGTGGTAACGTTTTTTCGCCGCTTACGATATCCCAAAAGTCATTTTTGATCAGGACCGCCTGTGCTTGCAAACACCAAATATCATAATTTGACTTGGTTAAAGGTTCTATATTTCGATAACTCGTAGTTGATGCCATTTTTTCATATTTACAAACAACCACGCTCTGCTATCAATTTGTGAGGGATTTAATAATTAAAATATACGCATGTTCATAGACATTGTTTTTTTTATTTGACACAACTATTATAGATTTAAAACAAACGACATGCAGTGTCAATTGGTACAGAATGGCCAGTACTCACACAACTTCAGTTAGACTTTGATGGCCTACCAGAGCGAGGCAAATCTGTTATCACACCTCGGCCGCTTTTGAACGCTTTTTATTACTCATAAGCACGTGTTTTTAATAGTTATATAGTCGATTCACCGTAAGCCTTCTGTAACATTTTCAGTGACCTCGAAAACGAAATTCCATTGGCGATGCAAAATTTAAGACAAACTCTTTGTTCGATGTTTTTGTTAATTATGAAAATCGCAATACGCACTAGATTAAACTAAAAACAGCACTGTATTTAATCTAAATAGCAGATGTTACTCATACTCCGCGCCTAAATTTAAAACAGTTGTGCCAATCTAACAAAAACAAAAAAAAAAATTGGCACCATAAACAAATCATCCATCCCGAAATTTTTATGACTATACGGTCACACAGACTGACACAAATAAGCGACTTTATTAACGTATAACATGTTTAATTTACCTATAGAATAAGATAAACAATATTTTTACAATTAAATAAAATAAAAAATGTTACATCTCTCAGAGAATGTTTAAATTAGAACTGTGCAGATTGTTTATCCTGTTCAATGGGTAAATCAAAGCCACCATTGCATTGCTTGCAACATTTAAATTAGCTTTCTATTATTTTAGTAAATTATTTGGTAAGATTTAATTTAACAATTTAAAATTAAAACCTCTTTCTATTTTTTTCACGAAACACCTGGCCATTTTAGCTGAAAAAAAATTCATGGTTGCCATAAAAGATAAAAGGAAAAATATATTTGTATAATTATCTTTTTTTAATATTGAATGGCCAACCGTACTTAATAAACTTTAAGCCAGTAAATCGTTTAAGTGAAAAATGCTATATCTACCTAAGTACAGTTTACCGATATTTACAAAGCAAATATTGTATACATCAACCTACATATTATTTAGTTTCTATTTATTTACAACTTTGTTATTTACCTTGTTCCTCTATATTTTATTTTAATTGATAAATCAATGGATGTAAAAAATCAAACATTAATATACCTAAGGGGCCATCCATAAATTACGTCACATGTTAAGGGGGAGGGAGGGGATCGACGAAATGAGAAGTGGCAAGGGGGTTCTGTGTGGCAAGGGGGTGGGAAGGGTCCTAAATTTCGTGACGTCACATTTCAAAATCAATTTTAATCTAAGTGTTAAGTAAAACAAATATTCGTATGATAGCTATTGCCCCAGTATTGAGGCATACTTGTGTAAGCGATCATGTGGCATTTGTGGGCTATATTTTGCATCATAAATGCCACTAATCAACACAAGCAAATACATAAGAAACAACACGTCTTGCCCATCGTGAAGATTCGTCCTCAAAGAATTTCTGCTAGACGTGCCAGAGAAATTCTTTGTTTGGATAATGACGATGATGCTGTATTGTTCGATGAGAAAGATGTGGCCACAACGAATATTCCTGACATTAACAACCCAAACGAGAACGATGTGGCTACTATGCCATGCATATGCCAACCTATAGTGACTCAAGATGATTAAGTTTGAACTTGAATTAAATAATTAATAGTTTTTTTGTTTTGTTAATGTCTTGCAGTGTTTGATTTGATGTTCAGTTTATTAAAAACAAAAAAACATTTAAATTTCGGAATTGCTGTTTTAATTCAATTATTATTTCTAGATGTAAAATTATAAAATTCGTGACGTGACACTAGGGAGAGGGGGTCTCACAAATGTGACCAGCTGTGACAAAGACGGGGGAGGGGGTCAAACATCATGAAATTCGTGTGACGTTATTTTTGGATGCCCCCTAAGTAACCTCTTTTCAGTTTTTATGATTAGATCTGGCCATTAAATGTGAAAAAAATACACTAGCCATTAAAGAGAAAAGAACAGAAAGCAATTTTCTTTTAAACGGTTAAACCTAATGGCTTACAAAACATTTTTAACGAAAGTTTATGCCAGAAAGTTTTCAATGAAGAAAGGGTTTACTTTCTAATATTTAGAAAGAGAATAAATAAAGTTTATTTAATGTAAGTAATCAACAAAATTGTGAGTCTGGCTCATCTAAAAAGAGGAGCTAGAGAATCTATCTTCATCATTTATAATGAAACCTGACTTAATATCAGAAACAATATTAATGATATATCTCTGAAGCCTACTCCAATTTTTAAAAAGATATCTTATTTTGTAAGGCGATTAGAATTCACCTTAAAAAGTTAATTTTTAAGGGAAACAATGATAACACTGGTCAACAAAAAACCAACTTTTGTAAGCCCATGAAATAAGTTGAACTGATTTTAAAAGAGCATTAAAAAGCATTCACAGTGATACTATTTTTACGTCTTGGTTAGCTCGGGTTTTTTGTGGATATCAATATAAAGACTTAGCACCCAGTTAAAAAAATATTTACATGAATAAATTTTAATAATTTTAAAAGTATACAGTTAAACTACTTTTTCTTTTATAATTGAGATCGACAGCTTCTTTTCTTAACATCCAACAATAATCTGCTAGCAAAGTAAGACTCCACTTTCTTTGATATCGCCGTTCCATGCCCGCTATTTCCTAGTGGAAACGCTAACCATGCTCATCGCTAACGACTCCCATATTTTGAGGTAAAAAATCTAAATGTGAGTTCAAAATATGTATTTAGAGGGACATTTTACAGCCAATAGCGTGCAAGGCTTCAATCATATCTTTCAGAAGTTTTTTATAGTTTTGAGCTCTCACATTTCTGATGAAATTAGAAAACAAAAAAAAAAAAAAAATTATTAAACTTGTATCATAAATTTCTAAGCCAGAGTAAGGCTTAGAAATTTATGATACAAGTTTAATAATTTTTTTTTTTTTTATTTAATTGACTATTAAATGTATTGTCCTTAATCAACCCTCGTATTTGAGGTCCAATAAAAATCCCTTCCCATAATTTTGCATCTGAATTTTTTTGCGAACTTTTCTATACGGTATTAAAAAGCATCTCTTTCGCGGTTAAGAGAAATAGGAGTTAATTTTTCATTCTTCCCTTTCGTAGTAAAATTACCGCACACGTAAGAGTAATTGTCTGGATTACTTAAACAACAACGAGGCATTATATTGATGAAATACTTTGATACAAATCGATATACTTAAATGAAAACAAATAGGTATAGAAAATTCAATTAAAACAGGTAAAATTCACTTTATACACGATTCTGACCATTTTTTAGCTACAGATATAACAATATACATGTTCAATCAAAGTGCTCTGTTAGTTTGTATTTATATATCACACTCATTATGAGATAGTGCATTGAGCAAACAAGAACATGTTTGTGGTCGCGCGCAGCGAATACAAATTTCAACGTGCACACCATGAGCATAATCTCAAAAATTCGAGCTAAGCCAGCTGCGAAACGTATATGGTTGGTGGGTAGTTGCTGCGTACTTCATGATATTACAAGTCATTATCATAGGGCAAAAACCTTGTTGACCAGTGTAATTAACAAACTCTTAAGTATTTTTGTTGGAACATGACAAACATAAACAAATAGAAAACTGATGTATTTTATCTACACCAAGTTTTCTATTTTTCTGTAATAAAATCAATATACTTACCTTGCTGCAACAAAGCACCGTAGATATACCAGAGACAATTATGTATGGTAGCCAGACCTCCTTGTCGAGTGATCTCCATGGCCTCGTAATAAGGACTTAGTCTATGGATGATGAATAATGTTGGCCCCATCAGAATCACTGCTAATCCGAGACACAGCCACGTCTAGAAAGGATAATAGCCACATTTAGCTGTACTTAAAAGTACCGTATGAACTTTTAAAACGCAATCTTCTCTACACATGCTGCTTTTATGAATTTTTAAATATAGAATAACTGGAACTCTGGCGAAATGTGGGTGTCCTCTTCCTCTTATCCTTCGAGGATTAAATACCCGATGTTATGTTATGTGTGATACGAGAATTTACAAAAGTCGAAAAATAATAACTAGTACAACACATATCGGTTCCCAACCAATCACAATATTCATTTATTTATTTTATTTTAAACAGCAATCTGCAAAGTGCTTATAGTTTTTATTTTAACAACGGAACATTTTTCATTAAAATTGCACTGAAAAAAAAAACCGTTTTCTCGATAACGCAATCAACTCAATGACCACGAAAATTTAAGTTATTCTGATTGCTTCATGCAATTCGTATGCAGATAACTTGTTTCGTTTATACTTTTAAATAGCTTTATTATTGTGGAATACTTTAGGTAACTATCTACTGAATTTAATAAATAAATATAGTGTAGAAACATTAACACTGAAGAACACGCGTAGTACGTGTCGTTCTCAGAGCCAAAACTTTGCCTGTAATAATAAGCTTCATGTTTTCTCTCGAAATTTTCTCCTAAGTACAGGTACAGAGTGGCGAAGACATCGAAACGCAATCTGTTACTACGGATTCAGTACATGCATGATACTGAAACCCCTTGAAATTTGTGTCAGTTATTAATAAAAAATGGTTGTAAAGAAAATGACTTACGCGATCCTCTTGACCGCGTGATCACTTGGCTCCCATTTTCACATTTATGTTTTTGATGGGCTTACAATTTTCAAGCTCTGATAGCATTGCGCAAAAACCCAGGCAGTTTAAGATAATTTTAACTTCTAAATGAAAACTTACGTCAGTTGTAAACGGAAGTAGAAACAGTAGAGCTCTGCTGAGCTCTCTTGGGCGCGCTATCATGAACGAATACGATTGTATGCTCACCGGCATAGTGTAGTTTATACCTGGGAAAACACGTTTATATTTTGAGTAGGTACTTTCTTTTTTCTTTCTAATATCTTTCTATCCCACGACTTAGATATCGTAGGTCGTGTATTCGTACCAAGCCATGCACTTAAGTTTGTGCTACTAATTTATTTCATCACCACTGCTCTTAAAACGGTGAAGGAAGACATCATGAGGCAACTGACATGTCCTATAACCAAACATTCGAAGACATGTGACATCTACCAATCCGCACTGAACCCGAGCGGTAGTAGGAGAGCCCAATCCCTCCCAAAGAGAGAAGGCCTGAATCCAACCAGCGGGATCATTATAAGATGATGATTATGTTCTAAATCTATCCGTTAAATCCTTATGAAAATGTCTGCTAGAGCAAAATATGCCTTAAAATCACGAACTTTATTCAAGCACTTCGTACCTGGCATAGGATCAGACAAGACTGTGAATGAAGCAGCAGCCAGAGCGCCTTGTCCTTTGGAAATGGCTATCATCGTCAGCTTAGCGTCCATGCCATGCATTGTCTGAAAGAGCACCAGCAATGAGAATATCTTTTTTTGCAATCAGGAGATCAATATCTGGTTCCATGTTATTACCACGCTTTTATTAGCTTTATACGTATGTTAGTATGTGCCTATATAACGGAAACTTTGAACATGATTTTGACCCCCTTTAATACGTCGGATTAACTCAAAAGTATGGCTTACTTATCAAGGACCAATGACAATAAAATAATGTCATAAATGAGTAGATACCATTAGCCTTGCCGAGGTTACCAGAATAGCAAAAAACTGTCTTTGAAAACTACGCTGACATACGTCATAAAATACGAAAACTACGCTCACTAATGAGACAAAATTCGAAACACCCTAAAAATAGCGTCTGTATAATAAACTTATTTAATGTAGTTTGGAGTTAAACTTACATCAGCAATCGTATCATTGGCCAACTCTTTCTTCAAAATAGAAGCTAATATTATTTTTATACTGAAATACAAAGGAACAATTAAAAGCTGTGTCATTAACTAATTTAACATTGACTTCATTAGTTTTTGATCTTACGTAAAGTTTTTGTTGATTGCTAACTGGTTAACGATATCAAATATAAGTCCGCTGTACTTTACGATGGCACCAGATTCGTTCTGCTGCAGTATCGTCCATGGTGGATTCTGAAATAATAACAATATAATAAATTGTGAAAAAAACTTTGGACCGAATTAGGCACAAAGGGATACTACAAACAAGAAGGCTTGTTTGTGGCTAAGTATTAAATAGCAGACGCTCGGTTCTATTGATCAGGGTAATCTACGCTTGGCGCAGTTTGTCCGTGGATGGGTGACGATCTCAGCATTTCAACACCCCTCAGTGCTTCGGAAAGCACGTTAAGCCGTTGGTACTGGCTGTAATTGGTGAATCATTGACTGTTCTCACGGATCGTCAGAAGCCCGAAAGTCTGACAAACCAAAGTGTTTCGTATCGTATTATTCAGGAATTAGGTTGCTTCCGGTAAAACTGCATACTGACCCCATCATAGTTAAGAAAAGGCTAGGCAGACTGAGTTTCCTTTTGATGTGAGTGCAACCACACCTACTAATAATATTGTCAAATTGTTTTTGATTTTGTTATTAATTATTCTAATGTTGATCTGAATATTCATTTGATTTAGTCTTATATTAATTTTAATTTTGATTGAAATTTTAATTTTGCTTTTAGATTCAATTTAATTTAATTTTAATATTGTATTTAAATTCATTGTTTAATTCCTCAGTTACGTATAGTTAATTTAAAGCAGAAGAGTGGTAGTACCTAATACAAGCAATGCTTTACTTAAAAGGTACTTCCTATAATTATATTGTTGTTTACATAAGTTGAAGAAATAAAGTTTTTTTTTTCTAGGTACAGCGGCTGATAACAGTCTATATTTATAATTAGTAAAATCTTACATGAAAAGTGATGATGGGTAACTCCTTCCCCCTGAATCCATGGTGTATGTGCGGAAACAGAACATCTTCGAGCCTTACACCATCGATAGGACGCCAGAATCCGACCTACGGAACATCATAAATAAGAGAAAGTATGCTCTAATACTCATGAAGAAAAACAAAAATTTGTTACAATTAGTCACTGTAAACAATGTGCCCGCATCAACCTATGCGATCAGGTTGAGGTCAAAAAAGACCGTATTAGTAAATTATTAAAAAACGCAACACATTTTCCCATAAATTCCTTCAAAATACTTACGTTTAACAAATTAATTTTGTCTATAACTCCTGTAGTGGCGTTCAAGTTAGCGCTGGCTAGGTCTGTCGCATCCGTGAGCCCCCGATAGGTGGCGCCCCACGTGTCTGCTGCCAGAGCGCGCCATGTTGAACAGTTGCCGCAGCGACTCTTTGCTGCTATATGTTGCTGGTCGAAAAGAAAGTAATTTGTAGGTCAGAGGGGCGTTATACAATATCAGTAGGATTCAGTTTCATTTAGACAGTTCCGCAACATTCATGGCGTTGTGTACGTTGCTACGCAAACAATTTTTTCGAACACATGAAATACTGGATGGCAAATAAGCTTCAAAATGATTCAGATTCTGATTAATAGTGTGATACACAATTAGGGTGCAGGTCCCCAGTGAGACTAAAAAGCATCACTATGATCTACAGTCGTGTTGTACAGGCAGAGTCTATAGATACGAACCTAGGACTCGTCTTAGGGTTGATCATTAGATCAGCCACAATGTTATTGAGTATTGCAATTAGGAATTTCTCAATAGCAGCTCGAACTGTAGATGTGTAGACGATAAATGATAATCAAGCTAGCCCACTATTACATGAAAATGACATATAACTAGTCAAAATCGGGTAGGCACAATATATAACGCATTCTTACCCGTTGTGCAAAAGGTACAGCCATGAATCTAAATTTTGTTAACTTAAGATATACCCATATAACAAATGTATGTAAATGATTCTCTCGCTGTCAAACTTGCACAACAACTTGCACAACAACTTGACCTCCTCTACCTGCATTTGTTTGAGCAGCATGTCTCGTCTCTCGATCTTATTCGGCCGGATGGCTTCCCACTCTTCATCTGACACCTGGGCAGCAACGTCAAACTCGTCTTGGATAGCTGCGTTCAGCGCAGCTATGAAGGCATCCATCATCTCCTGGCAGTAGCACATTATTCCGTTCTAGAAATATCAAAGAAGACCTCAAGCGGCGTAAATATAATAGGTAACCTTATTGGTCATTACATTTTTGAGCCGTTTGGGGTTGAAACGCTCGGGCCGTGGGGTCCGAGTGCTCTTAGCCTATTTAAGGAAATTTCTAAACGGCCGGTGGACACTTCCCGTGACTCAAGAGCTGGTTTTTATCTTGGCCAGAAGCTAAGCATTGCTATACAACGTGGTAATGCCGCCAGTCTCTTGGGTACATTACCAGTCGACAGCGATGCGGATGATTTTTCGACGTTATTTTTTAAATTTGTAAATAGTTTTAGTTAATTTAGGCTATATTTTTTTTCTTTATTAATTTAAATATGTAATCCATGTATACTAAATGAAATACAAATTAAAAAAAATCTAAGAAGTAATTGCAGCATATTATGAAAAACCAGATTTCGTACAAGCAGATACGTATGGATAAGTTTACGGCAAAGCCCCCAAAATTTGGGGAGGCCTAAGTCCAGCAGTGGACGACTTACGGCTGAAGTGATGATGATTAGATAGGTATGGATTTAAATCGAAAAAACCTAGTATCTCTTTAACTTCTGGAAACAGTATTTTTGGTTTTGAAAAATGTTTGCTCACACTACAATACGTTTTTTTTACAGAATCGTGGGTGCTGTTACGAACTCTAATTTCACATACAGACCCCGAGATATTGAAACTAAACTACTTACATTAATTAGTAATGTCCTGAGGGCGAATATGATAGGTTTCATATCTTCCAGTATGTACCAATCATGATTTAATTCCAGCACTAAATCAAACCACAGGTCGTATCGAACATGACTATGTTACTAATAAAGCCAAACTAACAGACAGAAATCAAGCTTAACCGGCAATCGCGAAATAGCGCAATGCAGGCTTGGTCTAAACACAATCATTCCCGAAATTGAGTGAACAAAACGAAATCAGAACATAAGTAGCGAAACACACCGTCAATCTAGTCCAAACTGCCTAGACATTTTGGTTTTAGAGACTAGTGACTGTACTGTACCTAAATAAAAATAAATAAAAAAGCCTTTTATTCCATGCAACATATTAGGTATAACATACTTACAGTGTTTTCAAAAATATATAACAGTTCAAATCCAATCAATAATTAGCTTCGAAATTCGATTTTTTTTAAACATACCGTACCTAAATACTTACAGTTTAATTGCCGTGAATTCGAATACCCTTTACTTTGATTATATACCTGTCTAGATAGAGTAATGCAAACAAACGATGCACAAAAACTGTCCCCAGTTTCGCGATTATGTGTGAGTAGCGCTCGCGTACTTATTGTAATCAAGCTGTCAAAGTGCGCGTGTTTAGAGATGCAAGCCCCAAATTATTAACTTACCTTTCTTCCATCATTTAATAAAATCAATGATAATATTTTTTTAGATTAGTGGTTTATTTTATTAATATCTCTTCAGCAATTGGATTGTACGGAATCCGTAGGAAATCTAAAACCCAAAATATTAGAAACAACTAACAACAATACTATTTAGTGCATGACGTCATGATTTCATTTATTTTATGTATGTAATTTATCATTTTCAGATCAAATAAATACCGTCAGTTTTTAAATAATCATTTATTATTCTCCTGATCGAATTTCTGTCACGGCAGACAATCATAAGTTGTAATGATATTTGTAATGTTTCCCATATTTTCGCCAAATCTCCCTAGTAATAAACTGGCAACACCGGCTAATTAAAGTAACATACGAAGTATTGAATTGAAAATTCATATTTTCTTTAAGAAAATGTGGTTAAATAACAAAACTTAGCGATGAAATCTGATCTTGGTGTTATTATAGCTTTCCCACATAAATGCGACACAGTTTGACAGCAAACATCAGCGTAATTAATAATTTTTCGTGAGCACATTACCCGTAAGTGATTCAAATGACACTGACGTCAGTGAGAAGCGAGTCTACCAAAAGTAGACTTTTTTTGAGCCGTTCGGTACGGCCAATGTGTCATCTAGACAAGTATACAATCAAAGACTCTTTAGATAACATGAATAAGTTTCAAATCAAATCAAATCAAATCAAATCAATTTATTTGCAATAAGCGTTGGTACAATTATGGTCTTAACATAAATAATTACAGATCCAAAACACTTAGTCATAATACTGTGACATGCAAACATTTGGGTTTATACAAGTCATGATAAATTATATTCATAGTTAAAATTAAATTAAACTCGCAATATTATTATAATTATTAAACACATTAAAAGGGGAAAAAAATGTCAGAGAAATGTCAGATTGTTATTAATTTTTCGATCTCTTATTAAATATGTCGTTTACTGAGTAGAAATTCTTTTCCCTTAACCATACTTTAAGACTCCTTGTAAATTTATTAACCGGTAAGATTTTAATGCTGTCAGGAATAGCATTAAATATGCGACCACACATTGCATCAGCTATTCTTACTATATAATGCTTAAATGCTTTCGCCTACCTATGTGTAGTATCTACATATGTAACAATTTTTACTAGGTAATTTCGATGACCAAAACTAAGCTAACACACACACGCATTTCTTGTACAAACATCTTCTTTTTTTTAGTAATTTCGGAATTTTTGTACGTATAAGCGTATAAGCAAAGATATCAAATCCCATCGTGCTTTTAAAAATAACTACTTAAGTAACCCAAGACTCAATAATCTTGTCACACAAATCATGGTTAAGTTTTGTGTTGAGGCAGCAAAGTATTATTCGTTTTTATTAGATAAAATTTTGATTAAACCTTATCTATTTTTTTAACCGACTTCAAAAAACGGAGGAGGTTATCAATTCGACTGTATTTTTTTTGTCATGTTTGTTACCTCATAAATTTTGACTGGGTTAACCGATTTTGATGATTCTTTTTTTTTATTTGAAATGTAGTGCTTCCCGTGTGGTCCCATTTTAATTTGGTTCCATTCAGACAATGGGATCCATGTGAAAACCATATAAATCTTAAATTTGCATTACGTATTTGCACGACAAATGAACGAATAACGCGATTAGATTAGTGCGGGGTATCTAATACCATAACTAAAAAGTTAAAAATAAAAACATTTTACAAAAAAATAACAACAGACTTCCTAAAAAAAACTGCGTGAAAAATAACTTTAATTTCGGAAGTCAGTGGCAAAAAACCTTAAATACAGATCCTAAGGCACCGACTTCCGAAATTAAAGTTATTTTTACTTTGTAGTGTTTTTTTTTTAGGAAGTCGGTTGTTATTTTTTTTTGTAAAAAGTTTTTTTCTAATAAAGTATACACCTAATATTTTTGATGCTTCAGAAATAAGGCTGACAAAAAAAACCATAGAACATTCCAACGTCCATTAGCCACAATTTCATCGATTTGAGAAGTGCGGTTTTATTAGTATATCGGACACATTCCATCACTAGGGATGTTATGGATATGACATTTCGGATACGGATTGGATACGGATGTAGGAATGATTATTATACCGGATACGGATACGGATACGGATATGAAATTATTTCGGATTACCCGTCAGTTTCGGATAATATCGGTTATTGATATTAAACTTTTAAGGAATTTTCTAAGTAAAATATAAATAGCTAATAAAATGGTTTTATTTATATGTCACCATTTGGTAGGAATTACAATCAGTCCGTGAGTAATTATTACAGCTATTTAAAATAAAAATGATTATAAATATCGATACCGGAAATTTCAATTGTCGTAAAGGACATTTTGCCGAAAATGAGTTATATATATATTTGGAATCAGCGCAGCGTCGCAAGCTCTATCGATTGGTATATTTAAAAAAATTCTATCTTTTAAAAAAAGCCCCTTACGACCTGGCTCTCCAACAGCTCTAGCGCGATTTTTTTTACTATTTGGGATGTATCGCAAAAATAAT
Organism: Aporophyla lueneburgensis; assembly: GCA_932294355.1. NCBI lineage: Eukaryota > Metazoa > Arthropoda > Insecta > Lepidoptera > Noctuidae > Aporophyla > Aporophyla lueneburgensis. Next base: position 26,275,239 of record OW028750.1, on the reverse strand, counting down.
TTTCAGTAGGGGAGCGTAAAGTCATGTTTTAATTATTTAAGAGGTCGTAATCCTCATTTTTGCATTAAACTTTTTATACGACGTTATAAACAATAATTATTATTACATTAAATCAAAAGGTCGTAAACATGTTATTTGATAATCGAAACTCTTACGACCAAATCTATGCTTTGTTTTAACTTACGTAATTAGGGCGTAAAGGATGTTTGTTTTATTTATTGCCCTTTACAACCTTAATTTTAACAAAAACACTATTAAAGTTTTCGTTTCGTCCTTATTACCGACGGCGTACAGAGGTCTGATGAGCACCATTATCAAAGAAACTCAAATTCAGAAAAAAAAAATTATCTGTCTGGTATACATACCTTTATAAAAGGTTAGTTACTCCACGTAATAGTAACTCCAGTATTTTTTTTTTTGTATGGTAGAAAACCCTTAAAGTTAATTTATTTGAAACTGAATAGAACTGAAGGGCTGGTGCTCATACGAGGTATTGTACCATCAGTGGCGGTACCTTCATATAAGCCCAAAAGCCCGGCATGCCTTACTAAAATGCTCGATAGAGAATCAATATCAAAACCGAACTATTTAAAAGTTCGCGCGCTTAATTCTTATCAAAATAACACAAAGTATCTACCTATGCCACACTACTACACATCGCGATTGTTCGCGCGCAGAGTGTCGCATTTGCAGCATCTAAATATAGCTATCTCGCTTACACGTACCGGCTTTTGCCTGGCTTTCAAATACTATCTCTGTCACTTTCGCACTTATAGCGATGTGCCGTATAACGAGTTAGAACCTTGTGCGTCTAAAAAAGGATCAGTATGGAAGATTTAAGCCGTGCATGCGTATGAAGTTGCACGCGTATGATGCGTGACCTTGTCATCTTGCCAACTCTGCAGTGTTGCCGTTTTAGCGATGTTGTGAGATCTTGGAGATTTTTAACACTAGAAGCGCGGAACATACCGACTGAGGAAAATTTGGATTTAAAAAATGTATATTGCAATTACGTGGTTGAAGTCTCGTTTATATAATAAATATAATAATCATCATATTTCATAAAAAGTCATAAAAAGTTACGATTATATGCATAATAAAATATTAATTATAGCAGGAAGAAAATCGAAATGGGTCAAATTTGGGACGCCCGCACTTCTAGTGTTAACGAGTTTGGAGACTTTTTTAAGATTTAGCAACAATAAAAACTAGCGACTTTTTAAAATAACGAAATTAAATATTCAAGCAATATCTTAAAAATAAAAAATTTGCGACATCTAGCTAGATTTTTCATATACCTGGCGACTTTTTTTGCCTAAATGACCACACTGCAACAGTAGTTCCCGACACCCGAGTGCAACTCACTTCAGTTTGATTTGCTTGAGTGGGAAAAGTTTTGTTATTAAAGTTTTTTGTGTGTTTTCTTAGATTTTCTCAGTGATACAATTGTTTTGGTGACTTACCTATAACAATGGAGGTAATTGTAACTTGTGAGGATTTAAAATGCGTTCAAGTTTTGATTAGCGAAGATAAGGTAAAATCTTTAAACTTTGCTCAGAAAAAACAGTTAATTTCTTTATTAAAACCAACGCCTAATCTGTGTATTTCTCAGACTAGTAAATCGCATAAACGAAAATTTAATAGACCAGTGTATAAAACTAGTTGGATTGTTGGCTGTTTGCACACTAATAAGTTGTATTGCTTGTGCTGCATATTTTTTTCGAATGAAGATTCCGTTTGGAATAGATCTGGTTATAACATTCAATGGGTTATAATGATTTGAATAACATATCTGGCGCCATTAAAAGGCACGCAAATTCCCATAAACACCTGTGTGCAATGGTTTCTTTCGGTAGTTTTGGTAAACAACGAATTGAGACATCTATATCACGCCAGTTATCTGAGGAAATTTCAAAATTTATCACGCGCGTTGATAACAACCGTAGTGTATTTCAAAGATAAGTTGATATTGTTTGTCATTTAGCACAACAGGAACTTCCTTTATGAGGACACGATGAGTCCGAAACTTCACTATATAAAGGCAATTTTTTAGAACTGGTCTCGTTAATTTCAAAATACGAGTTAATTTCGAAATACGTTTTAGAAAAGCATATGCAGCATCAGGGAAGTGACAAACCGGCGCCGAGTTATTTATCTATATCAAACAAGTTTATGAGAAAATTGCGATGATACATACGTAGGTACCTACATACTCAGTCATAAACTGAACTTTCTTGTTTTGATATCGGTTAAAATTTTATTGGGCTTGCCTTATTTTGAAACCCTAGGCACGCCACTGTGTACCATACACGGCGATCAAGGTGACATTAAATTCACCTTTCCGTGCCGCTTCGCGCGTACCAAATTTTTGGATTTTCGATAGGTGATTTTTCAAATCTTTGACATGGTCAAACGAAGTTGACCATCGATTTACTTGTACTATCGTTAGTTAATAGCCAACTAAAGACTTTTTTGATGAGAATAATAAAATACGTTATTGATCAAATACTTTTTTTTACAAAATTTCATAATCAGTCATAATCACGGTGATTAATAAGTGACTGAAAACTGATGTTACTGCGTACCTTATTTGTTAATCACCGTGACTATGGCTGAGTTATAATGGCACGCCCTTCCGCTCCTGCCCACGCCCTGACGTCTCCCAGAGCGGGAGACGTCATTTGATGATTTCCCAAACACAAAAAAAGACCTCTAACTTATTCATTTCCGCAGGAGTTCTTCCCATAATGGCTTCCCATAATAGAAGGCTGCAGGTCTTCAATCTCGTTTCCAATCGTAGCCTGTTCTTCAACTATGTTCAACTTGTTTTCGTTTGAAAACTTAAAATATATTGGTCTGCAGAACATTGTGGAAGATGGTTCTGGATTCTCCCATATCACTTCTTCGCCACAAACTAAGCGCAGAGGCACAAACAAACACATAAAAATGCTAGAATCGTCATCCTCTGCCATAGTTTGCTTATACAAACTTTGCCCTAAGCACCATCAAAACCCCACTTGCATATAAGTATAAATTCTTTGCCATCCAGATTCTACACGTAGGAATTTTCCAAGTCTAGCTACAGTTTCGTTCAAAATAGCTTGGAGTTTTACTTTAACCCCTCTTCCGTGACTTTTGTGGCATCTTTTGGCGGATAGCATCGTTCTTCATCGCTTCAAGGATAGCTGTGTAAGAAGGATACAATGGTATTCCTTCTTCTTTTGCACAAGATCTTAATGTTATATACTGCCACTTAGAAAGCTTCAATGAAGTCAAAATACCTAAAGCTTTATCAGAAGAATATATGGGCATAGTTTTCTATACCTTTAACAATTCCTTCATATTTGTAGCTTCTTCGGGATGCTCCGAGACTAGTTTAATGATATCTGCTACTTTCTTATTTGTGCTTTTAAACCAGTTGCAGGAGAATGACTTTCATTGCTGTACGTTAGGAGCTCTTCCACTCTTCTTTAGCGGGCTTAGCTTCACAAATGGTTTTCTGGGACTCACAACTGATGTTGATATTCCAACACTGCACGTTTCCGGTCCACAGGATGTTAATAATAATATCTTAGGACAATCAACACAACGTTATCTGATCCCAAACTAGGCAGAGCCTGTACTATGGTAACCAGAAAACTGATAAACATACTTATATATTTCTAAATACATACATATCATAGATAAATTACACCCAGACACAGAACAAATGATTGTGCTCATCACACAAACATTTGTCCTGGGTGGGAATCGCACCCACGACCTCAGTCTTAGCAGTCAGGGTCACTAACCAATAGACTAACAGGCCAGTCAATGTCATGTTGATGTACCCTCATTTATAGCGAAGTCAGAACTGGAACATGGGTGCTGTTCTACTAACACTACAGAAGGGGTTATCTTTTGGGCACGCCACTATTGCGGCGGTAAGTCCCCTCTTTGAGGAGTGGATAGAGAGGCGTCACGGCGTCCTCACCTTCCGCCTGACGCAGGTTCTCACCGGGCATGGGTGCTTCGGTGGGTTCCTGTTCAGGATAAAGCGGGAGGATACGTCCGGGTGTTTCCATTGCGAGGATCGTCTGGAGGACACGGTGGAGCATACGGTGGAGGTGTGCCCTGCCTGGGCAGAGCACCGCCGTGTCCTCGTGGAGGCGATCGGCGGCGGCGACCTCTCGCGTCCGGCCCTGGTGCAAGCCATGGTACGGAGCGAGAGGGAATGGGAAGCCGTCACCTCCTTCTGCGAAGCAGTAATGCTCGCAAAGGAGGAGGCGGGGCGCGTGAGGGAGTGGCAGCCTCTGCGCCCTCACGTCCCTAGCCGCCGCAGGAGGAGACGCCCCGGGCGTCGGGAGTCAATAGCAGACTCCCGGCCACCGTAGGCGCGAGCTTGCGGGTGGCGAGCAATGGGTAGCTCGCCGCCCGGTAAGGACCAAGCTCGGGTCGACGGCGCGCAGTGTTCCACGCGCGCCTCAAAGAGATGTCAGCAGCAGTGTAGGGGTCTACTAGGACCGATGCCTGCCGGGGTCGCGTGATTGTTCGAAAGAGATACCGTGACCCTGGCACATGGGCAACTGATGGAACACGGGTGGGTTTTAGTCAGTAAAAGTCTGACACACCCTCCCGCTCCGCCCAGAGCGGGAGAAGTCATTTGATGATTTCCCATCCTGAAAAAAAAAAAAAAAAAAAAAAAAAAAGGGGTTATCTTTTCCCTCACGATCTCAGGCCATTTCATGTCCTCTTGCAGCCATGTCTCATACTTTTTTTTATGAATGTACGTCTCGTGCGATTACACGAGATCCATTTGTTCCTCCACAAGCACATATAAGTTTGACAGAAGTGTTTCAATTCGTTCTTTTCATTTTCTGACAAATCAACTATATTCGCAAAAACTTCAAATAACATTTGAGGTTGTTAAAAACAACTGGTGTTTGCCAAAAACAGGAAAATGTCCAAATTGGTAACAAAATCTTCCATCACAACACAATTATAAATAAAACGTAATAACGTAATAGCACAAAACATTTTTTTTTAATGTTTATCGCCTATTAGAATAATATTTTTTTTAATTTTTTACTAAATATTTGAATAATAAATAAAAAATAATAAAAATACTTTTATTTCACTTGGTTTTACTACCAATTGTAGGTATTTCTATTTAGAACTTTAGGATTTTTGTTCCTCTTACCCCCTTAGCCTCTGGTTTAAATGACTTGTACTATCCCTTGATGATCATGATTAGTCCTTTACGACACATCTGACTTTATCATAACCAATTTTTCGTGGCTGTAAAGTACTTCAGTTAAATTTTTTTGGGCTGTAAAGGACTCTCATTTTCGTCAATAATTATGTTTGGTTTATTTTGTTAATATTTATGGATAGAACTCGAAAAAATAATGAGGGTTTCTTTTGACATCATTAATATAGTACTTTATTTGAAAAAGATATCAGAAAAAAACAAATATTTTTTTTTTTTGTTTTTTGGCTCTACTGAAAACTCGTGTTTTGTCCTTTACGACAATTGAAATTCGCGGTATCGATATATATTGAGTGTTATCTAATCTACCTAAAATAAAAATGTAATAACAAATCCGATATTATCCGAAACTTTTATTTCGGATTCGGTTACGGTTACGGATGAATTTTTATATCGGATATCCGATAGTTTCGGTTACGGTTACGGAGCTCCTTAACATCCCTGTCCATCACCACATTACAAGTAGGGATGTTATGGATATGAAATTTCGGATACGGATTGGTTACGGATGTAGGAATGATTATTATACCGGATACGGATACGGATATGGATATGAAATTATTTCGGATTATCCGTTAGTTTCGGATAATTTCGGTTACGGATATTAAATTTATAAGGAATTTAAAAAGTAAAATACAAATAGTTATTAAAATTGTTTTATTTATATGTCACCATTTGGTAGGAGTTACAATCAGTCCGTGAGTAATTATTACAGCTATTTAAAATAAAAATGATTATAAATATATATTGAGTGTTATCTAATCTACCTAAAATAAAAATGTAATAACAAATCCGATATTATCCGATACTTTTATTTCGGATTCGGTTACGGTTACGGATAAATTTTTATATCGGATATCCGATAGTTTCGGTTACGGTTACGGAGCTCCCTAACATCCCTGATTACAAGTACATATATTGGACGTTCGTTTCAGTATCTTATATCATCTTTCAAAAAAGAGTAACGTGGTGAGCAATGAACAGAGGTCTAAAGATACCTTTACTGTATTTACCTTACAATCCGGATGGTTATCAGTCAAGTTGTAGATATAGGCAACATTCTCCCCCTCGTACAGGTCGTTGATGAGGCTGGTCAGGTTCCCGTTCTGTGCGTTCGTGTCAGATATGACGTAAAGCCACTGGGCCATAGTATGCGACATGAGCAAGTCGCGAGCTGTCTCCGCCATTGTGGTCATCACGTCGGACGTCACCACTGCTATGAAGTTTTCACCTACGGACATATAGACAGATTGTAAAAGACTCATCACTATAGCTGTTATCTACACATTCTGTACAATGGCGGTATTAAGTAACTCTCTGCTTTGTTAAGCTTCTGTTTACACCCGTTAGTGTACAAGCGTTAATAATACACCATGTCTTCCTTTAAAAAACGCGATCAACTTTAGTTCTTGCCTAAATCTCTGGGCCAGTTACTGCAATTCCAAATATATATATTGGATTTATACAAAGTCCAATAACAACTTAGTACTAAATTATCAGTTTTGTATAAAGAACTGATTTTCTACATCTATTGAGTTCTTAATTCAAAAACTGGCTTGGTGGTTTAAAGCTGAAGGCCCTTTTTATTAATTAAAAACGTTCAAAACCCGCGTACAGCAAAATTTTTGCTAATACCTCGATGAAAGAAATAGTATTATTTCTTTCATCTGAGGCTAACACACTGTGATTAAAAATGTGCAATAGTGCAGATGGTAACTCATTGCAAGCAAAAGTTACATAAATGTTCTATTAAAGTTAATTTAGAAGGTAGTTGTGCTCGTTTGGATGCTCTCCAAATAATGAAAAATATTGCAGAGGCAATAGAAAATAATTAAAAAGATACTATAGTTCTTTTGGAGTTGTTGATATGATTTGAGAGCGTTAAAAACTAAGCCAAAAATATATTGAGAGCTTAAAAACATCGCTATATCAATATTTGTTCATCAGTTACCTTTGATAACTTCAGTTCATCTTACCTATATATTTAACTGGCAGTTTAGACAAGATTCTGTGCATCTCTTTCCTTCTCAAGTATTCGTTAATCTCATGTTTCATCTTGAATACTGTGACAGAAACTGGTGCAGCACTCTCATCGTCTATTTGTGATGTAAGAGACTTCACTACTCTCGACACCATGTCTCGACCTGATTTAAATGGAGCACACTTTAGTACAATAGGTAACTAGTGGTTTTCCCATCCAAATGATTTATTAGGATTAACTTAGGTTGGATGATCCAAGGTAGCCATCGATATTTAATTTTTCGTTCGTTTTTGCAATTTGCAGGACAGTGTTTATTGATTAAATTTTGATTCGAGACCGTAATAAATATGGCTTTACAGAATAATAACCATTAAAATCATCAACCTTTCAATGAACTTAGTTCATTTAATCCCATTGATTGACTTTTCAATTAATAGTCATTTGAAGTATATAAGGTAGACAGTCAGCTAAGAAATACCGGCGCCATTTAGATTTAACATATATCGACCTGTTAAAGTATTTTAAAAGATCTACTTACATAAATAAACATTTCGTTTAATTTTTTGATGCAATTATGTACAATAATATGTTTATTCAAAAACAGTTGCTCCGATTATTTAGATTCTAAAACATTTGCAGCTACGTTTCTATGTAGGTAGATAAATCTAGCACAGATACTTACTCAAAGTGTCATCATGCAGTATGATGGCAGACTTCCATTGGAAAGCATTCGAAGTTCTCAAATCAAGAAGCAGTTGCGGTAACTCTTCACCAGGATCAGCAAAAGTAGCAGTTATGGCAGAATGGGATGGTAACCTTGGACAGTCCACTTCTGTTAGAGCAAATAATAATAGTTCTTCTTCTTCAGTACGAGAAAATAAATCCCAGGTATCTTCGCAAGATGCTATACTGAATACAGCTAGAAAACCTACAAAAATCATGGTTAATTCATTAGTTTTTTTTGGTTTAAAGTAACACTTTAAATGTCTGGGTTTTCAAAAACATGAGCTACGAAGATCGTTATGTCTGCTATGAGATCAACAGCGCTGTTCATGTTATTTGTCACAATGAATTTGCGGTTGACTGTTGGGCGCCAATAAGCTTTTTATTAGTACCGTGTTGGGCGCCAACAGGTTATTTACTACTTGATACTATGGTGATAAATAATAATAAATCATTTAATTCAGGTAAAGAGCCCAAAACAAAAACACCTTTTAGACTAATATACATAATTTGAAAACCATAAAAAAACATAACACTACATCTTGGAGCATGGATTGATGGCACTATGTGGGCACTTATAAGCTATCTGCTACTAGTACTATGAGTCCTACTACAAGTTAGTCTGTATTTCCATTTCTCTAGGTCTTAAACAATCTGAGGCTTAGCAAAAAGCGTAAATTCCTCTCGCCGTCTCAGGCCTACCGCGTCCCTACTTTCCAATAACTCTATATCTTGTAATAAATCCTTTGTTACACAACACTTCGCTTTCAGTAATATTCATAAAATTTTAACATGTCATACCTTTCTTAAGACTGATAGCAGTCCAGGAGTAGTAGTGAACAATTACACCGCCATGTTTAAGCTCAACCCTCGTCAACTCCTTGATGTAATCCTTTAGTTCGTCAAGAACTGTTTGGTATTTTTCGCCAAGGTATTGTCGATCTAACACAACGGCTGAAATTGCGTGAAAATCATCTTGAATTCTTTGCATTACGTTTGGGTTAAAAATCATCCTACAAAGGTAACTATTTTGCTTTTTATTTGGGATTAACTGCAGTTAGTTTGCATTCCATGTCCAGTTAGGTAGATCCAACTTCGAGAAAGAGGTTAATCGTCGAATCCGACTCGGCTGGGCAGCGTTATCGCTACGCAATATCTTCTCGTCCCACTTACCACAGTGTCTCAAGACAAAAGTCTTTGACCAGAGTATGTTGCCAGTGATGATGCACTGAGACGTGGTCGCTCTCATAAGAAGGCTAAAAGTCACCCAAAGGGCACTGGAGAGGGCTATGCTTGGAATTTCCCTACGCGATCGAATCAGAAATGAGGAAATCCGTAGGAGAACCAAGGTAACCGAGATAGCCCGAAGAGTTGCCAAACTTAAGTGGTAGTGGGCAGGGCACATATTGCACACAGAACAGATGGCCGATGGGGTCGGAAGGTTCTGGAGTGGTGACCGCGTACTGGAAGACGTAGCGTTGGAAGGACCGATGACCTGTGAAGGCCGCAGGAATCCGTTGGATGCGTCAAGCACAAAATCGGTCAAATTAGCGGTACTTGGGGGAGGCCTGTGTCCAGCCGTGGATGTTTTTCGGCTGAAATGATGAGTTTGCATTCACATTTTCAAGGAGATTTTATCAGTAAAGGACTACTTAAGTCTTATGTGACCTGCAGTTGGCTTGTTCATAACCACACTTAAAATACTGAGTATAAACAACTTTCTTGGTAATTTACTCAGTTCAGACTTTCGAGATAAATAACAATAAGAGTTACCAGCATTTACTGAACATTACAACTTTCAAAATGTGTAACAAATAAATAATCAACTTACCTATTGAAGCGTTTGCCGTAATTAACGACGGAAAATCCTCCGCGGACACTGGTGCCAACAAAAACACAAAACCAAGTATCCATAGTTGCATTTTTAGTCAACACGAGCGCAGTCCAATTTCTACACTTTCCAAATGAAATCCCAGTCATAATTCGTAAAGCAGTAGAAGTAATTATTGATGTCCAATCAAAAAATTTCCCGTTATTATTAAGGGCCTCGTGTAATTAACAGAAACCAGGACGCAGATGTTCCATGTTAACCTTTGATGTGGTTTGCACGAATGTAGTCTGTTGAAAGCCTCGTGATTCGTAGAACACTACTTGTTCTTCAGTCAATATACAGGAGGTTTGAATTATCTAGAACGAATGCTACCTAGTTGTTCATTTAAATGTAGGTTATCTTGCCGACCATGGTTTTGTAATTATTATTAGTAAATATCTTTTGACTGGCCTGTTAGTCTAGTGGTTAGTGACCCTGACTGCTAAGACTGAGATCGTGGGTTCGATTCCCACCCAGGACAAATCTTTGTGTGATGAGCACAATCATTTGTTCTGTGTCCGGGTGTAATTTATCTATAATATGTGTATATTTAGAAATATATAAGTATACTAGCGACCCGCCCCGGCTTCGCACGGGTGGACATTTATTTTTTAACCTCTCTGAAAAAAAAACAAATGTTTTGTATGTATGTTTTTATAGGTTTTTTATTCGTGTTATATTTCTTTGTTTCGTACCTGCTTAACTCTTTTATTTTTGTTTTTAATTTTTAAATTTTTTTTTGTTTGTTTTTTTTTTGTTTTTTTGTTTTTTTTTTTTTTTTTTTCTCTTTACCTTAATGCTTCACTATACACTATGTCGCTATACGTATTTGTAGATGGCATTAAAACATATTGGTTTCCGCCGGCAACCTGCTTCATAGATGTGCACCCCCCTGCGGTTTCGCCGTGCGACACCATCATTCATTTTAATACCAATTACAATTTTAAATTCGTAATATCTTTTGAATGGATTGTCCAATTGGAATAAAATAAAAAGTAATTTATAGCTATTGAAACAATCTTGCTCAATAAATAGTTTATTTGGATAAGGATTAGTATTTGACGATAATATGATCAATAAACATAGGCTAATAATTTTAATTACTTTTATTCTGTGGAAAAGTGGTTATAATGGCTAAAATATAAATGTTTGGTTTATACTATCGCGGACTTTTTTGTAGGCATTATTGAGTTCTACAACTTTTCTATAGAAGTCAACCATACATCTCTAACCATTTAGGCAGCGTTCGCGAGAATCGTTAACGTACGGCAGTTTTTTCGACGCCTTACTCCACAATTTTCACTACCACGAAAAATCCTATCTATTTGCCGGGATAAAATATAGCCTATACGGATTCGGAAGAATTTTTCTAAGTAATGGTAAAAGAAATTTTGAAATCGGTCCAGTAGTTTTTGAGCCTATTCAATACAAACATACAAAAATACAAAGGTTTCCTCTTTATAATATTAGTATAGATTAATCAGTTGTCTGGTTTCCATAGTACAGGTTCTGCCTAGTTTGGGATCAGATAACAGTGTGTTGGTTGTCCTAAGATATTATTATTATCTCTTTACTTATTCAATTCCGAAGATCGTAGTTTATCATTTGTGACTTCAACCTAAGCTTTATGAACTTAGTGCAGCTTTTGCATTTCTAAACCGGCAAACCCTTTCAGGCTGGAGGCTTTCATTAAATTCTGTTTACATTCTTATTATTTATTTCTGCTTGAGTACAGTTTTCAATGTTTTTATTCACACATTGGCGCGTGCTAGATGACATATCTTTACATAGCATAAAACAGTCGGTTCCTGCATCTGTAAGCTTAGATAGTTTAAGTTTTAATATTAATGCAGTTTTCATCAATAGACAGAGTATTCAAAAATAAGGGATATGTATAATAATAATACGCGGGCGAAGTCGCTGGCAAAAGCTCGTGGAAAAGCAAATTTAATTTAATGTTTTGTGTTTCGTAGTTTTAATTTATTACTTTTGTATGGAATCAAGTTCTCCCAACTGCACAGCTATGCTATGCCACTTTTTCTTCCCAGCTATAGCACGAGGAAGATGAGGGGATGTTTTGATGAGTCCCCAAAACACAGCAGTGTCACCAAAGTACTTGAACACAATGGTCAGTGCTATACATTACCTGACCCCTCCTACATAGAAGAAACGAAGAAAAGGGGTCAGATAATGCAGGGCACTAACTGTACCTTCACGTGTCTTTAGTTTGATCTCGATCATCTATGTATTTTACAGTAACATGTATGTTATCATAACATATACAAGTTTGATTTATCGTAGCTTGCAAACAAGCTAACTTCAATCTCTTTTATTCTACCATCCAAGATTCTTGAAAATAAAAGATACATCCTTTATATACCATGAATCCGTTCCGAAAAGGTCAGCAGTTGTTAAAAATTCAGAAGAATTACGTGAGGGCCATGTTACGTGTCGTCGGCACATTGTAGCTATCGTAATTTTTTGACACTAATTTCATCATATTAGGTCATCCTAAGACCTATTTAATCGACCTACATTTTTATTAATCAACAGCCAGCTATTTTATTTAAGGTAAGGGTATTTCTCTTACTCTCCGTGTGGTGCCGGGCGTAAAGAATAGCAGTAGTAAAGAGTAACAGTTGTAAAAGGGGACTCTCTTGAGAATGGGCAGCAGCGTTCTCTATGTATTTTACCACCATACTGCGATCGCCAACCCGCCTGCCAAGCGTGGCGATTATCACGAAACCCCCATTTTAGAGGGAGGCCTATGTCCAGCAGTGGATGTTTTTTTTATGTTTTTACACCAACAGACTAATAGTCAGACATGTTTCAAAGATTTGTTTTGCCACAAGAGAGTGTATTACTAAGAGTACTACTTTTAACTCCCTTGTAACAGAATTGTAATAAATCCCGCGATCCTGATCTCTGGGTTCGTTACAGTCGAGTTTACATTGCCGAAATGGCTTTGGGTGAAGACCAAGCGAAAAATAAAGACCCACAGAGCACCATGTGGCAAACAGTTGTGCAGTAGCGACCCCATGGCCGGCCGAAAAGTGTTAGGCGTTGGGGCCTCTGTTCTGACCCGTCGCAGGGGGATCAAGAGTGCCATACGCGGGGTCGTCTGGCGCCCATGTGCTAATTGGTCCCCAAAGTGGTAACGGCGTGCTATGTGTTCATGCGCGCCTTGAATGAGAGGTATCCCCCAGAGTGAGAGGAGGGTCCGGTAACGGACAGCCGCGACGGGTTCGCTGAAGCTTTTACTCTTCGTTTTCCCGCCATAAGCGGCGTAAGAGGACACCGTGGAGTTTTAGTGGGTTGGATGACTGCGCTATCTCCCCGTCATAGCGCAGTATGCATGAACATTTCTCCACGATAAAAAAGGCCCCTCGTTGGAGCCGGCCGCCCGGCCGGCGTCCGGCCTTCCTAAAGTCCGAAATCCCAGGGTCCCAAGACATCTCATCATTTCAGCCATAAGACGTCCACTGCTGGACTCAGGCCTCCCCCAATTTGGGGGGCTTTGCCATAATCGCCACGCTTGGCAGGCGGGTTGGCAATCGCAGTATGGTGGTAAAATGCATAGAGAACGCTGCTGCCCATTCTCTAGTAAGTCCCTTAGTCGCCTTTTACGACACCCACGGGAAGAAATGGGGTGGTGTTATTCTTTACGTCCGGCACCACACGGTACACCAAGACATCTCAGACATTTTCAATATTAATAATATATTTATTTCTTATTTATTTATTTACACCAATAAGTACAACATCTTACAGTAAGTGTTCCAATACGATGCTAAACACACTAATTAAACTATCTATAAATTATAAAATATACAACTTAAAATTTAACAATAAACACAGAACCAAAAAAATTTAAAATATATTATTTCAATTTACAAAAATTTCCAAATAATTAGTTACTCATTCAAATCAAATTTTTAATGTTGATTTGAATGAGTAATTACCAAAATAACTGTAAAATATAACATACAAACTTATAAATGTCATAGTTAATTGTAGTGCTTGGCTGAAAAACAATAGCACTTTTATTTAAACTAATATATCTAATCACGAAAAAACACTTATAATGCCTAATGGGTTGCCAGCCCACGCTGGATAAACGCTCTTAATAAATAAATCCTGATAATTTCTAAAAAACATTCATAATCCCAATAGATAGGTATAAAGAGACGGTAGCTTTAATGCACATTTTTTTGCAACAAATGCTCTATTAGGATCTATACACATCACATTCGCAACAACGACTCAACGATTGCGTGATTGATGACTGTTATCACCGGCTTTTTGCTAGGTACCTAAGCTTCTAACCCCTTTGAGGATATACAAACTTATTTACTCCTTTGGAGACACTATCAGCATGCGTTTTCCTGTTGATATCTTGGTCTAGAGAAACACCTACAAATTATTTTTGTGTTACTTTTTCATTCCTTATCTACTATATTTAGAGTTATATTGTTTTAGGGTTATTTGATTTATGAAACAGTAAAGACGGATATATTTAGATTTATTGATAAGTTACATACAGGTATGTACCAATTCAATTTTTCAATTATGTTGTTTGTTGTTGTTGTTGACCCACGATCATCAACCGAGGTCATAATTCTGTGGGATACAATAATAATGTTAATATTGTTACGTAGATTATAAAGTATTGTCACGTCACGCTACTGCTATCTTTGATGTGTGATTCTCGATCACTACCTTACAGACCTACCTCACTAGAGAACACATAACGACGGCTCGTTCGTGCACCGCATTCATTCTCAGTAGGCTCCGCATCATGCTGACCGCCCGTACCAAATTGTCCCTTAGGTGCAAATTGCGTATCTACACCGCGGTCATACTTATGCGTGCGTCGTCTTCGCGCATGTTAAGCCCCCACATCCACAAGATGAAAGCCCTCCAAAATCATTTCCTTAAAACGGTTACGGGAGCGTCCTTCTATGTCCGAAACGAGAATCTCCATCTAGATCTCAGAATGCCCACCATCCAGGAGTTCATGAAAAGCCCTTGCAAGTGTTTCTTCGACTCTGTTGTGAAGCAGTCCAATCCCCTGATCGCGGGAGCCGCCCGCTACACTTCCACCCGCATTAGTAGGATTCGCTGACCGAGGCATACCCTAACCATTCCCGACGACGCTACAATCTCCAGGAGAGTAGTAAACTCACTGGCGCTCTCAAGATACACCGTCGCAGACCACCGTCCTTTCGTCCTTGCCACCGAGGCCCACCGTGACGTCCCAATCCATGTCCGCTTTCAATTTATCCCTAAATATAGTAATGTTACGAGCTGGGGTTCGGGATAAATTAATTTAAACCAATTTACCAAAACACACAACACAGTTTAATTAAATAAACACAAATATCGCAACTACAAGAAACGTCACTTGGAATCACTTGTTTAGCTTGTACTGTATCACTCGAATCGTATTCGCTCGCTTCCGAAATCGAACTGCTTGTCTACGTGTTGATTTCGCTACGTCCCCGTAAGGGGGCGCGGCGGGCGGCGCCAGAGCATCGCTCCCTGGCCGCGGAGGGTTCGCGGTGGTCCGCTAATACGGGCCCCTCACTATGGTTGCCCCTTGGGCCATAGATAGTTTTGGACGCGTTAAAAATAACGCGTCCATGTGAGTGGTTGCTATGAGTGTCTCTGTAGGCGCGCCGCGACGTTGAGTTACTATCAACGCCGCTTTCTTCACGACATCTTGGCGGTCTGTCCCCGCCAGGTGAGACCCCCGGTTACCCGGGGGAGGCCCGGCGAGAGACGACCAGCGACAAGATGCCGACTCGACGCTCCCACAGAGTAAAGTGCGCGCCCCCGCTTATCCCGTTTTCCAGAGCGAGCCGGTAGCGGTCTAAGCTAAGGGGCAGTATGTGCGTATGGGCGGCATTGTACTGTGTGACACCGCCCATGTTAACGCGACACGCGGGCCCGTCCGCGTGCGCGTGTGTGTCTTGGCGCCTGTTGAGAGGTGAGTGTCTGATTTCGTTACGTGACATGCCTATATTAACTTAGAACACGCCACGCAGCGAGTGTGTGTTATAAATGTGGAGTTCTGTTTGTCAAGGTAAGCCGCGTGTAACCTGGGTGCGACTTACCCGGGAGTCAAATCCGGTCATGGTGTCAGTCGTCCCGGGGCAGAGGTCTCGCGTCAGGGGGCCGCGTATGCCAGGGCGCGATCTGTTTGACGTGTGGCCAATCAGACGCGTCGGCACGCGCGAACATCCCCTTCGCGAGGCGCCGCACATGATCATCCAGGCTCTCGATCCCGAGATCCCGCTGGATGATGTCATTCCTCACGTAGCGAGGAGCGTTCACTATAGTCCGCAGCGCCAGATGCTGTTGGGTGCGGAGCAACTTCCGGCTCGACTCGCTCGTGAGGGTGAACCAGGCGGGGGCGGCGTACGTCAGTACCGGGCGCACGTACATTTTGTACACGCCCAGCTTGACGCGCGCCGGGAGTCGGGACGAGAGCACGGGCCGGAGGAGATAGCGGGCGACTCTCCCCTTGGCAGCGACCTGGCGGACGTGCTTACCCATGGTGAGCCGACGATCGATGGTTACCCCCAGGTACTTGACCCGGGGCGACCACGCGATGTCGGCTCCTTGTAGTTTCAAGGGTGGTGGGTGCTGGACGTGGCCGGTGATTATGGCCTGCGTCTTACCCACGTTCACCGATAGTCGCCATTTGGCGAGCCACTCGGGAAGGAGCTCGAGCGCTCGCTGCATTTTGACTGCCGCGTACTTCGCATTGAGCGAGGTAGCGATGTACGCGGCGTCGTCCGCATACAGCGCGAGCATCACGTCCGGAGTGGTGGGGATGTCGTCGGTGTACCGTGAGTAACACGCCGGCGAGACGCAGCTGCCCTGCGGTACGCCCGCGAGCACCGGCCTGGCGCTGGAAAGCGCCCCATCAACCACCACCCTGAAAGTCCTGTTAGAGAGGAAAGTAGAGATCACTTTAACAACGCGACGGGGCGCGTCGGTAGTGGCCATCTTATATATAAGTCCCTCATGCCACACACGGTCGAAGGCCTTCTCCATGTCGAGGAATACTGCTACCGCGTATTCCTTCTTATTTCGCGCAGCTGCGAGGTGGTGCAGTACCCTCGACAGCTGGAGCGTCGTGCTATGCTCCGCCCGAAACCCAAACTGTTCCGGGCGCGGTGTCATGTGCGGGAGGAGATGTCGCAGCAGGAGTGCTTCGAACACCTTGGAGACCGTCGGCAGCAAGGTGATCGGCCGATAGCTCTCCGGCTTCAGCACGTTCTTTCCCGCCTTGGGCAGCATTACGACGCGCCCTTCCTTCCACGACTCGGGGAAGGTGCCGGTGCGCAGTATCGCCGTAAACAGGCGCGCCAGCGCCGCTACCATTCGGTACGGCAGGTGGCGCAGCACTGTGTTGGTGACACCGTCAGCACCGGGGGCCTTCCTGGGCTTCGTCCTCAGGATGGCGCGTCGCACTGCGTTGGGCGAGAAGAAGATCGGCTCTTCATCGGGAGCTATCGGCGAGGCGAAGTAGTCTCCCAGGTGTTTCTCGACTGCTGCGACATGGTCTGTGTCGAGAGTCGGGTTTGGGCGGAACTGACGCTCCAGGTGTTCGGCGAAGACCTCCGCCCGGTCCTCCGCTACGTACTTGAGCGCCCCGTCGCTATTCAGCAGGGGACGCACCGGGGCTGGGGTGTTCGAGAGTTGGCCGCACAGCTTGTGGATCGACGGCCAACTATCCGTCGCCTCGTCAATCCGGTCCTCCCAGCCCGCGGCGGTCTGGGCCTGCAACTCGGCCTTGACCTTCTCCGCGAGACGGTTCAGCTGCGTCTTCATGGTGGGGCAGCGGAGCTGTTGCCACTGCTTGCGTAGACGCCTCTTCTCGGCGATCATCCTCGACAGCCGCGGAGGTAGAGGCGGTAGTAGCCCCCTCTCACGCGGCTGTACAGTAGTCGCCGCTTGAAAGGCGCTCTGTATGCAAGCAGTGACGTCACACGCCGCCCTGTCAACGTCCGCGGAGGTAGCGATTAGGGCTTCCAAAATTACGGAAATGTCAATTACGTAACTAATTACGCAACTTTTTTCTCCAATTCCGTAATTCCGTAATTACGTAATTTTTCCTATTTTTTTTAAATTGATTATGAATTTTTGTAAATATTGTAGATAGAGTATCTACAATTTTTACAGTTATCTTTTACTATCTCAAATTCAAGGATGTATCAAAATAAACACAATATTTAAACAAAAAAATATTTATTTATATTTATTTATTTTATTTATTTAATTTTTAGAAAGCTTACAGACTAATAACATTATAGTAACAAGAATATATAACTAAATTGCTAATAACAAGCCTCCACAGATAGATACAAAAAAAAAAAAATATTAGTTCCATGACAAAATAAGCTAACACTGTACTGTCAAATTATTGATTCATCTAAAGAGGTGGTTAATTTTATTTAATTGTTATGAATTATTCAAGAACTTAGTTAAGACAAACCATTTTTTATCGTCCCGAATATAATCTTTCTTCTTGAAAATTTGATCTCATAAATGACAAGGCATTTAAAGTTTTGTCACCTAGGGAACTTCTTAGTTTATTACAAAAATATCCGGCGGATGAAAAGGCTCGCTCGGCTTCAACACTTGTAGGCGTTATCGAAAGTAAATAATTATACGCTGCAGTCAAAAAAACTTCGCGACCGCCGCCAGCGCTGTCGTAAATGCACATTTCTACCCTAATAATGGAATGGAGATCTGTGTTTACTGTTGAAATTGTTTTATTTACAGTCACTTTGTTTATTTCTTTGTCTAACTGTTGTGCGATTGTCAACTCCTCGTCATCATCGTCACTGGTAGCAATTGCGTCCGATGCACTCGGTTGTGGTTGTGAATTAGTGCTTTTTTGAGTAGAATTATATTTCAACCGTTCCAAAAGTTCCACTATGTACATTCGTATATCATCCGACGATGGTTTCGTGAAATATTCTGAGGCAGCTGTTTTAAAAAAATCCTCATTGTTATGCAAATATTGCAAAACACCGAATACATTTTTTCGCCTTTCCTTAATTCTCTTTCTAAGAGATGTGGCTAGTTTTCCACTGAGATCGTTTGACTGAAGATTAAGTTTCTCTAGCATGAATCGAAGCGCAGCGTCGGCCGTCAATAAGTTTGAATCACGGCGACATAATGACAAAACTGTAGTTTTTATTACATCCAAGCTGTAATGAATGTCGTGAAGGTCTTGGATCTCTTCGTCTGTAAATTTCGCATTTGATTTCAAATCTAATAACGCCTTAAAAACGCATGATTTTAATTTGAGAAATCGGCCTACCATATCTGATAAGCTGTTCCATCGCGTTTTACAGTCTAGTATTAGGTCAATATTTTTACCATGTTCTTCTAAAATGTACTTTTGCAACAAGTCGTTTTTCAAAGGGGAGTTTTTAAACGATTTTATTAGTTCTCTTAATTTTTTTATAGTGCCTTTGTATAAAAACTCCGATTCTGGAACTCTGGTCGATTCTACAATAAACGCATCCTCATCTTCTTCAATTTCCTCTTCTTCTTCAGCGCCGGTATTTGAGACATCCTCCTGGACTTCAGGTTCTGGAGATTTTTGTGTTTTATATAAAACATCCAGGACTGCTAGTTGTATCCCATGAGCCATACACAATTGGTGGTGGCCGTCAAAATTTCTACCCATTTTGACCAAACACTCGCTCCATCTGTTGTGAAAGCAATTATGTCGTCTTCCAGACTTAAACCGAAGTCACTCAAATGTTGCTGTAATAATTGAGTGCCTACTTCAGCTGGCATTGATCCCTGTATCCGTACAAGTCCCAATTTTTTATATTTGGCCATATCAAAGTCTTTATTGTGGATATTTATATTCATATACCTTTTATTACGGGTAGACGTCCACTCATCAAACGTGATAGTAAATCTTTTATTTTCAGACTTCATAATTTTCAATTGATTTTTCAATTTGTTTTTTGTGTTATCACTCTGTTTTAGAATTATCTGTGTTATAGTCGTAGAAGATTTCGGCACATCGTAGCCAGAGTTTTTAAAAAGATATCTCAGATCTTCTGACGTACAAAATTTGCTCAATGGTATCCCATCCAATGCAGCCATTCTGGCCACTCGAACCTCCATATTTGAAAAATAATCAGTGAGTTTAATTTTCTTTTGTGAAGGTTCATTCGTACGTTTTCGTGTTTGAATTTGACCACTATTAGACGTTGATGTACTCGGGCTTTGCGACTCCTGCTGTTGCGGCATCTCTCCGATATGCTTGGCACGCATGTGAGTGTGTAACGCTCCAGTTGCGCCACCTGGAGTTTTCAATTTTTTTTGCAATGCTTACATTCAACACTCTGTCCATTATCAGCTCTCAAGAAATGTTCCCAGATAGAGCTTTGTGTGCGTTTGTTCAAAAACTCCTTGTATACAGTCTTATTTGAAGAAGACCTGAAAAAAAATAAAAGGAAGTTAGGTTAAAATGATATTGGTTAAACATAGTTGTCAACTCATTACAAAATAATGTAAACACTTAATTTGTAGCCAAACGTTTTTTCTTCTATAATAGGCAAAAGAGCATGCTTAGTTCATTCATTCCTGATTTAGAGACGAACTATGAGGAATTTCAAATTTTTGATAGGTACCGACCTTTTATGTTTTAATCAGTGTTCTTAATTAATATATATTTGGGAACCTAGATATTCTATAATCGGAATAAATACACCTTAAGAAAATGTTTGATTTACAAATTATTTTGTATGAACTATGCATGCTCCACGCCCCATGAGGTTTTTAATGCCCTTTTAATACTAAATAAGACTGATTTAAGTACTTACATCTTTGAAGAGATAATCCACACATTCAAATTTCAAAGTCACCCACGATAAAGATACAACTGCTACAAATTGTTAATATTTGCGCGCATTTACCACCAACTTTTAATTAAGTATCAGATCAAGTGTCAACTGTGCCGAGAGTCTAGCGATGTGAACTGAACAACCGACAATTGAGCAATGAAACTACTTTCTTTTTAGTTAAGAATGTGAGGAGCATAGTAGTTCCCCTAAGTTCCCCGTGGTCGTAGGGACTTTTCGTCAGGGACTCCCCGGCCTTGCCGACTCGCCAAGTTGATATATTTGAACTCTATTCTGTACGTCTTAGAACTATTTTTTGCAAAATAGATATAAAATAAACTGCGGGGAATACCCTATTTGTACAGTTTCGATGTAGGTATATAGTATAGTGTTGCCACATTATAAATGTGTACGTATAATGCTTTTTTATTGGTTGACTATTTTGATGGATTGATGATACTAATAATTACGTAAGTACGGAATTGACATCTTCAGTTACGGAATTGAAAATACTTTAAAATGAGTTCGTAATTACGTAATTGCGTAATTACGTAATTACGTAATGGAAGCCCTAGTAGCGATAGGCCGAGTCGGCGTAGCGATCTCTACTTCCTCTGAGAATCGGGTCCAGTCGGTACGTCGACGTGGCGCCAGGGGTTTCAAACGGGTCGGCACACCCGAAAGGACGACGAGTACAGGGTGATGGTCCGACTGTAGCTCGTCGTCGATCACGTGCTGCGTGATCTGGCAGTGTAGCCCTCGGTGGACCACAATGTCCAGCACGTCCGGCATGTAGTTCTGTGCGTCCGGGTAATGGGTTGGCGTCTCTGGGCCGGACACTGTGTAACCGAAGGCTTCGGCATCAGCTAGAAGCCGTCTTCCCCCGGTATTCGTGCGGCACGAGTTCCACGCCGGGTGCTTGCAATTCAAGTCACCGGCGAGGAGAGTAGGACGCGTAGAGCCAGATATAAGGGCCCGCAACTCAGATGTGTCTAAGTGGGTCGCGGGCGGCTTATAACAAGCGTACATATCTGTGTCCTCGCCGGCTACGTGCTGTACACCCAGCGCGTAAAACGTGCCGAGTGACGGCGAGGGGAGCTCTTGGTGGACGACTCTTCGCCTTACCAGTACCGCCAGACCACGGTAATTCTGGTGAGCCGACCGCTCGTCCTGTCTATAAACGAGATACCCCGGGAATCTGATCCTGTCCCCGGGGCCCAGCAGCGTCTCGCTTATTAACGCCACGTCGACGTCCTGTTCCCTCAGGAGGTGGCGAAGGGGGGCGACCTTGTCCCGAAGGCCGCGGGCGTTCCAGTGGATCACC
The DNA here is from genome assembly GCA_932294355.1 of Aporophyla lueneburgensis. Classification (NCBI taxonomy): domain Eukaryota; kingdom Metazoa; phylum Arthropoda; class Insecta; order Lepidoptera; family Noctuidae; genus Aporophyla; species Aporophyla lueneburgensis. Next base: position 26,253,210 of record OW028750.1, on the reverse strand, counting down.
CTCAACGGTCTAGCCATGGTACAGGGTGAGCAACTTGGCCAGACCGTCGAGGATGACGGTCTCTACATTTTGGCCCTGCCTGATGGCCTTGATTAGGTCCATCAGCAGCTGGATCGCACAGGCCGTGAAGTCGCTCCTGGTGGTGCCAGGAGTCCGAGTGGTGGTACGTGGCGGTGCGGCGTGGGCGTCGACGTCGGCAGCGCCGCGGCTCGGATTGGGCTCGGGGTATTTTGGTATCTTCTTACTTTTCTTCGTCTTAACCGGTCGCGGCGCTGTGCCGGCGCTGGTGGTGGGCACCACCTCCTCGGCCTGTGCCCCGCTGGTGGCAGGGCCAGCCCTCGGGACAACTGGTTCATCGGTCGTCGTGGTCGCCGCGGGGGGTTTGGGCTTCTTGCCTTTCCCTTTTCCCCCGCGCCTCTTCTTCCTCCGCCTAGTGGAGGATGGCTGCGTATTTCTAGGCGTGGGCCCGTTGGCCACCGCCATCAGAGATGATGCGCCCGGTGGCCCTTCTGGCTCCACCTGCCTCTCGGTGGCCGCCAAGGGCCGGCGTGTGGAGGCGGATCTGGCGGCGGTCCCCGCCCGCCTGTTGCGTATTTCGGCCTGGTAGGCGGGGCACTTTATGTTGCACGCGGGGTGCGGGCCACCACAATTTATGCAGGTGGCCGGCTCCTCCCGCGGGCGTGGGCAGTCTCTTGCTGTGTGCTCGCCCCCGCATCGCACACAGGCGAGCGGGCGGTGACACTGGTGCGAGCTGTGACGAAACTGCTGGCACCGGTGGCACTGAGCGGGCCCACGCTTCCCACGCCAGGCCTCGATTTTAACACCCCGCATCATCATGAAGATGGAGGTGTCATATATGGCCCGGACATCTGGGGTTTTCTTCAATATCGCGTGGAACACGCAGCCGGGTCTTCCTTGCGCGCCCTTAATATGGCGCACGTACTCCGGCTGGTATCCCAGCGCACGCAGCTCATCCTCAATCTCCTGAGGGTCGGTATCTGCCGGCAGCCCCCTAATGGCCACCTTCATGTTTTTGTCCGCTGGTAGCGAGTAGGCGAACCAGGCGACGCCCTCTTCTTTTTCCAGGCCCGTCAGGTACCGCTGGACCAGCCTATACTCCTCCTCTGAGTCGGGGGTGAAACGTACCCCACCCCCGTAAGGACGAGCGTTAGGTGGCCGGCCCAGCTTGGCAGCGATGGCCCGGAAATGTGTTGCCCAGTTCGGCAACTTCTCCACTACCAGCGGAGGATATCTAAGTTTTTTAACTTTCTTACCTGCTGCTGGAGCCGTCGTCGTTGCGGCCCCGGAGGCAGCGGTGGCAGCAGGTGTGGTGGCAGGTGTGGCAGGGGGCCGCGCAGCGGTGCTGGACCCGATTTCTCTGCCTCGGATGGATGCAGTTGGTGAGGGCGTAAGGCGCGCCGCGTCGGCAAAGGTGGGCGACGCGGGCGTGTCCCGACCCCGCGGCGCGCTGTCGCGCTGTGGCCGCGGCGGGTCGAGGCAGTACCTTTTCGCCTCCTCCATGTTGTCCCCCGAACTCCTTCTTCTTCGGTGTCGCTGGGGCTTCGGGTCCAGTTGGAACTCGAAGCCGAACCCCAGCGATGGCGTAGGTGAGAAGGCCGGGGTAGTCGCGTCGGCCTCCGCTGCTCCCACGTAGGACCGCTGGCCGGATCGCGGCGTCGTATCGTATGACACGTCGCCGCGACCGGAGGCGGCCGAGCCCGCAGATGCCAGCGACATGCTCGATCCCGCATGGGACGAGCACGCCGACATCATTGCGGGCGAGTCGAAGGCGGAGGCTCGCGGTGGAGCGGGCGAGTCCGGTGCGTAAGGCACCGCTCGCACCGGGCGGCTGTGTGGCCCCGTGCTGGCCGGGCGCTCCTGCTCCCTCGACGCGCTTGGTCCCGCTGGCAAGAAGCGGGGGTCCAACGCGGAGGTGCGAGGAGCTGGGCCAGCACGAGACGGCGTCGGTGTCGGTGCTGGTGGGGCGCCGCTGCGCGCCGGCGGCGAAGTGAATCGCGGCGGCGGCGCAGCGGGGCGCGCGGGTGGCGCGCGGGGGCGCGCGGAGGTCGTGGCTGGGTGCACGGGTGGCGCGGTGGCGCGCACACCGTGCGTGGACTGCGCGTGGGTCGCGCCGGAGCGCGCAGCAGGCGCGGCTGGGTGCGCCGTAGGCGCATGGTGCGCCGTGGGCGCAGGGTGCGTGGGCGACGCGGCGGAGCGCCCAGTAGGCGCGGTCCGCGCGGCCGGCGCAGCGGGGCGCACGGGCGCCGCGGCGGAGCGCCCACTCGGCGCAGCGGGGCGCACGGGAGCGGGCACGCGCGCGGGCGGCGCTGCGGTGCGCGCTGGGTCGCGGCCCGAACCGGCGGCAGGACCCGGGGCCTGGATAGGCACCGGGCGAAACGCCGCGGGGCGGACGGCCACAGCGTGGTGCCGGCCCGACGACGGTGTAGGCGCAGCGCGCGCAGGCGCCAGCGTCGTCGACGGGCCCGCAGTCGCAGCGGCGCTCGTTGCCCCTCCTCCTCTTCCTCTTCGGGGGTCTTCCCCCCCTCCTCTTCTCGGTGCGGCCAGCGGCGCACCGGACGACGCGGCGCCGATGTTCGGCAGCGACGTCGCCCGGTCCAACGCCGGACGCTCCTCTTCCTCCTCCGTTGTCCCGGCATCGCGGCCCAATGAGCCGCGCTTGCCGGGCTTAGGCATCACGGGGGCGTAGGCCTCCCGCGACCGCTGCGGCGGCGAGCCGCCGGGCAGCGAGCCTCCGCTCGTGTCGCCCCAGGTGCCGGCTAGTCCCTGGATCGACACGTGCGGAAGTGGTTAAAAACTGAAGCACTTAAAAGCACTGGTGCGGTCCGCGCAGGAATGGGCAGTGCGTGTGGGATAGCACTGCCTTGGCCACTGAGCCAATCCAACTGCTTGTCGGCCCAACAATCCGCTATTTATATCCCGAGCAGAACATTCTCGAACATTCGACACTGCCACAGCGTAGAAGCTTCTAGTAACTTCCATCGAACTGTTTAATGCCACTATTCGACAATAGATGGCAGTAGCGTCTACGTACAATTTCGTGTAGTACTTGCTACTCAATAACAGATGGCGTTAGCGTGTCATTTCCAGAAGTTTCCAACACTGCCCCGTCCTTAGATGGAATTAGCGTGATGTTTCTAGACTTTTCGATTTACGTCACACTGCCCCTTTCCGAGACGGAGTTAGCGTGATGTTTCTAGACTTTACGATCTACGTAACACTGCCCCCTCCTTAGACATGCTCGTCCCGAGCATCATTATTCCCGTAGTATCGTGCCAATCGATCTACATGGACAATTTTAGGTGCAGTTCGCATACCCTTTTGTATTCGGTAAGTGACGTCGTTGATCTTAGTCACAATTCGGTACGGCCCGTCCCATTTTGCCTGCAGTTTAGGGGGCTTTCCTTTGCTGCGCACTGGGTTATGCAACCACACTAGCGAACCTTCGTCGAAGCCAGTATTGTTCATCTTCCGATCATAACGAGTTTTCATTCTCTCGGACATCTGTTGGCCTGATTCTCTGACATGCTCATATACGTCATTCATCTTGTTGCGCAGATCATTTGCATAATCTGTTATACTCCTGATTCACCAGGGGGAATGCCGGTTATTAGATCAGCTGGTAACCTTAACTCCCTTCCAAAGTTCGCGAAGGCTGGCGTCACAGTTGTACTCTCGTGAACTGCACTTCGGTATGACAGAAGAAACGGTTGTATGTGCTTGTCCCAATCCTTTTGTCTGCTTGCTACAACTTTTGCCAGATATCTTTCCAAGGTCTGATTAAATCTCTCCACCATTCCGTCAGATTGTGGGTGGTATGAAGTGGTTCTGGTTTTGTGAGTACCCATAACCCGACATGTTTCCTGAAACACTTGAGACTCCAAATTCCTTCCTTGATCGCTGTGGATTTCCAAGGGTACCCCAAACCGACAGAAGACTTCGTGGACTAATTTATCAGCGACTGTTGCAGCTTCTTGATTAGGGATGGCGAAGACTTTCGGCCACTTGGTGAAGTAATCCATGACAACCATGAAATATTTATTTCCACTTTCACTTTCAGGGAACGGCCCAGCGACATCTAGTGCTATCCGTTCCCAGGGGGCTCCCACGTTGTACACTTTCAATGCACCCCTGCTGCGTGTGTGTGGTCCTTTTACCGCTGCACAACTGGTACATCTGCGACACCAGTCCTCCACATCCTCTCGACAATGGATCCAGTAAAACCTCTCTCGGATCTTTAATAGAGTCCTTCTTACTCCCATATGACCTCCTGAAGAACCATTGTGGTAGAGCTGTAGAACTTCTGGTACCTTCGTTTTTGGGACTACCATTTGCAGGTGACAGCTATTCCCTCGAGCATTTTCCCATTTTCGGCACAAGACACCATCTTGGATCACCAAGCTCTCCCATTGTGCCCAATAACTTTTTGTGGTGGTACTCATCGCTGCAACATCACACCATTTCGGTTTGGGAGCATTAGCTTTAATCCACTCGAGAATTGGCCTGATATCAGTGTCACTCTGCTGGGCATGCCGTAGGGTTTCCTTCCACTCGTCACTAAGGTCCGTTCTTAACATCCTGATGGGTACTGTTTCCTTATCTTCTTGCCTGACACAATGCTTACAGTCTTCAGGACAAGGTCTTCTTGATAAAGCGTCCGCGTTACCGTGAGACTTCCCACTACGATGTTCAATTGCGAAGTCGTACTCTTGTAGCAGTTCAATCCATCTCGCCACTTGTCCTTCTGGATTCTTAAACTGCAACAACCACTTTAATGCAGCATGGTCAGTTCGCAGGTGGAATTTGCGTCCAAGCAAGTATTTGCTGAAATGCTGCAATGTCTTTACTACGGCAAGAAGTTCGCGTCTCGTGACACAATAATTTCTTTCTGGCTTTGATAAAGATTTACTGAAGTAAGCTATCACAACTTCATAATCTCCTTTCTGTTGAGATAATACACCGCCAATTCCAGTATTACTTGCGTCCGTGTCAACTATGAATTCATTTTCTGTATTAGGGTAGCCCAAAATCGGTGTATTGCACAATCGTTCCTTTAAATCTCGGAATGCTATATCACAGTTCTCATCCCAACAGAACGGTCTCTTTTCCTCAGTAAGTTTGTGAAGAGGTTTGGCAATGTCAGCAAAATTCTTGACAAACCGTCGATAGTACGAGCACAAACCCAAAAATGCCCTGACCTGCGTCTTGTCTTTCGGGACTGGCCATTCCTTGACAGCGACAATTTTCTCAGGATCTGTTTGCACTCCTTCTTTCGAAACCACGTGCCCCAAAAAGCTTACTTGCTGTCTGAAGAATGAGCACTTCTTTGGACTTAGCTTAAGATTGGCTCCTCGTATTTTTGATAGAACACGCTCCAGATTTTGAAGGTGGTCTTCAAATGTGCGGCCCACGATGATGATGTCATCTAAATAGACAAGGCAGGCGTCTCCAATTAGTCCTGTGAGAACTAGCTCCATTAGCCTTTCAAATGTTGCAGAAGCATTGCACAATCCGAATGGCATAACGTTAAACTGCCATAGTCCCTTTCCCGTAGAAAATGCAGTTTTCTCCTTGTCTTTAGGGTCTATTTCCACTTGCCAGTAGCCACTTTTTAGGTCTATCGTGGTGAACCACTTCATTCCTGACAGCGTGTCCAGTGTGTCGTCGATCCGGGGTAGTGGATAGCTGTCTTTCTTAGTAACGTCATTCAATCGACGATAGTCTACACAAAACCGCATGCTGCCATCTTTCTTTTTTACCAGGACCACAGGAGAACACCATGGACTAGACGAAGGCTCTATAACTCCATCCTTTACCATTCCTTTAATCATGGTATCTACCTCCTTTTCTCTTGCCACTGGTAGTCTTCTTGGTCGCTGTCGTATCGGTAACTCATTTCCGGTATTAATTCTGTGTTGAACTAATCCAGTCTTCCCTATGTCAGCATCATTTGTAGAGAATATGTCTGCATACTAAAGTAGCATCTTCCTAGCCTTCTCTCTTTCTTCTTCCGATAAATCTTTACGACAGTCTTCCAAAAGATTTAACACGTTAAATCTTGAAGTTTGGGTGTTATTTTGAGGAGGCTGATATTGGCATTCACGCATCCAAGCTACTTCCCCACAGGAGCCCATCAACGTACCCTTCTTGATCACTTGCTCCTTTTCACTTGGGTTCAGTATGCGTACGGCTGCAACGTCGATTGCCTTTACCAAGGTCCGTGCAATTTTCCATGGAAGGTTGTCATCCAATCCTTCAATGAGAATACATCGGTTCTTCTGCCCAGAATTATGTGGGAGACTTACTGGAACTATTGTTTCCGATCGGGGAGGAAGAACAATCTTCTTCAAGCAGTACACTTTCCCTGATGGTGCACCTTCTATGAAGACTTCTTCGGACCCACATTTTAGGACTCCTTGATTAACGTCGATCTCGCAACAGTGCCGTCGCATGAAGTCCAAACCTAGGATGCAGTCATCTACTATGTCAGCCATGATGACCTTATGCCGGTAGATTGTGTTACCCAGTTTTAACTCCACCTCCTTCTCACCACGGACGGTTATGTGCTGACCGGTGGCTGTTACAAATTTTACGCCGTCATGCTTACCGAAGAAGTCCCCAAGAAAGCGATTCGCTAGTTGGGAACTGACAACCGTGCGAGAAGCTCCAGTATCCAATGTCAGCTTACATGGTCTTCCGTTCACTTCACCTTTTATGACTAGGGTGTTCCCATCATGGGCTTGTGAGACCGAAATTCTTGGGGCTATTTTAACACCAGCCAGCACCCGCCCCGCAGTCCTGGCGTTTATTAGTTTTCCTGCTGCTGGGCGATGACATCAGCCGCCCTTCTTTCCTGGGTCTGGTCTTCGTTAGCTGTACTTCGCTTCGGGCAACTTGACCGAAGGTGGCCTTTTTCTCCGCAAGTGTAGCATCTAGGGCTATACCTAACATGGTCACGAACAGGTGACGCCGCAACCTCCCCGATGCGATGAGCTCGATGATCATGCCTCACTGCTTCCACCTCCAACGCATGGGCCAAGGCGTCCTTGATGGTCTCATGGTGCCCAAGTCTCACAGCAGCCCTTACTTCCAGGTCCCGTATGCCATCTATGAAGGTTTGAATTAGTATACCCTCGATGAGCGCGGGCGCAGACTGGTACGCCTTTCGAACCAGCTTTTCAATTTCCAGGGCCCACTGCTGCAGGTTTTCACCACTGCGCTGCACACGATCCTTCAACTGGGCACGAAAAACGTGTTCCAGGTGCGCGTCACCGTATCTGGCCTCTAACGCCTCAACGAGCTGCTCGTAGGTAACATTTTTGCCGAGAGCCTCTAACACAGTTAAGGCCTGGTCACGAAGGGCCAAAGTAAGCGCGGTCATGGCCTGGCCCGTTGTCCACCCATTTGCATCCATGACAGCTTCAAATTGAATTTTGTATGCCGACCAGGAAGATGTTCCGTCGAAGGGTGGCACTTTAAACCCGCGCACGGAAGGTGCAGTAACTATCGAAGCCGTAGTCTGATCTCCAGATTTCAGAACTCCAACCGCTTTTCTTATATCAGCGATCTGGACTTTGGCCTCGGAGATACGATTTTCATGTACCTGAACAGTCTCCTTCATGGCTTTGATGTCCTTGCCAAATGTCGCGTGTAGATCTTTCAAAAGGAGAACCTGCTCCTCTTTGTCACGCTGAAGCTGTTCTTGCAGTCGGCGGGTCTGTTCTTCCTGTCGGCGAGCTTGCTCCTCTCTGTCCTGCTGCAACTGTTCTTGTAGGCGGCGGGCCTGTTCTTCCTGTCGGCGAGCTTGCTCCTCTTTGTCCTGCTGCAGTTGTTCCTGTAGGCGGCGGGCCTGTTCTTCCTGTCGGCGGGCCTGCTCCTGCAGCATCGCCATTAGCGCAGAAAGATCCATGGCTGGTGATTCTATAGGAACACCAGACCCTTGGGAGACTGGCTCCGTCGTCGGCTGATTACCCCCAGGTGTCTGTCTAGAAGTTCCTTCAAACCGCCTCTGATCCACCTCCTGCTGGCGCTGACTCCTGGTACGGATACCTTCCGTATCCTCCTTCGGTAAAACTGGCATAATTTATCCCTTACTTCTGACACCAAATGTTACGAGCTGGGGTTCGGGATAAATTAATTTAAACTAATTTACCAAAACACACAACACAGTTTAATTAAATAAACACAAATATCGCAACTACAAGAAACGTCACTTGGAATCACTTGTTTAGCTTGTACTGTATCACTCGAATCGTATTCGCTCGCTTCCGAAATCGAACTGCTTGTCGGCCCAACAATCCGCTATTTATATCCCGAGCAGAACATTCTCGAACATTCGACACTGCCACAGCGTAGAAGCTTCTAGTAACTTCCATCGAACTGTTTAATGCCACTATTCGACAATAGATGGCAGTAGCGTCTACGTACAATTTCGTGTAGTACTTGCTACTCAATAACAGATGGCGTTAGCGTGTCATTTCCAGAAGTTTCCAACACTGCCCCGTCCTTAGATGGAATTAGCGTGATGTTTCTAGACTTTTCGATTTACGTCACACTGCCCCTTTCCGAGACGGAGTTAGCGTGATGTTTCTAGACTTTACGATCTACGTAACAGTAATAATCATTCCGATCCAGCCTGTCCCTTGCTGCCAGCGATGTCCTAAGCGAGGTCCGTACCCCACAGGGGTGCTCTTCGCAATAAGATAAATAAGATAAGATAAGATTTCTTTATTCGTTTAAACGTTGTATACATACAAGTGCATGCAAGATATTATATTATTACAGTCCAGTCATGTTTAGCCGTAAGAATCGGCGTACAAATATTTTCATGCATAACAAGAATTTAAGACATAAAAAAATTTACATATAAGTATTACAGTTACAAATTTTATAAATTAGAAATTATTTTTATTTTAAAATGTCAAAAATTACATATTTAAATACATTTATTCGTAGTGTCAGGAAATAGATAAAATTATTCAATCAAAAAACACTTTTTCGGCTAGAAACTCGGAGACACTATAATAAGCTTTTTGTAAGAGAAAACATTTCAATTGGCGCTTGAATGCCTTACTATTCAGCTCTTTCCAACGTTTAGGTAATCTGTTAAAAATAGTAGGTGCCATACAGACGATACTTTTGCGCATGAGTGCCGTTTTTGCTGGATATACTCTTACAATGGTCATATCCCGTCTGTTACGTGGTACAGTTTCCTGTAGACGCGGAAATAAACTGGGGTTTGTTTTAACAAACATTGTGGCTTCCAGGATATACATACTAGCAAGAGTTAAAATATTGTACCTTTTAGAATATGGTTTACATGTATCGATCGTTTTTAGGCCAAACATAGATCTTATGCATCTCTTTTGGGCTTTAAATGCCGTGTTAGCGTCAGTCGAATTTCCCCAAAATATGATGCCGTATCTAAGGTGAGTCGCAACTAAGCCGTGATAGGCCGCAATCAATGTATCTACATTCACAACTGCAGCTAGAGAGTGCAATGCAAATGCAGAACTACAAATCTTTTTGCCGAGGTTCTCAATTTGTGGTTTCCAGTCAAGTCTTTCGTCAACTATTAGTCCAAGGAATTTGGTAGTATTTACGGATTCAACAATTTTACTATCTACATTTATTTCTAAATTTTCTATAGTCAATCGTTGTTTAAAATGTATGATTTTAGTTTTATCTAAATTAATCTTTAAATTATTATTATTTAACCATTCTATTATAGATGTCAAGGTATTATATATGTCAAGTTTATATTGTTTCATGTCATTGCATCTGCAAATAGAGTCATAGGGTGTGGAATTGATTTTGGCAAGTCATTTATGTATAGTGTAAAAAGTGGAGGTCCCAATACACTACCTTGTGGCACACCAAAAGTAGTTTCACGTTCATCTGATAAGTATATCTCTTCCTTTTTTGTGGTTATATTAATTCTTGTGATTTCGGTCTTTTGCTTTCTATTGTCTAAGTATGATTTAATTAAATTAAGAACATTACCTCTTATTCCATATGCGTCAAGTTTTTTAATTAAAATGTCATGGTTTACAGCTTGGCAAAAAAGAGTCTGGAAAAAATTAGGGCGCCTGCTTAGCAGGTATGGCCACCCTGTATACTAGGACTAAAAGTGATTAGATACTTGTTGTTTTAATCCATAAACACGAGATCCCGGAAATTCTCATCAATCAAGATTTCAAGACTTGATAGGCACACTGTCTTTTACTTTCATTGTATTTAGTAGATTGCGCATTATTTCGCTGGAATAACCTTTTATCTCAGAGTGCCATCATAATAACATAATGCAAACTTGTTCAGTTTAAAAATTAATTAAATTACACTCAGGGATTGCAGAATGAACCCGATACACAAGACATAATGTTCAGCAATCGCATTTGCGGCCACCATCTAGGGTATTCACAACCATTCGATGGTTGGTATGCCTGTATCAAATTTGACATGAATGATACTGAACGAATCCTGTTAATGCTGACAGTTTATCGACAAGAAGGCGACTTACAGCTTACTGTCGGAAACTAATCGGAAGTCAGAGAGTACCTATAACATGTCGCATTCGAAAGGTACGGGCAATATCGAATAAACTTGAACAGTTGACTAATGAAAGCGTCAGGTATGTCTATGTGGGGTACATAACATTATCACTATTCACATGACAATGAAAATGAAATAACACGCTAAAATTTAGATTTTATTTAAAAAGAAAAACGTGACATAACATCATTCTCGTATTCCTTTTCGGTGCTATGATAGATTTTTTCCATTAACACTGATGTGTCAGTTTTACATTTCTTATTTTATGAAATCTAAATAGTGTAAAAATCGTTCTTACAAGTTTACGGCTCCCATTACAACCCGTCTCCTCAAACTATAGGTAATATATTACGTAGAATAGGCACCTGAAAATAATAAATATAAATTATACTTTTTTTTACTGTGATATGCGATACTGGCATTAACAAAAAAAAAAAATACTTGCCTGTTTCGTTATAGTATTGAACTTTTTGTCTAATGAGGATCAATTCGACAAAAGGATATAGCAATTTTGAATACTACATCGAATACAATATAAATATCTGAGTTCATTTCTTTTTGAATCACTCAAATCCATCGAGAAATTACGAAGTTATTAAACTTTAAAAAAAGGGAGTTTTAAAACGCACGCCGCGCGCGCGAAACTGCTGATGACGTCACGAGGCTCGATCGCCCGCCACGCGCCGCACTGCTTTGTTATGATTTGCGGAGTTTAATCGTTGTTTCTTGTTTATTTATGTTTTATAGATATTGGTAGATAGGAAACATGGAAGTCGGATTTACCCAAGGCCCAATCGGACAATCTCGCGAAGATTGATTCGTTTATGGTTGAAAAGTAAAAAAAAAACAATTTATTCCAGTGCACAGGTAGGTACTACGTTTTAGAATGTTTTGATTTGGCAGGCAGGTACCTTTTTCGTGTTTCTACAATATGTAGGCACCTCTCTACCTATTTTAAATAATATTTCTTACTAGCTTCTGCCCGCGACTTCGTCCGCGTAAAATTTCCTGCTCCCCCAACCCATGCCGTCGCATCGAATCGCCTGCCCGTGCGAGGTATTTGTATGCGTGACGTTGTTCTTTGTGCTCGGCTCCTAAGGGTCTTTGCGTGTCCTTATATAATATAATAGTCTATAGCCTTCCTCGATAAATGGGCTATGCAACACTAAACGTACAACTCTTCAGCTTTTACTTGGGTATGCTACGCAATGAATTTTTTGAAAGACCAAGGCGCGCGCAATGGACGTGTTTTATATGGAATTTTTCACATTTTCTTCAAAAAAAAAAATATATTACCCACGTGTTAAAATTTATATGTGAGGGGGTTGCAAAGGGGGGCGAAAATTTCATTATTTTTGCGATAGGAAACGCCATTTTCGAGATATAAGCAAAAGAAAAGGAAAACAAAAATACAGTACTGTTTTTGCACATGAAGGCGAGGCACGTGAAGGCAAGACGCGAGGCGCGCGCAATGGATGTGTTTTATATGGAATTTTTCACATTTTCTTCGAAAAATAAAAAAAAAATATTACCCACGTGTTGAAATTTATATGTGAGGGGGTTACAAAGGGGGTCGAAAATTTCATTATTTTTGCGATAGGAAACGCCATTTTCGAGATATAAGCAAAAGAAAAGGAAAACAAAAATACAGTACTGTTTTTGCACATGAAGGCGAGGCACGTGAAGGCAAGACGCGAGGCGCGCGCAATGGATGTGTTTTATATGGAATTTTTCACATTTTCTTCGAAAAATAAAAAAAAAATATTACCCACGTGTTGAAATTTATATGTGAGGGGGTTACAAAGGGGGTCGAAAATTTCATTATTTTTGCGATAGGAAACGCCATTTTCGAGATATGAGCAAAAGAAAAGGAAAACAAAAATACAGTACTGTTTAAAGCACGTGAAGGCGAGGCGTTCGTTGGTGTGAATTTTAGTTCATAACTACTAGTTTTAATCCACACCTTTTTTATCGCGATTAAAAATAGATTTAGTTAAAATAAATTTTATAGTCAACATTTTTGAAATGCAGTATAAAGTACTTTTAGTTAAGGGGACATGGGGCGTCGCTCCTCATGGAAGTACACCACTTCTTTTATTTTTTAGGTATTTTGGGACACAAAATAACAATTTGTCCGGTGTAGCAACACTTGTATTTTCGCATCGTGGCACGATACAATATTAGAAGAAGACATTATTCGTTTAAATGTTCTGCGAGTCACGTAACTAAAGGCAGAAAGAACGTGCGCGGCGGTGCCGCGCACGTGAACGTGGAAAATGACGTCATCAACAAATTGTGCGTATTGGCGGGCGTTTTTGAAAATGCAAAATTAAAACCGCTCTAACTTCGTCATTTTTGGTCCAATTTTAATAATTCTTTCACTGAAATAATTGGTTTAGGTATGACTGTAATTCTACATATTTAACTAAAATCGTCGCTGATCCTCATTGCACACAGATCAAAATCGTGTAATTCTTTCTTCCGCCAACTGTTTTGGTGTTCCTCCAGGTGTAGAAAAAAATCCTTAATTTTTTTCACCTTTATTAACAATTTCTCTAATTGTACTGTGAGATTTACCTTGAAAAAAACATAAAGACAATCATATTAATTCCATGTAGGCACATTTTTCAATTTCAAGTATCAAACATCAAGGGTTAACGTACAGACGCCAGCAGGTCAATGTGCTGGCGTCTGTACATGCAATTTGTCAAACTAGAAAACATAACCTCAATAATCTATTAGTAAATAAAACAATAAAATGACTTGAAACTTATAATACCGATAAAACTTAGTATTAGAAAGGAAAAACAACGACTGGCATTGAACAGAAGATACATTTCTTGGATAAATACCTGTCGTGTCGGCAGTTCTTTCGTAAACATTGTCAATCGGAGACAAAATTTGTTCCGCTTCAGATTCCGCCAAATTTCTTACGAAAACTTAGTATATCACAGCTCACACCACTACTCCTTATTGTTTTATTCATTTTTTATATGTTCAAAAGCATTAATAATTGATAGTTAATTAGAAATAACTAAAATACAACTAGGAACATAAAACAATGACAGATTAGCTACTTGTTGATGATAAACAAAGCAGTGTTGCAACCAAAAAAATATTTTAGTTCCAATGGTTACCACGACAGACTCTTTTTTGCCAAGCTATATACGTAGTCAAATGCTTGAGTCATATCGCAGAAGATTGCATATACAGGTGTTCTTTTGTCCACTTTTATCAAAACTGTGTATAAAAAGTCGTATATCGCCATATTTATAGTTTTATTTTCGCGGAATCCCTTTTGCTCATTGCATAATATATTATTTTTTTCTATGTAGCCGTTTAATTCCTTTTGAATGAATTTCTCAAATATTTTTGAGAAGATAGGAATCAGAGAAATAGGCCTGTAAAATTCCATGAGTTCTCTATCTTCCTTTTTATATAACGGCTTAACGATCGCTATTTTTAGTGCGTCAGGAAACGTGCCAGCTAGTACATAGATTTATAATATGAGATAAATGGTCACTTATTTCAGATGCTACAGCTTTTATTACTTTGGTTGATATGCCATCGTACCCCACGCTATTTGTGTTTTTCAAGGCCATAATAATTCTGTATGCCTGTTGTGGTGTACAGGATGCCATAAACATCGAGTTAATGTTGTTTAAGATGGGCCGCGTAGTTTTATACTTGGACTGGATGGGTTGTATTTTATTAATAAAATAATCATTAAATTGATTAGCAATTTGTTTCGCATCCGTAATTTTATTATTATTGATTTTAATTTTCGAAATATATTTTTTAGGTACATTATATTTAGCTTCATTTATTACTTGCCAGGCGGTTTTACATTTATTGTGTGATGTTTTGATTTTGTAGTTATTATTTATAGTTATTATTAGCGAGTAGTCGCTCTAGTCTTAAGTTTTTAAGTTCTGGCTGAAGGCCTTAATTTATCAAGGTAGACACAGGCAAGTCCGGTTAAGCCGCCGACAACCTCATAGGCTGACCTGAGAAAAGTAGGTAATTCCCAAAAAAAAAAAAAACTGGCGATGTTTCGGTTATGAATGCGATACAGTGAACTACCAGCAAAGTTAGACAAGAGCGGTTGTGGTTGACGCGTCTGATTACTGCGGTATTTATGATTATTTAATTAAACTATTAGTGTTTCTGGCAAAATTGGTTTAATTTTTTTATCTCGAACCCCAGCTCGTAACAATATCATCGGCAAATCCTACTAATATCCTACTAATCTTACTAATATTATAAATGCGAAAGTTTGTATGTATGTTTGTTACTCTTTCACGCAAAAACTACAGAACGGATTTGGATGAAATTTGGAACACAGTTAGTTTATAACCTGGATTAACACATAGGCTACTCTTTATCCCGGTAGTATGTTCCCGCGGGATATTGTCCGACCTTCACGCGGGCGAAGCCGCTGGCAAAATGTATTTGATTTGATATGTCAGTGTTGAAATTTATATAAAGTAGAAATAGGATTGGCCCTAGGACACTTCCTTTGGGAACGCCGAATTTGAGGAGTGTGTTATCATGTCCTTTTTTATCTATTTCGGTAATGGTTGCACGCTGTTATCTGTTGTTCTGGTACGATGATATCCATTGAAGTGCAGGTCCCTCATCCGATATTTTAGAATCTGTAGTAATAGATCTTGAGACACTGATGTTACCTAGGCTAAGTCTTTTGTTAAATAAAATGATTACTTACTTACACTAGGTCAAAGACGTAAATCGCGGTGCGGACATTCGAGTAACTGCCTGGATTCTATGAATAAACAAAACCTATAACGACTTTGAAAGTGGTTGTTTCAGAGTATGTAATATCATTGGGATGTGCACATTTTCCGGCTGCGAAAACGTCACACGTAGGTACGTCGACCCCTAAGCGTGCCTACGCTGCTATTGTCACCACCGGCGAATCAGGTGTGTCGCAGCCTAAGCGACCAACTGTACTAGGGGAAAAACAGAAGAAGGGTGCCCAACCTGCCCTGGCTGCGGTCCGTAGCTCCTTGCCGAGAACGGGTGAAGTTAATGAAGAGGGTTTCACGAAAGTGGAAAGGAAGAAGAAGAAGCCCTGTTCACGAAACCAGTGTGGTACCGCTCTGAGTGGACCCAACATGCTGCTGCGCCCTACTGTGCCCACGACGCAGCTGTACATTTCACGCCTGCACTACTCCACGACGATTGAGGAAGTAGTGCAGTATTTGAAAGTGAAGACCAACTGGACTCTGAGGGTGGAAAGGTTGGAGTCGCGCCACAACATCAACTTTAAGTCGTTCGTGGTATGGGTTCCAACCGACCATCTACAGACCTGCTTAAGAGAGGACTTTTGGCCAAAAGGTGTCGTATTTGGACGCTTCCGAGGACGGTTACGCGACACCACGCAGCAGAACACGACGCCGTCTTCATTACGTGTTTAGAGACATTTTCGTTTAGTTAAGTTTTATAGAATATGTATTAGTTTATAGTTATTGATTTTATATTATTTATGTATTGTTTTTATGGGCCTTAGTAGCCTGAAATAAAGGATTGTATTGTAAAAGAGAAAAAAAAAAAACATTTTTTTTTCATTAAATTAATTTATATCATCTAATGTAAAAAAAATTAGGAACTCAAGGCATCGTCAGACGCAGCCGGTGAGAACTTTGCTGTCGTCTCAGTAACGAATGACGCCGATGACTGAGACGGATGAGCTATATGATCTGCTACTGAAGTATTAAATTGAATATTGCCCAAATCTGCTTGGAAGATCACATTATGAATAGCATGCTTTACACATGCCAACGTACGTGGATCATATTTTCGTAGTTCACTGACTATGTAATTGCCAAAGCTAGTATAATGATCGTTGGCGACATTAGAGGTATTTCGCAGAAAATTAAGAGATTGAATAAGTGAGGTATCATCCTCTTCGTATTCAGAATCTTCTCTAGTTACTTCCGAACTTCTATGTCTTTTGTTACGTGAAGGTAGGTAGGTAGGTGAAGGTGGTTGCGGTGACATAATCATGACTTGTTCCAGTTCCTCGGTTGTGTGCGACTGTTGTAATTCGGTCGAAGAAACGTCCGTGTCCTCGTCGTTTGCAGTGTGTGAAGATGGCTGACTGTTATCCTGCAAAGATGAATCACTTTATGGAATACCGAAAACAAATTCATGTACTTGCACTTAAGCCTCGACTTGGAAAGGTGAGCTCATCACCCTAATTGCGTAACACACTAGCAATCAGAATCAGAATCATTTTGAAGGATATTGATAATCTATTGCTTCATTTGTTCGCAAAGGCTGCTCAAGAACGTAAATATCGCAATGAATGTGCTTGAACTGTCAAATGAAAGCCATTCCTACTGTTAGTATGTTACACAAATACCCCTCAACATAACGTACGATCGGTCCTTCATGGTGGGTTTTGGTCAGCTTCTTTCTGTTTTTCCTTATGAAGTCAAAGTATGGGTATCCGAACCATTTTGACGAGTAGATATACCTAGCATTTCCTGTAGCAGCAGCTGTAGAAATGAGAAGTTACGGAAATTTAATTTATACTCGTTATCGGAGTATGTACAGATAAAATAAGCACTAAAATGTAACCTCTGATTCGACTTTTCCTTTCTCTATGCAACTCCCGGCGATGGGAGCCCAATAATGATGCCATTTTTTTCTTTAAAACACTGATAGGGCATTTATATTCATTTGCGATCTTCGCCCAAATTTGTCTCCGCAGTTTAGACACTAAATGATCAGGGTGTTCACTATCCCATAGCAACCTGTTTTGGCCATACCGCTGTATTAGTCGAATTGTTTGTTCTTGATTCATTCCTCTCGATGCATTCATGTCTATTGGGAAGTTTTCCTTAAACTAAAACAAAAGAAAACTGCTCGGTGTCCAAGACTTCAAACTATTTGCGTCGGGACCTGGAATCAATAAGGATATGTTTAGCCGTGCCACAACTAAACCCTTTCACAGCCAAGATATGTAGATACGTTGCATTAGCCTCGTCAGAGCACCCACTCGTAAACTGTTACAGTATAATTTTTTTTTTCGTAAAATTGAGAATTTGTTTTAGAAACTCCACTAGCAAACTTCTATCTAACGAAAAACTCTTTAAAACGTAAAAATTGCTAACGTTTGTTTGGTTTACATTGTTACTTTTTTATTGAAACACTCTTTATAGTGTAGCAACCACTTTCGATAGCGAAACAATACATCTTTATTTAGATTCCAATAAACATTAATTTCACTGACCTTCAAACCAAATACTGATACAAGGTCGTAAATATTTCGTAGTTACCATGGAATTCTTAGGAATGTGTTCATTTATTTGTTGTAATTACTTAGCACGTGTTTAATTATTGTTCTTCCTAGTATCTTAAAATTATATTGTTTTTTTTTACTCTTCGTTTAACTAAATCTCTCTATAACGTAATAAAATACCCGATCCTTTCAATTTCGCTATAAGAAACAACGAAACGCGAAAGAAAAGCGCAATAAATCGCATGAACACATCCACGACGCACCAAAATTTCTAAGTTAAATTTAGGAATTTTTGTATATAATGGATGTATTCAGTCTCTAGTCCAAACTACAAATAAGCATGTTTTTTATTTTATTATTTTTATTATTTGATTTATTTTTTAAATTTTGGTCAACTCATGGCAATTTTAGTGCGTTAAATTTAATTGACTTCCCTAGAAAAATTGTTCATTGTCATGGGCAGAAGCAATTTTTATAATATGGCCAACCCTTTCCGTCACACTCTATATCATCATCATTACATATTATAAAATAAAGTCACTTCGCTGTCTGTCTGTCTGTCCCTATGTATGCTTATATCTTTAAAACTACGCAACAGATTTTGATGCGGGTTTTTTTAATAGATAGAGTGATTCAACAGGAAGGTTTATATGTATATAACATGAATAATATAGTAAAGAAACACTGATAATTTTAGAGGTTTCTAATGTGCTGTCATAAATAAACTCATTTTTTTGCGCTTACATTGCGAACGCTGGCTGAACCCTACGAAATAGATCAAAATAATGTACTACAGTATTGTACACCTTACAAAGTTCTACAAAAAAGTCCGCGATGGTATATTTCTATCTCTTAGGGATAACCCACAATAACCATTTTTTATCCTTTAATTTTAATGGCTTATTTACGAAGCGATTTTAAGCAATACAGCATTAATTCTTATCCAATTAAATACATTAGATATGTTGTGCATTTCATGTAGATCAAAATTGCCTTTTACAGCATATCATTAAAGTGAATATTTTAGAAGATATCAGAGATTATAATAAAATAGCCGCAGAGTGGTAGCGGGCCGTTCCGCGTCCGGCCATCTCGCTTGGTAGCGGTCGGGTAGTGCAGGATTAGCAGGATTGTAATTCATATTACTTGGGCTTCATAGTAAATGCATATATCATCATGTGTGTTCGAAGTACTCAAAATAAAGCTAATTGTATTATTCCAAGTAAGAGACCGCGAAATATGGCTTAGATGTTTAGATTTTTTGATGGATTTGGATTTTTGGTTATCCTGGATACTTACCATATATAGCATACCATAGATATTTTATCCCGGTAGTAGTTTCCCGGGTGATATTTTCCGACAGCTGTACGGGCAAAGCCACTGGCCAAAGTACTATTCTTATAACTATGTTTAATTTGGTGTCTGGTAAATAACTGAGTGTTTATATAGGTAGAATAGGAGCGTTAAGAAAAACCAGGAAGACTTATATTCAATTCAATCCAGCCCTATGTCGCAGTCTTCTTACTCTGAATACTATTAGTTTTATGTTAAGTACATCAAACACACATGCATATCATGTGGCGTAGCAGGGATCAAGGATCGTAGCAGGTGGCGTTCCGTAGTTTCTGCCTACCTCCATGGGAAAAAGGCGTAATTTTATGTGTGTATAACATGGATTAATACATTCTTACCGCGGTAATACGTCCTCTTGCGATAATTTCCGACATCTACGCGGGCGAAGCCGCGGGCAAAAGCTAGTAATATTATAAATGCAAATGTAACTCTGTCTGTCTGTCCGAACCGATTTAAATGAAATTTGGTACACAGATAGTTTAGAGCCTGAGAAAGTACATAAGCTACTTTTTATCCCGGTAGTATGTTCCCGCGGGATAATTTCCGACCTCCACGCGGGCGAAGCCGCTGGCAAAAGCTAGTATATTATATATGCCACATTTCCCTATGATTATCGTATGTTTTTGTAAAGTAAGCAAGGTTGCTATTAGGGCTTCCATTACGTAATTACGTAATTACGCAATTACGTAATTACGAACTCATTTTAAAATATTTTCAATTCCGTAACTGAAGATGTCAATTCCGTACTTACGTAATTATTAGTATCATCAATCCATCAAAATAGTCAACCAATAAAAAAGCATTATACGTACACATTTATAATGTGGCAACACTATACTATATACCTACATCGAAACTGTACAAATAGGGTATTCCCCGCAGTTTATTTTATATCTATTTTGCACAAAAAAAAGTTCTAAGACGTACAGAATAGAGTTCAAATATATCAACTTGGCGAGTCGGCAAGGCCGGGGAGTCCCTGACGAAAAGTCCCTACGACCACGGGGAACTTAGGGGAACTACTATGCTCCTCACATTCTTAATTAAAAAGAAAGTAGTTTCATTGCTCAATTGTCGGTTGTTCAGTTCACATCGCTAGACTCTCGGCACAGTTGACACTTGATCTGATACTTAATTAAAAGTTGGTGGTAAATGCGCGCAAATATTAACAATTTGTAGCAGTTGTATCTTTATCGTGGGTGACGTTGAAATTTGAATGTGTGGATTATCTCTTCAAAGATGTAAGTACTTAAATCAGTCTTATTTAGTATTAAAAGGGCATTAAAAACCTCATGGGGCGTGGAGCATGCATAGTTCATACAAAATAATTTGTAAATCAAACATTTTCTTAAGGTGTATTTATTCCGATTAGATTATAGAATATCTAGGTTCCCAAATATATATTAATTAAGAACACTGATTAAAACATAAAAGGTCGGTACCTATCAAAAATTTGAAATTCCTCATAGTTCGTCTCTAAATCAGTAATGAATGAACTAAGCATGCTCTTTCGCCTATTATAGAAGAAAAAAACGTTTGGCTACAAAATAAGTGTTTACATTATTTTGTAATGAGTTGACAACTATGTTTAACCAATATCATTTTAACCTAACTTCCTTTTATTTTTTTTTAGGTCTTCTTCAATTAAGACTGTATACAAGGAGTTTTTGAACAAACGCACACAAAGCTCTATCTGGGAACATTTCTTGAGAGCTGATAATGGACAGAGTGTTGAATGTAAGCATTGCAAAAAAAAATTGAAAACTCCAGGTGGCGCAACTGGAGCGTTACACACTCACATGCGTGCCAAGCATATCGGAGAGATGCCGCAACAGCAGGAGTCGCAAAGCCCGAGTACATCAACGTCTAATAGTGGTCAAATTCAAACACGAAAACGTACGAATGAACCTTCACAAAAGAAAATTAAACTCACTGATTATTTTTCAAATATGGAGGTTCGAGTGGCCAGAATGGCTGCATTGGATGGGATACCATTGAGCACATTTTGTACGTCAGAAGATCTGAGATATCTTTTAAAAACTCTGGCTACGATGTGCCGAAATCTTCTACGACTATAACACAGATAATTCTAAAACAGAGTAATAACACAAAAAACAAATTGAAAAATCAATTGAAAATTATGAAGTCTGAAAATAAAAGATTTACTATCACGTTTGATGAGTGGACGTCTACCCGTAATAAAAGGTATATGAATATAAATATCCACAATAAAGACTTTGATATGGCCAAATATAAAAATTTGGGACTTGTACGGATACAGGGATCAATGCCAGCTGAAGTAGGCACTCAATTATTACAGCAACATTTGAGTGACTTCGGTTTAAGTCTGGAAGACGACATAATTGCTTTCACAACAGATGGAGCGAGTGTTATGGTCAAAATGGGTAGAAATTTTGACGGCCACCACCAATTGTGTATGGCTCATGGGATACAACTAGCAGTCCTGGATGTTTTATATAAAACACAAAAATCTCCAAAACCTGAAGTCCAGGAGGATGTCTCAAATACCGGCGCTGAAGAAGAAGAGGAAATTGAAGAAGATGAGGATGCGTTTATTGTAGAATCGACCAGAGTTCCAGAATCGGAGTTTTTATACAAAGGCACTATAAAAAAATTAAGAGATCTAATAAAATCGTTTAAAAACTCCCCTTTGAAAAACGACTTGTTGCAAAAGTACATTTTAGAAGAACATGGTAAAAATATTGACCTAATACTAGACTGTAAAACGCGATGGAACAGCTTATCAGATATGGTAGGCCGATTTCTCAAATTAAAATCATGCGTTTTTAAGGCGTTATTAGATTTGAAATCAAAAGCGAAATTTACAGACGAAGAGATCCAAGACCTTCACGACATTCATTACAGCTTGGATGTAATAAAAACTACAGTTTTGTCATTATGTCGCCGTGATGCAAACTTATTGACGGCCGACGCTGCGCTTCGATTCATGCTAGAGAAACTTAATCTTCAGTCAAACGATCTCAGTGGAAAACTAGCCACATCTCTTAGAAAGAGAATTAAGGAAAGGCGAACAAATGTATTCGGTGTTTTGCAATATTTGCATAACAATGAGGAATTTTTTAAAACAGCTGCCTCAGAATATTTCACGAAACCATCGTCGGATGATATACGTATGTACATAGTGGAACTTTTGGAACGGTTGAAATATAATTCTACTCAAAAAAGCACTAATTCACAACCACAACCGAGTGCATCGGACGCAATTGCTACCAGTGACGATGATGACGAGGAGTTGACAATCGCACAACAGTTAGACAAAGAAATAAACAAAGTGACTGTAAATATAACAATTTCAACAGTAAACACAGATCTTCTACAAAATGTATCTCATGAATGGGGGGAGTCCTGGTGTCCTGAAATACAGGCCTTACGTCTAGCTTAGGCACCAGTCTCCCACAATGTAATTATTAAAATGTAGTAGTTATGTATACTGTGTTACATGTAGTTTATATTGTGGCGAGAAATAAATCTTATCTTATCTTATCTTATCTTAGATCTCCATTCCATTATTAGGATAGAAATGTGCATTTACGACAGCGCTGGCGGCGGTCGCGAAGTTTTTTTGACTGCAGCGTATAATTATTTACTTTCGATAACGCCTACAAGTGTTGAAGCCGAGCGAGCCTTTTCATCCGCCGGATATTTTTGTAATAAACTAAGAAGTTACCTAGGTGACAAAACTTTAAATGCCTTGTCATTTATGAGATCACATTTTCAAGAAGAAAGATTATATTCGGGACGATAAAAAATGGTTTGACTTAACTAAGTTCTTGAATAATTCATAACAATTAAATAAAATTAACCACCTCTTTAAATGAATCAATAATTTGACAGTACAGTGTTAGATTATTTTGTCATGGAACTAATATATTTTTTTTTTTTTTTTTGTATCTATCTGTGGAGGCTTGTTATTAGCAATTTAGTTATATATTCTTGTTACTATAATGTAATTAGTCTGTAAGCTTTTTAAAAATTAAAAATAAAATAAATAAATATTAATAAATATTTTTTTGTTTAAATATTGTGTTTATTTTGATACATCCTTGAATTTGAGATAGTAAAAGATAACTGTAAAAATTGTAGATACTCTATCTACAATATTTACAAAAATTCATAATCAATTTTAAAAAAATAGGAAAAATTACGTAATTACGGAATTACGGAATTGGAGAAAAAGTTGCGTAATTAGTTACGTAATTGACATTTCCGTAATTTTGGAAGCCCTATGCTATTACATTAGGTAATTATAGATTTTTATCACAGACTGGTTTTATTATTAAAATACCTACCACCTACCCATCTACCCTGCCTACCTACTTACCGAGTAAAATTCGCGGGCGTGCAAGTAAAATTCATAATGCCAAAATTTCATTGGTATTTTCCGATATTGTACTATATTTATACCTACATTATCCATTCTATAAACTACATACGTTAATTTTTTATAAAATACAGATTATTAGATTTAATTTCTGTATTTATGTAGGTGTCTACATACAATCTCCGAATCAAATTTAAAAAATCCTAGGTTACCACCTTTTGTCGTGTAACTGCACGCGGGCCTCGAGCAAACTTGTCAATGTGTGCGTGACGACTAGGGGTCACAAAACCGCTGGTATATTAGGAAACTGGTTTTTCGATTTCCATTTCATCCCAGAACCGGTTTTCCGGTATTTCGGTTATTTCGATTATTTCCATGTTTTTTTTTACTTAAACCTATTTTTATGGTTCTTAAGTATTTTTGTCGTCGACAGTCGTTAATAAGCTTTATTGCTAAATCAGATAAATTGCAAAACTCCTTTTGAGTGAATAAACTAAAAAAAGAAACAACAATTATTGTACCTGAGAATCAAGAAAACATCTGGCTCATCAAACTCGATTCTTGTTTTTGTAATTCGACCGTAAAATTGAAAGAATGTCTAAAGTATTATCATTCAGCGAGATTCGGAGCCTGATTTACTTTATTATTCAGACGTATTTTTACAGTCTGTTTGACGTCGATTAATCAAAATCAAATTATAAAAAGAAAAACGTAGCTCATTAATTTCATCAGAATTGAAATGATCATAAATTGATCAAAATTTAAATGATAAACGAAAGTAGAAATACAGGATTTTAACTGTAAAATCACATAAATCACCAAAATCGAAAAAAAAAATCGCCTTTTAAGTGGTTATATAGGTAACCGGCTGACGAGAAAATTCTTTTAGGAGGAACTTTAAACAAATCATTGTACACCTGCAAAAGCCTCCATTTTCTTAAAGGGCTAGCTCTATTTGAATGATGGCAGTTAAATCATTCTCAAATCCCGTATCAATAGCGGTGGACGTCCTTTTTTTTCGGGTAGGAAATCATCACTTGACGTCTCCCGCTCCGGGTGGAGCGGAAGGGCGTGTCAGAGTTTAACTGACAAAAACCCACCCAAGTTCCTTCAGTTGCCTATGCCAGGGCCATCGCTCTTCCGAACAAATCCGCGACTCTGGCAGGCATCGGTCCTAGCCGACCCCTTCATTAATGCTGACATCTCTTTGAGGCGCAAGTGACATACAACGCGCCGTAGACTGGGCCTGGTCCTTACCGGCGGCGGCTAGGGGCGTGAGGGCGCATATTTGCCATTCCCTCACGTGCTCCGCCTCCTCCTTCGCGAGCATTACTGCCTCGCAGGAGGTAACGGCTGCCCTCACGCTTCGTACAAAGCCTGCACCAGGGCCGGACGCGAGAGAACGCCGCCGCCGATCACCTCCACGAGGACACGGTGGTGCTTCACCCAGGCAGGGCACACTTTCACCGTATGCTCCACTGTGTCCTCCAGGCGATCCACACAGTGGTAACACTCGGCCGTTTCCTGCTACCCTATCCTGAATGGAACCTCGTGAAACACCCGGGTCCGGTGAGGATCTGCATAAGGCGGAATCTAAGGACGCCGTGGAGCCTCTCCAGCCACTCCTCAAAGAGGGGAAGCGGTGGACTTCATCCGTTGTTAGGTTGAGCCTCAAACACAAACTTTTCAATTGATTGATACTATACCTAGGCAAAGATAGCATCAATTGTGTGATGAATATAATAATTGTAATTGATGAGACAGTATGTGTACATTGTGAACATGTCATATCGTTGGATAAGTTATTATTTTAAAAGAAAACCGAAATAATCGAAACCTCGGTATTCGCTAAACTGAAACCCGGTTTCTAAAAATCACGGTTAATCCGGTTTAACCGGTTTTAACGATTTCTGTGAAACCGGTTTTGTTAGCCCTAGTAACGACGCACACGACTAGCGCGCTGTAGTAAATACCTATTAGCCGCGCGCCTTGTATGGTCGGCGCCGTCTTAAAGCCTTAAGTAGAAATAGTCACAAAAGCCAAAATCCGCATGGGATTGCAAATTTAAACGTAAAACGTTCACATCCACAAGGTAGGTACAGACGCCAACACATCAACTTACCCCAATCTGTCAAATTTCTTTAATAGATTTTCAACCTTATATCACAATAGTGGAAGGTTAATTTTCGATTGGTAAAATTTGACAGATTGGGGTAGCTTGACCTGGTGGCGTCTGTACCTGGTACAGTCAACTGCACATCAGTGGTAACAATTTGACAATCCAATGGTCCTTTAGTCATAGCAGCATGGGTGTTTTTTTAGTTCAATTGCTACCACTGATATGCGGTTGACTGTACCTCCTAGGTAACAGTCGTAGTAGACTACCCGGCTGTAAAATCGCACATGGAGTTTTATTAAAAATCGTAAGAGTCTCTTTCACTAACACATATAATGTGAGAGTTTTAAACTTCTCTTTATAACAATTAAGTCCTAGTAAAATGATGTACACAACTACACACTCTTCGGTCTACGTATTTTAAATTTCGCAAACTTAAAAAACATCTGATTTGTACATAAAGCATTCACACGTTCATTCATCTATCTCATTGCTCACCGGCCAAATCGATGCTTGACGCTACATTCTGTAACATACCATGACAATATTTTATATAGTAACCTCAGTTCTTACCTTATCGAAGCTTAGTTTCCGATACCTTCCCAAAGAATTACTCAACAAATTAGCACAAGGACGGGTCAAGCGCTACTTAGGCATGAAAATGCCAATAGTGTTCTAATGAATTATTTATTGCTTCGATTTACTCGATATACGAAACGTATGAATGAATGAGAAAGATGCCACAGCAAAGTACAAGGTACAGATAAAATATTACATTAGAACTCATTCAATCACTCATTCAAAATGTAACTTGGACGGCTAAATTCAACACACATACATGCTCCATAGTTTAATCCCGTCACGTCAATTAAATGCAAGGAACTTAGATTAAATGTTTCTACATTATGATTATGTAAAAATAAATTATTGCAATTTCTGTAGCAAGTTCCCAAGCTTTGGTTAGCTTGCTGATTGGCCAATTGGTATTTGGCAAGCTTGGCAATGGCAAATTCTATTCTGACATTGACATTTCACTCACCTGTCATCATTGTTGTCACGTAAGTCTATGTTGTCGTTTTCAAATATTTATTTTAAAACAATTTTTGTGAAATGTCGAAAAAATATGAGAAAATCTTTATAACAGTTGGCACAACTAGATTCGATCTACTTTGCGACTATGTTTTGACTGAATCCGTACTTACAGCATTGAAGAATATAGGTTGTAGAGAGATTACTTTTCAAGTCGGCAAAAGTAACGTAAAACCTGGTGTAATTGAGAAGGAGAACGTTAAAATAAACATGTACAGGTTTAAGGACTCCATTCATGAGGATATAAGAAGCGCAGACTTGGTTATTAGTCATGCTGGGGCAGGCAGCTGTCTAGAAACTTTGGAAGCAAATAAACCATTGTTGGTTGTTGTAAATGAAGACCTAATGGATAATCATCAACTGGAACTAGCTGAACAACTTCAAATCGACTCTCATTTATATTACTGCACATGTGATACAATAATAAGCACACTAAGCATGGTAGATTTCAGTTTGCTAACTCCATTCCCAAAAGCAAATTCATCACTTTTTGTGAATTATTTGGATAGTGTGTTTAAAATTGACAACTGACGTGTTGTGAAATCTTCCAATTTTCTATTTCATCCCAAGTTCTCTGAAATGGTTTATTCTTTTCTTATTCTGGCTACAGTCTCAATTTTAGGTACTCACGGCTACACATCAAGGTATACATTTCCAACTTTAGCTGACCTCGCATTGTATAGATTTTTCATATGATGAGAAGTCAGCTTATACTGGAAATGTATAGTTTACTTGGACAAGAATAAGAAAAATACAACCAAATTAAAAATTATTTGCAATATCATAATAGTTGGACATACTGCAAATACAAAAAAAAAAAATTGCTATCCAGCTGCATCCAGGTACAACTGGAAACCAACCCCGATATAATTGGTAAGAGGCTAAGCATATGATGAACTATGAATTCAGCATATGTTCCTATGCCCCTCACATAGAAACTTAGGGTAAGGCTAAGCAGATGATGAACCATGAATTCTGCGTACAATCCTAGGCCCCCTAGTGTAGAAATTTTAGCCAGTTACCAACAGTCAAAATGTATTGGACAGCAATTTTTTTCATTATCCCACAAACAATTTCAATGCAGGGTCATAATTATGTACTGAATTCATAGTAAAAGGACATGTGTGTTGATGTTCCTGCTGCCCTGCATATCCATATTTTGCACGTAGGATGTTTATAAAACTACACACACTGGGTTATAAGTGAAATTGAATATAAAATAAATTCTTTTCTACAGTATAATTTAATTTTATTGGAAAAATACAGATCATTTACAAGGCTCAAAACATCAGAAGTCATAAATAATTATTAGTTTCCAGGAAATTATGAAAATAATAGGACAAAACTAAACTTATAAATGTTTATTATGAATAATTTAGACTAATTTCTTGGCTTCAAAGAAGCTCTTGAGATGTCTCATCTGCCAGTAGCCGATGCCGACAAGCACTCCAGTCTGGAGGAGACTCCACCACAGCACACGCTGGTTTGTGCTCTCTGATGTCTGTCTGAATCGCTCCTCACGATGCTGGAACAATAAAGTATACATTTAGAATGAAAACAGTTCAGATGTAAATATAAGAAACCTTACTTCAGGATAAACATATTTCATTTAAATGTAGATAATATTATTTTAATCAATCTTAATATTGAATAAACAACCACTGCACTATCTACACTGTTAGAGATAAGATATGTGGTAGACCCAAAAAAGCTTAAATTCAATAACAGCTAGTACATATTTAGTTTTTATGAACCCACCCTTTGGTAGCTCTGTTCCTTAGTTATCTGGTGTACTTGGTCGAGCAGTTGCCTGATCCTCAGTTGGAGCTCTGTGAGTTTATCCTTGTGAGCTACATTGGCATAGTCCACTGCATGTTCACCAACTTGGATGTCCAGGTGCACCTGTCACACAAGCATGAGAATATTATAGTAACAATATAAATAGCATATTTGTAGTTAATTCACATTGCTTTTGAAGCTCAACCTTTTGGTATTGTTTCAATTATGTAAAATTGGGAAATTCGGAACTTTACACCATCAGGTTGAATAGTAAAAAAAACTTTGCAGACTGTTAAAAAACAATCTGAATAACATTTTTGCATTTGAACCAATAAGTTTCTTGAAATTATTCATGAGTACTTAACTAAAGTATAATATTTGCACAAGTGCTATTAGGTATTTCAATACTCTACAAGTGTTTCATAGATATTGAGATGGCCTTCCAAACTATAAGGAGGGTATAGATTACAACAATCCTTTTAACATGCATCGGACCCCCTTTCTGTGCTAATGACCATAATACTCACTCTTAGTTGTGATCCACTGAACCAAGATGTGCTGTTGGAGTACATGCAGATAACGTGCTCTCCCGGCGTGACCGACGTGAATGATATCATGCCCTCCGAGGAGTAAACACGCGACATCAAAACTTTGTCGTTGGGGTCACGCACCTCCACATGCATACCTATGCCAGGGGTCGAAGGCATAAAACCTCCCGATCTCGGGTCAAATAACTCCACTTTGTAATTCACTGGAAAACAACAAAGATAAGGATTAGACTACATTCTTGCTACTCTATTGTGATTAGAAATGAAAGTCTCAGGCGAACAAGGAAGTTTTACCTATAACAGTAGTATCATCGGGTATTTCTTCTATGAAACATTTTCTCTCGGCTTCTGCTATGTGAAAATATAAAGCTGAAGTCACGTCCAATATGAGAAATAACGCAAATAGCGACGATATTCTGAATAATTCCATTTTTCCAGCCTAAAAGGATCGGCAAAAAACTCAAGATGACATGACACACGTCACCGATATTATAAAACGTCAATATGCCAAGTTTCGGCACAATGAACGTAGATAATTTTAGCATTTAACTGAAAGAATTAATTTTAATTTACTCAAAAATACAATATACATTTTTTTATTTATACATTTTTCATTTTCAAAAATAATATTTGGTTAAATTTTTGTTTTATTTACAGATAAAATAATGAAAATTACTCGCTCACAGAATATACATATTTGCCCTGACGCACAGTGGAACGAATGTATGGGAGCGGTTGGACGTAGACATGTCCGAAAAATAAGAGTAAAATTATGACAAACTAATGATGCCATCTTATTCGATTACTTAATGCCTTCATAAATTGTGGTGATGAATTTCTTCATAACTCCCATATTTCGGGAGTAATTTGAGAAAATGTGAAATTTTACTATGAAAATGAGTGTATCGAGCTCTCTCCCTCCTGATTCCGGGCTTGTTTGAAGTAGCGGTCTCTAATATCGTAATGCTATTACTAAGAGCTATATTTAATACTAAGACACATAGTGCGCCAAATGTGCACTTTCTGGGATAAAAGGAAATGAAAATTAAAAAAAAAAACGTTTTTTCCCCATTTGTATTTACTTTAAACCGCAGACAGACTTATTAAGAGGTCTATAAATATATTATATATATACAGAAATATATATTAACAAAAATATTCACAAGAACTGATGAGAGTATGACTTTTAAGTAAGTTGATAATAAATTACCTAGTTTCATTAAAAGTACAATAAATAATTAAGATGTAAGCTCTAATTTACTAAGTTACACATTTTAAAACAATAACATCATTTAATTATCTTCGTCATCATCAATTAATTCAAATTCAGAATCGATGTCCGCTAAATCATTTATGTTAACAAATTCGATATCACTTTTCTCAGAATCCGTAAGCTCATAAAATTCCTTAAAAGAAGATTTTTTTACAAACTTATTTCCTTTTGGACGGATACTTGTAACAAGTGGATCAGAAGACAGTAAAAGATTGTGCATAATATCTTCATTGCATGAGATACTGCTATGCTTTCGAGAATGCCCCTCTCTATATTTTCTAAAATCTTTATTTCTAGCCTCAGATGCCTCTTCGGATAGAAAACCAATGGGCACAATTGACATGTTCTGAACTATGTCTGGCCCATGCATTAAAATTTTATGAAGTGAAGAAGGCATATAATACCATGGGTATAACTCCACGTAAAGCTTAGCAGTATCAAAGCAGAACTCTCGGAATTTAGTTACGTTGATCTTCTCTCCTGATGAAATACACTGCAAGATCACACAGATTTTTCTTAAAAGCATAGCATCTATTCCGGTCAGTTCAGCAGATTTAGTGTAGTTTTCAAAAAATCTCCTTGCCGAGTTGCCATTGTTGGTGGATCCACTGCCTTGTTTCACAACATCGAGAAGTAAGCCCGTTTCTCTTCTTACAGCCTCTTGAACTCTTTTCTTCCTGTCATCAACTTGCCTTTTTGCTATATCACCCCTTACTTGCCATGATTTTATGTCTAATTTGTAGGAAATGTGTAATAAGCATTCCATTGAGCGAATCCAAGCGTGAAGGGTGCTTAAGCTATATTTATACATGTCCTCGTTTGCGTGTTTATCTTTGATTAACTCTAAATTATTCATTTCTTTAGGACAAGCCTTGCATATGTCACACACTGAAGCTGCTGTATTGGATATAATGGAATGAATTTTACCATCAATCATTGTCAACAGCAGTTGGTGTTTGACACTAATTCCATCAGTGATGGTGGATGGAGTTAAGGCTTCAATCTCTGCTTCGATTTCAGCCATCTCTCTCTGCACATTTTCTTTGGTTTCCTTTATAAACTTAAACAATATTGGCCGGCAAAATGAAGTGGAAGATGGTCGCTCGTTTTCCCAAATTGTTACACCTTTTGAGACGAGCCGCAGTGGTACAAGACTAATCATAAAATTACTAGCAAGATCGATTTGCTCATCTTCACTCGCCCTTTGATGATAAATGCTTTGGCTAGATGATCCGTCAAAACCCCATTTGCTGGTCAATACGAGCTGTTGATTGGGATCAACAGGGGTTTCTAACGACCTAATAAGTCTTCTTGAGGTTAAATCCATCAAGGCTTGTAATTTGATTTTTGCAGAGCTCTCTGTAACTGTGAGATCTTCTTTGGCCGGATAGCACTTAATTTTTTCTTTAACCAACATGTAGTAACTCGGGTATTGAAGAGCTCCTTCTTGAGTGTTGAAATCCCGAAGAGTGTTATAGCGCCATTTCGATAAGTTCATCGATACATAAAGAGCCAATGCCTTCAAAGGGGATATTTCCCGTACCTGAATTGATTTACCTTCAATGAAGGCTTTGATTTTTGAGGCCTCTTCTGGATTCTCCGTCAAGTATTTCATAACATAAGCTGTATCGCTTTGTCCTGCCTTTTGAAGCGCCCTTTCGGCCGAAAACATAATTTCAGCGCTGCTACTGCTGCATGAAAGACTATCTTCAGTGCGTCTTCTTTTTTGCCGGTTACTAAGGTCCTCAAAAGATTTACGAGGACTAGGATGTGTACAAGTTGAAGTATCAGATTTAGCAGGAGAAATTATGGGCTCGATGACGTCACTTATATTTTCTGTAGAAGGTTCCATATTTTCATTCTGTAATTCCGGCCATTGAATTGCAGCCTGTAGCCAAATCTCATGTTTCTTCCGAAACTTATCTGTGCTTCTTCCAGACTGTGTCCATTTTGCATAAATGCGGTAGCAAAATCGACGACACCAGTCTTTTAAACTTGTTTCAGCACTTTCACATAACTGAACACAACTGTTATCTTTTAAAACACTGAACAAATAGTTAAAGTCGCGTAAATCTTTATGTGCGCGTGCGCATAAAGCAACGTGAATATCAAGATTTGTATTAAAATTTGGAAAATACATTGCGAGATTAGCTTGGATACAACGAGGTGTAAATCAACACTGATTTTAAAGTTACTAATAGTGACCTATTTATATAAAATCCAGGTATCCCAGGTATCCTTTGTTAAATATTGCAAGGTAATTAGTTATTGTGATAATTAGTAAATGATGCATGCTAAATTAGTGTATTAAGAGCCATTTAGTAATTAAATAATAGCAATGTTCTTATCAGTAATCATTAGTGCATCAGTTTTATATGTAAACCTTAAGTCCCTAATTATATATCCTAATTAGCTTATATCTTCTCTAATTGGCTGCTCAGAAATGTTATTGTAATAAGGTAAACCTTTAGAAAAACGGTTTTAATCAACAAAATAAACAAAAAATAAAAAAATTGTGTTATAAAATAAACATCACTCTTTATCCCAGAAAGTGCACATTTGGCGCACTATGTGTCTTAGTATTAAATATAGCTCTTAGTATTAGCATTATGATATTAGAGACCGCTACTTGAAACAAGCCCGGAATCAGGAGGGAGAGAGCTCGATACACTCATTTTCATAGTAAAATTTCACATTTTCTCAAATTACTCCCGAAATATGGGAGTTATGAAGAAATTCATCACCACAAGTTATGAAGGCATTAAGTAATCGAATAAGATGGCATCATTAGTTTGGCATAATTTTACTCTTTTTTTTCGGACATGTCTACGTCCAACCGCTCCCATACATTCGTTCCACTGTGTGACGGGTGCTGTCTTGTCTGTGTGCACTGACATTTACTTGGTGACGTTTATCGAAACGTTTCAAAATGTAAATTCTGCAATTCCAATTTGTGAAAACATGCTGGAAACAAAAACGTTCTAATTATCAACAAAACAATACATTCAAATATTTTTATGTGATAAAAACCGTGTTAACGTGGGCTTTGTAGGTATATAACATTTACTAAGTCAAAAGTTCAAGTGTAGCCATGGATCCATTTATTATTGCTGCTATTATTAGCGCAATTGTTATCGTTGTGCTATCCGTCGCTTTCTTACGTGTTGGATCACCAGCCAAACCCCAAGGTAAATAATTCAAATGCGAATATCTCGCTTACAGTATTGTGAAAATAATCTACAAAAAACAATACTATCCTTCCTCGTCCGCCTACAGTCCTAATGTTGTTGTTTACAATCGATTTATTCTCTTATAGCAGGAGCAAGGCCAAGAGCAGTGGCCCAGAGAGATGGAGGTCCTGGGAGAGTGCAAGCAGTTCGGAATCAAAGAGCTCGGATGAGAGCCAATGGTATGTCAAACAGTGTTAATAACTCATGGGTAAAGTTGCTCATAGAAAGTAAAGATTTTAGAAGTTGATCATACTAAATGAAATGATTAAGTACCAAATTATATTTTGCATTTTGGATGTCTTACAAAATATTATAATTTCTCAGCTGCTCGCCACCAAGCTGCGGCATTTGAAGAAGAGCCAGATGTAGTTGATGAGGCGGAAGAAGAAAATGCACCAGACACACAAAAAGTTGATTTTGAAGACAAGATGGGTGCAAAGGTAATAAAACTATTTAATCACAGAACAGAAATTAAAATAGTTGTTTTTTAATTTTAATTAAAAACAACAACTTTAATTTCTGTTTACAGTAGAATATTATATTCTGAACTACATATAATATTGTAAATCTTTAAAAAAATATTTTCACAGAAAAGGGCAAAACTAGAAGCCAAACTAGAAAAGAAGAAGGCAAGGGAAGCAGAGGAGCAGCACAGAGAGATTAAAAAGAAAAAAGATGAGGAGTTAGAACAAGAGAGAAAGAAGATTGAAGAGAAAGAGCAGGTATGTAAACATAGAATTTATTAGTAACTAGCTTTTGCCCGCGGCTTCGCCCGCGTGGATGTCGGAAATTAACGCAGGTATTTTTCTAAAATAAAAGTAGCCTAAGTTACTCCTTATTACATCAGCTACCTGCCAATAAAAGTCCCGTCAAAATCGGTCCAGCAATTTCAAAGATTAGCCGGAACAAACAGACAGAGAGACAAAAGTTTAATTTTTAGGGTTCCGTTGCCAAATGGCAAAAAACGGAACCCTTATAGATTCGTCATGTCTGTCTGTCCGTCTGTCTGTCTGTCTGTCTGTCTGTCCGTCCGTCCGTATGTCACAGCCACTTTTCTCCGAAACTATTAGAGCTACGCTGTTGAAACTTGGTAAGTAGATGTATTCTGTGAACCGCATCAAGATTTTTACACTAAAATAGAAAAAAAACAATAAATTTTGGGGTTCCCCATACATAGAACTGAAACTCAAAATTTTTTTTTCATCAAACCCATACGTGTGGGGTATCTATGAATAGGTCTTCAAAAATGGTATTGAGGTTTCTTATATCATTTTTTCTAAACTGAATAGTTTGCGCGAGAGACGCTTCCAAAGTGGTAAAATGTGTCCCCCCCCCCCCCCCGTAACTTCTAAAATAAGAGAATGATAAAACTAAAAAAAATATATGATGTAAATTAGCATATAAACTACCACCGAAAATTGGTTTGAACGAGATCGAGCAAGTAGTTTTTTTTTTAAAACGTCATAAATCGTAAACCGCAATTTACCGTTCATTCAATCAGCTGAAATATAAAAATTAAAAAAAAACATTTATTTTCATAACCATAAACCTTATGCATAAACCGAGAATACCTACAGGTTTGTACGGAACCCTCGGTGCGCGAGTCCGACTCGCACTTCGCCGGTTTTTTTTATTTTGTGTAAGTAGGTACCGTATTTCCTTTCATATGCATTTAGCGAAAAGCTGTTAATTTGAAATTACAAACAGACACTTCAGTTTTATTTATTTGTATAGATAACCCACATAGATGCCCCACCCTTAAACACTACACAGGGATAGTTTGAAACTGACCGTCTAACAGTCAAAAACATGGTATATACATAACTGGCTTTTGTCAGCAGATTCGCCCACTTCTTATACAATTAAACCTTCCTCTTGAATCACTTTGTCTATTGTTAAAAACTGCATTAAAACCCATTACGTAGGTAGTTTAAAAGATTTAGTATACAAACATGAAATAACACTTCATTTTATACTGTGTAAAGATACCGAGGGTCATGTGTGGCAGACACATAGATGCACAACCTTGTACCATAGATTCAGCAGATAATTCTGGACTACCTGCATTGAAGTTTATAATTGGTTAAGTATTACAATAAATGAGCTGTTCCATACATTATTTATTAGTATGAAAAAAATTTAATGGGGTCTAAAATCATGGGTTGAATTCTTGGTGCTTCCCTTTTCATCGTAGGTATATAGAAATAGTGAATACACATTGTAATCTCAATCTTGACCTCATCATGATGAATTTGTACTAGAGATAGAGGTGAGAGGTCTTTGTAATATTATCACACAGAATATAGAGGACTAGGGTATTCTATTGTATGTCATAACTTTGTTCATTCTGTGTGGTGCTAGACATAAAGAATAGCATGAAGCAAGAACAGAACAAATGGGGTGGCCATTTGTTCCTGTGGGTATTGTAAAAGTGCGACTAATTTACTAAAGAATGGGCAGCAGCATTCTCTATGCATTTTACCATCATACTGAGATCGCTAACCCGTCTGCCAAGCGTAGCGATTATGTCAACCACCTAAAGGCAATGGAATCTTTTGGCAGAAATTATTGAATATATTAGTTGATAATCAATCTTGTGGTATTACAACTCTCTCTAGTGACGTACAATGTCTCTAGTTATTATAATTTAAGCCCTTTCTCTTTTAGGAAGAAGAACGCCAGCGAGAGGAGGCCGAGCGTAAGGTAGAGGAAGAACGCAAAAAGCGAGAACAAGAAGAATATGAAGCTTTGAAAGCAGCTTTCACAGTGGAAGGTGAGGGCTTCGACGAAAATGATGAACAGGAGAAAGAAAACTTGCTGAAAGACTTTATTGACTACATAAAGGTAAAAACGAGATTTGCATCTATCGTGCAATTGGATATTGTTTACTTTCTTTGAATTATAGGTAGAGTAGAAGGCAACTGAGCAACCAGGTGCTGACTACAGGTTAATACTTATATCATTTTGAAATGGGAGTTCAAAATCATACTATTTCGAGTTTAAATTAGAATTTAAGACTTCCTGTATATGTCACTGGAGCCGCATTGTGAATGAATATCATGCATAGGCTGCATCACAAAAACAAGACAAATTAACTTATTATCAAAAAATTAAACTTAATATCATAACATACCATCATGACTTGTTTCCCCGAAGGGTTGGGCAGAGGTTTATTTATTTATAGGTGTACCTATAGTACACCCACATTTCGCCTGTTAAGTTTTTGAGTCCCATGTAATAGGGGGCGAGCCTATTGCCATCAACCGGGCAAAAATCCAGACTCCGGGCTGCTACTGAGAAATTCCAGATGGAAAAACACAATAACACTTTGCCCGACCTGGGAATCGAACCGAATCGGACCTCAAGCTCAGAGGTAGCGCTTGCTACCACTAGACTAACGAGGTAGTCATTACAGTTTTATTGGCAATTCTTCAGTGAACTGTGTTTGTTGCTTTACTATGTAAAAGTCGACAGCAATACAGTGTACATGCGGTATACACTATCATGAAGTCTTGCCTTTTGAATACACTATCATGTGAAAAAAAATCCAAGGGAAAATTAATTTGATTATTTTGCTTTTAAGATCTATTAACTGCCTATCTAATGTTTTGAATCGAAATAATGAAAGTTAATCATTATTTTCAGGCCCAGAAAGTTGTCCTACTTGAAGACTTGGCTGCTCATTTCAAATTGAAGACACAAGCTGCCATTGACAGGATAGCAGATTTGCAAGCATCTGGTGAACTTACTGGTGTCATAGACGACAGGGGAAAATTCATTTACATATCACAGAAAGAGCTAGAAGATGTAGCTAAGTTCATAAGACAAAGGGGTAGAGTGTCCATAACAGATTTAGCAGAATCTAGTAATGATTTGATCAACTTAAATCCTGTAACGGTGCCCTAGTCATGTTTTTTGATGCTATATAAAAGTACCAGTTTTTTTTTTTGTTTTGTTCATTTGTTTACTATGTATAGGTGTAATATAAAGAAAAAATTATTGAATACAAACATTTATTTTAAAAATGAAAAAGTACATGCATTATTATTCTGTTATTTCATATCCAAACATATCTCTTCCTTTCTCAATTAGCAGCAGTGATGACTCCTTGATCCTCTCCAATACTTCCATGAGCTTGCTTTTAGTAAATACTTTGTACAGACATCTATTTTCCCCAGCAATAAGGTCGCTCAATTTCACTGCTTCCTTGTGATTTTCAATGTCCTCATTGCTTTGTAATATCTTGAGGATTAAAATAACAATTTCAGGAATACAGAGGCGTCTCAAAGTCTCCAACTGTTTGGTTCTTTCTTGTTTTTCATCATCATTGAACTTTTCTGATATAGTACTATCATTTTCATCTTGAAGCCACCCCCCAGGGAATAATAATACATTGAAAAGCAAATTTTTGGTGTGTTTTGCTTGATGTAACACAGCATTCAGCCAACGGGCTTTTTGCTGTTCCACTTGAGCACATCGCTGTTCATGGTGCACTTTGTCAGAGAATGATGCATCAGGAGCAAGTGGTTCTATATCTTTAGGTTGGCCACTTATAAAGTGTCTGTACCAAGTTGCAAACCCTTCTAGTGCTTCCAAATATGCCTTCAAACACAGATGTTCCCTCAGTTCAGCAGAATTTGCAGATATTTTGTTCACAAAATCTGGAAACATTTTGTTCACATTTATGACACATGCTAAAGCGGCATCCGTATTGCCAATGAAAATAAATGTTCGTATCATAGCATTACTCAGCCACAGGGCTTCCTCAACTTGGTTTGATATGAGAGATAACCACTCTAGGGATGATATAACTTTCTGGATCAATGTTTTATCCTTTTCAACAGCTGTGGTTTGGGTAAATGTCAAGTCCAAATTACCATAGCCTTGTTGTATATCTGTGATTGCTTTTTTTATGGCAACTCTAGCTGATGCTGCTACATCAATGCCAGCATTGAGTCCTGCTTTAACAACTCCCTCCCTGTACTCACTCTTGTGTATATGATCCATGAGCTCTGCATAGAGTACAATTTGTCTGGCAACTGGCACAGTTGAGGTATAATACGCTATAAGCTCTGGACATTCCACTGAACCATCAATTAATTTGCTAACAAGTTCTGTGACATATTTTTCCAAAATTTTATCTCCAATGTCATGTTGAGGATCTTTACCCATTTGTCTTAACACTAATATGAGATGTGCCAAGAATCTAACAAATCTATCATCGCAGTTTTCAATCCATTGTAAAGAATCTTGCATGATGGCTCTAACATGGCCAAGCATCAGATGACGCTGAGTAGTTTGGTATAATGATTTCTTTTTACCATCCATCAGAGCATTTACAGCACTGAAAATCTGTTGTAAAGTCAATTCTTCAGGCTGAAGTTCAGACTGTAGGAGTTCTAGAACATCAGATGGAGTAGTATTAGCATCAACTGTAGCATGGTGCTCATGTAAGAACTTATCAACTCGTGCTTCAATTTGAGCTCTTAAATGAGCCCAAAGTAAATCTTCCCAACTACCTTGGCAAGCTGGTAGTGTACTGGCTAAATGACCACATAAAACTCCAATAGTGGCTCTATAATAAATATTCTCTGCTGTATTATTAGCCAGTCCCAAAGAACACCATTTCCATAAATCTCTTGAAGGATTACCAGCTATTTCTATAGCAGAATTAGGATCTTCTTTTGGCAAATAATGAAGTAACATCCAACCTTGTAAAACAGCTCCACGCCATGCTTGTCCAGCACTTATGCATAAGGAAACTGCTTCTTTGAACTTGCCACACCTTACTTCTGTGAATATTCTTTTGCACAAATCATTATCTTCTTTTTGATCATCTGAATGAATAA
Organism: Aporophyla lueneburgensis; assembly: GCA_932294355.1. NCBI lineage: Eukaryota > Metazoa > Arthropoda > Insecta > Lepidoptera > Noctuidae > Aporophyla > Aporophyla lueneburgensis. The sequence goes on along the minus strand of OW028750.1, from coordinate 26,213,774 downwards.
TTTTTTTTTGACGTCTTGGAGCATCAGGATCCATGCAAGTGACCATAGCTTTGCTCTTCTCTTTATTAAACAAACTAGTCCCAAGTAACAATTGATGTAAAGTATTTCCCCAGTGTATGTTGTTACTAATTATTGGCGCCGAGGTCTTTGTAGCTTCTTCTTGGTAAGCTGCAGTAGCTTCTAACCAGTCAACAAGCAGTTGTAACAGTCTCAGTTCAGAATCACTCCTAAACAAAGCACTAACCAGTGTTTGCTGCGATAGTGTAGTTTCAGTAATTAAACTGTCCAATGATTCAGGATGCTCAGTTATGGAATCAGCATATAAACAGTGCAGCAGCTTCCATGTATTTGCCTCCTCAGCCAGCCAATAGTTTTGGGCATTGTATCTATTCCATGGCTCAACTAATTCCAGAGAATCACAACATACTTGTGCTAACCTAGCTAATGTGTCTAACACATCACTTGGACGACTCGTTTGTATAATCTCAAAGAAAGCTTCGCTTAAACCTTCATAGGTGACCCCATTGTTGACTATTATCGAGGATTCATCTAAAACTTGTCTAAGACTTGTGTCGTTAAGATTTTTAAATATGGATGTTTCATTCAATATCGGCGACAGGTTCAGGGTGTCTTCTCTTGGCAAAAACTGTCTGTTTCTTCTATTCTTTAATGGTGTAAACTGAGTTGAATGCAGCTGGTGACTTCTATCGAAACTTTTAGACATTTTGAATAATACTAAACTCCAATTTAATCTGAAGTATTCTGACCGATCGTGCGCGCCGAACTTTGACGGTTCGAAAGCATTTTTTGTTTTTTGTAACTGACTGTGACTTGATAATGACAGCTATCACATCTTACAGATACGTTCTAAAGTATATCATATTCTCAACAGTCAATCTAAAGCAAAATCTTGATAACAAAAATAAAATATCCAAAGATGTAAATAAATATTACTATTGATTTAGTATCATTCATTTCTACAAACTAGCGATGAATTTTAAGTTAGCACTAATTGTATAATTACTTTTAAAATATCTCAATATAAGGTCTTGGAACGTTTGCCTGGGCACTTTGCGGAAGTAGGTCCTAGATTTAGAAAATTTAAAGAAAAAAGTAACTTACTAAAGACCAGAAGTGAAACTTATACTATTTTCTTCCCAATTTCAGTACTTTGATAAGTATCAAAGTCCCTTTAATTTATCCATCCTACTCATAGGTACTTTTCTTTTCTTCTCTTTCCCTCATTCCCTCTCTAGACGTCGTTGCGTGTAAAGGTAAGAGTAAATAAATAAAAATAAAATTTAAACCTAATATACTGCAGGTTTTCCCATTTCAATTATTATTTTATCTAGACTTTTATGCAAGTTTATGTATTTCCATAGTTTTACAGAAACTTAATTTTATTTGTAAGTATTTTCTTTTCTAAATTGTTAATATATCACTATTTCGGAGTTTTCATTCCTCTAAACTTATTAAAAGCTACGCATTTATAGTAGGTATTCGTCTAGTTATTCACATTAGAATAAACCCCAGCTTTCTGCTGGGTATTGAAGTAGGTACCTATAGTATCTTCATTCTTCAGTTTGAATTCATATGCTCAATTTGTCCATCCAAAGCACTAGAAAATCAAATGAATAGGACAAACTTAATTTCAACACGTAAATAAGAAATAAATTCAACAATTTTTGTTCACATGGTAGGTAACTATACCTACAGTATGGAGTACTCCAACAGTAGGTAGCTTAAAAATCTTATAATCTACTAAGATAATGATGGAATCACACAGTAAAATTAAATAAAGACTTACAGCTAAATAAAAATAGCATTGCAAGAACTCTTACAACTGTCCAGTATTAGATTGGTTTAGAAAATAATAAATATTTGATTAATTTTGGAACACCTGTGCAAGAACCGCAAAGAATAACTTGTATTTTTTTATTTACTTACCACTATTGCAAGTTTGGCCTAACCATTAATATGTCACAGAAATAAAAAAACATATTTTATGCTCGGTTTAGAAAACATTATTTTGACTTCAGTGATATTTTTTGTATGTGAAAGAATTTTCTGTATCGTATTATTTTCACATATTTATATTAAAATCTTACATTTATGTATTGTAATGAATACAACAGTTTCTTCCTAAAGTTAGCTACTTCTTAAATCTTATTCAAATTAGTACCTAATGTTTTTACATATCAAACAGCAAATTGACCTTGTTCTCCTACTAGAACTCTTTTTATTTTATATTAGAGAAACTACAAAGGAAATACAATTGTGTTTCTTCTTGAGTTAAATCAATATACTTAAAACATTTGAATAGCTAGACATTACTTCTGTACTCAGTGGTAGACAAGTAGCCATGGAATTGATACTAAGAGACCATTAGGTCATCTGATCCCATATAAAAACATCTTGTGAGTTTCCAATATGTAAATAAAATGTACTACCTATGCATGTTTTTGTGATATTAACATGCCTTGCATGGTTCTAAGCAGCTTAGTAACAGTAAAAAGTGAATATATTTGTTGTCTCCCAATACAGCAATTTTTAGTTCTAGTCATGAAGGTTTTAAGACTACATCAGGTGTCTTGGAGTTCCAGACTAGGTGTACCTAAGGGTGTTGAAATTAGCAAATAAGTGTAATGTGACCATGTTATTATTTGTACAAAAATAGATTTTTGTTTTTAAGTTATTGACACTAGTGACATTATTTTTTGCAACTTCTGTGTCAGGCAACTGTCAGTAGGTAGTGAAATTTAGCACTGAAAGCATTATTATTTTATTAATTTATTTTGTTTTAATTGTATAGACTGAATTTATTCAATAACTTCTTTAAATTATAGGGTATAGTAGCTGCTAAATTTTGGTGAGAACAATTGACTTGTTTTACCACAATGTTGAAGTACTACAAACAGCATCAATGTTCACAGTATCTGAGGTAAGAAATTAATTTGGTTTTGCTTTGTATTTAAAGCTCTGATCATTTCTGAAATTAAAATTGCATTTTCTTGGTTTCTTATGGCTGTAGGTATTTTTTGGCATATTCAAAAATGTATGTTAAAATTAACAAAGATAAATTAGCACCCTACTATTGTCTGCACAAGAATCTTTAATATCACAAACTGTAGAGATTCTTTATGTACTTACTACTTTATTTATCAAGATACACCGATTAAAAATGATATGAGTGGTATTTTACCAAATGTTGACCAACAACGCTCGGCTAATATTGGTGCGGAGAATAATATTTTATTAAAAATTTGAGCACATTTCACAAAATTACTATAATAAAACAATACTAAAACTTTAAAAAGTTAACAGCTATTCTAGGTAATTATCACAATATTTTCTTAGGTGAGGGTAGTGGTGGAAATAATTTGTGATGTTTAGACTCCATAAAAACGCATAATTATGAATAGAAATGTTGCTCTAAAATTTCCTAATAAAAGTTTTGTTATTGTGTTAATTACATTACATGTTTGAAGTTGGTTGTAAAGAAAGTCATCAAGAAATGGTTTCAAAATGTTAAGACCGTTTTTACTTTTTGACAAAATATTGTTGTTTGCTGTTGCTGTTTTCGTTATAAGTAAATTGAAATTGAATAAAATCAATATATTGGTACCTATATAAATTGTCACCAATGATAGACCAAGCCAAGAGCTTACAAAAACGCAATGCAGCCTGAGGGATTTTGGTTTAAGATTCATGATTTTCTTACACCTAATGGCATACATCAACAAAGTGGGCCTGATATATCTACTTTGAAAATTATTTTTAGGACCAAAGTACCAAGCAAGTAGATGCTAGGCCGAAAGTAAGTAGCCACAGTACTGTAGGTGCCATGCCATTCAGTATAGCAAGTACAAGTAAGTAAGCTAAACAGTACGCTCGATCTTGACATTTGCTTGACAGCTTGACTGACGAAATTATGGAATAAATAGAAAAATATATTTTCCTAATTTACGGTACAATTTTATTAATTATTTACATTTTCTCGAGATAGTAGTAGTAATAGACAACGGTGGCAATGCAGCTTTGATGATATAAAAATGAACGTTTGTCATTCTCTTATTCATGAATGAACGGTAGTTTGGATAGAACGGAACGTAACGTAAGCCAGTATAAGAAATCGAAGAAAACATGTAATTCACTTGCTTTTAATATTTTTTAGATGTTTTACTTGTCTCTTGATGACTTTAAATATCCTTTATCATTGCTCCGATCAATAATATAACGAAGCTATTGCGAAATATTGTGACATCACAATTTCATCAGAACATTTTCGGCGCACATGTATGATCTGATACGAAACGTTTTGTTATGCTAAAGAAACTGTAGCGTTGAATACCTGGAACGCAGTTAGTGATTTTCATTGGCGACCGGAAGCGCATTATGAACTTTTATAGATATCACTTGATTATTTTATACATTAATCGTATTGCTGTTAACAATTAATTCTGTACACATTTAATGAACTTAAGTTGCACTATTGAATTTTACTGAACGACTTTCTTCTTGTGATGTTTCCACACAGAGACTTTATATTGATTAATAGCGTGGCGGCAAACCCAGTAGTCGTTTGTATACTGCTAAATTATTTTGTATTCCTCGTAAGTAACGCATAATATACAAGTTTTCGAATAAAACGCGTAAATTTTAATCAATTAAATAGTTGTAAGAAAAATAACAACTGTCTAATAATGAAGAACTAATTTGACTTTACCGCGCAAGTACTCATTCAAGGACGCACTAGCTATCTCTTTTGCACAACTCTACGCGAACTAGTCGTGTGCGGCAAAACGTTTCGTCACTGGATATGAGTACCTTACCTACCCAGTTCGCTAGTGTTTTTTGGCCTGGTTCCGCCATTATTACAAAAAAAATCTTCATTGTCATTATTTAGATGCTAGGCATTCAGTGAAACGCGAGTGTAAAGCAGATAAACTTATTATGCTAACCAAACTAGTGTGCGCCGAAAGTGTTTTGGAAGTGTATCATTTCCTGTTTCATATCGTATAGAAACAAGCAACTGCGACCGCTAGTGTACTCTTTTCGTTATCACGTGGGTTAAATTTCGAATTATGCGGCTTTGTGTGTTGAAATTTTCACGTTCCTTATTATTAATTAGTCGACATTGTCAATGTGTTGTGTGAATAGAAAAAAACCGGTTCATAACCCTTCATAAACGTTGTTTTCAGAAGCGCGCCGAGGCGCTGTTGGCCCGCCGCCGTTCTTTTCGGCTCTCGATGGAGCCGGCGGGGGACTGATTGCATGGACAATGGTGGCAAAGAGTTTTGTTTTAGTGAAACTGAGTGTAGTGCCAGTGCTGTGAACTCGTTATTAGTGTTACATAAGGACAAAATGAACTGTAGGAGAAGCCCGCCCTGACGCGGCGAGCGCCAGCGTCCGCGGCGGGCGAGGTGCAGGTCATGGCACCAGCATTGTCCATAGCACCCCGAGAGCCGCACATCCACGACTCTATAGTGCTTGGAGAGATAGACAGGCCGCTGTCCCACCGGAGACGGGCGCTCGCGTCCGTCGATAACTTCGCGACACACATGGAGGAAGACGACATGGGGCTTCAGAACCAGCCCAGCCTTGCTAAAGACTCGCAGGAGATGGAGCAGATTTTAGTCGATCTGGGAAACACTGACCTTGAGCCACAAGCAGACTTTCTTCAAGATATAAAAACCCTAGATACTGGTGACGATGCATTGTCTGGTGGTGATGCATTGTCAACTGATGACCCTGAGGCAATATTTCCTCTCTCTGGATTTGATTTGCCAGAAGCTGCTGAGTCAGAGGGTGATGCTATAGAAGAAAAGATAAAAGGAATGCAGATGAGACTGGAAAGACGATGTTCATTCTTACAGAGAAGGTTAAGGATCTTGCAGGCCCGCGCTATTGGTAAGAAAGTATCTGAAGAAGCTGCCCAGTCCTTTGAGAAGTGTACACAGGGTGCCAGAAGAGATACTGGTAGTGGAAGACCAGTGAGTTTGAAAACATTTCTAAAGACTGTAGAAACAACTGCAACCTTACAGGCTAGTGCAGCATCAAGGACAGTGGTTGGTCCTAAGTACTACAACCCTGGTACATCTAAAGGTGATGCATCAAAATCAGCATCTATTGGCATACCGTCTGGCACGCTGACAGGGCTGGAGGACACAGCAGGAGCACTGCGCTCACACCTGGCAGTGGTAAAACATGAGCTGGACTCTGATGCCACTCTGTCATCATCTGGGGCAGAAAGTAACGATGAAGCAGTCACATACAACAATCCAGTACAACAGCAAATGCCAATGTAAGTACTATTATTTATGAATTCTTTAGTTATATTTTCTCAATAATCAATGCTCTAAGAATTGATGACAAACTGTAATTAGACTAAATCCAATGTAAAAGACTGATTATAAATCTGGACGTCTTTTACATTGGATTTAGTAATTAGACTAAATCCAATGTAAAAGACTGATTATAAATCTGGACGTCAAGATGTGACCTGTGTAGCAAGTGATTTGCATCCATAACAATAAAACAAGATGATGCTGTATATCTAGATTTAAATTATCAGTATGTTACATCTAACATGGCCTATCGTGGGGTTATATCTAGGCATTTGTATACAGTTGAATAGTAATTGAATGTGCACTCAGACAGGATGTGGCTTTATTGCTTGAGTGACACTCCTGGTTTCTCGTGAGACAAATACAGCAGCTGCTACTGTATCCTTGGTGCATGTTTCAATATAGAATAAATAAAAAACAGTTTAAATGTGATTTTGTTTGACAATTTTATGTTTTAACATTATTGTCAGGAACAAAATCTGTATTTGGCTCTAAGCTTTTGGTTAAGTTACATTTAAATACAATTTAGTAACTAAATCAATGAACTATAATCAGATTAATATCAATATTCTACTCTAATGCATTAGCTCATAGTTTTTAGTAAGGTATCAATTGATTTTTTTACTTTCACCTGATACTAAGATATTGCATCATTTCATAGCCCTAACTTAATAAGTGAAGATTGTATGTATATTTGGCTGCCAAGCCTAGCTAAAAAGGCAGGCTAACACAATACCTAATTTATAATTAATGCCAATTTAGTTATTTATCAGATTCATATCAGGAACTATGTTGTAATAGGAATGAAACATCTCAAAGATAAAATAGTGCTAATGACCTGTAAGAATCTATTCTAGTAAATAAAAAGATGAAAGTTAGGTTGCCAATAATATATTTTTAGATATTATTTGTTTAAATAAGAAGTTAGTTTTTTTTTTTACTTCAGCATTTAATAAATGGGTGATAGGGGATACTTGACTTTAATTTCACTTTTCAACCGACGAAAAAAAACGGAGGAGGTTATCAATTCGACGCGTATATTTTTTTTTTTTTTTTTTTTATGTATGACCATGCATAACTTTTTACATAGTGGTCCGATTGTGACAATTCTTCTTCTATTGGAAAGGGTATACTCCCAAGGTGGTCCCATATCAATTTGGAAAACAAAATCGAACCCTAAGGGTCGGAAAACAGGGGATGATTGATTTTTCACTCACTGATTGTAATGTATAAACACGCATAACTTTATACAGAGTAGTCCGATTTTGATAATTATTTTTGTGTTGGATAGGGTATATTTTGCCAAGTATTATTAGTACATTAAAGCCACAAAAAAATATAAAATAAAAACTTTTTAACAAAAAATTAAACCGCCGAAAAACTGAAAAGCATAAAATAATACTTAAACCTTAAAATTTTGAGTCGGCGCTGAAAAATCAATGAACAAGGATCACTCAAAGCGCAGACTCATAATTTTAAGGTTTAAGTATTATTTTATGCTTTTCAGTTTTTCGGCGGTTTAATTTTTTGTTAAAAAGTTTTTTTAAAAGAAACTCCATCATTATACTTTTGAATTATAGAATGAGGAAATCTTAAGTAAATAATATTCAATTAAAGGAGTACCCTTAATTGAATAAATGTCTAAACAATATGGTTGTTATCAACTAGACCTAGTCTTTTAATATCTTGTTATTACATTTATAATGTCCTATTCGCCAGATGGCCTATTGTTTTATGTATGGAGAAACATTCAGTAATTCCATGTATGATGTTGTCTTGAAGAATTTCTCCTTATAATTATTTTTTAAAACCTTGTAACTTCAAAACATTCCTTGACAGCACAAGGAGTATTCGTTTTTTATTAGTAACTGCTATCTTATATGCACATATATATATATATTTTATCAACTCCCATCAGTGTCCTTAAGGGGTTGGAAATTGTGGACTACCATACCACTGTACTTTTATTATTTTTTAAGGAAAGACAACAAAGTTTTCCCTCAAATTTATTTATAATACTATGTTCTTTTTAATCACTTGAAATTACTACAGCTAATTTATAAAAATACTTTAGTTAAATACTCAAAATTATGTATACTATATGCAAGTACATTTCATTGCATAGTATAAATGTTGTTCTAATGTTAAACTGTATTACAAAATCATGATAAACTCAAAAAGTATGACCTTTTAAACCTGAGTTAGTATTTTAACTTCTCTTGTTGTGATCTAACAACTGCATAACTATCAAGCTAGTTGAATCTAGTCTATATTCAATACATGAATCTTGATCTCGTCAGTGACGTCATAAGGCATACTTCCAGAAGATCATGAACAGAATGAGTTTCTATTAGACATTTTTTATTTATTTTCTTCCTGGAAGTTATATTTATAGTGCTACTTAAGAAATGAAAATAGAGAAGACATGCTCTTCTAATTTGATACAAATTCTTCAATAAATTGACCATATTTTGCCCATTGTTTCAGTGAGAAGCGTGCAGCATGGATCTGGCAGAGGACTCGCGCGTCAATATCGTCTCGTTGGTGCTGGCTACATGCCCAAGTACAGGAGTTTGAGTACAGGATGCGACAGCATACTGAACTATATAATCAGGTCAGGAAGATTCTACTAAATCCTATTTATACAGCAAAGTTTACCTTTTAACTATTGGTTTGATTTGTTATTATCCTTGATCTTAATTGAATTATTCAAGATAAGAAGTGGATAATGAATCAAACCTGTAGTTTCAGCTATTGAAACAGAAATCAGGATCAACAAATCCACAAAGAGTTTGGCACAGTTGAGTAACACCCAGATTTTGCCAGCAGTTTCCATAATAATCTAGAGACAATAATGAGAATTATGAATAATGAAAGAGCAAGCTAATATTATTTAATAATAGAGTTAGCTGTTTATATCATAGGTGAAAGATTTGTAATGTTTGTTTAGAACTGTAGTCATCCTAATCAGGAGGTCAATGACCGAGGTTTTCACATGTAACTTTGTGAGATAAGCTCCCAAATAACTGTAATTAAAAGTGATATGAGTCATTTGACCTGCCTAGACCTTAACCTCTTTATCACAAGGAAAAATTATGCTAATGTTGAAGTTTAAATGAATATACATATGTAGAGAGAGATTATGCGCATGTATGAAAATAGTATTTACTTTTAATATCTTATCAAATCTGTAGCACAAACATTTAGCTAAAGAAGTTCTGATAAATTATTCAAGTTTTTTCCTAAGAGGGTTCTGTGATTTTGTATCATCCATCACTATTAAATTTAGCTCAGCATTTAGCAGAAGAATATAATAATATTACTATTGGGATCGAATTTATTAGATGAGAGGTCAAAGAACAATACTGAAGTTAATTGTAATATCACTGGGTCAGCTGACGTATGAACAAGTAACATGTTCAAACAAGTTATTACTTACGCGCGCATGTCGGAAATCCAAGGTCACGTATTAACAATGATGTACTGAAGCTAGTTTTTTTTTTAAGTAGACTGGATTTTGCGATAATTTTTTTTTGTTAAATATTTCAATTCTTTTTTTGTTATAAAGCATGCTGATGCAATGCCTTAATTATACTGAACTGTATTTGATCAGTACTTTTCATGTAGACTGATGATTTCCTATGTTCCTTTAAAACCTTTTCTCAAGAAACATAGAAAGTTATACTAAACCCTACCAAACCAAATTGCTCACGACTTCGTTCGTGCGTGGAAGTCTTAAGACATCAAAATGTACTAAAAAGAATACAGGCAATATTAGTCGCTGGTAATGTAGCTTTCTATAGGTGAAAGAGTTTTAAAATCAGTTAAGCATTTTTTGAGTTTTCTCCATTACAAAACAAACACATGCAAAAAATAAATTTTTCTTATTATAAATAATCATTTATACTAGGCTTAAACTCATTCAGAACAGGATCTGGTTGAATAAGAACAAAATTTAGGTGTTTACTAAACAGATTCTACCCTGTTCCAATTTCTTCCATCATCCACATATTAACGCATACAATACCATTGTAGCTCCGCGCTGCGAAAGGCCTTTTGGAGTTCGAAGGCGAGCCAGTGGCCTACGAAGACTCTTTGCCGGGCGCCGAGCTGCCTGACGACCATCCCTCGCGGGAGGTGTGCTCGCGCCTACGTCCGCTCAGAAGAGAGACCTTCAAGAAAAGGAAACTACTTCAGATGCATAACTTGCACATTGCAACGCAAAAGGCCGCGAAGCCGTCGGATATCAGGTTAGCGCTTTTTCAGATTCATACGAAATACAAACCTTTGAGAAACAGTTTGCTGAAACTAATTTTCATTTTTGTTGTGGGTTTCCTGACGATCAATCTGCTTAGTGTTTTCTCAACCATGTTGGGGTCGGCTTCCAGGCTAACCAGGGTAACGCTCTGGGTGGAGCGGAAGGGTGTGTTAGATTTTTACTGATTAGAATCCGCCCGTGTGCCTTCAGTTGCCTATATGCCAGTGCCACGGTAACTCTTTTGAACAGATCTTGCAACCCTGGCAGGCACCGGTCCTAGCGGACTCCTTCAATACTGCTGAGATCCCTTTGAAGCTCGCGTAGTACACTACGCGCCGTCGACACGGTCCTTATCGGGCGGTGAGCTACCCATTGCTCGCCGCCCGCAATCGATTCCCGACGCCCAGGGTGTGTCCTACTGCGGCGGTTAGGGGCGTGAGGGCGCATAGATTGCCTCTCCGACACGCGCTCCGCCTCCTCCTTCGTGGGCATTATTGCTTCGCAGAAGGAGGTGAGGGTTCTCATGCCGTCTCGCTCCGTAGCATGGCTTACACCAGGGCCGGACGCGAGAGGTAGCCACCGCCGATCGCCGGACACGGCGGAGCTCCGCCCAGGCAGGGCCCACCGCCACCGTATGCTCCACCATGTCCTCCAGACGATCCACGCAACGGAACCACCCGGGTGCATTCACCCCCTAAAAAATTTGTATCGTCATTTTTACTGGTGGGAACAAGCATCAGTCATGCGGTGTGTTTAGTGCTAGCACGGATAGTAACGGTGTGCGCGTGTGTACAGATGTGGCTGCGCGCCGGGCCCGGCCGGCTGCGGCGTGTGCACGGGGCGCGCCGAGCCCACGCAGCCCGCCGCGCCGCCCTGCAGCCTGCCGCCGCGCATGCGCCTGGCGGCCGTCGACCCCGGCTTCCATCCCGTGCTCAGCGACATCAAAGGTACCATCTATCACCTGCCACTCGTAACAATCCCTAGCCTAGGATTCCAGGTGGAATGACAAGCTCACTTCTCACTTGTTTTCACGGTGAGATTTCTCCAGAATGGGTAGCTGTAATGAAAATCAGCATTAATACGAATAATAATCGGCCGAATGTTCGGTTAAATTTTACTGAACTGAATATTCGACAGGATTTGGCGCGGCTTAGCGTGTCCTTCAAAAATCCAGTCTGTGCTTGTAGAACACGTTGAAGCGCACTACCCTTCCTCCCACTGAAATTGGTACCCGCGAAGGCTCAGACTGTTATTGCAGTGTACAATTTGCATAGTTGCAGGTCTTACCCTTGTGTTATAAATGATTCATTTTAGATTATCTACCTAAGTATCTTAAAAGGGCCCACTAGTACTTATAATTATGCTACTACATATTATATTCATAGATTTTAATACAATATTATTCAGTTGAATGTTCGGTATTTATACCGAATAATCGGCCGAATACGAATGTTCGTTAAACCTGTCGAATAACGAACAGTAAACAAATATTTGGCCTGTCCCTATTAACCTTTTGACCGCCAGAGTCACGTATAGATGACAAACCAAAACGTACCCAGCACGCCACGGTCACGATACCGTGACAGACTTTTAAACGTAAATAAAACTCATAAAACAACATTGTTTTTATTATTTCCTTTGCTAATTATGTTCCTTGACTCGTCCTAATTTATATTAGTTGAGCTTCTTTCTTTATATTTCATCCGTATTAACATAAGATGGCAAAAACTAACACCAATTATAAAGTTCGAAAAACATAGTGCCCTCAGCGCCACAGTCATCATATCATGACACGTAGTGTTGTAGCTAGCAATCAATATAACAAGAATATCGAATTTGACAGTAACCTACGTTATATTTAATTTCTTTAAATTATTCAACAATAAATAAATAAAACTTTTGACATAGAAGTTTAATGATTCAGGAAACATGAAAATTATTTAAATATGATTAAAATACTGAACTATCTGCTCATTAAATGTCGGTGCTAGTTGATTATCGATAAATCATAATGAGTGTAATGCCCATCTCCATCAACTTTCATATTGTCTGTGCCTGGAGCGCCAGAGTCATCTAATATCGTGACAATCCGATGACGTCACATGTGGTCGATTTGTAAATAGAGCTGTTCCTTTACTTGTATCAGTAGTTTGTTCTCATTACTTTATTATTCTGAAAGACTTTTTTGTGGGTGGGAAATCATTAAATGACGTCTCCCGCTCTGGGAGGAGCGGAAGGGCGTGCATATCAGACTATAGTCATCGGAACATACATCCTTGTTTAACGATACGATTGTGTTATAAGTCATTTGTTTCAAATAAAACTACAAAGTGAAGTTCAGATTTTATAATTAAAAAGAGAATAAAATTCATGTAAAACATTTCAAACAGCTATAAGCTCGGCTGGCGTGTCATAAAATAAACTCGTATCCGATTGAGGTTTGTTTGAATTAAGTTTCATTCGTTTCCGAGGATAATATTGTCCCTTTTGTTCGTATTTATTATAATATTTGTACTTACAAATCTCGAGTACAAAAACTTCGTTTAATGATTAAAATACAAATTCATTTGGTGATTTAAATTTGCTTTCGCCTATTTTCGTCGTATTCTGATAAGTATTTATCTACAGTAAATGGTTTTTTTTTTTTCAACTGAGATATCATCTGTATCTACGTGGCGATGGCGGTACATTAAGGCATTCTTACTGGTTGGTTGTTCTTTCAGAGAAACTTAAATCTCTATAAATAAAAAACCGGCCAAGTGCGAGTCGGACTCGCGCACCGAGGGTTCCGTACAAACCTGTAGGTATTTTCGGTTTAAAAATATATATATTTTTTAATTTTTATATTTCAGTTGATTGAATGTAAGGCAAATTGCGGTTTACGATTTATGACGTTTAAAAAAAAACTACTCACTCGATCTCGTTCAAACCAATTTTCGTTGGTAGTTTACATGGTAATGTACATCATATATTTTTTTTAGTTTTGTCATTCTCTTATTTTAGAAGTTACGGGGGGGGGGGGGGGACACACACATTTTACCACTTTGGAAGTGTCTCTCGCGCAAACTATTCAGTTTAGAAAAAAATGATAATAGAAACCTCATTACCATTTTTGAAGACCTATTCATAGATACCCCACACGTATGGGTTTGATGAAAAAAAACATTTTTGAGTTTCAGTTCTATGTATGGGGAACCCCAAAATTTATTGTTTTTTTTCTATTTTAGTGTAAAAATCTTAATGCGGTTCACAGAATACACCTACTTACCAAGTTTCAACAGCATAGCTTTTATAGTTTCGGAGTAAAATGGCTGTGACATACGGACGGACAGACAGACAGACATGACGAATCTATAAGGGTTCCGTTTTTTGCCATTTGGCAACGGAACCCTAAAAATGAATATTAAATATATTATGGCTCGACTGATTCGTCTAATATTTTTTGTATGGCCTTCGGAAGATTTTAATAATAAAAAAAATCGCTTGGACAATAGTAAAAACAATACTTTTCTTTTTCATATTAAAAAATATACATACGATGCGACGGGATGGGTTGGAGGAGCAATAAATATAAAGCGGATGAAGTCGCGGGCAGAAGCTACTTGTATTAAATAAAAATGCTGCTACTGTATATAAAAAGCGAAACCATTAAAATAAAATAACTCTTATTATTTCGATATTATTCATAAATATCGGATGCGCACCTCTAGTGCAGAGGCGAGCAAATTAAGAAAAGTCGTGCCAGCTACGCCAGTGTCATCCTATCGTGACAAGAATGTACGTCATGATTGACCATAGTGCTGTGATGGTAATGACTTGCTTTTATCGACTGTTGTTTTGAATTGTGGATTTAACGCCGAAACTGTGACACATATCGTATCATTTTTACCATAAAAGACAAAGCGGGATGAAATAAAACTCCTTTATTATACATTCCTAGTATAGTAACCTTTTATTAAAAACATACTATATGTTAAAAAATACGTGGTTAATGCTTTATCGATATAATTTCGATCTCACTACTATTTTGTAGGTATTAAAGGATGAATTCATAGCTTGGCGCTGAGGGCACGATTTTACTTTTTTGTCGTGGCGCTCAAAAGGTTAAGTAAGTAATCACACATGCTATAATGTATTTGTAATACGTATTACATCTAATCAATCAGGTGACAAACTGCATGGAAACTAGATGATTAAAATAAAAGTAAAATAATAATGACAAAACAAAAGAACTTAATGTACACCGTAAAATTGTAAATACCTTTCCATTGCAATATATCTCGCGAGATCATAATCTAATTTATTGTTTATTTCAGATAACAGAAACCCATAACATAAATACCTTCTTAGTACAAACATAAATAATAATTAAATGCTAAAATTACAAGAACAGTATTGTGCACTTGTATCTTACGACGGCCGTAAACGAAATATGCTCTATGATTCTAACGCTAGTATGTATTTTTGTGCAATCTATACGAATAAATAAAACTGAAGTGTCTGTTTGTAATTTCAAAATAATAGCTTTTTTCGTCCGTCTGTTTATTCCGGCTAAAATGGCCAGACCGATTTAGACGGGACTTTTATTGGCAGGTAGCTGATGTAATAAGTAGTAACTTAGGCTACTTTTATTTTAGTAAAATACCAGCGTTAATTTCCGACATCAACGCGGGCGAAGCCGCAGGCAAAAGCTAGTTAATAACATGAGTGGTGTGTGTTTCCAGATGTATCGCCGTCCATCCACATGGCGGCGCTGGCGAGCCGCGCGTGGTTCCGTCCGCGCGTGGGCAAGTCGTGGCGCGGCGCGCACCACGCCGCCAGCTCGTCGCGCGCGCCGCCCGCGCCGCACGCGCCGCACGCGCCGCAACAGTCGCACGCGTCGCATTCGCAACATACCTCACACCATCACACACCAAAGCCACTCAAAAAGCATCCAACACGTGAGTCGCTTTTATATTGTTCAAGTGTCAAAAGTCGTTACTTTTTTAAAGGCTTTTGTTATTTCCTAACCTTTTACAGCTTTCAGTAGAAAGCATACTACTGATAATCCTCTTAAAAAACTAATGTTTTTCAGCACCATTTTATGCAGGAGGCTGGAACATGGACGCGCAACCTGTGAACATGGAAAAATCATGGCCTGAATTTATAATCATAATGGCACGTCGACGTCAACGTTTAAAATTTTATTTATTTTCTATTTGTTAGGGTTTCGAATTTGGAGACGTATGTCAGCGTAGTTTGTGACGTATGACAGCGTAGTTTTCGAAGACAGTTTTTTTTGCTGTCCTGGTGACCATGGCAAGGATAATGGCACAAATTTATGAAAATTTGCATTGTCATCGGTCTTTAACAAGTGTGCAAAGTTTGAATGAAATCTGGTCGTTTAAAGTGAGTCAAAATCGCGCTATAAGGAGACGGTTACAAACAAACGTGCAAGTGAAGCTAATATAAAGCGTGTAAAATAATGACTACTACATTCTATTGTGCAATTAGCTAAATATGCTAAAAGTTCACAGATGTTTGATACATTCTATTATATCATTCTTTCAGGGTTGAAAAGAGGTCGACCGCCACTAACGAAAAAGATAAGGGAGAGAGAAAGAGATGAAGAAACTTCAACATCAGGCCATGAAAGGTGAGTTACGTTATAAAAGATTTCACTTTCATTGTGAAAGTGAAAACTGATCATTTTTGCGTAACGACTAACGGGAGTTAGGCAGTAACTGCTACGTCATTAAACTCTTCGACCTTGACCTAACAAAAGACATAAAGGCGCTTTTTTCACATTCGAGTCTTGTGATTTATGCTATAAAATTGTATATGTATTAAATATTAAATGCTTTATTTAAGACTAGCTTTTGCCAGCGGCTTCGCCCGCGTGGAGGTCGGAAATTATCCCGCGGGAACATACTACCGGGATAAAAAGTAGCCTATGTCCTTTCTCAGGCTCTAAACTATCTGTGTACCAAATTTCATTTAAATAGGTTCAGTAGTTTTAGCAGGAAAGCGAGACAGACAGAGTTACTTTTGCATTTATAATATTAAGTTTAGATAGTTTAGATTGACACTTACGTGAAGCGCTTATGGCAAAATTATAACAGCGTCACTGATCGACAGATCAGGTTACGCTTGCCGCGGTTGATCCTTGGATAGGTGATCATCTTACACACCAAAACTCCTCTGTGCCTCGGAAAGCACATTATGCCATTAGTTTCTGCGGTCATTCGTAGATCTTTGGCAGTCGTTACGAGTTCTCAGAAGCCGGAAAGTCTGAAAATCACGGCTTTTAGTCGTTGTCAAAATTCCCTTACTTTGAAACCAGGAAAGGTTTCACAATAAGGGAATTTACTTATTACAAATGATTTAATCAGGATATACAATAGTTACACTAGTACAACTTTTTTTTAATTTAATGAATTAAAATTAAAAAAATTAAGATTACTTAATTAATTAAATTTTTATTACAATTCCTTCACTAATTAATCGAAAGGAACTTCGTTCCATCCGGGTGTCCCTTGACACCTCAAGTTTATTTTAAAAACACGCGCACGCCGCACGGCTTCCAACTATAGCAAAAAGTGTCGTTACAACTTTTGGTCGTAATTTCTTTCGTCTAGCCCCCTTTCGCAACGCGCGATAAGGATCTTCGTTCCAATAGTTTGTTATTTAGTTGTTGTTTACTTTGACTTTAACTTTGTAAAATGTAAAGTGTGTTGGGTGGTAGGTCGCGCGGGCGCTCCAGCACGGAGTCGCGCTCGTGGCGGCGCCAGTCGTACGACATCGACAACATCGTCATCCCGCAGAGCGTGGCCGCCAACACGCGCCCGCAGATACTCACCTACAAGGAGATCATCACGCCCAAGTTAGTATACAAACACTTTTTAGCCTGAATGCTCGCTACCCATTAGTCTCATCTTGTGGGGGGATCTAATTCGTCAATAACAAATAGTATACTACTATCAAAGTAGGAGCAAATGGGTCATCTTAACCGCCTTTTGGTCTAAGTCAGGCGGATTATATTGTAGAATAAAACCTCTGGGTCTAAAAGGAAAAATATGGCACTAAATTTCGTTTTGCAACATGGGTTCATGGACTGCAAATTATGCCTTACAGAGGTTAAATACTGATGCCGCTTTTTCTTTTCGATTTGCCGATGCAAAATCCCAACAGGCGGCAAGGCTTAGGGTGAGAGAGATACCTGTTATATTATGAAATATTCCAGAACTAGCTTCTATATTGCTTTTTTAATTGAAAAATTATTTTAGCATTGGATAGACCATTTTATCGAGGAAGGCTATAGGCTATATAACATCACGCAGGAGGACCATAAGGACCCAAGCAAGAACTAAAAAGGCGCGAAGTACGGGCGAGCAGGTGATTCGATGCGACGGGATAGGTCAGGGAAGCAAGAAATTTGACGCGGACGAAGTCGCGGGTAGAAGCTGCATAATATTAGTATAGATAAAAAGTTCCTTGTTAAGCTAAGACTGTCTATCCTAAATTAAATGTTCCCAACAAACAAGTTCTTGTTCAAGAATAATATAATGAAACATAAAGGAGTTCAATATTGCTCACAAAGCCCGCATATATCTTCCGACGCGCTGTTATATTAGTCATATGTCGTTACTATTCAATAGGTATTATTCACATAGTGTATTAGACAGGTCTATCTATCTAGTAGCTTTGTAGAACACATTTCAAATTCAAAAGATGTTATTGTTGTATATTTCACCTTCTCTCAAGACGGCTCTTATTTTCGAGTCTTTTTGGACTGATTCATGTATTAAATCGATGCAAACATTACTCATTAAAATTTAAAATGACAAATGTCAGGGCTAATTGCCTATGTTCAACTTAATGGAGTTGAGTTGAACCCTGTTTAGTCGTTGGCTTGTCTTGGAATTACTATTGACGATAAATTACTATGAATGAACCCTTTTTTTTTCTTGTGGGTGGGACATCATCAAATGAAGCTTCCGCTCTAGGCGTAGCTGGAGGACGTGTCAGACTTTTACTGACTAAAACCCACCCGTGTTCCATCAGTTGCATATGCCAGGGACACGGTAACTCTTTCGAACAAATCTCGCTACCCTGGCAGGGGACTATGACCCCTGAGTTTGTTTCGCCATTTCTTCTCATGTCGACTCTAAATAGGTAATAGGTAATAGGTAGAACGGGCTGGTGTCCGCAACTCCACGTCTGAGCGCGTATTTTGCGTACGGGTGGGAAATCGGTTATTCGATCCACCCCAGCTCCTCGAGAAAGGCCAGCAACGCCTTGATGTTGCTGACTATCTCACGTAGGGTACCTGGGTTACCGAAGTACTTGGCCCTGTATGTGGCGATCGCCGGGCAGTTTAGAAGCACGTGCGCTGCTGCCTCGTCGTCCTCAATGCAGGCCCTGCACAGCGGACTGTCTGTAACTCCTATGACAAATAGATGTTTATTAAACGACCCATGGCCAGTTATTGCTGCCGTAACCATACGCAGCTGTCGTTTGTCTAACCGGAGGACCTGTTTAGTGAGGCGGGCATCGATGGTGGGAAGTGCTTCCTTGGCCTGCCTGCACTCACTTTGGTCCACCCATAGCTTACAGTGTAGATCCCTGGTACGTTTTCTTACCAGAGAGCGTAGGAACCCAAAGGGGAGTGGCGCGATGGGTTCTGGTCCCACCGGTGTCATGCTCGATCCCCTTCTGGCCAGTTCATCGGCGGCATCGTTACCTAGGGAACCGCTGTGTCCTTTTATCCATTGAATAGTTATATTATTGAGGCTACCCACCTGGTTGAGGCGCTGGTGGCACTCGTATATTAGCCCAGAGTCAATCGAGTGACTGTCCAGCGCTTGCAGAACAGCCATACTGTCTCAGAGTATGCGGATCGAGTGGTCTTTAACTGCCCTGTCCATAATGGCTGAGGCGGCAAGAGTGATCCCAATGCATTCCGCCTGGAACACTGTATTGTGGACTCCTAATGGTGTGGCTATATGTATGTTGAAGTCCTGCGAGAAGACCCCAGCACCTGTGACACTGTCTGTTTTTGATCCGTCCGTGAAGATGCGCAGCTCAGTGGGGCGCAGACCCTCACACCGGCGATCTTCATGAAGCTGGATTCTGTATTTTTTGTCAAAAATGAACTGTTTGGGTACCCGGTCATTTATAGCCTTGGTGATGGGGAACTCATTGTTGAGTTCCTTAAGTAGCGCGGTGTGTTGTGTGTCTCTCTTTCTCAAGAGGTTGGTTGCGTCCAGACGCGCTGCCGCCATCGTGGCTTCCTGCTGTATGAACAGGTGGAGCGATGGTAGTCCCAGTATGGCGTCCATGGCTGCAGTCGGAGTAGTCCTCATGCAGCCCGTGACCGCCATGCAGGCTAGTCTTTGCATGCGTTGCAGTTTGTTGCAGGCTGTAATAAGCTTGGTGCGGGGCCACCAGACTACGGCCCCGTAGGTGATCATGGGTCGGATCACTGCGGTGTACAGCCAAAGTATGATTTTGGGGGATAGGCCCCACTTCTTACCTATCATTTTCCTGCATTGCCAGAATGTGATGCAGGCCCTGTTTAGTTTGCTGTCTAAATGACTACTCCAGTTTAACTTACTGTCAAGAATGACCCCGAGGTACTTGACTTCGTTGGCCAGCTGAAGTTCTGTATTGAACAATTTCGGTAGGCGGAAGGGGCCTAAAGCTCGCTTATGGGTGAACATGACTAGCTCAGTTTTAGTGGGGTTCACTGAGAGGTCATATTCACTGCACTATCTCTCTACGATACGTAGTGCTTGTTGGGTGAGGTTAAAGATCGTGCTCGTCACCTTCCCTGAGACAAGGATGGCGAGGTCGTCCGCATAACCTATTGTGTAGTAGTGATTGGCATTGAGTCTGGCGATTAACTCGTTAATCACCAAATTCCATAGAAGGGGTGACAGTACCCCTCCCTGGGGGCAGTCTCTGGCAATCATGGCCAGCTGCTGCTCATCCTCTAGGCGAACCACGCGCTTGCTTAGCATGTTTGTGATCCAGTCTATGAGTACCTGTTCAACTCCATGTCTGGAGAGGGCGCTGCTGATGCTGGAGAAATTTGTTTTGTCGAAGGCTCCTTCGATGTCTATGAAGGTACCCAGGCAGGTCCCTTTCTGGTGAATCGCTTCCTCTATCTGGCTAACTACCAGATGAAGTGCCGATTCGGTGGATTTACCTGAGCTATAAGCGTGTTGGTTACCGTGCAGCGGTAGGGTTTTCAGAGCGCCGTCCCTCAGCTCCCTGTCGCACAGCCTTTCCAGGGTTTTTAGCAGGAAAGAAGTCAGGCTGATTGGTCTGTGGGATTTGGCGTTTGTGTAGTCGCCCTTACCTGGTTTAGGGATGAATATTACTTTCACTTCCCTCCATCCTTTGGGAACGTATCTAAAGGCCAGGCACGCTCTCATTAAAGGCACCAGTCTTACTGCGATGAGGGTTCCACCCCACTGTAGTAGGGCGGGGAACACCCCATCTGGTCCGGCGACCTTAAACGGATGGAAGCTCCGGATGGCCCATTGGAGTTTCTCCAACGTGATCACCTTGCTAGCATAAGACCAGTCATTATCTGATGGTGTTTGATTTGCTTCTTGCCAGTCGATTACTTGCGAGAAAATACATCCAGGGAAGTGTGTTTCAATAAGGACGCGTCGCGTTTCTTCTGGCGAGGATGTGAGTGTGTTGTCTGGTTTTCGAAGGGTGGTAGGCCCAGTTGCGGTTTGTTGTGCCAGTATTTTCCTTACCCTGTTTGCTTCCTGGCAGGACTCAATGCTACCAGTGTATTTTCGCCATCCCGAGGTGCTCCTGAACCTGATGCATTTTTTGTAGCAGGATTTGGCTGCGTAGTACTCATCCCAGTCCTCATCCGCACATGTATTCATGGCTCTATTCAGAGCTTTCCTTACCTTCCCGCGTTTTCGCTCCAGATCAGCACCCCACCAGGGCTGTTTGCCCGGTGTACTACGAGGAGTCGTCTCTGGGCAGGCAGTTTGGTAGCTGTCTATTATTGATTTAGTGAGGTATTCAACTTGTACCTCAATCTGTGTAGTGTCCGCAAATAGCGTCGGATCGCATGATGTCGCAAGTCTGGATTCTAGGCTGCGTGTGTAGGTACCACGATCTGTGTTCCGCGGTTTGCGGCGCGGAGCTGCTGGCGGGACAGAGGCCTGGATGTCGAAGCGGATCCATCTGTGGTCGGAGCAGGAAGCTTCCCTGGAGACCTGCCAACCTGTGGTAATTTCCGCCGCGGCCTTTGTTGCCAGAGTGAGATCTATGATTGTGCGGCTTCGTCTGGTTACGAAGGTCGGTTCGGAGCCAGTGTTTAGTAGGGATAGGTTAGTCGAGAATAAGTAATCAACCAAGGCCTTACCCCTTTCGTTTTGCGTGTCCATACCCCACAGCTGGTGATGAGCATTGGCATCAGCACCGATGATGGCTTCCAGCCCGGATCTCTCGCAATGGCTCACGAGGCGAGCGAGGTCATGCGGGGGCGGCGCCTCCGCTTCAGGCATGTAGACCGAAGCGAAGACGATTGCCATCTCCATGGCGCCGTTACGCTGTATAAACAGCTTCACTGCAGAGATGTCTCTGCAACAGAATTCAGTTAGAAGCTGTGTTTTAAGGTTACCTGTGACATAGATACACGACCTGGGTTGGTCGTGATCAGTAGTGACCAGGAGCTTACCTCCAAGATTGGAGAGTCCTTGTATGCGGCCCGCTCTAATCCACGGCTCCTGGATCAGGGCGATGGCCGTGTGTTGAACCTCCAACCACTTCCGGAGCTGAGCCGTTGCGGTCTGACTGTGGTGGAGGTTTGCCTGGAGGATTTTACAATTTGACGAAGAGGACGCCATTGCTGGTCAATTCCTCATCGTCATCCTCCAGGTTGAGCCCGGCAAACAGGCCACCCTCGTCGAAGCCATCCTCCCCCTGGCGCGAAGCCGGGGACAGGGTTATGTCGTCTGATTCCGCGCCCGAAGGAGGGCTAGCGTCCAGGGTGGCGGCAGTTGGAGCAGCCGATTCCGCTGCAGCGGGTTCGGCCACGACTGCCTCCGGGTTGTTTGCTGGGGGAGTCGACTTCCCCGCTGGTCTCTCTGGCTGCTGCGCCAGAGTCTCGGAGATGGTGCCGGTGGCGGGGTCCCATCCCTGGGGGACGTCGGTGAACCTGCCGTTCCTACCTTGGAACTGCAGGTACACCTTCCCTGCCCCCAAAGATAGACGGCGCCCCGCACCCATCAGGGTCGGGATTTGGTCTACCGGGACACCGACTACCACGAACCATGCCGAGGCCTGTTTGTCGGCATGCAGCAGCAACCAGCGCTTTATGTCGACCCAGGGGTTCTGGTAACTGAGAGCACGGCCAATATTGGTCGGCTCTCCGAGGACCCCCTGCTCGTCGGGGATCACGATGCCACATCGTGCCCGTCTTAGGATCTCCGACTGACTCTTGACTACTAACGTTAAGTTAGTAGGGAGAGTTATATCGGAGACTGTTTTCCTTAGCCAGGCTAAGGTGTGGTCGTTCTCGCACCACAGTTTTAGGACACCACCGGCGAATAGCGGCTTTGCGTTGAAAGTCGGCGCCTTGGTGTCCTGTTTGGGGGAGCAGGCCTCGTGTAAGATCTGCTTCTGGATAGCAGCGAGCACCTGGTCCGATACGTCCTTGCTGATCACCCCGGTGCGGTCACAGGTGACCGCTACGTCGAGGGTGGCATTGGCAGCTTGGGCGTAGCTTCTTTGAGCAACCCGTTTGGATTGATCAAGACGCGGCCGCTTATGCTCTCCACGAGGTGTGATGGTCTCGTTGAGAGCTCGCTTAGCCGCGGCCTGATCCTTCCCTCCGGGTTGCTGTGCTTTTACCGGCGCACTGGATGAGGGTCGGCTGGTCGAGGGGCGGTTTAGGCCGGGCTCTGCCTGCGACCGTTTTCCAGCGACAAAGTTTAGCTGCCCGCTACTCGGTTTGACCGAACTAACGGCAGTGGCCTGGTTGTTTTGCGGCCCTTTACCTTGCCTCCTGCGAGCCTGGCGGCGCTCGTTACGCGTCATACGCTGTGCTGTGACAGCTGGAGCGCATGAGGGGTTTGTACAAGGGCAACGGGCTTGTTGAGTTCTTTTACCCTTGCCCTTGCCCCGCTTCTGTACAACCTTCCAGACGCGAGAGATCGCGTCCTCGTGGCTGTCTGTCACCACCTGGTTGGTGGCGTCCTCCTTATGGGAGGAGGCTTGAGGAGCCGCAGATGTGGTAGGGTGTTTCACAGTGCCAGTAATATCTGGCACCGGTGTTAGTTTGGGGAGGGTTGGACCGCCAGCGAAGTAAGACTTCGCCGTGGTCCTCTCCTGGGTTTTGGAAGGGCCGGTACTGGTCCCAGTCAGCGCCGACGCCCTTTGTTTCTTTTGGGACTTGTTTTTGTTGGTCTTGCCTGTAGCTTTCGCCACAGCCAGACCAGCGCCCGCGCTGGTACCCGCGGCGTTGGCTGCAGGGTGACCAGGGGCAAGAGAAGTGCAGGCACCTCTCTTGGGAGCTTCATCGGCTTTCGCCTCCACTCCGGGATGGTTGGTTTTTGTTTTATCATCCATATTAAATGTTGTGAAAAGGATTCGTCTCTCTGGCTCCCACCCTCCATGGAGCCCGCACCTGGGAACGTCTCGCTATGAAAAAGCTCGAACGTTAGGATTACCAGAGAGATATAGGAGCGCAAGGCTGGTTTACAGTGCGACATCGGGTGCTCGATCGGGTTGGCCCCCAACGAGTTGAACAACCCTCACTTACACCGTCAGCATGACCTTTACCTACCGCTTCGGTCATCCGAGGACAACCTCAGCGGACCTCACGCACCTCGCCTGTGGCCCCCTGACGGGACACTGTGGCCATTTCCCTACCCCTGGCTAGTGGGTAGGGCCACCGTTTCGCTTGAAATCCAGACCAAAGGGGGAGTGTTAGTGTTGCCTCACGGACACATAACCACCAGTGCCGTTCGGCTCAGCCCCCCAGGACTCCTTCATCCCCGCTCACGGCGCTCAACTGCGCAGGTCCTAGCGCAGGTGACTGCTTCCTCCTAACTCACCATCAGCTGCTTTTAGTGACAGTCGAGCCCGCCACCACCCAGTCACAGGGTGGTCACGTTTCGGAGTGGAAGGTGGGTAGGTAGGTGTTGTAGGGAGTGAGGGTTTGGGTGGGATTGCGTGAGGAGGGGTAGTTTGGAACAGGAAATGGGGGGGTTATGCGGGAGTGGGGAGGGGAGATGGGGGGGGAAAAGTCGCCTGGCGGTTTCAGTTACGTCTATTTCATAAGGAATTAGACCAAAAACGGGGTGGCAACCTCGTGAAGGTGTATCCGCCAGACTTGCCTTGAGGATCTACACGACTACAGCGCTCTCCCTCAAGACCCCGCCACCCTGCTGCCTCTGAGGGAGGCAGCAGAGTAGGCCTGCATCTATACTACCAAGCAAAGCCAAGCCAAGCGTGTCGTTGTGCAACCGCAAAAGCATAAATACAGACCCCCCCCCCCCCTCGATAAGTCGACTCTAATAAGCTTCTTTTTTTTCTTAATACCTATATGGTGCGTTAAAGAGATTCCGCTATCCTAGGTACAGAATAAACAATTTCATTTCCGTAAACGTTATTATTTGATTTCAGATGGCGAGTGTTAGAGATTCCGGATACGCCGCTAAACAACGGTGTCGGCAAGTACAACCGCATCTCTGTTGAGAGTCACGAGAGTGAGGTAAGACTGTGATTTTAGTTTATTTCAACACAACATTTACAGCGATTTAGAATATGGTACTTACAAAAATTATTAGGGTGTTTTAATGTAAATGTTGACGTTCAAAAGTGTCGTCTATGCGCCTATTTGAAATAAGTGCTTTGACGTTCTTCTCAGCGTGTCGATAGCAATTTAAATATTACCGAAAGACGAAGTGCCGCATCGTTTGTGGAACAGCACCACATTTTACACTCCAGGGCGGAGTCCTCTATGAATCTCCACCTTAGCAGGTTTTCTTTACTTCGGCCTGCCTGAGTCCGGAGCCTATTTAAAGACTTCTAGGAAAGCCAAGGCAACTCGTGTCCAGGTGCTTGACGTTGAATTGCTTTATTTCCACAGGAGGAAGACGTATCAGACGCGGCGGTATCGTTACGTCACACGCGCGCTGAGAGTCGTGAGCGAGCGCGCTATATGCGCAAGCGACGCGCGCGACGCTCCACGCACGAGCACGCGCCGTCCAGCAACGAGCACGCGCCGCACTGCACCTACGAGCACGCCGCGCGCTCGGCGCAGGCAGCCCGCGCGCCGCACGACCACACGAGCGAGCGCGACGCGCAGTACGACGCGCCCGCCGCGGCCCCTCCGCCGCGCGTCTACGAGCCACAACACGAGGCTAGTATCTAAATACTCTCATACTTTTTTTTTTTCTGGATGGGAAATCATCAAATGACTTCTCCCGCTCTGGGCGGAACGGGAGGGCGTGTCAGACTTTTACTGACTAAAACCCACCCGTGTTCCATCAGTTGCCCATGTGCCAGGGTCACGGTATCTCTTTCGAACAATCACGCGACCCCGGCAGACTGTCATGCTTATCATCATTTCAGCCAAAAGATCATAGGCCTCCCCCAAGCACCGCCACTTCGACCGGTTCTGTGCTTCGCGCATCTAACAGATTCCTGCAGCCTTCACCAGGTCATTGGTCTATCTTGTGAGAGGCTTTCCAACGCTACGTCTTCCAGTATGCAGTCGCCACTCCAGAACCTTCCGACCCCATCGGCCATCTGTTCTGCAAGCAATGTGCCTTGCTCACTGCCACTTATGTTTGGCAATTCTTAGGGCTATGTGCTATCTGTGTTTTTATAATGCTTATACGCCAAACTACTGGCGTTTATGATCATTAGGAGTACAGTCATACGAGCATATTTAAACCCTGCGTCCGGTACGCGTGCTGAGGCCAGCAGAGCGCGTCTACACCCGTATTTCGAACACAAAGTGACACGATCACGACGAATGCTTATTTGTTCGATGTTTTAACTGAATATTCCAATCATACATTTTAATTTTTACTTCCTTTTTAAAGGGGAATATCTAAATGCGCGTCAAACAAATTTTTGAACTTTTTAAACTTGTTGGTCAGCGGAAAATTCTCATTCATTCTTTCTGTCTTTCAATTGTTTATCTAGTAACTGTGTATGCTTCTTTCTGTTCAACTGTTTTTACTACTCTATTTAACCGCTCATAACTGGGGCGCGCATCTTATTCTGCCTGTTTAGATCAGTTTTGAATTGCTAAATGTTCGCGGTGAATAAAATTATTTAGTAAAAGTACATACAATTTGTTTTTTTACCACCTTTCAATGAACATCTGAGATGACGACCGCAAAAAATAAATTATTTTTCATCATAGATGTCGTTTTCGAGGGTGTTAAATCCGATAGTAAGGTCAAAATAAAAATCAAAGATGCTTTTATTTTATTTTTTTCACTATGGGTTTCTTTTTAATGTTTTCGAAGGTGCTAAAGCTTCCAAGGTGGCTATCAAATTTTTATCATGGGTGTCGTTTTCATGGCTTTCGAGGGTGCTACAGCTGATAGTGTGGTCAAAATGTAATTCCAAGATGGCGGATGTCAAAATATAAAAAAAAACAATATGGATGTCGGCTTCGTGGTTTTTGAGGGTGCTAACGCCGACAGTGGGTTCCCGTCCGCTATATTGATATATCTGTCACGTACATGCACATGTTTGAGTCTTTTTTTAAAGTTTTTTATGTCATGTGTCCGTGTACCCTTGTCAATTCACAGTTGTTTCTCTTGTGCCAGTGACATTGTAACCCTTCCCTCTAGATTTCATTATTTTCCAGTTTGACAAATCCATATCTAGCCCTTAGCTTTTTTTTTTTTATTTGTCTGCTGGGGAGTTTGTTCCGCCACTTCTTCTTCCCAGCTACAGCACCAGGAAGTGTCGAAGGGTGGGCGTTTTGGGGGGACTGTCTTTTGTAACTTTGACGTTCAAAAAGTGCTGACTCTCAGCCTAGTTTGAATAAATGACTTTTGATTTTGATTTTGATTTTGATTTTGATTTTGTCATCTATATACCTCCCTGGCACCTATCAGCATATTTTCATAATATAACATAGCGCTTATTACTCTCATAACTGATTTCATTTGCCATATGACATTATTTTCATGTTTATATATTTTTTATTATATTCGATTCACAAAATAACCCCACCCGCCTTACTAACGAGCAGGCCGAACTAACGTTAACTGTGAATGTTACTCCAGACAGTGAGACCGTACACGCCGCGCCAGTTCCCGCTGCCCGACGAGACGTACCAGCACATGCTGGCGGCCATGCCCGACGGGTTCTACGCGCCGCCCGCCTCGCCCGCCGTGCCCTCTCCCTCTGCACCGTCGCCCTCCGCGCCGTCGCCCTCCCGCAGCGACTCGTCCAGCACGCTGTCGCCGGCCGAACTTCCCGCCTTCGACGGCGACGACCCCGACGACGTGGAGTGGGACCCGTACGCCCAGCGAGCCGAGCGCCGCAAGACTTCCTTCAGGTGAAGCGCGCGCCAGCTCCACTGGTTACATTGTCTCGAGGACGCGACTCGTGTCCGAACGCACGGTACCGAGTCCCGTTTCGGCTTGTCTGCCCTCGATCCGAGCTATTCCTAGCAGGTGGACGAGAAAAGCTTTAAAGGGCCCATTGCCTACACGTAATAATAGATGTAGTTATTAAATCTGTCTCGCTCGGTCTACTGACTCGTCTGTAGAGATCAGACTATGCGAAGCAGTGTTTCGTCTTTGTATTTAGTTTGGACACAAGCGCTACCATTACATTTTGTGATCATTCTATTGATGTTAGCAAGCATTTTTTTACGGTAAAATTTATAAATAATAATAACTTTTTTCAGTTACTGTAAGCGTAGTATTTTGAAAACAACTGAAGTTGTCACCGGTGATTGTACTTTTATTAAGCTAATTTATTGATATTAACCGGATATTATGATCCAGATCAATAGTTTATCTTTATAATATGTATGTGATTAAAAATTTAAGTTTATTACTTATGTAATTGTAAGGTTTAAAGTTATTGACAATCGGCCTGCGTAAAACTAATAAACAATTGAAAAACATTCAAAATTTAGTTTGGCAAATTAATTCGTGTCCACACAAAATTGCGCGTAAGATACTGTGAGCTGCTACATACAATATTCTTGTAAAAATGTATAGAAATATGATGGAGTAAGTTCATTTAGGATACATATAAAATTTATGTTATGTGCGTGCTATTACTAAGAGCACCCATTGTACAATATAAAACAAATTGCAAAATGCACATACTTGCGGAATAATGGTTGGTGTTTTTATTATAATTATGATAATCTCAAAGCGTAACAGATTTTTGAATGAGGTATCTATTTTTCAGTTGTTGACAGAAAACATTTTTTTTAATAATAATTAATTATTATTGTAAAAAGACAAGCAATAGCTATTTTGATGCAGTTTTCATTTGTAAGTGAACCACTTTACATTCCCTTCAGTTCAAACGATTTGTTAATGTGGATATTAAATTTAATTAGGTTTGCATTGCAATAAAAATGCTGCTATAAACCAATAGAGACAAATATAAACGATCAGTATTTGTTCATCGTAAATATTTGGCTTCATTTAGGTTTCAACTACGCTTTTCTACATTAAAATAAATGCCCAATTGCCGCCAAGCGCTTGTAAATATTCGAGTATTATATTATATTAAATAGGGCACTGATTAGAGACTGGCTATAAAATAATTATTTGAATCTCTGTAAGAGTACGAATTTGATGTTCCAGAATAATAAAACCCTCGTTTTTGCTTCTATGAATAATGTTAATTTTAGTTTGATTTACCATTGGTAATTAAAATTCGCAAATTTTTTTGTTCACACGTTTAAAGATATGTTGCTTTACGTTTTAGAAGATAAATGAATTGTTTGTATCATAGTTAGGTCTTTGAGACAGGAAATGACTGAGTATTAAATTTTAATAAGGTTTGGAGAAAAAAAATAACTTAGTTTTCTGTCACCGACTATTACAAAGTTCTTGTGGTATATGTTTATTTGAAACAATGAAACTATTCTTCTAATTTATCAGAGTGTATGTTGTTGTATAGAGACTACTTGGCTGATTGTATACTTACCTATTATTGTGAAGGTGAATGTAAAATATAAATGAAGTTTGTTCAATTTTCTTGAGAAGCCAAAGTCTTCTGGTTATTTGTAATTAATTAAAATAGTTTAAGTTTTTTTTAAGGTGACTCTGTTCCAAAGAGCGAATTGAGAAATATAGAATTAAATAAACAGTCACCTTTGTTTTACTCATTAGTGCCCCAGTGAAGGTTCGGTTTCGGTCACTAAATCAAGTGTCGGCCGCAGTTTCGAGTTTGGCCAAAACTGGCTGACATATAGACGTAGACTTTATAGTGAATGGTCCCATTTTCAACCCTTTTACAAAGCCCGAAAAAGTGTTTACTTAAAAATTGAAGTCATGTAGGTGCTAAGCAGACGTCTGCTTTTAGTATTAGCGAGTACAGAGATATTCGCTTTCCCGGAAGATGATATAAGCTCTAATTCCGTAAACTCGGAAAAGCGTTGTTGCAGCACCCTGCGGGCGCTTACAGTTGTCGCTGAATCGAGCACTAAAAAACGGCCATAAATGACTAAATGCTAACGGGGTCAAATCTGTCCTTTTGTAAAGGTTAATGTTTCAATCGTCATATTGAAATTGTGACAGTGTTTACACAAAATCTACTATACTTACTTTTTTCTTTGGATAAAGCTTAGGAATAAAAGCAATCTGATCGTTTCAAAATTCTTTTGTTAGAAACCTACGAAAAGCGATAGGTCTCGGAAAATGATGTCAACTCTTACATAATTATTAAGTTTTGGTTACGGCCGAAACAGAAAGAGGAGCCATAGTGTGAGAAATATTGCCTCTTTAGGTTAGAAAATGTTGTTCGAACACTATTATGAGAAATTATAGAAATCAATTTTGAGTGTATACTTTATTCTGCATTTTGCACTACATTAGCAGCATACAAATAGTAAACGTTGACTAGTATGCCTAAAAATTTCAACTACTACATGTAAAATTCATTCCATTGAACATTATAATGTTAATCTTATAGAAATCGGCAGTATATTGACAATCTTATGTGCTTGATATAATATAAACCAACTAGCGTGCACAGTATATAATTAAGATCAAAAAAGATCTTGTGTTTGTAACGTAACATGTATAAAAATACAAAATTGTATAAACGGCAAACAACAAAAACCTAGCGAGTACCTATATAAAGATGAAGGGACTTGATCCTGCATCCCAAGTTATTATAATGTGAGTGATTTCTCTTCGAGATTATTTAATTGGCCAATAACCTGAGATTCGTTTGACAAGAAAATGTAATAGACGCCAATTAAACATATTTTCTTCTGTAGTTTTCTGCTACTGTAATTACCATAATTAAGTACGCAGTATATAGAATACATGACTTATTTGCTAAATAACCATAACTCACCTTATAGTAGTTAATACTTTACAAAATAAACATGGCACTATTTATGCAGCCCTGCACACACTTGAGCGCTAAGAATCCGGAATGTGCGTAATTATACATAAATGCTAATGTTTACTTAGTCTGCAAGTGTGTGCAAAGTATATATTGTTAAGTTTGGTACAAAACGATCATACCACTATTTCGACATTCGTTTCGCAATAACTTATTTTATAATCACAAAATCGCTAAAAATAATACTGTTTCATAAATCATGAATGGTCAGAGCTACACAGCCTTTTATAAAATAAATGCAATATGGAATGTTAATTGTTAAACATACTAACACTACTGGTACATCCGATCGGTCTTATCAATTTAGTTCTACCATAACACTATTGGGAGAGAAAACCATTTTTTTTAAAGAATGCAACATTTAGGCCTTTTTATAAAGACACTCAAAAGTGACTAAAACCACGTTCGGACGGACGTAAATATATCGCGGTGACTAATTCCGACTAATTAGCAACTCCTGACATACAGGTAGACCTAGTTCAGGAGTCAGAGGCTTCAAACAAATTGCTGTAAAAATTGTCAATAAAGAATTACTTACTTTCTAATTTGGGAGAAAACAGATCTCCGATAGGTGCCCTAGTTTTTGAGATATAAATGTGGCCAGACTGGGGATCTCTCCAGATCGGCCACCAATAAACCCTTACAACTTGTGAACCAGTGATTGACTAATTCTGATATTTGGCAACTAATTCAGACTAATTAGCGACTAAATTTGGGAGAAAACTGATCTTCGCTTGTTGCCCTAGTTTTGGAGATTCAAATGGACGAGCTTACTCCAGAGCTTTCTGCAGATCGGCCACCAATAAACCCTTATAACTTTTGGACCAGTGATCGACTAATTCTGATATTTGGCGACTAATTAGCGACAATTTTTTTGTGTTATCAAAATTAAAATCCCCGGTGGTCAAGCCAGTGTTAGTCATAGGAAAGTCGAACAGTGTTTTGTCGCCGTACTGGGATGCACTCTGTTGGATTCTGTGCTCGGTTGAGAGTAAAAATCCAGTGTACTATAAAATCTCGCCACGATAATTTTAACTCCGTGCGAACGTAGTCTAAAACGATTACTTTGAAGGTTTTTGCTCTCAATGGTCCTTGAGTAAGACAAAAGTACGAAGTTACATGTGATGTACCAAACAATACTTCAAAATCTCACAGTTTGCTTACACTAAGTTTCATACATATTTTAAGTATATCGACCGATTACATTATGTACAAATTAGTTAAAATAACTGGGTGGGCTTAACTACTTCCTAAACGTAACTTTGACCCAATCAATGGGCGAGGTGCATCTTTAACTGATGATATTATAGTAACTTCAATCTTAATCATCTATTCAAAAACTCGGAACATCTTCACCGACAATATTACTATACTGTCACCAAATCTTAGCTTTTCCAAAAACAAATGCTTGATAAAGTTAGTTGATATTTCTGGAGAGGTCCTGTATGCGGCGCGCGTTGCACTCTCTACAGTACAGATGGTCGTCGAGCGGGTAGCAGCCGCGGCCCTCCTGTCTGGAACACAGCGAGGTGTCGCAGTCTTCACAGGCGTAGCACGACACGTGGAAGCTCTTGTCGAGAGCCACGATGCGAACCGTTTCCTCCGCACCGGTCTCTGGCACGATCGGCTCACGGCAACGCGCACAACGAGGCGCATACCTAAATTAGAAAACAGAATTAAAACTATAAGGTCTCATAAGATAACGCAAAAGACGAATTGGAACCGTGCCCCTAGTTTCTGAAGTTACATATTGCTTATGTAGGTTTATGTGAAGTGTTTTTATCTCACAAAGGGCGCTTTACTTGTGTTTACCAAGCGTACAAACACTGAAGAATAGTAGCGAAGATTATTAGCGTCCAGTGTCAGCATATAACAGACGCACGCACAATCGTCATTGCCTCGGACGGCACCGAGAGTCCAAGAGCTACTGTACTCACACACACATTCAAAACGTGTTTGTACAATTGGTAAGCACAAGTAAAGCGCGTCGCTTTGCGAGATAAAATATTCTATGATATATTAAAAAATAAAGAATATAATTGATTGTTGTTATAGGTAACTAAAAAATTGAGACTGCTCAAAATAAAAATCAAGTTTTCAGAACTCTTACTGTCCACATGGACAAAATAGGTTCTAAAAACAGGTATCTATACATACAAGACACGAACACAGAAAAATATGGTCTGTTTAATCATTATTCTATCCTTTTCCTACCTTTTATGAAAATCTTCAATACAATGTATGCGGTTGACAGCATCCACTGTGAATGGAATCCCATCAAGACTCTTCTGACACACAACGCAGGTGAAGCACCGTGGGTGGTAGGGCTTGCCTGTCGCCCTCAATATGCGGTCTAGGATAGGGTCGCCGCATACACAGCATTTCTCTAATGTATCCAAGTAGTCTCGTTCACACAGTGCTTTGCCTTGCACTGCATAGAAGGGACGGCCCTAGAAAATGTAAGTAAATAAATACAAAGGCCAAATTGTTTTTCTATAATAGGTACACAGGGGTTGTGGCTAAGTGATAACAGCCATATGGATCGACCGAGTTTAGCTAAACTTGCCCCAGTTGGTCCGTGGATTATTTAAAGATGGTCTGGGTCACCATCTTTAAATATCATGACCCCTCCAGAAACCCCGATATATATTATTATAGTAGTTTGCTAAGTAATGCTACATAATTAACAAATGCTTCCTCTCTCCTAACTCACTTATTTTGCTGTGCCCAACAAGGTCCATAATTATGATCTAATTATATGTGGCATTCCGCGCATAAAGGTACCAGATGTTGGCGTTTAGTTTCCAAGTTATTTGCGTTTTTGTAAAATCGGGTGGAAATATGGCATTTTGTGATTTTTACTGATTATTGTTCTATAACAAATTTGCTACAATTTGATACAATTAACATCTACAGACAACATTTCTAAGCACATTTTTTTTTAAAGGAAATATTTAGTAAAATGGTTCCAGATGTTGGTAGGTCTTATAAAATGTCGATATTTTCATAATTATTATGTTGCGTTTTTGAATTTTAAAACTATTGGTATATTGGCAGTACAGTATTGGTTATGTTAGTGATACATTGATGCATATAATGTGTTGGGATCTATGTGGGAAAATCTATGTAACAAACGAGTAGAATATTGTTTTTTTGTAACCTTAACTTTCAAACTCCATTTTCACGAAACTAGTTTTTTCAGAATTTCAACTTTGGTCTGTTAAAAAAAGTATAAGAATTTTTTTATATTTTTTATTTGTTTATACTTGACTCTTAAATTTAAATTTAAACAGAAATAATTATAATATTGATTACAGAAGGAGATCATTTGACCACCAAATATATATTTTTATAGTTGTTTACGAAGTGCTTATGTTCAAAAATAAATGCATTATGTTATCTCTACTTAGTGTAAAGAAGATCATATGTGGGCACCATATCAATTGGTACAATGGAATGTCTGCAATCTCCTTTGATAAGTTGTTTGTGCTCAGATGCGGAGTATGACTAACTATACAGATAGTTACAGGATAGCTTTAATCAAGGAAGTATTAGACATCCTTTATTATGAATTATCAGATAGTAGAAGACTATGTGATGTAACAAGTCCGTAAATATATTTTAGTGGAAAATCAGATTATCAACATGCTTATTTATTAATAGACATCCTGATTATAGGTAAAAAAATGTCAAGTGTGCCATCAAGGCCTAGGTATTTTTAAAACCAGTTATAATTAAAAATTGAAAATAAATAGAACAAAATTTTATTTTTATACATACTTGCAAATTAATTCCACAATGATGACAACAGAAGCATTTGATGTGATAGATCCTCTCCATAGCAGTACAGCCTGTTGTCTCACCCATGATATTTTCCCCACACTTGTAGCAATTGCCACAGTACAAAGCATCATCAGGCTCCGGAGTAGGTTCCACAGTAGTGCCGACATAACCGCCATATAGCGACGTTCCAGACAGCTGACTGCATGGTCTAGGGTTGATAGGCTCATACAGAGACTCATAAGTAGAAGATGTTTGTGATCCACCATAAGTAGAGAAGTCCTGCGCGTTAACAGACGCAGAGGACGGAGGATACGCGGAGCCAGGCCGCCGCAACTCGCTGTAATTCGATTGAGCACCTAAATCACTGATCCTAGACACTTCCGACCTCGTATCCCGATCTCCGTAAATACTGTCGCCTCCGTAAGCATTACGTTGCATCATAATATTGGAGTAGACATGGTTGGTGCCCCCGGGAGGTAGTACATTGCTGTAAAGCAGAACATCTCCGCTCCGCACTCTGGCCGTGTTCCTCACGATGCAACTCTTCACAGGAACTAAGTTTGAGTATGTAGAACTAGTGCGGCTACTATATTCGAGTCTTGAGGAGTAAGACGGCTCACAGGCAGACTTTACCATACAACTTTGTGGTATTTGAGGCAGAGGCGGCTTATTTTTTTTAGGTGGGATAGATGGTTTCTTCATCGCCGCGTTAATATCATCTTGAAGTTTGGCCTCTAATTCGTTCGCGTATATTCGTAAGTCTGCTAATTGTTTGTCGAGTGTATTCATATCTACGAATTATACTCGCTAATATGTTTAACTTAATTATTTTATTCATAAAATGTCTTAAAAACGTTACGCCCTGATTTATTGTTTGATGCAAAACTGAACTGACAGCTCTTTTTTATCACAATCTGTGGTCTTGCAGGTTTTACGTTTCGTCATACGTAATGAATTTGATTTAAAGTTGCAGCCTTAAGTTTTTTTTAGTGTAACCTCATGCGGCTATCCTATACATAATTTTAATTGGACGATTTTAATGGTTTTTTTTTGTGTGTTTTAGTGGGTTACGGGGTTGTTTTGATTCACAATGGACAAACAGAACATCGTCTGTATGGTCAGGTATTTAGTTCACAATGTCACTCTTCAATCGTCAGTAGTGTTGTACAGCTTGACAAAAAAGAGTCTGGAAAAAATAGCAGGTATGGCCACCCTGTATACTAGGACTAAAAGTGATAAGATACTTGTTGTTTTAATCCACAAACACGAGATCCCGGAAATTCTCATCAGTCAAGATTTCAAGACTTGATAGGCACACAGTATTTTATTTTCATTGTATTTAGTAGATTGCGCATTATTTCACTGGAATAACCTTTTATCTAAGAGTGCCATCATACCTAGGCTGCACTGAAAGTATCGGGAATGGAATATTTCCACTGTTCCTGTCATATTAAAATCTTTTTAATTGAAAACTCCTTGGTTTTAAAAATCGAATACCATTTATTTATTTAATTCCACCGTGTGGTGCCGGACATAAAGAATAACACCACCCCATTTCTTCCCGTGGGTGCCGTAAAAGGCGACTAAGGGACTTACTAGAGAATGAGCAGCAGCATTCTCTATGCATTTTACCACCATACTGCGATCGCCAACCCGCCTGCCAAGCGTGGCGATTATGGCAAAGCCCCCCAAATTGGGGGAGGCCTAAGTCCAGCTGTGGACGTCTTACGGCTGAAATAATGATGATGATGATTTATTTATTTAAAAAAAGATTCTCGGTCTTGTCACAAGGTTTTGTCAAACTTGTTTAGTCGTTGAGAAAATGGAATTGACTCGAGAAAATTCAAGAGCGATGATTTATTATGACTTTCGAAGTGGTTTAACACAAAAACAGTGTGTTGACCGGATGATTTCTGCATTTGGTGATGAAGCCCCATCCAAAACCACAATTTATCGCTGGTTTGCTGAATTTCAACGTGGATGTGTCAAGCTCAGTGATGATCCCCGTCAAGGTCGTCCAAAAACTGCAGTCACTCAAGAAAACGTTGATACTGTGCATAAGCTCATTGAGGAAGATCAACATGTGACATACCGCGAAATTCAGGCAACTTTAGACATTGGCATGAGTCAAATACAAATAATCTTGCATGAACAATTAGGTGTAAAAAAGTTGTTTTCCCGATGGATACCGCATTCGCTCTGTGAAGAGCAAAAAGCGGCTCGCGTTACTTGGTGCGTCAGAACTCTCGAAAGATTCCACGCAGGGTCCTCAAATACTGTATACGACATCGTATCAGGTGACGAATCCTGGATATATGCGTACGAACCCGAAACAAAAAACCAGTCACGAGTTTGGGTGTTCGAAAATGAGTTAAAGCCAACAAAAATTGTTCGTTCACGGAGTGTTGCAAAAAAATGGTGGCCACGTTTGTCTCCAAAACCGGCCATATTGCGACTATTCCTCTGGAGGGACAAAGAACGGTTAATGCAGAATGGTATGCTAGCATTTGTTTGCCACAGGTCGTTTCTGAACTCCGTAAAGAGAACCGCAACCGCCGCATCATCCTCCATCACGACAATGCGAGTTCTCACACCGCGCACAGAACAAAAGAGTTTTTAAAGCAAGAAAACATAGAATTATTAGACCATCCGCCGTACAGCCCAGACCTAAGCCCTAATGATTTCTATACTTTCCCTAAAATAAAGAATAAATTGCGTGGTCAGAGACTTTCATCACCTGAAGAAGCTGTGGACGCCTACAAAACGGCCATTTTGGAGACCCCAACTTCCGAATGGAATGGTTGCTTCAATGATTGGTTCCATCGTATGGAAAAATGTGTCAAATTTTGCGGAGAATACTTCGAAAAGCAATTAATACATTTTTAAATAGTAATGTTGTGTCACTTCCTTGATTCCCGAAATTTTCAGTGCCGCCCTCGTAATAACATAATGAAAACTTATTCAGTTTAAAAATTAATTAAATTACACTCAGGGATTTCCGATTGAACCCAATACACAAGACATAATGTTCAGCAATCGCATTTGCGGCCACCATCTAGGGTATTCACAACCATTCGATGGTTGGTATGCCTGTATCAAATTTGACATGAATGATACTGAACGAATCCTGTTAATGCTGACAGTTTATAGTCGACAAGAAGGCGACTTACAGCTGCTTACTGTCGGAAACTAATCGGAAGTCAGAGAGTACCTATAACAAGTCGCATTCGAAAGGTACGGTACGGGCAATATCGAATAAACTTGAACAGTTGAGTAATCAAGGCGTCAGTTATGTCTATATGGGGTACATAACATTATCACTATTCACATGACAATGAAAATGAAATAACACGCTAAAATTTAGATTTTATTTAAAAAGAAAAACGTGACATAACATCATTCGTGTATTTCTTTTCGGTGCTATGATAGATTTTTTCCATTAACACTGATATGTCAGTTTTACATTTCTTATTTATGAAATCTAAATAGTGTAAAAATCTTTCTTAGACGTTTGCGGCTCCCATTACAACCCGTCTTCTCAAACTAGAGGTAATATATTACGTAGAATAGGCACCTGAAAAATAATAAATATAAATTATAGTTTTTTTACTGTGGTATGCGATAAGAGCATTAACAAAAAATAAAAAAAAATACTTGCCTGTTTCTATAAAGTGTTGAACTTTTTGTCTAATTGCACACAGATCGAAATCGTCTAATTTTTTCTTCCGCCAACTGTTTTGGTGTTTCTCCAGGTGTAGAAAAAATTCTTAATTTTTTTCACCTTCATTAAAAATTTCTCTAATTGTACTGTGAGATTTACCTTGAAAAAAATATAAAGACAATCATATTAATTCCATGTAGGTACATTTTTCAATTTCAAGTATCAAACACCAGGAGTCAACGTACACGCGATTTGTCAAAGTAGAAAACATAACCTCAATAATCTATTAGTAAATAAAACAATAATATGGCTTGAAACTTATAATACCGATAAAACTTAGTATTAGCAAAGAAAAACAATGACTGGCATTGACTAAAAGATAAATTTCTTCGATAAATACCTGTCGTGTCGGCAGTTCTTTCGAAAACATTGTCAATCGGAGACAAAATTTGTTTCGCTTCAGATTCCGCCAAATTCCTTACGAAAACTTGGTTTATCACAGCTCACACCACTACTCCTTAATGTTTTATTCATTTTGTATATGTACAAAAGCATTAATAATTTATAGTTAAT
Source organism: Aporophyla lueneburgensis (assembly GCA_932294355.1). NCBI lineage: Eukaryota > Metazoa > Arthropoda > Insecta > Lepidoptera > Noctuidae > Aporophyla > Aporophyla lueneburgensis. Next base: position 26,174,557 of record OW028750.1, on the reverse strand, counting down.
TAGAAATAAGTAAAATACAACTGGGAACATAACACAATGACAGATTAGCTACTTGTTGATGATAAACAAAGCAGTGAAAAAAAAATAAAAAAAAATATATTTTAGTTCCAATGGTTACCACGACAGACGCTTTTTGCCAAGCTATACAAAAATGCGTTCTAACTGAGAGTTTGTCTCGGTTATATTGCTGAGGAACCCAATGGCAGGCATTCCAGACAGAAGGTTCTTCAGTACCTATTACCTATTGTTTTGTTTTATCAGGTATCAGCCATTTTCCCATGTACTTACTTTCTTATAATGATCAATCATATTTTATTGCAATCGTTAAAATCATAACTCAATTAAGTTACGTGTGAAAAGAAAAAGACCTGTAACTTGTTAGTTTCATTTTTGTGAAGAATGGTGAACTACATAGCGTTAGCTTTTGCACTAGTCCTGCTGGTACGTGTAAAAACTACGGGCCCTCGCCTGTTCTGTTCTGCTTGTATAATTATTATCTGTTATGTAAAAGCCTCTCCGTTTTTTTTTTGTTATCGGGGTGGAAGTCCTCATGGATGTCCTCTGCCCTGGGGTGGACGAAGGGGTCTGTCAGACTTCTATTGACTAAAACCACCCCGTGTTCCCTCGCACACTTGTACCGGGGGCTACGGGGACACTTAAGCATTCTTCAACGCAGCCCTCGGCTGGTGCCGGACTGCCACTGCGGATCCCGTCTGGTCAAGCAGGGGGAGTGCGGTGTTTCATTCCCCCCGCGACGTCTAAGAGGGGCGCACGTGGAACATTACGCGCCACCACCTCGGGTCATATATGATATGGAGCGGCGGACGTCCCCGAGTCCGCCGTCCCTGGACCCATTTAAATACCATGCCGGTAGAGGGCATTATTTGCCCTCTGCCGACGCCCTGTGCGTCTGCTGCGGGCTGGGAGAGCACTCAAAATCTCCCTCTCCCTTTCCGCTGCCTCCTTCTGCGACATGACATTTTCGCAGAAGGAGATCACCGCGTCCCACGACATGTAAATGCCTCTCCTGGCCTAACGCTATGTCCGTCACGGTCATTACTGTGAAGGCACACGGACTGAGACATAACCCCTCCACCCCCCCTTTGGATTCCTGCACCCTAATTGCGAAACGCACAATTTATCAGAATCTGAATGGGATTGAAGATTATTTCTAAACCTAAGATTATTTCTAAATTTGTTCGAATAAATTGTGGCTCAGCAACGTAAATAACGCAATGAATGTTGTTTAACTATGAATATTAAACAAATTCCCACCGATAAAAAATTCCGCAATTACCCCTCTGTAACGTACCGTCGATTGTTACATGATGTCACTAACCAAATATGTTGTTTTGCAGTTAACTGTAGTGTATTCCAATGAGGATGAAGAAGGTAAGTGGATGGCCAGATTTTTGCGTCATGTAAAAATTTATTGCAGATGCAGACACGAATACACGATAGAAAATTATAAAAACATATTTTATCTTTTTTTAGATAAAATGAACGCGATAGAAACACAAGAGGAAGAAGTAAGCAAATAATACCTATCATAAAAATAAAAAATATATTTACTAGCTTTATCCAGCGGCTTTGCCCGCGTATTATACTAAACTTATAAACCACCCTCATGAACCACTTTGTGAATTTATGAAAACCGCAGTAAAATCCGCTAAGTAGTTTATAAGATCTAAGCTTGGTTTTATAATATAAAAATTATCTAGAAATCCATACCCACATGGATGTCTACGCAACCTATGTGTCAAACGATACGATGAATCAACTTACACCGCCATATACCGTGGAATCTCGGTTATCCGGCCCTCAGTTATACGGATTCGCGATTATCCGGACTACGAACCGCTTTATACTTCCAAGTCGAATCCATACATGACATGGACATGAACGGAACTTGCATTAGTAGAAAATGTCTGCTTTGCTTCATACATTCGATTATCGATTACAAATGCCTAACATTTCAAATAATTACGAAGTTTGATAACAATCGGTTTGTTAGTTTCGGGTCCGCAAGGGCTTGCTAGGGTCGCGAGATTTGTTTGAAAGAGTTACCGTGGCCCTGGCATATACGCAACTGAAGAAACACGGGTGGGTTTTAGTTAGTAAAAGTCTGACACGCCTTCCCGCTCGTAGAGCGGGATACGTCATTTGATGATTTCCCAATCACAAAAAAAAAACACTAAACATACATCGTGACACGAGATTTTTATATAAGGTGTATCTATTCATACACGAAATATTTTAAGAGGTACACCTGCATGCGTAGCATGACCACCGTAGAAAGGGGTTTTGTCGACGGACGATTAGACAAAGTAACGTTTCGGATACGGGTACACAGTATGACAGCAGCAAAGTAGAAAAAGTCAACTGCACTTTTGACGTGAAACATCTATAGGCGAGGGTAAACCTAAATTTTGGCGTGGTGAGCGTGGCCACGCACCAGGGGCGTAGCTACCGCCGTATCTGCCGTATAAATTATACGGGGCCCCCGGGCCACGGGGGCCCCCGACGTGCGTAAGCAAAAATTAATACAAATTTCCCAATTTTTTTTTTTTAATTTCTAATAGAGATAAACAATTATCTAAGAACTTCGATGGGACATGAACGCCTGTCAAATCTGTCACTATCGTCGTAAAGACAGAAACTATAGAAAAATAAAGTTATCATCAGCTATAAATGATTAATTAAATCATTTTGCCGAAACAAAAAGCAAGCAGAGTTATTTAATTTGAATTTTTTGCAAAAAAATTTGGAAAGAGTGACAGATAGATAATAATGAAGAGTTAATATATCTTTTAATTTTATGCAAACATTTTTTTTTCTTTTGTGAGAAATCGTTACCCTTCATAAGGGCCCCCAAACAAATTTTTATACGGGGCCCCGCCAAGGCACGCTACACCACTGCCACGCACAGTGGCCCATACTGAAAATTAGTGGACTTAGGCAACAAAGTTTCAATATCGATGCGAGTTTTTTTGATGTGATAATTAACATATTAACCTATAATTAATACGTTATTTTTGATTATACCGTATTTATTTCCTTTCGTAAAGCATGCTTTATAGGTATTACCTTTACAAAATATTTTTTTTGTTTTGCCTTGTGTCGCAGGTTCACTAGGTTCAGCTACACTTCATAAGGTTAACCCTTGGATGGGTGACCAATTAATTTATGTGTGGCGTTTTGTCGCAGGTTCGCTAGGTTAAGCTGTACTTCGCAAGGTCAGCCTTTGGACGGGTGACCATTTACTTTATGTGTGGCGTTTTTTCGCAGGTTCGCAAGGTTAAGCTGCATTTCGCAAGGTCAGCCTTTGGATGGGTGACCATGTAGTTTTTGTTTTGCCTTGTGTCGCAGGCTCGCTAGGTTAAGCTACACTTCTCAAGGTCAGCCTTTGGATGGGTGACCATTTACTTTATGTGTCGCGTTTTGTCGCAGGTTCGCAAGGTTAAGCTGCATTTCGCAAGGTCAGCCTTTGGATGGGTGACCATGTAGTTTTTGTTTTGCCTTGTGTCGCAGGTTCGCTAGGTTAAGCTACACTTCTCAAGGTCAGCCTTTGGATGGGTGACCATTTACTTTATGTGTCGCGTTTTGTCGCAGGTTCGCAAGGTTAAGCTGCATTTCGCAAGGTCAGCCTTTGGATGGGTGACCATGTAGTTTTTGTTTTGCCTTGTGTCGCAGGTTCGCTAGGTTAAGCTACACTTCTCAAGGTCAGCCTTTGGATGGGTGACCATTTACTTTATGTGTGGCGTTTTGTCGCAGGTTCGCAAGGTTAAGCTGTACTTCGCAAGGTCAGCCTTTGGACGGGTGACCATGTAATTTTTGTTTTGCCTTGTCTCGCAGGTTCGCTAGGTTAAGGTATACTTCTCAAGATCAGCCTTTGGATGGGTGACCATTTAGTTTGTGTGGCAAAATCTGTTCACCCAGTCGAAAGTTATGAGGTAACAAACATAAAAAAAATACAGTCGAATTGAGAAACTCCTCCTTTTTTTGAAGTCGGTTAAATATAATTCTGAGTCGAATCATGTCGAAGAGTAAATTTTATAAAAAGTGCAGTTGACTCTTTCTACTTTGCTGCCGTCGTACTGTGTACCCGAAACGTTACTTTATCTATTCTTCCGTCGATAAAACCCTTTTCTACGGTGGTCATGCTACGCGTGCTGCAGGTGGTAAAGAAGCTATAGCAACGAAAAAAAAATTTTTTCTAAGGGTTTTTTAAAAATTTAATATTTATAAATTATTTGACGCACAAAAGAAATACTGGCTCCTTCTTATTCTTTATGGCCTGAGACACCGCGGCCATGCTTGTGCCGTCCGGTCGTCGCCCTCGCAGCGTCAGGCGCCATAGAATTTGGAGTAAAGGTTTTATGCAAAACGTTTCAAGTAGTTTTAAAATTATAATAATTACGAAAATTCAAAAACGCTTAGGTAACATTTTTCTTTTTGCTTCTATAGCTTCTTTACCATCTACAGGAGTACCTACCCCTTAAAATATTTCGTGTCTGAATAGATACACCTTATATATACAACATTAATTTTTGTTTATGCGTAACCCGAAACACGGGTCTAGTATTTTTATGTAAAGAATCTATGAAAAAAATTTCAAAACTGTATCATTAATAATCTCAAAGTTATAAGCTTGATAAGTTACCTGGTTGTCCACGCAAAAACATATGCAGATCACCACAAACAGCTAGTGTACGTACCATCTCCGTGTAATGGACGTTTGAGTACGAGAAAGACATGATAATTTTAAAATCGAAACAAAACACTAAGGCCCGCGACTTGGAAGCGTAATTAAATATTTTTGGTACAAAATATAACATGGTGTAAAAATTATTGGAATCGATTCAGTTACTGATTCTGAACAAACTATATTCAGGTTTCGCATATACTAAAAATAATCTTGTATAGGTAATGATAGTTATAAGATAAGAAGATTTATATAATTTTTTAAACTTTTTTATTTTCTTTCTTAATTTTTATAAAGTTCATTTCTATCATGTGTATGTACGATGCAGAATGGGCAATTTTTATAATCACAAATTTAATGTTTTTCAGTGGCACATGGACTTTATGCCTGTAAGTACCCAAAATGAATATAGGCGATTTGGCAAAACTAAACCTAATGAAAAAAATAAGATTACACCTTTACTCATTATAAAAATAATAATGTCTTCCTCAGACGGGCTACCTACCAGACAGTGTGTACAGAGAACTGGCGTGGTATGGTATCCTACAAATCCAGCCCCTTCATCATAGCTCTAAGTTCAAAGTGGCGGCACATCTGATTTGGCAGCACACGCTTGGACGACCACACGTTATTATGGAAAATCCGCCACAGGTACACATAACTAACAAAACTAGGGTGTTTTATATGTACACCTCTGGGTAAATCAGATATCGCAAAAACACACTAAGATAGGACTTTTTTGGCCTTGCACAGGGTTTCCTCTTTTATTTTTTTTCCACTATTTCGTTACTTTTAACGTTAAAAGTTTAAATATTCTATTACAGTTTTCATGATTTTGTTAGATTTAATGTTCATTATTGTTTGTATTTCCTGTGCGTGAATCAAATGAAATATTTTTCTTCCTTTCTTTCAGTTATTACAGATGTGATGTTACGTAATTTTATTTGATATTTTCTGACTAGAATGGAAAACTAAATATTATATTATTCCCCAGTCCACTCAATCTCCAGGAAAGGTAAGTCGACAGATCCTAGCGGAGGAAGCTGCGAAGTGGTCTCGTGAACAGCGCGCGGCGCAAGAGGTGTTGATGGAGAACATTAAGAGTGGTGGCAACGGTCTCACCGTCCGAACTGTTGTCACTAACAACAAGAAATCTATCTACATCATACAAAACGGTAAGCTTATATATAATACAGGTAAAAGGTTGTAAATAACTATTCTTAGAACTGTACTTACGATTAGAAAATCGCGCTATAAGGAGTCGGTTACAAACAAACATACTAACATACAAGCATACAAGTGAAGCTAATATAAAGCGTGTAAAAACAGATTTTGACAAGGAAAAAGTACGAACTGCATTTTTATTACTAATAACAGAGATCTAATTACAAATGTACAGTATTATAACAGGTAACTACTTCAAGTGCCCCCAGGGTTCGGAGCCCGATCTTGACGCATATCGAGTACAAGCAAATATGCACGAACGAAAGTGCACCTTCGGGAAACCGTCCATACCCGTACCTTTGGATCCCTGCATTGAAGCCGAAGTGGCCCCTATAGAGTACTCATTCCATGAAGGATGGATGTTCTGTCTCGGGAACGGCGAGAGAGAAAATAATTACTTCATGAACGGAACTTTGGATTGTGGAAACAAAACTAAAGTAAGTTATGATAAATCCTATTTCTTCTAGTGAGTGTCGTAAAAAGCGACTAAGGGACAAACTAGATAATGGTCAGAAGCGTCCTCTATACATTTTACCACCATTCTGCAATCACCAACCCGCCTATCAAGCGTAGTGATTATTCCAATTCCAAATCTCAAATCTTTATTGCATTCAATAATGTATACAGGTGGTGGGTATTAATATATGTAGAAACAATTATGGACCCTGTAGGGCACAGCAACATTTTAAATTCTAATTAGAATAGAGGAAGAGCGCTTTAATTATTTGTCTATAAATTCTTCCCCTCCCTTTGAGGGAGGCCTATGTCTAGCGGTGGATGTTTTTCGGCTGAATTGATGATGATGAAGTTATGCAAAGATCATCTCAGCATAATGAATATCATAATCAGACTGTAATGTTGCTGGGACACAGTCCTCCTCTTCTTGAAAAGGAGTAGGACGTAATCTACCACGCCGCTCGCGAGCCCGCTGCGGTCAGTTGTTACTCATGTTGTTTTAAATATTTTCCAGGTATCCGTTGATGAATTTCTTGAAACTTGCGCAATTGATAATAATATAGTCATCACATTTGATTACTTCGGCGACGAGCCACGCAAGGACATGATGCATAATGCTACTCTCTGCACAACATGGGATCCGTGTCGATTGTCTTATTTGTACAGGCTCGAGGTAACATTAGAAGTTTACATCGTTATGTGCTATATCCGGTATCCAAGTTTGACTGCGTGGATGACTTCAGTGTTTCATTTTCAGCCGCCACCAGCAGAATTGATGCCTTCCTTCCCCACAACAACTGAAAATCCTTGTGACTCTACTGTTTGCCCAGAATGTTTGGAGGAAGACGTTCCAATAGTTAATATCGAATACCGTAAGTTAATGCTCTTTTATTACTATGTCGGCGTTAATTGGGTCATTTTAATAATATTCATGTTTTCTTTATTTACAGCCATGGAATCGCAACGATTTAAACCGCAGCCTAAAGAGCCAACACCATAGCGCGAAAGGACAACAAAATCAAATCAATGAAAACGCAACTTTTACTGTACTAATGTGACGGCTACACTGTCGCGATAACGCAAACTACACTTTACACGTTCTTTCTCGCACATAGCTCGACGTGTCGATTCTCGATAGACAGAGAGAGAACGTTACTTGTAGTTCGACAATGTAGTTGTCCCATTACTGTAACGCTGGCCAAAATAAAATAAAGTTTGGTTCAAACGTTTATGTTTATTTAAAGGAGGTGGGTAAAGTTTAGAACATTTTTCGCCTATCATAGTCATGAAAATTCAAAGTATTTATTGACGTCATGTTATTGTGTTTATGTGAAGTTTAGGTATCGACCTTTACATCTATTCTAAAATAGTAGGGAAAAAAATAGCAAGTCATATAAAAAAAATCATCAAACTTGTCAACTAAAATAACAATTTCTTTGAAGTTTTGTTATTTTAAGCACTTTTTCTAACTTTCATTCTAAAATAAACTGTTAAGCGCTTTTTGCAGCAAAACAAATTAATGCTAGTTAAAAAGCCTATTTACTGTAGTATTTGAGAAACTAAAAAATATTTTGGCGCATAAAGCGCTCAACAGTTTATTTTTGAATGAAAGTTAGAAAAAGTGTTTGCACGACATAGGTACGACTAACGGTCGTGAATCAAATGCAAACAAAAAGAAAGAAAGAAACAGAAGAAAATACGTTTATTTGAAGTAAACATGACGCAAAGAAAGACCAGCTTTTTCACTTTTTGATTGTGTCTGACACTCAAAAAGTGAAAAAGCTGAGGGAAAACCACTCAAAACGGCCATTGGTTAGCTAAACGCTGCGATCCGGCTGACCCCACATTAGGCGTGCGCGATCCTCGGGCGCGCGCGTCGCGAGCGCGTCGCGAGCGCGCCGCGTGAGCGTCGCGTTTAGTTGCCCTGCGGCGCGCTCGCGGCGCGCTCGCAGCGCTCGAGTCGCGTTCTTACCCCTTCGCCCGCTACAATACTCAATACTTTATTGCATTCCACAATGCTTAGGTGGTAAAGCATTTTATTTAGAAACAATTGTGGACCCTGTCGGGCACAGCAAAGGAAAATACAGTAGGTAGAGAGGAGGACCTATTGATTATCTTATAATGTAAATTATTCTAAAATAGTAATTAAAAATAGATGAAATACATGCTTTGGACTTTTCTAAACTAATTTCAGGGATTTATCATTTAAAATTTCGTTGTCGCTATAATAACATTTGCTTAACAGCAGCTTTTTTAATTTATTAGTAAATAGATGGCTTTTTTCTCTGTCCTTATGGATTCTGGTAACTTGTTGTATATTGCTACTGTTTCGGTCAGTCACATGGTGGGCAGTGTTGTGTTGACACACGTTAAAAATAGAGTCACGAGTGAAATTAATATCGAAAGCTTTATCCTAGAAATACAGAATCGTTCTGCGATATGGGACATGACTACAAAGGAGTATAGTGATCGTATTGCAAAAAAAAGGTGTGGGAAGAAATCAGCACTTTATTTATAAAAGACTAGCTTCTGCCCGCGACTTCTTCTGCGTAAATGTCGTTTATCGCGGACGCAGACAAAGTCACGGAATAAAAAGTAGCCTATGTCCTTTCTCAGGCTCTAAACTATCTTAGTACCAAATTTCATTTAAATCAGTTCAGTAGTTTTAGCAGGAAAGCGAGACAGGCAGACAGACAGACAGAGTTACTTTGCATTTATAATATTAGTGTGGATAGTGTGGATTTTGAAACGAAAATTGTCCAAATTGTGACTGACTTGGCTGAAGGGGGTTAAACGCCAAGGCGAGCGCCGCGTGCGCGCCGCGAGCGCGCCGCAGGGCAGCTAAACGCGACGCTCACGCGACGCGCTCGCGACGCGCGCGCGGCGCTCGCGCTACTCACACGCCCGAGGATCGCGCACGCCTAATGTGGGGGAGGCCTATGCGGGACAGAGCCCAACATAATAAAATTTGAATTTCGGGGGCTTTAATGGGGCTATAAATACTTACATTTAAGGGGGCTTAAATGTTTTTAAATTTGATCATACGATTCAAGGTCACCTTTAAGTTTGCACACGTGGGCACAGCTAAAAATCTACCTTTTTTTACATAAATAAAATAAAACAGTTTTTGTCAACTATCAATGTCCAGACCAGTTTGCTATCAATGGGATGCCTTCCGAATAAGAAAATATCGCTCACGGAAGCGCTCACATCAATAAATTGGCGTTCCGATTCGGCGACTGTTGCCAGAAGCACAATTTCTGATAAATCCAAGTTCGTTTAAGATATGACACGACCCAAAACAAAACAACGCGACTGTCATTTTTGACAGCGCTAGTTTAAGGCATGATCGGCGTTATCCCAAGGTGGCGCCTGTCATGACGATTCATGGGACAGCGTTATCGCGTTCACGCCAATTCGGAACAGGTGTTTGCACGCTAAAATCGAAATGAGAGGCGGCGGCGGCGTCTTAAGGTTCTAGCACATTATACCGGCACCGCAACTGCACAGCTGCAGCACGGCGTCCCCTCGAATTTAGGCTACGGCTAGCTGCCAGCGCGCTAACTACGCGTCGGCCTCGAGGTGCAATCTCGCAGTCCGCGCGCTGGCCACGAGGTGTAAGCTCGCAGTCCGCGCGCTGGCCGTGAGGTGCAAGCTTTATTGTGTTGCTATACTTTGCATCACCAGGATCGTACAGAAACGGGTATCTTCGTAATTCCTCTATTACTTTTTCTTTATTTATGTTAAAGACATAGCAAAGCGTATCCTCTGTCTTAAATCTGATTCGAGACTAGAGCGAGGATGCAGTGAGACGCGTGAGGCGACGGTGGTGCGCGGGTGACGGCGCAATGACGTTGTTTCGCTGGCTACTCGGAATCGGCGCGTAGTAAGTAGAGATGGATCGTACTAGGTAAATTTTGTACTAGGTGCACCTAGTCCAAGTCCGTACAAATACTAGATCCAAATACCTATTCCACCTAGTCCACGTAGTCCATGAAATACGCATACTTTATAGATGCTTAGTCTTTGCGTACCACCGATACGCGTAGATTCGTACGTCACCAGTAATAAATTGTACCTTCATAATTTCCACAGGCTTAGGACTATCAACGTAAAATTAAAACATGTTGGCCTTTGTCCGTAAAATGATCACAAGCGACACTTCTTTTTTTGGGAGCCATTTTTTAAAACAAAACTTGAGAGGTGTCAAGGGACACCCGGATGGAACGAAGTTCCTTTCCAGGATTCATGATTGTTTTTTTTTATTATTTATTATGTACAAAAAACCTGTATATACTCAACAAAAATATTATATCTGTCTCTCTCTCTCTTTCTCTCTCTCCCTGTCTCTCCCTCTCCTTCTCTCTCCCCCTCTCTCTCTCTCTCTCTCTCTCTCTCTCTCTCTCTCTCCTACGTTCCAAAACAAAATATATACAGTCGAATTGAGAAACCACCTCCTTTTTTATAAGTCGGTTAAAAAGTGTCGTTACAACTTTTTCTCTTAATTCCGTCTAGCCCCCTTTCGCAACGCGCCATAAGGAACTTCGTTCCAATAAAAAAAATTAATTAATGTCACAATAAAAATAGATCTAAGTTCTTAATGATTTATCAAAATTTCGTTACAAAAACCGATCACTAAATAAGTCCGATAGTACGTGTTTGCGACGTCGAGTCAAGCGAGATCACATTCGCATGAGTCCGTATTTGATACTAGACTGCATCATCATAGTCTTCATTAGTATCGAGTATTGTAAAAGTGCCTATTCTATAAAATACTCCTATTCCGGACTAGTATCGAGTCTCGAGACTAGTCCGATAGACAAGGATGGAAGGACTGCGGAATAGTGTAGTTAAAAAAGGACAGTATATATTTTAGCACAACACAGTGCGTGTCATGTTACTTTTATGCCATTGAATTAGGGTTCAAATTCAAGTGACTGACACACGAATGATTTTATCAAACATGAATGAGCTATGACTATGCTGCTATCTCGCTTCGCCGCGTAGTCGGTACTTCGATTCGCGCGGACCGCGGCGCGGGTGCTATGTACTGCGTAGGCACAGTGAGACTAGGTGGATCTAGTATTTTAAAAGTTGGAATAGGTGCAACCTAGTCTCTTTACATACCTATTCCCTGTACCTATTCTAGTATATACGCCTCATCTCTAGTAGTAAGCATGCGGTCGGCGCGCTGTAAACACATGGCCCACTCGCTTGCAGCACGCGGGCTGCGAGTCGAGTTTTATGGTAGCGGCAAGCACGCTGACTGCCCGCCGTTGGCTTTTCCGTATTGACATTATGAAATATAATAAACTACAAACGATTTGGAGCAGTGCCGTTGCGGTGCCGGTATAATGTGCCATGACCTTTCAGGTGTTCTTCCGAATAAGAAAATATCGCTCACAGCAATAATTTGCGTTGCGATTTGGATATTACGGTTATGACAGCTGACAACTGTCAACAATTCGGTACGCTCGTGAACGCGCGAACAGTGCTTTCTCAACGTCAAACTTCAAACCTCACAACTCGCTTTGCACCTGAGGAAGAACGATCCTGCCGGGGTCGCGAGATTGTTCGAAAGAGATACCGTGACCCTGGCACATGGGCAACTGAAGCAACACCCGGTGGATTTTAGTCAGTAAAAGTCTGACATCCACCCAGAGCGGGAGAAGTTATTTGATGATTTCCCACTGAAAAAAAAAGGAAGAACGATTGTATATTGATTTTGGAAATGGAAGAACAAGAACAGTTTAATCTTACTTCAATGTAAACTTACTTACATATTAAGATTAAATAAATGTTGAATTGATTATTGTTTCCATTTTGAAGTTTTACTTTTAAAATCCTGTAAAATAACATATCGATACCGGAAATTTCAATTGTCGTAAAGGACATTTTGCCGAAAATGAGTTATATATATATTTGGAATCAGCGTAGCAAGCTCTATCGATTGGTATATTTAAAAAAATTCTATCTTTAAAAAAAAGCCCCTTACGACCTGGCTTTCCAACAGCTCTAGCGCGATTTTTTATACTATTTGGGATGTATCGTAAAAATAATTTTCAACAGGGGAGCGTAAAGTCATGTTTTAATTATTTAAGAGGTCGTAATCCTCATTTTTGCATTAAACTTTTTATACGACATTCTTAACCACATAATAAAGATATAGTCTTAACCCTTACGACCAAATCTATGCTTTGTGTTAACTTACGTAATTAGGGCGTAAAGGACGTTTGCAATGTGACGGGTATACATACCTTTATGTAATATTAACGTATGGAACCTCCACGCGTGAGAACAAAAAGTTTTAAGTTTTTTTTTTGTATGGCTGAAAACACTTAAAGTTAATTTATTTGAAACTGAATGGAACTGAAGGGCTGATGCTCATAAGAGGTATTGTACCATACACGGCGATCAAGGTGACATCAAATTCATATACCTTTCGGTGCCGCTTCGCGCGTACCAAATTTTTTGAATTTTCGATACGTGATTTTTCAAATCTTTGACATGGTCAAACGAAGTTGAGCATCGATTTACTTGTACTGTCGTTAGTTAATAGCCTATTAATGACTTTTTTAATGAGAATAATGAAATACGATATTGATCAAATACTTTTTTTAAAAAAAATTGCATAATCAGTCATAATCACGCTGATTAACAAGTGACTAAAAACTGATGTTACTAAGTTCCTCATTTGTTAATCACCGTGACTATGGCTGAGTTATAATGACACGCCCTTCCGCTCCGCCCAGAGCGGGAGACCTCATTTGATGATTTCCCAAACACAAAAAAAGACCTCTAACTTATTCATTTCCGTAGGAGTTACTGTAGTAGTCGGAGTCGGAGATGAGGTATTTGATAGATGGGAAGTGATTTTGCCATCAGACATGGTCGTAGGCATCGAGTGCTTAACAGAATGGCCTCCCATAATAGAAGGCTGCAGGTTTTCAATCTCGTTTCCAATCGTAGCCTGTTCTTCAACTATGTTCAACCTGTTTTCGTTTGAAAACTTAAAATATAATGGTCTGCAGAACATTGTGAAAGATGGCTCTGGATTCTCCCATATCACTTCTTCGCCACAAACTAAGCGCAGGGGCTCAAACGAACATATAAAAATGCTAGAATCGTCATCCTCTGCCAAAGTTTGCTTATACAAACTTTGCCCTGAAGCACCATCAAAACCCCACTTGAATATAAGTATACATTCTTTGCCATGCAGTGAAGATTCTACACGAAAAAATATTCCAAGTCTAGCCACAGTTTTGTTCAAAATAGCTTAAAGTTTTACTTTAACCCCTCTTTCCGTGACTTCTATAGCATCTTTTGGCGGATAGCAGTTCTTCTTCGCTTTAAGGATAGCTGTATAAGAAGGATACAATTGTATTCCTTCTTCTTTTGCACAATATATTAATGTTATATACTGCCACTTTGAAAGCTTCAATGAGGTCAAAATACTTAAAGCTTTATCAGCAGAATATATGGGCATAGTTTTCTATACCTTTAACAATTCCTTTATCTTTGTAGCTTCTTCGGGATGCTCTGAGACTAGTTTAATGATATCTGCTACATTCTTATTTTGTGCTTTTAAACCAGTTGCATGAGCATGACTTTCAGTTCTGTACGTTAGGAGCTCTTCCACTCTTCTGTAGCGGGCTTAGCTTCACAAATGGTTTTCTTGGACTCACAACTGATGTTGATGTTCCAACACTGCACGTTTCCGGTCCACAGGATGTTGATGCACCCTCATTTATAGCGAAGTCAGAACTGGAACATGGTTGCTGTTCTACTAACACCATACAAGGAGTTATCTTTTCCCTCACGACCTCAGGCCATTTTATGTCCTTTTGCAGCTATGTCTCATACTTTTTGATGAATGTACGTCTCGTGCGATTATGCGAGATCCATTTGTTCCTCAACGAGCACACATAAGTCTGACAGAATTGTTTCAATTCGTTCTTTTCATTTTTGACAAATCAACTTTATTCGCAAAAACTTCAAATAATATTTGAGGTTGTTAAAAAAAAACTGGTGTTTGCCACAAACAGGAAAATGTCCAAATTGGTAACAAAACCTTCCATCACAACACAATAAAATTATAAATATAACGTAATAGCGCAAAACATTTTGTTTAAATTTTGAATTACTATTAGAACAATATTTTTACTACTTTTTTACTAAATATTTGAATAATAAATAAAAAATATTTTAATTTCACTTGTTTTTACTACATATTGTAGGTATTTCTATTCAAAATTTTAGGTATTTTGTTCCTTTTACCCCCTTAGTCTCTGGTTTAATTGACCTGTACTATCCAATGATAATCAAGATTAGTCCTTTACGACACATCTGACTTTATCATAACCAATTTTTCGTGGCTGTAAAGTACTTCAGTTATTTTTTTATGGGCTGTAAAGGACTCTCATTTTCGTCAATAATTATGTTTGGTTTAGTTTATTAATTTTTATGGATAGAACACGAAAAAATAGTGAGGGTTTCTTTTGACATCATGAATATAGTATTTTGTTTGAAAAAGATATAAGTCAAAAACAATTTTTTTTTTTGTTTTTTGGCTCTACTGAAAACTCATGTTTTGTCCTTTACGACAATTGAAATTTCCGGTATCGATATGATCCAAGTTGTACATTTACCCTAGCCCAGAGAGCCGTAATTAAAGTAATTCTAAAAAGACCCTTTAGATTCCCAACGCGGCAACTTTACAGGGACTTCAAAACACTAACGGTTCGACAATTATACATACTACGTGCAGTCATGCGAAAACACGCGACTCTTCCATACAGAGTAAATAACAGTTCGCCAGTAAGAAGAAGACGCAAACCGGCTTGTCCCACAACACACACAAAAACTACATTTGCTAGACGTCACTAACCATACCTAAGTGCCCTTATATATAACAAATTACATTAAAAACATAGCATACATACACTAAACACACACAATGTAAAAAAAGAATTAAAGAATTCCTCCTCACTACTCCTAGACTACGCTGAAACAGAATTACTGATGAAACCACAATACAAATAAATAATGTATTAGTATTACGAACACTCACACAGCTCTCTAAACACACACGACACGCATCACACACACATTACACACGTTCACACACAACACACACGTTTACACACATCACAGACACACATACACTTTCCCCATTACACCACATTACACGTGCTTACTCACACACTACTGCAGCTGTTACACGTTTTAGCTCCCTAATTTTGTAAAATAAACGGACGAATGGATGGCCCCTATAACACAGGATTTTCTAGCATCGGGGTCATTATTCACAAAACTTGAGCATAATTGTAATATCTAGACACGCGGCAGCGTGTCAAGCCAAGTTCAAGTAACAGAACTGGCGAGCAGCACCGTGTGTAATATTACACGAACCATTTGGAGCCACTTTTGACCCCCTCATAACTCAAAAACTATTTGACATAAACGTGTCAAATTTAGCTCATATAGTGAAACTTGCAAGATACATATGTGCTCCAAATTTCATAAACATATCTCAAACGGTTATTTGGATATTAACGTCCAAAAATCGTCATTTTTATCACTGACTGACCTATAGATCAAAACTCTAACCCAGTTCCAGATGACCTAGAAAGTTCAAATTTGGCATGCAGATAGGTAATTAGGTGAATACAAAGGAATAAATCAGAAACTGGTAAATTTTTATCATTTTATTATAATTTTTCACTTAATTGATTCTATTAGGAACATTTATAACAAAAACCATTTGGTATTAATTTTGTTATAAATTTGTTATAAATAAGTACCTACTAATAATTTATGTACAAAAAGTAATGATATCCCATCAAAAACATAAATGTGAAATGAGAGCCAAGTTCAATATTATCATATATGCCTTGGTTGTTGACTTCAACGACAAAAGAAGTGAGATCTAAATGGGTGCCAAGTTCAATGGTCAGTCCTGACTTGGCTAGTTTTCATATACGAATTATATTATAGCCTTCGCTAGTTTTAAATCTGTTACTTGTCCGTTCTTATTTTATTATTCCGAAAATTTGGCTTGCTGGTAGAAACTAGCCATCAAATATAATAATTCGTATATGAGAACTAGCCAAGTCAGGACTGACCATTGAACTTGGCACCCATTTAGATCTCACTTCTTTTGTCGTTGAAGTCAACAACCAAGGCATATATGATAATATTGAACTTGGCTCTCATTTCACATTTATTTTTTTGATGGGATTCTATTTAAGCGTAGGTAACATGTATTTTATTTCTCCTTTTTGTTAAATAAATTATAGTATACTTAATTAATTAACTTAAAACTTAAGTTATACACAATGAAACAGGATCCCTTCTTTTCGCATAATGTTTTTTTTCCTATGTACTTTGGCATACCTATTTTGGCATAATTGGTTTTGCCATAATAATACCTTGCCATATATTTTTTTAGCATACAGTTTATGTTTGCATCATTATGCCACTATAAACTGTAAATCTTGAAGGCTAATTTGTTTTGCCATAATTTTAATTCGTATAATGTTACGAGATATAATTACTATTAGCATAGTAGTATTTAGGCATACTTTTTATAATTCAATTTTTAACCATCAATTAAAGTTAAAGTATTGTCTTATAAATTCAATATGTTGTACTACAAAATTTTGTGACAGAAACGAATCGCTGCAAAACCGACTGCACGTAGTCTTGTCTGCCCTACCCCTAGAGTGTAATTTAAAACCGCGTAGGTGCGGAGGGGCGAGGCGGCCCATGAGCTGAGGAGCAGGTGGTTTTGACACTCGCCACCGCGGCTGAGGCTGGGCGGTGAAGCTGGCCAGCGAGCCGAAGCTGTGGTGGTGAGCGTTAAACACATCTGCGACGATAAAATCGCGTGGGACTGGCGGAGCCCCGCAGCGCCGGAGCCGTGACAGAAACCATACCTGCTGCATGCTGCATGTTTGCTGTATGCATGGTGAATACATGTTTACATGTTTATTAGTGTCTAACATTTTAGGAGTTAATTATTAAGCTTCTTTATTATGCCTTTAAAAAATATGTTTTAATATCGTGAACGATATTTTTTTTTTGTTTGTTTAAGATATATCAAAATAAAAATTTCACGGTTATTATAACTCGTTTAAGTTTATTTTGTTAAAATTTGCGCACTGGTTAAAAACTTATCCTGTAGGTAGATGTAAAGATCTATAAGTAAGGATCTTTCTTCCCTATACTTCTTCAAATCTTTTCTATAATCTTCTAAATTATAATCAAATTTTCTTTTCTTTCGTTCTCATTGTTGTGGACTATCATTTTTATTTGGTGTGGGTCCAATTTCTGACGCCAGTGCTATAGGATTAGCCCATCCAGTTGAACCAAATAACTCATTCATTCGCTGCAGAAATAATATATTTATTAGCATTACACTACAAACACCTGAAGCATTTCATCATAATTAAATCTGGATTTAACAACTTTGACAAAATGTTATAGGGTTTTTCTTTCTGGAATTACTCAGTAGCAGCCCAGAGTCTGGATTTGTGCCCGGTCGATGTCAATAGGCTCGCCCCCTATTACATGGGACTTAAACATAACTGGCGAAATGTGGGTGTACTATAAGTACACATCTGCCTAGCCCGTCAGAGAGACAAGGAGTGATGTTATGTTGTTTTAACAAAATGAGAAATGCATTCATAAATTATTATTAATAACTGTACTGCGCCATTATGGTATTTGATTACACAAATTGTTGCTAATTCTAACACATTTACATAATAAAGAAATAAGTAATAAATCTTACATCAAAGTACGGCCATTTTGTCCTATCATGTGACATTATGATCCACTATCTTTTTAAATGTTTTTAGGCTATTAATTTTTGACTGGCATTAACATTATATTTTGTGTCGCACATCTTTGCTATGACATAACATACCATCTTATGACGCATTTTTTCAAAAAGCTCTCTATTTTCACCATATAATGTGAGTAACAACAAAATGAATGCCTCGTTCCATATAAATAGTGATGGTGACTCTTGATCTACTGAAATAAAAAAATAATAATAAGCACTTCTTACTAATACTACAAACCAACACGCGCCGGTCTGAGTTCGAACCCACGGCCTACATCTCGTAAGTTGGGGCCGATACCACTAGCCCACCACTGCTCTTTTTTGAACTCATAAATCTTGTACAGGTTGGCAAAAAAGAGTCTGGAAAAAATGAGGGCGCCTGCTTAGCAGGTATGGCCACCCTGTATACTAGGACTTAAAGTGATATGATACTTGTTCTTTTAATCCACAAACACGAGATCCCAGAAATTCTCATCAATCAAGATTTCAAGACTTGATAGGCACATAGTCTTTTACTTTCATTGTATTTAGTAGATTGCGCATTATTTCGCTGGAATAACCTTTTATCTAAGAGTGCCATCATAATAACATAATGAAAACTTATTCAGTTTAAAAATTAATTAAATTACACTCAGGGATTGCCGATTAGACCCGATACTCAAGACATAATGTTCAGCAATCGCATTTGCGGCCACCATCTAGGGTATTCACAACCATTCGATGGTTGGTATGCCTGTATCAAATTTGACATGAATGATACTGAACGAATCCTGTTAATGCTGACAGTTTATAGTCGACAAGAAGGCGACTTACAGCTGCTTATTGGCGGAAACTAATTGGAAGTCCGAGAGTACCTACGACATGTCCCATTCGAAAGTTACGGGCAATATTTCTAATAAAATGGAACAGTTGACTAATGAAGGCGTCAGATATGTCTATGTGGGGTACATAATATTATCACTATTCACATGACAATGAAAATGAAATAACACGCTAAAATTTAGGTTTTATTTAAAAAGAAAAACGTGACATAACATCATTCGTGTATTCCTTTTCGGTGCTATGATAGATTTTTTCCATTAACACTGATGTGTCCGTTTTACATTTCTTTTTTATGAAATCTAAATAGTGTAAAAATCTTTCTTAGACGTTTACGGCTCCCATTACAATCGACGGATTGTAATGGGAGCCGTAAACGTCTAAGAAAGATTTTTACACTATTTAGATTTAGATTTATTTCCTCAAACTATAGGTAATATATAACGTAGAATAGGCACCTGAAAAATAATAAATATAAATTATAATTTTTTTTTTACTGTGGTATGTGGTATGCGATAATAGCATTAACAAAAAATACTTGCCTGTTTCTTTACACTGTTGAACATTTTGTCTAATTGCACACAGATCGATATCGCGTAATTCTTTCTTCCGCCAACTGTTTTGGTGTTTCTCCAGGTGTAGAAAAAATCCTTAATTTTTTTCACCTTCATTAACAATTTCTCTAATTGTACTGTACCTTGAAAAAAATATAAAGACAATCATATTAATTCCATATAGGTACATTTTTCAATTTCAAGTATCAAACATCAAGAGTCAACGTACACGCGATTTGTCAAACTAGAAAACATAACCTTAATAATCTATTAGTAAATAAAACAATAAAATGGCTTGAAACTTATAATACCGATAAAACTTAATATTAGAAAGGAAAAACAATGACTGACATTGACTAAAAGATACATTTCTTGGATAAATACCTGACGTGTTGGCAGTTCTTTCGAAAAAATTGTCAATCGGAGACAAAATTTGTTCCACTTCAGATTCCGCCAAATTTCTTACGAAAACTTGGTATATCACAGCTCACACCACTACTCCTTATTGTTTTATTCATTTTTTAAATGTACAAAAGCATTAATAATTGATAGTTCTATTCTATTTTTATGAAATGGCAAGTAAAGCCGATGTCGACTATTCTGCCAATGTCTAAAGTGAGTTGGAGGAACAAGTGTGCATAATTTAGTATGATAAAAAATAAAAAACAACTGGAGACACAAGTGAAATTCTTCGATTGATACAGTTGACACACAGTGTAGATCTTGATGGGTTAGTACGGGACTGAAACAAACAGACAATAAATATAAATAAATATAGAAATTGTTAAAACGTAAAATATAGGTACGTTTACCACACCCACACAGACAGATTAACTTATAATTTTATGTCATTGTGACGGATGAAGGACATCAGCGCCACAAGCAGATCAGGAGAGGAATATGTTAACAAAGAGGGGAAATTAATGGGAAGAGGGATTTTAAATTTAGGGAGACGGCTATATAGATCTAAAAGGGGAGCATTGTTTGAGCATTCAAAAAAGATGTGATCCAGCGTGCCTTCCTCCAAACCGCATTCGCAGAGAGAGGAGTCACGAACATGGATTTTTTGTAAAAACACAGGGGTACTACAAAAAACTAGACGGATACGACAAATGGTTGATACAATGGATTTAGACACTTTTTTGTAATCGTAGAACCAAGGTTTTGGCTTTATCATTGGTTGTACTGCATAATAAAACTTGCCCTTTCTTTTTCCAGAGACATTCCACTGTTCTTGCCAAGAAGATTGGAGATCAACTCTTGGAAGGTTAAGCAAGTCATACCCCTGAAGGGTATTGTGGGTGAGGTCAGCTACTGTTGATGAGCAAGCATCCTTGGCCAAGGCGTCAGCGTACTCATTACCCTTAATGCCACAATGGCTTGGTATCCAAACTAACTGAACCTCTTTTTGACTACTAGCACAAGATAATAAAGACTTTTTAATTTTTAAGATAAGGGAGCTATGTAACTTACTTTTGAAAGGATTTTGTACTAAGGCTTGCAGGCAGCTAAGAGAGTCTGTGAATATAACAGCTTTCTCGATTTTGACGTGTGACTCTATAAAAAGACAAGCTTCTAATATAGCCACACATTCTCCAGTAAATACGGAAGATTCCTTAGGACATTTATATTGTAAAATTATTCTGGAGCTTTGGTAATAGACCGCAGCTCCAATGTGGGCAATATCTGTTAATTTTGAAGCATCTGTAAAAAATAATTGGAAACCATTCCATCTCTCACCGACCACCGCATTGAAGGTCAAATTAGCTGATGGGGAATTTTTCGAGATGCCAATATCAAAAACAATTTTTGGAATGTAACTTAAAACTTGATAGGTGACATTAAAAAGGGGTAATCTGGGATACTGAACAATCGGGCATACTAAATTTAGGGTTTGTCTAAAAGATTTCAGAAGTAATGGGATCTCTTTATTTTTCCAATATTTTGAGCTTCTGCATAAGGCATCTAACTCATTCAATTTACCTATAAGAGGATGGGAAGACCTACATATTAACCTTGATACGAAACGGGAGGCAAGATATTGCCGTCTTAGGGTCAGAGGAGGTTCAGCACACTCGACCTGCAATGCGTTAACGGGGGAAGACTTCATACAACCTGAGATGATTCGAAGGCACTTAGATTGAACCTTATCCAGCCCAACCAAAGCACCTTTATTGCACGGAATCAGGAGGTATGTTCCATAGTCTAGAACACTACGAACCAAGGCATTGTATACTAGTTTCATGGTGTAGGGGTGAGCACCCCACCAAACACCCGCAAGAACTTTTAGAATTGGAATGGTTCTTTCACATTTTTGAGTTAAATAATTAATGTGGTATTTACCGGTTAGTTTTGTGTCCAAGATGACGCCTAAAAACTTTACTTTATTCACTATTGGAATATTTTGGCCTAAGATGTTCACTGAAACTTGAGGGATGACTCGTTTGCGAGAGAAAATTACTGCCGAACTTTTTGGTGCAGATAGTGACAGGCCATGGCTTAAAAGCCATTGATTCAAAGAAGCCAGAGAGAGGCATAGAGATGACGACGCGTCAGATATGGAGGTATCTGTCACATACAGTGCAATATCGTCGGCGTATTGTAAGATCTGACAATTATTATTAAGGCAGGACCCAATATCAGCCGTGTACAGGTTATAGAGTATGGGACTGAGGACAAAGCCTTGTGGAAGTCCCTTCCATGTCTGTCTTTTATCGAATTCCTCTCCCTGGACTCTCAGAACCAATGAACGAGATAAGAGTAGCTCACATATGCATTGTACCATCTTGGCCGGAAGACTCAGCTGTTGCAGTTTTTGCCTGAGTACGGGAAGAAGCACATTGTCATACGCAGATGATATGTCTAGGAATGCAGCAACAACGGATTCATTTTTAGAAAACGCCAAACGGATATCCGTGAGCAAAGTACCAACACTGTCCATCGTGCTTAGCGCTTTCCTAAACCCAAATTGATATTTCGGCAGTAAGTCCCTCGATTCGACCATCCACTCAAGACGGTTTTTAATGAGGTGCTCCAGTAATTTGGCAAGAACTGACGATAAAGCAATTGGCCTAAGGCCATTCGGATCATCTGCAAGTTTGCCAGGTTTCAGAAGTGGAATAATGATTTGCAATTTCCATTGATCTGGTACCCAACCATGGGTATAGCAGAAATTTAAAATATCTAAAAAGTAAGTCCTAGCCCTACTGCCAGAATGTTTTACAAATGAATATGGCACACCATCAATACCGGGGGCTGAGTCCCGGACATGATCGAGCACCACATTCAGTTCATCCAAAGTAAATGGTTCATCAAATGGGTCATCTGATTCATGTTGTGGAGACATATTGAGGCATTCGGAAGTTTGTGGTACATATGGTGGAGCAATCTTGTCAAAAAAAAGTTCAGCTGTTTCCCTAGAAATAGGTGCAGAGAATGAAGGGGAGCAACCTCGTCTGAACCTATTGATGTTCCTCCAAACTACCGAGACAGGAGTAGAAGGACATAAAGAGGTGCAGAATTTAACCCAACCTTCACGTTTCTTCTTGCGAAGGAAACGTTTGGTTTTAGCATTGATCTGAAAATAAGCCAACAGGTTTTCGGTGCTCATATCCGCATTGTAACACTCCTCAGCCTCGTTCCTACTCCTGGCAGCAGAAGTACACTCTGGATCCCACCATGGGGGAGAAGGAATTTTGTCACGGGCACTGTTTTTCAGCGGAAAGCAGGAGTCCGCAGTGGAGGTGATGGCGTCAACAAAGCCCTCATAACAGCTCTTGGCATGGCAGTGACCAGAAGGATTTAATAAATTTGAGTTTAAATTTGGAAGAATAGCAATTTTATCCTCCAATAATGATACAAATCTTGTCCAATCTGGTTTGGACAAGTTATGCCTCAAAAGTGGAGGAGAAGTTTTCTCTAAATAAGTCTTATTGATCAACGATATGACGATAGGGTAGTGGTCACTACCATGCGACAAAGTCGTACACTCCCATTGGATCGAAGCTGCCAATTCAACTGAACAGAAAGTTAGGTCAACACAGCTCCTTTGTTGTCCAGGAGGCGATCTACGTGTTGGGCAACCATTATTGAGGATACACAGATCTAGATCATCTAATATCTCAACTAAAGCTGTACCGAAGGCATCACAGCGCTCTGATCCCCATCTGTAATGGTGGCAGTTGAAGTCGCCCATGACTAAGACTGGTCCTTGAACACTTGTAAAAATGTTTTTCAAAATAACTAAATATTGAAGATGAGGGTGAGCAATGTATATCGAGAACACTGTAATGCCTTCTACCCTTCCTGCTACAATACTCATTTCACCTGTGAGTGAAGGCAAGGGGAAGGACAAAAGAGGAACCCGATTATTGACTAGGAGAGCCGAACCTCCATAGCCATCAGATCTGTCGCATCTGAGAATGTTGAAGTGTGGCATACGAAAGCTAAGGCTTGGGGTGAGCCAAGTCTCAGCTATGGAACAAGCCACTGGCTTGTACTTATTTAAGAGGAATATGAGGTCGTGCTTTTTATGCCACACGCTCCTCACATTCCACTGAAGAAATACTAGGCGGGACGCCATTTTTAATGAGTAAAAGTAAAGAAATAAGTTGGTCGGCAACGTTGGACGGTGATTGGGAATTGGAAGAGGAAGAAGAAGAAATAACAGTGGGTAAAAGTTTTATAAGTAGTTCAATAATAGAACTGGTATTACTAGATGGGTCATTATTGGGGTTAAGAGCGCAGCCATTAGGCTGTGAAGGTTGGGGAGAACTAATTATCTGTTGATGAGCAGTTTTATCATAAGATGGGGAAAGGGGGGCATGGGTCTTGGGTTTAAGAGTTACAGTTTTGCGATATGATTGAGGAGTTGAAGCTTTGGCAATGTTGGCATAATTACGGGAAACTGCAGGGATAATCTTACTAGCCTCAGCGTAGGGAATAGTTTTCTCAGCCATGACAGTCTTAATAGCTTTCTGTCTACCAAGCTCGGGGCATGACCTGCTATCAGCAAAGTGATTACCCGAACAAAGTACACAGAAGGCCTCGCCCTCAGAAATGCTGCAACCATCACCTGGGTGATCGTGGCCACATTTACTACAGCGTGGTTTCGATCTGCACATGTTTGCCACATGGCCAAATCTGCAACACTTGCGGCATTGAATAGTCGGGTATATGTATTGCTTGACAGGAAGGGACGTGTAACAACAGAAGACTCTATTAGGCAGAACTTGTCCATCAAAGGTTAGAACGCATGTTTCAGTGGGTCTCCACTCATTAACACCGTCTCTTTGAAATTTTCTATTAATACGGCGAACTTTCAGTATTTGTCCACACCCTGCGGGCACAGACAAGTAGGTTATGGCTTCTTCTTCTGTGATATCTGAAGGAACACCGCTAACAACACCCATCCTTGTAATGTTGAATGTAGGGATTGATGCATTATAACTGTATTTGGACAACATACTATTTATGAGGAAAGAGTTAGCATCCTGAGGGGAAACAAACTCCACTGAAACGCGGTTCCTACCAACTCTGTTGACGCCACCACGAACAATGTTCGCAATGTTATTATTAATAAGGAATTTGCCAAAATTAACAGGATGTAAGGTGGTGCCCGCATTTGGTTGAGTCTCTATGCGAGAAACATGGACAATAAAAGGAGCCTTATCCATTGCGGAGTACTTTGATCGACCAATTTGGCTTTTTGGCTGCTTGCTTGGGGAATGAATTTCTTCGTCACCGGGACGTTTACGTGAGTTTTGTTGGGATTGCGAAACATCCATCTGTGTAACGCTGCAAACAACATCCGCGAATTGGGATAATGGATTAGGAGAGAAAGGGGTAGGAGGACGAGGAATGTCGGGTGGGTCAGGATCAGGGGGTTTATTCTTATCCATCTTGGATAAAACGGGGTTTAAAGTAAAACAAACACAATACTAACCTGGTTACAAACACAAGGACAACACACGTAAACAATAACAGGTCACAAAAGTATCAACAAACACCCAAAAACAGCTAAAAATTCTAAACACACGTGCTAACCAACAACACCGTGGCGAGAATCCCCAATTGATAGTTAATTAGAAATAAGTAAAATACAACTGGGAACATAACACAATGACAGATTAGCTACTTGTTGATGATAAACAAAGCAGTGTTGCAACCAAAAATATATTTTAGTTCCAATGGTTACCACGACAGACTCTTTTTTGCCAACCTATATTTTGTGTAGCTCAAAATCTAATATTAAAACGATACCAATAGAGGCATATCATGCTTTTGTTAAATGTTAAACTTCGTTAAAAATATTTTCTTCGAAACTTCGTGTTATTTGATTTCATGTAATCTGAAATTTGTTGCTCTAAACATAAACAAATAATACGTCCCAGAATTATGAATTTGTAAAACTGCGCAAATAATAAAGGTGAGAGCGTACCGCGACTATCCACTGTGAATTATGATCATCATGAGTCATGATTGCATTGCATTTTATTTTCCTTTTTACATACTCCATAAAGTTTATCTTCTTTTGTTAGGTGGCGACCGTAGCCAGAAGCACATCTTCGAAAATGTAAAGTTATGAATTCATAAGGATGCCACTCAAAACAAAACAACATATGGCGCCTGTCATGACGTCATCAATGACGATTCACGCGACAGCGTTATCGCGCTCACGCCAAATCAGAACGGGCGTTAGCACTAGCAACCGCACCACAGCTAGTACCATATTGTAGTCTTTGGATAACACGCTCAATTCGATGTGAACATAATACGGAACGCGCCGTTATTGTCATGTCAAAATGTAAATATTTTGTTTGAGGTTATATCTCGGATCTCCTGGTGCATTTTGTTATTTCACCCGTATGGTGAACGTGAATCTACAATTAAAGCTAATTTATTTAAAAAATGGTCGTATTACACACTTTTCAAGATATTATAGATGCTTTACCACTCACGGAATCCTTCAGCTTGCCTGCATTCAAGCAAAATCCTTTGAAAATAGAGTTTACTAAAGATGTAAGTTTTCATTAGCTTTATTAATTTGTTTTTGAATGTTTATTCGTTTACTACATCTGAAATTTATGGGTGTTGTTGGTGTACGTTACCCTAGCAAGAAAGTGTCTCCTAGATTTATATGAGTAGAACGTATAATGTGTGCCTTATCTGCTGTAAATGTGCCTCCAAATAAAAAATGTGTGCCCCCTGTCGTTTTGGAAAAAAACGGAAAAAACGATTCTTGCTGGGGTAACGTTTTTCTAGCAGGAAAATTCTAAACGAATGATCGGAGAGAGAAAAATTGTGCATGGCCAGAGAGCTTATATGTGTGCCAAAATGTGCCCCCAAAAATAAAATCTGTGCCCCTTCAGGTTTTCGAGATATTGCATTTCCTGCTGGAGTAATGTTTTGATGAATCGTATATCTCTAAAACCATTGCATGTGCCCCTGTAGAGTAAACATACACGAGTAGCTCTTAATGTGTGCCCCTTAGTGCCCCAATTAGATTCAAGAAAATATTTATAGTTTTCAAGTTATCGCGGTTTAATGAAAATCCGAAAAAACATCGCAGCGCCTAAATGAGACAAGGCACAAGTTCGCTGAAAACTGTATTCGGTCCTTCTTGACGCTAATAATAACCATACAAAGTTTCAAAACTGTTCATGCATGCGTTTTTTAATAATCTTGCTAAAAGTCACAACGATGGTGTCATAACTTTGACGGCAAAATACAAGGAACCGGCTCAATCCCAGATGTGTACGTGTAAACCAAAATCTTGTGCCTTTAGTCAAAAATATATGGTGAAAATATTCAGCTTGGAATGTTTCGCATTAAGTAAATATAAACAAAAAACCAAAATATGTAAACAACGGCTGGTTATCCGACCAAATTCCAATGACTACTAAAAAGCGACTGATTCATACATATCGATGACCTTCTTTATTGGACGTATTATACCTAAGCTGTTGTCCGTACAGTCGCGTTCAAAAGTTTTGGGGGCTAATTAAAAAATATATTAAATGCACCTTGTGACCATATTAAATGAAACAGCTTGTTGATGTGGAAATTATTATTTTCATTCCCTTAAATTTTAATTCTTAAAGTAATTATTGCATCAAATCACAGATTACATTTCCTACCTATAAGTATTAGAAATTATTTGCACGTTGTGTAGTCATTATTATTTAAATCACAGATCAGTTTTTCATCTAACAAGAAGACCGCCAAGATTGTCCGCCTCCGATTTCAATGATTTTTATATATGTTGTTATGTTTGGGTAACTGAGTAATTACCCAAAAGGAATTAACGCAACGCTCAATAGTTTCAGAGTTGCTTCTACCGAGCAACTTAAATATAAGTTCAGTATACAAACTCAAAAACATTTGCAACTCTATCTGCAGAGATATAAGGTTCAAATTTCTTGCAATTTTGTATATTTCTTGATGAATAAATATGCTAATTTTATAAGAAAAAAAAAAATGAAAAAAAAAAGTTAGCAGGAATCGAACCCTGACCATCTGCGTGCCAGCCACGTCACCCTGCCTACTAGGCTACGCACCGCTATGCAATTTCAATTTAAATGATTTTTGAACTTGAAGTTTGAACCTTATATCTCTACAGATAGAGTTGCAATTGTTTTTGAGTTGTTATACTGAACTTATATTTAAGTTGCTCGGTAGAGGCAACTCTGAAACTATTGAGCGTTGCGTGAATTCCTTTTGGGTTATTACTCAGTTACTCAAACATAACAACATTTATAAAAATCACTGAAATCGGAGGCGGACAATCTTGGCGGTCTCCTTGTAAGTCTAAAATATAATTATAAATCCCTCATAGGTACAGTCACGAGCAATAATATATATACATTGTCACATTTTCTAAAATATCTTAACTTCTACCATTCAAAAAATATGTGTACGATATTTTTTTTCTAAATTACCTAACCATCAAACTGTGTCAAAACTTGGTATACATTGGTTTCACAGTAATATAAACGAAACAAAATCAGTAAAAAGTTTACACTTCCAATGTAATTTTTAACTATCCATGACAATTTCTATAACATGTATACAATTGTATACGTGTTATAGGAATTGTCATGGATACATTAAAATGATATTGAAAGTACCTACTTTTTCCTGTTTTTGTTAAGTTTAAAAAAAATACAAAAATATTTATTTTATCTTAAACATTGTGTCATGCATAAATTGAGACAGCTCCAGTAAGTTACAAGAGTACTTGTGTCGGAACTGTCTCACTTTTCCCATAAGTGGTATCTTAACAATGGTGTGGGCTTATAAGAGGGTTATATGAAAAGTGAAACAGTTTTTTTTTTTTTTTTATAACAACAAAGTAAAGTCAAAATAAAACATTTTTAGCAGCCATCGGTGTATGTGTGTGTCGTGGGTGTGTGGGTGTGTGTGTGTGTGTGTGTGTGTGTGTGTGTGTGTGTGTGTGTGTGTGTGTGTGTGTGTATTTACGTGCGTGCGAACGATTATTTTATATTTCTTTATTTATTACAATTTTTTTTAGTTTATTACAGTAATAATTACAGTTTTATAAATAAATAGGGGTTGGTTACTGCAATAAAACAAAACTCACAAAATAACTTACAAAATCAGTGTAGTAATTCGTTACCAGACGTAGTGATTACACAGCCCCGCAAAAAAAATGTACTTCGTATTAAACCACATGGTCATTACGTATTTTGGCTGCCGAATCCGAATCTGGACACAGAATTAATCCTACACCCTCCAATTTTTCTCCAGGAGCAGAATACGCTTCAATTCTACCGTAATGGTAATATTAAAAAGAAAATTTGAATAATCATAGTAACTTTACGTTTACATTACCTTATAACGAATAATATGATACAAAAATCCCTAAAAACGACAGGAAGTCTGATAAAAACCTGAAAAAAAAATTTCTGTATGAATCCCGAGCGTATTCGCAAGAAAACATGCACTGATGACCGTAACAATCCACAGAAGTTTATATATTATATATATCTCAAGTTTTAATCACCTATTTTCAGCTTTACCACTAAATCCCTTAATCATAGGTTTATTTTCCAAGTTTTGAGTATTGACTGTAGTATTCAAAACATGTTTATTTTATTTATTGTTCAAAGGTAGTAAAAGTGTAATGTTTTATAGTGATAAAACATTATTACAAGGTTCTTAGATTTGTAGTTACGGTCATAAGTGCACGTTTTCTTGCGAATACGTTCAATATTTATACAGAAATGAGATTCTTCGGTTATAAATTTGACCTTCTGACTTTTGTATGTCTTTTTCTATCATATTGAATGTCATATTATTATTACTGCAAAATTCTAGAGTTTTTTTGCTCCTGGAGAAAAACTGGAGGGTGTAGGGTTAATTCTGTGTCCAGATTCGAATTCAGCAGCTTAAAATACGTAAAGACCATGTGGTTTAATAACAAGTACATTTTTTTTGTGTGGCTGGTCATTACTGCATAATTCAAGAGTTTTTTTTGCTCCTGAAGAAAAACTGGAGGGTGTAGGGTTAATTTTGTGTCCAGATTCGGCATCGGCAGCTCAAAATACGTAAAGACCATGGCTACATTTATCTTACTATGACACAATATGTACATATAACTAATGAAAAAAAAATAATGATAAAAAGTCTCAAAATAAAAATAATACAATAAGAATACGTTACGTGCCACATAACTATTTATGTACACTGATTTTGGCAATTAGTTTAGGTAATTTCTACAATTTGATTTCGACTTATTTCCGAGCTCAAGCTGCTTGAAACTGCTACTTTGCAATTGTTTACCTAATTTTGAAACTGTACTGCAAACATGTTTTTGAAATTTCCTTGGGTTCATAATTACGTAACTAAAAGTAAATATTATTTTCTGGTAATCTATTGTTAACGAAAATTTGATAAAAATGTGTAGTTAATTTTGGCACAATATAATGTTTACATAATTTTTGGGCACAGTTAGCATACTTATTTTTGCGATTTAATGTTGCTACATGAATTTGAATTTTAAGGGCGTTTCTATGTTATTGCTCGTGACTGTACGTAATACGACATAAAAAATGGAAACACGTTGTTGAAACACAGATCATTGTGCGGTTGACTATAGGAATATTTAGTGAAATACAACTCTCAAAACTGTAGGTAGTACCAAGATTTATTTGGTTAAGGTGAATGCTCCAACCAACCCGCGAAATTCAAATTTTATTATGTTTTTTGCAAGCCAGTGCTAGGTTGTACAACCTTACTACCTCTAGGTATTCATCACACATTTCATGAACTATATTTTTTTTAAACATCGGGAACAATCAAATTTTGAGTCAAATACCTGGCAAATATCTGGATATTTGCCATATCTTTCGTTCACACATAAATTACTGGATGTATTTTAATGAAATTTAGAATGGAGAAGATAGCTTACCTTGGAATAGCACTTAGGCTACTATTTAAAATGTACTTAATAATGTTTATGGTCATAGAAACAGCTAGTAGAATATAATCCCATTGCAACTTTATTTTATTACTTATTACTTTTCTACTTCAGTGTACTCAGGCACAACACGTGTGAATCGGTTAGTGAGTAAAGTAAAGAAGGTCATCGATATGTATGAATCCGTCGCTTTTTAGTAGTCATTGGAATTTGGTCGGATAACCAGCCGTTGCTTACATATTTTGGTTTTTTGTTTATATTTACTTAATGCGAAACATTCCAAGCTGAATATTTTCATCATATATTTTTGACTAAAGGCACAAGATTTTGGTTTACACGTACACATCTGGGATTGAGCCGGTTCCTTGTATTTTGCCGTCAAAGTTATGACACCATCGTTTTGACTTTTAGCAAGATTATTAAAAAACGCATGCATGAACAGTTTTGAAACTTTGTATGGTTATTATTAGCGTCAAGAAGGACCGAATACAGTTTTCAGCGAACTTGTGCCTTGTCTCATTTAGGCGCTGCGATGTTTTTTCGGATTTTCATTGAACTGCGATAACTTGAAAACTATAAATATTTTCTTGAATCTAATTGGGGCACTAAGGGGCACACATTAAGAGCTACTCGTGTATGTTTACTCTACAGGGGCACATGCATTGGTTTTAGAGATATACGATTCATCAAAACATTACTCCAGCAGGAAATGCAATATCTCAAAAACCTGAAGGGGCACAGATTTTATTTTTGGGGGCACATTTTGGCACACGTATAAGCTCTCTGGCCATGCAAAATTTTTCTCTCTCCGATCATTCGTTTAGAATTTTCCTGCTAGAAAAACGTTACCCCAGCAAGAATCGTTTTTTCCGTTTTTTTCCAAAACGACAGGGGGCACACATTTTTTATTTGGGGGCACATTTACAGCAGATAAGGCACACATTATACGTTCTACTCATATAACTCTAGGAGACACTTTCTTGCTAGGGTAACGTACACGTGTTGTTGTGCGGTGTTACAGAGTGCAGAAACCACGTATAACGG
This sequence comes from Aporophyla lueneburgensis, assembly GCA_932294355.1. Classification (NCBI taxonomy): domain Eukaryota; kingdom Metazoa; phylum Arthropoda; class Insecta; order Lepidoptera; family Noctuidae; genus Aporophyla; species Aporophyla lueneburgensis. The sequence goes on along the minus strand of OW028750.1, from coordinate 26,142,467 downwards.
CTTTGGACCCCCCGGACCATTTGCTAACAGTGAATTGTTCCATACCTGCATCTTAAGGTGGAGGCGCCTTACTGCTATAGAAGGAGATTGTAAAGCTGTTTATGAAGTAACCTTTTCTGTTGAAGTATGTATTTAAAAAATGGTCCAACACTTCATTTGACTGAGTAAATTGATGTTTTTGCTTCCATATGTGATACCTAGTGGATTTTATAAAAATATCATGAATTGTTTTATATATTTTAAAACATCTGTTTCTAGGGCAGCAAATTCATGTTCAAAGCTGGTGATACAATAGGTGTAATTCCCCACAATGATGAGTCAGATGTAGAATTCATCATTAGTCATCTCAATTTAGATGCCACGGCAGATCTGACCTACTCTTTAGCTCTAGATAATAATATAAAAGGAAGTAAGATTCCTCCACATGTACCTGTGAAGTCTACAATTAAGCATGTCTTGACACAATGCGTGGATCTCAGAAGTCTCTTGAAAAAGGTATTTAATTTATTGAAGTTAAAAAGTTTTAGTGAACAGGTGTCCATTCATTCTATCATAGACATTGTCTATCACTTTCCATCAGGTGTGAGCTGGACCGCTGAGCAATAAAATTAAATCTACTAATTATATTTCTATTTGAGGTATAGCATCTAACAATTTACAATTTATTTTCAGGCCTTCCTCCTAGCTTTATCAAAATACACAAAGAATAACAAGGAAAGAAAGGTATTAGAATATTTATGCAGTAAAGAAGGTTCAGCAGCATATTCAACACATATTTTAGACAAAAATCTATGCATACTGGACATATTTACTATCTTCAAATCTTGTAAGCCTCCTATAGAGGTTATACTAGCAAATCTACCCAGATTATTTCCAAGGCCTTATTCAATTGTCAACAGTGGTTTAAAAAATGATAAAGTAATAAAAATATGTTTTTCTGTGATGACAACTAATAACCAAAAAGGACTCACAACTGGCTGGCTAGAAAAAATAATTTTGAATGAATCTTTGGAAAATGGTATTAAGAACTTGGACTTATCAAGTGATTCCAACTATACTAGAGAAAAGGTTCCTATCTTTATCAGAAAGAACATTTGCATGTTTTGTTTACCTAAAAACTTAGAAACACCATTAATTCTCATTGGACCTGGTACTGGTGTAGCACCGTTCATTGGGTTTTTAGAAGAAAGAGAGAGCTTGAAAGAAAGAAACCCAGATGTAAAATTAGGAAATGTTTGGATGTTCTTTGGATGCAGGAATCCAGAATTAGATTTCATTTATGAAGAAGAACTGAATGGGTTCTTGTCAAGAGGAACATTGCATAAACTTTTTACAGCATTTTCAAGAGTAGAACATTCTGAAACAAAATATATTCAGGTTTGTGTATTTCTTTAATTCTTTTTTAATTTAAATATTTTACAATACCTTATTTAACACTAAAATTAATGTATTATGTACACATATATAAATTTTATAAAAACAGAGAAAAAAAATCAGAGGGCTTCAAAAAACTCGTCAGAATCGCTGTCAACGGGAAAAGTTCCCAAAAGGCTGGCAGCATTGCATCTTTAAATATAGTTATTTCATGTTGTGTTTAAATTATTTTGCAACAGCAGAAAATCAGTTGAAGAATTATAATTATATTTTTATCGCAGGATGCAATAACTCAAAGTGGGAAGGAAGTTACTCAGTTAATCAACGATGGTGCAGCGGTGTTCATTTGTGGTGATTTAAAAACTATGGCAGCTGACATAAAGGAAATACTAATTAAATGTTTTGTAAACAATGATAGCATGACTCTGCAAGAAGCCCAGAATAAGATATCTGAAATGCAAAAAGATAAAAGATATGTAGTTGACGCATGGAGCTAATGAAAACTTGATAATTATTGTATAGCAAAGATTTGTACAAAATAGATTACATTTAAAGACAAATGTTAAATATTATAAATTTATAATGTACACTTACTGGGTTGATTAAAATTATTATTTATGTTCATGTAAGTTTCATTTTACAGAACATTACACCTGCATTCCTTGAAGGATCAGACAAGTAATTGCCCAAATGAGGTAATATGGAATGGTGGACACCATTCCATTGCAACTCCTATGTTAATGCATGTATGTTGCGTAAAATTATTCTCCAGCTCTTACTCTTACAGGCCAGCAACGCCTTGGTATACTTTGTCCTATATGAGGCGTGCACTGGGCAGCTTAGAAGTACACAAGCTGTTGTCCCTTCGTCCTACATTCTGGCCCTGCATAGCGGACTGTCTGTGACTCCTATAGAATAGAATAGAACATTTTTATTTCAGACCGGAGTCCATAGGGTTAGTAACAATTTTTCTTAACGTCTAGTGTTAGTAGGTTACAGACAGAAACACAAATATACAATTACAATTAAAATTCAGCATGGAGCATCCATCTCCGTAGCATCGGGGAATCCCACCGATCTGCGAATACACTGAGAATACTGTTGGTGCTGCCGCGAACACGAGTCATCAGGGATGCACACCTGTTTCTAATAATGGCGGCAAAACCATCAATATTATTATCTGCAAACATCCCTGACGCACTACTACGCCACGGCAGCCGCAGCAGCACTCTCAGTGCATTGTTATATTGAACGCGTAGGCAGAGCCTATGCCAGAGGTGTTTATTAAATGACCCGTGACCAGTTAAAGATGCTGTAATTGTACGCAGCTGTTGTTTAGGAGAACCTGTCCCTGAATCAGCCATCAGTTATAGGTAGTGTTTCTTTGCCTGCATGCTAGTTTCTGATGTGGATCCCTGGTGCGTTTCCTTACCAGAGTGCGTAAGTACCAGAAGGAGAGTGGCGCTATGGGTTCAGGTCCCACTGGTGCCATGCTGGACCTTCTGGCAAGTTCTTCAGGTGCATCAATACCTAGCGAACTGCTGTGTCCTTTGATTAATGAATGGTCATTAACTTCCCTGGCCATTATGGCTGAATCGGGTAGAGAAATACCCATGCATTTGGTCTGGACCAATGTGTTTTGGCCCCCAATGGTGTGGCTATGTGTATGTTGAAATCGTCCAATAAGTTTCCAGCTCCTGTGCCAGTCTTTTTAATTTTATTTGTCTATTACTTGTTACCACTAAGCGATAACTTTTGTTCAATAATTAATGGTATTTCTTAGTTGAATGCTAACCATAAGATGTCCCTACTAATTAAAAGGGGTAGGTTGCTTTGGTATAACATCCTCCAGCTCCCTAAATAAAAGTAATGATACAGGTAATGGGAACAAATTATAACGAAATATTTTAGAAAAATAATTTAATAGGCAAATTATATTAATAAAATGTTCAAAAAGTGTCCTTTGTGTATATAAACTTACAATTATAGCGTATTAGCGTCAATACATATAGCTTTTCTATATGAGATGACCAACTGTATAGATACTGGTGGTATGATCGTATGATAGTCCCGAGAACGAGGCTCGGAAGCGTCAGTTAAAGAGTTCGCTTGTGAGTGATATCGATTTACTAAGTAACTCGATGTGGGCTTGATGATATAAGTGGGCTACGGTTTATAGCAAAGACGTAGGTACACTTGCTTCTGCATTGTACGTATTGTATGCAGTCAATATATATTAAAACTCCCACATTGAGCACTTCCGTGCGATTGTGACTCCAAATGATATTCCAGTTACAATAAAGCCATCTTCATATAGAAGAGCATTCACACGATTCTTCGTTGTGTCGATGAAAATGCTTAAAATCTATTCTATAAAAAGTACATCTAAACTATTGCTGTATGAAGCAGGCACTCATGGCGAAGAAATATACAAACTGATATCTCCCACAAGTCTGTATGACGGTTCAAGTGATTTTCATTAAGACTTATATAAAAAAAAAAAAAAACATAAGATACTGATATAATACTAAAAAATCTCAAAATACATTTGTATAACAGCGTTTTTGTCCTTTTATAGTTTTTTTTTTAAATTCCACTGTTTTACAGAAGTTTTGAACAAAGTGACGTAAAATTGGCTCTTATGGTCCATGATATATCACTTCCAGCATTTAGAACTGTGACTTATCCTTATTCATACAACCCTATAACATTCATATGAGTATAACTCAAGGTTTTTATATAGGAAACATTTCAATACGGTTTGGTTCCATCTTTATTATTAAACGCACTTTATTACACTCTAAATTATAGCAAGAATTTAATTAAGGTCATAAAAGCTGGAAAATATAGTAGGAATACAAGTTCATTTCTCACGAGATGTAAAAAAAATACGTTGGGGGCATCTAATAGTTCATTTATACACCTATATCATACCCAGAAACTAGTACTACTAGTTTGGTTGAGACCTTTCTGCATATTGTTCCTAAACGCACCTGAAACGCAAGCCGGATAAAAAGCTTTGACTGGGTATATGGATATGCTGTGAGACGGGACGGCTTAGGTCACGAGAAATACTTTTTCGTGAGCTTGGATTGGACCCACGTCAACGAGAACAAGATGACGGGGTCGAAGTAGCGATACATACATTCATTATGGCCCAGTGTCCATTGCATGTCCGTCAAAGGGACGTCACGTTCGAATCGAATAGTTCGTCTCGGTGACGTCCCTTTGACGGTGGCGTTGGAGTGACGCCCTTATACACGAAACTGCTTAAATTCTATAAGGATTATACAACTGGCCAATGGCGCATTACTATAGAGAAGAATAGCTTAAAACAATTAATTGAACACCATTATAAGTAAGCAAAAACGAATTATTCTATAATATACCACATAGAAGTAGTACCTACAACATTATTTGCAATACACATTATTTATAGCACTAAAACATTTCCTTATTTACCATGACCAGACTATTTTTTTTTCAATTCAGACACTGAATTTTAACCCACAAAGCAAAATACGCTGTAATCATAACAAAATAAAGTTCAAAATTTATTATTAAATAAAAAAAAAACGCCAGATTCCCGAATATAATATTTTGAGCACACTTTGCACGGCACAGAAATGATTTTGTTGAGAAAATCACTTGGGCGCTCGTAATCTAACGTCTAAACGTGGCAATGACACATATTATAATAATATGACGAATATAACATGACCGTTAGATGGATGAGTATATATTTGTATGTGTTAGAGAATACGACACACGCAGAGTATATTATACTCAGTGCTCATAACTGTATTAATTTCTAAGGAATGGCTAATACCCACTATTTTAAAAATGCAGTACTGTGACACAGTCTTAATTTTTTGTCGTTGGAAGTACGATCAAACGTGCCATCTTTTTACATTATATGAGCAACCTTTACCGATTACTGCTGTAGTAAATATATCTCAATGACTCCACATCTGTTCATCGTCATTATAATAATCAGCCCATAATGTTCCCACTGCTGAGATGCAGGCCTCTTGGTGATAGGGAGTGGGCCGTAATACACCACGAGGGCCTAGTGCGGGTTGGTAGATTTCACATGTCTTCGAATTTTTAGTCTTAGGACATGCCGGTTTCCTCACGATGTTTTCCTTCACCGTTTTGAGAGCAGTGGTGATGAAATTATTTACACAAAGTAAAGCGTCAGTCTGGGTTCGAAGCTACGACCATCTGTTGCCGCCATTCAATATCAAAGCGATACAAAAGTAGAAAACTCGACTATTTGTAGTAAAAAAAATATTTTACTCATGGGTAAAGTTGCTCATGGAAAGTAAAGATGCCAATGTTGACGGTTTATAAATACTAAGGTAAAGTACAACAAAGGTACGTAAATTTTCTTACCACGGAATTACTTTTTCATAAGAAGTACACAAGGAATAAAGGAATCAGAAGGAATGTGAAACTGCAGCCTTCCTAAACGGTTTCATTTGGTTGAACTGGTAAAATATATCATTAAAAAAATAACAGTGCAAATTATTACGACTAGCTAAAAAGTTATTTCGTTTATGTACATTTTTGGTAATAGCCTATCTGTGAACCAATCACTTAATGTTATAAAAAAGGGCTTAGGTATGTACTGTACCTAAACATTGTGGCCACCATATTAAAACATTTTTCTATCTGTTCCAGTTTTATAAAAAGGGTTAATGGTCTTATTTTTATACAATAAACACAAATTGTGTATCGAATTTAGTTTCTTTGTTCATTGATTAAGATTTCCTACACATAATAGTGGCCAGAGTTAATAACGGCACTTTATTATAAAATTGCATATTTTCAAAAAATCGAGTTTTAGACCACATTAGTCCAAAACATAAAAAATCTGATTTCTAACAATAAAAAAATACTTAATTTTGGACAGATTACATTCTTATTAAGTAACTAAACTCTAAGCCGAATATCCTAACTTGTATAAGTCAATTCATGTTGCATAAATATGGCAGTTTCTTGTACAAAAATTATAGTTTTTATATATTCCCTCAAACATTTCATTAGGGGAATACTTTAAGTGTGATGTGTGAATATCTATATCAGTTATAGATACGGTATCTATACGAGTCTACAGATAAGACAAAAGCTATACACGCCTAACGTGCTGTCGAAATTAATATCTTGCGATTTTATGCTAAATGCGTACAACAAAAATGTGGAGCTCTATCTATGAACATCTATGTCTATACAGAATGCTTTCCGTCCTCCACAACTTTACTCTTAAATTCCTGTTTAAAACATTCTCAAATAATGCCCTGTATAATATTGCCGAATCAATATTGTCCATTACAGTAAAATACGTACTATGCAAAACTTGGCACCTCATTACAGTCATTACATTCATAAAGAGCATACAAAATTGTAAAAGGCTATAAAAGTGTACATGTGGACATAAAGAGGAATGGAACAATTACCAGTCTCAGTCGTGGCTCTTGTGGTGAATCTTCTGCGCGGCCTTGATAAGCGGCGTCAGAGTGCGCAGCTCCATCGCACAGTCGAGGAACGGATGTCTTAGGAGCTCGTCAGCCGCTGCTCGTAAATCGACGTCCACTTGTAAACATTTGTCAAGGAAATCCTGGAACTCTATTGATAACTTTTCCCATCTAGGAATTTTTGGTCGCCCGACTGCCGCGATTAGATATAGAGCCCGCAGCGGAGACTCCTTCATATAAGGCGGCTCACCTTCGATCATTTCAATCGCCATAATACCTAACGACCACACGTCAACCTTCTTACCATACTGCTTCCTGGTGACTACTTCTGGTGCCATCCAGTACGGTGTGCCGACCATAGTCTGTCGTTTCTCATCGCCTATAATATTGGCGCAGAAACCAAAGTCTGTGACTTTGACTGTGCCATCCATAGCAAGAAGAACATTGTCAGACTTAATGTCCCTGTGTATTGTACCTTTGGAGTGCAAAAATGCAATGGCTTGGAGTGTTTCGCGACAGACGGCCGCGATCTGACCTTCCTTCATGACGACTTCGGTTACGACGTAGTTCAGCGACCCTCCGTCGAGGAGCTCCATGGCGACCCACAAGTGGTCGTAACTTAGAAACGCGTCGAGGAAGTTCACCAGATTTTTGTGGTTGAATCCCTTCAGCACATTGATCTCGTTGAGTATTAGTTCCTTCTTGCTCTGTTTGGTTAGGTCTATGTCCTTGATCGCCACTTTAGAGTTGTCCTTACTGTCTATTGCGACAAACACCACGCCTGTGAACGAAATAGTATAAGTCATTGTTTGGTGCTGCACTTAGTTAATTAAAGGGAAATGCAATAGTTTGCTGAGTGCGCGAGGGTATGTCAAAGGGGTGTGGCGTTCGTTTTTAGTTTTTATAGCTATAGCCATATATTTCATGGGCTAAGTTTCTTTCCGACTTTTATAGTTAGAATTTCTGAACATTCACAACATAAGCATACTGCGTTAGAAAGAAATTAGGAAATATAAATAAACAGAATGTATTTCGGTCATCCATGAACAGATAGATAATGTAATCAATCCATAAAGTAGTCAATTGATAAGATTGTTACATTCTTGGTTGTTATACTTGTTATGTAAAGATCTCGTATGAAGGTAAATGTTGCATTAATCATAGTTAAGAACTCACAAGGTCGTTTTTACCTTGTTTTATTGTTGGCAGATTACTTAGTAAATTTTGGTGTCTTGGTGACAGATTTTCTACTATGGAAACTATAAATATTACTATTATTAACTAGCTTCTGCCCGCGACTTCGTCCGCGTTAAATTTCTTGTTCCCCCGACCCTTCCCGTCGCGTCGAATCACCTACCCGTGCGATTTTCCCCGTTTTTGCAACATTTTTCATTACTGCTCCGCTCCTCTTGGTTATAGCGTGATGTTATATATATAGCCTATAGCCTTCCTCGATAAATAGGCTCCCCAATACAAAAATATTTTTTCAATTCGGACCAGTAGTTCCTGAGATTAGCGCGTTCAATCAAACAAACAAACTCTTCAGCTTTATAATATTAGTATAGATTAAAATGGCCAGCTAATCACAATTGACTGTCAGATCATAATATTCATAAGGGTTTTCATAATTAGGTAAGGCAGCAGTACACTTAAATATATCCATTAGGCGATCACAAAACAAATAAATCTTAAAAATGCTGTCAAACTCAACATGCTTTATAAAATCAAACTGATTTTCAGTTTTCACAACATTTGGCTTTATGTTGCTGGTATTAAATTATTATTTAATATATTCACTGCTGTGATGGCCCAGAAATAGCAAACGCAATTGCAAACATGGGGTCATAACTTTGATTACCAGGTACAACTGTGTTACATCTTAAGGTGTTAATGAGATTTTCTATTAGGAATTTTGGAGTAGCTGCTCAGTCTGGGATTGTGATTTGCAATTGGTTCACTCTCACAAATGAACTCTGGGACTAGTTGTGACTTAAAGAGGATGCGCTACAGAGTCTAAAAAAGTAGAAATCCATATAAGACTTGAAAATTGCAAAAAATATGAAAATATTTACCTTAATGCATCCCTCTTAAAGTACAAGTGAAATTTGGGTTTACACCTCTTTCTAGTCTTTTAAGAAATAAAGGTGTGATGTTGCAATTGTTGTGTAAACATCAAACCCTATTTTGACAGTTAAGTCAGCCAGTGTCTGTTGTAAGAATACTAACTACTGTCTCAAACCTTGGGTATATATTAATGGACCTTGAAGCATGACCAATGTGGTACACACATGTTTGCCATTTCTTTTGTTTTGAAACAGCAGAGCATTACGTAAACTAAAGATTTGGACATAAACATGTTTCTAAACTTCCGCACGTGAATAATTTGGATAGAGATTGTGTTTTGAAAATTGTAATATTTATTATGGGCATTATTTCTTTGTTAAACATAGTGTATGGTATTATTATGGCATGTGTAGACTGTACAATGACTTGTTTAGCTATATATATCTTTAGTATAAATGGTTAAATCTTCTCAATTTGCCACTTATTCTCTGCCCAATTAACACATTAGTGTCAATTGGTCGCTGAATGCATAGCTGTATTCATAATGCTCTTAACCTCATTTGTGATCTGAAGGTGATGTTAGCACAGTACGAGATTGGAGCAGTTATATTATGATCTAGCAGCTTAGTGGTGGCCATTAGCATGGTAAAGCTATTTACATAATTAGGATTATATATGTCAGCTAATAAGAGTGTTAGCCAAAAATGTGATAAGATAGGCATAAAAATCTTCCTTATATGTTAACAACCTATGTATACTATGATCTACTATACATATATGTGTGTCATATATCGGGCTAAATACTATATTAATTAAACATCTGAAATGATATTTTACAGGACGACCACATAGAGTACATTGTCTATGGGTAGATAATATGTAAATAAATAATATGGTAGTATACCTGAAGCACCAGCACCCAATTGCTTGATCCTCTCAAACCGTACATAAGGATCATCCTTATTACATATCCTCTTCAGCTCCTCGTATATCTCCTCATCGTTGAGTGTCGCATATCTAAGCTCTTTCTTCCTCAGTATGGGGCTCTCCTCGGGGTCGTTACCAATAAGAGACAAGTCTTCCACCACAGCTGTTAGGTCCATGACGGCATCCTTCTTCTTCATACCATGCTTCATAGGTGCACAAGGCATTGTCTGCCTCTGATTGTATATGTCGTTCGTACTCACTTCCTCCTCACTGCTCTGGCCGATCGACAGGTCGGAATCTTGACTCTGGTGCGCATTCTTATGGTCTAACAACTTCTCTATCTCCTTGTTCTCCTCAGTGATGGCCTCGTCAGTGAGGAAGGGCTTGAACGGCTCGTCAGGCGCCTTCTCCTTTTTGATTGTGTACATGTGGAACTTGACGGCCTGGATGGCCGCGTCAGGGTTCTCATTCTGTTCGGCTGGTGTAATCTGTGTGTTCAATAATCTCAACCAGGACGTCGGCAATCCTTCCAACATGCCCGTCTCTGAGTTCTTACTAACGTGAATGTGTTGTTTTACATCTGTTGGCATACCTATGTCAGTCACCCGCTCTTCTCTTTCTCTGGGTTGCTTTTTAGAGAAAAGTTTCCCAAACACTCCACGGTTCGATCGCCCACTCATTTTGATTGATAACTGTTTGTCTTTGAACTTTTAAGCCATATCACTATCACGTATCTAAAACACAATACCTACATTGCTTGTAAGACACTTTTTAGCAAAGGCGGAATTCAGATTTAACTATGATAGGAGTGGCTTTTACACGGACGGATCCTTGGGACGGCGGCCACTTTATCATCTGTCATTAATGTCGTGAAGAAAAATGGAGAGAAACTATCAGGTGTGCTCAATTTCAAGCATGTTGAAATATTGAAACAACACAATATAGTGCAAAAATGTCTTAATTCATTTCAGAAAATCGAATAAAGTAATATTATTCATAGCACTGATAACAACGCATATTCAACCATTTGTTGACGTATGAAATAATTCGTAAACGTGTCAAGGAAAATGAATTCCATTTTTGATGTTCATTTATCAGCTGCGTATAAAGGAGCGTAATATTCGTGCAGCTATACATTGGTAGGCCTGGCGTATCGCTGCTGATAAATAGGAATTTTGGATGATTCATTGTCCATCCGAAAGGCGTAAGGACTGAGGAGTAATATTGAATCTTGCGATATTTGAATATTGTGATAACAATGCGGTTGATAATGGATGATAGGTAATTTATTATTTGAGAACAATAGGAAGTAAGCAGACATGACTTGTAAATAATTACCTAATTATTTTTGAAATACTGAAGTATAGTTATTTATTCATAAATATATTTTTTTTGTTATTGTTATCTGATAGGTATTCAATGTGTTAATTTGATGAGTAGAAGGTCGATTAACACACTTTAACATTAATATTTAAAAGTAGCAACGTTAATCGACTTTCATTGCCAACCGTACTCGATGGCACAAAAAGAAAAAAGGAAGGGTAAGTAGACTAACCAACTGTATTTTGGTTTTCCAAACTTGAGGAGGGTAGGTTCCTATCAGAAGTATACTGGTAGGAATGCTCCTCAAGTTTGAAATCCTTGAACTTCTTGCACGAGCACAAGTTTTCCCTGTTGCGTTTTCGGATTTCGCAGCTACGATAGGAAATTATTTTGGTTTATGCTGAGTGGTAAAAATGAGACACGTTACTATATTCGAACGCACGCATTGGTAACTATGTAGATACCTATTAGAGATGTTATAGTAGCAACATTACTTTCAGAGAAAAAAAAACAGAACAGAAGAGAACATAATAACTTTATTTAAATCGACGGGATGACAGAAACACAATCACGGACCATAAATATTTTTTTTTGGTTCTTTTCGTCCCTCTTTGGGACAGGCAAAGGACGGACCATAAATAATTCTTTCCTCTTGTTCATCCTTTTTCATTTTACTGGAGGTACTGGAAGGCACTTCTGGTGATTTTTTTTTTCAAAACCCTGTAGGACTCCACTGGCTATCGGTCCTTTAACAAACATATAAATGATAATGAAATGACCGATCATTTCAGGTGACATTGTTGGATAGATGCACATATGCCAGGGCCGCGGGCCGTGGCATATGTGCAACTGAAGGAACACGGGTGGGTTTTAGTCAGTAAAAGTAAGTCTGACACGCCCTCCCGCTCCACCCAGAACGGGAGAAGTCATTTGATGCCGCCCATTGCCACATTCGGTTTGCTTAGGTACTCTGCAACATATGTCAGTTATCTTTTGCAGTAGTGTAAATCTTGGCGGTTTTCGGTGCTACCTCAGGGTCCTCATTCTGTGTAATGGGTGTGTTGAACTGGTTCCATAATTTAGACAAGTTCTTTGGCAAACCTTCGAGACGGCCTGTTTCTGGATTCTTGATAACATGTATAATCAGTCTCAAATTCGTTGGAGGTCCAATGTTAACACTTGTAATTTTCTTTTCTTTGCTATAAACATTACCATATTTTTTTCGAATACCAAACATGGCGTTTGACCAATTTCTTCGTTAGACTATCACTTTAAAGAGAACACTGTGTTAACAAGAAACCTGTCTCGTTTGTGTTGTTAAAGAATCGATTGGTTCTTTGTTTGGCAGCCACCACTTCAGATTTTTAGTCCTCTGTAAAATGAAGAGGAAATGGTCGGTTCCATTTTACGGGCTTCTGGAACTAATCATTAGGTATTGATTAAATACCGCCTAGCAAATATAACGGTGTAGGTTAAAAATTATTAATATTTACATAAGTTTACTTTTAAATAAAAACAAATCCCTATCCTAATTATTGAGAAATGTGTTTCTTGCATTATAAAAACAACATCAATTTTAACTTAATTACTTAATACAATTATACTATTATTTGTTTAGCGTGTAAAGAATCGTATGATACTAATGTGTATCAAAACCTTCGTCATTTCACGGGTTGTGTTTCTATAGTTTCATTATTGAGTTAATTTTCCTCAACTGTATTTAGAAACAATGTCCTCATCCGCATTCGTAGGTACGTACCTACACAGTCACTCCTACCAGTGGGAAAATTGCGTAACGCACTAACATTGGGAATGCATTTCATTTTGACAATCCAACAACATTCATTGCTCTATGCGTTGTTGATAAAAATATTTTTTTCTATTATATGAAACAATGGATTAGGAAAATCCTTCAAAATGATTCAGATTGTGCGCAATTAGGGTTCAGTTACCTTTGTAGGAAGAATGATATTTTCGGGATATTTGCTTGAGTATAAAATGTATGAATCGTAGCAAAAGTCTGACTGAAACGGAAGAGTCAATGGCCAATGATAATAATTTCAATTTATTCTCGTCAACGAGTGTAGCCTGTAAGCTGTTTAAATTCCACTAAATGGCCACTTGTACAAATGAGAGATTTTATGTGCTGTAAAACGTGGGGCGATCTTAGTGAATCTTCTATTTCTATCCCTTTCACCGTTTGTAGTCCTTAACACCAAATAAAAGGATATTTACGCAAGTTGGTGTCTTTAATGGTTTTTATTTTCGATACCTGTGATGACATCTTTACTGTGGGCTCATTTACAGACACATTTATAAACTCATTTCCATAATAAAGGTGACTTGTATCAATAAAACAGCTGTTGGTGAGACCGGGACTCGAACCCGCTATCTGAAGGTATCCTGTTAATCCCTGAGCCTATGCGCGAAATTGTACAATTCAATAGGCGTTAAATGCTGCCATTAGGTATTTCGAAGGCAAAGGGTAATACCTGAACGTATATTTACTTCCTGGGGTTCTCGTGGACCATGCAAAATGTTATTACAGTATTATTGATCACGAAGAGAAAACATTATAAATCCTCGGTAAACCGTTGACTGTAAAAAAGTAATGATATAGTACAGTCGGTTCAAAGTTATTTTACCTCTGACAGTAGTGAAAATAGCAACCCAACAGCAACCTTATTGTAACATAAAAAGATCACTTTGATTTTGACTGTGACGCAAAATCAGAGGTAAAATAAGTGTGAATGGACTGTAGTTAAAAGTATATCGAAATTGACAGAAGACTTATCAGTGTTTTTTTGCAAAATACTCAGCATATTTCAAAATGCTAACGCACAAAAAACCTCATTTGCACTTACTTGTAGGCAGAACTGTCATAGTTAGACTGTTAAAAATCTTTCCATTTATGGACTTAGCTTTAGGATGTACCCAACTGTACTACATGTACGTAACATGTCTAATTTAACTTGTATCCTACATCTGGTTAATATCCTCTATACATACAACCCTAATTGGTTTGTTGGAACTTTCACGGAGGTAGCACAAAACCCCTTTGCGTACTTTATTTCTGTATTTCTATGGCATCAAAGTCTACTTTATCTTGTTTTACTACAAGAAAGTTTGTCTAGTAACCCTTCAGCGTTTGTTTTTGATTTCTATCGGGATTAGGAAAGAGTTATGGATACTTTATCGATACAATCTTATCGATAGTTTGACGCATGAATTTATATCGCTTTCTTTTCTGTTATTTAAAATCTACCTTTTGGAAGGGACAACTAGATCAATTCTATTTTCATATAACTGTTGACGTTCAAACGTGCCTTTTTGGGCCTATTAGAAATAAATGCTTTGACTTTTGACTTTAATAATATTTATTTTAAATTTGGGTGTGTACTCTAAGCACCTATCGTTCGGGAGCTTTTCGGGAGATAATTTTAATTATTTAGAATTGTAATATTTACTTGGTTACTTCAATAAAATCAAATAATGTCACGTAAGTATTGGAGATAAGAAAACAAAAGGCTTTTGTAAGCCTTTTGTTAGTTTCAAAGTAGATTATATACCTACTTACTACGAATGCTACTACTATTTAAATCAAACTAAGCGCATTATGTACGTTCGTAAATCTATACTCTAATATTATAAAGCTGAAGAGTTTGTTTGTTTGTTTGATTGAACGCGCTAATCTCAGGAACTACTGGTCCGAATTGAAAAATTATTTTTGTGTTGAGTAGCCTATTTATCGAGGGAGGCTATAGGCTATATAACATCACGCTACAACTAAAAGGAGCGGAGCAGTAATGAACAATGTTGCAAAAACGGGGAAAATTTATTCCTTTTGAGAGTTTCCGTTGCGTGCGCTGCGTAAACGGTTAAAGTAACGCAAAAATCATGTATGACGAAATTGTTCCTTTTAAAAAGTTCTAAAAAAAAGTCCGCGAGAGCATATGTCTATCTTTTAAGATTGACTCACTATAACTCAAAAGGAGCGAGCAGCAAAGAAAAATGGACGAAAACTAGCAGGCAAATCGATGCGACAGGAAGGGTCAGGGGAGCAAAAATTTGACGCGGACGAAGTCGCGGGCAGAAGCTAGTATTAACATAAGTACCTATCAAAATTTATACAAAACAGTTTTTTGTAAGCAGTCAGTAAGTATTAGTATTAACTGTAAGTAATCTTATTTCTAACACTCTGTTGGGGTTTTGGAAAGAAACCCAATACACATGCTAGGCCTGGAATTAGGTACTTACATCATACAAGAACAAAGGTGACTGCGACCGCATGTTTCAATATAATGTAACCGTATCGAGTAACTGATACTGCGCCATAATTATGATTAATAAACTCGGTCATTTGTAAGGGCGCTTATGCCTTTGTTTATGTTTCTAGCGAAGGTAGTTTTGATGTTCTTTTTATAGAATTTATATTAAAATCTACGGAAATTGAGAAGGTTTAAAGAAGTTCTTATTTATCTAAACACTATGTCTAACAAATTATCAGGAGATAATTATTTGATATAATCGTTATTTGTGTCACTCTGTGTCACTGCGATAGGAGAAGGTTTCAATTCTACAGGATCATTTCTAATTTTGTAAAAAGAATACATCATGATTCTAGACGTGACTATTCGCACCTTGGTAGGTATTTTATCGATAAAAGTTCACATCACTATGCAAGCTTTTAAAAGTTTTTAGTAAGTTTGTGTACGTATAGTTCAAGTCAAAACTCCAGGCGTGAACAGAGAAGATATAGTAAACAATTCTTTCTCTGGCTGATGCTGAGTTATTTTTAGGTCAATAGCTTTTGAATTCGCTCATCGGGCGTAGTTGGACCAATGAAAATGTACGGCGGTATGCGTGAGCGCAACAAGAACATCAGTAATTGATTTCTCATCCGATTAGGCACGGATCTAATTGGGTTTCGTGTTTGTTTAGTTTGTTTGCGAAGACATCGCACTCGCAGATTGGATGTGTAAATTACGTTTAACTCCCGTTTGATTTCTGCCCGCATTTAAGCTCGTAGCTTAAGTCTGTGTTTTACTTAATCTAGTGAACATTTTTCTTCAATTATTACCTCAAGACAAAGAAATCCTTTAGTTATCGGTTAGGTAAGCTCATTTCTGTCTTTAGTGCTCTGACGTTAGTATTTGCTGCCCATAGAAAGTGCATAAAGTTGTTTAATAGTGTTTCCACCAGTTGAGTGAGGCTAGACATAAACTGGTTTAGGAAAGTGAAGACTAAACTGCTAAACGAAGTTTATTTATGGTATTTTTAAATTGACAATGTAACGTATATTTGTTTTGATGCTGTACGGTGTAGAGATAGTGGATGGAAACATCGAAAAATTATTTTCACATGGGCTGGTTATCGCAAAATTGTGCATTTGTAGATTTCCACGTAGGTACAAGAGATAAACTGATATTCAAGATTATAAATGATACATCTCAATGTTATGTATACCAACTACAGTCAATAACAGTTGTTTTGTTGAGTGAACGAAAAAAGAAAACATCAAAGTAGTCTCTATAAGAAGGAATTTGCATAGAAACAGCAGATTAGTTTTGGTTGAAATAATCGCAAATGGATGGTGTTAATGGTGTATCTCAAAACGTCAAAGAGTTAAGGTAAGTGATTACTTAACCTCCTAAAACAGTATTATTTGACAACGGTAGAGTCTATTTAAGAATCAACATTTAGTACGAAAATACCGTGACTATGAGAATCGTAATAAAAACAAGCAAAAAGTATAAATTAGCACTTAATTGTGATTTTGCACCTCGGTAGGTATTTCTGTGAGTCATTGATTAGTAGCACGTTTTTAGACTACTGGATTTTTGTATCTGTAAGGCCAAAGACAAGATGGATGGAGGAATAACATGAACGAGAAGAGAGTGAATGATAGCGTGATGGTTGACAGGAGGGAATGGAAGAAGGAACGTATTGCGCCGATCCCAAGTGACATAGGACAAGCACAGAAATTGATGATGATGATATTTTTTATTGCAATTCGGTCTGCAATAAAGTATAGCTTGACACACACTTTGACAGTTGAACAAAATTCATTGCCTATTTTTATTGTTGGGCACAGAAATTTTTTGAAAGTAAGTAGCAATGTATTGACGATATCCTTCAAAATTATTCAGATTCTGATTGACAGTGTGTTACGCGTATATTCCCAGTCACCCCCGCGGGGATTGCCACCGGAGGCAAATGGGAATAAAACTTCCCAGTTGCCACCGGCGGTGACTGGGAAGTCATTGCCCCCACTTCAGTTTCGCTGTACATTGCTTTCTCCATCGTAGAGAATAAAAGGATGAGGCAACTTATCCTAAGCCTGCCTCAAATCTCTAAAAAAAAGACAAAGTGCATTGAAATATTTTTTTATTTTGATTTCGATATGAATAAACTTGTTAAAATTAAACATTTCAACTGGTATTTTGTATCACAGATAATCAGACTCTTAAATAAAGACAGTAATTAAATTAGGAAAGTAATACATAGTAATCATTTCGTAATAAATGCGTATTGTTACGAGCTGGGGTTCGGGATAAATTCATTACAACCAATATTCCGAAACACACAACACAGTTTAATTAAATAAACACAAATATCGCAACTACAAGAAACGTCACTTGGAATCACTTGTTTAGCTTGTACTGTATCACTCGAATCGTATTCGCTCGCTTCCGAAATCGAACTGCTTGTCGGCCCGACAATCCGCTATTTATATCCCGAGCACAACAATCTCGAACATTCGACTCCGCCACAGCGTAGAAGCTTCTAGTAACTTCCATTGAACTGTTTAATCCCACTATTCAACAATAGATGGCAGTAGCGTCTACGTACAATTTCGTGTAGTACTTGCTACTCAATAACAGATGGCGTTAGCGTGTCATTTCCAGTAGTTTCTAACACTGCCCCGTCCTTAGATGGAATTAGCGTGATGTTTCTAGACTTTTCGATTTACGTCACACTGCCCCTTTCTGAGATGGAGTTAGCGTGATGTTTCTAGACTTTACGATCTACGTAACACTGCCCCCTCCTTAGACATGCTCGTCCCGAGCATCATTATTCCCGTAATATCGTGCCAATCGATCTACATGGACAATTTTAGGTGCAGTTCGCATACCCTTTTGTATTCGGTAAGTGACGTCGTTGATCTTGGTCACAATTCGGTACGGCCCGTCCCATTTTGCCTGCAGTTTAGGGGACTTTCCTTTGCTGCGCACTGGGTTATGCAACCACACTAGCGAACCTTCGTCGAAGCCAGTATTGTTCATCTTCCGATCATAACGAGTTTTCATTCTCTCGGACATCTGTTGGCCTGATTCTCTGACATGCTCATATACGTCATTCATCTTGTTGCGCAGATCATTTGCATAATCTGTTATACTCCGTGGTGAATCAGGGGGAATGCCGGTTATTAGATCAGCTGGTAACCTTAACTCCCTTCCAAAGTTCGCGAAGGCTGGCGTCACAGTTGTACTCTCGTGAACTGCACTTCGGTATGACAGAAGAAACGGTTGTATGTGCTTGTCCCAATCCTTTTGTCTGCTTGCTACAACTTTTGCCAGATATCTTTCCAAGGTCTGATTAAATCTCTCCACCATTCCGTCAGATTGTGGGTGGTATGAAGTGGTTCTGGTTTTGTGAGTACCCATAACCCGACATGTTTCCTGAAACACTTGAGACTCGAAATTCCTTCCTTGATCGCTGTGTATTTCCAAGGGTACCCCAAACCGACAGAAGACTTCGTGGACTAATTTATCAGCGACTGTTGAAGCTTCTTGATTAGGGATGGCGAAGACTTCCGGCCACTTGGTGAAGTAATCCATAACAACCATGAAATATTTATTTCCACTTTCACTTTCAGGGAACGGCCCAGCGACATCTAGTGGTATCCGTTCCCACGGGGCTCCCACGTTGTACACTTTCAATGCACCCCTGCTGCGTGTGTGTGGTCCTTTTACCGCTGCACAACTAGTACATCTGCGACACCAGTCCTCCACATCCTCTCGACAATGGATCCAGTAAAACCTTTCTCGGATCTTTAACAAAGTCCTTCTTACTCCCATATGACCTCCTGAAGAACCATTGTGGTAGAGCCGTAGAACATCTGGTACCTTCGTTTTTGGGACTACCATTTGCAGGTGACAGCTATTCCCTCGAGCATTTTCCCATTTTCGGCACAACACACCATCCTGGATCACCAAGCTCTCCCATTGTGCCCAATAACTTTTTGTGGTGGTACTCATCGCTGCAACATCACACCATTTCGGTTTGGGAGCATTAGCTTTAATCCACTCGAGAATTGGCCTGATATCTCTGTCACTTTGCTGAGCATGCTGTAGGGTTTCCTTCCATTCGTCACTAAGGTCCGTTCTTAGCATCCTGACAGGTACCGTTTCCTTAGCTTCTTGCCTGACACAATGCTTGCAGTCTTCAGGACAAGGTCTTCTTGATAAAGCGTCCGCGTTACCGTGAGACTTCCCACTACGATGTTCAATTGCAAAGTCATACTCTTGTAGCAGTTCAATCCATCTGGCCACTTGTCCTTCTGGATTCTTAAATTGCAACAACCACTTTAATGCAGCATGGTCAGTCCGCAGGTGGAATTTACGTCCAAGCAAGTATTTGCTGAAATGCTGCAATGTCTTGACGACGGCAAGAAGTTCGCGTCTCGTGACACAATAATTTTTTTCTGGCTTTGATAAAGATTTGCTGAAGTAAGCTATCACAACTTCATAATCTCCTTTCCGTTGAGATAACACACCGCCAATTCCAGTATTACTTGCGTCCGTGTCAACTATAAATTCATTTTCTGTGTCTGGGTAGCCCAAAATTGGGGTATTGCACAAACGTTCCTTTAAGTCTCGAAATGCGATGTCACAGTTCTCATCCCAACAGAACGGTCTCTTCTCCTCAGTAAGCTTGTGAAGAGGTTTGGCAATGTCAGCAAAATTCTTGACAAACCGTCGATAGTACGAGCACAAACCCAAAAATGCCCTGACCTGCGTCTTGTCTTTCGGGACTGGCCATTCCTTGACGGCGACGATTTTCTCAGGATCTGTTTGTACTCCTTCCTTCGAAACCACGTGCCCCAAAAAGCTTACTTGCTGTCTGAAGAATGAGCACTTCTTTGGACTTAGCTTGAGATTGGCTCCTCGGATTTTTGATAGAACACGTTCCAAATTCTGAAGGTGGTCTTCGAATGTGCGGCCCACGATGATGATGTCATCTAAATAGACAAGGCAGGCGTCTCCAATTAGTCCCATGAGAACTAGCTCCATTAGCCTTTCAAATGTTGCAGGAGCATTGCACAATCCGAATGGCATGACGTTAAACTGCCATAGTCCCTTTCCCGTAGAAAATGCAGTTTTCTCCTTGTCCTCAGGGTCTATTTCCACTTGCCAGTAGCCACTTTTTAGGTCTAACGTGGTAAACCACTTCATTCCTGACAGCGTGTCCAGCGTGTCGTCGATCCGGGGTAGTGGATAGCTGTCTTTCTTAGTAACGTCATTCAATCTACGATAGTCTACACAAAACCGCATGCTGCCATCTTTCTTTTTTACCAGGACCACAGGAGAACACCATGGACTAGACGAAGGCTCTATAACTCCATCCTTTACCATTCCTTTAATCATGGTATCTACCTCCTTTTCTCTTGCCACTGGTAGTCTTCTTGGTCGCTGTCGTATCGGTAACTCATTTCCGGTATTAATTCTGTGTTGAACCAATCCAGTCTTCCCTATGTCAGCATCATTTGTAGAGAATATGTCTGCATATTGAAGTAGCATCTTCCTAGCCTTCTCTCTTTCTTCTTCTGATAGATCTTTACGACAGTCTTCCAAAAGATTTAACACGTTAAATCTTGCACTTTGGGCGTTATTTTGAGGAGGCCCATGTTGGCATTCACGCATCCAAGCTACTTCCTCACAGGAACCCATCAATGTACCCTTCTTGATTACTTGCTCCTTTTCACTTGGGTTCAGTATGCGTACGGCTGCAACGTCGATTGTCTTTACCAAGGTCCGCGCAATTTTCCATGGAAGGTTTTCATCCAATCCTTCAATGAGAATACATCGGTTTTTCTGTCCAGAATTATGTGGAAGACTAACTGGAACTATTGTTTCCGATCGGGGCGGAAGAACAATCTTCTTCAAGCAGTACACTTTCCCTGATGGTGCACCTTCCATGAAGACTTCTTCTGACCCACATTTTAGAACTCCTTGATTAACGTCAATCTCACAACAGTGCTGTCGCATGAAGTCCAAACCTAGGATGCAGTCGTCTACTATGTCGGCCATGATGACTTTATGCCGGTAGATTGTGTTACCCAGTTTTAACTCCACCTCCTTCTCACCACGGACGGTTATGTGCTGACCGGTAGCTGTTACTAAATTTACGCCGTCATGCTTACCGAAGAAGTCCCCAAGAAAACGATTCGCTAGTTGGGAACTGACAACCGTGCGAGAAGCTCCAGTATCCAATGTCAGCTTACATGGTCTTCCGTTCACTTCACCTTTTATGACTAGGGTGTTACCATCATGGGCTTGTGAGACCGAAATTCTTGGGGCTATTTTAACACCAGCCAGCACCCGCCCCGCAGTCCTGGCGTTGACTAGTTTTCCTGCTGCTGGGCAGTGACATCTGCCGCCCTTCTTTCCCGGGTCTGATCTTCGTTGGCAGTGCTACGTTTCGGACAACTTGAACGGAGGTGGCCCTTTTCCCCACAAGTGTAGCACCTAGGGCTGTTCCTCAGACGGTCACGAACAGGTGAAGCCGCAACCTCCCTGATGCGATGGGCTCGATGATCATGCCTCACTGCCTCCACCTCCAACGCATGGGCCAAGGCGTCCTTGAGCGTCTCGTGGTGTCCAAGTCTTACAGCAGCCCTTACTTCCAGGTCCCGTATGCCATCTATGAAAGCTTGAGTCAGAGTCCCTTCGATGACTGCAGGCGCAGACTGGTACGCTTTTCGAACCAGCTTCTCGATTTCTAGGGCCCACTGCTGCAGGTTTTCACCACTGCGCTGCACACGATCCTTCAACTGCGCACGAAAAACGTGTTCCAGGTGCGCCTCACCGTATCTGGCTTCTAACGCCTCAACAAGCTGCTCATAGGTAACATTTTTGCCGAGAGCCTCTAACACGGTTAAGGCCTGGTCGCGAAGGGCCAAAGTAAGCGCGGTCATGGCCTGCCCTTTTGTCCACCCATTAGCACTCATGACAGCTTCGAACTGGATTTTATATGCTGCCCAGGAAGATGTTCCATCGAAGGGTGGCACTTTAAACCCGCGCACGGAAGGTGTAGCAACTATCGAAGCCGTAGTCCGGTCCCCAGCTTTCAGAACTCCAACCGCTTTTCTTATATCAGCGATCTGGACTTCGGCCTCGGAGATACGATTTTCATGTACCTGAACAGTCTCCTTCATGGCTTTGATGTCCTTGCCAAATGTCGCGTGTAGATCTTTCAAAAGGAGAACCTGCTCCTCTTTATCACGATGAAGCTGTTCTTGCAGGCGGCGGCTCTGTTCTTCCTGTCGGCGGGCCTGTTCTTCCTGTCGGCGGGCCTGTTCTTCTTGTTGGCGGGCCTGTTCTTCCTGTCGGCGAGCTTGCTCCTCTTTGTCCTGCTGCAGTTGTTCCTGTAGGCGGCGGGCCTGTTCTTCCTGTCGGCGGGCCTGTTCTTCCTGTCGGCGGGCCTGCTCCTGCAGCATCGCCATTAGCGCAGAAAGATCCATGGCTGGTGATGCTGAAGGAACACCAGACACTTGGGATACTGGCTCCGTCGTCGGCTGATTACCCCCAGGTGTCTGTCTAGAAGTTCCTTCTAACCGCCTCTGATCCACCTCCTGCTGGCGCTGACTCCTGGTACGGATACCTTCCGTATCCTCCTTCGGTAAAACTGGCATAATTTATCCCTTACTTCTGACACCAAATGTTACGAGCTGGGGTTCGGGATAAATTCATTACAACCAATATTCCGAAACACACAACACAGTTTAATTAAATAAACACAAATATCGCAACTACAAGAAACGTCACTTGGAATCACTTGTTTAGCTTGTACTGTATCACTCGAATCGTATTCGCTCGCTTCCGAAATCGAACTGCTTGTCGGCCCGACAATCCGCTATTTATATCCCGAGCACAACAATCTCGAACATTCGACTCCGCCTCAGCGTAGAAGCTTCTAGTAACTTCCATTGAACTGTTTAATCCCACTATTCAACAATAGATGGCAGTAGCGTCTACGTACAATTTCGTGTAGTACTTGCTACTCAATAACAGATGGCGTTAGCGTGTCATTTCCAGTAGTTTCTAACACTGCCCCGTCCTTAGATGGAATTAGCGTGATGTTTCTAGACTTTTCGATTTACGTCACCCTGCCCCTTTCTGAGATGGAGTTAGCGTGATGTTTCTAGACTTTACGATCTACGTAACAGTATTATAAACAAGGCTCTATTCATATTCTTAGATAACAGACTTTTTTTATTATGGTCAATTATTAATTTACCACTTGTATAATGCTCGAATTATCTGTGATTGAAATTTATGACTAATATTAAATATTAAGTATTCCGGAAATATATACGTGGGTATATATTTCCGGAATACTTGGGTATATATGTGGGTGTTATAAGGTTATACAAATGGGAATTTTTATTCCCATTGAACTCCGGTGGCAATTCCCGCGGGGGCGAATGGGAATATACGCTGGCACATGGGCAACTGAAGGAACACGGGTGGGTTTTAGTCAGTAAAAGTCTAACACGCCCTTCCTTTCCACCCAGAGCGGGAGACGTCATTCGATGATTTCACACCCAAAAAAAAACCTTTGTCTTTTGGTTTTTTTTGGTTATTGACCATGTATTAGATTCACCGTATTTGACGTGCATTAGTATTGACCATGTGATAGTTTCACTGTACTTTTACATTTATAATAACGTACCATCTATAATAATTCCAAATTTTTTATGCCATATCTACCTACATAATTATTGTATGCCTATAAGGCAGGACATATTGATACTTTAATATATTGTTAAGACCTGTAACTTACATGTGCCCACAATAAAGATACTTTGACTTTGACTTTGACTTTGGAAATTACAATTGAGAAAATAGTATAAAAAGGTAAATTATAGATTTGTGAATCAGTAAAAAGCATCTGATAGCTTTGCTAGCGGTACTGCACAGAATGCTACTTGACGCCTGCCTGATTGTTTGATTGATACAGTATATTGAGTACCTGCCGTTGAAGCCTACAAGTGCGCGATTAGAAGCACATCACTATTGTCAGTAAGTGTACAGTACTTCAGAAATCTGTGCCTACTATTGTCCTCGAAAGGGTTAAATTGGTTCTCATCGGGTGCTAAAGTTCCATTGGGTATATAATTATTACGTTATTTTTTTAAATATATTAAAACTAGCTGCTTCCCACTGTTTCCCCTGCGTGGATGTTCTTTAATTACCACGGGATGTACTGCAGAGACAAATAGTCTATGTTACTCCTTGTAGTGTTAGTTAACGGCCAATAAAAGTCCCGTCAACATTGGTCTAGCCGTATCGGAGATTAGCTGAAACAGAAATAGAGACAAAAAAAATATGGTAAATGATTTTATGGTAAAAGCACCGTATACTTCTTATGCATTTAGAAAAAAGCTGTTATTTTGACATTCCAAACAGAGATTTAAATGTTATTAATTTGTATATATGTAGGTACATACCTATAGCTAATTTTGCACATTGCTTTATGGGTAAATGCTGAAAGTTTAGACATCCACGTCAAAAAAATCGGAAAATATTATTTCAGTTAGGTCAAAGAATATTTTTATTCGGTAAGTACAGCTTTTTACCCACCGCCTGGATATAGGTAATAGAGCATCTAATAAAAAGGCCTTCTTGCTTAGTATGGAATTTGCCAATCATACCAAAGTTTGTTTGTTCGTAACTTCCTGAAACATTACTTCAGTGCTAGGATCAAAGGGGAATTGTCTCTCTTTTGCATGACGCGTGCGCCAGCGTCACACGCCGGCTGGGCGGTGCGGCCGCCCACTGAAAACGTTCGAGCGCCAGTCTCGACGTCCACTCCGCGCGGTCCGCCTGTCGTTTCCCGCGACGGCAAACAAAACCCCCTATTTATAAGTTTAACCATAGCCAAACTTCGCACGTGATACGAAAACCGCGCCATTTTTGTTTTTTATTTTTTTTATTTACATTTCGAACGGGAAACGACGTAACGCGATTCGATTCGTTGATTCGATGTTCTCAATTTAAATTGTAGTGTTTCAGACTAACGGGGTGACAAATGTTTTTAGTGCATTTTTGAGGATATTTTTGTGGATTCTTTTTAGAAGGTATATTTGTTTAATTTTCTTTATTATGTCTACTTTAAGCTAAGTATAGATATGGAGCACAAAATATTGTGTAAAAACCTGTAACGTTTTTTATTCATTGAGCATTCATAATGCAAAATCAATCAGTAGACAATGTCTACTAGACATGTATGATTAGCAATTATTATTTCGTAATAGTTCATTAATTTTTCATTCGATTCGAAGAACTGGATGGAACAAGACATGCCATGTATTTAAATAATATGATTAGATCAACGTCTCACTGAGTAAAGGCCTCGTCTAAATCAGTAGTGAAGAGATATTGCTGTGAGTTGTTGATTTTAAAACTCATTCAACGGTAAACCCATTAGACCGGCAACTTAATTGTCGATCTTCGGCTAAGTATTCTTATTTCCGATGCAATAATTAATTACAATGATCAACGATGAACTCAATTGGAATGAGTTTACGTAACTGGATAAAACTAAAGTAAATAAGTTTGAACTTTTTCAATGATATATTTTCGGGCGTGGGTTATGGAAAAAGTAGTTGTATGATTGAATGAAAGGCCTATTGGGTGATCGCGTGACGTAGGTATTTGTACATTTATAACCCTAGGGTAACGACCCCACCCGAACTTTTATTTGGTCGCCCTAGCGTTTCAATAATTTACAATGTCAACAGGCTGACGTGTTTCTTTTCACGGTTATAATCAATATTATTATCGTTGAAAGGGAATGGAAACAACTTTTGCCTTTT
Organism: Aporophyla lueneburgensis; assembly: GCA_932294355.1. Taxonomy (NCBI): domain Eukaryota; kingdom Metazoa; phylum Arthropoda; class Insecta; order Lepidoptera; family Noctuidae; genus Aporophyla; species Aporophyla lueneburgensis. The sequence goes on along the minus strand of OW028750.1, from coordinate 26,116,199 downwards.
GGCTGATAATAGCTTACCTTACTTTACCCTACCTAAATGAAGTCTGCGAATAATTAAGTCGGTTTAAAAGGGTAAAAATACCTAAAGCCTAAAGCAATAAGTCATTGAATTCCATGTGCACTAGTATTTCCCAACAGCAAAGGAAATTCTTTGATCTTTTCTGGCATTTTAACACTTTCCTTGTCACATGCTATTTTAATTACTTTCATTCACCAAAAAAATGAGTTGAAACCACATGATTTCTTTTGTTTTCTTAAGTATCCAAATATAACAAAATCTACTGTCTACGAAAACGAGATGTGACATCAGCTTGAAGACACTGAAATTGAACAAAACCATCTGTTACGAGTCTCATTTTATTATGTGAGTGAGACTCACTATTAGAATAGTTTTTTTTTTGTTATTAGCCTACGCTGTCGAATTCCACTTCTTCCATATTTCGGGAGCCCCGCCATCTCCTACGTGGTCTGCTGCGTCGTCGCTTTACTGTCTCAGGGCACCACTGCTGACTATTTGGACCCACAGTTTGTCCAGGTTGCGGCAGACGTGTCTTGCCCAGTCCCATTAATTTCGACAGGTTTTCAAGTCACGTCAGAATAATTTTAAACAAGAAAAATGGTACAGATACCTACCTTATGTAAGAATAAATAAAATATCTACCAAATGATAAACCTAAAAACATCATTGATTTTTTCTGCTTTTCTCCTTCTAAATTAGCTTGACAGTTCGAATGTGATTAAAGTAATTTTACCGCTAGTATCTACAACATAAGGTCGTCTTTACCTTTATTTAGTATCAAGTAGTACTTACCTACATACGTTTTGGTACAAAGTGAACTCCACTACGAGCGTATCTTCTGCGTAGGCTCAGTGGGCTGAAGTTGGGGAGGCCTTGATGGTTCATGGTAGGCTAGTATCAAGGCAAGAAAAGTAATACCTAGGTACTTACTGCATAATATGTAGAATAGTTGGTGAGAAAAGGCCACTACCTCCACAGTGGCCCATCACTTGTTCATGCCGATCCATATTTCAGAAGAGTATAAGGTGTAACCATCCATATTTTATCTAATAAAATACATCTATACTTATCATAAAACTGTAGAGAGGTCAATTCTGTACATTGAAAATATATTCAAAATTGATTTTCAAATTGAAAAGGTGATCAATACTGATGCCAAAAATGCAATCAGTAATTTTTTTGTCTGTCTGTATGTGCACGCATGGGTCAAAAACTACTGAAGGGATTTTAACCAAACTTGGTACGATTGTAGTCCATACTCCTGGGCAGGTTATCCACACTAATATTATAATGCAAAAGTAACTCTGTGTCTGTCTGTCTCGCTTTCCTGCTATAACTACTGAACCGATTTAAATGACATTTGGTACACAGATAGTTTAGAGCCTGAGAAAGGACATAGGCTTTTTATCCCGGTAGTACGTTCTCGCGGGATAATTTCCGACCTCCACGCGGGCGAAGCCGCTGGCAAAAGCTAGTTATCTAATAAAATCCATGCGAAAAAAGACTGTCTGCTCGTCTGTTCAATTTTACGCTTTAACGGCTGAACGGATTTCGATGAAATTTGGCACACATATCATTGGCATACTTTTTATCCCGACAGAAGGTATGAATCCTACTTTCCTGTGGAATAATTCCCAATCCTACGCAGGTAAAGCCAGGTGTGTAATTTAGTAAATCATTTTTAACTTTCATGTTAACTGTATCGTGATAATTTCGCACGAATTGAAGTCAATATTTTTATGATGACATCAGTGCATTGCTCCATAATAAATCTTATCGTATATCTTTAAACGAGCAATTCTTGTATATATATGTATATATATATAATCTGAATCTCGGAAACGGTTCCAACGATTTTCATGAAATTTAGTATACAGGAGGTTTCGGGGGCGATAAATCGATCTAGCTAGGATTCATTTTTATAAAATGTCCTTTTATTCGTGTTTTCAATGACCAACTTTATCGATAATCAACTTGAACATAAACTTATTATTTTAATCACAATTTACCAAAAAATACCGAGCAAAGCTCGGTCATCCAGATATTACAGATTTAATGTGGGATGATACTGTGGTAGACGCTGACGCTTACATATTGTATCTTATACCTTTAAACGAGCAATTCTTGTATATATATATATAATCTGAATCTCGGAAACGGCTCCAACGATTTTCATGAAATTAGGTCTAAAAAAATGGCGATGTAAAATTAGCGGAATTGAAAAAAAAAACACCGAAATTTGTTGCTTTTTTGTTGCTAATTAGTTGCTAGAAAATTAATTTTTTTGCTCCACCCGATCACAAAAAATCGGCAATAACGCTAACTTTACATTAAGATAGCGTGGAAATCACTGAATGTGGACTGATCGATCAAACGAATAGGGGTCAATTTGTTGCTAATTTGTTGCTAAAAGATGCTAAGAAGAAAAAATAAAAAAAAATAAAAAAAATGTTTTTTTTTAAATATGCCAAAATAAATAATATCCACGCCAGCTTAACTCTCGAATTTTCCGTTAAAAAACTATAGTAAAAATTTGTTCCTCCTCATAGTGCAACTTGTTTTGGCAGAGAGAGTCAGCAACAAAATAAAAACCGGAAGTCAAGAGTAGTTGGAGATCGGTTTACAAAAAAACCGACCACGCTAGCTTAACTAACGATTTTTCCGCGGAAAAACTATAGTGAAGATTTGTTGCTGCTCATACTGGAGCTAGTCTGAGTACACAGGGTCAGCAACAAAATAAATACCGGAAGTCAAGAGAAGTTGGAGATCGGTTTACAAAAAAACTGGCCACGCTTGCTTAACTCTAGACTTTTCCGTGGAAAAACTGTAGTAAAAATTTGTTACTCCTCATAGTGCAGCTTGTTTTAGCAGAGAGAGTCAGCAACAAAATAAATACCGGAAATAAAGAGAAGTTGGAGATCGGTTTACAAAAACACCGGACACGCTAGCTTAATTCTAGACTTTTCCGTGGAAAAACTATAGTAAAAATTTGTTGCTTCTCATAGTGTAGCTTGTTTAAGCAGAGAGTGTCAGCAACAAAATAAATACCGGAAGTCAAGAGTAGTTGGGGATCGGTTTACAAAAAAAACTGGCCACGCTTGCTTAACTAATGATTTGTCCGTGGAAAAACTGTAGTGAAGATTTGTTGCTGCTCATAGTGGAGCTAGTCTGAGTACACAGGGTCAGCAACAAAATAAAAACCGGAAGTCAAGAGTAGTTCGAGTTCGGTTTACAAAAAAACCGGCCACGCTAGCTTAACTAACGTTTTTCGCGGAAAAACTATAGTGAAGATTTGTTGCTGCTCATACTGGAGCTAGTCGAGTAAACAGGGTCACAACAAAATAAAAACTGGAAGTTAAGAGAAGTTGGAAATCGGTTTACAAAAAAACTGGCCACGCTTGCTTAACTCTAGACTTTTCCGTGGAAAAACTATAGTAAAAATTTGTTGCTCCTCATAGTGCAGCTTGTTTTAGCAGAGAGAGTCAGCAACAAAATAAATACCGGAAGTGAAGAAAAGTTGGAGATTGGTTTGCAAAAACACCAGCCATGCTAGCTTAACTCTAGACTTTTCCGTGGAAAAACTATAGTAGAAAATTGTTGCTCCTCATAGTGTAACTTGTTTTGGCAGAGAGAGTCAGCAACAAAATAAAAACCGGAAGTCAAGAGTAGTTGGAGTTCGGTTTACAAAAAAACCGGCCACGCTAGCTTAAGTAACGATTTTTCCGCGGAAAAACTATAGTGAAGATTTGTTGCTGCTCATACTGGAGGTAGTTGAGTTCACAGGGTCATCAACAAAATAAAAACCGGAAGTCAAGTGAAGGTGGAGATCGGTTTACAAAAAAACTGGCCACGTTTGCTTAACTATTGATTTTTCCGTGGGAAAACTATAGCGAAGATTTGTTGCTGCTCATGCTGCAGTTCGTTTTAGCAGAGAGAGTCAGCAACAAAATAAAAACCGGAAGTCAAGAGTTGTTGGAGATCGGTTTACAAAAAACTGGCCACGCTTGCTTAACTAATGATTTCTCTTAACTAAGTACTACAGCACATACGTCAGCAACACTAAAGATAACATCAGACTGAATCCGAAGGCATTTTGGTCATTCGTTAAGGCCAAAAAAGCCAAGTCTAATGAAATTCCTTCTGAGATGTATTGGAACGGGAAAGTGGCAACTGGAGAAGAAGTGAGTAAACTGATTGCCTCACACTTTTCTGCCACTTTTGCATCTCCAGCTGGTACAGTCGCGGTACAAACAAAGTCAGAAGAGTACCCTCAGCTTGCGATAGGAAGCTATTATTTCACAGAGCGAGACGTACTCAAAGAATTAAAAAAACTAAATACCTGCAAAGGTCCAGGGCCTGACGGCCTACCGCCGCATTTCATAAGGCAATGTGCTAAATATTTATCATTACCGCTCAAACTTATTTTTAATAAGTCCCTTATGTCGGCAAAATTAAGTTTCCCATGCAGTGGAAAATTGCACACGTAGTTCCAATATTTAAAAAAAGGAAGCCTAATGATGTTAAAAATTATCGGTCCATATCCCTTCTTTCAATTTTCTCGAAACTGTTCGAATCATTATTTTGTCCTGTACTAACTTCACTCATTAAAACTCAATTGGCTACGCAACAGCACGGTTTCTGTACCAATAAATCACCTACCACCAACTTAATTCACTACATTAATGATATCAGCAGATCCGTGGACTCCGGTGTGCAAGTGGACTAGATTTACACTGACTTCAGTAGCGCGTTCGGCAAAGTAACTCATGTGCTTCTACTTCAAAAACTTGAGAATTACGGTATGCGTGGTCATTTGCTATGCTGGTTTGAATCGTATCTTTCAGAACGACAACAGAGAGTTATTATAAAGGGTTATGAGTCGCCACTATATTACTCAACATCTGGGATGCCACAGGGATCTCATTTTGGTCCTATTCTTTTCCTGGTATTTGTGAACGATATCATACACTCCAATAAGAACTCAAAATGCTCTATGTTTGCGGATGATCTAAAACTAAATATATAACGAAATTAAATCAAGTACCGACATTGCTTTGCTACAGAAAGACTTGGACGCAATTCATGAGTGGTGTCATAGTAACATGATGACTCTCAATGCCGTTAAGTGTTATCATATAACATTTACACGGAAAAAGCTGATTCAGCCTTCAGCATATTACTTAAACGGCATAACTCTTCAGAAAGTCGATACCATTCGTGACTTGGGAGTCCAGCTTGAATCTCCAACTTCTCTTGACTTCCGGTTTTATTTTGTTGCTGACGCTCTCTGCTAAAACAAGCTGCACTATGAGGAGCAACGAATTTTTACTATAGTTTTTCCACGGAAAAATCGTTAGTTAACAAGCGTGGCCAGTTTTTTTGTAAACCGATCTCCAACTTCTCTTGACCGGAAGTCAAGAGAAGTTTGTTTGTTTTTATTTTGTTGCTGACCCTGTGTACTTAGACTAGCTCCAGTATGAGCAGCAACAAATTTTTACTATAGTTTTTCCACAGAAACGTCTAGAATTAAGCTAGCGTGGCCGGTGTGTTTGTAAACCGATCTTCAACTTCTCTTGACTTCCGGTTTTTATTTTGTTGCTGACCCTGTGTTCTCAGACTAGCTCCAATATGAGCAGCAACAAATTTTTACCATAGTTTTTCCACGGAAAAGTCTAGAGTTAAGCTAGCGTGGCCGGTTTTTTTGTAAACCGATCTCGAACTTCTCTTGACTTCCGGTTTTTATTTTGTTGCTGACTCTCTCTGATGAAACAAGCAGCACTATGAGGAGCAACAAATTTTTACTATAATTTTTCCGCGGAAAAATCGTCAGTAAAGCTAGCGTGGCCGGTTTTTTTGTAAACCGATCTCCAACTTCTTTTGACTTCCGGTTTTTTATTTTGTTGCTGACCCTGTGTACTCAGACTACCTGCAGTATGAGCAGCAACAAATCTTCATTACAGTTTTTCCACGGAAAAATCATTAGTTAAGCAATCGTGGCCAGTTTTTTTGCAAACCAATCTCCAACTTCTCTTGACTTCCAGTTTTTATTTTGAAGCTGACCCTGTGTACTCAGACTAGCTCCACTATGAGCAGCAACAAATCGTCACTACAGTTTTTCCACGGAAAAATCATTAGTTAAGCAAACGTGGCCAGTTTTTTTTGTAAACCGATCCCCAACTACTCTTGACTTCCGGTTTTTATTTTGTTGCTGACTCTCTTTGCTTAAACAAGCTGCACTATGAGGAGCAACAAATTTTTACTATAGTTTTTCCACGGAAACGTCTAGAATTAAGCTAGCGTGGCCGGTGTATTTGTAAACCGATCTCCAGCTTCTCTTGACTTCCGGTTTTTATTTTGTTGCTGACCCTGTGTACTCAGACTAGCTCCAATATGAGCAGCAAAAATTTTTTACTATAGTTTTTCCTCGGAAAAGTCTTGAGTTAAGCTAGCGTGGCCGGTTTTTTGTAAACCGATCTCCAACTTCTCTTGACTTCCGGTTTTTATTTTGTTGCTGACCCTGTGTACTCAGACTAGCTCCACTATGAGCAGCAACAAATCTTCACTACAGTATTTCCACGGAAAAATCATTAGTTAAACAAGCGTGGCCAGTTTTTTTTGTAAACCGATCCCCAACTACTCTTGACTGCCGGTTTTTATTTTGTTGCTGACTCTCTCTGCCAAAACAAGTTACACTATGAGGAGCAACAATTTTTTACTATAGTTTTTCCACGGAAAAATCGTTAGTTAAGCTAGCGTGGCCGGTTTTTGTGTAAACCAATCTCCAACTTCTCTTGACTTCCGGTTTTTATTTCGTTGCTGACTCTCTCTGCTAAAACAAGCTGCACTATGAGGAGCAACGAATTTTTACTATAGTTTTTCCGCGGAAAAATCGTTAGTTAAGCTAGCGTGGCCGGTTTTTTTGTAAACCGATCTCCAACTTCTCTTGACTTCCGGTTTTTATTTTGTTGCTGACCCTGTGTACTCAGACTAGCTCCAGTATGAGCAGCAACAAATCTTCACTATAGTTTTTCCGCGGAAAAATCGTTAGTTAAGCTAGCGTGGTCGGTTTTTTTGTAAACCGATCTCCAACTACTCTTGACTTCCGGTTTTTATTTTGTTGCTGACTCTCTCTGCCAAAACAAGTTGCACTATGAGGAGGAACAAATTTTTACTATAGTTTTTTAACGGAAAATTCGAGAGTTAAGCTGGCGTGGATATTATTTATTTTGGCATATTTAAAAAAAAAACATTTTTTTTATTTTTTTTTATTTTTTCTTCTTAGCATCTTTTAGCAACAAATTAGCAACAAATTGACCCCTATTCGCTTGATCGATCAGTCCACATTCAGTGATTTCCACGCTATCTTAATGTAAAGTTAGCGTTATTGCCGATTTTTCGTGGTCGGGTGGAGCAAAAAAATTAATTTTCTAGCAACTAATTAGCAACAAAAAAGCAACAAATTTCGGTGTTTTTTTTTTCAATTCCGCTAATTTTACATCGCCATTTTTTTAGACCTCATGAAATTTAGTATACAATGGGCTTCGGGGGCGATAAATCGATCTAGCTAGGATTCATTTTTATAAAATGTCGTTTTATTCGTGTTTTCAATGACCAAATTTATCGATAATCAACTTGAACATAAACTTATTATTTTAAACACAATTTACCAAAAAATACCGAGCAAAGCTCGGTCATCCAGATATTACAGATTTAATGTGGGATGATACTGTGGTGGACGCTGACGCTTACATATTGTATTAGAGTTAAATGCGCAGTGCCCGGCGACCGACAGTTCGCCCGCAGACACCATAACCTAGACGCTCTTACGATCTTTATACCAAATTCCTAATGTAATTCGTTTCGTGAAGTAAAGTACATATTCAAATCTAATCCGCATTTGATTTCTCTCCGTACACACACCTAAAGACAATATACACGCACCCACAAAAATACCTACAGTCGTCAGTGAAGCCACATAACTGCAAAAAGCAGCGTCACGTGGCACTGCTACACATGTTTCAAAGATTTAAGAATTAGAAGATAAGTACATTATGAAAATTTCAATCATGTTAGATATTTCATAAATTTAGAATGAAATTGGGGTTTTACGAAACTTTTTGACTGATGTAAGAAGTGCACCGTAGAAATGTCTTAGATAAGTTATATGTATAGATATGTTACCGGCCAAACCCGATTTTAGGATGAACTAGTTTCGCCTAGGCCAAACCAGTTTTCCCTTTTCATTAATATAGTGACTCTACATGTTTATGTGTAACAGTTAACAACGCCAACGGTTAAAGTTCCATATTGGAATGATACCGTGACACTACCTACATATCGTTACTTTTTAAGACGCTTTTATTAGCTTCACCTGTATGTATGTTTGTTTGTAAGTATGTAACTTTAAACGAACCGACTCCTTTGGACTTAATTTTGAAACACCCTAAAAATAGGAAATAAATACTTTATCGTGTTTTTTAGTTTTTTAAACAACATGCTTTTACTGTTACTGCAGTAAAAATAGCAGGCTGTACCTACATGCAGTTTGTTTTGTTTTTTTTTTCAGCGTTGGCCTATAATGGTTTGTCATATCACGCGAAGGGTTCAAGTATCATTCTGGCCATGTGAACTTCAATTAGAATAACAACATACGTTTATAGATATTTAAAATACAAGTAGTCCCTAGTCCTATACGAAGTAAGCCAATCGGCTCGAGCCTAATGAAAACCGAATTTGTGTAATAATTGCTTCGGCTCCTTTTTGTTGTTCAACAAATACTGCCGAATTGAATGTTCCGTGTTCCGTATGGAGACGGACGTAAAGAATAGCACCCTGCCATTTCTTCTCCTGAGTGTCGTAAAAGGCACCTAAGGGACTTACAAGAGAATAGCAGCGTTCTCTATGCATTTTAACACCATACTGCGATCGCCAACCATGGCGTTGGCGCCAAGCGTGGCCATTATGGCAAACTCCTCCAAATTTGAGTAGGCTTATGTCCGTCTTGCGGCTGAAAGGCGTGGGGGAATGTGCCGACACGAACATTTTTTTTTTTGCATGTGACGTCACCAAATGACTTCTCCCGCTCTGGGCGGAGCGGGAGGGCGTGTCAGACTTTTACTGACTAAAACCTACCCGTGTTCCTTCAGTTACCCATATGCCAGGACCACGGTACCTCTTTCGAACTAATCTGTTGCACCCCTTACAGGAAATAGAGTTAGTATCTACTTCCTAAATAACTAAAGGCGATGTAACTAGATCAGGTATCGCTATATAATTAACTATATGAGACCAGTTGTAGAGGTGCGCCGGCCGCCTGGTTCAGACCGGAACCTATTTCAGTCCGGATCCAAGCATTACGCTGGTCATTGACTTCATAAGTGTGGCTTTTTTCTAGAAACAGCTGTAAAAGACCACCCAGATGTTGGTACTTAGAAGTCATCTGGCATTTGGGGTAAATAAATAATAATCGAAATGCTGGCGTGACGAAATAGACTCTAGAAGAACAATTTGTATAAAAACTACAAGGATATTGTTCTACCAGAATCGTTTCGCACCATCGCGTCGCGGCTGTCCGTAAAACACAGCCTAAAGACAATTTTTCAGTCAATTTTTTCAGCAGTGTGATGTTTTTTTTTTCAGCAGTGTGATTGTACAGGTTAATTACAAAATCATAATAGTGGTCTGTAGCTGTTCCATAGAAGAGCAAAGGCCTATTTTTTAGAACAGGGTGCAACATTCTTTAGAAATATCAAACATCATACATCATTCTAACGCAATTTTTACTATGTAAAATTAATTTGACGTCACAGACATAAATGTTCGAAATTAGTGTAACCAAAACGGTGAAGGAAAACATCGTGAGGAATCCGGCATGGCCTAGAACAAAAATTCTAAGACATGTGACATCTACCAACCCTCACTGGCCCGCATGTATAATGGCCCACTCCTTCTCACAAATAGGAGGCCTGTGTCCCAGCAGTGGGAACATTAGGCTGCTTATGTATACAGCTAATATGAGTCTGCTTAGCTCATTTAGTATAGTGATTCATAATAAAAGTTCGTGTGCAATAAATTACGCATGAAATACATTTATCTATGTTCCGACTGTTGCACTGAATATGCTAAAAATGCAAATAAATGTCGGAAAGAGAAACAAACCTACTTAGTTGAACTCGCAACAAAATTAATTTTAAAACACGAAAGAATTGTCTGCCTGGGCGTCTACATAATATCCACACTAAAAAACTTAAGGAAAACTTTATGCTTTTAAATAACATTCAGCAAGTATTAAAATGTATGACAGGTGGCACTTGTCATAAAGTTTAAGCCGCTAGTCAACTAGGGGTAGAGTTGTTTCACCAGAAGAAGCAAGATAATAAAGTAGAGGTCTCGGAAACCGTAGGTATGTTAAGTAAAGCATTTTGCGTAGGCTGCTACTTAGGGTCCTCCATCATTTACCTACTCATATTTATTTACCTAGTAGGTACACGTAAGTAGGTACTTATCCTACCAAATGTCACCACAGTTTCAGTTATTTCCGTAGGTATCTCTAATGTTTCTTAATATAACTAGATAGATCTAGGTTTGTATGGTGTACATAATAAAGAGTATTGTATTCTGTACTATTTAGATTATCACTGATTCACCATGGAAAGACTAAACAAAACAAGGCTGATCAATAATCCCAAAGAATATATAAGTAGTGGTGAACTCGTCAACACTGTTACATTCATAATGCTTCTCTCCATGCAAAAGATTCCCGTAACCACGCTAACAAAACCAATGTTGAAGTGTCCAGATTTCATATTAGTAGGTAAAATACGAGCCAAGACCGATGTCCGGATCTTAATTTGCATTCGCCATTTGAAAGTTCCCGCTAACGCGCAAGTATTGTAATTATGCAGCCAGTTATAAAGATACGGAGACAAAATTATGCACGCGAGCAGAATTAACTGGGCACTCATATGTGTGTTAACACGTTACCGCGAACACGTTCAACACTTGAATTGCAAAGACGTTCTGTGTACGCAGCCACTAACTAGCGTAAAAAGAGAGATCTACAACTGTATCTTGCTCTCAGTTGTCTATAGAAAGTACGTTTCAAAAATACAAGTGCTTCTTTCCAAGATGCATGTGTTAAATCTCAAAAACGCCGTCAGTTTCGCCGTATATCTTGTTGAAAAACAAACTGTCTGTACTGAGGGCCATCTTTTCTTGGCGGGTGGTGGAAAAGGGAACTAAAATAAATGTACTGATATTGACATTAAACCTTTGCAAGCAGCGCCACAGTGAGCTGCCAAGATAAACTGGGCAATAGTCCAGGAAATGAAGCTAAAAAAATGGTAAAACCTCGCAATTTTTTCGTCCAGCACCGATTTGTACAAAAATTTGGGATTAGACTTATTTCACCCTCTAGTTTATTTTCTATATTGTGTCGTTGTACGCTTTTTGTTTTTTAGGGGTGAAAACTACCCCTTATCTTATCTTATATCTTTAAACGAGCAATTCTTGTATATATGTATATATAAGGTGTATCTATTCATACACGAAATATTTTAAGAGGTACACCTGTAGGTGGTAAAGAAGCTATAGAAGCAAAAAGAAAATTGTTATCTAAGCGTTTTTGAATTTTCGTAATTATTATAATTTTAAAACTGCTTGAGACGTTTTGCATAAAACCTTTACTTCGAATTCTATGATTGGCCCGCCTGACGCTGCGAGGGCGGTGACCGCACGGCACGAGCATGGCCGCGGTGTCTCAGGCCGTAAAAAATAAGAAGGATCCAGTATTTCTTATGTGCATTAAATAATTTATAAATATTAAATTTTGAAAAAAATATATTTAGAAATAATTTTTTTCGTTCCTGTAGCTTCTTTACCACCTACAGATGTACCTCTTAAAATATTTCGTGTATGAATAGATACAATAATCTGAATCTCGGAAACGGCTCCAACGATTTTCATGAAATGTAGTATACAGGGGGTTTCGGGGGCGATAAATCGATCTAGCTAGGATTCATTTTTATAAAATGTCGTTTTATTCGTGTTTTCGATGACCAACTTTATCGATAATCAACTTGAACATAAACTTATTATTTTAAACACAATTTACCAAAAAATACCGAGCAAAGCTCGGTCATCCAGATATTTGCCAAAAATTATAAAATAACATTAAAAACCTAAATATGGATAAAAATAGTTAAATAATTATTGTTTCATGCTTTAGGATACAATTTCATAATCTTTCAACCTACCCTTGTTAAAAACTAAGCTCCGAAGCGGGTAATTCGAATTTTTCGAAAAAAAAATTTACGGGTTTTTTAAGCATAGCATAGCATTTTAGGTGATAGAATTTTTTTTTCGAAAACGATTTTATGGGGCTTTACAAGAGCTATAAGACTATGTGAATTAAATTACTAAAAATCCCTTGATTTTTAAATGGGGAGAGTTTAAAGCGCTTGAATAAGCTGATGTTCGATCGTAAATGTAGCTGTTAAACGGCTATATCTCGCCGAATTGTACAAAAAATCTGCATACAGGGAAATTTTTGTCATTAAAAAAACTACAATTTAGTACTGTTTCGTTTTTTTCGTATCTTTAGTATTTTGGGAGATATTTTTAAGAAAAGGGTTAAAAACACGAAATTGAAAACAGTCGTATTCTCTTTAAACTCCAATTTTTCTAAAATTAGGCATTTTAACTTGGTCAAACTTCGTGAGTGTATTAAAATTACATATATAAAGAGAATCACAGAAGGGTGACGATCAATTTTAATTAGGGGGTACTTTGGGGGTTGTTTTCACAGATTTTTAGACTTATTCGCAAAAAAACATTTAAAAAAGTCGATTATTATCAAAAAACTGTTACTTTCAACTTCGAATAACTCAAAAAATATTACTTTTACGAAAAAAAAGTATAGAACATTTTTTTCTTAGAATTAATTTTTCCGTCGATTCCTATAGTTAAAATGTAATAAAAAAAATCCATTCCCGAGATGGGGTGGCAACCACCCCCAAGACTCTAGCGTACAGCGGCATGATATAGAAAATGATCCTTGAGTTATTCCCTACCTTCTGTGAAAATTTCAAGTAAATCCATGGTGGACAAAAAAATTGTGAGCCTAAATGCTTCATTTCCTGGACTACAAAGTATGTTTAGTTTCTGTTTACAACGCCCTTGCATCATTGACGCAGAACGCGATTTGGTCTCTTGTCCAGTTGAATGTCAGATGTGAAACATACTTGGCTCGATGCCATAAATTATTTAACAGAATCCGAGAGCTTTGAAGGACGATGTAGTATTTCTGAATTAATTCGGGCGATTGGGTAATTTTTTTGGCAACTGTAAACAGGATTTATGTGCGGATGATACTGGCTTAGGCTGAATTGAACAACATCGTGGCTTTATTGCCGGAAACATGATGTTTTTGTTAAATAAACAAAACCAAATGTTCCACTTTCAAAATGTATGGATCAGTGTTTTGTTTCTCTTTTAGGTTCGGCCAGTTTTGAGACCGAAATAGTTTCGGTCTCTGTAGATTTTATTGGAAACTTAGGTTTACTAAGTAGATGTATACTTAAATTTTACTCGCTCCTACCCATGACTTCATCTTCGTGAAATTTCAGCATATAGCAGATAGCATCACATTGTCCGCCCGTGATATTATTTCGTTTTAGCATTCTTTCTACTTTTTTACTCGTTCCTTAGGATCCTAGCGTGATAATAATAGTTTTTACTTTACTCAAGGATTAGGCTGTCAAATGCAAAAAGAATTTTTCGAATACAGCAAATATGCAGTTCCAGAGAATACATCACATATCAACTTACAAACTTTTACTTATTTATCGATGACGCTACTTTTCGTGTGTGTGTGTGTGTGTGTGTGTGTGTGTGTGTGTGTGTGTGTGTTTGTGTGTGTGTGTGACTGGTTAGTTCTTCTAAATTACACGGTCGATCTTAAAATGGTTTTCAGAATCATTTTAAGAGACTATTCTGGAAGCTTTATGTGCATAATACATTAATATTTTAACTTAGTTACAGCACAGAATATCTAAGTCTATGGTGTGTTTTGACATATTGCCATTGCAACTGTATGAAGCGGGGGCGAGTCGCTACAGCTACTTAGCGTATGTAGCACATCTAGCTACCCACCACAAAATCTTTAATTTATCGTTCAATGGACCGATCATTTACTTGTCCGAAACCGTTACAAATAACGCCTCCTTTGAATCAGTCGATCCAAATACGTTTAAGGAAAGGTTCAGTGACCGCACAAGACTTGCTTAAAAAAAAAACGTAAATATTTATGTTTGCTTTGTCGGTTGCTAGGTAACGGAAGAAGGGTCGAAGTTGAAAATTTTACGGGGAAACAGCTTGTTTAAAACTTCTTGAGTGAGAAAGTTCTTGGTCAGTTTTATTTTGTGCCAATGACGGGAACTTTCACTGATAGATAATTCATTTCTTATAATTTGTATCTATTCTTGTCTTCGGAGAAAGAAATAAGAATGTATTGGCTCGTTATATTGTATCTACTGACGATTGTTAGGATACATTGTTGTGTTACAGCTATTTCTAAACCTAATAAGATCTAACAAAAGGATTGTAAGATAGAGTTCGGCGTTCGTATAGCTGTGTGGTGTGAGTGGCGCCAATGTTTTGATGGAAAACAATGAACTGAGAATGTACCTATGCATAATGTATATCAACTTATGATGTTCCCACTGCCGAACTCAAAACAGGCCATCTCTCTGTGGCAGAGTGGGCCGTAATCCACTACGCGATCCCAGTGCGGGTTGGTAGATATCACATGTCTTCGAATGTTTGGTTTTAAGACATGCCGGTTTCCCCACGATGTTTTCCTTCACCGTTTTTAGAGCAATCGTGATGAAATAGGTAATTCTGCGTTTGAATACTTTGAACCCATGACTCGTAAGTCGCGGCCGTTACCACTGGGCCACCACCGAACCCAGTGAGCAGAGAATGTATGGGTAGTAGGTATTTAGATACGTACTGGCTACTGTGGTGATCATCACACTGATTCAGTGTCTACCTAACCTATGTACGACAAAAGCATAGCAGATGTTTATCGAAAAATAAATTATATAGTATGCTTTAGTGGTTCCTTCATAAAAATACACATACCTACCGAATTTAAGGCTCCCGTAGACATGGAGTACTTTTGTTACTGTGTTCATATGACTCACTTGACTCAGTCACTTTTAACCTAGGGAGTCCTTTGCCTATCTCATCCAAGCGAATTGACAGATGCTCAGTTGAAGGCACCAAGAGCGTCTTCCACTATGTTACCAACATGCTAAACAAAAGTCAATTAAAAACAAATTAAAAAAACTATTATTCAGAGCTAGAAAATATCGACTATGAGGATACAGAATATCTATTCGGCAACGTAACATGATACCCAGTCATATTCACCACACATCACTCACACACACACGTACCTCACTCACAACAACCCTAACTTTCTACAGCACGCAATGGTAATTTAATTCAAATCACTCTTTAATTTTCTAAACATTGATCCCTACGTTTTTACTGAATGAGGCAAGGTTGCCTCATCGTGTCTGATATCGGCATTCCTAATTACTGTACACTAGATAGAGAAGAGAGAAAAAGAAAAAATAAAAAAGAACTTGGGGCTCCACCCTTTTGGGCACACCACTATTGCGGCGGTAAGTCTCCTCTTTGAGGAGTGGCTGGAGAGGCGCAACGGCGTCCTCATCTTCCGCCTTACGCAGGTCCTCACCGGATACGACTGTTTCGGGAGGTTCCTGTTCAGGATAAGGCGAGCAGAAACGCTCGGTTTTTACCACTGTGTGGATAGCCTGGAGGACACGGTTGAGCATACGGTGGAGATATACCCTGCCTGGGCGGAGTACCGCCGTGTCCTCGTGGAGGCGATCGGCGGCGGCTATCTCTCGCTTCCAACACTGGTCCAGGCCATAGTACGGAGCGAGAGGGCATGGGAAGCCGTCACCTTTTTCTGCGAAGCTGTAATACTAGCGAAGGAGGAGGCAGAGCGCGTGAGAAAGAGGCAATCTATACGGCCTCATGCCCCTAGCCGCCCCAGGAGACACCCCGGGTGTCGAGAGTCCATTGCAGACTTCCGGCTACCGTAGGGACGGGCTTGCGGGCGACGAGCAATGGATAGCTCACCGCCCGATTAGCCCGGGTCCACGTGTTGTGTTCCACGCGCGCTTCAAAGAGGTGTCAGCAAAACTGATCCGCTAGGGCCGATGCCTTCCAGGGTCGTGGATTTGTTTGAAAGAGTTACCGTGGTCTTGGCATAGGCGACTGAAGGAACACGGGTTGGTTTTAGTCAAAGTCTGACACGCCTTTCCGATCCACCCAGAGCGAGAGACGTCAATTGATGATTTCCCACCCAAAAAAAGGGGCTCCACCCTTTATACTAATCAAAAACAAATTCTTTGTAAGTAGCTGCTAAAAAATTAGGTTATTGACTCATAGATCCCATCCTTGTACCATCTGCCGGGGTCGCGAGATTGTTCAAGCGAGATACCGTGACCCCGGCACACGGGCAACTGATAGAAAACGGGTGGGTTTTAGTCAGTAAAAGTCTGACATGCCCTCCCGCTCCGCCCAGAGCGGGAGAAGTCATTTGATGATTTCCCATCCAAAAAAGGAAAAAAAAATCCTTGTACCATACTAAAATACTGTTCGATAAATACACAAATAAAATACACTTTATTGTATTCACCAATTACAGATATAAAAGTTGACATTTTAGAAAGGGTGACTAAACTGACGGTAGTGTCGCTAAGAGCGATCTTTTAAAGACAACCTTACGACGATTACAATAATTATGGAGTAGATGAGTAATTTATAATTACCGAAATAGGAAGACCTCAAAAACTGGTAAAATGATCACTCAGCCACGGTCCTACAGACGTAATAAAATGGTAGTGGTATTTTTACGCGTACTCGATCTTTAACGCACTGCTTAGCCAAAAGCGCCAAAAGTTGAAAATCGAAGTCTATTGTTTTTTTGACGCGCTGAGGTTCACTCACGCTACACTCTGTAGGATTCTCAAACCTCGGTCCAACACCGGGAGTAGGAACTGCAGTGTGCGGTTAAATCCCGCCACGATTTTGACGTGTAGACGTCTACAGACTGATTGTAGCTTAATCTAAAGATGGAGATTTACGATACGAAAGTTCCATTTGAAGAGTTGATTGGTTACGTCTGACCAGGCACAAACAAAGCACGACATACTTCATGCATTGCTTTACAACTTCCTCCCGCGGCTAAAAATGATTATTGTCGACAGAATACGTAACGTTGCCCGTCTGTATAAGTATCTCCTGTATTAACAATGAGAACTTGAAGAAGAGACTTTAAGAAGTTTGTGACAGTACATTCCATTTATACCTACATTTGAGTAGTAAAGTTGTGAATGAAATCTGTGCGATAGAGTTTTATAACTGGATATCCAACCTACATGTGTTGCACAATTCAGCGTTAAAAAAAATCGAGTAGAAGTATCTATAAGTACGGAAGATGAAGTATCTCTCTAAAAATATCAAAACCGTATCGCTATTGGTCCATATATTTTTTTGCTCAAACTCTTAGAAATAAATTCAACAGAGTAACTCTAGCCTCTCTCGAGACACAAAATGAGGTATGAGCTTATTGTTCGATCGGCTCTTCATGGCTCTTCAGTAATTTGACACAAAATTTAAAATAATTTATTGGTACACATAGATATAAAGTCAAAGACAAAGCATTTATTTCAATTAGGCCCAAAAAAGGCACTTTTGAACGTCAACTGTTACATGAAAATAGAATTGATTCTAGTCGCCCCTTCCAAAAGGTAGATTCGTATGGTATACTCTTTTAAATAGTTTTCAGTATTTGTATACAATTACATGTGAAGACGATGCACCTACAATAAAAATTACCATACCACAACAGGTAAAAGAACTGAAATGTGTAGGTACATGATGGTATAAAATTAAATAATACTCACTAAGCCTTGCAAGCGTACAAATGTTGCTAACACTGTTGGCAACATATACATAATTCTAAAAATTAAAGACATCAAACAGTAACATTCGGTTTTAATATTTTTACGATTTTCGTAATACTGATTATAATTATTACCTACCAATTATCATATAACTATGTCATTTGTAAAGAATTGGTCCCCTACTCAAATAAGCGTCTAGATACTCTATTTATCCTAATCAGGTCGGGTGTAGGTGTGTACGTGCCTGCGTTAGCCATGCGTTAGCATGCGTGAAAATTGTGGCCTCATTCTAGCACTATAAAGTATTTTTGCGGAAAAAATGTTTACAGATGTATTCAGAAATGAGAGTATCCAAATGTCATGTTCAGAAATATTTAAAAATCGTGAAGGGAAATAAAAATGAACTAGTCTAACTCTTAGTTCAAATAGGTTAATTAGATTAATTTTTGACATATTTGAATTATTTTAGAAAGAGATACGATAGGGACAAAGGTGAGACAAAACATAAAATAGAAAATGATAAAAATAAGGATAGAGGACAAAAAATGGAAAACGATCTGATCCAGTGCTAGCATATCTGATTCACGGATGAGTGAGTGTTTGCGATATTTCGAGAGAGATGACTACTATACTCCAAGTCTTATTAATACTGATGTAATCATCTCAGAAGCTTTTGCGAAATGTAACGAAAGATTGATTCTTTATTTTAATTTAATGGTGTTTTTAGCTCTCTCTCTTCTCTTGCTAAACTCTTATTTGGGTGCTTACTACTGTAGCTTCATATTTAACGTTTGTGACTGTGTCTTAAGCAACAGTGTTGTCTACGTCATACATCTATTGGGAATTTTTTTAGAACAAAAATCATCTACAGACAAATGATGCTATGAATTTCCAGTGTAAGCTGATCTCTCAATATACGGAAATCCAATACAACGTGAGATCCAATATACTGACAATGCATACCTTGAGGTGTAGCAGTGTGTACAAACACTTTTACAATCAATCATATTTTATAAACTAGATGAGGTCGGCGTTTCATAACTGACTACTCTGAGAAGAAAGTTTGAAATAAACTCAGACATCACAGTCTCTTTTGAAATTCAGACTTATTCTTGTTCAGATCATGTGAAGACCATATAGATTGGTGTCTGAAATGGTCTTTTGAGGAAACGAACACACAGATAAAGTGGACCTGTCCATTTAGTGCACGCATTCGCTGTTATCGTGTAGCTCATCGAAGAGCTCAACGATTCGACAACATTTCTATCATTCTGACCCTAAAATGGTCAACACCTGCGTTCAGTTCATCTGCTCTCTCATTTCTATTTACAAAACCAACAGTGAGCGCTCTGTTTTACTTAAACACAATTATAAGCACAATTTCTCGCATAAAATCATGCCCACACGCCGTAACCGTGCGAATCTAGTCGTACACCTAAAGATACTGGGTCATCGGGTTCAATTCGCTCTGGTAATTGTTACAATTGCAAGCGTCCTTTGAACGCGTTTCCTTATTAAATTGGACCTAATTTGCGCTGCGCCCGCGCCGTGACGCGAGCTCTGAATATATTGCAGAGTGATTGTAGAGTTTGTTGACTTGTAGTATAATAAATAGCTGTACAGTATGTTTATATAGCGCTTTATTTTTTGTTATGAACAATTGCTTGGTTTACAGTTAAATTCGATAATTGACTAGAATTCTCAACCCGTACGTAGTATCTACATAATTGTTCGGTTCTCCGTAACCCAGGTAAACATTTAAAAAAGCGTCATCAGGATTCTTTGAGCGATTAAAGTAGCCAATATGGTCCGTGTGTATACCAATTATATCGTTTGCCCATACCTACGTTATCATTTCATTTGCAACATGTCAACAGTTTAACTCTAGTTTCTTGCGTAAACTAGCTCATACCGCACCACACTACCGACCACATCTTTAAAGTTTCCTAGAATGTGCCTCTCACTTCCTGTCAGTGTCGTAAGGTTATATTTATTAGGCTCACCTGCGTCGTCATCGTCATCAGCAGTAATGAATATACCAATACCTTTTTGGCTCTCAATTTCCTGTATTTCCACTCTCTCTACGGAAACTGCGGACTTTTTCACTCGCAGTGTTGTCTTTGGTATTTATGGTTGATGTCATCCACTTGGGCGCTTCTGTCTGGCCTCGGATTTTCGTTTTCAAGGGCAGTAAGACTATTTATAAAGATGGTGTCAACGTTTCCCAGTATCCCGGCTACCTGTATATTGGTTCGTGCTGTTCACCTATTAGCTAAATGTGTCATAGTGTCGAGTGACGGGCTGACCTACTTTAAATTGCCTTAATATTTTTATTTCGCACTTATCACGCGTGCTTTCTGTCAGACAGGCGGGAAGGGCATTAATTATTCGTATATAAAAATTATGTCATTTTTTTATTTCCGCCATGGTTCGTTCTAATGGAATTGTATATCAACCAAACATTTGTCATTAAAGACTTTTGAAACTCATATTTTAATTTTTCTCCAAAGACTTTCTTTGATGTAAACATTTAAAGCTGTTTCATTTTGCCTAGAACTGTATTGTATTTAACATGTTAACGAGCTCTACAAGACGCTGTCTTCAGAGCATCAGTGATGTTTCACTATTACAACTCAAAAAAGCAAGCTTCTTTAAAATATTAGGATACCTAGTATATACTAGGTGTATTGAATTTGGACATATGTAGTGTTATTCCCACTAATATTCAGAAAGGGAATTTGGGGAATTTAGAATAAGACTTCTCTTTATGCCAATCAGTTTTGTAAAAGATATTGCAATGAACACCCATGTTATAATTACAAAAACACACATGCAATGTTGTAAACATTAAACCCTAAACAAACTCGATCTAACTAATTATGTACTACACAAAGGCAGAGTTTCATTGTTTACGCAGAGATTACCGTACACGCAAACGTTTAATGAGAACATGGTGAAGATTAAAAGACTACTACTTCATTCCTAGCTGGCCATCGTCCCACATAGTTGTTCACGCACTGCCCTACTTTTACGCAGCGTGAAGACTCTTTCACAAACTAATTCATTTCACTATGGAAACATGAGCAAATATACTAAATTTATAGCTCATTTTTCGTTGTTAATTTAGCAGACAATTAGCAGATTCCCAGACGTGTTAAACCGACGCGCAAAAGGCCAAAACACCGTGAATTACAACCAAATATATAATTTTACATAGAAATAATAAAGTAACATAAGTTTACAAAAATAATTTTAGCTTGGCACTGATCCAACTATGTATTTCAATTTACATGTTTTGCATTTCAGAATTGGAAACACGACCCCGGCATCGAGAAACCGTACGAATCGATACGAAATAGGATAACAAAGCGATCCGTACGATCATAGTACGAGGCTAAAGACCGCGGACGGTCGAGACATAGTCCCGAATTGTGATAACGAAGCCGGGGACGTCGACATGGCGTCCACCGACACATCGACCACCAGCAGTCAGATATCCGCCGTAGCAGCTGAGGAACACAAGCGTACCGTCGACGAAGCATTCTTAAACAAGATGAAAGGCCTCGTCGAAAGGTTAAGGCTTGAGAACACGACCTTGAAGAAGTCGCTCGACATCGAGCGGAGCGAGGTCCGAGCACTTAAGGCCCGCAACGAGAGCACACTCAGAAACTTAAAGACTGAACACAGAAGGAAAGAAGAATTTCTAGAGAAACAGTTAAGAACACCTAGAACAGATAAACCATCAGATAATGTGCAGTTTAATGAAAACAAATTAATAGAATTAAAGAAACTAACGATAGAAATTCAGTCTTTAAAGTCAACAAATAAGGGTCTTCAAGAAAAACTCAAGGTAAACAATCCAAACTACTCTTTATTATGTAATAAGTTTTACTGACATGAATGTAAACACAAATGTGAATCCCCTGGTCCTTAAATCCTACTAACTCTTTTCAGCTTGTGATACAGTATTTCTAATATAAATACTATGGTGCTTAGAATTTCTCCGATAGCCAGAACATAAAACATTTCTTGCAGATTTCTCATGTTCAAAGGCTTTCTCTCTTTATTTTCTATTGCCCCGAGTCGATTGCGGTCTACGTTAGATTCTTCTGTCTTACTCCAGTACTGTAGAATACCAGCTTGGAACAGATGATGTATAATGTAGTTTAATCGGGTGAGGTATGGACTTCCATATCGCAGGCCATATACTATAAAACATGGTAGAGGACAATCAGGGATGGTGTAAAAAAGCGGTTTTCCATCGTGCATGTTCGCTGACTTTGCACTCACGTATTGAGAATCAGATTTCCTCAATAATATTGCGTATTGATACTCTCTTTGATCTAACACTTCTTTAATTTTTTTATCACCAATTGGAAATATTCGGTTCTGTATCGATGTATAGTAACTTGAGGTAAGGCTGTTGATAAAAATTCCGGAATCTCGGTTGTGAACTCCAAGTGTCAGATTAGATGCTGCTAATTGTGCCATCGTTTCAATGTCTGGCTTATATCGTGGATAAGTTATTGCAGATGTAATAATTCCCTAGAAAGAAAACATAGTTTTAAATAAAGGCAGAGGTTCTGGTATCGATGAATGAATTAAGTAGTTGTGCAAGTACTTACATCAATGGCGCAGTCGATGATCAAGGAGTATATAACAATAAGTAAAACCAGGCTTCTAAAAATGGGGCCCATGAAGTTAAAATCCACTGTTTGTCTTATGAAACATTTTATGAGGTCTATCAGTGTAGCTCCAGTGCTCTGATTGTCGTCTATATTCAGGAGATTTATTTCTACTTTTCTTACCCAAATCGTTACTATGATGAAAACGACAAAGGTAAAGAAAAACAGTAAGAGCATCTCCAATGAAATCAAATTAAGCGTTGTCCTGAATGTAGATTGGGTATCTGATTTCTTGACTAGGAAACATAATTCATCTTGGTCGAGAGGATACGTAGTATCAAT
Source organism: Aporophyla lueneburgensis (assembly GCA_932294355.1). Lineage (NCBI taxonomy): Eukaryota > Metazoa > Arthropoda > Insecta > Lepidoptera > Noctuidae > Aporophyla > Aporophyla lueneburgensis. The sequence goes on along the minus strand of OW028750.1, from coordinate 26,093,209 downwards.
GTATCCGTAGTAACTATTTTTGAGGATTCGTGAATTTAGTTCAAGGTCGGTGTAGCCGTCTATTAGATCAGCAGTTACTCCTGTCGCAGTCCCGTTTTCTAGCAGGTCACCAACCGTGCTGTCATCTCTAGGAGGCAAAGGATTGCAAGTAGCATTTATGAATTTAATAACAATTTTAGCGAGGTTTGAATCACAAGTAACTGGTCCCGTCTTATCAGATACATAAACTTTTCTAAAGACACTTAAACGCAGACTATATCCATACAAATTATTATATTGCTTAGAGAGTAAGCTACTAACGTCTTGAACATCAGTTATATCTTTGATTTCTTGGAAGAAAGGGTTATAGGCGTACATTTTCAATCGGTCTGTTTTCAAAATTAATACTGAGTTCGTTAAGCTGCTGCTCCATAGCAACTGAAAATGGTTATTTAATGCGTGGTAGAAATAATTGTCCAATTCAACTGGATTCTTAATGACAAATATAACAGCACTTCTGGGCTTGAAAACACCGGTCCTTTTTAGTGCAGTAATGGCAGCCTCACTGACGTCGAGGGACAGATCGTTCGATGTTATCAAGTAGGCAGTCTCGCCGTGTCTATTGAGCCGTGGCTTTATTAAAGTGTGGTTCGAGTATGGACAACCATTTAAAAGCACAACGTTGTACCCATAGCCGTATTGTTCCGTGTATTTTAAGATTCTGTTCTCAAGGTAAGTAAACTCACAGAATGTGATGGTGAAGTACCACTGGCGGAAGGAGTTGTACATGATGTTCACAACTTCGTATGCGTATGTTGCTTTCGCATACGCGTCATTGTGATATTCCATCACTTCTTGATAGAGTACGTTAGACGTATCGAAACAAAGGGATGTATTGCAAAGTAATAAAGTTAAAAAAAATACTAACATTTTGAAGATGTTCAGCGTTCGTTGTGGTAGGTGTCTGGACACAAACTGCTGAGTTTCAGGCCATTTTCATATTAACGGGCGTTTTAAATCATTAGCGGGTGTGCCATCATTCTTTGTGTGTATAAGCATGTCAATTACTGGCTTGAAAAATATTGTCATTTAATATTGTGTTGCTATTTCGAGTAAGTACTGCTGGGTTTGTTAACCACGCCTGCTCATAAACCGAAAGGAATTATGACACGAAGTGAGGAGTCTAGTCTAGAGGAAAATATGTAGTCATCATTTTAATTAGTTCAACGACTTTATGTTTCTTGAGAAAGTCGTTGATCGTATACAGATAACTGCAAAGTTATTAGTTTCACTATAGAAAATGATACTGTACCGGACAGTTTTCTGTTTTTTGCAAAGTTTTCAGACTGTAATAGACAGGCTGATTGGAATCTCTTATCTAATTGAGTGATGTAACCATTTTGATGGAGGTTTGAAATATTATTCACATCAATTCATTTCTTCAGGCTTGACCTGTGCCTTGGAATTTGGAGTTTTATCATTTTCAGCATTCTCTTTATGGCGGTCCGTAAAGAACATGCTCATAATTGCTTTTTTTCAACAAACATGTTGTCTTGATGAATTCGCATTTGTTATTGTTTGGAAGGTTTTTATCTAAGCACCGTCAAAACGTTATAGGCTCTCTGTGACTGATGAGGTTGTTGTGGCGATTGGTGGAAACTGCTGTTCCGTTTAACTGATGATAAGTGATAACCGATGACGATAGTGAGATAATTCATATTGTATCCTATAATGATGTATTAAATGTTCGCAGGTCGCGCAGGCGGCGGAGTGCGCACGTGCGGCCGAGCTGCGCGCGCAAGCAGCGAAGCACGGCGCGCTCGAGCAGGCCGCGCGGAGAGACGCACGCGCACAGTGCCATAAACTGGTCAGTATCAACTTATTCCATCACTACCACATGCCTTAGCGGGAGAAAAGATCCTAATATAAAGCAATATTCTCCGATCTCGCAAAATATTTTCCTTTTCCATTCTCCCTTAAGGTAAATGCTCCAACCAGCCCGCGAAATTCAAAACTTCTTGCGTTTTTTGCAATTTGCAGGCCAGTGCTGGGTTGTATGTTGATTAAAATATTATTCGCGACTGTAAGACGTATGTAGTTACAGAATTATAATCATTAAAATCACCAATACAACCCTCCAAGTTCATAAAGGCCTAGGAACAAAAAAATAACAGAAAAAGTCATTCCTACAGCTTTATGAACTTAGAGCGTTGTGTTGACGATTTTGATGATTATAATTCTGTAACTACACATGTCTTACAGCCGCGAATAATATTTTAATCAACATACAACCTAGCACTGGCTTGCAAATTGCAAAAACCGTTAGAAAATTTGAATTTCGCGGGTTGGTTGGAGCATTCACCTTAATAGCTGTAACGATATCGTTTACATCGAAACATCACATCATTCATCATTTCGGTCGAAGTGGTGGTGCTTGGGGGAGGCCTATGTCCAGCAGTGGACGTCTTTCGGATGAAATTATGACGATGATGATGATATCATTCACATGTCATCAAACCTTACAAATCTTTTTTTTGCATTCTCCATTCAGGTGTAACACATACTAATAAAATGTTGGTATCCTTTTATGAAAAATAACAATCGACTTCCTTAAAAAAAAAACACTACAAAGTCAAAAATAATTATTTTGAAAGTCGGTGTCTTAGGATCTGTATTTAAGGATTTTTTGCCACCGACTACCGAAATTAAAGTTTTTTTTGACTTTGTAGTGTTTTTTTAAGGAAGTCGGTTGTTATTTTTTTGTAAAAAGTTTTTATTTTTAACTTTTTAGTTATAGTAGATACCCCGCACTAATCTAATCTCGTTATACGTTTATTTGTCGCGCTAATACTTAATGCAAATTTAAGACTTATATGATTTTCACATGGACCCCATTGTCCGAATGGAACCAAATTAAAAAAAGAACCATCAAAATCGGTTCACCCAGTTAAAAGGTATGAGGTAACAAACATAAGAAAAAAAAATACAGTTGAATTGATAAACTCTTCCTTTTTTTGAAGTCGGTTAAAAAAGGCTAAAATTGCAATTTGTCGACCTAGTGACTTACAGTTCTTCTATTTGGTGTAAAACTGTAAATCACTAGGTGAGTGTGGTGAGTCATGTGAGTCACAAAATCGTCAAATCTAGATTTGACGATTTTCTGGACTCAAAGATTCATCTGCAACACATTCCGGATCCTTTTAACTATCATACATATCATTATTAGTCACCCCACTAACCTAATCCAGTATATAGTAGGGTCTTTATCTGGACTAAAACCATCCTGCCCATTAGAGTCAGTTTCTTGCATGCTTTCTCAACAACCTCTACGTTATTTTACGATAATATCACATTAAATATGTTGTTTAGTCTAACTTTTTCGTGAATAAAATTGGTTGAATTCATCCCCGGGTACCTATGCCTCCAGACGTTCTGAAGTCTAAAGTATCTAGCTTTACGAGCATTAACGTTTATGATCAATGCCTACGCTATTAATTAATTTAACACTGTGGGCTATGATAACACATTTGTTGATGGCGTTGCCGTAATGTGTATTCTTATTAGATACTTCAACGGTTCCCAGGTAGGTTCTCCCTGTATTTCACAATATTATCTGTGTCTCAGTTCGCCCACTATAAAATAATGTTGATCCAGTAGGTTTCTAAACAGGTATAATGGAACTTCTCCTTTTGGTTTCCGTTGTGTCTGATCTTGTATTACAAGCTTGCGCCCTTAGAATAATAAGAATAACGCCTTGCGCCTTTATTGTAAGCATTCTTCGTAAGGTGAACCTATTATTATGAAACACTTTAATAATACAGTAATCTATACTATTCAGATTCAACCCACAACCGATGCGTTGTTCTAAAGGATCAAATGACCTATTATAATAAGTAGTACAAAGATTATTTTAATCTAGCATTTAGATTCAGTAAGCAGTAAACGATTTTGAACGTTGTGGCTTACCCATAAAATCTTATTTTGGATGTGGTTGAATAGGTTAATTCTACTTCTGTAGGCGTTCGTTTAAGTCAATTCTAGTATATTATTATTAGGTATATCGTATTAAATTTATCCTAATTTACGTTTTTTTAACTTATTTGAAAACTTTATTAAAATTATGTTAACGTTTCGTTTTAGTCCATTGTTGAGTTAGTTTATAAAATTAGCTTTATTATGATAATGCCACCAACACTAAGTAAGTTTATGTAGTGTAACATATACCAAAAGTGGCCTTGTTTCTTGGATAATGTAATTTAATTATCCGAATTCGTGGATAATCCAATTATTTGCTACAAAATGAGTGATAGTAAGACTGGCTTCTTACAACGCCTTGGCTAAATGTAATAGCAACGTGCCTATTATAAACTGAGGTTAGACTATTTTATCAGGCGTTAATAAAACACTAATCGTGTTCTATTTTAGTTGCTTGCAATAAAAAGATAATTGATTAATTGCTTTTGTTCTCAGCTGGAGGAAATTAAATCGAAAGAGAGGGTGATACTACAACTGAAACGAGAGGCAGCGCGGACGGCAGTCCTTCAACAAAATGATCAGGTATGTGAATTTCTTTTTATTAAAAGGGAAAAGTTATAAGTCGAAAGGAATACCAACTAGAAAGACTTAATTTATTAATAAAACCCAGTGCAGGTAATATTAGTCTTTAGGTAAAATAAGCAAAGAATCCATTTTAAGAAATCGGTTTCTGATATTGAACTAACTCGAGTTATTTGTTCTTATGCTGAAATCATATAAGATATTGCAAATAAGCAAGAAAACATTATTTTTATACTATTTAGGACAAGCCAAATAAACCTAAACAAGTTCCAAAGTCAAGGCGGTTACAAAACAAATTGTTATTCATGTCTTGTGACCATTTTACGATTCCCACTAACGAGCCTAAGGGTTTTTCTTGGAACACTACCGAACTTGAAACTTTAATGACGTTGCCTGTTATTATGATATGTTGAAGATATAAGTACTTACATGAGGATACTGGCGTAGATCTTAGACAGGATCACAGGAAGAAAATAAAAAGAATAAAACTACTTATTAACAATGTTTTGAACAGAGAATATGAGTACTTACTGAATGAAGCTGGATCTAAAAATAAAACTCATAGTGCAACCACTTATATTTTTGACGAAAGATGCTTCGTGAATCCGGATTTAATTCCAGATTGAAGTCGAGAGGTTGGTGTAAGTCACTTAGTTTTAAATCAAAACTACTGTATAAGAATACCGCTCAATTGGATCTGATTCGGAATTTTAAGGAAAATCCAAATCCAATGTACCTCTGTATACAATGGGTATCTATTCATACACGAAATATTTTAAGGGGTACACCTGTAGGTGGTAAAGAAGCTATAGAAGCAAAAAGAATTTTTTTATCTAAGCGTTTTTGAATTTTCGTAATTATTATAATTTTAAAACTACTTGAGACGTTTTGCATAAAACCTTTACTCCAAATTCTATGAATGGCCCGCCTGACGCTGCGAGGGCGACGACTGGACGGCACGAGCATGGCCGCGGTGTCTCGTGCCGTAAAAAATAAGAAGGAGCCAGTATTTCTTGTGTGCGTCAAATAATTAATAAATATTAAATTTAAAAAAAAAACCCTAAGAAAACATTTTTTTTCGTTGCTATAGCTTCTTTACCACCTACAGGTGTACCTTTTAAAATATTTCGTGTATGAATAGATACACCTTATATAATTAGTAATCCGTATGAAGTAATTATATTCAACTATCTCATGACGATCGAGTGTGGTGCCGGACGTAAAGAATAGCATCATCCCATTTCTTCCCGTGGATTTCGTAGAAGGCGACTAAAGTACTTACTAGAGAATAGGCAGTAGGGTTGTATATGTATTTAGCCTTTAGGGGGTGGCTTATTTCCAGTTGTGGACGTCTATCGGCTCGTCTAAATGATGATCTCGAGACGATGAGGATTAGACTCTATAACTCTGAACTTAATTGTTGATATTGAGTAACTATGAGCCAAAATATATAAAAAACTAAACTGTTGCCTAATTAAACTTCGTTTCAAAAGTGTAACTGAACCTGCAGATAGTCCTGCGGTATTCCCGTGGGAAACTAATGAGTCGGTGCGAGTAGCCGCGGGCCAGTCAGCTCTAAAATACTCGTATTAAATTTACGTTCCGTCGGCATTTTCCGCTATACGTGCCAGTAATAATAACCATTATGTGACATTAGTAAGATGATGGCGATGAGTTGCCTCGATATATTGATACCTATAGGGATAATTGTTTTACAATAAACTGGACAACTTGGCTTCAGGAAGTATATTTGCGTTTCTCTCTTAGTTGATCTTTGCTTCAATTTCTATTTTTCATTAACCAGCATTGTGATGTTATCCTTATCATATCTATGATGGCAACGAAGGCCAAGCACGCTATACTCCTGATGGATAAGTTATAGCAATATAGCTAGCGATGTCAGCGGGCGCATGAGCCGAAACAGCTGCAGATAGTTCTAATCGTAAATCAGTTTAATATAAATCAGTTTAATCATCGACAAACACGACGTGGTCAAAAAGTATAGAGATAATAATTAATTAGAAATAATGACATTAAATGTTATGGTATGGAGCAAGCAAGTTATATTGAAAGTAAGTAACGAAAAAGACACTATTTTCGTTATTTTCAGAATGTTGCAAGATTCACATTCATAAATAAGTCAGTTGCGCTGTTATATAAAATAATGAAGTATAATTTTCAGCAATGAAAGTTCTAAAAGCTGATGTTAGAGGTATGGATACGAGTAAAGGAGCAACACAAATACCCTAGATAGAATTATTCAAACGATGATTATTAAAAACATTCTTAAAATAAAATCAAAAGTAAATGTAGAACCCGAGGCACCCCAAAGCGTGAGAGAGTGCCGTAGGGCTCACGATAACCACGCTACTTGGGAGTATCCGACGAACGATATTATAACTCATGTCCGGTGGAATGTATGAAATTTCCGAATTTTTACCTTAATAACCTGGGTCTGTAGTAATAACTGGAGTTTTATGTAAACTGTTTTGGAAAGTTATTTCTTATAATTCAGATTTTGGTATCGTTGACTGTGTGAACGACTATTTTCTAAATGATCGTGTGAAAGGCGGTGGTCTTTCTGATTTTGATATTAATGCTTTTTCAGGGCTTTTTGATATCAATACAAATAAATACAATTTAAGTATATGTTTGTAAAGTCAAAATAATAACCTTTTAGTAAATGCATATGAATGAATATACAGTACACATAACGTTAATTTACTTTATTGTCTGTCTCTCTGTTTTCCCGGCTAATCTCCGAAATGGCTGGACCGTATTTGACGGGACTTTCACTTGCAGATAGATGACGTTTTGTCTGAAAGACTTTCCTGTGGGATAAAATCTCGCGGGCGAAGCCGCGGGCAGCAGCCAGTACGACTATATCGTTGTAACAAAAGAAACTGTCTATACAAAATCTCTCCATTGGATATTTTCACATAAGATAAATCATAACTTCTGCACAAGTGAAAAATTGCTAAAGTGATATTATGAAATCCACCAGTAACTCTTATTTTTTTGAAGGTTTCGTTCTAACAGACATAACGGCTAGCACACATCCATCTAAGACAATTTTCAATATCTGTGTCTGTAGCCGATTGTTGTTGCTTGGTTTAAAGTGGGCATTACTGTCACTCCAACTGTGATATGAGAATTATAATCTTTGCCCTGATTTTGTTACGATTCCGCAGAATATTTCACCTCCAAAAGTTATAAACATATCCAAAAATCTTTGTTTTTATTCCTCCTACAAAATGTTTCACGTTATCCTTAAACTTGTCCTGTATATATCATTTATTTTCTCACGCTTTTCTACTGTGTCGACGTAAATCTTATCATCTCAAGCGTTTACGAGTGCCTACTAACATAAAGCTGTGTTTTTTCGAAGAACTAGGTACTACGGTAGATTGGCAGTTAAGATAGCCTTTCTAAGTAAGATTGTTTCTGCATTTGCAGAATTCTCTTCTGAATTATTGAACTGTTGAAATGTTTAGATTTATTGTTGTTGTCCCAGCTTATTGTTTTGCAACTTTGTTTGTTTAAGTCTGCCGATGTATTGCGAATGCTGGTTGTAAATTCGGATTGTCATTGCGATGTTTGTTACTGTTGTTAGTACAGGATTTATTTATGCAAAATGTTGTTTTGTTTCGGGATTTGCTGGCTTAGAATGTCCATTATTTGTATGTGTTTGTTATAAGACATGGGCTTTTAATTATGGTTCTTTCATTCGTTCGTTCTTCATCTGTAGTTTAACTTCACATAAATACATTAGCTATGAAGCTGGTGTATATACAATATTGGTAGTATAATCACATTAGTTGGTTCAATACCTATATTATCATTTGTGGTTATTTATGTTATTATCAATCAGCTTATTGCCTTTACTCAGTAAACACGTAGCACTTTACCATGTAAGTTCATCACTAAAACGTTTTATTGATTCGTAATAGTTTTTCTTTTATATTGTACTAGCTTCTGCCCGCGACTTCGTCCGCGTTAAATTTCTTGTTCCCCCGACCCTTCCCATCGCGTCGAATCGCCTACCGATTTTTTCTTGTCGATTTTCCCCGTTTTTGCAACATTTTTCATTAGTGATCCGCTCCTCTTGGTTGTAGCGTGATGTTATATAGCCTATAGCCTTTCTCAATAAATAGGCTATCCAACACAAAATGATTTTTTCAATTCGAACCAGTAGTTCCTGAGATTAGCGCGTTCAATCAAACAAACAAACTCTTCAGCTTTACAATATTAGTATAGATTTAAATCTTTTATCTAAGGCTTCTCTTAAACGTTAAACGTAAGTTTTCTTTCACTGAGTTTTTTTTTTCCTGTATTTGGTACGGTACTAGAGTAGCTATAAATTTCGTAGTAGTGTTGTTATTATAACAGATGGTAATTCTCAGTACGTAATATGGCATTCGTTTACGCTGTAAGTCGCTCGTAAAGTTTAACCGCTCGATTCACAGTTTAGATACGCGTTTTTTAAGTTCCGTTTTAAAATAGAAGATTCGAAGAAGATAGAAGAAGAAACGAATCGAAGTGATGGATTGTTGTAATTTTTCTCGTAATTATAGATGGGTGTATTACAGTTTTGTTTTGGAATGTTAAGTTTCAGTTTGTAGTTATGGGAATGTGCGCAAGCCCGCGCTCATCTGCAAGAATGTGCGAAGCAAAATGTTCCTTTTGCTTTGCTTTAGCTGAGACGATAGCATAGTTACTGTTTTTGTACCATTTTCGACAGTGTTGGAATTAGTAACTTTTTCTGACTTTTTTGTGAACCAAATCGAGTTATTTTCATTTTGTTTCTTTAGTTGATTGATTTATTCCTTTCTTTGGTATTGTTCGTCAAATCGTTGAGCTCCTTAAGTTCCGAGTTGAACTGCACGATTGACAAATGCTTGCATTGACTGGACAGGTCCACTCAATTTGTGTGGTTCGTTCTTCAAATGACCATTTCAGTGACCAATCTACATGGTCTTCACATGATGTGTCCAAGATTATGTCTGGACATTACAAGAGACTGTGACCTCTGAGTTTGTTTCGGCCTTTCTCCTCAGAGTAGTCAGTTAGAAAACGGCGACCTCATCTAGTTTAAAAAAAATATCATTGACATGTAAAAGCGTTTGTACAAACCTACTTACAGAAATAAAATCATTTATCTAGTTTGAAGATTAAGTTTGCAGCCTAATCTGTTTTCACTTAGTTTCGTTTAGCTTTTATCTCACAGGGAACATAAACTAGTCAATCCCAAGATCCCTAAAATATAACTAAAATTGACCCAGAACATTATATGTAGATAAAATCCGACGTTTCAATCATCTCTTATATTCAGTACCTTTGGATACAGTTAACAGTTAAATCGTTCATTGTCGCGTGCGTCTTTTCGCATAAAAACGTTACAGTTAAAGTTAACGTGAATAGGGCCCATTGCACCATTACAACTGTTATCTATTATTGCGTATCGTTCTACGATTACGTTATTAACGCTGTTTTTGTTTAGTACCGTTTAATTTTTCGGTTACTGTTAAAGGTTGTACCATATTGTATGGTACCGAAGAAATTCTCATAGAACTGAAGTAAGGGCAACCGTTTTGAAGGGAACCTCCGAATCTATTGCTTTGGAAAACCTCAGGTTAGATGAAGCGCTGTTTGCTGGTAAGTAGAAGATGGATGGAAGAGAGTCGAGAATCGTACTTAGTGGTATGCAAAGGATTTTGATATTTATCAGTGCATAGGGTAGGCTGATCACGATGATGACGGAAAATACTGTCTTTTTGACGGTAATATAAAATATGGAGCTATGCTATATGGAGGGAAGTGCCGTAATTTGCGTCAAATACTCATTGCATTGTACGCACCTCGTTATTTGGCTTGAAATGGTTTGAATATTAATTCAATGCTATAAGTAGAGCGGTACTCTACTTGATGAGACTATTTCGTCTATGTTTAGTTTTAATTCAGTAACTGTATAGGTACGATAAACGAGCTTCATTATTGTGAATACGGAAATTCTGTTTTGTTTATCACAAGCCTATTTCCCCATATTTTTTTTACTTCGGTCGTTATGCTTTTGGAATTCCCACAAGCCTGAAGCACTCCACTGTATGCAAGTATGTAAAACAAAAGCGACAAGTGAAGTTATAATAAAGAGTTGAACCCTGACGGTAGGGTAACCAGGTTTATTGATGTAACATTGCACGCTGAAGGGTATTAAAAGTGAGTCGAATGATGAAGATAATAATGATGGGTAGGATTGCATAGTCTTAGTCATTGAGAGTTAATCGTCATCCAATTTGTCACATGGATTGAAATAGTTTTTGTTTTTCATACATGGGCTAGGAGTTCTAAGCCTTGAAGTTTCTTAACTTGAACACCCCTCGTGTTTACTTTGTAGAGTTCATAGATATCGGGAACTTTCATCGAAACCGTGTTATTTGGTCAACAACACTTAAGTGCATTGTGAGTGGGCCACACACGACTCACTTTATTCCAAAGGGTTATATACCACTTAGAAGTATGCGGGATCGTCATAAAAAACCGTCTCATTATCATGGATTCGTGTGGTCGCGCATCGTAGAGCGTTAAGTGCAGACGGGGTCGCCAGACCGATCCGAGTAGCGACGGAGTGCGCACGCGTGGCGGCCATCTTGAATCTGCAACTGTCACTTGTTGTCCCGCGTTCCGTTTAAATAATAACGTTCGGTAACGCTGTGTGCGCTTAATTTTTATATCACCCGTAAAGTGTGTGACGTTTGTGATTAGTGCAATTTAATTTATAATTAATAACAACTCTGTGACTGTGCTACGTAGAGTCGTGATCCAACCTGTGGACTTGGTTTTTCGGATTTACTTTCTATCGCTGTAAGTGGCCGTTTTATTATATTTAACTCGTTATAAAGTTAGTAGGTAACCGGAGAAAGTCTATCTTTAAGAGATTCTGTTACAATTGTCTACATATCGCAATATTAGCATAGAAAATGGTCATTAACAGTAAAAAGTTTGAATATGATATTTTAATCCCCTGCTTTGTTGATAGACAATATCGGTCATTGAATATGATGAATAAATTAAACGAGAATCGTTCAAGTATTTCGGATATGTGGTGAATGTAAGCGCTGAATTATTTGCGGAGAACATTCGACACACATAGAGTTAATTATCAAACTGTAATAATAGCAATTATTATCGAAAGCAACGAATCGATGAAATAGTTGAAAAACACGAAAGAATCGTATTGTTATCGCGGAATACCGGTCGTACTCGACAGGAAACTATGTTATTATCGACTTTAGTTCATTTTTTATGTATTAGTGATTACAAGCTTCAAGCAAGCACTGTATTAATTTTAATAATATCTGCCTTTAAATTCTTTGTCATAACATGAAACTTATTACCAGTATTGTAATTTTCATATAGTCGGATATGTATAGCAATTACTACAAAACAAACTAAAGTTAATTAATTTTCATCTTCTTAAACATACAATTTTTCATCGTAATTGTTGTAATTTCAGTTTCTACAGCCACCTGTGGCGTTAATAAACATTAAAGTTGAGACCTTCAACGCTTGACTACACCACGATTGCTTATTGGCACGAATGCTAATAAAATGCTGGTCATTATTTAGGTTACCTACCGCTGTATTGTTAATTACGTGTTTCGTTACCGTTAAAGTATTATTTATTATAATTATGATAAGTGCGGCAGACGTCTGGTCGTCCTTAACTGGATTATGTGTTGTGTATTTGTGGGTTTTCGCTACTTACCTCTGCTTTCTAACTGTAGTCACTCCCTTAACTGTAAGTTGATGTTTAATGTTGTCAGTTGTTCTGAACTGTAATGATACTATAGGTTCTATCGTATGAGCTATCAAACAAAGAGTCTCTGTATTGTGTAGGTATTTTCTGTCAGTGGGAATGCCCCATTAGCTATGATTCATAATTTATGGCCGATTCTGCCTCGGCACTTAGATCATTTTATGTTTTATTTTAAGTCAGGTTGTAATATGAGACAACTTTTCTTCATACACTGTATCTTATTGTTATATCATGCAGTTAATTTTTTATCTCTTGTAGTATGTTTGGACAGGTGTAATGGAAATTATTTTTATTTTATGTAATGAGAATTAATATGTTTGCTTTTCAATTCTTCACGCTGTGTGTCTGGGATTAAGAGGGCAAAGAAATATATGACTACATACGTTGTAGGGTCAGTCAGATCGAGCACAGTCTGTTGTACTCAGGAAGCTTGAGTCATTATTCAGAATAGTGATCAGTAACTCTCTATTGTAAAGTTGTGTTCTATAGGAACATAAATATAAAGACCTAACTTCTGCTTCACCACTTAGCCAAATTTTGCTCCAAAATTATGCTCTGCTTCTTTTTCATGTTACTAGCGCTAGATTACCACATTTTGATTGGTTAATGTTTTTTAGAGTGAATTTATGTACCAGGAGAAAAAAGTGGCAAAATTATTATTTCAATAAGGTCTTATTGAAATAATAATTATTTCAATTCAATTATTATTTCAATAAGGTCTTATTGAAATAATAATTATTTCAATAAGACCTTATTGAAATAATAATTTTGCCACTTTTTTCTCCTGGTACATAAATTGCTGATTGGATTTTGAATTACCTACCTTTTATTTGACTCCCACGGTGGCACGTTAATATGTTCCTTTAATTTCCAACTGACACACTTTTGAAAATAATAATTGAGAATATATCCGAGGCACATTAATGTCCGATCATTCAATAGTAAGAATTCGCTATAATAAATTACTGTCATTCACATCGGCTTGTAAAGAACTTTCTACTTGCGCCCGCGCATGGCACACCGACTGCCTTTAAATAATTGCTTTCATAACTTTATCGGCATGCATTAACATGTATTCATATTTATATTAAGGTTTTATCTTGGGAAATTATGTCTTGTTGTAGCAAATATTTTTTTTTTGCGTATTGTGTAAAATTAGTTAGCCACATTGTACAATATTGCGATGTGAAGTTGGGTTTTGGTCATTTTCTATAGGTGATTCGTACAAACTTAATTGATTTGTAGGTTAACGCGTTGTGTATTTTAAGTACAGTAGAGCGTCGATTATCCGAACTAATTGGGGGACAAGAGTGTTCGGAAAACCGTTTTTTTCGGATAATCGAACTGTATTGATTCAGCCATACATATTTATGTACAGGTGAATGAAAACCTTATGTTTAGACATATGAAGGGCTAATAAGAAGAACTGGCTTAGTCACACTCACCAAAGTCAGTGTCGACATTTAAAGTTTTGATATAATTTTATAGCTTACCTAAAAATATTTCTCATACATAAATAATTAATTTTAAAAGGAAATATGGTATGTTATCGATATTGGGATCGTCATCTCCATAAAAATTACCCGTTTCACATTCGCTTTAGCAGGAAAGTGGCTTAGTCATGAACAAAGCTAGTTATTCCCTATTAAATCTAAAATGCAGCCCAGTCTTTTAAGTGACCAAGCGAGTTCTCGCCATGTAGATACGCGTTTGGTAAAATTTGGATTTTTGTGACCTAGGACAATAAAAAATCAATAAGAAAAAAATGTGACTTAGCCGATTCTTCCCGTTAGCCCTTCATATCTTTAATGACACATAGTTTCTTTCACGCGGTAAAATGTTGTTTATCAAGTAACGGCTATTGTACTTGGGAGTGAGAGTGACATATGAATACATACAACAGTTCGAGACAATTTCGCGTGTATTGTAGCCCGGGAGGAACATAGCACGCGCGAGTCGGGCGGGCGTAGTAGTTCGGATAAGCGGTCGTTCGGTTGATCGACGTTCGGATAATCGACGGTCTACTGTAATAAAGTTAGTGCACTTTTCCCTAATTTTTCGTTGTTTCCTTAACGTTTTAGTTAATAAGTGTGAGTCGATGATATAATAAGTCGTTAAAGTTGGGTGGAGTGTTAAAAATGTTATAATAATATTTAACATGATCGCAAGCTCATTTTGCATCAGCGTATACTATCAACACAGGGGAATTAACAAAACAAAAACACTGAGAAAAACGTGAATTTGAGCATCAAACTAATAAAAATACTGTAATCTTAGTTCTAACAAAAGGGCTAAATATAAATACAAGCACAACTGCGATTAACAATAATAATATAAATGCAACAAGCAAAACTAAAAACTAAAATGGCACAATGATTTATGAAGCACCTTAGGATGGTGATAGATCACGTTTGGCACGCACTGGATGTCAAACAAAACGAACATGATTCGATGACAGACGTAGTTCTTTATTAGTGATCGATGTAGACGTACGAACAAGCCCCTCTGAGAGAGGGAAAGAATATGTTCATTTATGCGACTTCATATTCATCATTACTACATACATACATACAATCACGCCTTTTTCCCATGGGGGTAGGCAGAAATCACGGAACGCCACCTGCTACGATCTCTACACACTCCTTTTGCCTCGTTTAGGTTCATACAATTGGTCATACACACACGCCGGTTGCGAGTACTATGCACCTGACCTTTCTGAAGAATATTACCAATAAGGTCACTATATGTCCTCCTAGGGCATCCCCTCCCGGTGTTTCCACTCACATCTGCCTTGTAAATACCTTTTGTGAGCCGTCCTTCATTCATCCTCTCAACATGACCAAATCATCTAAGCATATTTTTTCAATTTTTGTCACTACATCTTCTTTTAAACCACACCGTTCTCTTATCACATCATTTCTAAGCCTATCATTCATAGTCACCCCACACATGCTTCGCAAGGAACGCATTTCCACAGCATTTATTCTACTTTCATACTTCTTTTGCCATACTCAACATTCACTTCCATACATAAGCGTTATTATCATTACTGACGATAGAAAAATGTAACCCATCTCTATATGAAGAGTACAATCAGTTTTCAATCAGAAAAACTAGCCCACATTACTATAGGAAACGTGACGCAATACTTAACTAGAAAAGGAAATGCTTTGACCACTAGTCACGGTTGCCTGACCATACATTAGTTAGTACAAGCCCAGCTACAATCGAAATGTTTGGAGTTGGTGTACTACTAGGAAATTAGTTAATGCGCCAAATCTTGATACAGCTCCTAGAACTATGAAGTAGGCCATAAAAAAGATGAATGTAGAAGTATTGGTGAAGGAAGATTCTTAAACGAACTAATACTAGAAGGACTTGTAAGAAATGATCGAGATAAACAAACTCTATCAAATCTTCATTAGGATTATTTATAGGAAAGTACTTATAGATGAGTGAATCAGTTTATAATAAAATATGTTTTTTTCTAATCCGATCACGACTCTTCAAACAATTTTAATTAACATTTCTCATGTGAATCGGTATGGTCGCGTTCTGCATGCGAACGCTCAATTTGAGATATACCACAGCATTGCGAAAATCATAAGGTGAAAGTAGTTAATTATAGAAGATCTTTTTGTAAGACATTGAATAACTGATAACACAAGATACCTTGCTGTAGAGATAACAATAGATAAAGTTACCGTGTACACAGTCGGCTCTGATAAAAATGCAGTGCCGGCGCCTAAAGAAGGTTGAATACAAGTTTAACTCCATGGACCCACCACGTTGCGAGCTATGGTTATTATTCATTGATTACACATTGATGTTTTCTATCATTAATAATTTTAGATACAAGCGCCGTGCGCCGGCTTTGATAATGTGGAATAATGAGCAAAGTTTTGTACTATATAAGATATCAAATGGAATCATCATGGAGAAGAAAGCACTATTTTACCGTATGAAATATGATTTTCTTCAAATGTATCATCAGGGAGTACGGTTTTTGGAATGTCAATGACCGTGGTCAGTGCCGATATTTTGTGTTCCAAAGTAAGTGACCGTTGCTTGCGGCATCTACGTACTGTGCCTATAATTTTGTGGCTCCTGAACAATGGTAACGTGGGCCATAATTCACAGTTAAATATCTGTTGCTTGTTGTATATTTATGTATGCAGGGCCACCAAAACAGTTAAAATTGCTTATGTAGAAACAGAAATTAGAGTACTCATTCAGGTAAGGTACGCTGCTGGTTGTCGAGAGAATGCCTTACGAATTATTCAAAACTCGATAATTGTTACAAATAATAACGAACACTTGCTGCGGTAATACTAATAACATTTGTGTATAAACAATGATAATACGAACGAGCTAGTAAAAACAAAGGTCGCAACCGTTCACCGTTCGCTTCTCGCCATGTTGCGACCTCGGCTAGTTACAATTGTTCACCAAAGAACGGACGGCAAGTACGAACATGACTTTATTGTTCTTTTCATTATCATGTACCCCTTGTTTTAATTGTTTGTTTATTTGCATTCAATAGATGCATCGAGTGAATCTCGTGGAATCTTATTGACTGTATAAAGAATGATATTCTTATTCCAGTATACAAATATTATTACTTATTGCTTTGTTTGTATAAAAGTTTATTCAATTGAAACGTCCTGTATTGGTGACCCCATTTGGTGCTATAAGTGCTTCGAAATTGTAGCCGATTTGTTCAAGTGATAACGTAATCTTGCTCATGTTGTTGGTGCTCCAGTTAATTCCACGTATTCTTAACGGGTCGATACTGAAGTTTCATGTCTGAACAGCTTCTTACGATTCAAAAAAAAAGGAATGGTTTTCATTACATCATTTGTTTCGATGTTCATTATGTTTTACAAGTTCTATTCATTCGATTAGCACAATCCATAACATGATATATTGTGTGATCAGATAATTCTTATTACTCATCCATTCTTGCAGAGCTTTAACTGTTTTCACGCAAAATATATTGAATATTGTAACTTCAAACTTATTCAAATTGTGGGATAGATACTCATTGATATAAGCAATTTATTTCTCCATAATTCACTTGTTTATTTTCCCATAAAGGATCTTATCAAGGGACTGTTTGCGTTTTGAATGCGTGCATTATATTCCATCGGCCATTGAAATCAATGAGTTGCAAGCGCGAACGCATCTTGCAATATGCCGTTATGCGGGACCTGTCCACGGGACTTGTTAAGACGAGATGTATGTGAGTTGAATAGATTGGCGTCATATAAATAACTATATTTTAATGTCAGCTGCTTAGACGAACGTCCAATTATTTTGACGAGTACTCTGTAGATGTCAATAGTTTTCTTTGGCATAATGTTTATCTAAATCTAGAGCTCTTGGCAAGGTATGCGATAAATATATTATCTTTGAAAATCTGGGACTCATTAATGAAGTTGTGCCCTTCGGGGTATTTTCCGTTAACTAAATATAGTGAAGACGAAAAAGAGTTTTGTTTCTGTACGTAGCTATCGAACTTTTTATTCTAACTTATTTTTATAATCTGAATGAAGCTGCAAAGATCTGAAACCGCTTTACACCTCAGTCTGCTGTTTAAATAGTAGAGACAAAACTTAAGGAAAATGTGTACCATATTCCTTAAGTTTCTTTGAAAAAAAAAAGAACACCTTTCTATACATAATTTGTCGTTGACTTCTTGCATCACAAACTAGGCTTTACTTAAATAATACCACCCGTGGTGTTGTTACGAGTTTCATCAGTAATTGATTAAATTATTGTTGGTATTGCTATTTCATATTTTTTATTTGAGTTTCGTGGAGAAATGTTAGCTCTTGCACCAATAGGTGTTCATTGTACAATAGGCACCATGTTGTATATTTCATTAGATTTACTTAACACGCTGTTCTCGTTTATTCAAATTCATTTAGTAAAATTGTCTTATTTAATTTCTTTGTCTTGAATAGTATTTTGTGCCCTTCTGGTATCTTCAGTGACTGCACCCATTGTCTTTCATATCATTAGAAGTGTTTGTAACTCCGGTACTTCTTTCGACTCATCCTTACAACTTGAAGTTGTCTAACCTATTTCAAAGTCAATTTAATATCTCTTCAACAATCTCAGTATCCCTAGTAGTGGTTTCCCTTATTTGTAGTGTTGCGTGTCATTACGTCGCTCGTTCGTTTCAGCCTCGCCTTGGTTCGCCGCCCCGGTGTAGAAATCGCCAGATATACGCAATTATTTTCATGTTTATTTCCAGTTTATTATTGTAAAACACTTTGTAGGTTTGATCGTCCGTTTAACGCTTGGGTGAACTTTGTCTGTTAAAAGCATGTAAGCTATAAATACTTGCTAATTTTTTTATACCTGTTTGTGAAGTGTTACCAAAATGATTATCTAATAAAGATATCATGCCGAATGTGTCACTACACCAAGTCTACCGTCACCTGTCAATTACGTGATCACCAGTTGTTAATAAATAACTTGTGACATGATTTAGTGCTCTTATTTAACGAATTCTGATGGAATATATTTTTAGATAGGCATCTTAATTGACACTTAATTAGCTGATTTCAAATAGAATGAGATCGAAGTCTCTAAAGTATTTTACGGATGTAGGTAATAATTTACCAGATGATCGGTTATCTATCATTACATTAACATTTTGCACATCTTAGGATTCTTAATTAAAACCGGTCTGTAAGATGAAACAAAGGGATGTTTAAAGGGCGTTACATACATGTGCCGCATTACTGGTACTCCAACTGCAGGTGCAGAATGAGTTAGTATGAAACACGCAGGTGTAGGTATACTTGCCCTTTCTTTTTTCTCTCCAAAGTTAATGAGCATTTCTTCGGCCCGATATTTTAGTCTTCATAAATGTTTGATGACCTAAAGTGGTTATGTCAGAATGTATGAATTTTAATGCAACATTTTTTTTAAATGTGATGTTAAGATACGTCAATGTAGAAGCTTACTTCATGTTTAGGTAATTAATTCTCTATTACGAAATAAATTGGTTGGATATTAATATTTTCTGTAGGACATAGTATTTCTCGTCTTTCCATATTTTGAGGAACTTTGTGTTCGTTGAAACTTGAAGACGACTGTTTACAGCTTTTACTTAATTTGAGTATCGTTATGTCTCAAGGTGACGCCAATTTTGTAACTTTACTGATGCTAGACACCATATATGCATCCTTTTATGTATGTGTATATTGCAATGATTCATAGATTGTTTTAGTTACCTACTTATTGTTTATACTACAGGACAAATAATAATATAGTAATGATATATAGTATTTTTAGTAACGTGTTTTTTAAAATAATATAAAACATTTCAGTTGGTCACGCGTGTTTTTAAGCGTGTTGTAAATGCTTTAGATATGAGGAAGGAAAAAGCTTATCAAACCTAAAATAGTCATTTTGTGTTATAAATGAGCATTAGAACATAGGTTAAAAATAATAATATATTTAAAATTGAAATATTGCAACATTTTGGGATACAAACAATGATTGTAAAGCTAAATGTGCATATTCTTGTGCATTTACACGAAGGTCAAAAGTTATACAATGTCGCCCATGCGCATGTGACCGCCCGTAATTTTCTGAATATTCATGAAAAATTATCGAAAATAAACTTTAAAAGGGGGGGTCTAACTTTAACATTTTTCATGTTAATCATTTTTTAATTTTTAAGTAGAGTTTGTAGATGTGCTTTCTATTTCTTGACACATCTCCGAAGTTTATGGGTCGATTTGGATTCTATTTATTATTTCCAAAAGCTTATGAGTTATTTTAATAGGTTAAATAAACAGAATCCAAATCGACCCATAAACTTCGGAGATGTATCAAAAAATAGAAAGCGAATCTACAAACTCTACTTAAAAAATAAAAAATTGAATAACATGAAAACTGTTATAGATAGACCCCCCCTTTTGAAGTTTATTTTCAACAGTTTTTCATGAATATTCAGAAACTTACGGGCGGTCACATACGCATGGGCGACATTGTATAAATATGTATAATCCTTGCTTTCGCATAATTCAGGTTATTTCGAAATATTAAATATGTAGGTACTTGACTATCATTGCAGCGAAAGGAAGAGTCTTAGTTCTGCAATAAAACGCGAAAGGTTTCGACCCAGTCAGGTTTCGTAATAATAGGATAATAGGCCAGAGTCTAGACTTCTGTAAATAAACGTTACTCAAACAGAGCGGTGGCAAATATAATATAAGGTGAGGTTGCAACAGACCAATTACATGTTTAGAGATGATTTGTAAGTCACGGATTTTGAATTATCACATTATTGGCAAGAGATAAATCATTCTATTTATGACTAAATATAAAAACTCATAATATTTCTTGCATGCTTAAGATACCTTATTATTTTAACGATGTGAAGACCTAATATGGTTTTAATTCACAAACGCAAAAATTCTTAAAAGATTAACGACTAATTTTGCCACCGCCTTTGCTATGCTAGGTGTCCTAATTAAAGACTATTTTCATAATTTAGTAAGGTGTGGTTTAGGTAGGATATTTGATCAATCGATCGTGTTTTTGCAACGATTATGACAAGATAACTACTTTCTAGTTTAATCATAATAATTGATGATAAGTGGGTAGACTTGTGTCGGACAAGTTAAATTTGCCAGTTCTCAGATCATTATATTCCAAAATAAACTTAAGAATACTTGTTCAAGTTCATCAGTTTCACAAGTTAAAATAGATGCTTTCGGTAGCAGTGAATTGTTTTGAAAACAATTAGAATCCAATAATACAAATAAAACACATCATAAAATCCAGCTAAATAAAAGAAATAGCTCATCAATGAGCAACAAATTTTCCTAGAATTTTCCAACACATAAGTGGATCTAAAAGCAGGATACACACAGAACGTGATGAAAATGTTGCTCGCTCGAGCTTAGAATACACAACATACAATCCATAAACACCTTAATTGACAAAGAAAGTTAAGCGTGGTGGAAACATACACTTTCCTAGAGAGGTAGCCGTGACCTACCTGAACAGACACTTGTTTACTACGATAGACAGATATAAATATACATCTCATGTTCGAGAACTTGGTGACAGACAGTAATTTGACATGTGGTTGTGTTAGCTGTCAAAATATTGGAGAAGTATTGGGTTAACAAGTTGTTGTTGGTGATCTGGTTGATAATATTATCAACCAGATCACACACAGAGATTTGTCACTTGCCACAGCCATATGGCTGTGGCAAGTGATTTAATTAACGATATTGATCGCTATCAAGGTAGATTCGATGATAAGTTGCAGGGAGAAGAGATTGAGCTAAGAACAGACAATGTACTGTAACTTGAAAATAACTAGCAGTCAATGGAGAATGTGTGCCAATATTCCAATCCTTTTGCCTAAGAAGCCCCTTCTAAAAGCTAAATAAGCTTTTAGAAAAACGTGCAAACACAATGGCAGAATTTCCTTACACATGGCTTCAAACTAAAAGCCTAATTGTTAAGAAAGTCGACTTCCTCGTTCATTAGTTTGGTCAACCATTGTGGCGAACATTGAGCCGTGTCCAACGAGGTGCCACTTTTCCAGAAAATCTTGTCACATGATCAAAGACGATAATGAATAAGTGAAATGCTACATTAAGTGGCAGTGGTTGTTTGAAGTCTTCAATTACGATATAAGATTAGATTTTTATGAAAATTCTATTGGGATCATTTATAGATGCGATGTTATGGCTACTTTATAGGGAAACTATTGTCTTTGTTTATTGTTTTTTGTCATTGTGATTAATTGTAACGTAGTGCACTGATTCGATCCATCGAGAAATAAGCTATATGTTAATACGTGAATCAAAAATGTTGTACTCTTACAAAAATTACGCGGATAGAG
Source organism: Aporophyla lueneburgensis (assembly GCA_932294355.1). Taxonomy (NCBI): domain Eukaryota; kingdom Metazoa; phylum Arthropoda; class Insecta; order Lepidoptera; family Noctuidae; genus Aporophyla; species Aporophyla lueneburgensis. Next base: position 26,070,974 of record OW028750.1, on the reverse strand, counting down.
AAGTATGAAAATTGGCACAGTTAAACTTTATATGTATGAGGAGTGCAGAAAGCTTATATTGTTATACAGCGGCTTCGCCCGCGTGGAGGGCGGAAATTATCCCGCGGGAATATACTATCGGGATAAAAAGTAGCCTATGTCCTTTCTCTGGCTCTAAATTATCTGCGTACCAAATTTCATTTAAATCGGTTCAGTAGTTTCAGCAGGAAAGCGAGACAGACAGACAGACCGATAGACAGACAGACAGACAGACAGACAGACAGACAGACAGACCGACAGACAGACAGAGTTACTTTTGCATTTATAATATTAGTATGGATAATATAGTGTGGAAGTGTGGATGATAAATCATTAGAATTACATTAAGGTTTTAACGAATTATGGTCGAATTTCGATTATTGGGCGACCATTAGTTTTCTCAAATCAAAATATAGCTAGTGCAAAATGAAGACCAAGACTTCCGATTTGATTTCTTTAATACAAATGAATCGTTAGCCATCCACCCTAAGTTACGTTATAGGCATTCAAATCGACTTCCATAAGTTGAATGTGATTTGATTAGACAGCAAAGTGAATTTATCGGTTTTACTTTTGTAGATAATATTTTGTGTATATTTTCTCGCACCATTAGCGTCAATTGGAACGTAAAAGCCTGTCACTGATGTAAATAAAATTTTTGATTGAATTCGGAATGCAAATTGTGTTGATTTGATTTGTGGTGTGCGAAAGCCTGTGGTAACTTTCTTACCATTATCGAATTTTAACTTTATTAGTAACGATCGGAAACGTAAGTGAAATCGTAATCAATTCAAATGTTTTCGAATTAATGGGCATGCCGGTAGTGTTGGCAATTTGGCATGCCTTTCTTTGTGTTGCGAGCCAGATAAGTAAATAAGTTGCGTATTATGGACTCACCACTTTTTTATGATTGCTGATCTATTTTTGATCATTATCTTTTGACTATTCTTTTGCGAACTATGTTAGGGTCTGTTTCTTCTAATTATTATCCAAATATAATCGGTACTACTATAGCGAAGACCTACATATGATAGTAAATATGACTCAGTAAATAAATATTCTCTTTCGAAAAGGCTTTGGAGTTTCATGTCAAGATTTATCGAAGTACTTAACACTAGAACTCACATTGGGTAGCAGTAGCTACTATCGGCGGTACCGGATTTGTAAAACAAGACAATTAATGCCAACTCATTAGCCACTTAACCTGGAAACCAGTAACCGTTGCAATCCGATGAGTTAGCATATATTAGCGGAATACCTGCATCGACACATTACTCTCTGTGTTTTGTACGCGTTGTTATCTATAAGGCCATGTAATGAGCGTTCTTCAACATAAATTGATAAAAATTTACCAAAGAATCTGATTTGTCTTCGTCAGTGAATTGTTGAGATTCGATAAAGAAGTAAGAAGTCACGTAGGTATGTAGAAATGCTTACAGAGCTAGATTGAGCTCTATCTTTTGTAAGACTGAGTATGTTTTTTTTTCTGTAAGTAGATTTGTAAACACTTTTACACGTCAATATTTTTTTTTTTAGACTAGATGAGGTCGGCGTTTCCTTACTCTGAGAAGAAAGACCGAGACAACTTTGTGGTCTGGTCACAGTCTCTTTTAAAGTCCAGACATAATCTAGGTCACATCATGTGAAGACCATGTAGATTGGTGTTTGAAATGATCTTTTGAGAAAAGAACCACACTAATTGAGTGGACACTAACCGTGTGGTGCCGGACGTAAAGAATAACACCACCCCATTTCTTCCCGTGGGTGTCGTAAAAGGCGACTAAGGGACTTACTAGAGAATGGGCAGCAGCGTTCTCTATGCATTTTACCACCATACTGCGATCGCCAACCCGCCTGCCAAGCGTGGCGATTATGGCAAAGCCCCCCAAATTGGGGGAGGCCTATGTCCAGCAGTGGACGTTTTACGGCTGAAATGATGATGATGATGATGAATTGAGTGGATCTGTCCAGTCAGTGCAAGCATTTGTCACTAATTTTGCAGCTCAACTCAGAACTTAAGAAGCTCAACGATTTTACGAAGTAAGTTGTAAGTGTTCATATTGTTATTGTTCAGTAGATATCTGTTTAAGGTTGACGGATGAAAATATTAGAGAATAGATAAAATATTAGATACTAGGTATAAGAACAAATTATGGGTGAGCTGTACTTTTCCTATCATTTTTTTTTTACATCAGCAGGCTAATCGCGCAACACACTGACAGTACGAATGGCATTCATTTTGTCTGTTTCAACAATATTGATTGCCCTATCTACGTTGTTCAACAGATATTTTTTTCGTACATAATTATAATGAACTAATGAATTAGCAATTTCCTTCAAAATATTCGGATTTTAATTGATAGTTTGTTACGCAGTTAGGTTGCATTTTCATTGATCTATCGTAATCTTCACTCTTAATTTCATCCTCACGTTTTAAATTAATATGACAGCGCCAGCTAATAAGTCGATATCGAAAGGTCTTTCGAAATGGTTAGAGCGACTTCATTTTCTTTTCATAGACAAGTGTGAGAACTTCTGTGGTCGTTAATACTTTTTGCTCGTTTAATCTAGTCTATGCCAATTACGTGCTGTAACTTTTGATTGATCTACTGATTACTATCTCGCAAAGTGATAGGTATGTTTATTTGTATTAACAAATTGTTATTACGAAACATACAGCTTATGTAAATATGCTACTATACTTTGATGTATATTGTTCATAATTATTGCGTAGAATAATGGGCCCAGCATTGTGCCTTTAACGATCCTTATGTTTTTTCGTAAGTACTCGGTAATCTCAAGTAGATGCACGTACTTATTACCCAGAATTTCATTTTCTCTTTAAATACCATAACAATTTTATGAGTTGAACGTAAATGTATAATTTCATGTTAAACTCGAAATAAAATCATATAGGTAGGGTACAAAAGGTAAAGAGAGCCATACTTCTTGTTTTAGTCGTGTATGGTTAATTTTCATGTACTTTAGGTAGGTTATTGAAGCCTACAACACAAACGAAAAGGAGCACAATTCATTGATTTCAGCTTCACTGACGCACGAAGGCCGACAAACAATAAAAAGAAGAAATGTTCGACAAGAAGTCTGTTTACTTTTTATTAGTTTTGACGTCTCTAAAGTTCCAATTTAACGGAGCAACTATTGATTCCTTGTTCAATGAAAGGTAATAATTTAAAGTGCTACCTTTGAGCGAATTGGTAAATGGAAAGCTTTTGGAGAATTAAATTCTTGAATCCATTATCTGAAGAGTTCAACTTCTAACTGATGGTCAATTTCGACAGTGCAGTGTCTGAGATAAGACTGAAAATAGCCAGGTCTCTAAAGAATCTATAATAACTCTTTATAATAGTGTAAAAGAAAGTTACGTTTCATGTCTGTGTGATCGCTCAGATCTTCTAAACTTCAGTATGGATTTTGGTGAGGTTTTGGAGCGTTTTTCCACTTACCAGAAAATTAAACACATTATTTTTAACTTGACATTTATTTAGGTACATTCGTACGAACAAAACGGGTGTTTGTATAAAACAATTTTTATAATTTTCTATACCAATTTTATATCTAGTGTGGTGCCGCGATAGTGTTAAATAAATTTTATTTTCTTGCTTCAATTTTAAGATATGCTGTATTACATACCGTGATTCCTTCGATCAAAAATGTACATTGATCGAAGCGTGATTCGATACAAACTATCAAGCATTACTTTGCCCTTAGAAAATAATACAATTCAAAAATTGCATAACGCACCCAGGTTCTATAGACAATTCTTGAGTACTTTTCTTTCATCAATGTTTGACTAGTTGAAAACATCACATCAAATTTCCACGTTTTGACATGTTGCCATTATGAAGCATAAACAGGCTATGATTTTATTGTTCTGATTTCATTTGAATTACTTACCTTTCAAGAACGGGGAAACGGCAAGGTTTCAACCTTGATTCAAATAGTTAAAATATGCTCTATTTTACTCGTTTCTGGGTAAACACAAGGAAATGATTCATATCTTGCTTTTTTATGTAAAATTTTAGAAATACCCGGTAGACAAGTTATTTGTACTTAGTTCAGTGGTTCCGAAGTACTAAAAGGGCATTGTTATCTGTCTAGAGTTTTTCCAACTATTTTGAAGTCGGCTTCCAATGTAACCAGCTGTAGCTGAATACCAGTGTTTTACTGGAGCGTCTGCCTATCTAATCTTTATAACCCAGTTACTGAGAAACACGAAACTCGTAAGACTGGTTGCTACAGTTTCGGGCATCTGACAACCCGTAACGATTGTCAATGCTCCACGCATAACAGCAGCTATCCAACGGTTTAACGTGGTTTCTGAGGATTAGTATATAAAGATAGTTACGCATCCACGGACCAAACGCGGCAAGCGTAGCTTCACCTGATCGATACATCGGTGCGGCCTTTATTATTTAGCCACAAGTACGAAAAAGTTATATCGACTAGTAATGATTTAATGTTAACTGTAAGATAGGGATCGCGCTTAGTTCACCAATTTAAAGTTGTTATGAAGTTATTGAACTAATAATTCCCCCATAAAAGTTGTTAAGCATCAAATAGTAAGGAAAAACAAACTATAAACTTTAACAAACCACGCACACGTAGCAACCCTGCCGCGGGAACTATTGATTAAGAACCGATTCTTATCAAAACAGGTCGATGACTCGGGTTCAGTAAACTTATCAAGCCGAAACTAATTCAAATGTAATAAATAGTTTTACGCCAAGCGAATCACAAATTACATTATTTGATTTCATGGTTTTGTAAATTTAAATTCTGGTCGGCAGTCTATCTATTATGATTTCATAATAAATGTTACTTCACCAGGTAGGTATCTATGGTCTCCAACGACTCTATAAATCTATACTAATATTATAAAGCTGAAGAGTTTGTTTGTTTGTTTGTTTGTTTGATTGAACGCGCTAATCTCAGGAACTACGGGTCCGAATTGAAAAATTCTTTTTGTGTTGGGTAGTCTATTTATCGTGGGAGGCTATAGGCTATATAACATCACGCTACAGCTAAGAGGAGCGGAGCAGTAATGAAAAATGTTGCAAAAACGGGGAAAATGTATTCCTTTTGAGAGTTTCCGTTGCGTGCGCTGCGTAAACGGTTAAAGTAACGCAAAAATCATGTATGACGAAATTGTTTCTTTTAAAAAGTTCTAAAAAAAAGTCCGCGAGAGCATATGTCTATCTTTTAAGGTTGACTCACTATAACGCAAAAGGAGCGAGCAGCAACGAAAAATGGACGAAAACTAGCAGGCAAATCGATGCGACGGGAAGGGTCAGGGGAGCAAAAATTTGACGCGGACGAAGTCGCGGGCAGAAGCTATACCTGATATAACCAATACTTTGCGATTAAATGTATTGAAAAAACAGACACACTTAAAATAATTTGAAAGATCAGAAGGAAAAGAATCTTCAAAAAAATCACCGCACCCCGCGCGCCGTGCTCCTTCACCAACAGAAAAGTGCCTAAAAGGCTGGCAGCGTTACCATGCAGTTGTTTGGCGACTGACTCTTTGTCCAAAAACAGGCCAGCCCTCTGGACACGTGAAGAGTCGAACAACCTCTTGGCGATGTTTCTAAAAATCTTGTGGGTACTGGGATCTCATGGCCCTGTTTCAACTCCAAACGGCTCCCATATTATATATTACTCCCATAAGGTCGAAATTTGAGGTTTCCGCAACTGTAGCAACCGCCCCAGAATAGCCCGACACATGTTGCATCCCGTGCATTATAGTCAAATATTGAAACATTTCTGTTTTTAGGGTTCCGTTGCCAAATGGCAAAAAACGGAACCCTTATAGATTCGTCATGTCTGTCTGTCTGTCTGTCTGTCTGTCCGTCCGTCCGTATGTCACAGCCACTTTTTTCCGAAACTATAAGAGCTATGCTGTTGAAACTTGGTAAGTAGATGTATTCTGTGAACCGCATTAAGATTTTCACACTAAAATAGAAAAAAAAACAATAAATTTTGGGGTTCCCCATACATAGAACAGAAACTCAAAAAGTTTTTTTTCATGAAACCCATACGTGTGGGGTATCTATGAATAGGTCTTCAAAAATGGTAATGAGGTTTCTAAAATCATTTTTTTCTAAACTGAATAGTTTGGGCGAGAGACACTTCCAAAGTGGTAAAATGAGTGCCCCCCCCCCGTAACTTCTAAAATAAGAGAATGATAAAACTAAAAAAAATATATGATGTACATTACTATGTAAACTACCACCGAAAATTGGTTTGAACGAGATCGAGTGAGTAGTTTTTTTTAAAACGTCATAAATCGTAAACCGCAATTTACCTTACATTCAATCAACTGAAATATAAAAATTAAAAAAAAACATTTATTTTTAAACCGAGAATACCTACAGGTTTGTACGGAACCCTCGGTGCGCGAGTCCGACTCGCACTTGGCCGGTTTTTTTTATTTCATAAACCATGATAAAACAATAGTAGACGAGTTTGATAGGCTGATAATGAATGCTAGTGGTTGCCCAGTGGTCGAAATCGGACCATGGTTTTTTATTAATTTTAATAAAATATTACTCTTCTTCATATACAAAAATGTTGACTGTGCCAAATTTCGAACTCTTCCGTCCGCGTAAATTTCGTAAAAATACAAAGATTTAACGAAGGACTCGAAGGACTATGTAAGGCAGTGTGACCAGGTTCAGTATTTAAAATACTGAATCTGGTCACACAACTCGATAGCAGCGTCACCTACCGGATCCAATAGTGAATCTATACCATCCAGGGTGCCACCCAAACGCATACAAAAAAAATCATTCAAATCGGTCCACCCGTTTAGGAGCCATTCAGTATTTAAAATACTGAATCTGGTCACACTGATGTAAGGATCGTAATATGTGCCTTTCTGTAGTATCAGCTTACCATCATGGGAACAAGGCGTAATATTTATTATGATTTAACAATAGAAAAGTTGTAGTTTCCATAATTTGCAATGCTGTACCTATAAACGCGAATAGATGATAAAATTATGCTCTGCACTTCCATGTGGCAGTGTTACAAATCCGAGGATACAACTATTGCAGCGATTACCAAAGAGAAACTGTTCTATGGGAAACACAAATAAAAACTTTCTCGTCTATCTATACGCCTGTATTCGTAATTAAACGGAAAACATATGAGTAAAAGTTTTGCGAAATCGATTCAACTAAAAGATTCCTCTGTGCAAAGCTAACGAATAGCAATTAAAGTAAATCACCCTTTTCATTGAGAACCGCAAGTCTGAAGAATATACATGTCGGAACAAGAGATTGCAGCTGGCTTCTTCATCGTTGAACATTTTACTAGGCGTAGATGTGTGTTGCGGGTGACAAGAAAAACTTTGAAGAGGATTATGGATTTTTAGGTTATATTTGAACTTGCCAAACTAAACGTTGGACAGCTTCTAGACACTTGTTGTCCGCACGATATCAAATAGTCATGATACCTACCAGACACCACGCTGCTGTGACGCTCTCGTTGACACGCACGAACGTCAGGCTAGACTCTGTCAAAGCGCGCCAACTTCACATTTGGGTTTCGTTGTCAATTGATATCACGAAACTCATGACTCTTCCGATATACATATTATGTAGTTGATTTTATGTAGCTTCTTGAAGACCACTGCATAGCTATTCACCATTATACGATAAGCTACAGTACCAAATCGAACTTCTATCAATGTAATCGTAGGAGTCTTACAAACGCTGTTCAATTAGTGAACAGCGTTTGTAAGACTCCTTCCCGAAAACCCGTTTTTTTGTTAGTTTAAAAAAACCGACAGCTATTTGCTGATGGGGGCAATCATCGTCTTTATTATTTCAGGTAATTGACGAATCAGGTATAGTGTCTCATTTTCGATACGATAGCCTGTCGAGTATTTCTGATTAGCCATACTGGTCATTTTAGAAGTAGGGACCACTCGAAGGACCAAAACATTAAAACTGGTCTTGGTAGCACAGAGTATCTTGGTAATTGATCTTTACAGCTGATTAAAATAGTAGGGATTAACACATACTACATAGGTACGAAATCCTTTTAGAACGTAAACTGTTCGATAATAATATGACTTCCATTAAATTTAAATAATACCCGAAGGTTGATCTGATCTAGCAAGATCTAGGTCTTAGCAATTAACTGATAAGCTATCCTGTTATATTTAAACCCTTCCAATAACTACTATCAAACGAATGTCTTGATCAAAGGTACTGCATACAGATTGCATTAAATTAACCACTTTATAAATTATACAATTCTTTGATAGGTCACCTTGTAGGAGCCTTGATCCAGTAGTTGATCTACGCATTCCGATCTAAGTGCATAAATCCGTTTGTTGTGTTGTTAAGCACTTAGTAATGCTTTCACTTTCCTTAAAATGTGCGTGGAATGGAACGGAGAACAATATGTTTAAAACAAAAGTGTTTGTATTGTTTATATTTTCAATTAAAGTGATGTCATATTATATAATCGTTTACATTGTATGACTTCATGCCGTATTAAACTCGTACATAATAATGATGACTTTAAATACAAATTTTAAGATCATTGTATTTTAATATGTAGCATTTCATGGTAAGGTCATTGTTAAGTTTAGACTTGATAAAGAATTAGAAAATCAATACAGCAATATTCTTAATAGCAATAGTTGCAGCAATAGCAATAATGTAGAAGATCGAGAACTGAATTTAAAAAATCAAAGTAATTTTGTACAAATAGACCTCTGCAAACAACAACGAGCTTATTATATTTGTACTTAGACAGACATAATGTTTATTGTCTCACACAATAATGGCCTAAGAATGATGTAACGAGAGACTCCATATAGGTTTAAATGTAACGAGGCATATCGGTTTTCAGAGAAAGTGAACTATTTCTAACATACATTATTTCACTTTTTCTTTGTATCTCTAATGTTCCAGGCGAGGTAATGTCAGGAAATGTATATGATAATCTCATCGCTCATTATACTTATGGCTTGAAACATGATCGTCAAAAATTATGGAAATGGAATTTGATAAGGATATCGAGCACGCTTTCGTCATTAACATTGTTGAACAAGTTATGAGGTGATTACAACTAAACGCATTTACAATTAACGTTTCGAATAAAATATTTGATAATTTTAAGCAATAGAACGAGTTGACGAGACCTGAATATTTAATTATTTATGAACTATACTCTATAACTAACAGACATGAAGAGGAAAAGAACCAAGTTTTTCCGAGTACGACTCCTTCGAAGAAATATTATATGGGTGTGTGTCATCATCAGCCTTTATAAAGGTTACGAATATACAATCAGTGATGATTCGACTGATGAAGAAACAGAGACTCCACATGGTCTCCTAATGGCTGCAATGCCAAGTAACACCTGCTGAGTTATTCTAATATGGCCGCACACAATACTTGAGGCGATTACAAATGACCAGATGATATCAATCATTCACCGCACAGTTTCGCAACTTAATTGGCATTATTAATTGTTGCTGTTGCAATATCAACGTTATGGTCATGGCTTCTTCCCATGCGTTTTAGGGTTGTCTTTTGTATTTTTTTTCGACAAGTTTGTCTGGTACTCATATGGTATCTATTTTACATGGTATATCCAAGAGACTCATTGCATAGGCAATAGTTGACGTTTTTATGGTTTCTTCGATCCGGTTCTGTATATTTTCGACGTTTTATCCCGATTAATCAGCATTATTGCCTTCCATTTCGATCAGTCATCGAAACCTTTATGTTAAATTTTATACGTTGGTTTTTTTAGAATATGTCATTAAGTACATAGTAGTTACAGCCAATCGCCAATACTGCTTAATGATTCTTATATGTGACATGTCATTAAGTACAATGATATATGATAGAGCCTTAAGTTTACCAAAATTTATTAGTCAACAATTTTTGACCTGCCATAGCCCACAAGACCTTGAGTTCTATGGTGTTACAAGATTTATGAGGTAACACTCACGAACTGCTCTAAATCATCAAGTTCATTTGAATACAATACGCTTTATGTTTTAAACCTGTCAGCTAAGCTCAGGTATTTCGTCAGCTAACTCCTGTAACAATTATGAGCTGACATTATTAAAACTTATTTCGTTGACTTCGACGTGTGTATTACATGTAGATATTGTGATAAGTGACGTTAATCTTGATCATTCACTAGAGGATAGAATAGGTTTCATAATAATTAAGATGCTTTGTTCAAGTTGGATTGAATATTTTCATTAACTGTTTTATCGGTGTTGTTAACATCTTGCGTAGTATTTACATCATCTACCTAAAAGCATTAATATATTTCACAGCTCACCATAACTTCATTATCGTAATTATGTTGTCACATTCTAATTCCCAGAAGAAATGTTACCATACACGAATGTTCTCACATATAGGTGTGGTGTTACTTTACTCTATTCTTGCAAATTATTTTTTGCTTACCCTAATGTAATCCTATTTACGATACTGACAACCAGTACTGCAGTGTTTTAAAATAAGCTTAGCATTCTGCCGTCGGGTTTTCAATTGATAAATGGTTGCCTATATCTAGGTTGACATGTTGTCAGTCAGGCCGTTGCATTTCTGTTAATTCGATAGCTATGCGCCTTGGCTCGTATTTAAATGTTTTATTTATTTAATTTTAATCAGCTTGACTTCTGGGTAAGTTAATATTATATATCTGATTGTGATTAGACACTGAGACTTCACAGTTCTACTACACTGAAATCTTAAAAATAGCTTTAGTTGTATGTGTACTATTTACAAGTTCAGTGAAATAGTAAACTTGTTGTTAACTGAGTTTCAGTTACACAAACATAAAGGAACATAAGTATATCGGTGAATTTAATGTTGCTATAAATTGTATTACCCACAATAGTTAATAAACATCGTTTTATATGTTCAAGCAACTAAGCGATCGTAACAATGGGACGGATGCGTTTCCTGCAAGTGTGCAAGGAGCCCACACTTCGTAGAACATCATATTATTTGAATACTTAAGCGTTGCTTCATACTGAGAAGTCCACGCTTTTGTGTGATCAACTGATCACGATAGGATCGACGTTTTGACGGTTGAATGAATATTTGTTGTTGGTAATGGCTGTCAGGGTTTCCGACAAACACTTCGAATTGTTTAAATCACTAGCTTTTCTTTACAAAAGGAGGCTTAGGTTATTTTATTCATAACTTTTTCTTTATTTGTTTTGGTTATGGCCTGCTTCATCACCTTTGCAAAGGGACCACGACAATCTGAGTCCAGGATTCAATTGAATTTGATCCCAGCCTTGTAAGACAGTTGGTAAAACAGGCCCTAAATCCTTGTAGAAGCTTAGCAGAATATTCACATCCCAACATTGCCTTGTAATTGAATCAATCATTGTCTGTTATTTGTCGTGAGTCATGTCCTCAATAAAGGGTAGATCATCTGTAATTTTAACGCTTTTCAAAGTTCATATAGTAGAATACCATAAAATATATAGCACTGAGTAAACCTTGTTAGAGCTTCATGCAGTTACCGCTGTAGTTGGTAGAGAATCACGAAATGTCTCCAATAACATTGTGGCTATTACACTGCAATCTGCAATCGATACTCTGGGTAACAATGAGTCTACTGCAGTGTTTATTCACAAAGGGATATTATTATATTATTATGATGAGTATTGTATATACTCTTTAGATTATGTTAGTAAATACATGTTGTTTAATTCTGGATGAATTAATATCGATCTGTTTAACTTTAGAGAAATGTGGAACATTGCGATAACGTGAATCAGTCTCCATACGAGTAAATTATAAGCAGTTGTTTTATGTACCAAATTAATATATGTAGTAATTACAAGCTCCATTGTAGTCATTGAGTCGATCGGAATATTGTTTTTTGAAACTACTTTTCGTTATAATTTGCAGTGACCGAGTTCTAATCCTACGGCCTTTCGATCTCGATAAGGAATCATGAAGTGATTGCTGTCATTATAATAAAGTAATTTGTGCCCACAAAGTATAGCTTCTTAGTGAAAGTGCGGACAGGTGGCAATATAAGGAAGATCGATAAGCCTGTCTTAGGCACTGAATTAATACAATGTAATATTATCTTTAATATTTTTTTTTTTATTATTAACAGTTGCTCTTTTACAGTCTTGTGTTTTGAATATCGATACTTAATGATACTTACTATCTTATGAATCGTTATTGGCATTTTCCACTTCCATCTACCTAAAATATGTTATAAAATAATAGAGAAATGATCGATCACTAGAGCGACACCACACCAGTTTCGCTATTGTTGCTTCAATGGAGCATTCTGCCATAAATCTCAGTAATAACCAGGAATTGGTGCTGTATCTGATAAATCGCGATAGACTCGACCCGTCCCGCCGTCTATCTATAACATTCGGACCTAATACGGTTATCGGACGATCGAACTTTTGATGTACGATTGTACACTTTTGTTCACTGCTTTGAGAATTAGAGGTAACCGTTACAATATGACTCAGAACTTCAAGTAAATTCAATTACAAGGTTGTCACTACGAGAAATATTTCTCACGACTGTACCAAATCAATCTTAATATTCCTTAGCTTGAAGTTCGATTACAAAATCTTTTTTACTTCCCTTGCTAAATAACTAGTAGCAGTATTATATAATATACATCGTTTAGAATTGTTATGCCTTTTAATAGTATTAATAGGAGATGAGGTGACTGACCGTACACACAAAAAACTTACTACACAACTTTAGATCGGCACGTTTGCTTCTCGCTCAATAACGGGTGCCAATCTAGCTACTGTAAGTGGTCTTATTTGGCCATCTAGATTCCTAGTTACTTAATCATCGTCCGTATTAATATCCTCTATAAATAATGTTAGACATTCTGTTGCTATGACTCCTTGAGTGTCGGCTTTAGGATTTATTATAAACTGTTTTAGCGACTGTGAACTTGTTAAGTAGGTAAATAGGCTAATGATGTATTTTTTTATCGAAGTTTACTGTTGTGCCATCATTTCTTTGTTTAAGTGGACAAAATTATAGTGTCACAAAGGCGAGAGGTTAAGAATGAATATACTTTTTCCATTGATATGTTCAAGGAAGTGATCAGGATAAATTGTTTGAGATAGATGGATGCATTCACAGACCATGAGAGCTTTTACAGTCGAGGAAAAACCTTCGTAAGTTTAAGCAAACCTTAAAAATAAGTTACGCAGGAGAACACTTAAATATAAACCAAGTGCTTCACGTTATTTGTGAGTTGTAAGAGTCAATATGGTAGAAACTGGTTGGTTTAAAGGTGCTAATAGACGATAGGCCAGCGACCTGGCGTTTGTGTATTGAGTTCTTTAAATCTATGGGTATTTGGAGCTGCATTCACATTGGGAGATTTATTTAGTTAAGTTTTCTTCTACATTGGTTATTGTATGAGCCATACTGCCCATACTCCGGCGAAACATATAATTTTTCTATTCCAACACAAAACTTATAAATGTAACGCAACAATTGCACAAACAAAAATATGATTCTCTAATAAACCGTAATGTTTCACGACTATTATATTATGGTCCATAGAGCGTTCTGTATGTGATCGTTATTTCAATGTCGACAAAAGGTTAATGACTCAGAAAATTGATGGCATCTGCGTTCCGCTCCCATGTGCTATAGTGCCGTTTGTTATTGTTTGATCATCTTGATGTACTGGTATATTGTTCGATTTTATTGCCTACAAGTTATTGCTTGAGTCTTTGTTCGTAAGACTTTCGATATCAGAAAAAATGTGTGTTCTAAGCGGAGGAAGTTGAATTGAGTCCTATTTCGAATATGCTCTAGTTTTCATTCTTCAACTGCATTGAATTAACCAGTATTATCATGATTATCAGTCTTGAACCCAATAGTAGTAACATCATTATTTGATATTGTGTATTTATGTGGACGGATGGATGTCATAGGACGCAGGTACTCTCTCTTTTCGAATATTTTTTCTCAATTAATGCCTGTGAAACTTACTAATTTTCATTCACGATCGTCCGTGCATTTATAATCACGATTTCAGCTCTGTTATGTTTTATTTTGATGCTATTGACCCGCATTTTAGTTCGCTATGACCTCTTCAATGGCGTCATTTTACTTTTACTCTCTGACCCCCTTTGGTTGGTGGGGAAGGCATTATCTTCGTGTGAAGAAGGCTTTTAACGGTATCATTAATATTGATTGTTTGTTGATGGGATTGTCCTGAATACATAAAAGGATATTATTAACAGCTAGAGTGTGTTGTGAGTCATTACTGTGCGATTGATAATAAGATGGGTAACATTCAACTTAAGAAAAAAAAAGTAATCCGGTGGTGTAGTTATAGCAAATACACTGGTCCTACACAGAGTACTAAATTTAATATTTTGTTGGGTTACGACCTTTATAAGTTATGAATTTCAATCAGCAAATTGGTGACGCTAGAGCGATGCAAAAACGTATTTTTTGTATTTCTTTTCACACTTGTTGGATGTTCGTGATCTATTCTCTTTTGTTTAGTTTTACTTTCAAGCCTATCTCAACTCATTTATAGCCGTACTTCAGTCAAAAGTACTTTCTAAAGAATCCGGTGGAAGCAACCGCGGATGCTTGCCAACTGCCAAGACGGGTGTGTCGGACGCGCAGTGTGTGACTAAGCTTAATGCGCGGTTCCGTTAGCGCGTGCGCACTGCGGCCCTATGCGGACCATAGAAAAATGTTGGATTAGAGGTGCGACTTTTTCTAAATGACTCAAGCGGCGGGTTTTTGCTTTACGGTCGATTATGTGAAGGTGTGAAGATATTTTGTGTAGTTAGGGCTTAGATGGAGAATTCTTTGAAGTAGCTTAGAGAAGTTTATTGATAAAAATGGTTAGCAAGTATGCAAGGCTATTAGTAGAATCACTTACTTACTATTTATGAGAGGTCAAAGATTGGCTAGTCTTGTAAAACCTTTACAGTATTACTATATGCTAAACATATTTCATTTGTGCAATTATTACGTTTAGAGGGTAACAAAAAAATGGAATGTGAAGACAATTATTTTCTTTCTAACATGGTATCCTATAAACTAGCACCAAATAGAGACACGTACACTTCACATTTCATTTGAAGTCACGTCTGGCTATCTATCTACCGTAATAGTGAACACTTATAGTCATTCGTTTCTTCTACCATGTCATTTATTAGTGAATTACATGAAGCTTTAATTAATTTGTCATTCGTAAGCTTTTGAAAAGCAGCAGTTTGTTAAATATAAACTTTAGTCTGCTCTATTTTTACCAATTCGTCATCATCATTTACCTGGTTTTGAACTTTTGCTGTCCGCGATTTATTATACTTATGTATAAATATTTGCAAAAAATGTTTTTTTTTGTAGGTATTCTCTTCAAATTCGTTTGTGGTTTTGTTTGTTTGTTTTTAAATCATTTAAAAATTTGTCTGTCAATTGTTCTGCTTTTCTTCTCTTTGGTAAGTATTGTTTTGCTTACAATAGGTAGGTGGTCATTGTTAAGTTCAGACGCTCAGATCTATTGGAATTAATAGATTGTTCATCGAGTACAATTCAAATTCGGGAGAAAACTTGAAACACCATATCTATAGACGGTGCTACAATTATCACGCTACATAACCAAAAACATGCCAACACGTACTACGTATAAGGAATCTCATAACAGCTAAACCAGAAAGCGCATTAGCATGTGCTCACCATTTCTAATTAAATACAATTTTACACTGCACTGGCGTGTGCGCAGATATTCTAATACTATACCTTTCTACTGTACTACTATTACGCACCGTCATCAATTAAATTAGGTTCTATCTATAGAACCTAATTTAATTGATGTCGGTGCGTATAGTGTCAAAAGAAAGATCGGATTGTCTACAATCCGATCTTTCTTTTCACACTATTTCTAAGAACTTTGCACTGATGATGAGGTTTTATAAATGTTATGTTATCGTTCCATACATAAACACCATAAAAAAATGTTTTCAATTTGATGTTATTTTCACTTTAAAAATATTAAATTGATATGACAGAGTCATTTAGTTATTTTTAGAATGACTTGTACCTAATAAAGTGTTAATGGTTTTGTGTTTGAGCTCGATAGATGGCGTTCGGATCGAATAAGATCTCGCTGCGTTTCGTTACAAACGGGACACATAATAATTGAATACGAATACGAATTAAAAAACAGTAAAATAAAATATAAATAATTCGTATAAAATCCTCTAAATCAGTTGAGACCATTAGGAAGAAATAAAATAACAATTATGAATATTATTTTGAATACAAACAAAAACAAATAAATTTAGCCAGTAGAATAACACTGCTGGGCCAAGAATTCCCTCTGCCTTACATACATACTAAATATATCCAAGACATATACTTGGGTGTGCCTATGTACTGCGTTACCCAATCATAACCTACTAGTTTCTACACGGGACTTCTTTTGCAAGAAAATTCGCGTCAAAATGTACGGAACGGATCGGTAAGTATGGTGCCGGACGTAAAGAATAGCACCATACCATTTGTTCCGGATGGCGTCGTAAAAGGTGACTGAGGGAATTACTAGAGAAAGGGCAGCAGCGTTCTTATGCATTTTACCACCATACTGCGAACGCCAACCCGTCTGCCAACCGTGGCGATTATGGCTAACCCTCCAAATTGTGAAATGCGTATATCCAGCTCCAGCAGTCTTTCAGCTATAATGATATCGCCAATGATAACTGCCTCATATGTTTGCATAAAATGTCTGCTCATCAACGTAAATAATGCAATAAATATTGTAGAAATGTCAAAATTAAAGCCTATATAAAAAATAAAAAATAAACTATGACTAAACAAATATGCTTGAAATACCGATAGCACTATGGACCATGACAACGTATTTGAGTTACCCTCTTTGTCTTAAACAACTTTTTCAATTTCAAAATCATTTAAGGTTTGCATTATTTTTATTTCTGATTAAAAACAATCGTATTAAATTGTAATGTGTGCCTACTATCTCTAAAGGCATCTAATAGTTTTTTCTCATAGCCAGTAAGTAGCGGTATGTCTCATTGGGTAAATAGAGCAGCGAGAACAATGATGCGTCTACCGCACTCTTTTTTGTCATAATAACCGTTAATCTGGCAACACTGTTGGGAAAATTAAACTCGGCCATATTGTTTCTCACTAAATATTGTTTTTTTTTGTTGCAGGTAAGTTCTGGGATTATCTATGGCACGGGAATCTATCAATCGAGTGGAGTAAGTTGCGTCATAGATTAGTATCGATGGATAGAGGAAGTTGGTTGACTTTCATTATTGGTGCAGTGGCTGAAGGATTCCGTTCCTTTGGCTGCGGATTCGATTCTCACGTGGAGCTAATATTTTGTTATGGTGGTTGTTATTCATCTGTGATTTGTATAAACACACCTAACATACGGCGATATACCTACCTAAGCATTTTCTGTTATAAATATGTCATCTGAGTTGAACTATACAAATACTGACAAATGCTTGTACTAACTGGATGGCTCCATTTAAATCTGTGGTTGTTTCCTCAAAAAGTTCTGACATAATTGGACCAAAATTATGTCTGGACTTTAAAAGCAACTTTGACCCATAAATTCGTTTCCCCATTTCTTCTCAGATGTAGTCAGACAGTAAATGTAGACTCCACCTTGCGTATTAAAAAAAAAAATTAAAAGTGATTCCGATATCCTATTTACAGAATAAACAATTACATTTAATTTATAAACGAACATCCTTGTCTTGTTCTATGAATGATCATAAAGTTTTGGACTGGTGTAGTCTTGAAACTTTTTTAAAAGATAGTATACTAGGTTTTTAATTACAATGTTCAAAACTACAAAGCCAAAGAACTCTATATACATCAGAGGATCTTTTTGTTGCCGAAGTCAAAACACCCACAAACATGATGAAGCAGTATTCTAGGCGGGACCACACAATTAGTTGTACTCACTCAAACCAAATATGCAATCATTACTAATTAATTTTAACTAGTTTCTGATGTATGGTGTAAGATAGAAGGATCCCTCTCTGTTCTAGCCATTCAAGGATCTTTGACAGTCGTTATAGGTCGTCAGAAGCCCGAAAGTATCGTACCCAGTAACTGGGTTGTCGAGGTCAGATAGGCAGTAGCTCCATGTAAAATACTGGTATTCAGCTGCATCTGGTTAGACTGGCAGCTGACCCCGAAATAGTTAAAAGCTAGGCAGATGATTATGATGGAGTGTTAAGCAATTAGGGTGCAGTTACCAGATACCTTGTCTTGTTTTACTTTTTTATTTGGAAGTTATTATCTGTTTATAAAACTGATGACAGACAACACAGACAGATACACAGGTAGATAAACGGACAGATTCACAGAAAACATACACTTGGTCTGTGTGTGTTTACTCATCATCATCATTTCAGCCGTAAGACGTCCACTGCTGGACATAGGCCTCCCTCTTTTGAGGGGCTTTGCCATAATCGCCACGCTTGACAGGCGGGTTGGCGATCGCAGTATGGTGGTAAAGTGCATAGAATACGCCCATTCTCTAGTAAGTCCCGTAGACGCCTCTTACGACACCCACGGGAAGAAATGGGGTGATGCTATTCTTTACGTCCGGCACCACACGGTACGGTGTGTAAGGTTTATGTTTATGAAAATAAATGTTTTTTTTTTTTTTGTATTTGAGTTGATTAAATGAAAGGTAAACTGCGGTTTACGATTTATGACGTAAAACTACTTACTGGATCTCGTTCAAACCAATTTTCGGTGGAAGTTTACATGGTTATGTACATCATATATTTTTTTGAGTTTTATCATTCTCTCATTTTAGAAGTTACGGGGGGGGGGGGGGGGGAACACATTTTACCACTTCGGAAGCGTTTCTCGCGCAAACTATTCAGTTTAGAAAAAATGATATTAGAAACCTCAATACCATTTTTGAAGACCTTTTCATAGATACCCCACAGGTATGGGATTGATGAAAAAAAAAGTTTGAGTTTCCATTCTAAGTATGGGGAACCCCTACATTTTTTTTTTCTATTTTAGTGTAAAAATCTTGATGCGGTTCACAGAATACATCTACTTACCAAGTTTCAACAGCCTAGCTCTTATAGTTTCGGAGAAAAGTGGCTGTGACATACGGACCGACAGACAGACAGACAAACAGACAGACGGACAGACAGACATGACGAATCTATAAGGGTTCCGTTTTTTGCCATTTGGCAACGGAACCCTAAAAACAAGATAATCACAGGCTAATAATTATGTAAGTAAGTTGCCATTTCTATATCCAGGTGGAACCTTACGTTACGGAGAAATGACTACCGTTTAGTGTGCCATGTTTGCTGTCAATTACTAATTAAAGTTGCCCCAAATTTGCCTAGATAGCCTCCGTTATAAGGCGCACATAATTAGCGATAAATCCAGTTATTTCGCTAACATGAAACGCAGTTTACCCGATCATGCGTAAGCGTCGATTTTTTGCCCAATAAGTACCCTGTTATTACGGTGATCGTTAGTAATACATAATTGATGCTCATTAGTTTGTTAATTAATGTATTTAGTAAAGTTGTAATTAATGTGGTCGAGCTTTTTCTTGCACCAGCTGTTTTGACGTATAGAACTTGTACTATTATGTATTATGTGGTTTGTGAGTTGCGCCGGGCGGCGGCGGCGGCGGCGCGGCGGCGGCGTCACAAGTAAAACTGAGGTTTAGGGAAATATTGATATAGTAAGTCCATGTTCGCAAGGAAATAAAGATGTATATCGATATAACATTCGATTTGTTTCCAAGATTTTTTGGCGTACTGGATACGAAAAACACAGCACCGGTCGAAGTGACGGGCCTTGGGGGAGCCCTGTGTCTAGCAGACGTTATCTGTCGGTTGTCTCTCGGGTGAGCTGAAATAATGAATGATGATGAAAGATGAAAAAAAAAAATTTGCACGACTTAAAAACATAGGTATATTATCTATACTAATATTATAAAGCTGAAGAGTTTGTTTGGATGTTTGTTTGTTTGATTGAACGCGCTAATCTCAGGAACTACTGGTTCGAATTGAAAAATTATTTTTGTGTTGGGTAGCCTATTTATTGAGGAAGACTATAGGCTATATAACATCACGCTACAACTAAGAGGAGCGGAGCAGTAATGAAAAATGTTACAAAAACGGGGAAAATCGCACGGGTAGGTGATTCGACGCGACGGGATGGGTCGGGGGAACAAGAAATTTAACGCGGACAAAGTCGCGGGCAGAAGCTAGTCATTAACCTCTAAGTCCCTGAGATACCACATTTGGTATAGACACAATCGTTTTTTAATTGTTTCTGTAATTACGGTAATTGAATGGTTAATATACTTATGTTTTTGAGTAGTGCACATTTAGTTTTAAAACGACATAAATAAGGGATGAGATCCAGATAAAAATTACTTTATTTATCCATTTTCTGCAGCAGTATATGTACAATCAGCCTATAATGTCCCCACTGCTGGGACACGGACCTTCTCTCCGTGGTCTTCCTCGCGGGCAGTTCTAGCACGTTGGTAGATGTCACAGGTCTTCGAATTTTTTGGTTCTGGACATGCCGGTTACCTTGTCTTCCTTCACCGTTTTGAGAGCAGCGGTGAGAAAATAATTTACACAAATCAACCTACGACCTCGTAAGTCACGACCCACCATTGCTCGCAACTAAGCAATCATCGTTTGAACGCTTCCTTCGAACCTAGTCTTTTGATGACGCTGTTTTTCAATTGTTTATTTTATTATTTTCCCAAGTTTCTGGTCAGCACACTAGTCTACGTCATTCACGACCTGTGAATCTAGGACGTTATTGTTTAAAATCGTCAAAGCAAACGTATTAGCTCATTCTAGCTAAAAAGCGATGTTATTCTCTCTGCTCTCTCGATCTTTCTCAGTTACTGAGATAATTTATCGTATAGTAGAAAAATTGTATGATAAACATGGACGTCATGTTATTTATGAGTGTTAGTGCGTGTTTACAGTTCTCTTTAGCATGAACTTTTTCTAAGAATTCTTATAGTGCCATCGAACTGTTGCTTTTGAGTTGGTCACACAAACGTCTACACTGTTTCGTTTATTTCGAATTATTTCAAAGATTTCTGGCCTCTTAGCCTTTCTTCCAATAAAATTATTTCTATCACAGTTCTCGTCATCCTGTTTGCACAAAATATAATCTAGACCAAAGGGACACTACATTATTATCTATACTAATATTATAAAGCTGAAGAGTGTGTTTGTTTGTTTGGTTGAACGCGATAATCTCACTAACTACTAGTCCGAATTGAAACATTCTTCTTGTGTTGCGTAGCCAATTTATTGAAAAAGGTTATAGGCTACAACATCACGCTACGATCAAAAGGAGCGGAGCAACAACGAAAAATTGACGAAAACTGGCAGGCAATTCGATGCGACGGTAAGGGTCAGGGGAGCAAAAATTTGACGCGGACGAAGTCGCGGGCACGAAGTCACGAAGCTAGTAAGATATAAGAATTCGACATCCTCAAATTGATCATGTCTTGCTTCTAACTTATAAACCACTTCAATATCAATACTTTGTCAAAATCTTATTTAGATAGAACAATAGTAAATATACTCGTAAGTACCAAGTGCTCATAGGACGAACTAATAACTTAACAAAGTTACGAGCACATTGTCGGCGCGCCTCCGCTTGGATGCTGCGCCCTACGCTCCGACCCATTGTTTCGGAGGCTCCTACATAACAAAATCTTTATTACCTTTACAATATTATGTAAGTGTTCCTTTAACAACGGTTTAGGCTCGCCCACGGCCATGCCAAATGTAAATAGGCAAGCGGTGGGCTTTCGCCTTACGTACACAATGCCTTGGGCAATTTGTATAACATTTCTTCGTACGTCTTCGTCAATTGGCATTCTAAAGGTTTAGCGAAAATGGTCACTGTGTGTCATTCTGTAAGTTATGTGAGTAATCTTGGTAGTTTTCAGTTTGTTTTATGTCTTTTGAGGCGGTATCTAAATACATTGTCTCGTGCAAGCTACGCATCACACTGACTGCATGCAAAATTGTGTATCGCGTAAGCAGAGCTTACCGCGCTACTAGCATACATACAACGTAAGTTATTTACAACTATCGGCGGATATATAAACCTCTAAAAACAGCACTGCGAAACTTTTATCATTTCCTTCCTTACTCTCAAGATATATATTTTATAAAGTTTTGATTGCACTGGCAAGTGATAAATATCTGTGACGCAAAATGAGAAGAAAGCGCACGCTTATTTAAACTAGTAAAAAACTAGGATACAGGCGTCGCTCGTTCGTCGGTGCATCTCAATGTAGAGCAAAAGAAACGATAGCGATCAGTAGACATTAGGCGCGGTCCACAATGTTGGCACTAGACTAAAAATCTTTCTCTTAGAAACATTATGGGTTAGTATAAGGTATCTATGTGGTTCCAAGGGCTGATTTTCAAAATTTAGGCTGTACAGGGCGTGCCTGCGGCATGCCAAATAAGCTGTGAATCTATATAGGATTTGAGTTGGAAGCCGGGAACTCCCCGGGCCAAAAAGGCCTTCTTGCTAGAAAATAAAAGGATGTGTTTAGAATAGTACTAGAACTTTTAAAAGGCTAGGCTTATGATAAATAAATAAGTACCTATTTATCAGCTTTTAGTTCTAATGATCGATTATGTAGAAACGCATGTCATCGAACTTGTAAGAATCAAAGCCTTACATGTTATATTAATAGCAATTGACTAAAATGTTTAGGACATAATAGGCAACAATTTTAATACAAAACTGCTGTGTCTAACAGGTGTTGAGTTGACATTTAAATTATAGGCGCGTTTTATTGCTTTTTCGATAGATTGTATGCTTCTAACGAAAAAGGGTTCAAATTTAAACACGGAGTTGGCACTAAAGTGGTTAATGTTAATGCTAAGAACTGACATTTGAAAATTGGTAGTTTTACCACCAAGTTTTACGAGTTATAAGTCCTTTTAATAACATGTTTAAATCAGAAATTCAATCATTGAGATATTTTATCCACCTGAAGTTATGCAGGGATACGCTGAATTTATGGAGTTACTTGCTACTCATAATTTATTAGAAAACATAAAATATTAGGGCACATAGATGACAATAGAATATGATTGTTTGTTAAAAGAAAAGACAATGTGACACTTACCAAGGGGTATAGTATTACTCAGCGGTGAGATAGGGAGTCGCTCCTCGTAAAATACTGATATTTAGGTGTACGCTGGAAGACGATCTCAAAAATTGTTGCGAAAAGGCTAGATGGTGATGAAAAGGACAGACTTCACACTCACGAAGGCTTAGCAACCATATTTTTGCCATGGGAAACTCGTTGACCGTTTTGCCCTTACAGATATCTAGACTATTTCTCGCCAGATAACTAAAAATAGTTCCTTTCTAATTCTTTAACGAGGTTTTTGCCTCACATACATAAGTGCAAGGCGTTGGCTAATATGGGTGCAGGAAACTAATACGAGCAGAAACAGGTAGACAAGCTTGTTGAATATTTGCAGCAGGTATATTGAAATCTAGACATTTGCACTGATTACGTGGATTTCAATTTCCTTGTGGTAATCGATGGACGCATTAGTAGAAATTCATGGATGTACTCTTTCCTTATCGTTGATGTTTATAGATATGTTTTGGATTATATATTCTTTATGATCTACATATATTTTGACTTATGGCTTGTCGTTTATTGTTATGTTAATAAAAATATTTAGCTTTTATTTTGAGTGCATCGTTTTTGTGCTTTGCATATATGCGTATATTCATAACAAATGCCAAGCATTATACATGCATTAGTTATGAATGAAATGTGTGTATATTTTAATTTTATTTGATTTTTTTAATATTATTATGCGTATGATCCAAAAATCCTTAGTGTATCGTATTACCCAGTAACTGGGTTGCGGAGGTTAGATAGACAGTCGCTCCATGTCATATACTGGAATTCAGCTGCATCCGGTTAGACGGGAAACTGACCTCAACATAGTTGGAAAAAGGCTAAGCAGATGATGATGATGATGTGGTAGCAACATTTTGATCATTCAAGTTTCGAACTTTTTCTATTACCTTATTTGGGTCATCATTTCAACTATGTAGTAATTTGCATCCAGTGTGATCTCAAGCTTACAGTGAAATGCTCTTTGTAGAATTTCTAACAATAAATTATAGTTTTCCAATGACTTAATGTTGGAGATCGATCGGTTCCGACCTAGTTAGGCTGACTGGCTGCTGGCTGCCGACATTGACTTACAAAAATTATTAGGATGGTCATAATCATATCTTTTGCGATGCTAGTTTTCTGGATCTGTAGCTAGGGTTAAATGTATTTATTTTTTCTTAACCTGTCTGGATGTCGTTGTATTGTTAGTTATCTGATTTTACTTTGTTGTCATTAAAAATAAGAGTGTACGACTAAACGCCGGCAGACAATAATTAACCTACTTTATCTGGTTGCATCGCTGATAAGCCCTGTCGGCGAAGAGCCCTGTCGGCGAAGTGTTCTGTCGGCGAAGAGTCCCGTCGAAGTAAAGTCTTGTCGGTGTTCAGTCGTACACTGAAAAAATATTATGAAAATCTTTTTTTTTTTTTTGAGACATTTTGATATAAGTAGTCATGATTTCATGAATTTCAAGGAGTATTTAGTGGGCGTGTGTCTTTATGATTTAAAAATAAAAGAGCGTATTTAATTTATTTATTGTTAAAAATTTACCATGTTATAGTGTTTTCCCTTACTTAACTACAATAAAATAAGCAAACTAACAACATACGCTTTACGTACGATGACTCAAAGTACTTGGAAAGTCACCTCACGAGGGTTGAGGCTCGCATCAGTGAAAGTGGCTATGATTGCTATCAGTCCTCACTGATAAGACAACTCAATGCGCTACTTATTCGGTCAAATGGCTTTTTGTTTGGTACCACTCTTGTTAGGGCGTGCTGCGAAAGGTATGCTGGACAAGCTTTCTTTTCTGTCTTACATTACATACCTATAAAATCAATAGATAACCGTTATAACTGATATTGATGTTGTAAAAAAACTTGTAACTACGTGATGCAATCGTATAAACCCGGCGAGTTTTCTCATGTTTTTAGTTCAGCCAATCGAATAGTGTTTTTAATGTTGCATAGGTGGGTTTTCGCTTGCTACAAGGGCCTGAACTTTATCGTCTGAAATCAAATAAAATGTGAAAGAGCCAAGATGGTTTCCGTCACACGACACCCTTTGCACGATAACATCCTCGTATTACAAAGGCTAAAAGTAGCAACTACTTTTTAAAGTGTGTCTTTGGACTCAGCTAAGCTGAAGCAAAGAAAACCTTCTCAGGTGGAGATTCACACATTGACTCCACCCCGTTATTTTTGTGGGTGGGAAACCTTCAAATGACATCTCCCGCTCTTGGGCGGAGCTGAAGGGCGTGTCAGACTTCTGCTGACTAAAACCCACCCGTGTTCCTTCAGTTGCCCATGTGCCAGGGCCACGGTATCTCTTTCGAACAAATCTTGGGACCCTGGCAGGCATTGGTCCTAGCAGACCCCTTCAGTAATGCTGACATCTCTTTGAGGCGCGCGTGGAACACTACGCGCCGTCGACACGGGCCTGGTCCTTACCGGGCGGCGAGCTACCCATTGCTCGCCGTCCGCAAGCCTGCGCCTACGGTGGCCGGGAGTCTACGATCGACTCCCGACGCCCGGGGCGCCTCCTCCTGTGGTGGCTTGGGATGTGAGGGTGCAGAGACTGCCACTCCCCCACACGCCCCGCCTCCTCCTTCGCGAGCATTACTGCTTCGCAGCAGGAGGTGACGGCTTCCCATGCCCTCTCGCTCCGTACCATGGCTCACACCAAAGCCGGACGCGAGCGGTCGCCGCCGCTAATCGCCTCCACGAGGACACGGTGGTGCTCCACCCAGGCAGGGCACACCTCCACCGTATGCTCCACTGTGTCCTCCAGACGATCCTCGCAATGGAAACACTCGGGCGTTTCTTCCCGCTTTATCTTGAGCAGGAACTCCCCGAAGCACCCAGGCCTGGTAAGAACCTGCGTCAGGCGGAAGGTGAGGACGCCGTGGCGCCTCTCTATCCACTCATCAAAGAGGGGACTTAACGCCGCAATTGTGGCGTGCCCATTGACTCTACCCTGGAGTGTAAATGTTTTGCTATCCCACAAATAATGGGGTACTTGATATCATGTCCAGCTTGTCCTATTGATTTGAAGCTACAGGAGTTGATGGACACTACTGTAATTACCAGTCTCGTAGCCAAATTCTGGGCTGGATATGTATAGATTGCTGTCGCGACACGCTAAGAAAAATGTATAAAACTGCCGTCTAAACGCTCAATTTTGTGGTTTAAACGCGGAAGTGAACGAACACCGGAATTAATCTCCTGCGTTTTGTGGCATCATCGTAATAAACGTTTCGACCATGGAATGGAAGAGTGATTCAATCTCGAGTCGCACATGTTATGGCGAATGCTCATGTGATCCGCTCATTATTGAGGACCCGTGAAAGTTCGATTTTGATTTATTACTTCTAGCCTCGTCACTGTTACATAATGTGAAGGTTGCACAGTCATCCGAGACATGCGAATTTAGTCACATGTGAACACACCTTTATGAAGAAATGCGCGTGATTGATTCGCGATTTCACTTGCTAATCAATGTTGGGACTGAAAACCCTTTTGATTATGTGCAGGTGACAAGTAAACATAACTCAATGTCAAAGAACTTAACATTGTTTTTATTGTAAAACAATTACTTTCCCTACATAAAAATCAACTTCGCAATTTTATTATTTTCCTCACACAATGACGTTATTATGCGTTATATTGTTGCGATAAATAAAACGCTTAACACATAAAAAGGAATTACACAATTTGTAGAAACACGCGGCGTTTTCTTTAACAATTCAAGCGCGGACTGCAATAATGCTACTAACTAACCGAAAAAAGTTTGCCAATTAAAGCAGAACGGTTACGAAAGTTTCACGTGTGCACACAATTAGACGAACGGACAAACGGACCGAAACCAAATTATACAGATTATACATAATTGCACACCCGACTGTCAACGCGCGCTTTTTTTCGTTCTTTTGACAGATTGAGGTTAGGGCGGGAAAATGAGAGTGACATACGTCATATTTGGCATTTGTGCAAAAATATTTACATAATTAATGCATTAATTGGTTTTGTAAAGGTATGAATAAAGTAAATATCAATACGCTAATTGTTTAGTTTATAACGAAGGACATTCAAAGTAAAAATTGAGGAAGAAGTCGTCACGATGACTCACATTTTATGACAGACAGCATACCTTCCACCTGCTTTGATTAAAAACACTTTTACTTTTACCAACACTTACTTTCATATACACATGACCACAATCTTTAATCAACAGAACGTCAGTCACAAACAAAAATAAACATAGGTACGTAATTTGTGTTCACCTTACGACGTATGACATAATAAGGCCTAAGGCCTCAGACCATGTGGTCGTATCACAACAAAATGATATAATAGAGCTTAAGTGGTTGTATTTATCATAATTATATTAATTACTCGTGGTGTAATGTTAATAATTTGTTACAAAATGTCCCTTTTGCTTGTTTCAGGTGAGAGCAATTTTCGTAAAAATGCATTGCGGTAACGCCGAGCAAATAACATAAGGTTAGTGTGCTTTAGAGTTCATTCTTTACTTGTTTTTATTTTTTTGCATTATTAAGTATATACTTAGAGAGTGCAGACTTTTTTGTTTTTAACCGACGACGGTGAAGTATTGGGAGGGTTACGATGTTGACCTGTATGTACATCATGTTTGGGGCTTGTATCATCTGTTCCCTCATACCTTCTAACTTCTAAACTATTGGTTTGATATTATAGGATATGTGACGTTACATTAAATGATCATAGCGCCGTTTGGAGAACATATAATCATGACTAAACGATTTATTAAAATGAATTAATGGCAGTGAAACCCATAATAGTTTAAATAAAAAGTAAGGTAATAGTTTGAGTAAGAAGCCGTGGTCGTATGCCGCCTACCCTAACAAAATAAGACATTCTAACAGTAGTAAGCGATCACTTAGCTTTAGGGCAAAGTGCCATACTATCGAGGCATAACTGGGATCAGAAAGATTACAGACAGACCCATCTTTTGTGCCAACCATACGTCTTGCATTCAGAGCATAAAAGAAATAGGCATGAATCTCTAAATATTTTTGATCTCGAAACAATTACAGTCAATTATCTGTGTTGTACCTACAGAGCATTGATATAATGATAGTGTTTATAAAGTAATGCAACGCCTACAAACGTTGCGTTACGTGTAGGGTTGCCGGGTCTTTAAACCGAAAAGCCGGACAGACCAGTTAGTTTAGCCGGACATTTGGGTATATCTAATTATTTAATCATAAAACAAAATTAAACAAAACACTAATGAACTAACGATTAAAAACGAATTAATATTTTTGGTTGGCAGACAGCTGCTTTAAAAGCTAATTTTCCTTTAAAATTGAATAGTAATTACGCCAGGAGGACAGTGATAGTTCGCTCGCTTGCGCTAGCGACACAAGGTAAGGCCGGTGAAGGCAAAAATGATCAAATTTGCAAAGCCTGACAAAAAGCCGGACAGGCCGGACACCGTCTAATTTGGCCGACCACACACACAACCAAAAAGCCTGACTGTGTCCGGCTTTATCCGGACGCCTGGCAACCCTAGTTGCGTGTCTCAAAGACAATCACACCGAGATGTCTAAATAAACCCATTATGACGTTCAATGTGAAAATGACATTCAAATTATATGTAGTTTACTAACGTCTTATTTGAATGATGTTACGTGCTGTTTATCTACTGCAATCTTGTTTAATTTAAACATTTGTTTTTCACCTACAGTGATTTTCATTTTAGTTCTACGTGAATTGTTTTCTCTTCTTTCATGATTGTATCAGCAATAATTGTTATTGTAGTATAACTTATTCCACATTGCTTTTGTTCAGGCTTCTTAAATTACATTACTGAATAGTGTTTTACGATTCTGAATTTTATTTTCAATGAACAATCAATATTCTTTTCTTTCTCCTGAAGCACATATTCGCAACATCTCAACTAAGTGTTCCATATGATGTGACTTGCAAGTTGTAGGCTGAAGGTTCGAACTTACACAGGCGCTTTACGTAATATAAATGATTTCATCACCACTGCTCTCAGAACATAGTGAGGATACTGGCATCTCCTAAAACCAAAAATTTCGCAGACATGTCATTTCTACCAACCCGTACTGGGCCCGTTTGGTGGATGACGGTCTACTTCTTCTCACAGAGAGAAGGCCTGTGCCCAAGCAATGAACTTTCTTTGAAACTAACTTTGAATAAAATGAACTTTCTGAGATACCGATTACAAAACCTATTAAATCATAAACTTCAGATCTCCAGAACGTTACTACAGAATCTATTATCCATCAAACAATGAAACCAGACAACAAACACTTTGGCGTTGGCGCCAATATGATACCTAAGTTTCTAACAAACCGTGAGCTTGTTCAAAGTATAATCATTAGGTACTGTAACTTAATAATGTGTGCCAAGGACTGCCGCCTCATTTGTACCATGCATGAGCTAAACAAAGCTTGATAATTACTATATTTTAGTAGAGGACAAGGGTGGAGTTCACGTTAATTAATAAAAACTTTTTTACAAAAAAAAAACAACCGACTTCCTTAAAAACACTACAAAGTGAAAAATAACTTTAATTTCGGAAGTCGGTGTCTTAGGATTTTTATTTAAGGTTTTTGCCACCGACTTCCGAAATTAAAGTTATTTTTCACTTTGTAGTGTTTTTAAGGAAGTCGGTTGTTTTTTTTTTGTAAAAAAGTTTTTATTTTTAAATTTTTAGTTATAGTATCTATCCCGCACTAATTTCAAACAAACAATGGATATTTATGCGATAGCAGAAATCGCGGTTGATTTGCTGTCATTTTTTAAAGAGTTCTGATGTCTGTCTCCGGAAGTCATCATCAGATTTATATGAAACTTATATGGGACCATTTCGGAATAAACCCCTTTCGAACAAAAAAAGAATTTTGCAAATCCGTTTATATATGACGGAGTTATGGCCGAACATACATAAAAAAAAAAAAAAAAAAAAAAAATATAAACATCCGAATTGATAACCTCCTCCTTTTTGAAGTCGGTTAAAAATAGTAATTTGTTCTGCTATTGTGTTGGCGTGTGCGGTGGCTCTTAGCGTGTGCTTGACGATAGAATGAAAGGCCTTGTAACCTACAAGGCCTTTCATTTGTACCTTTATAATTTGATCTTTTAATGCCTCTTCCTAGTTTTCCCTCACCATTTATAGCATAATTACCACTTCTGTTGTCAACTTCCAATGATTTTCTTACGTTACGTCATGAGTAATTCTAATAATTTTTACTCTCTTATTATGTTTATTAGCCTGTATTTTATCAAACTGCTAGGCCAAATCACTCCGATTTTCCTTTCAACCCCCCTCCCCCTGTCTCGTGCGTTGTCTGGCCATGTTAGCCTGTAAACCTTATGAGATCGTCACACCATCTTCGTTGTGGTTTGAGAATCGTAGACTACTATGATGTCCTTCCTTAGGCATCCAGTGAGTGTCGATCATTGCTCATCTCTCCGAGTGCATTCGCGCGACATGACGGACCCAGTCCCACTTCAGCCTGGCTGCATTTCTCCAACATCCGTTTCTTGAGTATGCATAATAAAAAAAACTAAGGTCGTGGGTCCGATTCCCACCCAGGCCAAATTTTTATGTGAGCACAATCATTTGTTCTGTGTCTGGGTGTAATTTATCTATACTAATAATATTATAATGCTGAAAAGTTTGTTTGTTTGTTTGATTGAACGCGCTAATCTCAGGAACTGCTGGTCCGAATTGAAAAAATATTTTTGTACTGGTAGCCTATTTATTGAGAAAGGCTATATAACACCACGCTACAGCCAAGAGGAGTAGTAATGAAAAATGTTGCAAAAACGGGGAAAACACACGGGTAGCCGATTCGACGCGACGGGAGCAAAAAAATTAACGCGGACGAAGTCGCGGGCAGAAGCTAGCCTATAATATGTATGTATTTAGAAATATATAAGTATGTTTATCAGTTGTTTGGTTACCATAGTACAGGCTCTGCTTAGTTTGGGATCAGATAACGTTGTGTTGGTTGTCCTAAGATATTATTATAACAGTTATACATACGCTACTAATGCCATAATATGGTAAAATGATTACTAAAAGTGTTTAAAATCAGAATTTTCACGAAGCATAATGAATATTGTTTATCAAAATAGAGATTGTAATACATAACATTTTTGCTTCAGAAATGTGGTGTTCTCCTACCCATCACCTTGATTTTCTAAAAATATTCACTAATTATGCAAAATTGTTCGTGTTGCTGGGTCTTCTACGGTCTTGACCCGTATTTACGGGGTGACGAACAGTAGCGTGTGGGCATCCACTAAGCCTATTGTTTCGTATTAATTGATGTCACTGTTTATGTCATTTATTTACCTCATTATAGAGAAGGTAGGCCAGCTACGAAGGAGAAGGCGGGATGAACTGGACAGATTTTGCCAAAACTGGAAGGAATAGGCGAAGGCTCACAAACGTAGGAAGGACTGAAGGGGAGCAATAGCTCACATGTGCAACGGTACAGGCTTAAAAATAAAAAAGATAAGAATCAAAACTCACATGCCTATAATTGCTTGCGATGTTTTGCTACCATTATCTAGAGTTCTTTTCAACTCAAAATCAAAGACAAATCAATTCAGGACGATAATGATGTCACCGGTCAAAGTCAAAGTAATATAAATTTTCTGTAACAGTAGTAGGTAGGAGTGTAATTGCCAATAAAAATAATCCAGTTAGTGTAATTGTATAAATTAATATGTATATACTTTAGTAAAGTTTCACAGAAATTGTTAGTAGGTACTTATTCAGTCTGTGGTGGCATTATGACTACGTGCAAACTTGAAGACTTGAGGTCAAACAAAGCCATAAAGGGTTAACGTTCACTGAAATACATATTATATTTAGTCACTTGTGGCTACCAATCTTGCACATGCTGATAATAGCGCTTTTCGACTGATTACTTGGTAACCACAAATCTTATAAAGCCTTCATTGAGCTTTATGTTTCTTAAGAGTCGAAGAGGATGGTTAAGCCTAAGATAAAGAAAATCACGATGGAATGATATAGAAGATATATAGACCATGACATGTGAATGTTAAAGTTCCTAAAATTAGTCCTACATAAAAATTCGATGGTCTAGATAAATCCTATTGAACATGAGATCAAAACACACTTACAAAAAAACTACGATAAATGATGATATCTTCAAAGCCAAGTAACAATCAGGATGAGGCTGATCCGGTCGCCGTATAAGCTCCTGCGCTTATAAGGCAACTTGATATCATCTATAATAAATATTGCCAGTCACTTTATGTTATTAAATGTTTGCAATTACCTCAGACATATTTACGGGAACCTTATTCTGTTTACAGGATCCTTTTAAAGTATATTTTATTCGTTTGTTAAGTACGGTAGCATGATAGAGTTAATTTGATATACAACCTGGTACTTAGTCTAGGAGTTATTTGTAAATGTTTTGATCTAATCTTAGTATAATTTGTTACTTGTATTTACACGCTGGTACTTGTATACAATATTTTAGTCGGTTCATGTTTGCTAATCAAATAGCCTCACGTTGAAGATAAATGTGTTATTATATTATTGGTGGAAATAAGATAAAGTTAAATGAACGTCTTGTAATCGCCAATAAAAATACAATTAAATAACCTTAAAAAGTAGATAATATTGCGATATTAATTGTTATGATCGTTTTTAGCTCTAGCGCTTTTGGCAGTGTAGGCGGGAGGTATCTATGCTTCGCCATTTATGTCGACTATATTGGATCAACATGAATCATCGGAGCCACTGTTTATTCTATCTAACCTGAATGAGAAAACTGTAACTGAACTAATTAAAGACTGAATATAGTAATGTCATCAGTGTAAAATTATTGCGGCGCTTGTTGAGTAAAGTACCTAGTTAGTAAATCATTTGGAATATGAGGCATAAAGACTGATCCAGGTTTGAGAGTAATGTTAAGAACATAAGATGATAATACGATTAGTTATAATATTAAACGACTGACCAAGCTCAGCCTGATAAATGGTAAAACATTTCAAATTGCTCAAACGTTAGACCATTAAATAATTCATTTCCATTCATTCATAATGCTGTCGATGGCTGCAATCCAGTTACTTTAGAAGGCAACGTAATTTTTCCGACCAAAGTATTAGATCAGCTATTAAATCTCCATAATCCACTGGTTTTTGAACGTTTTCTTAAGCAATCGGATCCGAAATGCCAATCGTGCGCATCTTGTACCCGTATAACCTTTAACCGATAATTGGACACAGCTATCCGAGTGTTTTATTTGTTGTGACGCTACCTAATTCATTATTGGATTCCAATTTTGCATCATTTTATACTAAAGCTAGCTTGTTAACTAAATATTGCAGTTTGTTCTTGACCCTTAAATAAACTGTTTGATAATAGGCATTAGAACGTATGAATATAGCCCTGGTTGGTAATAGATACTATTGAGCCGAATATATGGAGAATTTTAACATTATTTAAATGATTGGTTGCAGAATAAAACCGTTCAATTTGTTTAAGTAGACTAATGAAACGTTATGGAGACATTTTGTCCCACACAATTTTCACTTTAACAAAGATCCCTAAATCTGCATTACGACCTACGGTTAATAGCCTCATTAAATAGATTCTACAACAAAATAAGCCTAAATGATGCGATATATTCGATCTCAGTCACGCAACACACAGCACCAAACATAGAAGTTAGTGGCAGAGTACTATAAAGATTAAAGTTAAGCTAAATTAGCATGGGGCATTACATCCGTCTGGTAGATATTATCAGGCCGGCAGCTCAGTGGGTGTGCTGGCTGATCACGTCGGTAGATAAGCCCAAGTGTCCCTCAGGGCACTATGTTTGGTCACATTTTGTTTCTCTTAGATGGTTTTCTGGAAATCTGTGTCGGAACTTGTACCGTGATGTGATGATATACTGGCAATATCGTCACGCTCTTGGGCCATATGCAATCAACAGTCCTTAGAATTTATCTTTGAAAAAACGGTGTGCTTGTTCTAATTAAATTAGGGCAATCATTTTAATAGACTCCATAATTTAAAATATTCGAAAGTATTCGCACCCGAATGCTGCGCCAAGAATGGTGATGCTGAGTCGTGCACTCGTGCGCCACTGGCGATGAAAGCGGCCGCTGTCCCACATGCTTTGTTGTTTCAAATATGCGATAGACGACAGTAATGTTCTGTTCTGTATGGTCAAACGATGTTATTAGATTACCTTTTATGTATGCAGTCGCCGTTGGAATAATAAGGAGTATTGATAAATAGTTCGATTAGAAATTGATGTGACGCTACAATTGCGATTATGTTTTGGTATTACCATAGCATCATTATTGGAATCCGTATTGATACTAATTTGTGTTAGTTTTCCATTTTGTGTTTAGACTTTTTACTATGCATATTCATTCATACAGGTAGCTGTGCCATGCGTGTATTCGTAATTGAATTAATAAACAGTATAAACACCTGAACAAAGGCTAACGAAATGAGTAATAGCATCATTATATTAGACACTCAGCATCATCTGATATATGTTAGGGGCCTCACAATGACCGCTACATTATTATGGTTAAAATAATCACTTCTTTTATTTGTTTATTACTTCAATAAAGTTGTGATTATTTTGTTAGTATGCTAGTAGATAGGAGAACGTTGCAGTAATTAAATTATAATGATGTTATCTTTTACGATAACTGATAGTGAAAGGGGTTCTCCCCTTTCACTATCATCGTTAATACTAAAAAAGGAACCGGAAATAAATAAAAATTACGTAGTATTATTTTAAGGAAGCAAACAATTTATGAGTTCACTCTCAAGGCTCTGAGTGTTTTAAGATTAAGTTGTCTCTTACATAACCCTGTTGTATCATCTGCCCAAATATTAGTACATAACCTTGGCATGCAGTTTGCAGTAGCTTTTCTTTTTAAAAGATTATGTAATTGTTGTGAATAATATTAATTATAGTTACGGAAATAGGAGCTTCGTCTTTCTCAGGGTAACAAATTATTCTAGAATTTCCATTTTCTTCATAAACACCTGAGATTTTTACACACAGCTCCGCAACCGCAGCTGTCCTCGCATGACGACCACCGTGGGAAGCATCAACTTCCTCGAGAAAGAAATCAATTTACTTTTACGCCGTAGCAAATCAAACACTAATAGTAATAGAAAACATGACACAAAAACTCATCGTAATCATAGAATTAATGATATTGTGAAATTCGTACACACTATTGTATTCTTTATGTTTGCTTCAATAGTGGCCATAATCACAGCCATAATTTTTAAGGATGGGACAATTTGTATTGCTTTCATGTTTTTATCTCCCGATGTTTGTACTTTGTAGTCGGTCAAGGCTCGCTGACGAGGTCGGTAGCGTCTACTGCCTATTGTTAAGGTTCTGGTCGTGATCAGCGATGCATGAAGAGGAATTCTGAATAGGTTCTATTCATCTGCTCTGAGAAATGACACGTTTGTGTCGGCTTGATCTGATGGCTGACAGAGATGAAATTGCGGTGAAATAACAATAAATATTATGATTGTTGTCATTGCAGTTTACATTTTGTCCAAACAATTAGAAAGGCTCTTTTAAAACATGTGTATCACCTTATCTAAGCGAATGTGAAATTTGTTCTACTTAAATAACTTTTGCACTTAACCTATTGCATCTAAATCTTTTCAGGTAGGATTACGTAGAATCATTAACAAATTAAGTTTCAAATAATGATAAAACCATTTCATCGAACCATCAATCATCATTGACATCGTTTCATTTCAAAACACTTTTAGTGGCTTTACTATGCACATTAATATTATGACTAGCCCAAATTTCATGCAAGTGACTTGACGCATTCATATGCATATACAAACATCAGTTAGGTCCCAACTATTACTTAAGTGGTTCACCTATGTATCTAGGTTGCCTCTTTAGGTGTGGGCTTTACCTCTTATGAAATCTCTTGCCTGCACATATGAAATTATATCGCTGACATGCATCATTTTCTGATAGACTTTGATTGAAGTTTAGTTCCGCTTATTATATCATCATCATCATTTCAACCGGTTCACGTTCACTCCTAGACATAGGCCTTCCCTTTGTAGGAGTTTGCCATAATCGCCACCCTTGGCAAGCGGGTTGGCAATCGCAGTATGCTGGTAAAATTTTTAGAGAACGCTGCTGCACATTCTCTAATAAGACCCTTAGTCGCCTTTTACGACATCCACGGGAAGAAATGGGAAGGTGCTATTCTGTTTGTTCGGTGGCACCACGCGGAATCATATCATCCCATATCATATCACTACTAGTAAATGGAGTACATGAGTATATATATGGATGGGTAAAAAAACGATGGATGGACTATGTGAAAGATGGATAGAAGGGGGGATGATTCTCAAGATGACGACTAATAGAGAAGAGTGAAAAAAATGACATGTTGCCCTGACTCCAAAGGGCAGAAAATATATATACATATATGGAGTACAGAATTCAAATACCATTTGAAATTAACGCAGCTTTAGATATAACCATAAACAATCCAAATACACAAAGCAGTAAAATATAAAATTTTGTGAGTATTATTATCGATGCCAACCGATTATAAATAACGTGTCGATCTTTACATTCACTATCGATAGATTCTTGATTCTTTACGTTCACATACTCCAGTGATTCATCCGCCAATTCACTCAATGGTGCCACAATATGGTCCAAGTTAAAAGCGATGAGCGATTGATATTCGTTTCGTTTGCTTCTTTTTATATAATGATGTATTAGCCAAAGATCGATATATCTAGAACATTGATGAACGCTAAAATTACTATTTAATTTTTGTACTTGCCTAAAAATATGGTAGAAAACTCATAGGCCTTTTTCTAGGTCATAAATAACCGGGAGACCAAATGACGTCTCCCGCTCTGAGCGAAGTGGGAGAGTGTGTCAGACTTTACCTGACAACAACCCATCTGTTTTCCTTCGGTTGCTTGTGCCAGGCCACGGTAACCTGCCAGGGTCGCGAGATTTGTTCGAAAGAGATACCGTGGCCCTGGCATATGGGCAACTGAAGGAACACGGGTGAGTTTTAGTCAGTAAAACTCGGACACGCCCTTCCGCTCCACCCAGAGCGGGAGACATCATTTGATGATTTCCCACCCAGAAAAAAAAGGGCCACGGTAACTCTTTCGAACAAATCTGCGACCCCGGCAAGCATTGACCCTAGTAGACCCCTTCAATTTGTGCTGATATCTCAAACTCATAGGCCTATAGAAATATTCATTGGTTCCTACAAAAGAGTTCTCATTCACTTATTGCGATTAAAGGAAAAGACAACTAAAATATCAGTATTATGTTGATTATTGACATCGAAAACATCATCCTCACCAGTTTTGAAAGCCTTGTCAGTGCTTACTTGTAAGTGCCATTGCTAAGTAGAGGTCTTCTCTCCTTCTTTTGTATCATGCATAAACCCACGAAACATAATATTATTAAACTCGCTCTCTTCTATGATTTGAACAATACAAAACTATTTGAATATGCATTGTTTGTCTGCTAAAGGTGGTTGTATTGTGTTAGTACAATGATAGTACAGTCAGCGTTTTGATTTGTCATCGAAGCAGGTCCAATCCTGAGCACCAATGGATTACGAAAGTTATTTGTATTCATGGCGCTTTGCGTCGTTTGATTGGTTGCTGATTTCTAATGTTTCATTAGGAGCCATTTGAGTTTCAATAGATTTACGTTCAACTTTGTTAGGATGCAAATAAGCCATTTTGGAGCGTATTTCAACGTCTATAGATGTTGAAAGTGTAATAAGTTTTGTCCTCCCAGCACTGCAGTCAATCCATAAATCAACGATTGTTTTTTTTCTGCGTCCAAAACTCAAACAAAATACAAAAAGGCTTAGTTGAAATCTTTCTACCAATTGTTAACATCCTGCCTTTTTTCACTATCATTATGGAAAAATATTTACTCTGTAACTTTGCGTAATTATTATACCTTTGTTCACACATCATAACACATAACGTTATCATTATGTTTCAGGTAAAATGAGAACAGTGTGCAAGATTTCAACATTACGTAAGTAACTAGGGTGTTGGGAACCAAGGTGCTAATATTATGTTTATGAAAGTAGCATCACAGTACTAGTGCCATTTTAGTGGAGATGGTGTGAATTTTATTACCTCTCTCTGTGCTTATTTGGAATGTATTGACATTTTAGTGCAGATGCAATCGGTACTTGTTGAAGAAACTCGTAATTATGAACTCTCTGTAAGTTTTGAAATCATTGATGATAAGTAGGTGCTAGAAATTAGAATGGAAGTACATATTTCGTTACAGCATGAATGTTAAAGATGTGAATTGAAGAAATAAGATAATCAACAGAGACCATCCTAGAGTCACATCTGACCAAAAAGTATTTAAGAACACTAAATCAACAAAGATTGATTTTTAGATGAAAAATAATGTATAGTAAAAGAATCTAAGTTTTCAAAAAAAAAGCTTCGAATTCTCATATCAAATCGGCCATGAAATTATGGATTTATGTACGGAAAAACATGTAGGTAAATTGCTCATTTTGGCTGTATAAAAAATATTGATTCCCACGATGGGCCATCTCACGGCCAATACTGGCAAGTTGGCATCTCACATGGCTAAACTCATCGTGATTTTTCAAGTGTATATGGAGTGTAAATGTTACAAGGCCATTAGAATTCAAGAGAAATTATTTATTTATGCAATCTTAAGGATGTATCGTGAAGAAGTACACTTGTCGTAAAAAGGTCAAACAATCGATGCCAAGTCTATTGACAAACGAATTTTTCAATGGGTTTATTGCTAAGTATTAGTTTTGAGTGTAAATATCACTGCATCATTCCAGTGTTAGCTAATTCATTAGTCATATCATTGTCTATTTCATCTTATAGTTTAATTGTGGGTCCTCCACATTTCATATGTTTTTTAGTTGATTCTACTCATTTAACAGCATTATTTTTATCATTATAAATTAATTTATTTTCTTTAATAACTCTGGCCCTCTACTTCCTTAATAATTGTTTTTATCTTTCTATCATGGTTGTTAGTTTTTATAGTCTCCTGCTACTACCTCAAGTGATGTTTGATCAGGAACTTCATCTCCTAAAGCCCTCCTTCCGATTCCGCTTTTATATAATTTTACAATTACAATGTTTTGAACTAAAAGATAAAATTATTATAACGCTCAATTATTTCTTATGATAGCTGTTGTAAACTGTTTAATTAGATATTACTCGTTTTATCGATGTTATGTAATAACTCCAAGAGTTACTCAACTGAATTAACATCGACAATGTTTTAGAAATTTATATTTTTTAATAGTCTTATACGGAAAGGCAAGTTAAGTAATGCATGCATCGATTAATCGTATATATTACTTAATCTTCGATCCTTTCAACACCTAGTGAAAAGTGTGTATGGTTATTTCTTTTGGTCACCGCGCTTATTTCGATAAAACCATATTTGTATCGATATAATTGAATACCTAAATGGAAGCGGTTAAAACAATGTAATTATGTTCAGGAAATAAACCACACGCAGAAGTCAAATCTTGCTGAATTTAATTCCTGTAGGAAAACATGAAACTACAAATCAGCACATTCGAACATTCGCTAATTTTCAGACACGACAACGCATTCCTAATTGCATGCAATACAAACAATTAAATTGGTTAGGAAGTAGTTATCTAAAGTCTAGTTTACATAACAACTATTGAAAACCAACATTTTAAATGAGCCAATTATGTCTGCCTTCTTATTTGAATAGCAGCACAACCATAGACGAGTTGTGGTTTTAGGGAAAGGTTTAAAAGTTATCGCAGAAGGAAAATTGCGATACCGACCATTTTGCTGCTTTTAGCGGCCATTTAGAACAAACCCTTCTTTGCATAGTTACCGTTAAACGAGAAAATGAAGTGAACAATGTTGAAACTATGAGTCATAATCATAAGTTTAAAGTACAACATATTAATTATAACTGAGAAGATTTCTAAGTGGCATGATCTAGCTTCAACTGTGCTAGATTTATATCAAGTAGAATTGTAGGCACTGCCTGATTTAAAATTTGATTGTAGTTAAATGATTCTAGTCAGAATTTCAAAATACTCTATTTAACATATCTTTCTCACGTAAGCGTGGAACTGAACTTGCGTTAACAGAGTTTTAATGCAAATTCAGTCATTTAATCTGTTGGCTTGCAAATAAATTGACTTTGTATGATTCGAGGAAATGTAAACAGTTAAAGGTTACGTCAGTCTTGTCTACAAGTACATTGATTTGGATTGCAACAAGTGTATGAACGACAGGTGTTGAAAAAATGAGAACATCCAAATGAGTATAATTCGCTTCTGGTTATTATCATCCTTAATGAAATAGGTTGATTCTAATTCTTCAACGAGGTCTTAAAATAGTGCATAGTAAGACTCTTAATGCTATTTGGTTTCTCATAGTACCTACTTTATTGTCATCGTTACTGAAATAAATTGGTTCTTCTTTTTCTATAAGGCTCGAAAAAGCTTGATAAGACTCTCGATCCATTCCCATAACCCGATTGAGGACGAAGTTTCACAGTCTCGGAACCATCAATTCTAACCTTCTAGTTACTATTTAGCTCACCGAATTCCTTTCAACGGTTTCAAATCAATTAACAGAATCGGCTCGTGACATAATCATGTAGAGTTACCCGCTCGTTAGGAAGTTCGTACGTGATCGAAAGGCGAATTACTGCTGTCAGCAATTAGTTATCACCTTGTCTTACTTTGGCTTTAGTCGATTTTAGGTGCGTGTGTTGAACTATGTAGGAGATTAATAGAACATGGCAACATGCGTAACTTCATATGATCTATTCTATATTACTGCTGGGGAGTTTGTTGCGCCACTTCTTCTTCCCGGCTAAAGCACTAGGAAGTGGTGAAGGGTGGGCGTTTTGGGGGACTATCTTATGATTTTGAAGTTCGAAAAGTGCTGATCCTCAGCCTTATTTGAATAAATGACTTTTGATTTTGATTTTGATCCTCAGCAACTACGTTTTGTGCCTTTCTATAAATGACCATAGGTAAACAGATATTCGTTTAATCAACAGAGTAGCATCTTAGCTCGGAAATAACTTAATGTATTTCGATATTTTCATCTTGGGTTATGGAATTTCCGTTAGCGACATTCTCGCCATTTAAGCTCTGTATATTTAGCTTACGTGAATCTTTAACTGTTACCAAATGTCCACCAGATGTTTGAGTGTTTTCTTTGGTATCATAATCTGAAAATTGTCTGTTACGAATTCGTGTTCTTCAATTTACATTTTAAAGTCTACAAAAATAAAACTTATTCAAAGTTCATCTCATGACTATAATAACATAAAAAGTCCCTTACGACAGTACCATGCTAGTGGTTTATTTTTATCGCACGTCCCGACAATGTACTATGTAGTACTTACGTCCATTCACAGTCGAGACACCTCCATGCCTAGTTCCAAGAAAGTACGCCACTGGCCGGCGTCGGTCGAATAACAATGTGAACGAAAGTGTCGCGCCCACCGGAAGCGCCCGGTGAAAATCTTATAACAGACAAACAGCTATTACGATAAGTTCAATCGTATTTACTAACGTCTTGTTGTGTAAGGGATTATGTAATGATTTATTTTCATATGTATTTTATTCTAGTTATGCGTTGTCATGTTTTCAATTGGGACTTTATTCATGTTTTGAACCTATCGGCCGATAGAAGCAGCAAGAAAAACACACGACCACCTTGAAAATATAAAAGAACCAATTGATTGAACCTCTCGAGAGAATTTCGGCCATGGCGGACAGTCGTAGTGAAGACTAGCCATTTCTCATACTCCAATGAGACCCCGATGTCATCTGCTATTGGGTTCTTCCATTAGCAATTTCTAAGTAACAGCTCTCAATTTGCAAGGCGGTGTAAAACGATTGATACATATAAAGTAATAATAATACAGACAATCGTTTCTGAGTCCAGTTGTATAATAAACAGATACATTGAATTAACTTTGTTTTTCCAGCAACATAGTGATTGATGATCCATATAATTAGGCTACTTTTTACGCCTGACTGCTTCAAATATGTAGGTGAATGATTAACGGAACAGCTATGCCTTAATACATCGCTAAATATGTATGAACTGGCAATAAAATTTCACTGTGTTGATAGACATTTCCTTATGCATTTCTAAACGGACAAGTATTTTCGTGCAGTTCAGTTAACTAAGAATGTGGAACCAGTTAGATTTTTTATATCACACAATGTGCGACCTATTAATGCTAATATTCAAGCAGAAATCCAAAGACTCAACGAAGAAATACCATCAACCGATATCGTTCACGCTATTTAAATCTTAAAATGTAATAAAACAAAGGACAATTTTGTTTAACGCACCTGCGTTATAGACGCAAAACTACTTCATCAG
This sequence comes from Aporophyla lueneburgensis, assembly GCA_932294355.1. Lineage (NCBI taxonomy): Eukaryota > Metazoa > Arthropoda > Insecta > Lepidoptera > Noctuidae > Aporophyla > Aporophyla lueneburgensis. The sequence goes on along the minus strand of OW028750.1, from coordinate 26,028,245 downwards.
TCGGTTGCAAGATCCAAACCAGTAAAGGGTTGATCAACTTTCGTCGCAGCAAGAACATGTTTTGCGATAATTTTGTGCGATATGTGGTTTGAATTTCATATTATCCATATTCTGTATCCATCAAGTTTGTGGCTACAAGTTTCTGCATCTAAAAATAACTTTAAGTAGCATTAAGTTACGATGTAATAACTAGACGAGGGAAATATGTATCTTTTGAATATTCGGATCCTAAACCTAAGTATTTTAATAATCTTAAAATATTGACATGTTTAAAACCTTAAAATAACTATACTAATAAATATAATACATAATTAAGTACAATTATATAAAAATAAAAGAATAACAAAAAAAAAAAATGGGTAAAATGGGTATCGAAAATGTGTCCGCATAGTGGATGGATGGATTGTTTGAATGATGATATGGTAAATACTCGTGCGTACCTACTAGTGACAAGTATCGAAGAAGAAGACATGTTGCGCCGACCCCAAATAAATTGCACAAGAATGATGATAACAGGAAAGTATCCAAAAAGCTAGCAGCATTGCCACATTGTATAGCAAAGCAGAGTCTTCTACAAAATAACCTATGTACGTTCAGGTGTGAAGATACTAGCAGATACAATAAAAAGTGATAAAAATGCTATACAGTAATTCCAATTAGACAGACACAAAGTCAAAGTAATAGCTCAGCAATTAGGCAGCCAATGTAATTTTATTGTATTCGCGCCTAATAATACGGTGGTGCAGTAAAAACTCGTGCGAAATTCTATTACTTTACGTGAAGTGCGCAATCCTGGTGTTTAGTGGCCTGTCATTAATATGGACAGACATGGGAGAATAGTGGGAAATACGAGGTTGAGGTTTTTTCGATCGCGGAAGAATATATTCTTACTTTCGCCTGTAATGTGTACGGTAGCTATTGTTTTGTCTGTTATCTGTAAGTTCTATAGCTTTATTAGTCGTTTTAAATCTAGACATGACATGCTTTATGCATTATTTACTTCATTGTATTCAAGGGCATTCTAGCTTTTTTCGATTACATATATTTCCTTATGAAGTGCTTTATTTAACTGGCCGAAAATTTTCATGAAGATACTCTTCAAAAAATCGTTTTAAGTTGAAAGATATTATCATATATCTAAACCTTTCCAATTTAGCCTAAAATAGAACTTCAAACCACAAGTTATGGAGACGTAACATTGTGTGAAAACGGAACCCGTCGTAGTTCAATTGTCAGCGTTTAACGAACATCGTTGCGTAACCCTAAGCTTAATGAGAATACGCGTCGGAATTAAATATTTCCGCAAGTTTCTTTGTAAGTTGTTGCCGATAACATCTTCAGTAATGGCTGCATGTGATGTAAATGTTCTTGTATTATTGTCGTCATTTAATAAAGGGTCATTACTGTGATGTGAGGTTAATTGTATTGTAGTTATGTGGGATGTTTTATTATGGTGAGATGTGCATCATTGTGCATTTGATATATTGGCATGTGCTAGCTAGCAAATTATTTCATTTAATGTTTTGTGTTTCGTAATGTTAATTACTTACTATTATATAGAATCAAGTTCTTCTCACTGAACAGACAGCTGTGCTATTGGGAAGTTTGTTGGGCCACTTCTTCTTCCCGACTAAAGCACTAGGAAGTGATGAATGAAGGGCGGGCATTTTGAGGGACTGTTTTATGTAGTTATGACGTTCTTAAAGTGCTGACCCACAGCATGGTTTGATTTAATGACTTTTGATTTTGAATTGTCCGTTAGAGAGTTTTCATATGGAGTAGTTCTTTGATTCATTTGATATTTGTATTTTACTGAGTGTTCTTTTATATCATCCGATTAGTTGATAAGGATAGGTAGGTGTACTAAAAACCAAAGAATCATAGGCGGCTTCAGGAACAGTAGGTGTCTTCTCCTATTTGTTTTAATTGAAATATTTCGATTTCGTCACAAAAAATCCGTGTCAATCTACTTACTGTACGCTGTCAGTGTTAACCACAATTAGCAATTACGCTTCTCACAAGAAACGAGGGAATATCATAATATACTTACCAAAGATAACCTTGCCCAACATACAAAAAAATTGAGACATTTCACTGTGACAAGTCAAGTCAAACTTATCCTTCAGTGCGACTGATAAGACCACACGTTATTTACTGGTATTTGGAAACTGCCTGCATGTGAAATCAGAGTTACAATTACAAGGCCTGTAATTTACGCAGTATTGTGCAATTATTTGAGCACTAAAGATAATAAATTTTGTTTAATTTAATTGGATTTTTTGTTTACGGCCTGTCTTTGGGTACGAGAACGCGAATCATTCGTTGTTTCCCGCAGATTCTTACAAGATTAAGAACCAGCCCCCACTGGGTCCAAATGGTGGATAACGGCCCACTCCCTTTCATACAGGGAGGCTTGTGTTCCAACAGTGGGAACATTACACAGCACGACGTGACTCTTGCTCCTTGAATGAGAGTAGTCATTCCCCGTAGATTTTTAGTCACTGAATTCAAATTCGGCCTCGGAATTGCTCCATCACATCACATTTTTTAGATATCCTGAAAGTGCAAAAAAGACGATTTTAGCGTGTTTTTAAATTTCTAATTTTTATATACATGAATTGTATGAAAAATTGTATATCGAAAGTATATCAAAATTTTCGAAATCAAATTTCTTGATGATGAAAAAAGATATTCGCGCAAACTTAACGCCATTTGCAAGAACAATGCGATAGCTTTATTTGTTGCGATGCTATATAACCGTGTTTTTTGCACTTTTAGGTTAGGATATCTAAAAAATGTGATGTGATGGAGCAATTCCGAGGCCGAATTTAAATTCAGTGACCCAAAATCTACGGGGAATGACTACTCTCATTCAAGGAGCAAGAGTCACGTCGTGCTGTGTTATAGGCTAAATCTCATTATAATGATGACTGATTAATTATGAGAAGAATAAGCACTCTCTAGTACCTCGTATTCAAATAACTGCTAGACATGAATTCTGAGACACTCACAAAATCAAAAGCTGTTGTGCAAATCATAACACTGCTTTGGCCAGGAATAAATATTGTGAATCAATTTAAAAAGGAGAGTTTGTTATGAATGAAAGAATAATAACTATTAAAGCAACCCAATGTTATCAATACATACTCAATACGAAGCGACTATTGTGTAATTGTGGGACAGCAAGTTCGTCGGCAAGTTGTATAATTAAGCCTCGAGTCTAAAACATGTGTTAGATCGGTTACGACTGTGTTACAATGAATTAATATTATTTATTATACAATGAGATCGCCCCGAGCGACGTGATATAGTCCGCATTCAGGCAATTATCGTAAAAGTTTATATTTGTGATTTATAATACTGTATTATATTTTGATTGTAATACCCTAGACTAATTTTATCTTAGCTTAAGGGCTAATAAGTAATCGTCTTTTGATTTTAGCGGGTTTCATTTATATTAATTGTTTAAAAAAAAACGTGAGCGTCGATTACGTTTCTAAATGGCAACACAAATGTCTTCTTATCCATACCAAGTATAAGCTACAAAAATTTTGTCCGCACGGATTCTTATCTGATATAAGTAAGACCATGTCAAACTCATTTAAAATTGATTCTACAGTAGGCAGCATCAAATCGACTACTCTGATATTATCAATAAGGTTATGTACAATTACCATTATATCATTGGTCTGCGGTCGCCGCTGTCATTCACCCGCAGCCGCTCACCGGCGCGGGCGCTTGCGCAAACGGCCGCGACACCCGATCTATCTGCCGGTTAATTGCATATTGTTCACGAGATTTATGTTGGATGATATATGCAGGTACTTTTTGACCACATGCGTTAGGCTATAATGATAGGCAGTTTGGAAACTGGGTTTATAGAAGTTAATTAATGATGTGGTGAAGATAATGTAGAATCTAATGAATAATCTAGCTTTACACGTGCAAAGGTTTTGGAGAATGGCGATTATGCAACTAAACATTTTGAGACGCATTATTTCTAAAATCCAAAACTTAATAGAGCTATAAGTACCGGTTTGTAAAGAAACATCAAAAAGTAAATATAAATTTTCTCGGACACTGTCTTCGAACTCTCACTCGTCCTCAATGAAGGTATTTCCAAGGCATCTATTACTAAAATGTTGACACTTGTATACTAAGTAGTTAGGAAGTACTTGTTTACCAGCTCGTCGGAATGTATTTGCCCTTCCCACGTGTGTTCCCTTTCCCATTGTGTACACACTGGCCTCTGCAGGCTCTACAACTTTTTATGGTAGAAGTTATCAGCGAAAGTTGGTAGCCATGAATATTGAACAGTTTATGGAAAGTCATGTTTGTATATTTTTCAACAATATTTTGCGTATATTTTGAAGAAGTTTTAGAAAAATGTTGCATCAGATGTGTTAAGCCTATCAAGCCCTTCTTCCTTACTCAATTCTGAACTCTATCTAATAATTTTCATAAAGGTACATATTTTTCTCCAATGAATTTAACCAGTCAATTACCGTAATTACAGACACAATTATAAAACCATTGTGTCGATACCAAATGTGGTATCTCAGGGACTAAGAGGTTAAAATCCTTGAACAGTTACTTCATGTTAAATGTTTAATTTTACCTCGATGTTTATTTTGGCAGATTGGTATTTTCTATCATATACTTAAGTTGTATATTTTATTCTCACAATTTCTTAACATTTCCGTTGTTTGCCAGGATATTCAACAAAGCTTGTTGAGGTCGTTTACTTTTTGCTAAAATTTTCTACCCACAAGTTTTAAAATATTAGACTTTTGATAAATGTAATATTTATTCGTTACATGGTTATTAAAATTATGTATATTTCAGAGATAATGTGGAAATTATTTTTGTTTAGTGTAGAGTGTTGGTTGCGGTTAATAAATACATAGTTTTTTGACAAGCAAATGATAAAAAATGTCGTTATGCAAGTCAACTGAACGAAAGTAAAAGTTGAGCAGTGCGTGCGGTGCCCACAGGAAAAGTTATTAACCTGGGAGTTAATGACGTACACAGTCACTGAGAAGAAAGTTAGGAAAGTCATAAACATTTATTGAACAAATTACACATCTTCTTACAATGACCATAATTTCAATCGACCTTCCACACATTACGACTTCAATGAACGTACGGAGGATATCATTAGAAACAATGAAATTATTCAAGCTAATGTGGTCCTTACGCTCAATTTGAAATAATGACATGAACGTTCATTTCGAATTGACTTAACCCAGTCACTTGTCTCAGGTACACGAGAACAATAAAATGGTATAACATGCAAAAAATATTTTCTCATACAAATAATTACTTGAATGTAGTCTCACAATCACGACTGTCCTAGAAAGTAAGTGACCATATTCATTGCTCGTTCATCATAGTGTGGATGTTTTATAGTTTTCCAACTAGTGGCACTGTGATTGTTCTGGCTTAAAAACTATTTAGTTCAAGAGACGCAGTGTATACTTTAATTAGTGTTGGAATGCTTTTGTAAGATATAAGACCTGAGATTGGTTGTGTTAAATTCTTAAAAAAAAAAAAGATGGGAACACTGAGATGTGACAAAAGAAGGGTTTTGAAAAGATACACTGGTGAAGTTCCGGAAAGTGAGTTTTAGAAGATTTGTGTCCTACAACCTGTGACAAAAGAGATTTTAATTGGCGTCAACAAAAATCTTATCTTTCTTTTTTACGGGACGTACAAAATGGATTCTAACTTGTATAACCAAATTGATAAAGAATCTAGAGAAAGTCAGATCTGATTCTTTCAAAATGAACCGAGTCTAATTCGTCTGTCCAAATTTTGAACACCCTGATCCGTACAAGACAAATAATTAAATTTTTGCACACGAAGTCGGTCTCACGTCATTCGAAAGTTTTCGCCATTCCTCGGAACCGGCAGATGCATTTTTAGATAAAAATAATAAGTGCTTACAAACCTATTATTTTTTACGAATGGTTTTAGCGAGCATTAGACAGCCACATTCATTGGAATAAAGAGATCAACTTGATGCCTGTATTGGGATCATTTCTTTGAATTCTTACATTTAATTTATTTTTCAATCTTGGAAATGCCATTTCTATGTCAGAGGCTAGATTTTTTCTCACTTTTAATTTCAGTGACTGAATTAAATTTACGGCAATTTCTGGACCATTTCCAAAGACATTGTCAGAATCATTAGGCATGCTAGTTTTTGCCATCCATATCAGTTCATAATGGCGGTCGTGCGATCTTCCGGCGGTCTCACGGTCGCTTGCCTCTTAATTGATCCCATTGTTGTTCTTCGCTTGTTCGACGAAGTTATTAGTGCTGGCAAGTTCAAGTGATCACTTGAGAAACGTACCACATTTGATTTAAAATCTTTATTTTAATATAACTGCTTGTGAGAAGAGATGATTTGAATTTAAATATAAATACGCAATTCTAAATAACTGTTTTGGATTATTATTATTATTAAAACGTTGGTTAACCATGCTACAGTGTGTGAAAATAAGTAGTGCATCGACACACAAGTTCATGAATACATAATTTACATATTTATAAACGAAACAGGTCTATGTACGGAGATTTACAATAAACTTGAGACGAGAATTACTCTTTTCATTCTTAGCATGCAGATGCAGTTATGTGCAGAAAATAACAGTCTCATTAACGCATAGCTCTATAAAGTATTCAAGTTATATAACAAGTGCTCACAGCGCATTAAATTCTAAACATACTTTACCATTCCATGGGCATCGGTTAACAGCAGTGATAAGATTAAAAATAACTATATTCTATATTATTCATTCAAAGTGCAAAAGCTTTTGAAATAAAACATTTTATATTCAACAATCGTTTTGTAACTGTCTAGTTCTTATGAATGGCTGGATGTTTAACATTCACGGTGTCTTGTCTAATATAAAATTATTCCAAATTGCCTCTGTATTATCAGGTCTTTGTTTTTAACACGTGCTTGATGTTTATTGGTGCATCGTTGTTTATTTAAAGTATGCAATGGAAGTTGAACAATATGACGATATGTATGATTTTACAGTCATGGATGACCAATCATTGTCATGGTCATGGATGACCAATTATTTTATACCATGGGACGTGTACAATAACCAAGAATTCATGTGAGAAATCCGATGTAAAGAGCGTTTGAAGAAAATTACACCAAAACTTTAAAAATGGAAAATAGATGAGAGTATAAAATGCAAAAATGAAACGAAAAACGTGACACGAAAACCAATTTGCTATTTCAATATGCCGAACAAAACATTCCGATTAGCTGATCCAATGAAATGTAAAACTAAAAAGGTCATGGGAATCAATATAAAAATTGCAAGGATCACGAGGGGAGCATTCAACTCTATCCAAACATTGTGCTAGGTATACACGACGTCATATCAAGCTATGCATGTCCAGTATAAGATGCACCTCGTAACGAATGGGGTTTCCGTACAATTAGATGTCAGCTTATACTGAACATTCTATCTTGATAAATCGTCGTGCGTACGAGCGTGAGCAGAAACAGAATTTAGATGTCAACACGTAGTAACGTTCACATGATGTGGATGGAATCGCTGATTGTCCATATTATGTATAGCAATATTCGCATCGTGACCGTACGGTGAATTTGTGGGAATTGTTGGTTGATGAGAAGGAAATAAAGAAATGATTGCGTTTTTTAAGTGCTATGTTGTATTTTTCCAACTAATGCAAACCTTTGACAGCACTCTTGTATTGGTTTTTGTACTGATAGTGATGGTGCGCTAACTACTAAGTCTATACATGATGATAACACAAAAATGTGTTAGATGAAGCAACAAAACGGCTTAAATATATAACTTCTAATTCCGATAAGTAATTATTTATAACTCAGACAAACTGATAATTACAATTCTAAATTAACCGATAAACTAGAATAACTTATAGATGTAGCTGACGATTAAAACTAAGTAGGTTTCGATGGTATCCACGATAAATGAACAGACCGTTAATGACCGTAAAGGTACAGATATCCAAGTAAGGAAGAGACAGATGATCCGCGACTGAGAATTTCCCGTAACTTAATATAGGATGATTATTACGTTATTTTGTTTCCTGCGATCAGTCAAGTCTTGTAATTCAGTTGTCTCATTCGTGATGTTGGACTGGTGTGAGTCCTGTGGGTATTAAGTATCATTTTATTTTTTCAGGCTTTGAAGTTTTGATCTTAATTTTGATACAGTAAGATTTCAGCTACGTTTAGCTGAAAATAAACTTTATTTTAAGGTATTATAATGAGAATTTATTAATAAATTTCACCGTTAGTCCCAAGTTGCATGACACAGCAAACCATACTAACGGTACTAGAAAACTACAGGCTTAACTTCGTTAGAAAATTGTAAGTGTGCTGTAAAGGAACTAATAAGTGGTAATAAGTGAAATGAAGTAACCCATGTTTAGACTAATGCTTCGCCGGTATCTGGCTTCTAATCACCGTATTCAGTCGAGGTGCAAGCACCACAAGCAAAGGATCGTTTGTGCCTAGAAAGTGTTTCAGCAGCACTCTCTAACCACACTTTAATGTTTCTTAGTATCGGTATCAGATGGTTTTCATCGTTGAGTTTTTTTTTATTGGAAAATGTATTGCATCATCTTTATTCGAAATTTATTTATTGTGACATAAGAGAGCCCCATTTCTTCCCGTGGGTGTCGTAAAAGGCAACTGAGGGACTTACTAGAGAATGGGCAGCAGCGTTCTCTATGCATTTACCACTATACTGCGATCGCCAATCTACCTGCCAAGCGTGGCGATTATGGTAAAGCCTCCCAATTTGGGGGAGGCCTATATCCAGCAGTGGACGTCTTTCGGCTGAAATGATGATGATGATGATGATATTTGAGTATAGTATAATGATATCACAGATATTGATATATTTGCAAATGAATGGAAGATGATACTGTCAGAATGTTTGAATTTTTGTGTTTTGTGAAATGAATTGTAAATGTCAAAATATTATTATTTATTATATGTTTAAATCGTGCTCGGCTTCGGCCGTTCTATTTAAAATAAATAAATAGCGATTAAAAAAAAAAAAAATTGGAATCATCGATCATCCAAATTTGGAATCAGACAACTAACTAAACTAAACTGGGTATTATCTGCATGCCCCACTTAACACAGCAAGTACAAACCTCATTACGTAAAGTGAAACAATTGACAGACTTAGCATAGATTTTTGGGAATAAAGCCTCTTTGTCTCCGTTGCTACATCTTGCCTTGACAGATTTGGACAAAGTCTCGTCACGTTGCTTGTACACATTGGGTTTATCACCGACGTAATTTGCAAACTAAATGCAAAACACGTCATCATTTCTATGTTTGGTTATTTCATTATCATTGTCTTTAACTTTCAGAGCTATCTAGTTTGTTTTGGTTAGTGTATCAATATAAGTGTTGCTTAATATTTAGTTATTATCGAGGTACGAAGAAGAAGGTAAAGCTGCTGTATAAAGCGGTAACTTAGTATTTATTGGTTGTATTAATGTATTCTATATGTATATCAACTTACTACAATATTTTTACATCCGGTTACACTTTAAGTACTGCGCAGGTGGTGTTGCAGTTACCTCTAAAGTAAAACGCAGAATTACAAAAAAATAATGAATTAAAATACTGAACCTTCACGTAACTGCTGGCAACGAAAAAACTGTATAAAAATATGCACCTATTAGCTTAATTACCCAACAGTCACGTACAAAAATACCTGCGTACGTACGTCTTGCGTAAGAGCATTTGCAACAACCAAGTTTAGTATCGGACTAGTTGTTTTTTTTTTTCAGAATTATTTGAAACAAAACAATACTAGACTAACCAGTTTATCGTGGTCATCATTGGCAAAGAATGGTGCTTTCACCTGCAAATAATTATTCATCGACAGCTGTCCATCTTCAGTATAAGTTTGTATCATTATGGTATGTGCGGCGCGGCGTCTTTAGTTTTTTTGACATCGGCTGTGCCTTTTGTGGTTTTAAATGTCAATGCTCTGCATTAAGCTTGTTATATATTTATGATATCGGTCGTTTGAAAGTAATCGTTAATGAGTTATCAAGAATTAAATTAACTTATTCTTCTCAGCTCCAACATTAAGAAGTGATGAAGAAAGGTAGGCATTTTGGGGACTGTCTTTAATAACTTTAAACCATAAAAAATTTGCGGATTCTTATCATCATCATCGTTTCGTCCATTGCTGGACATAAGCCTCTCCCAGATTTCGGGGCTTTGCCATAATCACCACGCTTGGCAGGCGGGTTGGCGATCACAGTACGGTGGTGCAATGCATAGAGAACACTACTGCCCATTCTCTAGTAAGTTCCTTATCGCCTTCTACGACACCCAGAAAAGAAATGGAGTGATGGTATTCTTTACTTTTGGCACCACACGGAAGAGTAGAACAGTGGCTTCCCATCTCAGCATATAAAAAAACTTACTAAAATCACCAGATTCAGCAGACGTATTATTATCTTAAACATCATCAAACAGTCGTCCGTGAACCCTCAACACCTGACGTAAACATCACATTATTATGCATATGAGTTCGTTGATAAAAAAACCGGCCAAGTGCGAGTCGGACTCGCGCACCGAGGATTCCGTACAAACCTGTAGGTGTCCTCGGTTTATGCATAAGGTTTATGTTTATGACATTAGATGTTTTTATTTTTATATTTGAGTTGATTGAATTAAAGGTAAATTGCGGTTTACGATTTATGACGTATTAAAAAAAAAAAACTACTTACTGGATCTCGTTCAAACCAATTTTCGGTGGAAGTTTATATGGTTATGTACATCATATATTTTTTTAGTTTTATCATTCTCTTATTTTAGAAGTTACGGGGGGGGGGGACACATTTTACCACTTGGGCACTTCCAAAGTCTCCCCTTTCCACTTCCTTCTTCTCTCGCGCAAACTATTCAGTTTAGAAAAAAAAATGATAATAGAAACCTCAATACCATTTTTAAAGACCTATTCATAAATACCCCACACGTATGGGTTTGATGGAAAAAAAAAATTGAGTTTCAGTATGGCGAACCCCAAAATTTATTGGTTTTTTTTGGTTTGAAAATCTTAATGCGGTTCACAGAATACATCTACTTACCAAGTTTCAACAACATAGCTCTTATAGTTTCGGAGAAAAGTAGCTGTGACATACACAGACAGACATGACGAATCTATAAGGGTTCCGTTTTTTGCCATTTGGCAACGGAACCCTAAAAAAGCACAGCTCAGTAATGTTACCGCAGTATTACGTCGGTATTTATTACGTACGACATTATACGCAACTCCCACGTTTGCGTTCCGCCCGTTGCGAGTGGCTTCTCTCATTGAGATTGTCTTGTGATAATGCTGATAATGATTGAATACTAGCACTTGGCAATATAAAACAAGGCAGAGATCTTTATGACGTTATTGTTGAAGAAAGTAATTGCGAAACCAATGAAGAATATCATTTAGATGACAGTGAAAGAATCTCTGATGAAAATGAATTATAATTTATTTAAATTATTAATTAAATTTTAATTGATCGACGACAGTTCCGGTACATACTTATGTTACGATATAATAATACGGAAATTAAGGCTATAGGTCAAGTGTTTTATTGGAACCTAACTTGCATGATAATTTTCAATAAAGTGTGCCATATTTTGTATGCACAAGAATACTAATTCTCTTTAGAATCACTTTAGTATTTTTAACTGACATTCTGTATACCTACTTGTTTGAAGACTTACTTTAAATAAGTTTTTCATATATATTGATTATACGAAAAATATTATTTTCAACTAGCCATTACTACTTTGTTAATAAATATGTTTGAAGTTATTATTAGTACATAGAATTTTATGATCGTAATGAAAATTCTGACATACATGGCATAATAATGCAGTTGAATATCTTCACACAGAGCGATTGCTTATCTAGCCCCTGATATCTATCACAAATCAGTAACTGAGTAATACGATACCCCTTGGTAAGAAATTGTCAGAATTTCAGGCTTCTGACGACCCGTAAACACTGACAAAGAACCACGAAAGACAGCCAAGATCAAAGACAACACGTTATATTACCATAGTTACAAATTATACCAAAAAGTGGAAGTTTGGTTATATTTCGATGGTGAATGAGAACGAGAAACCTTTTTTGCTTAGTACGGTAACACATATGTACGTTTTGTAAGCTTGTCTCATCTTCCACCGAACAAGAAAACAGTAACTTTTATGCGGATACAGACCAAGAACACCATTTATCATAAATTTCATTTAAATGACCCATAAAATAGCGATATAGATATACTTTTATGTTAATTAAATGAAGTTTGATGTATATTGATGATATACTTTACGTAACGAAGGCGGAAGAACATCAATAACAATTTAAATGAAAGCACCTGTTTTATGGACGTCGCGAATCGAGTATCGTGAACGAAATTATTTAGATTGAAAGTTACCGGACACACATGGACACGATGCGATCGTTACGATACACGGCAAAGCAAGCAGAGACCATGAAAACGGAAAATGTTACTATGAAAAGAAAACACTTACTCATAATCCTGACACGCGTAAATCGATTTTGCCTATGACACACTAATTTGCCTTGAAAATCGTGTATGGCCGGTAGAATGATTAAAAAGAAAAATATGTTTCACTGGTAAAGTTTAAAGACAAGTGGAAGATGGACAGCTTAACGAGTTGAAACTTTAAGGACTAACATAATGACCAATATAAGGAACCTCGTAGCACTTTTAATTAAATTAATGATAGAAAACAGTTAAAAGCGAAAACATTGTACCACTTTCGAGCTTAATTGACGTCTGCCAAATTTTAATTAGAAAGAATTAATTAAACTCGAGATTATTTCTCACAATTTAAAAGAGCATTGATCAACGCCAAGATACAAATTGGGAAGAAATGAAGATGAATTATATTGTTTTCCTTGTTTCCAACTATGATATAAATCTTACAAAATAATACATTAACCTCTAAGTCCCTGAGATACCACATTTGGTATAGACACAATGGTTTTTTAATTGTGTCTGTAATTACGGCATTCAACTGGTTAAACTTATTCTTACCATCAATTTCTAAATTAATTCATAGTAGTGGCAAGTAACAATAGCCGCACGGGTCGATCGATCAGGTTAAGCTACGCTTGCTGCGGTTGGTCCGTGGATAGGTCACCAATTCACCATGTCTTAGCTTACTATAAGAAATACCTCGTCGGTAAGCACGGTAGCCATTGGTCCCGGTTGTCATCAAAGTGATATCGTACCTATATGATACCTTTGATAGTCGTTACAGGCTGTCACAAGCCCGAAATTGTGGAGGTCAGATAGGTGGGCGCACAATGTAAAATACTGGTATAAAGCTTCATCCGGGTATACTGGATCCCAAGAATAGCCTAGACAGGTGGTGGTGACGATGACGTAAGAAAAGTAACGGCAGTTAATATAAATTTGAACATTTATTGATTGTCATTTACATCGAAATGACTTTAGGTGATTAATGTTGAATAAATTACATAAATATTAGAGTTATTAAGTTATGTAACACATAAGTTATTTATAAACGAATAAATTCATAAATTGCTGTGAAGTTGTGGGTCAAAGAAGACTGCAATTTAGTCACTGCAGTTACACCTTGTTCGAGACACAGATGCAGTATCGTAGTTTTAGTAGGTCTTGTTAATAATGTTTTAAAGACTACGATAGGCTGAGTTGATTGATTGATTGAACCTAAAAAACAAAATTATCCTATAGGGCAGGGGTTTCTAACCAAGGGTAGGTCAAGAGAGGCGGAATGCATTTTCGAACAAATAATAAAATTACGCATAAATTAAACATCACAATATCACATTCAATCATTCTGTTCGTCACTGTTTCTAAATGCGACGTCTTTTAAATTTAAATTTTTTCAAAGTTTGAAGTTTATTTTGTAAAACTTATAATTTAAAAAATGTTATAAAATAATGTGCAAATTTTTCGTCATGAAAAAAATTTAAGGAGAATGTGGTATGAAATATTATCCGTAGAGGCGATAAAAGAACGGTTGGTAAACTCTGCTTTAAGATTTAAAATAAACGAATTAAAGAGTATAGATAAACGGATAAAGATTGATGACTATGCATATATTACGTCGAAAACTTTGAACGTTTATTTTACCGCAGTATGGTATCGCCATACGACACGTCATCCACCATATTAGGGAGCAATTTAATTTCCTGTGAACTTAACAACCTGTCCAATTTTTTCAAGTGGGCGCGGCTCGCTTTCATCCTTACGTAACAGTTTTCATCTTTATGCAACAATTTTCATCATTACGCCATGAACGGAAGTGAATATGTTAAATGTTTAATGACATACTTAAAGGGACTTGTAACATGTGATAAGGCAGGGTCAATGAATCGTTATGTAAGTGTGTGACTTTGTTATGTGTTTACATTGATTCTATGTTAATGTTTTTTTACGTTATTTTTCCTTATTGGGAAAACGGCACGTGGTGTTGGTGTTGTACCTACTTTGATATCGTTTTACGATTCGTTTTCGAATTAGAAGATTCTGATCAGAATGCAAATCAAGTTTTTGAATACCTCCTATTGGGCTGAAACACTTGGGCCATCGAGGCCGATTGCCCACTTAGATTTTCGAGACATCGTCAAACGGTTGGTCGAGTCTTCACGTGACCAGAAGGTTGGCCTATTTTTTGGCCAAAGAATCAGCATCGCCATACAACGTGGCAATGCTGTCAGTCTTTTGGGCATTATTTCTGTTGACAGCGTAGCGGACGAATTTTTTGATGCCCTGTACAATATGTACACATAATTTTAAGTCTGTTACCCTATATATCATGTTAATAATAGTAGTTTTGAAATTAAATATTCCTCGTCTATCATTCGCTATCATTTTAAAGATTCCTTAATACTTTTTCACTACCTCGCGCCATAAGATCAAAAGTATCAGTTGTTATTACATACTCGTACACACTGATTTTAAGATTACGGAAAAAATTACGTGAATAGAATTAATTAAGTCCAGTTGGGGCATCAAAAGGGCACGATGTCTTATGAAACTGAATACACCTTGCATACTATTATGTAAATAGTGACAACAGGATGCGGCGATAGAAATGATACAATGTTTTATTTGGGTGCTGTGTCCTTACTGGTTAAAATGTTAGTGTTGTTAAATGGAATAGCTAGACGGAATTAAGGGGAGAGCGAAACTAAAGAAGATGGATGAATGACGGATGATGTATACAGAGACGCAGTGTATACGAAGAAGAAAAACGTGATAACTGACAGGGAAGAATGGTGGACGAAACAATGTAATAGAACCCCAAGTAACATGGAATAAGGGCAGACAGATAGAAGGTGCTGAAATTAGACTTCTTAAAAACGACTACAAATATTAGGTATGTCTATTGTTTGAAGAAAGTACCGTAACTGTCAACATACTGTTTGAGGAAATTTATTTGACTCCAATTTCGAGAGCTTGCTAGTTCGCAACTTCGCAAAATGCGAGCAATTACAGAAGAATGTTCAAATCCCATAACAGAATCGAAATGTGTGTTATGTAACAACCAATTTTGAATGGATTCCATAACCACTGTCTATGTATTTGCTAATCTTAAAATAGATGTTCAGCTGTTTTTTTTATTTTTGAAATATTTCAATAGTTGCGTGAGATATAACTGTTAAAAGTTTGACTTTCCAATCGCAATTCATGTTTCTGTTTCTAACTTTACATGTAATGCCAAACTTATTAAATTCATTATTCATTCAGCTTAGTCTGATTCGTAGTAGTTTTAGAGTTGGTAACTCTAAAATGCCATTCTATGCCATCCTAGTGAGTACTTGGTGGTGTAAATGTGGTGCTGTCCCACAAATAATGCGGCACTTATATGTTGTCCAGCGTGTCCTATTGTTTGCACTCTACAAGAGTTGATGGACTCTGCTGAAAGTGCTAAGCTCGTAGCCAAATTCTGGGTTGACTATATTTAGATTGCTGTCGACACGCTGAGAAGAAGATGCTAAATAATTTTGCACTGTAGTAGAAACAAACAAACCTCTTTCATATACCAAACAGAAGAACTTCAGCATACTCACTATTATTATTTGTGTCTTTTTTATAATTTCACACTTTAACGCTAATTTGTCAATCCTCGAATATCCTTATAAATAAATAATACATAATAATATTTGAATTCTTAACAATATAACGCCAAACATGTCTTTTTTATTGTATTTTGTATGCCAAGGCTTCGTTTATTACACCTTAAAATATTAAGGTCGAACCACAATCAATCTAAATATACTTGGACAGTCAAATTTTAATTAACTAAGTATCGCTTAACGACACGGCTGATGATGGTTTGTCAATCAATCAACATTTAATAGGTCTGTGAAATAAAACCTCGTTAGAATTAAATTATTTAAAAGTATACATATTAATAATGTATGAAAATTAATATGCATTACTTCGTGACAAGAATGAAGGTGGAATGCAAAGAAGTAGACCACAGTCCTGCTGTGCACTTAAGCAATTCAAGAACTTAGTAGCTTTAATAAAGCATGCAGGTTTAGGTAGTTACCTACTCAGTAATTGCTTGATAGTGTCCACAGTCAATAAGGACAAATTTCAGATGCCGGTAGAAAACAATGCTGCGTTGCACACTTAGCAACATAGGACTTGACAGTTCTAAGTTATAGCATAAAAGAGTCTTAATAAATTGTTCCTGTCATCATTATTTCAGCCACAAGACGTCCACTGTTGGACAGAGGTTTCCCCCCAAAGAGGGGTTTTGCCATAATCGCCACGCTTGGCAGGCGGGTTTTCGATCACAGTATGGTGATGGTGGTAATATGCATAGAAAACGATGCTGCCCATTATTTAGTAAATCTCTTAGTCGCCTTCTACGACACCAACCCGAAGAAATGGGATATAAAGAATAGCACCATGTTATTCTTTACATCCGGAAACACACGGAACCTGTCCTGTCATAAATATATTAAAACATAAATAGTTCTAGGATAATCTTAAGTATTGTTTACTATCACAACGCAAGCCTACTCTAATTAACAAATTGAAATAAATACTTGTCTACACAAAAGTATAGTTACAGCAATCCATGGCGGTCAGGCTTGTCGTTTATCTGTCATGCACCAGTTGTCATTGCGACTGACACACAATACTCTAATGTTATTGTATAATTCCATTTTTAAATGAATTCGATACCTACCTACCTCAGGTTGTTCCGCGATTGTCGAAACACTATGTTTAACCACGTAT
Organism: Aporophyla lueneburgensis; assembly: GCA_932294355.1. NCBI lineage: Eukaryota > Metazoa > Arthropoda > Insecta > Lepidoptera > Noctuidae > Aporophyla > Aporophyla lueneburgensis. Next base: position 26,010,917 of record OW028750.1, on the reverse strand, counting down.
AAGGTTTCTTTAATACTATGCCATCTTAAAAAATTGCTACGTTTGGTGCTTATTCATGAATGGATTTTAATAAAACAATAGACACACCAAAAAGGTTCGTTCCAAGAAGTATTTTCTGTTTTTCAACTCAAGAGATTTACTACTGCGAAACCTATAATTAAAACTATTTTATAGTTCAAAGAAGTTTAGCATAACAGCCAGTATTCTAAACTTAAAATAGATCAAAAAGAAGCAAAAAAGCTATGACACTGAAACGAGGTTGAAATGAAGAGCTTCGGCTTTTTCTCTTTGAAATGTAGAATCAGATAAAAAAGAAACAATACACTGTCTTTTGTATAACAATCTACGTATTTGAAAAAAAAAACGACTGGATTATATTTCCTAGAGTTGATCGAACATTTGATTAGCTTGTTGAAATTAATCAGTCGGAATTGGACTGTTGCTGGTTCAATGGCTTTCTTTACAATAATATTTGAAATAGATTTATATCACGCTTTTGCAAACATAAATGGCACTTTGTAACTTGAAATATTTGAACTAGATCGAAGATAGAGTTATACAGGGTGACTAAGCTATTGACGCGAAACAGGTTACCATGATTTCGCACAAGAAATAGTGTTATTAAAAAAAATGCTATTCCGTACATTTTGGCCGCTCAGGTATTGCTCGTTTTACAATAACCAACAAAAAGTTTAAACGCAGCGGATTCCAGAATCATGTATGAACTGAACAGTTTTTAGCTTTTGATATACTGCACAATGTGAATCATGAATGGCATCTATAAACAGTACACAATTTATAACGGCATTTATATTGTTATAGAATATGATGGCCGTGTATCGCTCGAAGAGAAATTGCCTGCAATTTGCATCGCATTCATGTTTTAAATATATATTGCACAAATTCTTTGATCTAGGTTCGTTGCTACTAGAACCTACCTAGGTTCTTTGATTTCGGCTTGCAAATATTAATATGAATATGTATAAGATTATTAACCGTAGAAGACAAATTGAATTCAATAAACAAGGGTTATACAACGTTAATCAATTTGCAGGTTTCTTACACCTTGATGACTAACTCTCCAAAGAATGGCTGTATCTGATAGATTCCTTTGTCAGGTAGAGGCAGGGTTAAAACGCGAGTGGAATTACAATTAGCGGTAACAATAATCTGTTGGCGCCATTTATGGTCTGTCAGTTTGACAAGGGTCAAAATATTACTGACAGGGAGAATTATTTATGCAAATGATTTCATTCTTTTGTTTCGAATATAAATCAAGAAATAATGAGATTTAAGAATAGATACCATTAACCTAGTTTCTGATATGAAAAGTGATGAAACGATCGTATATAACTAGAAAGAAAGGAAAACAGAGTTAGTTAATGAACCGCTTTTCTTCTCACGCAACCAGTGAGAGTTGGACGAGGTTATTGAGTCATAACAGATAATAACAATGACTGTGCACTTGTTAATTATCAAACAGTAGCTTTATTTGCCGTGGAAAAAGATAACGGTGGTATATCATATGACTGACCTATTTAAAATCATTTCAATGGTTAAGTACCTTTAATCCAACACAAATATGAATTGAATTCCCTAGCTGCAGTGGTACTTCACAAATCTGCTTTAAAAGTTAATGGTAGCAAACCTTAAGTGCCCTACCATCACTCAACAGTTCTGGCTAATTTATACATGTCTGCAATTAAATAGTTCTACTAGAACCGGCAGTCTTTATTATGCAGTCACGAACTATGTCTTTTGTTGTATCCTCATGAAACTGGTACAGTTTCTTACAACGCGATCGGCCCTTGGAGTCTGATTAAGCATTCCTTTGAACCCATTCACTGACTTAGATCTTTGTGATTTATATTGTAGAATTATGGTATTTTTATATTTAATTGATCCATCAACTTCATCAACAGTTCTTACTTACTTATGTCAGTGTACAAGCGCCGTTGTATTTTTAATGATAGCTTCTCAAAGAACGCCTCTGGTGGAATTATCGCCTCGGGGCTCTTCAAAGCTATAAAAAACACAACAGTCATAGTCTTTTGTTTCTCTTTCTTTACTTTTTGTCTTCATTACGTCATCAGTCCATCTATCTGCTGGACTGCCAACACCGCTCTGTTGTCAGAGGTTACTGTCATTATTTTTTTAATACCACCGGAACTATAAACACGCCATTAAAGAGATAGTATCGCCAACAGACTGCAGATTCTCACTCCACCATGATTAGCAACATCCCGACACTGCTGTCATTAATCATTAGCTGAGCTTTCCATCCCTACTTATCTCCTGCGTTAACACTTTAAATAACCTCTACGACTTGCAAAATAAGAGTCATAGTTCAATGTTTTAGTGAAAATATAAAGTTGTGTGCAAAATAATGATAGTGCTCATTATGAATCGTATTGCGGACTGTGTAAGTCTGAAATTCTGTGGCGGATGGCAACGGATGCAGAATCGCGTAAGCTTCTGAACAACGGATGGATGCCGGCATGGCGATCGCTTTCCTGTTATCTTTGTGTTGCATATTCAAGTTCTTATTTTGATTTAAGACTCCTATAGATATTATCTGCATTGTATAATACATAGTCAGCTTCTTTAACGTAGCTATATTTCACGATGACAGAAAATACATAAAAAAGCATACATTTTCATTAAGCGAAATTTAAGACTCGCCGACTGGCAATTTTTTTCTTATACTCAGGCTATGTTCAGTCTTTTGTGTTCAGACTTCTTGTAACTTTTTATTAACTTGCAAGTTTGTATGGATATTGAAATTATTTATCTCTTTTGTGTTACAGACGCAGAGGATGGACTGCGGAGGAAATGAGCTGTGCAGGAAACTGCGAGTTGATCAGGTAAATTATATTAGGTACACACTAATACGAGAATAACTTGTGACATTTAAATTAACACAAACATTTCACCGTTATAATTAATCGAACATAATGACAGTAGCAAACTGCCGTCCTCTTTGATAAATGGCGGCGAAAAAAACAAACGCGCATAGATAATCACTCTCTCGATTGACATAAGTGTCATGTGTGTCAGCTGTCAAATTACGATCTAGTTACGTAACCGGTTTGCACACACCTGTAGGAAAAAACTAGAGTATCCGATCAGCTTTTTGTAGGTTAGTATTTATTAGTGGCAATTATAAACTTGTTGTATTCTTATTGCTCGGCAATTACTTCGCATTTTAAACGTAACCGTCCGTCTAGTTCATGAGAGTTTAATTATTTTATTGAACTTAATTAATAGTTATTAATCATGTTTATGATTGCAACACATTCATAATTCACGTAATTGGTTTTTATGTCTGAAACTTGTCAATTCTTTGATTTCGTTTCAAATTCATTCGACTTGTTTTTCATTGATGATATCGGAAGAATTTTCATTCGGCACAATAAAGTGTTACAAACCCAATTTTCAAATCGTAAACTCGACAAACTGGCACTTACTCTCGAAGTAATCAAAAATTAATAGAACAAAAACGAGTATTGGAATCGATTCCATTCAGTATCGAGTCGTGAGCGGTTTATGTAACGGTCCCGTCCTGCGAGAGACGGGCTGATATATCGGACACCGGTTACTCGATTCTTCTGTTGAACTTTAAATAGGTATAATTTATTAAACTGTGGTGAGTGAGAGGATTTGAATTGAGTATAGTGCTAGTAGGTGAGGAAGACTACCACAAAGTCCACAAACACGTACTGTCACGAATTTTCGTAGATTTTATTTAAAAAAATATACGTGATATGATAATATATTTGATTTTAAATAAAATACAGCCAAATATTTTACAATTTTATCATGAATTTTTAACATGAATAAAAAAAAATTAAAGTAAATCATGAAAAAAAATCAAATGAATCATGAATAAAGTCATTCTTGGTGTTTCAAGTCAAAGTTGAAACTGAAAATAAATTTGAAGTTCAATGAACGTTAAATAAAACCAATTTGCTATTACTTACAAAAAGGTCAACGACTAAAATAGCTTCTCGTGACAAATAACAAAATATGAGCGAACTAATGACAAAAAAAGTTTACAAAATACCATTATGTACGTACGTTTTAGTGTAATTTATTCAGCAGTAACATGCTAACATACTACTTTGAAATTATTTTTTGTAGTAACCCAATATTTTTAAAAAGAACAGAACTAACATATTTTTACTATTAACAAACAGTGAAAATAAATAAGTACTTATATTGATTGGTCCGATATTAGTCATCGGAGTAGTGGCGACCTCCTTTCTACGTACACTCCAAGAATCGATTGTTCACATAATAAGCTGAATCGACTTCAAATTAGATTACATAATGTCATTAGAAATGTTTACTTTTCAACTATTAGGTACGTGATCCGACTTAGGAGATCGTTGGGGCTATGGAATGTGCTAAACCTGGTAATTCTAATATGGGTGAGAAGATTGAAGGTGTTGTTTGAAAGGATGATACAAATAAATGTTTATAGATGGAGATGGAGCGGAAGAACAACGAAAAGGGAATGAATGATAGTGACAGGGGAGAATAGAGAAGAAAACTTGTTGTGCCGGCCGCGAATAATATGGGATTAGGGCAGGAAGATTATGAGATTGTAAGATTCACAAAGCTCACGAGCACTTTCATCATCTTCATTTCAGCCGTAAGACGTCCACTGCTGGACATAGACCTCCCCTAATTTGGGGGGCTTTGCTATAATCGCCACGCTTGGTTGGTGGATTGGCGATCGCAGTATGGTGGTAAAATGCATAGAGAACGCTGCTGCCCATTATCTAGTATGTCCCTTAGTCGCCTCCTACCACACCCATGGGAAGAGGTGGGTGATGCTATTCTTTACGTCTGGCACCACACAGACGACACTCGATTATTTTATACAAAATAAACTACCAGACTAACTGGCTGCAGCTGAACATTATTATGTTACGTGGAGCGACTGCCAATGTGACCTCCACAACCGATTTACTGGATAACGCTATACCCCTTGGTAAGACCGGTTGGCATATTTTTGGGCAACTGACGACCCGTAACAACTGTCAAAGATCCTCAAATTAACGTGCTTTCTGAGACACTAAGCACACACTGGAACTACTACAACGGGTACTACACTGGTGGAGTAGCTAATAATAAGGATCTAATTAAATAAAAACAACACTAGTTCAACCGTACACTTAAATAACCCAAACATTAATACACCTGAATAGCAAATACCTAGGCCAATCGCATCACCATTATTTAGAACCCATGTTTATTCATACAAATGTCATAGTTATCAGAACCCGTTTGGTTAGCAATGACAACAATGCTTGTAGAATACTAGAGAGCTTTCAAAGAGCTGTTTGCGGATATTTATTGTAGTATTGTGAACATAAACTATATGCAGTATCAACAAGCGACGCAATAAAACTTGACCTAGTTCACGCAGCGATGAAAGTTTAGCTTCTTAAATTATTGTTTTCTATCGGTGACTTGTTTAGTCTGTGAGCTCATCTTCTTGTTTATCCTAAATTGGAATTTTTGTTTATGAATTTTAAATTTGTAATTTTGAAGGAAATAGTTCTGTTGATGGACTGTATGTGATGTTGGCATTATACGAAAAAAGAAATCGCAGAAAAACAAATTCATGGTGATGTTTACAAGTTAGAATTATAAGTAAAGTATAATTATGGGTAACCTAAGCCTATTAACATTTCTTAATACAAAATACGGTTTGTAGGTATCTTTGAAGTTAAGCAGATTCATCAGCATCACAGATACGAATACAAATTTGCCTATTAACATTTCTAATACTAATACTGTAGTAATTCAGATAGTTTCTTCTTACCTATTATGCGCAAATAGTATGCGCTTTTGTTTATGACATAATTTTCCATATTCAAGTCCCAGATTGACACGGACCTAAATTCTTATATTCATAACCTCCTTAAGACAAAAGCCAGCATACCAGTACATCAATATATTATCTGTCGATAGGACGCGTGCGCGTGTGCACGCTGGAGGGTACCTATAGACACGTGGGAACAGACAGACTGGCGAATCATCGTCTCGCGTGTCTTCGTATTTAAGTTTCTCCGGTTTGTCATAACCTGTCTTAGAATTTTTGACAATCAATTTAAAGTTTGTAGAAGTGTTTTATTCTTCGGGGTTATAGTCGTATTCTGAAGAAAATAATTCTAATATCAGGCTTAATCTGGCAAAACTACCTGTAATTTAGCTACGTTTTTGACATTACTTTTTACCGAGTTGAGATTGTCACTAGATTTTGAATCTTTATTAGTACGGGATTTAGCTTTTTTGGAACAAAGATGTTTACGAGTTGTTCTAGTTAATTCCACACGAGAAACGAATTACGCTTTTCATTTGGAAAACGGACAGTCTCATCAGGAGAATCCATGCGAAACACACTTTAATAAAGAAAGTGGGTAAAAACTTCAAAATAAATTCTTGCAAGTGCGAAACTTTTGATTCGGGAGAATTACGAGTCACCCAGATTTTATACGTGTGACATTCGAACGGTGGTTCGACGTCACGACGGTGATCCATCACGGACCGGACCGTACCGTGCAGACCGGTCCTACGAACGGTACACCGGCTATAAGGCGAAGTTTCCACCAACAGATTTAAGCAATAAAAAGAAACAGCAGAAAAAATGCGAATTAATGGTGCCTTATTGGAATTTGGAAGGCGTCGTTTAAATAACTGGAACTGGAAAAGTTAAAAAAATAAACTGAGTAAAAAAATGGGTTTTTGTGAACATAAGAGTAACTGTTGTATTCACGTTACAGTGTTATCTTTGTGACGCAATTCGTATCAATAAAATTACCTTAGTAGTTCTGCCTAAAATGAATGTAGTCTTCCTTTGCAAAATCCTGCATGAATTGCATTCGAAACATTATCTACAAAATAATCATTTTTTTTAAATATAGTATTTTATATAAGAAAAAAAAAAGCTTTTATTATGCATTGTCACAAGAACCAAACGTGTGTGCCAAATTTCAGCCCGATAGCTTCAGTCGAAGTAGATGAAATATTGATTACAAAATTCCAGGACATAAAAATGAAGTTAAATAAAAGCTTCCAAATCAACTAAACCCATCTCTCATCTCTAAACACCATTAAATCCTCGACCTACAGTGCAGTCTTGCCATTAACAGCATCCGATACCGGCGCGGGCGTCTGTGAAGTTTTTATACGTCCGAACGTTTCCGCTCTTGAGTACTTACCCTTAATGACCGGGGAGTACCTGCTCGCGATCAGGTTTGACTTGTTCCGCGATGTGGACTATTGGGTTATGTCCTTTGCTTCTGTACTGACTGACGAGTAGCCAATGATTGTCACTAGAGCTGATCCGGTTTTTAGTAAAGACATGACTTCCGGCATTTGAGCTGTCGATGTCACTCGCGTTATATTTCAGCGCAGATATCTAAGATTCAAAGTCATGAACAGTTGACATTCTTTTCGTCCAGTGCGTCTACTCGTTCCATGGTATCTACGTAGGGTTTTTATTTTTATGTTATTAGTTAAAAGTGTTACAACGGTCATAAATTAAAATAACCGATATCTGCAGTAAGTTATTTCTTTGATGCTAACTGTTACTAAGTTACAAACTGTAAGAAAGATCGTGTCTTTGGATGTAAGGTCTCCAAAGTTTTATAACTTAAATCAACAAGGTAACGGTCCGCGAAGCAGGCGTAACAGTTAACCTATGTCTGTGATATTGTAGAGACAGGGAGAGTTTAAAATTAGGACCATATTTCCCAGAGAATCTTTAAACTTCTTGTAACAGAATTCAAATACTGAAGACCCAAAAACAGTCCATGTCTTAAAAATATTCCATTTTACAATCATCAATCCGCCTGTCAAACATGGTTATGCATTATCCCCCAAAAATATTTCTTTGAGTTCGTGGGAGATGCAACTGTGCGCATGCACATGTTCGATGGTAAAATTGAATGAATCCGTGAAGGGGTAGTTTAGAGGAATACTTTCGGGTGTCTGTGTACGCAAGAGTTGGTTAGAAATAGATTCTAGTTTTCACGACAAACAATATTTTGTGGTTTAAATTATTTGTTCGAAACTTTCGTTCCGGATAACATAATATCATTAGGATTGGGCATATTTCAATAGTTATGTTGTATGTACCCACATTTCAATAGTTATGTTTAAGTCGGCACAAATACCTACAGATTCCGGGCTGCTACTGAGAAATTCCAGATAGAAAACCCAATAACACTTTGCCTGTCTTGGGAATCAAACTCAGGACCTCATCAATTATACCAGTAGCACTTGCGCCCAATAGACCAACGAGACAGTCAGTTACACATAAAAGTACTTATTATGTCAGTGTACCACGCAGTGTACTAATCCACAAGTCATGAACTCATGACATTATATTCGTCAGGTGCGTGTACTCGTTCTATCATCTTCATCATCATTTCAGCCGTCAGACGTCCACTGCTGGACATAGGCCTCCCCTAATTTTGGGGGGGCTTTGCCGTTATCGCCACGCTTGGTAGGCTGGTTGGCGATCGCAGTATGGTGATAAAATCCTTAGAGAACGCTGCTGCCCATTCAGTAAGTCGGTTAGTCGCGTTTTACGACACCCGTGGGAAAAAATACTCATTTATAGGATGAGTATTTCTTCCCGTGGGTATCGTAGGTATCTATGTAGCGTTTTTGATTTTATGCCCATGTTATTAGTAACAAGTGCTACAAAGGTAATAAATTAAAATAACCGATATCCACAGTTACTAATTTCTTAGATGCTAACTGTAATTACGTAACAAGCTGTGCTAGGAAACCTGTAAACACGTTGCTGCACGCATGCAATTGATTTTGTATTGATGTTACTTGTATCGTAGGTGTTAATTGAATGCACAATCTTGATGAACTAGGTGTTGACCGATCTGTTGTAGAATTACTTCACAATATTTCAGTGAGTGTTTCAAAACGTAAGAAGTACTAATTTTACTAATAATTCTTCGAAGCGACACCTTTTTCGCATTCATTCATCATTGTCAGCGTATAATGTTCCCACTGCTGGGAACACACCTTCAGTCTGTGCGAGGGAGTGAGTTGTTTTCCAGCACGCGGGCCCAGTGCGGGATGGCGAGTGTCACATGACTTCGAATGATTGGTTCTAGGACATGCCAGCTTCCGCGAAATGTTTTTCTTCACAGTTTTGAGAGCAACGGTGATGAAACAAAATAAATCACCTGTCTGGGTTTGAACCTATGATGTAGAACTCGTATGTAGCGGCCCTTTTCACTGGGCCACCGCTTTTACCTTCTTAATGTCTAGAAAATAATATAATTATTAGTTCAGGACCCTTATTGCTTAACTCACTATAAATCAGAATAATTTTGGAGGTAATTGCTAATCTATTACTTCATAATTATGTTTGAACCATTTGTCAGCTCAATAACGTTTTTCTGGCAGATATCGTGATAGAAGCTTTTTAGCCGTAGGTAGGGAGCTGATGGGACTACTAAACTTTTATTTACTCCTCAGCTCCCTACCCACGGCTTTTGCGGCTAAGGATTTTAAATACTTGACAAAATGCTCAAAATTATAAAAGAAATAAACTTATGTCATCCTCTGTCTAGCCTTATCCCAACAATTTTTAGGGTCAGCTTTCAGTCTAACCGGATGCAGTTGAATACCAGTATTTTACGTGGAGCGACTGTCTATCTGACCGACACAACCCAGTTACTGGGCAACAACATACTACCTGGTAAGACTGCAGTTTTCAGACTTTCTAGCAACTCGTATCGACTGTCAAAGTTCGACAAATGTCAGCCGGGTCCAACAGGATAACATGTTTTCCGACGTACGGATGGTTCTCGGAATGTAAAGATGTCATCTATCCACTGACCTTCCGCGGCAGGCGTAGCTTAACCTCATGGGCCTGTCGTTTATAAGCCATGAGCTCCTCTAAAATTGCGTAATATAATAACATTTTGCTAAATGTATCAAATCTTAGGCGGGAAAACTGTATCAATAACCACAGGATGCACACATCTTCAGACGCGTTGAACCACGCCTGTTACATGCAGCAATGCAGTACAGGGCCAAATGTAAGAAGGTCGAACGACCTATTTACATATGGAATGATAATCTAAAACAGGACATGAAATACTTCGACAAGGGAATCAAGTTCATTCGATTAATCGAGTCTGGTCAAACCACGCTGGGATCGGTGCATTTAATTTAATTTCAATAAATCCATCCAACTAAAAGATTAACTACAAGCTCCTTACAACTGCGTCACCGAACGTGATTTTAATTGTTATGTAAAAATGAAAAAGTGCTTGTCGTCTCATGTTATTTATTGGCTTACACTGATATTGTGCAATTCAACCTTTTACTGACTTTCGTACATTAAAACCACAGACCACAGGTTTACTTTAAACCTGTACCTAAGTAGCACAATCATCAGCTTTTTGTCTCTTCCTTGGCGATGACGTAGTCATAGAAAAGTTGCTGTTAGAATCAATAAGGAAATTCTGATCATATCATATCTATGATTGTTAAAATCTATTGTCCACTGTATTATTGCGGAAAATACTATAAGGAAACTCACACTTTGATCATAAATTTTACAAGTTCGTTTTGTAATGCGTTGATGAGCTTCGTATTTTATTATATGCCATTACTTTGTATATGCCACCGTAAACTATAATAATAAACAATTTTCAATGATGATGGTAGCAAAACAATATTTCAAATAATTAAAAAAGAGTACCTATTAACATAAAGGTCCACTCACGAAACTAACATAAAATTCATTCATGAAATATTGGACATTATGTGGATACTTGTCTCTTGAAACAAATGTTTAATCAATTTGAGTCTTGTTCACTACAAAATAAAGCCTTCATGACAGAAGTGGTAGCTTGGTAGAATTTGATACAGGTAACTCCAAAATGACGTCGGGATCCCTTTTCGGTCGTCTACATTCATTCCTTGGAACCGGTTTTTTCTTCGGGTTCATTCAGTGAACTATGTTTTAAATTTTTTCTCATGTTCGGTATCATGTAACACATTTTTTTTGGGAATTCTTTTACTTTTTTGGGTCCAACGGCGTTTAGACGAATGAATTGTGGTGAATTTTGATGAATGGTGTAGATTTTTTAAAGTAAACAGTTAAAATTAAACAGCTTCGTAAATATGCCGTTGACAAATAAATAAATAAAAATATGATGATGCTTATTAATGTTAAACACAATAATTAGAAGAATGAGGTGGCACAAATTAAAAAATATTCTCATAGAGTCGTATTCCTTACTTGTGCAGTCAATTATATCTAAATAGGTATAATTAAATAATTTGCACACAGTCGGCTAATGACATTAATAACTTCGGCACATTTACGTCCAAGGAGATTCTTATCAGTCTCGTCACGCTTCAACGAAGCACACGACAAGAAGTAAATGTGCCAGCGGAAGTGCCTGCATTCTCACGTGCTTCAGATTTTGCGTAATCCATCAACATCATGGTTGATAACTTGCAAGATTTGGGAGAATTGCTCTTGAAAGGCTTCTGCGGTCTTTGACAAGAGAAATTATATTGAAGAAGGATATTAAATTTTAATTTTTAACCGAGTTGATAGTTATGTGGTTTTTGTCCAGCACTTTTGTAAGGATGCAACACTGTGTAGATTCCCCGTGAGATAAAAGCACACACTGTATTTTCATGCGTCTAAAGATGTGGTTCCCATATATAAGGTGTATCTATTCATACACGAGATATTTTAAGGGGTACACCTGTAGGTGGTAAAGAAGCTATAGAAGCAAAAAGAAATTTTTTATCTAAGTGTTTCAGAATTTTCGTTATTATTATAATTTTAAAACTACTTGAGACGTTTTACATAAAACCTTTACTCCAAATTCTATGAATGGCCCGCCTGACGCTGCGAGGGCGACGACCGGACGGCACGAGCATGGCCGCGGTGTCTCGGGCCGTAAAAAATAAGAAGGAGTCAATATTTCTTATGTGCGTCAAATAATTTATAAATATTAAATTTAAAAAAACCCTTGGAAAATTTTTTTTTCGTTGATATAGCTTCTTTGCCACCTACAGGTGTACCTCTTAAAATATTTCGTGTATGAATAGTAACACCTTATATTGTAAATAGAATCAAATCATCCAAAGATTTCGTAACCCAAATGGCTCAGTTTTTTCAAATGATGAATGCTACTTCTTCTTGATTAATGAAGAATAATAATTATAAATTAATTACTTATAAGTTGTTTATTACGTACATATTATTCTAGTTCTGAATCAATCATTAGCATAATCAAGCATAATCAGCCTGTAATAATTCCACTGCTGGAACACAGACTCCTACCTGTCTATGAGGCGGAATGGGCCATAATCCACCAAGCGGGTCCATTGCGGGTTAGTAGATGTCAAATATTTTGACATTTTTCTTCAAAGACATACCTTCCGGTTTCCTCGCGATGTTTTCCCTTCACCGTTTTGAAAATATACAAGTTTTATATTTAATCAAAATATTAATAATAAATTAATAAGACTTAAGGTACTTTTTATTCCGGCAGTACGTTCCCGTGGGATAATTTCCGTCCTCAACGCGGGCGAAGCCGCGGGCCAAAGCTAGTATAGAATTAAATAAATATAAACATATTAAATTACATAAAAAATTATAAAGGTAACTTTACACACAGTTCATTTCCTTTTCACTTGACGATACACGAATACCTGACAAACTTTAATCGAAAGTTCCATCAGTGTATCCAAATATCTTTGAAAGTATCATCTAACAAGATAGTAACTTAAAGGCAGCACGAAGAATCCTCATCGTATACTTTACAAGAACATAAAGATAGTTCCTCATGTACACATGACATGGTCATCTCATCGAACAGGTGGTCCACCCACACGGGACCAGCAAAGTGGTCCGCCGTCCCACTTATGGCCACTTTCCCAAAGCGTCTACATGTGGGGGTCACAAGTTTATGAACCTACTTTTATTGTGATTTGTATGAGAACTGTATTATTTTCGTGGCTGATGATTTATTTTGGGAACGAAGTCGTTTGGTCGTGTCATCTTTCTATTAGCGGTTTGGTTTTCTGATTGACTTTTGTAGATGTTCACTTCTTTTAAGCCATTGCATTATAAAAAGCCGCAGTTTCCCGCAAACACTGGAGTGCTGCCTGATCCTGATTAATAATTGGGTCAGACAGCATCCACTTTAGTCATAATTACTTTTAACCATGTGCTCTTACAGGTTACCGAACCAGATCAGAATATTGTAAAACTGCACTCTTGTTAAATCTCGGAATGGCTTTTGTATGTCACAATAAAAACGCAATAAAAATCTTTAAGCACCTTGTTGGACAACTTACAACAACTACATACTTAAAGTCCCATGATGAACACTGCTACAATTCAGATATTACACGAACGGTTTAGCTCCAAATTACTTAACAATAATGCATCGTTAAAGGAAATCGAAAAACAATAGCGTCCAATCGATTGCATAATCGATTAATGGAATAATCGAATGTAATCGATACGGAACATGGATGCAGCGGTGAAAGTCGGCCGGCCGGTGCAAGCGCATCTCAGAATGTCAAAGGTTTCGGCGACGACCCAGCTTTTTATGAAACTTGTTATCTCGATCGTACCGTTTGTCTGTACTCAATTAATTTTATCTTCTTAATTGAGATGTCAGTTGTTTAAGTTATTAATTTGTTTGAGTTATTTTAACTTCAATTTTGTAACAAGTTCAAACTTGTAATTATTGTATGATAGTAGGACAAAACAATGACAACCTAGACAAAATAAATTGCTCTAATGTTTACATAGATGCCAAAAATCATTTTTTATAGCTCTAGAACCTATGGTGGTGAATGGCAAAATAGCACAATAAGGAAGGGTCGTCCACCATCCAAAAAACTCACGTTTTCTATATGTATATTCAGCAAAATCTCTTAGAAGGTTCTAAATTGCGGAAAGAAGCATTTATCCATTTCAATTTTTTCTTCATGTGTGTTGAATGTTTCTAGTTTATGTTTATCGTATGAACAAAATTTCTTTCAAATAACCCGTCAAAATATTGCCTACATATCCGGATTGATCCTAGAGGCATCACCAAAGTTACCACTATCAAGGCACCATAGACCACGAGTAAGTTATTCCTCGGTAATGACCGTCATTACAGCTTACAACGGGAGGGTCGGACCACAGTTAAGGTCACACTTTCCCATGTGTTTGTCTTTATCTATTTACATTACATGTATTAGAACCTTCCTTTGGTTTACGGTAAACCTAATGGCTAGGATGGAGACATTTTTTCTTTATTGATATTGTTAATGATAAACATATAAGTATATTTTGTGGAACGGTGTACGATTTTTGATTGCTTCGTTGTTGCCTTGGGTCTTATCATTATGATCGTCAAGTATAGATAATGTTCTTCACCAAAATAAAGACGCGTATCCTCTTGAAAGTTTTTGCTTATTAACTTTGCTTTCCTGTCGGTCTTCTACAGCCCGTATTTCGGAGAGTGTGTACAGGAGCTCCACGACCAGATCTTCTTCTACTACTGAACTACCAGACGTACTGCAGGGTACCAGTCGCATGACACTTGGTTGTTTTCCCGACCAGTCGTACTCAGCGCTTCTCCACCACATTTATTATACGCACAGCTAAAGTGTGGAACTCTCTGCTAGCGTCTGTGGTTACTTCCATAGTAAACCCGTCTGCCTTCAAATCAAGAGTGAACAAGCATCTTATCAGGAAGCTCACTCTATAATAGAACTCATTCATCGCTTTTCATCAGGGGTAGATATCGATTATCTAGAAGGCCCATTTAAAAATAAAAAAAGATATATATTGGGTAATCGATACGATTAGAGAAAAATGCAATGTAATAGGCATTCAGTTCTTTTTCGAGGTTTATGATTCATTGAGGTGATTGATGATATAAGTACAGTTCAACTGCGCACTGTTCGACTAGTTGAAAAGCCCAAATTACTATTAAAACACATTAAAAACTCGTTCAATTTCTCTCAATATCTATCAAGAGGCAATCTGAAGCCTAGGACCTGCTCACGACTAGTGCGGCGCCTGAATCGATAACTTTCGATTTATTACAAGATCGATACCGTCGATAGTGTTGGATTTATACTGAGTTACGATAAACGTGAATTATCGTGTCTGTCTGTGTTATATAGTGTTATTTACTGCATTTCGTGTTATGTGATTTATTATCGGTATGAGAACTTGTTTTGTACAGCCTAAAGTATGAATTCGTCGATTTACTTTGTCAACTTTATGGCAGTCGGTGAAATTTTAATTTATAAGCTCTGATTGAGTTACGATAATGATGCAAATAGCGCGTTTGTTATCTGAGGTATTTGGTTTGACTTGTACAATTTGATTAAGTAGTCTGAAATTTTTATTTCGCTTTCTTGACCAGCATACTGGTGGCGAGATAATTTCTATATCCCATCAAAAACATAAATGTTAAATGAGAGCCAAGTTCAATATTGTGATATATGCGTTGGTTGTTGAGTTCAACGACAAAAGAAGTGAGATCTAAATGGGTGCCAAGTTCAATGGTCAGTCCTGAAATTTATTTATAACTACATAAATAAAATATCATTTTTCTTCTTATAACTTAGGATAATATATTGTAGCCAAAGGTTTGACTTGGCTAGTTCTCATATACGAATTATTATGTTCAATGGCTAGTTTCTACCAGCAAGCCAAATTTTCGAAATAATAAAATAAGAACCAACAAGTAACAGGTTTAGAACTTGTGAAGGCTATAATATAATTCGTATAAAAAAACTAGCCAAGTCAAACCTTTGGCTAAGTTATAAGAAGAAATGATATTTTATTTATGTAGTTATAAATAAATTTCAGGACTGACCATTGAACTTGGCACCCATTTAGATCTCACTTCTTTTGTCGTTGAACTCAACAACCAACGCATATATCACAATATTGAACTTGGCTCTCATTTTACATTTATGTTTTTGATGGGATATCATTACTTTTTGTACATAAATTATTAGTCGGTACTTATTTATAACAAATTTATAACAAAATTAATACCAAATGGTTTTGTTATAAGTGTTCCTAATAGAATCAATTAAGTGAAAAATTATAATAAAATGATAAAAATTTACCAGTTTCTGATTTATTCCTTTGTATTCACCTAATTACCTATCTGCATGCCAAATTTGAACTTTCTAGATCATCTGGAACTGGGTTAGAGTTTTGATCTATAGGTCAGTCAGTGATAAAAATGACGATTTTTGGACGTTAATATCTAAATAACCGTTTTAGATGTGTTTATGAAATTTGGAGCACATATGTATCTTGTAAGTCTCATTATATGAGCCAAAGAACATCGGTCAAATACGACCTAACCAAAATATGAAACGACCACCAATGACTAATACGTCAAAAAATTGAGAATTAAGTCTAAATTAAATTACGGGGTCCAGCTTATTTTATTGGAGCCGGTAAAATAATTTAGGTTTATAATAAAAACCTCAATTTCTTACTTCTTTTTATACATTTTGAACGCATCCAAACCCGTCCCATTTTCATCTGTGGTACACGTTTTATTATAACACTCAAATAAACATATATATTTTTTTCATTCTAAATATTATTGCCAGTTTTTTATTTATTTTTGTAGTGTATTATGAATACAATTATTTTTAGATGGGTATATGAATTAAGTATTCCGAAATGAGTCGCAAATGATAGGTTAACAGTCAATGTAGAATGCACTAATAAGTAGAACGAAACGTAAATGAATTATATGACATTAGAGCTGCCATAGATAACACCGATCGGATTGTAAATACATGGTTATCATTTTTTTAAACTATCTTAAGTAAGACAATGATACGTAGATACCTACCTACACAATGAGAAATGGTTTCATCACTACCTAAATCATTGCACATTGCACTACACCTGCGTCTTAGATACATATCAGTGAAAAAATTAGAAAGGCTATTGATTCATTTTTGCGATTTTAACTAAGGTTGCAAACTTATTACATACATCAAACCTCAAAAGTTACGAAATACTTATGTATAAAGTTCTATGATCCTCGGCTTTTAAATAATATATTTTCAATTTAAGGTTGATAATTGAGCATGGGGGAACGAATTAATCCATACACTATTCATGTTCGTGGTATTTTATAGTCAGCATGTATGGGCCGTGGCCAATGTTCTTTGACACGTTTATGTGAAATAGTTTGTGAGTTATGAGGGGGTCAAAAGTGGCTCCAAATGGTTCGTGTAATATTACACACGGTGCTGCGCGCCAGTTCTGGTACTTGAACTTGGCTTGACACGCTACCGCGTGTCTAGATTGAACAGATATATTTTCACTTTGTTGCCATGGTGCTATACTTCTTCAGAAAATAGTTACATATCTTCTTCTTTTTAACATATTTTTACATCACTGCAACCATGCTCACTTTAAGTGTCTTCATTCGACACTTCAACGAGTCAGTTACATAAACAAGTGCATTCCATCAGGCATTTTGTTTTAAAAATATAAATCTCACGTAACCTTTTTATATTTTATACCAAAAAATATAATTTATCTCCTTACTTTTTGAAGCTTCTTTTCCGCCTGTTAAGCAGCCATCGTAAGTTACATTCAACACTTGTGAACACCAATCACGATCCTATGTGTGCGTGACTGAAATACATAGAATTGTTTCTGTGTGTGTAAACAAAACTCAGATTTTACGACATCCTGTTGTATGTACTTAGGTGTTTGATAAAAGTAAGAGTTCCATTATTTTGTTTTATTTGTCCTTACTTTACGTACCAATATTTGATGCAATAGAAATTACGTTTATTTAATTACGTGTATCTATTTACCTTTATTACACAATTAAATATTGTTATAATAAACTTGTTACGCCAAACCCAAGTTACATAAGACAAGGGCAGCTCCTAATTGTCTAACACACTATCAATCACAATCTGATTCTTTTTGAAGGATATTACTAATCCATTGCTCCATATGTCAGAAACACTTGTCTGCTTGAGCAGACAAGTGTTTCGTGTGTGTGTTGCGTTATTTATATTGTTGACAATATAAATAACGCAATGAATGTTGTTGAACTGTCAAAAAGGAAAGAAGAACCATGTCTACTGCTAGTATCAGTTTCTTCAGATTGTCAAATTTGTAACATTTTTGCTACATTCTTATGCAATTAGCAAAAATTTGACTAACGAGCCAAATCTCAGCAAATTCAATCATAATGACTGTATAAGTCCTTGAATGAACAAGCCCAGTTCTAAATACAAGCTCCATTGTTCTAACAAAGTTATGAAACTAACGTAAAACAAAGAAACATCTAACATAATCAATATACCGGTAAATCAGTCTATAAAATTTGCTATCGAACAGTGTACAAGTACTTGCAGAGCATGGGAACTGGGGCAAACAAACGGACTTCGAGCAAATAGCCCATGACTCGGACAGTCACAGTGTGCTATACAAGGACATTTGGGCTATATGGCTAGGACATAGTATTAGGGATATTGTTTCGTAAGCTTTTAGCTGTTGAGAGACGCAAGTATTGATGGCAGATATTACAGAATTATTTAAATGAAGTAATACTTTACCTTCAACTCAGGCTCGTGGTTAAATAATAACAGCCGTATCGGTTGATCGGTGGATCTTATTACTCAGTAACTGGGTTGTTGAGGTCAGATAAGCAGTCACTCCATGATAATGCCATGGAAACAGACCCCTACTTTGTTGGTAAAAGGCTAATCAGATTGATTTTGACTTCAGCTTCAGAATAGTTTTGAGGATGAATGTGCACGTCTCTACTATAAATACCAAGTATATAATTATTCCGTGAAATCTATCATATACAAAAAGAAAAAAAAAAGAAGAAAAGTAGTGTCGTACCTTGTTACTATTAGCCTGCATCATCCCACTACTGGGCTTCTCCCCATGACTTCCAGCTTTTTCGATCCAAGGCTAAAGTGAACCACTGGTCGTATGTTTTCTCCAGCTCGTCCTGCCATCTTCATACGGGGTCTGCCACGACGCTTTCTGGCTGTATCAGGGTTCCACGTATTGGTATTTTGTATTTTGGCCCACAGCTTATTGAGCATGAACCAGTAACTCTTCTTGTCTGAACTGGAAAGATATTAACTGGTCTATTAGAAGTATTCCTAGACATACTGCAACCACCATTCACTCTGATCCTATATTGATTGGTGTTATACATTAGCTTGAGCTCTGACATTTTCATCACCGGTGCATCTTCAAGGCTTGCATCACTGAGTTTGTTTAGTATGTACATTCAAATGTCTAATCAGTAGGTACATATTTCAGCAACTAGATTGAATTTTAAGCCTCAGTATTCCTCAGTATTCTCAGCAAGTCCATTGCTTTCCCATTGAAGTAAGTGAATACTTTCTCTTTAATTCAATCTGTAACAAAATTGACGTTATCAGAACCAATTGATGTGAACGATTGATCTGTGGCTCATCGTTTTACTTTTAAAAGCGATCGAAGCCGCTTATATCGACCGTCATACTTATCAGACTTACAGTTATGCAAAAGTTAGAAATGTGCTAAGTATCTGTTCCAATAAAAAAAGTATAAAGAACCTCATCATTAGCGAAAACGCAAGTCACACATGCGTACTTACATATCGATGTAATAAAAAGTAACCCGGTCACAGATACCAGTTTTTCGGTATTATCGACATGCGTCATCGAGCATCGCCCATCACTAGTTATTAGATTATGTTGGAGCAATATTTGCCTTTCCCAGCTTTCATTACGAATTCTAATTACTAAGAACAATGCAGTGAAAGTTCTGGTCAGATTTCAAATGCTCTTAGGAATTAAATGAGTGATTCAGAGCCAGTACTGTCCAACTGATTGCCGTCATTATTGTACATACGTGAGTTCTGATTAACTGAATTTGCTGCTGAGTCTCATTTGTTATTCGCGTGGAGTTTGTAAAGAATGGCCACTTACTTAATTTGGCTAGAAACGTTGGCAAATGTAACTTTGATTTTGTTGATGTTGTAAATACAAATGTTCTTATCATGCGTGTTGTTTACCAGCATGTATCTAGGTTTTGAAATCCTTGGCATGAAGTACTTACGTACTTCATGCCAACTGGACATACAGGACATAATTTAATTTATTTTTGAGTATAATGTACTTTTACTTTAATATCTTGACATTAATTATTATTTATTTCTTGTGTATTTTGTAATGAAACTTAAAATGACTAAGTTAATGCAAATGAAATGTAATTTTTATACCTACAAAATTTGTACGCCGTTATTGGCAAAACATGGACGCTCACAACAAATTAATCTAATACCTTGCATGCCTGATTAGTCAGTTTATGTAAACGCATGTTTGACAAATAAATTTTCTTTCTTTCTTTCTTTCTTTCTTTCTTTCTTTCTTTCTTCTTTCTACTTCTACAGAACTTAAAGCTGTCTTAACAAATAAGGAAAATGGAAATCTTAAATCTTTGGAATGCAAATCATACCTACGGCAAATCAAAGTATATTATAACCTCTCAAAGCATATAATGAGACAAATAACGTGGTTACGCCTGGTGCTGACAGTTTTTTGTTTGCCCGCGACTTCGTCCGCGTCAAATTTTTGCTCCCGTGACCCTTCCCGTCGCATCCAATTGCCTGCCAGTTTTTGTCTATTTTCCGTTGCTGTTCCGCTCTTTTTGACTGTAGCGCGGTGTTATATAGCCTATGGCCTTCCTCAATAATAGGCTACCCAACACAAAAACAATTTTTCAATTCGAAGCAGTAGTTCCTAAGATTAGCGCGTTCAACCAAACAAACAAACAAACTCTTCAGCTTTATAATACATACTATCCATACTTCCATATCCATACTATCCATCCATACTATCCATACTATCCATACTTCCATACTTCCATACTATAATATTATAAATGCAAAAGTAACTCTGTCTGTCTGTCCGTCTGTCTGTCTGTCTGTCTGTCTGTCTGTCTCGCTTTCCTGCTAAAACTACTGAACCGATTTAAATGAAATTTGGTACACAGATACTTTAGAGCCTGAGAAAGGACATAGGCTACTTTTTATCCCGGTAGTATGTTCCCGCGGGATAATTTCCGACCTCCACGCGGGCGAAGCCGCTGGCAAAAGCTAGTAATATTATAAATGCAAAAGTAACTGTCCTGTCTCGCTTTCCTGCTAAAACTACTGAATCGATTTAAATGAAATTTGGTACACAGATAGTTTAGAGCTTGAGAAAGGATATAGGCTATTTTTTATCCCGGTAGTATGTTCCCGCAGGATAATTCCAACCCCTCGCCACCGGCGGGCGAAGCCGCTGGCAAAAGCTAGTAATATATAAGATAAGATATAAGATTAATTACCTACATTTCATGATTTTGTAACTACCCGTGACATCACATCGGGCCTTTTTAGAATATAAGCGAAATAATACTTTTTTTTCATAGTTTTCTAAGATTATGTTTCGTTTAGTATGTGATAATAATCTGTGTGAGTCACAATACATACTTTTTCTTTCTTTTTTCTCCTTATTTCAATCAAACAACTACGATGCCTATCACAATTCATCGACACAATCAATCAATCAAATCACAGCCCTATCGTATTCAGGGCAGCATGATCTTGCAAATAACTAGAGATGATCACATGAGCTTCTACAACTTTCTATCGACTTTCGCTAATCGAATCGTAACGATCCGTAAGGGAATCGAGAACTGTAATAGCAATTATTACTATCGTAGTATCGAATAATTGGTAACTGGTACTTGAATAATCAGATATAGAGTAAGTTTCTTATTTAGAATTGTGAATGTTTTATTCGATTAGGTGCTTAGTGTAGGCCTGTGTACTTGTGTAGGGTGTAAGCTGTACGCTTTTAAATGTAGGTACAGACACTTACGATTTTTTAAGCGATTTTTTAAGCTTTACGTAAGCTTTGTTTACTATTTAGATAGAAGTCTATTGATTACCCCATGTTATTCCATTATAAACCAGCCGCACGGGCCGGTCAGGTTAACGCTATAAAGAAAACAAGTTGCCGCGGTTGTTCTGTAGATGGGTGACCTTCATTACATGTCAAGAACCCCGCTGTGCCTCGGAAAGTACGTTAAGCCGTTGGTCTTGGCTGACAATCGTAGATCTTCGAAAGTCGTTGCGGGTCGTCAGAACCTCGAAAGGTTTCCAACCAATCTTTCCAAGGGGTAGCGTATTACTCAATTCATGGGTTGTGGAAGTTAGGTAACCAGTAGCTTCACGTAAAATACTGATATTCAGCTCTATTCAGTTAGACTGGAAGACGAGTCATCAGAGTTGGGAAAAGGCAAGGTAGATGATATGATGACCCATCTACTTTGTAATGATTAATTGTTAGCTTTTGTCTAAAAGTCCACATTCGTCCAGGTCATAAAATTAGGTAGATACTCTACCATCCCATAGACTGGTGCGATGCGACTTCAATAAAAACAACAATTTCTATGAAAACTTTATGGAAATTAATGTACTGGAGTCGCATCGCACCGGTTTTCGGGAGCCTTATTCAAATTGACCACGCTTTCTTTGATGCTGCTAGTGGTAATGATAAACTCAGTAGCACAAACCATTTCCAAATACCTATTCACATTTATATCCATACACGCGTGAATCAATCAAGCGTTTTGAAGTAAATGCGTTAACATTTCGCGGTGGTTTCATGACATTGTTCATAACCGATTTTAACGGTTTTTTTCACGATACAACGCGTAAAATTACCGTGTAAATGACTATGCATTTGCGTAAAATGTGGTTTTAGTTTTTCGGGAAAAATATATTATTTATAAGATTCGCTATGGAACTTCGTTGGGTGAGTGATGATTTCGTATCTTGTAACGCCATCTATCTGTCAACTTTGTAAAATTACTATGTTTCCTTCGTTTTAACCAATTGACTTTATCTTGGGAAACTTTAACAAGAAAAAAGTGGTTTAACCAAGTTTAGACCGGGTTAAACTTTCTATAAAATAAAGGGTTGCTTACAACCGGTCGAACAAGCTGCGGTGGTACTAATGTTAAGATAAGTGCAAAAGTTCAGCTAATCCATACTTATCTGTGGCTTGTACAGCCATTTGTGGAAAATTATGCCATAAGTTTATGCGGTCGAGGAAACTTGATGTAAAAGTTGAATAGGGCGAAAAAAGAATGAACTCTAATTGAAACATTTTTTACATACGTAGTACATAGTTATGTAGTAAATAATTAACTTGTTCTAAACGCCTTACTACAAAATTGTTCTGTACCGCGCAACAGAAACTTTGCTATTCCAAATCACGTAGGCGTTCAACAATGATAGGACGTTAGGATAGGACGACTTCGTTCTCCTTGAAAGAAATAAGTAATATGATAACTTGTTACAATTAATAAAAGTTAATAAAGTGCTAGATAACATAATTTAATATTTTTTCAGGATTTCAGACTTCTGAAAAAAGTGTTTCCTGTTTTTATTGAGTTTTTTTTTAAAAGCTACCTTGGCTAGGTTCACCATCTTCAGTCTCAAAAATTGTAGTTACCATTGTGAAAGGTTACTTTATGGCGAAAAGTTATCTAGATTAAAACGTAACTACCTAGTACATCTACATTATAAATTTATAACCAGATAAAAATAACAATCTCGTTAAAAACAAATCTAAGTCAAAGGCTAAGTCGCTCATTAAACATTTCGCAGTTGGCATGTCATTCAAATTACACAGTTCAGCTCCCACGATACGTATCGAAACTAAACAACTAACCACTTTTATTTTCATTGTCGTGTCGCAATAGTACGTATCGAGTTAACTTTACCGGTCACGACCCAACCCGGTCAGAGTTACGGACAACAGTGGATGTCAGCCGCGGGCGGTCATTGGTGACTGCTGACAGATTTAAAAGGAATTTGGAACCTGCATTTATGAGATGGAAGATAGAGGGATTGTATGATTAATGTTGGGTGCAAGGTTGAAGTGAAGAAATACTTGATTAGTCATTTTTGATCGCAGTTTATTGGATAGTTAAGACGGAGAGGCTGATGAATTTTGTAGGCTTCACAGGACGAAGTTGATTCTACAATGTTAAAAAGAGGAAGAGCCTTATTTGTAGTGGAACGAAATAGATTGTGGATAATGATGATTAAATTCGGATTACTTTCTGTACACTTAGTTCAAGCATGAATTCACAAAACTACGGCAATTCTAATCGAAATAACCAATCAATCAACACGAGTAGTAGTTTTTATGTCGGTTGCAAAAAACGACAAATCATCCATTTAAACTAATTAACGGTTTTGGCTTGTTCCAGGAAAAAGGGAAGACTAACCGAGAGGATCTGAAAACAGATATACAGCATCGGAAAGAAACCTTTTATAGGGTATGTATTTGTTATAACATTTATTATGTACTTGTAATGAACTTATCACTGTAAAGGCTCGCAGACAAAGTTCTAACGAATCACGCACGCTTTGAAAAAGGTCAAATAAAACATTCTACAAGAACGACTCACTTTACAAGGTATATAGCTTTGTATTGATTCATATTTTCAGATATTGAGGTTGCTATTACCTATATGTTATTCCTTAATATATAATCTTTGCTTTACTCTGTTTGAAAAAGTGGCCTTATGAACAAGACAGCCATATGTTTCCACTGAAGTCGAAATCAGAGTTTGCTAGAACTCTGCTAATATGGAAATAACTCAATGTGAAAACTGGATTACCGATCTAGTGGGATTTTCTTATTAGCCTTCTACATTCTCGGCGCCACGATTTGTGCCTGGTCAATTGGCTTGCCTTTTCCGGGACTTGAAAATAACTGGCATTCATGCTTCATGTTGGCCTGTGACATCGTATATAAGTAGGGCTTCTCAGTAATTCCGGTCGTTTGTGTTGCAGGAAGCTCCGTCGGACGAAGATTCGGCGGTATCGTCCGCGCCCGCCTCGCTGTCACCCCAGCCGCTCAGCGACATGTGGGTTAGTATTACACCAAGGCATTATATCACACATCACTAGGTCTATAACATCTATTATCTACATATGTATATAGGCGGGCCTAGAGTGGGTGCATAGTGATCACATAGTGAAACATAGTGGTCTATGGAAAGGCGATCCTGATGTTATAGTAAATACTTTATACTGACCTTTTATTGCCCCACTGCAAGGGAAACGCCTATTCTCACTCAGAGAAGACATGAGCATTGATAACTAGGTACTCTTGCACAAAACGGGCTGGCTATTCCAGACGTATATCCTACTAATATTATAAACTAGCTTTTGCCCGCGGCTTCGCCCGCATGGATGTCGGAATTTAACGCAGGTATTTTTCTAAAATAAAAGATCTTTTCTAAAATAAAAGTACTCCTTATTACATCAGCTACCTGCCAATAAAAGTCCCGTCAAAATCGGTCCAGCCATTTCAGAGATTAGCCGGAACAAACAGCTGTCTGTTTGTTCCGGCTAATCTCTGAAATGGCTGGATATGTCTGTACATATAGACAGACAGACATACAGACAAACAAAAGTTTAAAAAAATATTTTTTTTGGTGTAAGTACCGTATTTACTTTCATATGCATTTAGTGAAAAGCTGTTAATTTGAAATTACAAACAGACACTTCAGTTTTATTTTTTTGTATAGATGTGAAAGTTAGTTAGGCTGGATGGGTGTTTGTTACTCTTTCACTCAAATCTACTCAACTACTGAACGGATTTGGAAGAAAGGTACACAGTTAGTCTATAACCTGGAATGAACATAAAGCCTAATGTTAATTTAGAAAAATCGAAAGTGTTATCAGCCTCATTATACGTGGATAATCTTTTTCATCATGACTGTTATCTTTTGCTGTCGACTACACATACCGATTAGATTTGTGCTTAAATCAGTAGCATTTATTGATTTTGATGACTCAGTGATAGTGTACAGTTACCATATTGAGTAGTTTTCATAGTTTCAGCAACGTCCTACCTTGGTAGGTACCAGAATGCAAAAAATCTAATCAAAATCAAAAATTCTCTACAGTCATTATTAGCAATTCGCGATATAAATTGTTGGTTTCTGGTATGGCTTTTTATTTTCATTCCGATCCAGCCCGTCCGTTGCTGCCCTGTATAAGCGATGCCCTAAGCAGAGGCCCGTACCCCGCATGGGGTGCCTATAGCGAGTAATCGCTCTAGTTTTAAGTTTTAAGCCCTGGCTGGAGGCCGTCATTTATTAACCACAGAGAAGTCCGGTTAAGCAGCCGCCAACCTCATAGGTTGACCTACGATATGTCATAAAAAAAAGTAGTTTGAAAACGCACTACTTTTGAAAGCAGACACATTACAAATTATTTTAGGACTTCCAATTTAGACCATATGAATACAATACGTGAAACACACCAAATTAAGAACTACGTATCTATTTCACATAGTTACCATTTTGTCCTACTCAAAATCGTACCAATGAATGCTCGATAAGTACCATTTTTCAGCTCCAGGTGTATGTCATGTGAGTCTGTCTCAAAGAATGCTTTTCGACCTTGGCAGCCGGTACAGCAGCCGACAGCCAAATTCAAATGCAAATATTGCAGAACATAGAAATAAATACATTTTGAGATGTTGAGTAGATGCGTTAATTATGTCCTACCAATTAAGGCATGCAAAATATTATTTGTAATTATTAATAGACACAAGACAGTTTAATACATTTAAGAACAATAATTTAAAAGATTGGTCACTTATGTCAAAGAAAAATCTAAATTATACATTTCCATACATCAAAATTGACAAAAAAAATATAGCAAAAATATGAAAAAAAAACCCTCATGTTTACTTGCAATATGACATTCTCAATAAATAATGGCTCTTTTATCGACAGTTCTTACGCATCGATGTTCTAGATTACTTATGTAACCACCACTCATAGAATAAACAATACACAAATTAATTTCACCATCCTACATACATAATCAAGTATCTGCTGGATTTATTGACATTAATCATTACTTTTAGAACATTATTTACGCACGAAGTAGCAAATAGCCACCGGACTGAGCAACTTGCTTTCCAAATAGATTCTTCCTTGTATCCACAATTAGGTAATTCTGATACATTTGGCTTGATAGCAAGTTAATAGATAGTAATACTGTTTTAGATCTTACGGAAGTATTAAAACTGGGTCTATTTTAAATGGCTAAGATTTGGACATTAGTTAAGACAAGTCTGTGGATTATTCAGGTCTAGCTTCTGTGCCGACAGTCTTGTCTATTGAATAGTTACAATATATAGGCCTATGGGTATGTATTGGCCGACGAAAGGAAGGCCTGCCGACCTATATATTGCATTTTTTTTAACCAGTGCACATATTTTTCTTGGTGGTTCAGTATCAGTAATAGAACACATTTCAATTATTTTTTAAATACTGTTTTTTAAATTTTTATCCGACCTTAAATCAGTAAACTGTGGACACCCTACATATTTCGTAATATGAAATTGACAATAGTAATAATTCAGTTACCACGCGCCGGCGTAGGTACTTCGAACTTCTTAGAATTTTGACCGATCGAACATTTGGTAGGTACTAATAGGTCAGTAACCGCGCGCGTAGGTACTTCGAACTTCTTGGAATTTTGACCAATCGAACGGCTGGTTGGTCGTTCACCTTCGCCGCCGCGCGCAAGTTACCATAAAACCAGTTTCAAAATAAACATCTTTCGTTAACGATAACTTATTTTTTTTGTTTTAAGATATATGAAAATAAAAATTGCATGGTTATTATAACTCGTTTAAGTTTAATTTTTTAATTTGTTGCGCACTGGATAAAAACTTATCCTGTATGTATAATCAACCTATAATGTTCCCACTGCGACACAGGCCTATGAGAGGGATTGCTGTTTGGTGAATGTCACAATCGTTCGTTTGGATGAACAGGGTATTAACTCAAAATTTACGATTTTTGACCAAAAAATACAGACCTACTAAAAATTTTGCGATCTTTCTAACTAACGAACATGGTTGCATAACAACGTAAAAACGAAGCTAAAAACAGATGTTACAACATCTTTTTATGTGAATTTTTAAAATAAATAAAAAATTCGTTAATAAATTATTAAAAGATAATAATTTAAAAAATATATATTATTAATAATAATATAATTAATAAATTTATAATAATTAATAAATGTGTGCTTTCATTAAATATTATTTTGAAAATTTACTTCTAATATTTATGGAAAATGGTAGTATTATGAATACTCCTTACTCATAACTAAATGAATTAACAAATCATGAAAAAATAGGATGGCATAGCAAAATAAACATTATGTTCAAATAATGCCTAAAAAAAATAATCGAAATGTCGAACATAGACTCTCAAAATTGCATTTTTATGAAAGTATAATTTTCTAGTTAGTACTTCGGTTTATAAGTATTTTTTGTTTAAAAAGGTATTATTATGTTCTTGCCTGTAGATTTTCAATTTTATCTCAGAAATAGCAAAATTAACAAACTCGTGAACAGAACGAAAACGTTATCAATAAAGTAAGTTTACAAAATATATAAGTGAGGTTAACCAATTATTAACCAAAATGGACATATATTGATTTGAAAACTTCAAATCGCTCTCCTGAAAAATAGGCTTTTTTGAGTTAATACCCTGTTCATTTGAACCGACGACATGTCTTCTAATCTTTGGTTCTAGGGCCGGTTTCATAATTTATACAAAGTAATGCACCAACTGCAGTGGTGTTAGCCTAGTGGTATTGGCACCGACTTACGAATTGTCGTCGTGGGTTCGGACCCTGGCAGGCGCTTTACTTTGTGAAAATAATTTCATCACCACTGCTCTCAAAACGGTGAAGGGAAACATCGTAAGGAAACGGGTATGTACTAGAACCAAAAATTCGAAGACATGTGACATCTACCAACCCGCACTGGGCCTGCGTGGTGGATTATGGCTTTTTTTTTCAGGATGGTAAATCATCAAATGACTTCTCCCGCTCAGGGCGGAGCGGGAGGGCATGTCAAACTTTTACTGACTAAAACCCACCCGTGTTCCATCAGTTGCCCATGTGCCAGGGTCACGGTATCTCTTTCGAACAATCACGCGACCCCGGCAGGGTGGATTATGGCTCACTCCTTCTCACCGAGTGGTGGCCTGTGTCCCAGCAGTGGGAAAAATGTAGGCTGATTATGATATTATTATGAAGTGCCTACCAGGATTCGAACCTACGACATACAGCAATATAATTTGCCTACCAGTTGTTAAAACACTGATTGCGGAGAATGATGTTCGATATCTATACTAATAGTGTAAATGGGAAAGTGTGTGTGTCTGTTTGTCCGTCTTTCACGGCAAAACGGAGCGACTTATTGACTTGATTTTTTAAGTGGAGATAGTTGAAGGGATGGGGAGTGACATAGGTTACTTTTTGTCTCTTCATAACCCCCCACTTTTTAACGCAAGTGAAGCCGCAGGCAAAAGCTAGTAGGAAATAATCTTTCGCCTTTTGGTTTGAAAAGTTGATGATTGGCAAAGACATGTGTTGAGACATATTGCACCACATATAGCATCGAACAAGAATAATATTAATATCTATAAATGTGTAGCCGTGGATAATAATTAAATTCGATGGAATATATCACCGACGCCTGTCGCGCTACTACATGAATATTGATTTAAACGCTGAAGGTCGGATCAAATCATAAAACTAATATAGAACCAATGTATTATGGCTGGCTATTAAATTAAGTACTAAACATTTAACCACAAAGCTATTTTTAAAGGCTCTCTATTTCTGAAAGCCTAGCTCTAAATCTAGCTAGCCACGTCTAGTCTAGACGTTAGCTGGCCACGATGTATTTCAATGGTCGCCCACTGATCGAAATTTGAAATTAATTATTTATATTTTTTATATCGTTCGCCCAATAGCTCTACTTCTCCATATAAACTTTAACTGTGCCTTACAAACTCCTCCGTGCGCGTAATTTTCGTAAAAATGGATACAATGTTTTTGCTTCACGTATATATATGTATATTGTTTATATAACTTCATGTACAAAATGTGTTTTGAAGCCCTAATGTCACCAGAAAATGGTGTAGATTTGCCGTGAAAATAAACCATTCAGTCTCCCTTACGTATCAATGGACATTCACGGAAGCAAATCCACAAACAAAACCTATTTAAAATAACACATAATGTCAATTAGATTTATGAACATCAATAACGATGAAATCTAAGTGGCTGACCATTGTGCCTAACAAAAGGCGATTATAGCAGTAACGGCCCAATTAAACCCACACAAAACGACTTATCTAACTTGACGTGGATTGCCTTTTACGTGTTATATAGAGGACAGTTTGCAATGAGGTAACTGCTGCCAGCGTCTAAAAGCTGGTATTATAGAGATGTACAATAGGAACCAGGAAATAAAGAGCCAGATCGTCTCTTAGCATGGTTAAGGCGACGATGGAACTGACAAAGGCATGAAACGACATGGTCTTCTCATTTTTATATGATTCTGGCCTTCATGCTCAACCGAACCTTTTGAAGCTGCCGTGAAGCGAACAATACCATTTTAAGATTTTCTGTACTATGTACAAATATTATGTGTTGGGTCAAATAAATGTATTTTCTTTCTTTCTCTTTCTATCATTGGCTATTGCCAAATCTTTTGCAAATCATGATTATTACATTCCACGCAGGGTGCGTGGTATATCTGTACTTATAATCACCCCTAGGCAGTCCGCCCCAGAACTTACCTTGCTCAGCGGCATAGCGTATTTCACAACACACAATTTGTTTACATAATATTCCTGAGAGATGATGGGTAGCCATAGCTGCAGGTGTTAATGTGCTGCCTGCCAGGGTTACAGTTTTGTTCGAAGGAGTTACCGTGACCCTGGCACAGGCAACTGAAGGAACACGAATGGGTTATAGTCAGTAAAATTAACGCTCGACGAGCGCACAGAGCGGACGTGTTAGTGTTTATTTTCTAAATTCAAAAAAGGTCTATAGCCAATTAAGAACCTAACGGCAACTAATTACAACAACTTTTTCCAAAATCGAGTGCGAGTGACATACACCGTAACTGTTTTGAGCTTCAAGTAAAGAACGCGGCATCGACGCGGTAACCGCTCTTCACCCCCTTGAGTAATAAGGACGGAACATCTACCGCTGTATTTCTGCACCGTACGCACTCGACGGCAGCGCAAACGCAAATCTCACGTGAGTAATTTCGTACATAGATCTACAATGAGCACACCACGCTCACCGCCTGGAAGTGGTATGTGTGCGGGACGCAGCGGATCTTATCAGAATTTGTCTGAATCGCATAAAGAAACCACACCGCAGATTACTCTTCGGAATAAACGAAAATTACCCGACGATGATGAAGCGACCAAGTCTGATATTGCTGAAATAAAAAAGCAGATGTCTGAAATGCTGGAATTATTAAAATCCTCCAAAAATGAACAAACTGAAAGTATAAATAAGCTCTCTCTAGACGTTGCTGCTATAAAAGCTGAGGTCGGTAATATTAGCTATACTATGCAAAATATTATTTTGGATAATAAAAAATTAAAAGACCAACTCTCAAAATTATCTGTTGCTGCCGAAAATACAGAAAAGAAAGTAGAGGTTCTTGAAGCCGATGTCAATAACTTAAAAAATATGCCACTTTCATCTTCTATCCAAACAATTAGCGCGCATGATGAAATCTTTACTGAAATCGAAGAACGAAATTTCCGAGCCAAAAATATTATAGTTGTTGGAATTCCTGAATCCCAGAATGATACTGCAACCAGTCGGCAAGATTACGATAGCGCAGAAATACTGCGAATAACTGGGTTAATACATAATGGTTGCCCTCAACCTACTGCAATATTTCGTCTTGGAAAATATAAACCAGAGAAAACTCGTGCAATAAAAGCATGTTTCTCGTCTGAAGACACAGCAAAAAACATATTACGAAATAGGAATAAGATTGACGAGAATCACATCAAAATATATTCGGATCAAACTCCATATCAACGGAAATACTTTCAAAATTTAAAAGAGGAGCTTCAACAACGTACCTCAAATGGAGAAAGTGGTCTTAACATCAAGTACATCAAAGGCATACCCAAAATAGTCACATCTAAAGAAATACAAGAAACAACAACAAAGGAAACTCCAAAAAACTAACGCCATCCAAGGAGAAAATAACTTACCAAATAACCAACAATTACTCAGATATTATTTTTACAAAAAAATCGCTGAAATGTTTCTATGCCAACGCTCGCAGTATTGTCAAACCGGGAAAATTCGATGAGCTTAGATGTATTATCGCTTCCCTACAAGTAACGGTACATATTATTATACTTTCGGAAACTTGGATTAAGAGTGAAGATGAGGCAAAAATGCTCCAGATACCCTCCTATACCCATTATTATAATTATAGACAAAGTAAAAGGGGAGGTGGAGTGTCATTATTTGTGCACAACAATCTCAAACATCACCTTATTGAAGAACAATGCGTGGATGATACTCATTATCTCTGGGTATACGTGAAAAAATTTTCTCTAAATATTGGTGCTGTCTATAAGCCCAATAAAATAAATATGGACAACTTTCTCGAAATATATTCACAACAATTAAACAAACTGAAACGAACAATAGTCTTTGGCGATTACAACCTGGACTTACTCAATCCGGATTTAGCGACACGCAAGTATAAGAACACTTTAAGAGAAAACAACTACAAAATCCTGAATAAAATAAGTCCAAAACACTGTACCCGCGAAACGACATCAACCAAAACACTGTTAGACCATGTTTCTTGTAACTTAAGTGAAAATAATTTTCATTTTGTCACCATGGAATCTTCAATGTCTGACCACAAACAAATACTTTTAGAGATAAAGCAATACCAACCACCACCTATTATAAAACAGAAATACAATGCAGTAGACTACAATAAACTTTATCGATGCCTGGATGAATATCCTAAAAATTATGAAGACGTTGATTATAATAAACTGGCAGACAAATTACAATCATGTTTAAATAAATGTAGAATCACAAAATTTAAAGTTTTGAATCCTCCGCGGCAAGACTGGATTAAAAAAGAGCTATTAGATGAGATAAATAACAAGAACTTTCTATGGCAGGAATATAAAACAAATGCGGTCGACACGGGATTACAAGCAGAGTATGAACATATAAAAGCCAGAGTATCACACAACATAAGAAAAGCGAAAAGAGAGTATTACCTAAAGAGGTTCGAAGAAAATTCAAGTAAGCCACGAAAAATGTGGCAACTCATAAACGATTTGTCGAAAAATAAACTGCATGAAAAAACTGGACCGGACAAACTTGAATTGGCAACTGGTACCATTACGGACCAAAAAGAAATATGTGAAAGCTTTAACTCATATTTTTCGACTATTGGCTCAACCCTAGCAAATATGATTTCAAAAAAATCAAATGTAAGTCAAATTTTAGAAGACTGTAGACTTACTGATAGAACGGAATTGCATTTTCTGAAACCAGTAACTCCAAAGGAAGTTATTACCATAATTAAAAATTTGGACTGTAATACTGCATCTGGCATTGATGGTATTAGTACAAAATCAATTAAATGCGTAAATGACATTATTGCTATGGAACTAACAGTCTGCATTAACTATTATATGGCTCGAGGTATTTTTCCCGACGATTTAAAAATTGCAAAAGTTGTACCAATTCATAAATCCGGAAGTAAATTTGACCCGTGCAATTATCGCCCTATTTCGGTTCTCCCGGTGATTTCTAAAGTTTTTGAGAAGATTCTTTATAACCGATTAGAATCATTCCTTACTTCAAAAGGCTTCTTTTACCGTAAACAGTATGGATTTAGACCTCAATCAAATACTCTCGCTGCTACAATTGACCTCGTAACCAAAATTAAAAATAGAATAGATCAAAAACAAATTGTGTTAGGTATATTTATTGATCTTAAAAAAGCCTTTGACACCATCAGTCATGACAAATTATTACAAAAACTAGAACTCACCGGTGTTACAGGCAAAGCTCTGGAAATTTTTAAATCATATATGGAAAACCGTAAACAAATAGTTAAAATAGGTAATTATGAAAGCAATCCCCGTGTCCTGAATTTTGGCGTTCCCCAAGGATCAATATTGGGCCCCCTAATGTTCCTTATTTATATTAACAGTATTAGTGAATTGGGTCTCAAAGGCGATATCTCCCTTTATGCAGACGATACAAGTCTCTTTTACTTTGGACACTCAGTCGAAGCTATAATAGCCGACGCTCAAAATGATCTTAATTTGTTGAATGAGTGGTTTCAGTCGAATCTTTTAACTATTAATATTACAAAAACAAATTATGTAATGTATGTTGCAAAAAATAAAAAAATGAATGACAATTTCGAACTTAAAATAGACGGCCAACTACTTAAACGAAAACCTAAAGAAAAATATCTTGGACTTATCTTAGATAGTCACCTAACCTGGAAGCCACACTTGGAAAAAATTAAACTTAAACTAAGTACACTCACAGGGGCATTACGCAATATAACAAATTGTCTCCCTCGAAAAGTAAGATACCTTATATATAATTCTCTGGCTAAGCCTCATATCGACTATCTCATTGAAATCTGGGGTACTGCAGCGAAGACTAATATAGATCCAATTCAGCGAGTTCAGAATAGATTAATTAAAATTTTATTTAACTATAAATTTCGGACACCTACTGAAAAGATATACGAGGAAACAAAAATAATGAATATAAAACAAACATACATTTACTACACATGTATTCTAATTCGTAAAATATTAAATAAAGAAATCCATTCCAATATCAAATTTGTAACAAAGCAACAGACACGAAAGATTAACTTAAGACGTGCTAGTTACTTAGTGACCCGCCCTCCTAGAACTAACTATGGAAGAAGAAATTTGGAGTATGAGGGTGTTACAATTTATAATAAATTACCATCAGTAATAAAGAAAGAACAAAGTTATGCCCGGTTCAAAAAGCTACTAAAAACTCACACAATTAATACATACAAATGAGTGAATAAGCAAAAATAAAAATGTATATTAGCATAAATAAAATACACAAAATATATAAATTAACTATAGGCTTCTTAATTTTAAATATACATTCGTAATTACTTTACTGAAACAAAAATAAATAAAATCCAATCCCAAAAATATTTTTATGAACTGTATAAGTACCCAAAATGTATATTTATTATTATTATTAATTCATTTATTTCAGACATAGTCCATAATTATAAGTTTTATATCCATTAAAATTACAAAAATCCAATTCAATAAAACGAGAAATATAAAAGAGTAATAAACTAAAAATAAAATGGTCTTGTTACAATAAACCTACCAACTTACTATTATCATACTATGCCATCAATGCCACATCCAGTAAAAATCAAACTAACATCCATGTTGTGTTTTGTTTAAGTTACGATCGAGTTGTTTTCTGTTTACCCACATTGTTTCATTTTTTTTTTCTATTTTGTTTTGTTATTTTATATACGTACATCTGTGCGCTCTAATATTAATCTTAGTTTTTAATATTGTTTCTCAGTAAGTGAATTTGTTTTGCAATTCTTTATGAGAAATAAAGTTGTTCTAAACCGAAAACACTGACACGCGCTCCCGATCCACTAAGAGCGTGAGACGTCATTGGATGATTTTCCCACACAAAAATAAAAAAAATCCGGCCAAGTGCAAGTCGGACTCGCGCACGAAGGGTTCCGCACCATTATCTATAAAAACGGCAAAAAAAAGAACACTTTGTTGTATGGGAGCCCCCTTTTTTTTTTTTTTTTTTTTTTTCAGGATGGGAAATCATCAAATGACTTCTCCCGCTCTGGGCGGAGCGGGAGGGCGTGTCAGACTTTTACTGACTAAAACCCACCCGTGTTCCATCAGTTGCCCATGTGCCAGGGTCACGGTATCTCTTTCGAACAATCACGCAACCCCGGCAGGCATCGGTCCTAGTAGACCCCTACACTGCTGCTGACATCTCTTTGAGGCGCGCGTGGAACACTGCGCGCCGTCGACCCGAGCCTGGTCCTTACCGGGCGGCGAGCTACCCATTGCTCGCCACCCGCAAGCTCGCGCCTACGGTGGCCGGGAGTCCGCAATCGACTCCCGACGCCCGGGGCGTCTCCTCCTGCGGCGGCTAGGGGCGTGAGGGCGCAGAGACTGCCACTCCCTCACGCGCCCCGCCTCCTCCTTCGCGAGCATTACTGCTTCGCAGAAGGAGGTGACGGCTTCCCATTCCCTCTCGCTCCGTACCATGGCTCGCACCAGGGCCGGACGCGAGAGGTCGCCGCCGCCAATCGCCTCCACGAGGACACGGCGGTGCTCCGCCCAGGCAGGGCACACCTCCACCGTATGCTCCACCGTGTCCTCCAGACGATCCTCGCAATGGAAACACCCGGACGTATCCTCCCGCTTTATCCTGAACAGGAACCCACCGAAGCACCCATGCCCGGTGAGAACCTGCGTCAGGCGGAAGGTGAGGACGCCGTGGCGCCTCTCTATCCACTCCTCAAAGAGGGGACTTACCGCCGCAATAGTGGCGTGCCCAATGGGAGCCCCCTTAAATTTTTATTTTATTGTTTTTTGTTAATTGTTGTTATAGCGGCAACACAATAGGTATATCATCTGTGAAAATTTCAACTAAGTATCACGGTTCATGAGATACAGCGTGGTGACAGACGGATGGACGGACAGACAGCAGAGTTTTAGTAATAGGGTCCCGTTATACCCTTTGGGTGTTAATGTGCTATTAGTTGCATTAATTGGTTGCTTGTTTTTTTTTGCGGGTCTACTATACTACTGGACTAGGATCAGTAGGCGCCATCGGGCTCCATATTCCTATCAATTTAATTAAAGTTGGTTAGATGACATCATCGGTACAGGCCTGTTATTAAATTGTTAAGATTTTGTCTTTGACTCTTTGCGTGCGTGAGTTTGTGATCTCGTAACTTATAGGCCTTATATCACTAATTTGTAGACTTACTTTCAATTACTGAATGGCATTACTAAGTGATTGGTCTGCACGCAACTCAGATTATGTTTGAGACACATAAAGATCAACATAGTAGTAGTTAGTGTCGCTATCTGTTTTTGTAACGCATTAATTAAAAAGCAGGCTGGTTGATTAATGAGCTACAAGTACGTGAATAACAACGATGCGGCGATTAACGTGCCCGCCAACTGGGCAAAAGTATTTCAAGAAAGTGGCATCACATCGAAAAGAAGAAGAAAAATTAGTGTAACCTCTTGCACTTGTGTACAGCAGGATATCTACTGATCTAACTTTCATGAGTATTCTAAAAAATCTGTAGAGAATAAAATTCTTCAGAAGACAAGCAGCTTTTAACACTACAAATATATCAAGCATTAAACCAAGAGCTCATGTTTTTAGAATATTCCTAAAACCTTTCATTATATGCTTCCAGGTTAATTTAACTAGGAAAACTGACTGAAAATTTACTTATTACTGAAAAGAAATTTCGTTTTGAAGTTCACTCCGAGGTCTGTATCCCACAGAGGGTGCCCTTGGCGACTAATCGCTTTAGATTTAAAATTTTAAGTCCTGGATTAAGGTCTTCATTTATTAACACGTTAACTACCATGTCGGACTATGTGTCCGAGACATTTTGATTTTTGTTCCATTCAGGCCTTGTCGGACTATATGACCGACAACACATACCAAATCTGAACGTGTCGTTGCTGCCTGGCGGCCATGTTTATTACTTTATCAGCTATATTAATGTATTAAATGTAAATAAATATGATGTATATGTATTTGAACCTAAACGACGCAAAAGAAGTATGTAAGTATCGTAGTAGGTGGTTCCGTAGTTTCTGCCTACCCCCATGGCAAAAAGGCGTGATTTTGTGTCTGTATATTTGTATTTATGGAATAATTAATCTATTTATAGTGAAATAACACGAATTTAAAAAAAAATTACTTTTTCTGATTTTAACCATGGCAGTTATGGTGTTAGGGTAGCCACAGTCCGGTTAAGCAGCCGACAACCACATAGGTTGACCTGCGACTTGTTATTCCCAGAAGATTTTTTTATTAAGACACACTACTTTTTAAAGCAGCCACATTCCAAGCTAAATTAGGACTCCCAATTTAGATCAATATGAATACAATACGTGAAATACACACCAAATTGAGAATTAGGTATGTATTTCACGTACTATATTGTTCTACTCAAAATCGTGCCAATGTATGCTCAATAAGTATCATTTTCCGGCGCCGATGTATGTGCGTCTGTCTCAAAGAATGCTTTTCGGCCTTGGGACATACGAGAGGATGGCTGAATCAACGTATAATGTCAAATAGTATTGCAGTATAAACATTTTGTCACCTAGTAAACTATTGGCTTGGCTCTTGCATCACTGTATTGTGTTTCTATGTTATGTAGGGTGACTGTGCTTCTTTAGCTTATTCGTACAGTCTCTACTTACGTACTACGGATTTGCGATTATCCGGACTACCAACAGCGAGCATGCACGGACATGTCGTAACTTGCATTACCCGCCCGAACTTCGCGCATTGTCTGCCCCATTTTTTTTGTTATTGTTATAGTTGTTATTGTTACCAATTGTTATTGCACTCCGCTGTATGGTGTCTCTGCCTCATGAGTTTATCCGGAGATCGATGGGGACTATCCAATTGCCCGTATATCCCCGAAGGCCCGAACAACAAATAGTCAGGTTAATCGAGTCTCCTGTCTGAGGTTTGAATAAAGCGACGTGTGAATAGAGAAAGCCAATAAAAAATGAGAAATATCCCAAGTTAAAGCAACGAAAGAGTTACTTGTCTGCTGTTTTACTTAAAGGGACAGCGGATTAATTACGTAACACACTATAAATAGGAATGGCTTTCATCTTACCAGTTAAACAACATTCATTGCGTTATTTTCAAACGTATGTAGAAAACTTTTTCGAATATTTGAAGCCGTGGATTAGCTATAAACTTCAAAATGATTTAAATTCTGATTGATCGTGTGTTAGGAAATTATAGTGCTGATTATAGAAAGATCTAGAAAGTAACCTAAGAAGGACCTAAGACCTGTCATCACTACATAGTATAAAACAAAGTCGCTTTCCTCTGTCTGTCCGTATGTATGCTTAGATTTTTAAAACTACGCAACGGATTTTGATGCGGTTTTTTTAATAGATAAAGTGATTCAAGAGGAAGGTTTATAGGCGAGCGAAGCCGCTGGCAAAAGCTAGTCGTGAATAAATCTGCACCTAAGTATTTCTGATCAGTATATACACAAACAATTATTATGTAAATAGTTTTATAAAATGCATAGATGTAGGCAGAACAAGTTAGATGGTCATACAAGAGGCCACAGTAAGTTGATAGGTAATTGTAATTTATAAATTGTAATTTCAATGCTAATCAAATTACTATGGAAAACTTGTAGTAACTATCATTACAATTGCCAACAGGTTTTATTAGCAATAAGAAATTGATATGTTGCACTATGTAGGTTAAAAGCGTTTAATTATTTTCCGTTTCGTGAATTACAAAAGGCTGGTTTTGAATGAAATTTATGTTCGCAATAGTTTCAACATTATCTAATTTGTTTCACCGTTCCAGTGGTAGGTACGGTCACCAAAACAGACAAGTTATTAGGGTCATCGCATGTAATCGAAACAAGCATGTAAGCAAGCGATGGTGTTTCCGAATAAAATAAAATAAAATTAATACAACACAAACAGTTCATTTATCAAATTAAATTTCATTCGAAAAAATATTTTGGTTTCTTATTAAATTACGACGACCCTGGTTAGTTATCTCTTTTGGTGACTGTACATGCTGGCCTGGCCTTTTTGGTAGAACTGCGCCTCAGACACGACCCGAGTGGGAGTTGCACGTGTAGGTTAATAATTTGTTAATCCTAAACACAAAATCGCCCCAATTTGGGCATAGTGATAAAATCTAGGCTGTTTCTATGGATATGTAGAAATATCCACCTGCCTTGCCGACATAATAGGATAGGTATATCTAATTAATAGTTTTGTATTAGGATAACGAAATAAATTAAAATATATGAAGCGTTTTGTTTTTTCGTATTAGCAATAAATTTATCTGACATTAATTGAGTTCATTAGCTTCTTCACTTGGGACTGGAAATACTATGGTTTCGACACCGATTAACTTTTCATGGTTCATTTCAGTGTTCGGATGAATTTTATTTGAAACATATAAACACACAGGTATAACCACGGATCAAATACAAAGATGAGTCGGCCTAAACAACTATGCACTGTGATTTTCAACTAGGTCCTGACGTCATCAAGTAGGCGTAGATAAATAACTTTAAAAGCAAAATTGACGGTACGAGCACCTAGTTTTGCTATTAACCGGTAGATGGAAAATAAAGAAGTGGGCGGGATCTAACACCCCTCACCCCGCAAATTATCACGCGTTGTTTCTTAGGAAAATCTAATTACAACATCTCCGCTTTGTATTTGCTCCGTGGGTATACACTCTAGAATGATTTACAAGCCTTCTCTTAAAGCTACACCGTACAGCCGTACATAGTCACATACCCACAAATATTTTTTTTTATTTCAAGGAGCATATATATATTTTTTTTGCAAAATAATATCCCATGTTCACAAAACTGATGGTCTCTTTTGTTCCAGTCATGCGGCCAATGCCGTTCGACGGCGGAGCGCGCGTCGGCCGCCGCGCGGGAGTGCACGCGGCTTACGGACGCCTTGCGAGACGCGCGCGACCAACTCGAGCTCATGGAGTTCAGGCTTTTAGAGTTGGAAGACGCACATCCCGATAAGGTACACAAAAAAAATCATTTTTAATAATTATATTTTTTTTTTGTCACAGTGATTCCCGTCTTTAGAACCGTAAAGTGAGGTGATTTTCATTTGTTTTCCGTTGTGACGTACGTTTTCGCGCGTGATTCGAATGTTTTATGTACTGTTTAGTGTGTGTTTGGACGTCATGTGAAGTTGAAGGCTCTGTTAGTTTTCAATGGAGTTTGGAAGCGAAGTGATGAATGGCGCACACGCCGATCAGGTAGTTTTTTATTTTATTTTTCCTGCTGCAATTCCATGTTAATATTTATCTGCAATATTGTTATTTTTCAAGGTTTCGCAATATCTTATCTGCAGTCATTTGAAAAATACGATAATCATGTTATCTTTTATCTTTATTTCAGAGATATATAGCTAGATACGTTTAATGCCTTTGGTTTTGCGAATTTTTGCAAGACTTGTATTACAAAATCTCATTGACAGTTTAAAAAAATGTATGAAAACCAAGAGAAAATTGTGTAGACAAGGTATTTCCTCTGATTCACTCATTAACGAGATTCGGAAATGTAATCTTAAACATTTAGGTACCTTTTGATTGTTGTTGAAGAAAACCCTTCTAAAGTAGTACCTGAGTGTAAAACAATTAACCGTTATTATCCTACACCATTATCCATATAACAGCACGTACTAAAATACTTTCTCATGTAGATAACATTGATTACAGATAACCTTGACCTTAGGCTACACTCATTCTCCATACAAGCAAGAGGTCAACTAGAAGTGGTTGTTATGTTAAGGGCAGGTCACACCGCGATCTTAGCTAACTTAGCTTAGCTCACTTAAGGTAGTTTACCGACCAAGAGCTGGCACAATATTGCCTACGTGAAATATCAACAGCAATTTGAGGTATTGGTGCAAAACTTAAATCTACTAGTTCTTGAAAACCGAAATAACTGATCCTCATTAATTAAGTAGAAATTAAGTAAGTAGAAATGGCTTCCATTTTGACAGTTCAACAAAATGCATTGTGTTATTTACGTTGAACAAACAAATGTTTCGCATAAATAAAAAGAAATGGATTATCAATATCCTTCAAAATGATTCAGGTTCTGATCGATAATGTTTTCATAGTTAGGGTTTTGATCGTGTGTTTTAACACGTTGAGGGAGAGACGCTAAAATAACTTTTGACGATTAAGCTGCATGTAAAGTAGGTAGTTAAGTTATCTCGGTTATTTTTAGTGTGAACATGAATGAAAATACTAATATATAAGTTAATTTTGCCAAGCTGGCAATGCGCCTTCATGCCAATTGCAGATTAAAAGCTAAGCTAAGTTAGAGTAGCTTAGCTCGCATTGGTGATGATATTTTTCATACTTGTGTGCAAACCGTAAACTAAGAACACAAGAATGAAAAATTACCTCAGCAATACGATCTAAGTTAAACTAACTTAGCAGTAACTTAGCTTAGCTCTTGGTCTGTAACCGGCTTTTTGTTCTTTTAAATATAACTTAAGGTGTAAGCAGAAACACCATTGATCATTATTAACGGTTTTGTTACTTATTTCTATGGTGGCCGGATACACCTCTGTTTATGGGACACTTGCCGGTTGATTACCTCATTCAGTTAGTCACAGTATTATATCAGTGGTAGATAAATAAAACATGTACCTACTTATGTATTTACTTAAGTATACAAGTATGTATGTATGAATGGAATGGACAGTAATGCCACGGTAATGCGCAGTGCTTTAGTACGGAGGTCGATTTAGTGTCAAGAATCAAGATGTAAACCGATTAATGCATTTTGATATTTGTAAAGTCTCTTTATCTTGGAATAAAATCGGTAATCCAAGAATGAGATTTATCGATCAATTATTAGAACTGCTATCGGCAGCTAGGCCTATAATTTCTCACGTAACGCATAATTTAATAGAAAATGATGATCTTAATTGATCAGAGCACGTACTTTTAGAAGAAACAAAAATGCTATTTGAGAGTTTTTAGCGCCATAAAAATATTTTATGCAGCAGTCACATTGTCTATCATAAATTTATGATTCACGGAAAACATGACCAATCTTCACAGGATGAGTTCACAAACTCTCTGTGTGAGTTAGTAAAGGTTCTACTATAGTGAGCTTCACGCGCATACTTCGTAGATACGGCAAGTTAAAATCATATATCGCGTGAATCCCCGTTACCCTCTGCAACTTGATACGGTCCGCAAAACTAATTTAATATCCCATCAATAAAGCTAGTAAGTAAGTCACAATAAACATGTCTCGTTGGCTTCGTTAGCTCAATTATAACTGCTGCAATTATGAAGTAATTTTACGCTTTGGGTAATTTAACCGCTGGTTACTCTCGCAATGTTTGAAGATCGCCAACCATAGCTAGTTATCTGAGACATGGAGCTACCGCGGAACTAATTTGTTGGCATGAAGCAATACAATTTTTAATATATAAGAAAAAAAAAATGAAAATGTGAAAAAGTGTTTATTCACAATGTTAGGTTGTTTTTATAAAATATACTACTTCTGCCAAACTGCAAGGCAGTTTGTTGGCAGATGTAGCTCCTTTTTTCAAATTTTTGTAATAATACTATATTAACACCTTTTCA
Organism: Aporophyla lueneburgensis; assembly: GCA_932294355.1. Lineage (NCBI taxonomy): Eukaryota > Metazoa > Arthropoda > Insecta > Lepidoptera > Noctuidae > Aporophyla > Aporophyla lueneburgensis. The sequence continues at coordinate 25,967,430 of OW028750.1, read as the reverse complement.
TTTAAACATATAAAACATAAACATTAAACAACAATAAACAGAGACATAAAAATTCGTAAATTTTTCAACTATTATTTACAGTGAGGCTGAAGACACTGCGCTTCTCCTATTGGTGGGTCGAATCTACTAATGATGGTTCAATGTTTGCTGATAGAAATTTCGAGCTCCAATAAATTTAGTTTATAGATAATTGGCAGTCTTAGGCCTAACACATAAACGATGCATAATGGTGAATACGTTTAAAAAGCTGGTCCAAACAAAAGGTCAGTGAAGGAGGAAGTGAAACTCGTCCCATAACTCCATGTTAGTTTATTATTACGTTTCCACGAACGACGAACGACCGCCTATTATAGTAGCAACATTCTACAACATACTTAATCTGTATCAGAAAGAAAAAAAAAATCGTTTTACATAGGTGTATTTGTCAACGCCTACTGCAAGTCTCTTGTTAAGCCTCTGGCCGCCTAAACAGAACCACTACGGTCCAACTAATGAGAGAGTACGGTCAGATTTTTGGCGTATATATTTTTAATCTCGTGTTATATATAGCGTGTGTGATGTAAAGTGATTGTTCTGTTTCGACAAACTTGTAACGTAATACAGTGTAACCTTCTTTCAGTCAGTAATAAACTGTATACTTTCGTGAAACTTACAAGGATTGTTATGTTCAGCGGCCTGAAAATTGTGCGGTGGTTTTTGACTGTTTTGAAATTGGTTTCATTTCTATAGCATCTCATTTAAGTATCATTTCTCTATTTCAGGGTGCTAGGGACAACCTAACCGACTCGGATTCGGGCTGCGTGTCCCCAGGCTCCCGTATCAAGGACTCCGCGTCGCCCGAACTCAAACGAATGGATTCCGGATATAAATCCCCCCACGCCCCGAGCAGCCCCTGCACCCCCCGACGGCACCTGGGCACGCCACACGATGACTTTAAAGAAGACTTCGCCAGAGCCCAAGTGTTAGCCGACATTTTAGATAAAAACTCCGAAACCACCAGTGATTCCCTTAAAAGTAATCCAGTCAAAGAACATTTGGAACAGATGATACTAAATGCGGCGTCGGCGGAGGACAGGGCCTGCTTGGAACAAGTTCTTATGCTGCTATACAACCTTCAAGCGTTGAGCAGTTCTGTCAGTGAAGATGAATGCTTTCAGGTTAGTTAGAAACTTTTTACTCCTTGACAAACCCGTGAAATATTAAAAAACAAATGTCAGTTGTCTTCAAAACAAAACCAACAAAAACGTATACATAATTTTATGATCTTTTTTTCCAAATTTACGTATATTTTCAGGCAAAACCAAGAAAAATATGCGACCTGAGGTTCAAACAAGATACTGACAAATCTCAGAAAGCTATCGCGACTGTTACACCGTATCAACAGAAAGGGTATAAATGCGAGTCCTTGGAGAGTCTTTGCAGTGAAGAACGGAAACCCAGCAATATTCTGCAAGAGAGTGGCATCTTTGAAGGTGTCGAGACAGAGTCAAAGTGTACCCAAACAGACGTCAACGAAAGCTTTGAATGTAGTGGTGAACTGAACACCGAAATACAACGACTGAATAGTATAAGAGAGAAATTAGAGAGACAAGGAGTTAGGAATAGGACATTAAGTACTAAAGAAGATGGCGACGGCCTAGAGTGCAGGTGTGTTAAGTTGGGCAAGAAGCACAAGCAGTATTACGAGAGGAGGCTTAAGTTTTTGGAGGGAAAGATCTCGATATACGAAGCGGCACAAGACGTTAAAGAGGCTAAGCTAGCACAGAGATTGCAGAAAGAGTTTCTTCTTGAAAACAGAATACAGGTATTCAAACATTTCAAGTAAATTCTAACGTTAAAGCTACATTTTCTTATAGAACTGGTATGTAATATTTTGATGTTATTTTACAGGAACTCGAATCGCAACTATCCGAACTACAAGATAAATACGAGAGACTAGAGGAGGATTGCTGTGAACTAGAAGAAATCGAAAATGATACACGTTTACATTGGCAGCAGTAAGTAGCGTGATCACATTAACGTAAATTACCATAACATTGTTCACCTAGCTTTATTACTATGACTTATTGAATGAAATGCAGTTAACCTCAAGGTCAAGTGCATTATTAAAATAACTCTTTTATCGTTAAAATCATGAATGGCTGACGTTTGTTATTTAGAATTTTGCTCCCCAGCTTCCCATTTTTACATATTATTCAGTTTTATTAACACCTAAGATATCTTTGGTGTCCTGCTGTTTGGTGTATCATATCTCTCAGCTATACACAAATCCGTCTATCAGATGAACTTGATGAACGAACCAATAATGCATGTATATATTTTAATTTCTAGGCTTGAGATGGACTATGAGCTCTGTTCTGCTCAACTAAGAGACATGACGGAGCAACGAGAATGTTCGCGGTCCCAGGCCGAACATTTGATGACGGAACTGACCAATAAGGAGTGCGCATTGAAGTCTAGGGAGGTAAGTTCTTCTTTTTTGAGACACTTTTTCCTTGCAAACTCACGGAGCATTAATTGTTGATTTATCATCATCCTCCTTTATCCCTATATATTTGGGCTCAATGCAGTATATCTGCTTCCATACATCTCTTCCATTCATTACCCGACAAGTCCCTTTCCTGGAGCCATAAATCACAAGCCAACATTTTATTACAATTGATGAATGAAACCAGCATTTCAATATCGCAACACACTTTAAATCACAATGGTTTGGAAGGAAATCTATAATCCATGTTTGAAAAACTTGTCTGCGGGACAATATAAACAATGTATTCAATATTGTTGGATTTTGAATGCGTTGCGTAATTAATCCACTTGTCTCTTTTAAATTAAGTCTCTTATATGTAAATCTGCGTACATAAAAATAATGACGACCAACATCTGAACTTTTGAAATTATATTTACTGATCGGCTACTTGAACCTGTTTTGGTGAATTGGATAAGAAGTCATATATTCCAAAAATCTAAAACTAGAATGAAAAACAATCATGATCATGGTAATGGTGATGAAGATGGTGACAATAATTCTTATGAAGACGATGATTAAGATGATGATGACGATGAAGTTAGAAAGTTACTTATCGTCCGTTAATTCTTTAATCCGTGTTTGGTTTCCAGAAAGAGTTACGTACGAGATTGGAGAAGCTCGAGAAAGCGGTCCCGGCACTTATAGCATGGAACGTGGTGCAAGTTGTGGGCGCTGACTTGTCCTTCGGTGGAAAGGTACGATACTTCCTTAATAAAATCTTTGCTGTGTCGGATTGCCGTCCCATCGATCTTTAGGAAGGGAGAGAGTTTGGTAGGATTGGTTTTTGAGGGGTAGAGGGAGTTTATTGTCTTTTGCGTACCTGGTAATTCTCATTTAAGATTCGCCACCGTAACCCAAGTTCGGTCGGAAGGGTTTAATTACAAAAATATCATCCTTCTTATAAACCATTATGTGGTCGACAGCAAGCGCTTATGAACCGTATGGGCGGCTACAGCGAGAACACGCGCGCGGCCGTCCGGCAGATACGCCAGGAGAGCAGCGAGTGCAGCAAGAAGTGCGGCGCGCTCGTCGCCTGGTGCCACATGCAGACCGGCACCACGCCCCATGAGCAGGAGCTGCAGAAGCAGATCATTAAGTAAGTACCATGTGACAGGCTAAACCTAAATTAGCTGGCGAAGCTACTCAAATTGATGAGTGGGTATCGTTATCTAATTACGATATTTTAAAAAAAAAACAATTTGTTGTCAACGAGTTTAACTTTAGTGTAGTTACTTTAAGAGTTTTTTAATGTGAATCATTTATTAGATTGCCGTCATGACTAGCGACATGACGCTCTCTTACGCCGTCATGTCGCGTCTACGCCACCGCTCTTGACGGGTATGGTATACAGTATGGGCTGCTTACTATTTCTATCCAACTACAGTTGTGGTACGACGTTGCCTTATTACTGACTCCCGTTTTTTATTCATTAGAATTTTGAATATTCACTGAAATGTTTCACATCTGCCTGAGGTCTCATAACGGCAATTATTTTTGTTTTATCGTCATTATCTAATATATAGAGAACCCACCACAGCTAAGGAGTTCGGTAGAGAATTTTATGTTGTATGTTCTAACACCCAACGTTGGTCCTTAATGTTTCTCGCTATTTTCAATTATTATTTATTGTGGTTGTAGCCACAGAGCACGTAATAGCCGTGCCGGTAGCATCTAGAGCAGCAAAAATGCGATCAACTTCTGTCCAAACCGCCATTCCAAGCCATCAGTTTCCATATATCATTTCTGTCATAGTGCAAGTAAATACCTAGTGACACGCTTTGTTTGTATGGAAAGTATTGACAATGCGGCGTCTCTACCGCCGAGGTGTCTCCGTGCTCTGTGGTTTTAGCAATATTGACATCTATGGCAATATTTCACAGTTATTTTGTATCAGACTGTGTGTCTGACAGTACTTATAGCTCGATTATGGTTTGTCTTGTGTATGAGGCTCGTGTTTGATACTGACATACAAACCGTCTTATTACAACACTTCTTGTTCTAAATTTAGTTCAAGCTTATATCCCTGAGCCAGATTTTGCATTTCCTACATTATTGACGTGAAACTTCTAATGCGACTTCCAACAAGGTTGCGTTAAACGTTTAACGGTACCATGGAGGGGGTATGAAAGCACTGTTGCGTTCAATTGTGAATTGTAAGCAATGTAAATAAAGATTGTCTTAAAGAAAAAATATGATTTCACTAAAAATCAATTTCTACCCCTTCCTATTTTCATTTCCACATTACGAAGTTTCACTTCTTCCGTGCGGAGGGACTCCACGCACTATTTTATTTTCATAACATGATAACTTAGCACCAAACTAATTAGTCAGTTTTGAAAACAATAACTGCATTTCTATACATATTGGGTTCTTAATAAAAAAATAGCTAAGTGGTTTAAACCTGATTGAAATAAATCCTTGTTTTATTATAAAGGTGTCAGTGATCAATAGTGCATTATCGGCAACTGAAAATTATCACACATCAAGTTTATTTTCATTTATTCTCAGGTTAATAGCCGAGAAAAGGGATGTAGAAGATCAAACAGCAGATATAAAGAGGAAGCTTGAAGCAAAAGTGCGAGATCTAGAAGAACAATTGGAAACCGCTAAGAGACAGATAGCAGCCACTATCTGCGGTGGAGAAGTGAAGAAAGAAAAGATTGAAGAAAAGTTAGCAAGCTTAGAGTCTAAGCTCCAAAAAGATAAAGAAAATGCAAAGGTTCGTTAAGTCTACTTTATATTTTGTACAAGGATAACGTTTGTATGTACGCAAAGTGGTCACAAACTGGAATTATGAATTCAGCACATGATTCTGAACCCTTCACGTTGCAATTGCGCGCTCGTTATTAAAAAAATTGCGGACTGTGGTTCGAATTTTGATTGCGAAGGTCTGCTTTTCAATGAAACAGCAGATTTTTTTATGTGCTGATCTCATGGTGACAATTTGTGTGTCATTGTCTCTGCCACCCTGTATATTCAAAGTCGAATATACCGCAGCATTGTACTCGCAAGATCATTCATTGTAGTTGCGAATATTACCGGCGTCAGTCAGTCCCTAGCCACGGTTAGCCTTTGGAAACTACACTGAACTTCTTAAACCACACATACAAATATAATATTATTAGAAATGGTCAGCTTGTCTGTTTGAATAATTTCATCAGCTATGCTTGATAAGTTTTACTGACGTAATAGAGTAATAGAAATTACAACAACCTGAATACCAATTCATACTGACGCCTGATAATGTAGACTCGTAGAATCACACATATTTGCGCGAAGTAGAGCGTTGTAACAATGTAACACATTAAATCCATAACCATGACGGTTCTTTTGATGAAATCTTGATTGACTTTTGCTTTCCATAACCGATCAGATCTGCTGCGCTTTCTTAGCGCTTGTGGGGCAGAATAGAGTGTTCGATGGATTTTGTTTATTGCATTACAGCAAGAAAATAAACAAATCGTTCGATTTTCTTCTCTAAACGATGTATTCTCTATTTTTACTAAGGCAAGCAAGTATTCGATTTTCCACCGTGTATCTCACACTTCGTTGGTTTTTGTAGCTACGCCCATTGACTTTGTTGTTGACCCAAAATAATGGTCGCGGGTACAAAAACAAATGCAAGAAATGTATGTCAGTACAATACGTATCCTACTTCTGACTCTAAACTCAATAAAATCCATAAGTACCAAATTCTCGCATCGTAACATCACCGCCGTCGTATCTAAATTGCCAGAATTAACCGAAAAGTAGCGTCAGAATTCCTCAAAACATAATATCAATAAACTAGTTGCTTGTCCTACAGCATCCAGCAGACCCGACAATGGGAATGAAGATCCGAGCGTTACTGATTAGCGAACAAGACCTGAAGAACAGAGTAGCAGAGTTAGAGAGAAGAGAGGCAGCTTACCTGGAGATGTTAACGCAGGCAGATGACATGTGGGCCGAGATGGAGGGTGGCTACAAGAGGAGGATCGAAGACTCGCAGAACACGGAATCATCGCTTAAGGGAAAGGTGAGAATGATATGTTTGAGATTTTAACCGTACAAAGATTAGGGATTAAGTATAGCAGACTGTTTTATATAAAAAATATTGATGCCAAATGCCTCTGAAAATTGAATGATAATCGAAAGCCAAGTAAGTCGATAAGTAGGATTCAAAAACTATAAGAAATGAAAGAAACGATTTCAGATCGTGGGAAAATTTATTATGACTCTACCACGTAATTTCTTTTTGTAATTACAGGTCAAGAAACTAGAAACCGAGCGTGAACAATATAAAAGATGCTTCGAACCACTAAAGAAGAAATTAAGAGAAGTAGAAGAGTCCGAATCGGGGATGCGCATAGCGTTAGAGAAAGCTGAGCGAGACACCAAAATTCTCATGGACCAAAACAAAAATCTGCATAACGAGCTACAAAAGGCAGATGTCGAAGCGAGGAAGTCTGAAGCCGCGTTTAAGGTGCTCGATGCCAAGTTCAAGGTATTGTGCAGATTCTACTAGTTGCTTGGGTAATACTCTCTTACCCAAGAAACTATTAAGTAGTACCTAGCTGTTCTTATTTCCTGCCGAATAATTTTGAAATGACTTCTGCTTTTTTCACCAAAAGCAATTAGTCAAAAAACCTTCAAAATATAATAGTCAGTTTATCTGAATTTCTTGTTGATATTTTTTTATTTGGATTACAGAAAGAGGTAGAACAACTGCGTAAATTAAACAAACACTTGGACACTGAGCTGAAGGCCTCGAAGGAAGCAGTGAAGAAGACAGAGATCAGTTTCTTGGGAGACCTGGACACGATCAGGAAAGAACTTTCTCGGGCTAGCAAGAGTAACCAAGACTTAGAAGTAACAAATAGCGAATTGAAGGAGGAGGTATGTACGATAGATTAAGAAGAACGTGACAACCTTTTTACTAGGCATTACATTGGTGAAAAGATTAATAAATGATCTAATAAGGAGATGGTACCTTCACATTATTAATTGGAGAGGGATTATATCTTCTTCTTTTATTCAGACGTAGAACTCCTTATTTATGTTGATTTATTTATTTAGATAATAGATGATGGCTCAGTAGTTGAACGAATAGTTGCTTTGGGTACGCACTTAATAACGCTTTCAATGTTTACTGCTTTTTAAACTAACTCTTTATGCATGTCTGCTTGAAACTTATCTTGATCGTTCCGATCGCTCGGCACACAACAGTGCATGCTCCGTACCGCGTTGTGACGTGTAAATATGCATGGAAGCCTTCGAGGAAATTCTAAGAAGAAATGTGTTCTCAGGTGGAATCTCTGGAAAAGCAGCTTGCTTTGACGCAGAAAGCTTTAACGCAATGTAAAAGGAAGTGTGACGAGAAGATAAAGACTTTAAGTCACGAGTTGTCCATCAAAACTGAAGAGCTAGAAGAATTGAGAAGCGAAACAATGAGACAATCATTCCACGCCTCTCGCGTAGAATTAAAGCCGGATAGAACTGAATATATAGACGAAGGCTATTCTGTATACACGGCGGTACCAAAGAAGACAGAATACGGGAGAATGCATCATAGTATGAGTTACATAACGTCGGAGTCTCGTTGCTCGTGTCCGTCGATGCGCAGTCAGCTGGTCGGACAGCTGATCGAGGACTTGTTCGAGAGGGTGCACAACACGGTGGACGACGACCTCACCAGGATGTGCAACGATATCAATTTGATTAATAATAGAGAAGTGGCTGCTGAAACCAAAGCGAAAATTACAAATTACCTCTTAATGGCTATCTCTAAGGAGCTCGTTAGGTCTATAGGGGACGCCGATGCTAAGACTGATACAGAGGTCAGTATGGTAGTGGTTTGTTTTCATTTCTATTATTTAATATCATTTCCATGTGACTAAAGTTATAACTGCAACTGCATTAGATTATATGATAAATGTTTTGATTTTACTAATCAAGAATTTTGACAATCTAATGGTTTTGGTTGATATAATTTAATGATGTGGTAACCTGGGTTATTATTTGATTTCTTCTTTTATTTAGTCTTCTCCTAGTTAATTTAAACGAGTTTATTTTTTTATATTATTAAAAATAAGTCAGGTTAATTAAGTCTCGAAATGAGTTTCCAGATCGTTTTCAATTTCATACTAATAATACAAAAAAAAATAGTGTTCTATATTTTCGAAGCGATTTTTTTTAAATCATTATCGTCACATTATCATTATGCGAAGCTGTATACACAATATTTGCTCACCAACTGTGCTGCGCGTATCACGATGGAAAAGCTTGTAATAAAAATCATATTCTATTATTTGTTACAAAATCTAAATACAATTTAAAAAAAAAACAATGTTGAATGATGGTAGCTGCAAAAGTTAAAACTGTGGTGCGGCTACCGACGCGACGCCCGACTCATTTTGAGAGGAAAGTTGTTCCAAACGATTTTACATTATAAAGTAATGCAAACGTTGGAGAAGGTACTGCTCTGGTTGAAACGGTACTCGTGGTTATTGCCCTGGTCGAAACGCAACTCGTATTCAACTACTAACCGCTTCCACGCACGTGAAGCGATCACTATGGGCTGCGGAGTGGATGCGTCTCGTGATGTCCGAGATTGAAAATGCATCCAGTTGCGGCGATTGCGAAAGCCCTGAGCACAGTTGGTTGCTCAAATATAGTGGAAAATCAGCTTTATAGAAATGTATGACTGGGGTGTCCTTTCAACGCTATCGGTGACGTCTGATGTCAGCGTAAACTTCACGGAGTATTTTGCGGCCGATGGCGTTTTAGGAGATTTCACTCGATGTCGTTGATCCACCTGCGAGCTTCAAAACGTCGCGGTGAGTCTTGCCTGATATACAAGCGAGCCAAACAAATAGTGTTGTTCGCACTAGTTTGTGTAGCCTGGGCCGTGTTACGGTATACACCAGCAAGCTCTACTGGCGAGCCCACACGACTGACTTAGGCGGTTCACCCACTGAAGGTGCGTCCCGCCGCGATGCGCGGAGCGACGCATAACGCACGGGGCGCCTTCCCGCGCATTTCCGCGTCAGCAGTGTGTTGTGCTAGGCGTGATTTCTATATAAATTGAGATACTTGCATACAATGGTAATATCTGCCATCCCGCACTACGCGACGGGGCGCGGTGCAGTGGGTGGAGCGCCTTAGCTCGCTGGTGGACCAACGGTTTTCCCATGAGGGTATTATTGATCGGTGTCGATCGCTAGGAGTGGCAGCGCGCGGCGTCGTCGATGTCGTACGGCGCGGGCGCGGTGTGCGCGGCGGGCGCGGGCGGCAACGCGGGCGTGGTGGCGGGCGCGGCGCGCCTGGCCTCCGTCAGCTGCGCCTGCGCCGCCGCGCGCCTGGCCGCCACGCGCCCCGACCTCGCCGCCGCCGTCAAACTGTGTCAGGAGGTAACCGTGCCTGCACTACACATGTCTGGAGCAAAACTATCTGTATTTAACGAAAATGTAAACAAATGAATCAGTAAACTTCTCTATACATATATTTAGTTCTTCCACTCATAATTTAATTGCTTTTTGATTAAACTAAAATTCAATTTTTAAGCACCTTTAAAATCTGTTATTTTTCATATGAAAATAGACGTTACTCTTATAACCTCAATTTGGTCGATGGTTTGATGATTCAATTACAATATTTATATATTTCTTCTTTTTTTTGTAAACACGAGGTGACATTTTAAGTGTTTGCAAAAAAAAAAATACCTGAAAAGGCCTTGCTTACACTTTTATCGGATAGTTTTGAAATAGTTATATCAATTACTACACATCAGATTTCTAACCGAAAGGCGCAGCATGGGTAGGTTGGCCCACTAGGAATACCACTGCAATGACTTGGTGAAGTCCGCGGAAATCCGCTAGATGTGGGAAGCACCGGCATGCATGACCAGTGCTTGATCTACCGGTGCTTGGGGAAGCCAATGTCCAGCAATGTTATTTCAGCCTGAATCGAAATATTTCAACCGAAATCTTGATGTCTGCACCATCTGGATAGACAGCTGTGCTGCTGGGGAGTTTGATGCGCCCCTTCTTCTCAACTAAAGCACTAGAAAGTGGTGAAGGGCCGTCTGGGGGATTTTGGGGGACTGTCTTATATAATTTTGACGTTCGAAAAGTGCTTATCTCAGCCTAATTTGAATTTCAGACTTTTGATTTTTATTTAGTTATACGATATTCTGGATCCCGATCTAGCTCCAGCGTAAGCTTTTGATTGAAAAAATATGAAATCTATTCTTAAAAATACTATAAAGAACAATTTGAATTGCAGGAAGTTCTGGATCATGGCGATGTAAAAATCATGGAGGAGCAATTAGCGAATGCAATCGAAAGTATTGTTGTAAGTATTAATATCTCGGTAATTTCTTCTTACCTTGCTTTAAAATATTCAGATGTGGCTAACAAATAATAGCCGCACGCGTCGATCGATTAGGTTAAACCACGCTTGCCGCGGTTGGTGGCGGATGGGATGACCATCTTTACATACCAAGCCTATCCTCATTGTGCCTCTTAAAGCACGTTAAGCCGTTGGTACCGACTGTCATTTTTGGATCTTTGACCGTCATTACGGGCCGACTGAAACCAGAGAATCTGACGACCAGTCTTATCAAGGCTTTTTTTTAAAATTTATTTTCAAATTTTTGTACATTATGTAACAGCTTCAGCGCAAAAAAAAATTCAAATTTGCTTCTGTAGATCCCTCTTCTTTTAAAAGGAACTTTTGTGCAAGTTTCTTCTAGATTCAGCGGTTTGGTCCGTCTGTGAATTTAAGATTTTTACTAAGTAGAAAAGTCAAATGATAAATATCAGTTTCCATTGCGGTGGGTGGATGGTTTTCTCATTTTTTTTTTATCACTTTTAGGGAGACTACGCCCATAGGCATAATGAACTTCTAGTTCGATTGTGGTTCGTTCAGTGTCCTTCAACCGACTTATGTCTTTTTTTCTTTTCCAGAATTGTCCATCTTGTGCGTTGGGTACAAATGCGATAGTTTGGAGCACGGATGTCTAACAACGTCATTCCGTGCGATTTTATGTGAGATAATATTTATATTTATTTTTTATTTTATTCAAATTCCAATCTTATCTTATCGAAAATAAATACGAACAATGTAAGGAAATTAAACACCATACTAAGAAGGTTCTTAAAACTACGGGAATTAGCATTTAGATATATTTTCAAGTTTTAAGTTTTCACTTCTTAAAACTTGTGATTTGTTTCTATTGTTGGTTTATTATGAAAGAAAGAAAAATACGTTTAGGTGGTACCCAAAGGAAAAAGGAAATTAAAAAGAGTCTCCATACAAGAAACTCTCTCTCAAGTTTCAGCGTATAAGCTATATGGCACCCCAACGTGTGCGAGTAGGACTGGTTTTTTTATAACATAGATTTCTCTGTTCCAGGTGTAATACCTCCACCGACCTCACTCTGGTGCCTTCATTAGTTTAGTCGTTAGCCACTTACGAATTGTAAATATATTTGTATCATATTAATACTCCTATTTTAATGAAGTAACGTAAGCGAACCATATCGAACAAGTGTACCTACATTCGAATAAGAAAACTTTTTAGAACGCATGGATGCTTGATGTATTGTTTTTTTTTTGTCCGTTTCTGTGCCAATCGTGTTTTGATGTAAACTTGCATGCAATTAAACTTCTGAATCACATTAATAGACTTCTTTTGGAACAAAAATTCGAATATTTTGTTCCAAATGTCTCAGATCTGATGATTTATGTTTTAAAATACATTTTATTTACTAATTTATTTTCGGTCTTACGTTTTGTATGGAACGAACCAAAATTTTCGACGGATATTTTCCAGGTGTTGAAACAAATCGAATTTAATTGGTTTCATTGCAGGCAAGTGTTGTTTGTGTAAATAATTATTACAATTCGATGACGAATCAATGTTTTGTATCTAACAATCGAGTCACTCACAAAATTAGATACATTAGGTATCTTTCATATTTTATACATTAAAAAAATGATTTTATTTAGAAGATGATTCATTGAACGATTAAAATTATTATTTAAAACTGTTGTTTTATTGTTAAAGTACCTGCTTTCAAAAGCATTTATCGGGGGCATTTATCAAATTAAATGAGCTGGGAATATTTTAGCCGTGTGTTGGCTACTAATAAAAATTGTTATTCCAACTTTGTTCAAAACTTTCAATGACACTGTGATATACATGTACATTAAGACATTATACGACTGTTGTGTTATTTTATTTTATTAACATCCACGTAAAATTTCATAAATATACGGGCCCATTTGCCCGTCGATAATGTTTTTGTCGATTTCGATACCCAGCACGTGGGTAAAGCATTGCTAGCTGTCAACGCGCATCAGTGATAAAACTACGAAAATCGCCCTAACTACTACTACAACTTGTCGCGCGCTTTGCCAAATTGTATGACACTCATGTATTGATTGACAGTACAAGACTAAGTAGACAAAGTGTAGGCGCTTCTAAATTGATAAGTAATTTATGTACTTAGTTATAAATAGTAAATAGTTTAGGTACTCGCCTATTTATAAATGGTAGTCGGTACATAGGTCCATCTTTTTATGCAGATTATTTATTAATCTCCTGTGACCAAATGAAAACAACCGCACGGTTTGATCGAGAGTGTACTACGTGAGCTCGACAAATGGATGTGCGAATAACACTTGTGCGACAAAACTGTATTGCGAATCACCATAGTTCGAATGCACGCTTGTGCGACACACTAAATCTAGTCGCCGCCGCGGCACCGGTCGCTTCGCTCGCTCGGCTCGTGCGTAGGAGGTCACAGTTTTAACCTAACCTAACCTAGTGTACTATGTGAGCTCGAGTGTGTCGCACAAGCGTGCATTCGAACTATTGTGAGTCGCAGTACAGTTTTGTCGCACAAGTGTTATTCGCACATTCATTTGTCGAGCTCACGTAGTACACCCTTCGATCAATCTGGTTAAGTTTGCTTGCCACGGTTGGTCTGTGGATGGGTGACCATCTTCCGTGCCTGGAATAGCACGTTTAGCCATTTTTCCCGGCTGTCAGTCGTGGATCTTTGACAATGGTTACGGGTCGTCAGTGCCCCGAAAATCTGACAATTGGTAAGACCAAGGGGTATTTTATTACCCAGTAACTGGATTGTGGACGTTAGATAGGCAGTCGCTCCATGTAAAGCACAAGTATTCAGCTGCAACAGGTTAGATTGGAAGCCGACCTCAATATATATTAGGCTGTCCCAAGCAAACACATCCATTTATTTTTTTTTAGTTTTATATCTTTTTTGGGGGTTATGATATCCATTAATGTGTTAATTAAATGTAAGATCCTTCGCAATTTATTACACACTGCCATCGGTCTGGCAGTTGTTGCACTCCAGTCATAGACTTTGATTCATTAAGTTCCGCCACGGCTAATTTCAATGTTTCTTGAAAATGATCTCAGCTATTGTAGTGTGTCCCTCTTAGCTTCCTCTTCAGTCTGGCAAAACAGTTGAAGTCCAACGGGCAAATATCTGGTGAATAGGGTGGGTGATACCAAGTCGAAATTCCCTGCATCTGCAGGAATTCCGTAACGGCCCGAGCTTTATGGGGTTTTGCATTGTCATGTAAGAGTACTGGCGTACTGAAATCCTTTCCATCAAGCCATGGCTGTATACGGAAGGAGGGAACTGTGACTCTCAAGGAACTATTTATAATTTTCGGAATTGACAGACTCATTTTCAGGCAGTAACTCCCAGAAGGCTATACCATCCCAGTCCATACTCATAATAAACATGCTCTTGTTGTCGTGCGTCGCCTGGCGGCTCGTTGACGGCACTGGCTCTCCTTTTGCGAGCCACACGCGGGACTGCTCACGATCCGGTTCCATGTAGAGGGTGACCCAAGTTTCATTAACAGCTATACTTCTGGAAACCATTGATTTGTCCTCCTTATATCGCTCTAAATTCGCCTGACATGCCAACACCCTATGTTCCTTTTGCGCTTCTGTCAGTTCATGAGGTAGCCACTTTCCGAGAACTTTCTTCATTTTCAAGTCATGTTTACCAATCCTTTGGATTGTTGATTTTGGGTCGTCCAATAGATTGGCAAGAGCCCTTAGACTCCAGGGTCTCGACTCATTAAATGCATTTTTAATTTTGATGAGACGTATGGTTACCACCGCGATGCTCACCGACGTCAGTTTCGCCACTTCTAATTTTTCGCATCCATTTTTTCATAGTGCTTCTTGCTAAGGCTTTCTTGCCGACTGCTTTCGTAATATTAGAATGAGTAACACCTACAGGCCAGTTCCACAAACAAGCAAATTTGAGTAAAACCCGTTGCTCATAAACACTTATTGAATTAATTATTTGTTCCTTTATAGACATTTTGCAAAAACGCGGACCAAACTCCACTGTGATTTAACTTAGAGTGTAGCGCAGGGGGGTGACACTACGTACATTTTGACAGCAAAGTAAAGAAAGAGTTGCCATCTAGATGTTGGCCCAAATACTATTAAATTACATTAAATTTTCAACAGGTGGCGCTATAACTTGATCGATATGTTTTATTTAAAACTAGCTTTTGCCAGCGGCTTCGCCTGCGTGGAGGTCGGAAATTATCCCGCGGGAACATACTACCGGGATAGTAAGTAGCCTATGTCCTTTCTCAGGCTCTAAACTATCTGTGTACCAAATTTCATTTAAATCGGTTCAGTAGTTTTAGCAGGAAAGCGAGACAGACAGACAGACAGACAGACAGACCGACAGACAGAGTTACTTTCGCATTTATAATATTAGTGTGGATAAGATTATTGATGTAATATTAATTGGAGATAAGTATGAGAAAAATATTAAACTCATCTTACAAATTGAAATAGACACATAAATGAAATACAATTTGGTAAAGCACAAATATCAACTTTATTTAAAAAGACCTGGTGCCAGATTTTACCTATGATGTATTAGGTGACAGTTCTTGAACTGAAAATAAACAATCACAATATGGCGATTTGCTGCATTCTGCGTTCGTGCATTTTGTAGTTCCCGATCTGTATTGTTGTATTTCGTTGTAATTACCACAATTCCATCGGGACTATTTTGTTTCGTCCTATTTCTGTAACATGTTCTACTAGAACATGTTGCAGAGATAGGACGAAACGTTATATTTGAACATGTTGTCATACCTACATATAACTATAGCTATGTAGGTATGTGATTAGTTTGGGGCCAAGTTACAGATGGCGTATTGTCAAATAGATTTGCAATTTTATCACGCAAGAGGGCTCTCTTTTCCCTGTATAATATTTTACTCTTTGGTGTAGCGCTTCTATTGTATTGATATTTGATACCAGTCACGTTACAACCAGTCCAAAAATGAACAAGAAACGACACGTCAAAAATGGATGGGTTTGCTTGGGACAACCTAATAGTTTTGAAACAGCTAGGCAGCTGATGAGTTTATTCATCTCTATAATTTATCAGACAGTATGTTTCGACAAGTCTTAAAACAATCTAAACTATATCTACATCTACACTTATTATAATGAGGTAAAGATTTTAAATTTGTGAGTATGTTTGCATACAAACCCATTTGTTGAGAATTTGTAGAGGTTGTTCCAGAGATTACTTCATAAAGTCTCTGGAACTACTTCTCTGGATCGGAAATAATGGTGACCATTTTGTCCGGTCCCTTTTTATTCGACAAGCAAACATATTAAGTCATTAGATAGGTATGCCAATACTACTATGGCAGTTAAGTTCAAATCGCTGTGTAAAAATTTTACCTGATAGCTGACCTGGATGCGATCTAGATGATATAGTATCCACGTCAGCCATCAGGTAAAATTAACAGTATGAGACACATCTCATGGGCCCACACTTGAAGGGATTATTAATAGAGCAGCTAAGCTAAGCTAAGAGTTATGCTATCTAGCACCCAAGTCAGACTTCAGGTCCTCGTCATCAGCTAAAATGAACAGGACTCGTTGTGGCACATCTAAGAGGTACATAGATGGGGTTACTAGTAGCCATTTAAGGCTTCTGTCATCTAGCGTGCAAGACCATAATCGGGCCAGCCCTTCTTTCTCTACTTTGTGGGCCAGCCCGATTGTACGCACGGCTACTGGTCAAGCTATATATTTCCAGTATAAGCTGACTTCTCACTGTACGAAAAGCCTATGCAATGCGAGGTCAGCTAAAACTGGAAATGTATAGCTTAATGTGTAGCCGTAAACTAAGAGCACTAGAAATTATTAACTTTGCAGGTTTCCGTTATCTTGCGTCCGGTCAGTCTGCCTAAATTTTTTTTTTTTTTTTTTATGCTATTTTATTTTTCACTGATGTTACTGCTCGGCACGTGTCGACACTAATAGACCGGGAGCTGGTGACAGGTGACGTTCCACGATTTTGTCGTGAATGCCTTTTTAAGGCTTGATAACTGACTCTAAAATATCAACAACAGTCGGGGTTTTAGCCCCCCCACGCGTCCTCTTCATAAGGAAAAGCGCTTTTCTTTGTGTAGCGGATTTTCGTGTTTTTCCGTGATAGTATACTGCATGCCATTGTGATATACGGAAGTTTTAACAAATTAAAGCTGTAATAATTGATGGCATGCACTCCGCAGCGGCCCAAGATGATCATAGGATTCTGAAAACCTGAACAAAATTAGAGGGCAATTCCGTGTTTTGAAATTGCATGCCGATATAAAGAATGGAATTTTTTGTAATAAACACACTCTGGAAAAATTGGCATGCACCCCTCGTATGACCAACGGTGGTAAATTTCCGGATAACTCTGTAAAATTTGAACACAGATTTTCCGTGATTCCAAATTACTCCTAATAAAAATGAATATTAATTTTATAACAAAATAAATATCTAATTCAAATGGCATGAGTATTGAATAAGCCCATCGTATTATAAATAATAATAAAAGTTGCAAAAAACACTGCGCAAATTTAGGTGACTTATTTTTGCATGCCGTTTTGTATTTCATTAATTTACATTATTTCAAGTCATGAATGTAAATGGCATGCGTATAGCTATAGCCCAACATACAAAAATTGTGAAAAAATTGAATAAACATCAATTGAACAAAAATCTGAAAAATGCCGTGACTTCTTTCTGCATGCCGCTTTGTATTTTGTTAGTAGATACTATTTTAAGCAGAAATGCTTCATGAAAATTGTTTAAATAAACAAAAAAGATGGTCACGGTTTATTAGTCCAGTCATTAAAGTAAGTTCACCTCGGAATTCGAGATACCCAGCTGTAAGTCTATAAATACTTGTATATTGACACCCTAAAAGTTATCTCAAAACCTACATATGGTAGGGTGTAAGCAACTATTAAATTTCAATGTCAAAGGTCACAAAAATCGGTTTTTTGCGCTTTTTTTGGAAATATCTCATTTCCTATGGGTCTTTTGCTATTTGTATTTATTATCAATATTGTAGAATACAAAATTCTCTACAAATTTTGTCTAAAAAAAATTTTTATACGGTGAACCGTTTTCAAGATAGAGGGCGGAGAGCGCGCGGTCACAGCAGCACTTCAGGTCAACCGGTGCCTCCGGTCGAAAACGCGCCATATATAGTTGATGAACTATCGATAAATCAATGATTATAAATATTTGTCAATTTTTATTACCTATTATATTATATTTTATCATTTTCTTCATGCATTAAATCTATATCAATTCAATAATACTGATAACCGCTGCAGCATTTGAGGAAGAAAATTGAACGGCCCAGAGATTATTAGAGAGTGGAACTCAAACCTTATTGGCAGTCTATAATGCTCCGAAATCTGTGAAAAGTCTCGATCATCTTCGTTATATGCATTACGTCAAGTCTACAAAACTTAATAAACCTGTGCAGCTTTCAAATATTCCACCAACAAGTGCAGCTGCTCATCAACATTTCAACCGTGTATATTATCAAGTTCAAACTTGGTTAGGACATGATTTGGAACCCCAGGTATGGGGTTGGGCAATGAGAAACGGTTTTCTGGAGCCTATCATGACAATTTTACCACCTGCTCCAGAAGATTTGCTAAATACAATTTTCTGCAACTGCAAGAGTGGTTGTGGTTCGCGATGCGGATGCAGGAAAGCGGGCTTGCAATGCTCTTTAGCTTGTGGCCAATGTAATGGGCAAGCTTGTCTCAATGCTCTACCATATCAGAGCGACATTAACGAAGATGGAACCTTTGACCCCGAAATCATGGAAGAACTTGAGACAAATGTCGTTGAAGACGATAATGAAGACCAGTTTGAAATTTACCAGCAGCCAGGAGACGACGATGAAGAGGAAGATGATTAAAATTATAAATTGTAGTTTTTGTACCCTTTATTCCATTTTTTTACTTTCAATAAAAATAAATGTATTCAATGATATTTTTTAATAAAAAGATTAATTCATAATTTATTTGTTTTTTTTTTTCATCATGTAAGAAGTTATTAATATTAATTAGGTTAAAATTCAAATATGTATAATTCCTTTATTTTCATTAACAATTCTGCAATTACATGGGCAGGTAAGTGTTATTAAATAAATTAATACTGAATAAAAAGTGGATAAGTTAGGAAAAAAATGATAAAATATAATATAATAGTTAATAAAAATTGACAAATATTTATAATCATTGATTTATCGATAGTTCATCAACTATATATGGCGCGTTTTCGACCGGAGGCACCGGTTGACCTGAAGTGCTGCTGTGACCGCGCGCTCTCCGCCCTCTATCTCGAAAACAGTTCACCGTATAAAAAAATTTTTTAGACGAAATTTGTAGAGAATTTTGTATTCTACAATATTGATAATAATTACAAATAGCAAAAAACCCATAGGAAATGAGATATTTCCAAAAAAAGCGCAAAAAACCGATTTTTGTGACCTTTGACCTTGAAATTTAATAGTTGCTTACACCCTACCATATGTAGGTTTTGAGACAACTTTTAGGGTGTCAATATACAAGTATTTACAGACTTACAGCTGGGTATCTCGAGTTCCGAGATTCTTACCTAATTTAAGCTTAAATGACTGGACTATATATTTATTTTCTCAATTACTTACTTGATGAAAAATTGAAAAAAAAAAAATATTCAATTCAAACGATTCGAATCTCCCGGTCTCTGGTCTAAACATGGCCTATTATACGTTGACTAGCACGAGGGGTCGCTACTACCCTCCGGTAGACTTGCCATCCCTTAACAGGGTGCGACTTTAACCCTGCGTTTTTACAGCAAGGGAAAAAGCTAACCGTGGGAACTGTATTCTGCCAATGAAGAATTCCAACAAGCTTTCGTCGCATTGCAAAGCCCAAATAGTGACGATTACAAACGTGCATTTGCCACGCTGGAGGACTTTGTCTGCAAAATGTACGCAACAGCGAAAAATAGCCTCAGAAAATGCTGTAATGTAGATGATGCTCGTTTACGAATATTTACGCAAACGTATACAAACAAAATCGAGCCAACAGACGAGTTCAAGCAAAAGTTGATGAATTTCGATGCTTGCTTGCTACCACCGTGTAAACGCGAACTCCAACAACAACTTCTTCGAGCAGCGTTACGGAGCAGAAGTCGCGGCATTTTTCAGATTATTTTTTTTTAATTGAGAAATCGATGTTTATTCAATTTTTTCACAATTTTTGTATGTAGGGCTGTATGTTTGGGCTGTAGCTACATGCATGCCATTTACATTCATGACTTAAATTAATGTAAATTCACGAAACACAAAACGGCATGCAAAAACAAGTCACCTAAATTTGCACAGTGTTTTTTGCAACTTTCATCATGCATGCCTCTATTTTGCAACATCCTGGTGTGCATGCCAATTTTCCTACTATTAATTAATGATACAAATTAAGTATCCTTTCAATGGCATGCAGTTTGGAATCACGGAAAATCTGTGTTCAAATTTTACAGAGTTATTCGGAAATTTACCACCGTTGGTCATACGAGGGGTGCATGCCAATTTTTCCAGAGTGTGTTTATTACAAAAACTTCCATTCTTTATATCGGCATGCAATTTCAAAACACAACCCTTTAATTTTGTTCAGGTTTTCAGAATCCTATGATCATCTTGGGCCGCTGCGGAGTGCATACCATCAATTATTACAGCTTTAATTTGTTAAAACTTCCGTATATTACAATGGCATGCAGTATACTATCACGGAAAAACACGAAAATCCGCTACACAAAGAAAAGCGCTTTTCCTTATGAAGAGGACGCGCGGGGGGGCTAAAACTCCGACTATCATTGATATTTTAGGGTTAGTTATCAAGCCTTAAAAAGGCATGCACGACAAAATCGTGGGACGTCACCTGTCACCAGCTCCCGATCTATAATGTGAGCGGATCGGCCTTAGAGGTTCTTCTTTTACCAATTCTGTACAAAACGTAACTCCAAAAAGGACTTATTCAAACGAATTCAGCCATTAAATAATAGAAATAAAAAGAGGAAGGATGCAAGTCACATGCCAGAAAAAAATCAAATGAATTTTGACGACTAACGATGTATCTTACAAATATTTTTATAATAAAAAATTAAAATGCATTTAAAAACTAAAGTATAAAAATCATGATTACATATTACAGAATAAAGTTTCTTGGAATGAAGGTGATAGGTACCTAAGGCAAGTACGTTTCTCTTCGCTTAATCGGAGTACCAAGTTTATGATTGAATTAGTGCTTATGAAGTAGCCTGCAATAGTCTATCATTGGCTTTAATTTCTGATCCTGGGCTCAAATACATGGTCAGTTCTCCACATTTAAGAAAGCTTCTTCTGATCTGCGTAATTGTGTGCGAGCTAGTATGCTTCTTAAAACCTCAATTTACCTACATGGTGCAGGTTTAGTTGCCTTTCAAAACTGATGTAGGCATAAACAGCGTGTGCAATAAAATAGCATTGATATTTGACTTGAAAATGTTTCCTTGCCACCATGCAAACGAAACAAGTTAAAAAAATATCTTGAAATGACGTTCAATAAAATAAAATTAAATATTTGGCAGCGCAAATACTTCCTGCCTTACTTGAAAAAATTTACAAGAACACACAACTCTGTTTGGACGAGGCAAAACATACATTTAATTACTGCCCTGGTGTAAATAGTGATCGCATGCAACTTATGTATGGCAAAACTTGCATTCAATTATTGTATACCATTTTTTGGAAATCACACGCGAGTAAACACTTGAATTCTTGCATGGCAATAATTGAACATTTATGGTATGCAATTTTAATTATTGAACGTGCCAGACACTTACGCCGTAAACTAGTGCTTGACGCAACAAAAAGCCCAAGCTCACGTATTGTGTTATGTTGATTTTCAAATCAAAGAGCGGACAAAAATTATTGATGGAGGAAGGTGTACCTGGATCAATCACCAAAACGGGCATATTCGTGTGATCGCTCTGGTGCTTTTCAGATATTGATATTTAATGGTAATTATGTATCTCATTAAAAAGAATGATATTCAAATAGTACATTTTTACTATTGACCTTCAATTTACACAAATAGTTATGGAAATATTTAAGTTCAAAAAATTTCGCGACCAGAGCAATCATAATTGGTGCCAGAGCGATCATAAATGGTGAAATCAGTGAAACAAAATAATTAATTTTGATAAAATATTATTTATTTAGCCGTTTTCAGTCATATTCAGAGTAGGTACGTATAACAAGATTATATGTAAGAGAAATGTATTATTTTAGAAAAAGGTCAAGGCATATTATCAGTCATACATATCAAAAATGCGGTATATTTTATATGTATAAAATAATTGCTAAAATAACAAATTAACATAATTATAAAAATCAAGTTTTGGTTTAGTTTCATTTATTTGGACTTAATTAAATCACTTCTAGGTAAATGAGACAAAATTAAAAACCTTTTGAAATCAACCATTAATACCTAGAGTCATTCGGGGTAACAGCTCGCAGCGGGCAAGAGTTCGCAGTAGCCCGATCTCCGACAGGGGCGGGGGGACTGAGGTTTGTGTTCACGGAACTTAGTGACCGACGAGACGCCGTATCGGAACCACGTGTTGCGCGCGCGCAAAATATGTACTTGTCGCCACAGGTCGCCGAATACGTAAACCGCAACAATATTTGCGCCGGGGAAAAGTGTGTTGAAGTTACATGCATGGATCTAAGACTATAAGTTTATTACATTTCTATAGTTCGATTATCGTAGTATTTATGTAAGTATATCATACTCTCTTAAATTAATTGACTTGTGTATTGTGATCGATCATTTAATATTTTTGCTGATTGGGGTAAGAGTGCGAGGTTAAAAGTACGCACGCGTATTTTTACCCATGTTGCGTACTTATACCCCAATGTAAATAAAAATATCCAAAGTTATTTTAAAGTTGTTTATTTTTCAGAACACATCACAATGCCGAGGAACTATATAAGGAAAGCACCACAACGAGCCCTGATCTCAGATGATCAAATAAACATCGCAAAAAAACTAATCCAAGAAGGTAAAAGTCAGAGACGTGCTGCACTAGAAGTAGGTATTAGTGAAGGTGCTTTGCGAAAGAGGCTGAAGTCTACTCACGTGCCAACCTCTTTGGGACGTTTTAAACCTACATTTACCAAAGACCAAGAAGCAGAATTTGCAGTTCATTGCCAAGATATGGACGATAGGTTTTTTGGTATTACGATTAGTGATTTACGACGATTGGCATATGAGTTTGCAATGGTCAATAATATAGAACACCGGTTCGATCATTCGTGCAAGATGGCCGGTCGAGATTGGGTGGAAGGTTTTATTAAGCGAAATATTCGTCTAAGTTTGCGACAGTCAGCGCCCATCAGCTTAGCCAGAGCAATTAGTTTTAATAAAACTCAAGTTCAGCGATTTTACACTATGCTCAAAGAAGTCTATGAAAATCATAACTTCCGGCCAAATAGAATTTATAATATGGATGAAACAGGAATGAGCACAGTTCCAAAAAAAACACCTAAGGTCGTATCTGTCAAAGGTAAAAAAGTTGTCGGTAAAGTTGTGTCTGCTGAGCGAGGTACTACTATCACTGCCATAATGTGCATGAGTGCTACAGGACATTATGTACCACCAGCGTTTATATATCCACGTAAAAGAATACGGGCTGAATTACTAGATGGTGGTCCAACACAGAGTGTATGTATGGTGTCGGATAGTGGTTATGTAAACACAAACCTGTTTGTCGAGTGGTTACGTCACTTCAAAGACTTCGTCCACCCATCAAAAGAAGATCCAGTATTACTAATTATGGATAACCACTCTTCACACATCAGTTTGGAAGGAACTAACTTTGCACGGGAAAATCACATCGTATTGCTGACTCTTCCACCACATGGTAGTCACAAGTTACAACCGCTAGATGTGGCTCTTCATAGCCCACTGAAAACTAAGTATGCTATTGAATGTGAGAAGTGGATGAATCAACACCCTGGCAGAGGCATAACTCAGTTTCAGGTGGCTAGCCTCTTTAGTGCTGCCTTTAAACATGTTGCCACAATAGGAAATGCTGAGTCTGGTTTCAGAGCAACGGGAATATTTCCTTTTGCAGACGATCTGTTTGATGAGACCGAATTTGCCCCCTCGTCGGTAACAGACCAATATTTGAATGCGCTCTCTACATCGCATAATAACGATGTATCTTCAAGAGACCAAGTTGTAATCAGAGACGTTTCATCACCTGTAAGTCCAACAATATTTACCATCTGTGATGAATTCACCGATCGAGCGGCTGACTCGGATGCTACTACCTTAGGAAGTGACATTGAAGATAACTCTGGATTCAACAAGGAAAACATATGTGTTGCTTATGATTTTAATGAAAAATTAACATCAGCTAAACAGATTATAACTTCAAAAGATGACTCTAATGCTGTAATTTCTCAAAATAAACCCTCAGATGACTTTGTGCCTAACAAGGAAAACTTACTTATTACTCAAGGTTCTGAAAAGACACAGATTGAAGAAAAACGAGTGGATTCTTTCAATATCACGGCCATTGCCTCAACATCTCAAACCGTAACACTAGCTCAGATAAGCCCACTTCCAAAAATGACTGATAAAAAAAAAAGAACTAGAGTTTGCTTGAGATCCGAAATTTTAACTTCAAGCCCTTACAAGGCACAGTTGGAAGAAAAGCAGAAATTAGAAGAAGATAAGCGATTGAGAAAGAGCATGAGAGTTAGTAAGAGGGTGACTTTCGAACCTCAAGCCGGACCATCAGGAACAAACAATAAACCTAAAAAGAAATCAACACAGATGTTAAAAAGAAAGCGTAAAGGAGAATCTGTTTATTGCCCGATTTGTGGCGAGAAATACGAAGTACCACCTACAGAAGATTGGATCCAATGCATCGTTTGTAATGACTGGTTTCATGAGAACTGTACTGCTTATGAAAACGGTATATTTCGATGCGACTTTTGTAATGAGTAAAATTAATTATGTGATGATAAACTTATACGTAATTTGATCTCTCTCTCTAGTCTAGATTTAAGACTTAACGTTGTAATAAAATTAATGACCAAAGTTCCTGATTATTTTAAGTTACAGATAAGTACTAAAGTTACCATTATATTCTTCTAAAAGTTTAATAAATGTTGATTATCACCAATCTTTATTTTATTTCACTATCTATTTAGATTTCTTTAAATGCGTACGTTTACCCCGCACGCGTAATTTTACCCTGACGCTTGCGTAATTTTACCCGCGTCACGGGGCAAGAGTACGCATTCGGAACATGTTACTTTAAACATACGTAGAAAAAAATCTAATTGGTATAGAACGAAAATTTACTTAAATAATGAAAATATATTAAATTCTAGACCAATTCTATAACCAATCAACACAGATATCTCGTTTTTTATAGTTCTTTAAGACCATAGAAAATAAAGTGCGTGCTCTTGACCCGAATGACTCTACAGTTTTTTATAGTTATAAAATGACTTAGACTCTTTCAACATAGTTTTTAAAAAGTAATTAAAGAAAACTAACATTTATAAAGAACAAGATAAAATTCTTAAAAATAAACAATTTATAAACGTAACTATTTGTAATCATAATGCTTAATAGGACTTACTAAAATAACAGTCTTTTCAAGATTATCTAAGAGTTTTGTAAAAATCACATTTTCCTATATCTTTAGTGGAAAGTAAAGAATTAAAAAGAACAACACAAAGTAAAATGCAATTCAGATGATCTGATCAGAGATATATAGATATATTCTTCATTTATTGGGAGCTCATCAGTTGCTGGTAACTTATCCACTTTTGTCTTTAAATAATATCGTCGAGAACTCTGCCTACTTTTCTTCCTACGAACCTTTTGCTGGCTTGGAATCATCACTAGTAGTACTGTGCTAGTAGTACTGTGCCCCGAGCTTTTTTCCTTCGGTAACTCTCTTTTGACTTTACAAGCCATTATGCGTATAGATCTGGATCAATTTTTATCTTGGCCATTCTACGACGCTCAGCCAATTTCTTCCTTAGACGGTTTTCTTCAATACATAATTGATCTCGAGGCATGATTTTAATCTGCAACAGTAGTTGCCATTAAATTTTAGAGAAGAAAGGGTTACAGTTGTGGTTAGCTAAATGCTAATATAATAATATCATCAAGGTAAAATACGTCAAAATCTGTTTATGGGTTTAGGTTACTCAAAGAAACCCAGGAAAGGTTATAAATTAAAGGTTATATGCATAGTTCATCGTTTTTCATTGTTACAGTCCGGTACTACTACTTAAAATAGATTTATAACGTACAATTAATGCAAAATATCATCGGTCTGGTCTTTTTAACCGACTTCAAAAAAAGGAGGAGGTTATCAATTCGACTGTATTTTTTTATTATTTTTTTTATATTTTTTTTATGTTTGTAACCTCATACGTATCTTTTGACTGGGTGAACCGATTTTGATGATTCTTTTTTTATTTGAAAACTGGTGCTTTCCGAATGGTCCCATTTTAATTTGGTTTCATTTGGACAATGGGGTCCATGTGAAAACCATATATGTCTTAAATTTGCATTACGTATTTCCGCGTCAAATGAACCAATAACACGATTAGATTAGTGCGGAGTATCTACCACAACTAAAAAGTTAAAAAATGAAATCTTTTTACAAAAAAAACAACCGACTTCCTTAAAAAAACACTACAAAGTCAAAAATAACTTTAATTTCGGAAGTCGGTGGCAAAAACCTTAAATACAGACCCTAAGACACCGACTTTCGAAATTAAAGTTATTTTTGACTTTGTAGTGTTTTTTGGACAGAGCAATCACAGCCATAGCGATCAGAAAAAGTCACAAAATCATAAATATAGCCGAATTTAAAAGCAGTAGAAAGTTGTGATTCCGTCTCATAAAAAACATCATAACGATCACATTCACATAACAAACACATTCACAAGCTTACTATTTAATTTCAATAACGTGCCATAGCAATCATAAAATTGGAGAACCAAATCCAGAGCAATCTTAAACTTACCTTCTTAATGTTGGACCGCGGGAACGTGGCACACAGGTATCCTCCTCGGCGGCGGCGGCGGCGGTTAGACCACTGCTGCACGCGTAGCATGACCACCGTAGAAAAAGGTTTTATCGACGGAAGAATAGATAAAGTAACGTTTCGGGTACACAGTACGACGGCAGCAAAGTAGAAAGAGTCAACTGCACTTTTTATAAAATTTACTCTTCGACATGATTCGACTCAGAATTATGTTTAACCGACTTCAAAAAAAGGAGGAGGTTCTCAATTCAACTGTTTTTTTTTATGTTTGTTACCTCATAACTTTCGACTGGGTGAACAGATTTTGCCACACAAACTAAATGGTCACCCATCCAAAGGCTGATCTTGAAAAGTATAGCTTAACCTAGCGAACCTGCGACACAAGGCAAAACAAAAATTACATGGTCACCCATCCAAAGGCTGACCTTGCGAAGTACAGCTTAACCTTGCGAACCTGCGACAAAACGCTACACATAAAGTAAATGGTCACCCATCCAAAGGCTGACCTTGAGAAGTGTAGCTTAACCTAGCAAACCTGCGACACAAGGCAAAACAAAAACTACATGGTCACCCATCCAAAGGCTGACCTTGCGAAATGCAGCTTAACCTTGCGAACCTGCGACAAAACGCCACACATAAAGTAAATGGTCACCCATCCAAAGGCTGACCTTGAGAAGTGTAGCTTAACCTAGCGAACCTGCGACACAAGGCAAAACAAAAACTACATGGTGACCCATCCAAAGTCTGACCTTGCGAAATGCAGCTTAACCTTGCGAACCTGCGACAAAACGCCACACATAAAGTAAATGGTCACCCATCCAAAGGCTGACCTTGCGAAGTACAGCTTAACCTAGCGAACCTGCGACAAAACGCCACACAAAAATTAATTGGTCACCCATCCAAGGGTCAACCTTGAGAAGTGTAGCTGAACCTAGCGAACCTGCGACACAAGGCAAAACAAAAAAAATATTTTGTAAAGGTAATATTTATAAAGCATGCTTGCCGAAAGGAAATAAATATGGTATAATCAAAATTAACGTATTAATTATATGTTAATATGTTATTTATCACATCAAAAAAAATCGCATCGATATTGCAACTTTGTTGCCTAAGTCCACTAATTTTCAGTATGGGCCACTGTGCGTGGCCACGCTTACCACGCCAAAATTTAGGTTTACCCTCGCCTATAGATGTTTCACGTCAAAAGTGCAGTTGACTTTTTCTACTTTGCTGCTGTCGTACTGTGTACCCGAAACGTTACTTTGTCTAATCGTTCGTCGACAAAACCCCTTTCTACGGTGGTCATGCTACGCATGCTGGAGTTGCCCGGCGGGAGCGGAATAGAGTGTCTATAACGCGTAACTAGGTATGAGCGCGATGTTTTACCTCAGCGCAGAGCGATGAGATAAAATGCCTGGTCATGATTTTAAATTCAAATTGCGGCAATAGTATTGATAATATAACTAAAAATATTTTATTAATATGAAGATTAACTATTTGTTATGTAATCCAAATAAGTTGTTTCATACGAACCTTCTCATTAAAAAGTTAAAGAATATTTTTTTTTTCATTCAATCGGGAGTTAGGTCAACCCAGAGCGATCAGGATTTAAGGGTTTAAGATTTTATTTTTTATATTTAAAACAAACTTATTCATAATATTAGTCTTGTACCAAGTAGATTAGACACCGAACTGTATATAAAAAAATATTTTGATAACGTTTTTCGATTTTAAAAAGGGGTTTATCCAGCCCGACATGAAAAAAAAATGCCTCTGGAGAACGACCCACCTACTTATCGTCTTTCATATTAGGCGATTAGATCAATCGTAAAGTTGCGTTTCGGTACCTACATGTGCTATGTAAATTTTAAGCAGGTATATTATTTGTATTGTATAAGTACCTATTTTAAAATAAAATAAAACCGTATGTGAAAATTTGTACTTTTGATGATGTCTCTATAATTTTAAACTACACTACTACCAACACTTTACTTTACTTTTTCCCAGTAGTACGATCCCGTGGGACAATTTCCGGTCTTCAAGCGGGCAAAGCCTCGGGCAAACGCTTGTCTTCTAAAAAAAATTATAGGTATTGATGTGGAATGGTCTTTTTCAGGTCCTGAAAGCAGCAGGCTTGTGTCACAGTCGGGGATCGAGGTAATCAACGGGTTAATCTACACGTGACACTGAAGGAGGAGGAATAACAGTAAATTGCAGGCTTAAAGAAAATTCAGAAGAATGGCTCAAAATCCACATAAGGCTCCGTCAGTTACTTCAAAAATTGCTGCTTGTTCGTGTTCACATTGTGACATCGAGAATGCTTCTGTTAAGCAACAGGATCTTACCTGCTCCTGTGAAGACTGCACAGAAGCTATAACATGCCTCTATTATAAAAAAAAAATAGGTGGCTTAAGCGAGAAACATTCGAACGCTTGCTGCGCGAACATGCAGAGCAATCAGCTCGTAAACCCTCCAACCATGGTAGAATCTATAAGTATAAACATATTTCAATTTGTTAAGAAATATACACAATCCACGACATTCCCCAATACCCCATCAGGGATTTATGGAGTTATGACGGACACACTGAAAAATCAGGAATCGATTGTTGGAAAGCAAAAAAGTGCTTATTTACCACAGTCAACTCAACAGTCACCGGATTATTTCAAAGGTGCTTCGGGTTATATGTTTGACGTACCAAAGACTGGTTTGGCTATGCAGGATTCATCAAGGGTACAAAGGACTTGCTGTCGTAAGCAAATGTCTAAAAAGCCATCAGGGATTTATGGAGTTATGACGGCAACACTGAAACAACAGGAAACGATTGTCGGACTACAAAAAAGAGCTTATTTATCAGAATTAACTCAAACGTCTAAAAAGCCATCAGGGATTTATGGAGTTATGACGGCAACACTGAAACAACAGGAATCGATTGTTGGACTACAAAAAAGAGCTTATTTATCAGAATTAACTCAAACGTCTAAAAAGCCATCAGGGATTTATGGAGTTATGACGGCAACACTGAAAATTCAGGAATCGATTGTTGGAAAGCAAAAAAGTGCTTATTTACCACAGTCAAGTCAACAGTCACCGGACTATTTCAAAGGTGCTTCGGGTTATATTTTTGACGTACCAAAGACTGGTTTGGCTAAGCAGGGTTCATCTAGGGTACAAAGGACTTGCTGTCGTAAGCAAATGTCTAAAAAGCCATCAGGGATTTATGGAGTTATGACGGCAACACTGAAACAACAGGAATCGATTGTCGGACTACAAAAAAGAGCTTATTTATCAGAATTAACTCAAACGTCTAAAAAGCCATCAGGGATATATGGAGTTATGACGGCAACACTGAAAAATCAAGAATCGATTGTTGGACTACAAAAAAGAGCTTATTTATCAGAATTAACTCAAACGTCTAAAAAGCCATCAGGGATTTATGGAGTTATGACGGCAACACTGAAAAATCAAGAATCGATTGTAGGAAAGCAAAAAACTGCTTATTTACCACAGTCAAGTCAACAGTCACCTGACTATTTCAAAGGTGCTTCGGGTTATATTTTTGACGTACCAAAGACTGGTTTGGCTAAGCAGGATTCATCTAAGGTACAAAGGAATTGTTGTCGTAAGCAAATGTGTAAAAAGCTATCAGGGATTTATGGAGTTATGACGGCAACACTGAAACAACAGGAATCGATTGTTGGAAAGCAAAAAAGTGCTTATTTACCACAGTCAAGTCAACAATCACCGGACTATTTCAAAGGTGCTTCGGGTTATATTTTTGACGTACCAAAGACTAGTTTGGCTAAGCAGGATTCATCTAAGATACAAAGGAATTGTTGTCGTAAGCAAATGTGTAAAAAGCCGTCAGGGATTTATGGAGCTATGACGGCGACTCTGAAACAACAGGAATCGGTTGTTGGACTACAAAAAAGAGCTTATTTATCAGAATTAACTCAAACGTCTAAAAAGCCATCAGGGGTTTATGGAGTTATGACGGCAACACTGAAAAATCAGGAATCGATTGTTGGAAAGCAAAAGAGTGCTTATTTACCACAGTCAAGTCAACAGTCACCAGACTATTTCAAAGGTGCTTCGGGTTATATTTTTGACGTACCAAAGACTGGTTTGGCTAAGCAGGATTCATCTAAGGTACAAAGGGATTGTTGTCGTAAGCAAATGTGTAAAAAGCCGTCAGGGATTTATGGAGTTATGACGGCGACTCTGAAACAACAGGAATCGGTTGTTGGACTACAAAAAATAGCTTATTTGTCAGAATTAACTCAAGAGTCACCGGACTATTTCAAAGGTGCTTCGGGTTATATTTTTGACGTACCAAAGACTGGTTTGGCTAAGCAGGATTCATCTAAGGTACAAAGGAATTGTTGTCGTAAGCAAATGTGTAAAAAGCCGTCAGGGATTTATGGAGTTATGACGGCCACACTGAAAAATCAGGAATTGATTGTTGGAAAGCAAAAAATTGCTTATTTACCACAGTCAAGTCAACAGTCATCGGACTGTTTCAAAGGTGCTTCGGGTTATATTTTTGACGTACCAAAGACTGGTTTGGCTAAGCAGGATTCATCTAAGGTAAAAAGGAATTGTTGTCGTAAGCAAATGTGTAAAAAGCCGTCAGGGATTTATGGAGTTATGACGGCGACACTGAAACAACAGGAATCGGTTGTTACACTACAAAAAATAGCTTATTTGTCAGAATTAACTCAAGAGTCACCGGATTATTTCAAAGGTACTCCGGGTTATATTTTTGACGTACCAAAGAATGGTTTAGATAGGCAGCATTCATCTAAGGTTCAAAGAAATTGTTGTCAAAATCAGAAGTCTAAAACCATATCAGGGATTTATGGAGGTATGACGGCCACACTGAAAAATCAGGAATCGATTGTTGGAAAGCAAAAAAGTGCTTATTTACCACAGTCAAGTCAACAGTCACCGGATTATTTCAAAGGTGCTTCGGGTTATATTTTTGATGTACCAAAGATTGATTTGTATAAGCAGGATTCATCTAAGGTACGAAAGACTTGTTGTCAAAATCAAAAGTCTAAAACCATATCAGGGATTTATGGAGTTATGACGGCCACACTGAAACACCAGGAATCAAGTGTTGGACTACAAAAAAGAGCTTATTTATCGGAATCAACTCAAGAGTCACCGGATTATTTCAAAGGTGCTCCGGGTTATATTTTTGACGTACCAAAGAATGGTTTGGATAGGCAGGATTCATCTAAGGTACAAAGGAATTGTTGTCGTAAGCAAACTTCTAAAAAACCATCAGGGATTTATGGAGTTATGACGGCAACACTGAAACAACAGGAATCGATTATTGGACTACAAAAAAGTGCTTACTTATCGGAGTCAAGTAAAGATACATCGGATTATTTCAAAGGTGCTCCGGGTTATATTTTTGATGTACCAAAGTCTGATTTTGATAAGCAAGAGTCATCTAAGATACAAAGTAGTTGTTGTCATAAACAGAAGTCATATGAGCTTGCAAAGAGTGGTTATAAGCACGAGTTACCCGATCTTATGAAAGGTGCTTCGGGATATATTTTTGACGTACCAAAGATTTGTTGTGATAAGCAACAGTCATCTAAGGTACTAAGGAATTGTTGTCATAAACAAAAGTCATATGAGGTGCTAAAGCGTGGTCATAAGCAAGGGTCACCGGATCTTATAAAAGGTGCTGCGGGTCACACTTTTGATGTACCAAAGATTTGCTGTGATAAGCAACAGTCACCTGAGGTACTAAGGAGTTGTTGTCATAAACAAAAGTCATATGAGGTGCTTAAGCGTGGTTATAAACAAGGGTCACCGGATATTATGAAAGGTGCTGCGGGTTACATTTTTGATGTACCAAAGAGTGTTCATAAGAAAGAGTCACTGGACCTTATGAAAGGTGCAGCGGGTTACATTTTTGACGTACCAAAAACTTGTTGTGATAAGCAAGAGTCATCTGCGGTGCCAAAGATTTATTGTCTTATGCAAGAGTCTTCGCATTTTATGAAAGGAACAGCCGGTTACATTTTTGATGAACCAAAAGGTGGTGATAAGCAAGAGTCATCGGATCTTATGGAAGGTGCTGCGGGTTACGTTTTTGATGTACCAAAGACTTGTTGTGATAAGCAAGACTCATCTAAGGTACCAAAGATTTATTATCTTATGCAAGAGCCGTCGCATTTTATTAAAGGAGCTGCTGGTTACAGTTTCGGTGTACCAAAGAGTGGTAATAAGCAAGAGTCACCAGATCTTTTGGGAGGTATAGCGGGTGATGTTTTCAATGTACCAAATATTTGTAGTGGTAGGCAAGAATCATCTAAGGTACCGAAGACTTTTTGTCCTCAGCAGGAGTCATTTAAGGTATCCGAAATAAAACCAAAACAGGAATGTGTATTAAAAAAATGCTCAAGCATCGGAGATCAGTTTTATGCAATTATGACGGCAACACTGCTACAGCAGCAATCGATTGTTGAACAACAAAAAAGGGCTTATTTATCAGAATATAAACCAAATAAGGATTGTGTATTAGAAAAATGCACAAGCATCAATTCAAATCCATGTTGTCCCATACAGAACAGAGATAAGAAAAACTCGGTGAATCTTTGTGGTGCTAGTTTTGGTTCTGAGGTACCAATGATTCACCATATGCAAGAGTTACCCGATTATTTGAATGGTGGTGCAGGTTGTGTTTTTGACAAACCAGAGAGTGCGGGTAGCGTGTTTGAAGTACCAAAGATGTGTTGTGATAAGCAAGAGTCATCAGAGGTACCAAAGAATTATTATCTTATGCATGAGTCATCACATCTTATGAACGGAGCTGCGGGTTACATTATTGACGTATCAAAGAGTGATCATGAGCAAGAGTCACCGGAGCTTACGAAAGCTGCTGCGGGTTATGTTTTTGATGTACCAAAATATTGTTACGATAAGCATGGGTCACCTGAGACACCAAAGAGTTGTCATAAGCTACAGTCACCGGATCTTGTGAAAGGGGCTGCGTTTTGCGTTTTTGATGTACCAGAGATTTGTTATGATAAGCAAAAGTCTTCTGAGATACCGAGGTGTTGTCATAAGACAGAGTCACCGGATCTTATGAAAGGTGCTGCAGGTTACGTTTTTGATATACCAAAGACTTCTTGTGGTAAGCAAGAGTCATCTGAGGTACCAAAGATTTCTTGTCTTAAGCAAGAGTCATCGCATTCTATGAAAGGAGCAGCCGCTTACATTTTTGACGTTCCAAAGAGTGAGCATAAGCAAAAGTCACTGGATCATATGAAAGGTGTTGCAGGTTACGTTTTTGATGTACCAAAGAGTGACCATAAGCAAAAGTCACTGGATCATATGAAAGGATCATATGCTGCGGGTTATGTTTTTGAGTTACCCAAGATTTATAAACGACAAAGTAAATGCTGCGAAGGAAATAAAATCGAAGGGCATAGAAAAAAACCAAATGAATGCAATATGTGCAATGCATTAGAAATATCATCATTATCAGAAACTAAGACACAACAAGTATTCAACTTTAATAGACTTGAATCAAAGAGGACTGCATCTGATACAATGCAGTGTTGTTGTAAAATAAAAAATGAGTCAAATTCACAACAGTATAAACCGATGAAGAATGCATTCAAAATAGATAATACATTATCTGGATATGTATTTGAGCTACCAAAATATTCATCCAAAACACAGAAAAAGAATTGTAATTGTAGTGCGTCAGCTAAAAACAAATCTTCATCACAAAATATTTCAGAATCATCGAGATATGTGTGGTCAAATACACGAAAAAGCGGCAATAATAATCAAAAACCAAAGGGGGTTGCTTCTGATTCAAAGTACCAATTAATTAGAATAAAGAGTGGTCGACCGCCTGGATATGTATGGGAGGTACCGAAAAATATAACTAAACCTTATGATACTAAGAAAAGATGTGGTTGCAATCAGTTCGCAAAATATAAATCCGATAAACCGGGATATGGAATGGAACAACAAAAAAATAAAATTAACAGTTGTTTGGAGCCAGCGAAATGTAAATCAAAACTACCTGAATATGCTCATGAATCAGAAAAAAGTTGTGTCTGTTCTAAGCCAGCAAAAACGTCGCATGAAGCGGCCAGCGATGCAGTATTAAGCATAAATAAATTTCAATCAAATTGTAATCAACCTGATACACAAAGT
The DNA here is from genome assembly GCA_932294355.1 of Aporophyla lueneburgensis. Taxonomy (NCBI): domain Eukaryota; kingdom Metazoa; phylum Arthropoda; class Insecta; order Lepidoptera; family Noctuidae; genus Aporophyla; species Aporophyla lueneburgensis. The sequence continues at coordinate 25,932,230 of OW028750.1, read as the reverse complement.
GTTTGTTGTGAAAGCATGGCTGGAACACAAACAAACACCACTAAAGTTCTCGACTGTTTGGATTTACCACTTCCACCGTCGAAATATATAATTGATTTACGCAAACGTAGACTTCAAAATCAGTCAGATACTATTGAATTGATAAAAAAATTATGTTTGCCTCAAAACAGCAAAGGAGCTTCTTCTTGCTGCTCTCAAAGTTTGACCAAACCATCCGATACTATGAATAAATACAAAAATGCAGCAACACAGCCCAGAACTGCAAATATAAGCGCAGAACTCAATCGTTCTGCGTACATATGGACCAATGCTCATACGTCTGATTCAGAAGTCAAGGACTGTTCAACTGGCAGGCAATCGAATATGTCTAATAAACCAAAAAAAATATCAAAATCTGATATCATCAAAAGATTAAAAGAGGCATACAAAGCTTGCAGCTGCAAAATCTGTGATTGTTTCACTACTAACAAACCGGCTAAAACCGATGCAAGCGAACCTTATGAATGTGATAAATGTTTGAGATCAATATCGTCGCGTGAAACGAACATAAAACCCCTATGTTCCTGCAAACCCTGCGATTGTATTCAGTGCACTAAAAGTTTAGCGGAGCAGTGTCATTGTAATCCTTGTGAGTGTGGTGATTGTAAAACAAGGAGTATGCACCAGGGCCAAAATTATTTCGTCGCGCCGGTTGTAATAGAAGAGAATGTGCCACGTGTAGCATGTGCTTGTTCACCATGTGCTTGCATCAAATGCGGACTAGTTCACCATTTGGCTTCAAGAAAAGTGAACGAAATGTCAACGCGTACAAACAGACACACACTATATAGATGTGAAATCTGTCACAATAAAAGTTGTGACCAAAGTGGTTGCGATTCCTGTAAATGTCCAAAGCACAAAAAGGTCATAAGTAAACCAGTTCAATATAAAACACACCAGTTTAACATACAAACAGCTATGATTGAACATAGCATGCCTATGTTCCAATGGAAACATAAAAATGATACAGTAGCTGGTACAGCTATACCTGGTAGATATTCTACTTTTGACGATAAACTAAGCAACACGCGAAAAAGCAGTTGCAAGGAATGCGAATGTATGTTTTGCGTCTGCCAACAAAAAGATCATAATAACGCTATAAAATCTTCTCAACTCTTTGCATCCAATAAAGGAAAATCAAGTTTTAACGATAGCAACAATAACAATTGTGAAATCAAAATGCCGTTCGAATGTCAATTATATAAAAAAATACAAAGCCACGATAAGTGCTGTTTGTGTGATACTTGTGATTGTTTAGATTGTGAAACATCTAACCTGGTTAAATGTCTACATAGATTTGGAAAACATCAATATAGTGATGGCCCATACGAACGCTGTTTTAAAAAAGAGACGCCTAAAGGAGTTTTGCGCCCTTTTAAAAAGGGTGATGTTTTAACCCCAGCAACCCATAAGTTGAAAGTCCAGAACCTAATTTTGCATAAACACTTCAAAGAGACAAGTTGCTATGTACCTAAAGTAACGACAAATGCACATTCAACTTTAAAGCTGCGGGACGTTGATTTCTTCGATGAATTAACATCAGAGTTCAATACATCAAACAGAAAAATTGGTTCCATTACACAGGCAAACTCATATATGAGTGATTTTAATACAAAATATTTACATAGATGCAAAACTTTTATACGCGATGCGTATAATCTGCAAGATAGAAATAAAAAGAGGTCTTTACATGAAAATATTGCGATCGATAATGATATTTCTGGAAGCGGTTCTTCAGATCATTCGTCATCTTACTGCAAACCCTACAGCAGTAACACCCTAATTTCACGAAATAAATCTAAGGAAAGTTCCTGTAACAGTTCAGGTTATAATAACCCAGAATATTTTATACAAATTCCAAAAGAAACTGCAAAAACAAGCTTAAAAGATGTAAAGAAATTAGACATACATGAAACTATAAAACTAGATAGATGCAACATTATCCAAATTAGTACTGAACAACAAGCAGAAAATGATGATGATGATATAGGCAATGAAAATAATTGCATGATTAATGAATGTAATAATTTCAGCAATAATAAACTTATAGCTAAACCAACTGAACCAAACAGTAATAATTCCGAAAATGTTCATATTGCTAGTATGCGTTGCAATAGCAAAAACAATTTACAAGTACGTAAACAAAGTGATAAACTTAAAAAGAAAGGAAATAAAAAACAACAAAATGAATTACAAAATTCTGCAAGTTTAACAGGCAGTCAGTCGTCTTTAAAGTTGAATAATGAAAACCGTGAATTTATGGATGCAATTCATGATTGCAACGATTTACACGTTGCACGTAATGTGTATTATAACACCTCAGAAGGAAATACTAGGTGTTTACTACCTGTACACGATTTAAGGAATTGTTCAAGACAAACAACACAATCAGAGTTGTTTATTAATGATGCCGATAATTTTAATGAGCATGACTACAAAAGAATTAAAAATACGCTAGTGGAAGCCAAGAAGTTTTCTCTAGAGCTAATAAGTTTATTAGAAACGTATGAAAAAGCAAATGATGATTTCGAAAGTATTTCTGAAAAGCTGAAATTATCTCACCCTATTTAGTTCTGATTTTGATGGAAGACATAAAATTTACACTATTAAGAGACAACTGTGAAAAATCTTGGATTATTAAAGAAAAAAACGTCAACCAAATTTAACAGCTTTAGGAAAGCTGAATCTTTTTCGCAATGTCAATCCCATAGTAAATGTTGTTTATAATGACGTGTGCAATGACCCGTTAAGAGGTTTAAGGTTAACAAAGACTAAGCTAGTATTTATCTGTGATAATAAGAATGACTACCTTCTAAAAAATTTAATCAAAGATAAAAACACAATTCTAAATGAAGCCAAGCCTAAAGTTGTGCAACTGTGGGATTGCGAGCATGTACTGTTGTTTCAGAGACAGATACGAAAATAAATCAAGAGTTACCAGTTCACATTGCTGTTAAACATATTCAAGAAGAGAATCGAATACAAAAACACGGCAGTGATTTTGGTAAATCAGATTATAAAAATGAGAACCAGCCACTTACCATATTCGGAAGCGTTGAAGAAACAGCATGTAGGCTTTGAAAACGCTACAATATCAAATGTGAGTTAATTCTATATTTAAATATTGATTAAAAGCAGGACCTTCGATTTAATTCAAATTGTGCTGTCATTAAGTTATATGTACAAACTGGTACAAACTAAATGGGCACTCTGTAGTCTGCATATTCTGTAGACTCAATAGAATAATCTATAATAATAAAGACTGTATTTCCACGAATTGTTTAGTTTTATCCAGTTTGTTATACAGGATGTCGACCTCAATATTGTATATAGTTAGGCAAATGTTAGGTAGATGACAATCATTTCACAAACTACTTCATTGCGAAGAACAATTTTCTGAGGGATAAATATTTTCAGATTCCAGTTATAAGTCGGCGGACTTGCCGTAGAAGCCAATGGCTGTGGAGCCTTGCTTGCCGAACACAGACAAATACTTGCTGATTATAAGAACGGTTACTAAACTTCCAGTGTTCCTGGCGGCCGGTGCCACCAGTAGTTTACAAATTTCATGTTTGGTGATATTGAAAAATATTAAAATGGTGTGCTGTAAAATACCGACGTGTCTTTGTGTGTTGAGAGACTTTTGTTAAAATATAAAATCGACACGTAACATAATATAAGGTCGGACTGGAACCAAGATTTTAGATTGGGGTCCCTCCCCCTTTATGGGTTGATCTCTGAAAACGTACCTGATTTCGTACCATACCAAAACCTTAAGGGAGAATCTTCAGCCCAAAATAAATGAAATAAAAACCCCCACTACAAACAAACATTCTACAATAGCATAGGTTCATTCATTATTTCTGGGACACGTCTGTATGGCGTTTTCATTGACCGTCGCGCGTCGCCCCTCGATAAGACGTAGTTTTATTTCCGTGTCCGTTTCGATTGCTCGGACATAGTGTCGTAGGAGAAAAACGACTACGTCTACATTTAGAAGGAATTTGTAAAACACTAACAGTGAAAGTCGTAAATTCGTAGAAACAATATTCAGAACGTTACAAAGGTTTAACTATGGCCGCGCGATCGGTGCATGGAGAACCGCGCGGCCACGCAGTTCTCTTAAACAGATCTTATTAGAGGTCCCATTCTTTTTGCTAACCACTGATACGATTTCGTAGAAAATGTAGATAGTAAGAATAAAGCCCTAATGTTTGTACTTCACGACCAACAAAACTTAAATGCTATGGCCGCGTGGTCGGCGCATGGAGAACCGCGCGGCCACGCAGTTCTCTTAAACAGAGCTTAGTAGAGATCCCATTCTTTTTGTTAACCACTGGTACGATTTCGTACAAAATGTAGATAATAAGAATAACCCTTCAAATCTTCGCTGAGGGACTTTGAATTTATGGACGACGACCGTGAGTGTCCACGTTTCGTCTCCATAGGTCATAACAGGGAGGACGCACTGTTTGTTCATTTTAATCTTCAGGCTCTGCGGAATACGCGATGAGAAGACTCGATGACGCTAACCAAACGCTGCCTAGCTCAGTTAAATTCTTCTGTGCCTCCTTCAAAAACTTGTTCTTACCAATCTGCAGAGTATGCCCGAAGTTAACGTATTCTTGAACAACTTTGAAAGTACCTCCATTTCGGAACCATTTCAGAATCAGATGCATGCGATGCGTGCCGTAGAAATTTTCGACTTCCGAAACGATCTTCTGCTTCGAAACGGTCAAACACATTTTAGTTTACGTTATCGCTATTATTATAATAGGTAGACGCACTCACCTCGGCCAACGACTCCTCGACTAACCTGTCCTTCGCTATTAGCTGGTCCAGCTCGTGCACTGCGTCGTGAGACACTCGTTTTCTTATCCTACGATCTAACAATCCATAAACCATAGCAGCGTGTTATTGAAGACTTCACGTCCTGCCACCAGACGGTGGCCTCACCGACTAGCAGCATAGGCAGCCCCCGCAGCCTTCCTTCCACTTGACACCACCAAAACGACACCACCGGTGGTGTCGTATGGAATCTCTAGTCTATATGACACCACCGACTATTAGTGAGGTTACATCACTGACCTCTATAAAATACGCTGGACTGGCTATCCCATACAAAATGACAACTATTTGCTGTGCCGATTCAAAGCGCCCCCAGTGAGAGTTCTAAGAACTAATAAGATTGCAAATGGCCGTTGTTTGTTGTATTTGAGCTAAGCGTCTCTGCGAAATAAAAAGTTTTCTAAAGTATTTACTGTGATTGTGATTTAGATTAAAGTGTTATAATAATGACAGTGATTATAACATAGCTTGTATTGTTCGTCCAACATGAAATCGTGCGTATATTGTAAAACACGATACGAAAAAGGCAGTGGTGTCACTTTTCACAAGTAAGTGTATCTAAATCATAAATACTTATTAGAAAACCGCTTAAAGCAGTGTATTTTTACAATAATAAACGTTTACGTTTATTATTGTAAAAATACACTGCTTCTGTTCGAGTTTACGGGATTTTACGAACATTTTTACTTAACCAATAACTTTTGTTAGGGATGTCAAAATTCATATCGATACTTTCGTAATATTATATTAAGATGTAAAAAAAAAACATGCTTAACAATAATGTTTATCATCTTTGTTAAAATAATAATACGCACATTATTATGATCTGTAATAATAGCAAAACACTTTAAGGTTTATTATTATTAGAGTCAATAACAAATAATTTAACACCTATGATTCATAATTCTCATTAAGTGTTCTATATAATTATAGATATACTATATTATTTTAATTTTTTACCCATACCTACTATAATGTTTCTTTTAATTACAGGTTCCCCTCCGATTACACTCTCAAACTTTGGTTAAAAAATATGAAGGTTGTCAATTGGACTCCAACCATGTATCATTATCTTTGTTCTAAACACTTCACGGATGGATGTTTCATAAAACATCAGTCACGGACTACATTGAAAAAATGCAGTATCCCCACAATATTTCTTGGTGAGTGTACATTCATAGTACCTAAGTAAATACTTTGTCGGTATCCAAGAAATATTATTGATTATCTTAATAAAATAAAACTTTTGTTTTTCTCAGAAACTAATTTGTCCTTGGTACAAACTGAGATGCTTAAAGACGCTGACCAACCAACGAGATACCAATGCCAGAGTGATATTGAAATGAACTTGGATAAATTTAATTTACCTTTAGTACCTGTGCAAGTCGGGTTAACAAATTATGATTGCAAATATATTGAAGTTAATCCAAAAGAAATATTGCCATGTGAAGCCCATGCAGGTAGTTATGTAAAAAAAAATTATCTAAAATACTGAACATGGTTTACTGATGTACTAAGTTGGCGACTAACAGTGGTTAAATACTAATACTAAACAATGTTTAATTTTGTGCCCTTGTGTAATTTTTTTTTTAAATATACGCGTTCATATCGCATGTTCTTTGCGTATCGGAAAACGTAAAGGTGGACCGATGACCTGATGAGAGTCACTAGAATCCGATGTGGCGACGCTTGGGGGAGGCCTATGTCAAACAGTGGACGTCTTTCGGCTGAAATGATGATGATGACATACCTTTCCAAATTATTTTCAATGATATTTTCACTATCTAATCATCCTTCTTTGAATAATATAAGTAATGAAATATAATTTCTTGTTACAGTTCCAAGCACAAGTTACAACACAAGCAACTGTAGTACACCAAAGATATCTAGAACTTTAGCGGAAATCTGTTCTAGTGTAAAATTAGATCACCGCTACGAGAACACCCCAAAATCTTCCAAAATTAAATTGGAAAGGGTCAAAAGAGCCTTGAAAATGTCACAAGCCCGAATTAAAGTATTGTCTCAAAATGTGAAACGTATGAAAATTACCGTGTCTACTTTAAGATCTGTAATTGCTGATTTAAAAAAAAGAAAACTGGTATGTGATGATTGTTTATATATGTTAAATCAGTACGACAATTTTAAACCACAACTTTTTAAAAGAATGACCAAATATTTAAAACATGCTAAGTATGCTCCAGAATTAAGATCATTTGCCATTACTCTACATTTTTACTCGCCAAAGGCATATGCATATGTGCGTAGTAAATTTAATTTGGCCTTGCCGCATCCTCGTGTTATACGCTCATGGTATAGTTCAATTGATGCCAATCCAGGTTTCTCTGTTGAAAGTTTCAATGCTTTGCGACTTAAAAGTGAACTAGCAAAACAAAAAGGGGAAAAACTTATATGTGCATTAATAATTGACGAAATGAGCTTAAAAAAAAGTTGCACTCGCAGTCGTGATGGAGTGACTCGTGGCCAAATCGATTTGGGTATAGATTCTGAGAGTAACGATTTACCTGAATGTAAAGATGCGTTGGTATTTATGGTCGTGCCTTTAAATAGTTATTGGAAATTGCCCATAGCCTATTTTTTTTATTAATAGTTTGACTTCAGAAACCAAAAGTGCTCTAATTAAACAGGCTTTAATTCGGTTGCATGACGTATCTGTGGAGATATGCTCCTTAACTTTAGATGGACCACCCGAACATTTTTCTGCAGTAGCTAAATTAGGGGCAGAGCTTCAAATAGGAACAGCAGCAAAACCATATTTCTGTCATCCCATAGATAAAGAACACAAAGTGCATGTTATTTTTGACCCCTGTCATATGTTAAAAAATATAAGAAATTGTTTGGGTGATCTAAAAGTTTTAAAAGATGACAGAGGTGATTTAATTAAATGGGTATATGTCGAGAATTTGGCAAAATTGCAAGAAACTGAAGGCCTAAGATTAGGAAACAAATTGAAAAACTTGCATATAAATTATAAAAAAATGATTATGAAAGTTTACCTTGCGGCTCAAACTCTCAGTAGCAGTGTAGCAGACGCGATTGAGTTTTGTGATAACATTTTAAATCTCCCTGAGTTTAGTGGTTCCGCAGCTACGGTAAGGTTCATAAGAGCTGTGGATAGAATCTTTGATTTTCTAAATGTACGGAATCCTTGGGGTCGAGGATTTAAAAGTCCTTTACGAGTAAATAATGAAAACAGGTGGAGGACAAAAGTTCTTGACGAAATTAGGTATCTGAGTCAAATCAAACTGATGGATAATACTTTGGCAGTAAAATCACGCCGTAAGGCGGGTTTTATAGGATTCTACAACGCAGTAATTTCTGTTATGAATATATTTGATATTTATGTGAAGTCAGACAGACCTGAATTAAAGTATCTTCTGACATATAAGATGAGCCAGGATCATCTAGAATTGTTTTTTTGTGCCATTCGTAGCCGTGGGGGTTGGTGCCCAAACCCAACAGCTGCACAATTTGTCAATGCATATAAACAGTTATTAATCCATCACGAAATAAAAACTTCTACCGGCAACGTTCAGGACAATAATGTATCCATATTAACTAATTCTAGTGCAAAGCGTGCTAAAATAAATAAATTTAATGTTGATGATTTTACGAATGCTGAAAATATGCGTACTACGAAGAAATACCGCCTTAACGACGATGATCCATCCTCGTTACAAACCGAGTTAGGTGAATTTTTACATATATTTTGGGCAATACCCGACTCTAATATTAATGAGACTTCCAAACAATGCATTGGAAAACTTTTTATTTCGCAGAGACGCTTAGCTCAAATACAACAAACAACGGCCATTTGCAATCTTATTAGTGTCAAAAAAATATTCTTTATTAATAACTGGAGAGAAGGTTAGACATTTTTTGACTCGGCAAATAATATGGGCTCGACAGTAAGTTTTAATTTAATAAAATATGTGATTTCAGAATGCTTTTTTATTTCCCTGTCCCCCTCCCCTGCGGTAATTAAGTTGTTACAAGTTAATTACCGTAATTACAGACCTAATAAAAATTTATTGTGTCTCGTACCACATGGCGACATACGGTATCTGACTAGTAAAAGATAATCCCTTCCTTTAAAGAGTGCACGATAAGACAATTAGAGGTACTTAAGGGAGATGCTCATTCTTGGCCATGTTCTGCCCATCAATGTGGTAAATACAGAAAAAATACCCATTTACTAACTAAAATATTGCTATTACTTATTTATTGTGAAAACTCCGGAATTAAAAGCCGATTTAATAAAAACATTCAATCGTTTATTATATTATCTAACAGTTCCGGTCGATTGTCAATCCTGAGTAGGGATGGCAAACATTACTGAAACACACAATCGATACACTAAATAAAACCGGTTTCAAACATTGATTTTTGGAAAACTTTCTTTTATTATATAGTGGTTTCGCCTTTGTTGTTTTCTTTAGAAAAAAAAAGATGTTTGTTCATTTCGCAGGCTTCTAAACGCGATCTATTGAACCGATTGCGTGTCTCCAGTTTTTTTTAAAATTGATTTACAGATTTTTCGGTAAATCGATGTCATATCGCATCCCTACGTCAATAATAATCGTAGTTGACAACTAATTGACATTTCACATTTTGTTTGGTGTTGTGTGTTCTTGTGAATCGTGATTTATTTTCTATTGCGTTTTTATATTTGATTTTCGACGACTTTGATTACGAATATGGACCCTATAACCGCTCCCGGTGATGACCTTGACTTTACTTTGGATTCTGTACCCGCCTCCCACGACGACACCGGGTTGCCAATGGTGTCGGACCTGTACCTGAACCTGATTTACACGAACTTACTAGCTTACCACGGAGCCCTCTCTGTGTCAATTGTGGCGTAGATACACGAAGACTTAAGAGATTTACCTTAAGCAATGTGGAAGTTCGGTCTGTATTACAGAAATGGATTGCACCACATCAAGTAACTTACTATAAAAACATGCAAAGTACATACATACTCAGTAACTTATATTGCATAGCTATGTAAGATAGATTTGAATTAAATAATACGGTTGTTTAGTGACAAGGAAACCTTAGAAGTAGTTGTAGTTTGTTTTGTCTCAAGTTGTATTTTATAGCTGTGTATTGTGAACCCAATTCCTAGATGACGTGCTTGTCATTTATTTAAATGAGAACAAATAAAAAACTAAAAGTGTTTTTATTGTAACCTTTAATTTTTATACATGGTTTCTATAAGTCCCACCAAGTTTTATGTAAAAAATTGTGGGTGATTCTTTACCTATGATGTCAGCCCTAATGACTATAATTTATTTCTTGCGTGGGCATAACTTGGCCAAAACCTCTTTATTAAATGGGCATTTCCCTTTACTATTTTACAGAATTTTATTATTTATTGATCCGATAGTTAACTTTTATCCGTTAAAGGGCGAATTTCACCAAACTTTTATACCTAGAATAAGTCATATCCAGAGAATACATTTTGAATTTTTGACAGTTCATTCGTACTGAAACTGTCAAACGTCGATTTAATTCCCAGGATAAAAGATATCTGACGTTGCTAAAATCTGCCCTAAGGAGAACAAGGAAGGGGTCAACTTATTATGAATTACAGTCCATAAACAGTACTATATACTGCTATTTCAAGTTATGTTTTATATGTAAAATATCTGTTTATTACGACTATCTATAGTTCATTGGTTTAGTTAGGTACTCCACTAGTGCAGACATGTCTTTTTATTTGTGTTTTAGTAACAAAATATATGCCTATATTACTTGTTTTAAATTAATTATCTATGATTTTAGTAAATCCTAACGTATTTTATGTTATAAAACGTATTCCACGTTTTAAAAACATTACGTTTAGAAGACAACACGAATGTTACATGTTAATAATTATCTAAACCAATTTAATTTATAGAAAATAGTAACAAAAATAGCGTTGGTAATATTTCTATCATTGTAGTCGATATCAGAGAAGTTTTTATCGATAACAAACCATTTGTTGTACATCACTAGTATTAGTTCCATTCCCCCTCACTGCTGCCGTCAGCGCCAAAATGGCGATTTTCAAATAGGCACAATAAATTGATAGCGGTAGCCAGTCCAGCGTATTAGATAGAGGTCAGTGGGTTACATACAAAGTTGTTGATATGAAAACTTCAATTAAGTTCAAGCAGTTTCATTAATGAGGCACGTCATTTGACAAAGTTTATATTTATCTGTCACTCAAATGGTCATCTTGACATTGTTCATTGCAATTTGCATATTATTGTCTTTCCATCCTAATCTTTTAATTTTTCAAAATGGACATGGATACTAATACTGAAGACATAAAATACATAAAAACTCATGGCGGAACAGCTTTGCTCTGGCAAACGTATAAATTTCACCGTCAACAAGGGATATAAAAATGGGTCAGTGTTATGGAGATGCACTAGCTTCAAAAGGACAAAGTGTCCAGGTACTATAACTTTAATGGTAAGCATCCTTTTCATTTGACATTTTTTCGAGTATTCCATAGCCTTTACTTATTTTACTAGAATAAATAATATTACTTTTTAGAATGACGTAATTACTCAGACCAAAGATCACACTTGCGGAAGAGACGCCTTTGCAAATGACCGTTTGCTGGTAACTAACGCATTACGAAATAAGGTAATTACATCTGACCAACCAATAAACAAAAAGGTCATGATTTACTGAATGCAATTCGAAAGTTTTAAAATATTAAACAGTCGCTTTATAATGCAAGAAATAAAGAACTTGGAGTTCCCGCTACAATTTTTAAATCTATCAATGAGGTCACTGTACCGGTAACATTTCGCGAGTCTATATTAGCGGATTACTATTATGATGGTACTCGCATATTGGTTTTTTGTCGCATACATTGTCGTGAAATTATTTGTAATATCACTGAGTATTTCGTTGATGGAACTTTTGCAGTCTGCCCAACTCCCTTCCAACAAATCTACAATATTCTTGGTGACTTAGGCAGCCACCATTTCAGCCGGTAGACGTCCACTGCTGGACTTAGGCCTCCCCCAATTTGTAGGGCTTTGCCATAATCGCCACGCTTGGCAGGCGGGTTGGCGATCGCAGTATGGTGGTAAATGCATAGAGAACGCTGCTGCCCATTCTCTAGTAAGTCCCTTAATCGCCTCTTACGACACCCACGGGAAGAAATGGGGCACTTAGGCAGCACTTTTGAAGAAACAAAAGTGGTACCACTTATCAGTGCATTTATGACTAATCAAACACAGATAACAGCTCCCAATTCATTATTTAGATAACTTAGAATAATGAATTGGGAGCTGTTTGTCAAAAACACGCGTTTCTGGACATCACTAGGGTGGTGTCATATGGACTAGAAATTCCATACGACACCACCGGTGGTGTCGTTTTGGTGGTGTCAAGTGGAAGTAAGGCCCCGCAGCGCGTGCTCGTCGCTGATGTAGGCGCTGTCACGGTAAACTTCAATAGCATAGATAAATACTTCGAGCTCTTCTACGTTCTGCGATGATCCGTCAAAGCGCGCTCAGCACTTCGCGATGTTGCCCGCGTTGCATCACACGTACCGGGTTACCATCCGAGTGATGATGTGCACGGTGCATTCTTATTCGCCAGTATACTTTCAATAAGGATGCGCATTGTTTCGGCTTGGTTTCTTGTGATTTTCCACAAAAGGTCTGAAGCATCTCTTCAGGCATGATGTTCGGTGATGATGATGATAATGAGGCAACCACCGTCCTGTTCTGCTCCGCGTCCGTGTCGGATCCCTACACAACATCTCTTCCAGTACGTTTTTTAGCTGGCTTCGGCGGCATGGTAACATGGTACTATCCCTGCTGTTACTCGCTCGGTCAACACGGGTGATGGTTCTATGGGTGCTAGGTACCTACGTAAATATGTTACGAACTACAGCTTGGCAAAAAAGAGTCTGGAAAAATGAGGGCGCCTGTTTAGCAGGTATGGCCACCCTATATACTAGGACTAAAAGTGATAAGATACTTGTTGTTTTAATCAACAAACACGAGAACCCGGAAATTCTCAACAGTCAAGATTTCAAGATAGGCACACAGGCTTGATAGGCACACAGGCACTTTCATTGTATTTAGTAGATTGCGCATTATTTAGCTGGAATAACCTTTTATCTAAGAGATCATGCGAGTGCCATCATAATAACATAATGAAAAGTTATTCAGTAAAAAAAAATTACACTCAGGGATTGCCGATTGAACCCGATACACAAGAAGCAATCGCATTTGCAGCCACCACCTAGGGTATTCACAACCATTCGATGGTTGGTATGCCTGTATCAAAGACATGAATGATAATGAACGAATCCTGTTAATGCTGACAGTTTAGGCGGTTCACCCACTGAAGATGCGTCCCGCCGCGGTGCGCGGAGCGACGTAACGCACGGGGCGCCTTCCCGCGCATTTCCGCGTCGGCAGTGTGTTGTGCTAGGCGTGATTTCTATATAAATTGAGATACTTGCATACAATGGTCAAATCTGCCATCCCGCGCTACGCGACGGGGCGCGGTGCAGTGGGTGGAGCGCTTTATAGTCGACAAGAAGGCGACCAACAGCTGCTTACTGTCGGAAACTAATCGGAAGTCGGAGAGTACCTATAACACGACGCATTCGAAGTTTACGGGCAATATCGAATAAACTTGAACAGTTGACTAATGAAGCCGTCAGGTATGTCTATGTGGGGTACATAACATTATCACTATCCACATGACAATGAAAATGATAGAACACGCTAAAATTTAGGTTTTATTTAAAAAGAAAAACGTGACATAACATCATTCGTGTATTCCTTTTCGGTGCTATTACAGATTTTTCCATTAATACTGATGTGTCAGTTTTACATTTCTTATTTATGAAATCTAAATAGTGTAAAAATATTTCTCAGACGTTTACAGTTCCCATTATAACCCAAGTCTCCTCAAACTATAGGTAATATAGTTTGAGGAGGTAGGTAGATATATTACGTAGAATAGGCACCTGAAAAATAATAAATGTAAATTATACTTTTTTCTGTGGTATGTGATATGCAATAATAGCATTAAAAATACTTGCCTGTTTTTTTTACAGTGTTCAGTTTTTGTCTAATTGCACACAGACCAAAATCGTCAATTTTTTTCTTCCGCCAACTGTTTTGGTGTTTCTCCAGGTGTAGAAAAAATCCTTATTTTTTTCCACCTTCACTAACATATTTATAAGATTATACACAATAGGTACAGCATATAAATAGGAGGTAGGTAGTCTTCAACGTAAGCTTCTATCCGATCCTGACGATCCCACTACTCTCCTCCAGTAGAGTCGAAAAGAGACCAGTACCTACAGCTAGAAAAGCACACAAACACAAACCGTACCGACCTCGCCGCCGAGGTCCGTCGTCGCGACCCCGACTTAATAGTCCCTCTCGACCCTTGCAAGAGCCAGCCCGCGATGCTGCGCCTGTAGCTTTAAATTAGTCCCTAAATAATTTAACCCAGATCCAGCAGTCCCTTGCTGTCCCCCCACCAGTGATTGCCTAAGCCGAGGTTCGTACCCCCCTCGGGGTAACCCTTAGAGCTTTAGCTTTAGTTTTTAAGCATAATAAGCCCCGGCTGGAGGCCTAAAAAGGTAACTTTTTAGAACTCGCCGGGCTACCATCCGTTTAAGTAGTAAGAATCGTTTCAGATTAACTACGAGATGTCCCACCAAAAAAAAAAAAAAAAAAACAATGTATGCATAATTACGCATGTCAGTTATAGGTAGTTTATGTTTACACTAGGCTGATTTCAACATTTATTTTAGTAATATGGGGCATTTCATGTCAAGCGGACATGGGACAGGGAAAAAAAAGTGAGGTTCTGAAAGTTCATATTAGGTCCAGTTATACTTCTAGTAGATATAAATACGGACACATTTTTTTATATATAGGATGTGTAATTGTCTAGTTATAGGCTCCTAAAGAATCGTCTAAATTGAAATTAGGATTTTTTTGAAGATTTTTTTCGTATTGTAAACAATTACAATAAATTTTTAAACTTTGCGATTTGTGTAGAAAACAGAACCTCTTTTTTCCCTGTCCGCTTGACGTGAAATGCCCCATATGTGTGTTGAGACTGTTCTATAGTACCAGCCACGCATTTAACTTTCCAAGGAATGATGTGCCGAATACTTAATAGATTAATGGATTTAAGTTCCTTGCATGATGCGACCTAAAACAAAACAGCACAACTGTCATTTTTGACAACACTCACGGTGATATCAGCCTAATCCAAGGAACTTTAATCCGTCTAATCGCCGTTATCACACGGTGGCGCATGTCAAACTGTCATAGATGACGATTCACGGGATATCGTTTTCGCGCTCACGATTTTTCGGAACGGGTCTTAGCACGCTCAAATGTTAGTGTAATACGAGCGCGGCTTATGTCTCAGTCTGTGGAACCTGGTGACTTTGACATTTGATTATTTTGATTGACTCCATACTTCAACAGTGACAGTTACATAAATTAGAATTTATTCATTTCGTTTGGTGGCTTCTGTTTGTGTATATTTAGTTGATAAAAACAATTGTATAAATGTATATTTGGTAAAAATGGATGAATTAAAATATTGCCGAGTATGTCTTGTGACAGATGTGAAGATGTTTAGCTTGGAAACTACGTCGAGCGATTCCATCGGTGTTGTTTACACACATTTGGCGCAAATTCCGGTCAGTCCAATCACATCGTAAAATGCGCTAAATTTAACTGTTTCTTCAAAAAACTGTTTGAGAAAATTGCTAATATGCGCTGGATCACTAATCCACACTATAATTTTATAAATGCAAAAGTAACTCTGTCCTGTCTCGCTTTCCTGCTAAAACTACTGAATCGATTTAAATGAAATTTGGTACACAGATAGTTTAGAGCCTGAGAAAGGACATAGGCTACTTTTTATCCCGGTAGTATGTTCCCGCAGGATAATTCCAACCTCTCGCCACCGGCGGGCGAAGCCGCTGGCAAAAGCTAGTTCTTATATAATATTGACTGCTTGGATACCGCAGTGGCTTCTATTTAATAACTATTCGACTCTTGCATTCCTTCTAAAAGGGACGCTACTAAAAGATTAAAGAACAAAAGTGAGTTTATTAAACTGGGAGGACAAACATAAGGAATTGACACTATATATAAGTTTAAAATATGGAAAAGGGAGAGGCAGCTTTGGGATATTACGGGCTAAATGAATAGAAAGATAGATTAGTAAACATAACATTTTTTTCATATTCTTTCGAATAAAACCTATGCTTTCTTATCCCCGGTAAATTATGTACCTAATTAGCATATTTAGTTACCTGTCTCTTTTACAGATATTTGATAGAAATCAACATGTGTGTTTTGAATGTGCCAGTCTCCTCCATAAGTATCAAGAATTCAAATCAAAATCTCTCAGAGCTCACAACATTATATCTAGAATTAAACTTAGTTCATCACAGGCAAGTATTTTCAGATGAATTTATGCAATCAATTATAGAATTTTTGCGTTTTAACCAAAATTTCATTTGATTTCTAGATAACAAGGCAAGCCCTCAAAAGTATAGATAGGAAAATAAATAAATTAGAATCCACCCTGATTTTATCTCCAGTGTCTATCCTTTATGAAGAACCTACATGTAACACAGAAACAGAAATTACTTTTCAAGATAAAGAAAATAAACAATTAGAAATTAGTGTTAAAATTGAAGAAGTCAATAACATAGAACTAGAAAAGGATTATGAATACAATGAATTAGATAATGAAGATTACATTGATTATACAGAAGAGTCATTCCCAGATAAGGTTATAAAACCAAAACATAAAAGTAAACCAAGCAAGGAATCAAAAAGTAAAAAAAGAAAATTTAAAACTGTTATTAAGAGCGAGGATGATTTCAGTGATAATGAACCTCTGTCGAAAAGTGCTACAAAGTCAGTAAACAAAAATCCTATTATAAAAAAGAATGGCCTCAACATTGGTTACTTTGATGACTATGCAACTGTCGTGTTTCTGACCCCTGAAGATGCCAGAAAGGAGGTGCTGTTGAGAAAAGAGTCAAGTAACTATAAAAAGTCACCATTCAAGTGTGAATTATGTTATAGAGGATTTGAAGCAAAAGCAGCATTTGAGAATCATACGAAGAAACATAGCATTGTAAGCATATTGACTTTATTTTTATTTATGCTGTAACTTTCCGAACTGGTACAAGATTGTCAGATAGTGGAATATAGTATTTTTATTAACATAATCCCACCATGGTGCCCTATTCGTCTTCACATTGACTAGTATTGCGCCACTTCTTCCCAGCTAAAGCACTAGGAAGTGGTGAAGGGTGGGCGTTTTGGGGGACTGTCTTATGTAACACTGACATTAAAAAAGTGCTGACTCTCAGCCTAGTTTGAATAAATGACTATTGATTTAGATTTTTGATTTTGAGTATCCTGTCGAATTTCCACCCTCCAATCCAGCGTGCTGTGCAACCCATCAAAGCAGTTCTGAGCTGAATCATTTTATTAAGATTAGAAATTACAAAATGCCCACAACATTTTCTCACACAGATAGTTAGAAACAATTGAATAGTCAATGATACTCACTCAAAAACCATAAAAATTCCAGATATAAATATATAAATTATACATGGGGTGACATAATGAGCGGTCTTATTGCTAAAAGCGATGTTTTATGAAATTATTTTGGGTACCGTTAAATGTTTGTAATAAGAGTTGTTTTTTTTTATACTTTCAGGAGAATGGGAATTATGAATGTGATCTCTGCCACCTCAGGTTTCCTCAACAAGTACACTTGTGTAAGCATAGACTTTCTTGCCATAAGAGAAAGTTTAGTTGTAAGTTATGCTCATACATTTGTTATTGCACGTAAGTATTATTGCTACATATAAACTGCGGACAATAGTGATGCATAATTTTTTTACCCTTATGCCTTACGCAATAAGTTTGAGTAGAACCCCGTGCCTGAGATGGTATTATTTATGAGCCATCTTATATCTTAAGAAATAGGTGGCTGGGACAGACTGTATGCGGAAGGTGGAGGACAGGGTCTTGTGGCGTAGTATGGGAGAGGCTTTTGTCCAGCAGTGGACTGCGATAGGCTGAGTTGATTGATTAAAAAAAGAATGGTTGTATGTTTCCAAGCTGTTACTCATCATTGCTAAATATAAATCTTTTTATTCAAATTCATTTATTTGCCGGAATGTAGGTTTACAATGTATGGTCTTAAACTATAATGGCCCCTATACATTCTACCATTTAATATGGTGTGCAAATATTTATTGTCATCCTAAACAAAGCTATTATTACTAAACAAAAGTCAGCAACAACAGATAAGAGCTCATGCATAATGAAAATGATTTTACGGAATAAATTAATTAATTGATGTCAAGTTATACATAAACAGTCAGTTCAAGAGCTAAAGTTTAATACAATGTCAGATTAAGCATATATAAATAATTTTAAATTGTAATCAATAATGTCATAACTATTATTATTATTACAGTGTTAATTAATATTATTAAGGCGGCTGCGCCAGGGAAATCCGCGAAATTCAGATTTTCTTATGTGTTTTGCAATTTGCAGGTCAGTGTCTAGCTGTATTTTGAAAAAAATATGAATTGCAAGTTCATTTAATACTTTATATGTACTTAAATTAATTTTCATGAAATAGTTATTCAATAGGATTAAACTAATGAATTTAGAAGCTTGTATTGATGATTTTAATGAGTTGGCCCCATTTGTTCTATGGAACATGACGTAATAGAACAAATTGAGAAAATATTGTACCTATTTGTACTATAGAACTACATACTAGCTTTTGCTCCTGTTTTTATTTGTCTGTGAATGCACAGAACTAAATAGGAATCGCTTTTCCCAAATTCTTCCATGATGAAATATACATATAAGACATACATATATTTCCATTACGATTAGCAAAGATCCAATCCAATCATTGTAAACAAACAACAATAAAGTGAGTACCCTGCAACTGCAGCTCTCTCAAAATCCGTTAAAATTTATGTCGGTGAGTAACCATCTAATCATCAATGTCACTAAGACAAGTGGTAGCAAATCATTCTCGAGTGGCCAGTTTACATATCAACTTCAAGACGCTTATTTACTTAGTTTGTTCTATGGAAAAATTTGAGACAAAAAGTACAAACTGTTCTATAGTACAAATAGGGACAATATTTTCTCAATTTGTTCTATTACGTCATGTTCCATAGAACAAATGGGACCTACCGATTTTAATGATTATAATTATGTAAAGCAATATTTGTTATGATCACAAATCATATTTTATTAAACTTACAACCAGACACTGACCTTTCTTAATTTTTTTATATTTTGTATGCAAAAATATTAAGAAGAATTAAATTTCATGGGCCACCCTGGCGTTTTCCCCAGAAAACAATACACATCAAATCATTTTCTGAAAAATGCTTCAGCAACATTCTAAATTAAGACATATTTCTGTTAGATTATGAGATTATGGGCGATATAGTCTGGCTTCTTCATCATAAATAATAAATAACAACAACTTTGTTTTTCGCCTGCTCATGAATAAAAAAAGAAATACTCCTTTTCAGTTAAAAGATACGTGTATATGCCAAATATCATAATAATTTATCAAAACAATGTAGATTGTTAAATCTCATAATTATTATATTTACATCCATTTGTTTTATGTATAGTTAGTAGAGATGTTATGGGTATGAAATTTCGGATACGGATTGGATACGGATGTAGGAATGATTAGTATACCGGATACGGATACGGATATGAAATTATTTCGGATTATCCGTTAGTTTCGGATAATTTCGGTTACGGATATTAAACTTTTAAGGAATTTCAAAAGTAAAATACAAATTGCTAATAAAATGATTTTTTTATATGTCACCATTTGGTAGGAATTACAATCAGTGTGTGAGTAATTATTACAGCTAATTAAAATAAAAATAATTATAAATATAAATTGAGTGTTATATAATCTACCTAAAATAGAAATGTTATAACAAATCCGATATTATCCGAAACTTTTATTTCGGATTCGGTTACGGTTACGGATAAATTTTTATTTCGGATATCCGATAGTTTCGGTTACGGTTACGGAGCTCCCTAACATCCCTGATAGTTAGAGCATCTAGAGGCGATCCCTATTGATAAGTTACGCATTTAGCGTAACTTACTATCAATAGGGATCGCCTTTATATTGACAGTTCAACAACAACCATTTTTCCAAATATATCTATGACGCAATGGATTAATATCAATTTTCAAAATTGTTCAGATTATAATTAATAGTGCATTACGCATTCAGGGTGCAGGCTCTAGCACAGTTTGTATGAATGCTTTAACATTCTTGTTACAGTTATCAAGCGAAAACCCATGTTAGACTACACAAAGGAAAGAAATATCCATGTAAACACTGCGGCGAAATATTCAGGTATATAATTCACATGGTTATTAACTCACAAGACTAAAATAATAATCGTCACCTTAAAAAAATCAACTTACATTGTGGGTTTCTTCAGGGGTTCGATACCCTGGTTGGGGAGAGTTTTATTGGGCTCCTATAACATGGAGTGTAAACATAACTGGCGTAATGAGGGTGTATTAACACCCCAGTCGATCCTTGCGGGGAATGTAGTCGTGATGATGAATGTTGTTTTTCAACGTGTTAACCCTGAACTGAAACTTGTGTAGACATCTAGTAGTAGTCCTCCAGACCGTATTTCGGCCACGGCGGCCAATCTCAACGGAGACTAGCCATCGGCGCGGGAGATATTATAGTGCTCAAGTGTGTCCGCAGACACAGGAGCATTCACTCTTCCCTCACTCTCATAACCCGGTGGGACGGTAATCCGACACGACCAGAGAGAGACCAGGCGTAGGACCAACGGTTTAACGTGCTTTCCGAGGCACGGGGGTATCACACCGCTACCTTCCAACTCCTTCCAGGCTGCTACTAAGAATTTCCTAATGAAAAAACCCAGAAACACTTTGCCCGACCCGGAATCGAACCCAGGACCCCACGCTCAGCAGTCGCGCTTGCGACCACGAGACCAACGGACATCTAAAAATCATTCAAATGTATTTTTCAGCATGCCAAACAGTTTACTAATGCATAAACGTATGAAGCATTTGAAGGAGTCTGTACGTGAAAGTGTTTGTGAACTTTGTGGCAGTACCTTCGGCACGCCCAGGGGACTGTTCTTACATAACATGAAAGTGCACAGGCAGGTGAGATACTTCAGGGTTGTTATTATAAATGTTCCCACTGTTGAGATACAAGCTTTCTGTCTGTGGAGTGGGCTATATAATCCACGCGGGCAAAGAAGAAATCAGAAATTTTGATTCTAAGACATGCCTGTTTCCTCACGATGTTTTCCTTTACCGTTATGAGAGCAGTGGTGATGAAATAATGTATACAAAGTAAAGTGCCTGCTTGAGTTCGAACCCACTACCTACAACTCGTAAGTCGTGGCTGTCACCACTGTGCCACCACTGCTCTTACAAAAATTATGTTGCTATAACCTCGTAAGACCCAACGACCTAATTTAATGACAAAAAATATCTGGATGACCGAGCTTTGCTCGGTATTCTTTGGTAAATCGTGTTAATAAGTTTATGTTAAAGTTGATTATCGATAAAGTAGGTAATTGAAAACACGAATAAAACGACATTTTATAAAAATGAATCCTAGCTAAATCGATTTATCGCCCCAGAAACCCCCTGTATACTAAATTTCATGAAAATCGTTGGAGCCGTTTCCGAGATTCAGATTATATATATATATACAAGAATTGCTCGTTTAAAGATATAAGATATGTAGGCATTCCGGCCCAAGACAGTTTTTAAAATCATTATATTATGGCCCAGCGACCTAAAATTATGACATAATATTTAAAACTATTTTTTAGTTTAAATAAACCCACCAATTTAAATCTGTCACCAAAAAATCATTAACCTTGAATACATCTAATAAATATAAAGTACCCCCGGGGAAATACTCCCTAAAATAATTAAATCAAGAGCTTTTCATATAAACACATTTTTACTAGATCGAAGTTCTGGGCCGCAACTACTTGCGTCTTTTTTTAGTACATTGGGCCGTAAGTTTTATCCATCTATATTTAGGTTGGGCCTTACGAGGATAATCACTGCATACCTAGTATAAAACAAAGTGACTTCCCTCTGTCTGTCCCTATGTATGCTTAGATCTTTAAAACTACGTAACGGATTTGATGCGGTTTTTTTTAAATCGATAGAGTGATTCAAGAGGATGGTTTATACGTATAATACGCGGGCGAAGCCGCTGGCAAAAACTAGTATTACATAAAATATATTTACTTTTGTTTTCCAAGATATGGTTGAGAACGATACTCTAAAATATCCCGTAAATTTCCTTTTTTTTTCTTTCATAAATTCTATTTTTTTAAAAGAACATGTAGATTGCTGCAATTAATGTAATTTTTTATTTTAGGATAAAAACGACAAACTAGGTCCAGAGTGTGAAGACTGCGGGGTGCACTTTACATCAGAACTAGCCTGGAAGCGACACCTAGTGCTCGCCACTAAACATAAAGTGAGGTCTGTACATTAGAAATTATTACGAATCAAATCTATTGGTCCACGCGCACCCGGACGTAAAAATATCGCGGCGGGATTTATGAGCGCACTGGATTTAGAACCCTCTGCCCAGGACCGAGAATTGATATTTCAATAGTGTGTTTTTTTTGACGCGCTCTATTGGATTCTCGATGGTTGATTCAACACCGAGAGTTCAAAATCTAGTGCCCCATAAATTCGGCCCGGACTATAATCGATTTTAGACCGTGTTTCGTTACAGTAACGGTTGCAAATTCTGCGGAGACACATTCTCGAACGAAGACGATCTTAAGGTCCACTTGAGAGTTCACTCTCGGAAGCCGGTCAACAGATGTAATAACATCAAATTACCCGCCGCCTGTTCTATTGTGAGTATTCGAAACATCAAGCTATACATTTCCAGTATAAAATGACGTCTCATCGTTCGAAAAGCCTATATAATACGAGGTCAGTTAAAACTGGAAATGTTTAGGTTGATATGTAGCCGTGTGTACATGCATAGTTGATATCATAATCACTTTCATTTTAATAATACAATTAAATCATTTTTTGTATTGTATATTATATTATATTATATATTTTCTCTTACTTTTTGGAAAAGTCTGCTTTACAATAAAAACTAAAAAAAAGTATAAGACGTGAAATTGTATAAGCTCTGCCTAATATAACCTTTTGCCAACTATTTTGAGGTCGGCTCACCCATCTCTATTTATCATATACTAGCTTCTGCCCGCGACTTCATCCGCGTCAAATATTTGATCCCCTGACCCTTCCCGTTGCATCGCAGCCTGCCAGTTTTCGTCCATTTTTTTGTTGCTGTTCCGCTCCTTTTGATCGTAGCGTGATGTTATATAGCCTATAGCTTTCCTCAATAAATAGGCTACCCGACACAAAAATATTTTTTCAATTAGAACCAGTAGTTCCTGAGATTAGCGCGTTCCACCCCCCATTTTAGGGAAGTGGAGGGTTAGAAAGAGACAAAAAGTAGCCTATGTCACTCTCCATCCCTTTAAATATCTCCACTTAAAAAAATCAAATCAATTCGTCGCTCCGTATTGCCGTGAAAGACGAACAGACAGACACAACACTTGCCCATTTAAAATACTCGTATTAGTATGGATTATGTGTAATTGCAGTGCGCCAAATGGCTAGTAAACCGCGTGGAGTACAAGACACACGTGACGTCACAGCATCCTCACAGCGACGAGGCGAAGAAGTTTCACGCAGACGACCAGACGCCCTTTGTGTGTGAAGTTTGTGGACAAATGTTTAAGGTACGCATCAATATTGCCTTTTTACCACGCTTTTATTAGCTTTATACGTATGTTAGTATGTGCCTATGTATCGGAAACTTTGAACATCATTTTGAACGCCTACGCCTTCAAAACGTCGGATTTACTCGAACTTTGGCATACTTATCAAGAACCAAAAACACAATGCAATAATTTTATAAGTTTGTGCCTTTATCCTTGTCCAGGTTACCAGGATAGCAAAGAAAAACTGTCTTCGAAAACTACGCTGACATACGTCACATAATTCGAATCACCCTTAAAAAAATAGAAAATAAATAATAGTTTAAAAAAACTAAAAAACACAAATTCAAATTCTATTAATTTATTGCAGAACATAGAAATAAATACATTTTGAGATGTTGGGTAAATGCGCAGCACGCTTCACGCACGCTTTCATAAAAAAAACAAACTAGAAAATAATGAAAAAAAAAAAATCCTGAGAAAAAGCACCTCACGCTTTTTTCTAATATTTTAGTTTTTTGTTTTTAACTATTCAGACTATTAAAATATTCACTACTGCCTCGTTGGAGAAGCGCTACTGCTGAACATGAGATCCTGGGTTCGATTACCAAGTCGAGCGAAGTATTATTGGGGTTTCCCAACTGGATTTGTCTGGTCTGGATTTGTGTACAGTTGATTGTTCATTGGTAAATGGCAGTAGGATTGCCCTCTATTACATCATCTGCAGCCTATAATCTTTCACCGAGCGGAGGGCAGTGTCCCAGCAGTGTAGGAAACTGCCCTCCTCTCGGTGAGAGGGAGTGGGTCATGACCACCACGCGGGCCCACTGCGGGTTGGTAGATGTCACATGTTTTCCAATTTTTGGTTCTAAGACATGCCGGTTTCCTTACGATGTTTCCCTTCACCGTTTTGAGAGCAGTGGTGATGAAATAATTTACACAAAGTAAAGCACCTGCTTGGGTTCGAACTCACGACGAACTACTCGTAAGTCGCGGCCGTTACCACTAGGCCACCACTGCTAATATGCCCTATTACATAGGATTTCAATATCACACCTGTACCTTATCCTTCGGGAAGAAACATTGTAGTTATCAGTGGCGAAGGCACCATATAACACGATTCCTACCGGCTTGCCTTCGGGGATTCGTATTGGTAACTCTATCACTATTAAAAATACAATAGTATGTAAATAGTGGCTACTATTGTCAATAAATATAGTTACACTACGGGTATTTAATTCACCATAACATTCAAACAACAAAAAAGGTTATTTATAGCTTTGTATTACAACAAAAGAGAAATGTTCTAAATTAACCCGGCGCCAAAACGTCATAATCGGGAACTAAAAATTCATACAACAGCGATCCCGTAATGATGTCACTTTAGGTCACGTGGCACCGCTTGATATGTACGAGAGCAAGCCGCTGTACAACGGGTTATGACAGAGACAGGTATAGAAAAATGCGTCAGCGAGAACGAGATAGAGGAATATTGCATATTTTATTCGGTTTTCAGCTGTTCAATTTAATTGTATTTAATTCATTACATTCTTATATTAATTTTAGAATGATAGTAAGTATTCTTTATTGATGAGTCAGTAAGTTAAAGACGACTTCGCATCGGCTTCTCTTTTAGAAAAAACCGGCCAAGTGCGAGTCGGACTCGCGCACCGAGGGTTCCGTACAAACCTGTAGGTATTTTCGGTTTAAAAAAAATTATATTTTTTAATTTTTATATTTCAGTTGATTGAATGTAAGGTAAATTGCGGTTTACGATTTATGACGTTTTAAAAAAAAACTACTCACTCGATCTCGTTCAAACCAATTTTCGTTGGTAGTCTACATGGTAATGTACAACATATATTTTTTTTAGTTTTGTCATTCTCTTATTTTAGAAGTTACGGGGGGGGGGGGGGACACACATTTTACCACTTTGGAAGTGTCTCTCCAATGTCCAGCAGTGGACATAATCTGAGATGATGACTTAAATTGTAACTTCATTAAGGTTGAATTATCTGTATCCTTGTCGTTTTATGACGTATAACGGTGAGGGTTTTAAAAGTGTGGGTGATACAACTATATTATGGTAGACTATACCTAGGTTTGTTCAAAAATCGAGAGCTTAATTAACTTGAATTTATTCTGTGCCTTGGTCTTGAGATACCTAGTCTTATTTAAAGCACCACAAGTCCTTTAAGATATCATTTTTCCATCTTTTTTCAGCAACAATGCTTCTTGACATACCACCAACGGAAACACACGGGAGAACGTCCCTACAAGTGCCACGAATGTGACAAGACGTTCCAACTGGCTGGAGCGCTGTCTATACATCGCAGTATACACAATCGGAAGAGGCCGCATAAGTGCGAGATGTGCGCCCGTGTGTTTACATTCAAGAGTGCCCTTAACAAGCATATGAAGGTAATCATTTATTGATTTTGATTTGAACCAAGGCAAGGTAGTCAGCAAAATTCAAATTTTCTTATGATGATGACTATTTATACAAATAAATACAATTGAAGTGTCTGTTTGTAATTTCAAATTAACAGCTTTTCACTAAATGCATATGAAAGTATAAAAGGTACTAGCTCGTCTGTCTGTTTGTTCCGGCTAATCTCTCAAACGGCTGGACCGATTTTTACGGGACTTTCGCTCGGTTACAAGGAGTAACATACTTTATGTCCCGATACCACGTCCATTTTCACATCCACGCGGGCTAAGCCGCGGGCACAGTTAGTTTGAGATATAAACCCAATAGGTTGTAGTATAAACTCGAGGGTCTTATTGATTTTAATTGAAAGAAAAGAAAGAGAATACGTTTATCTGCGGCAAACATGACAAAAGTGGCAACATTCCGTCCCGACTGCAATCCGACGCAGGCGCCGCCAGCTTTAGTAATCTGTGGGAAAACTGACAGACAACTAATTTGAAAATGACATACCTATTACCCGTACCGTGTGGTGCCGGACGTAAAGAATAACACCACCCCATTTCTTCCCGGGGGTGTCGTAAAAGGCGACTAAGGGACTTACTAGAGAATGGGCAGCAGCGTTCTCTATGCATTTTACCACCATACTGCGATCGCCAACCCGCCTGCCAAGCGTGGCGATTATGGCAAAGCCCCCCAAATTGGGGGAGGCCTAAGTCCAGCAGTGGGCGTCTTACGGCTGAAATGATGATTACCCATACCTAATTCTTATAATTCGGTAAATACTTACCTGTTACGGTCGTGAAACACATTTTGATAAACACTCAACCTCACACCGACTTCCAAATTGCAAAAACGTAAGAAAAATTTAAAAAGAAAAACATAAGAGAAGACTTTGGCGGGCAACCCTGGCGCTTCCCCGTCAGTACTGTTTACAGAACAGATGGTACCGGAAGACGTAGCGTTGGAAGGTCTCCCACAAGATCCGATGACCTGGTGAAGGCCGCAGAAAACCACTGGATGCGAGAAGCAAAAAACCGGTCGAAGTGTCGGTGCTTGGAGATCCCTATGTCCAGCATTGGACGTCTTTCGGCTGAAATGATGATGATGAAGTACTGCTTACAATACATATGGCAATAATAGTCGTAAAGTGAAGAGTCATACGATTTTGAACCAACTGTTAATTGTCTTGGTCTGTCTTGCAAATGATTATGGTAGGGAGGTTAGATTCCTTGCTATGAAAAAATATGTACGACGGTGGGGCATATATTTATGTAGAACGTAACATGAAATGTAACAAACGTTGTAACGAACTCATGCTATGCAACATGGTAATGTAACACAACTAAACGAATTTGTTTCAACGTCACTTTCTTATACACCTAAACAGTGTATTAAAAAAATCAGCTGTTTCATTGAAAGTACAATATCTATGAAGTCAAAATATATATGAAATGTTTATTTCTATGAATACATCTTAAACTTGAACGAGAGTACCCGAAAATAGAAAAATATATATATCCGAAAGAATCCGATGTTATAAAGTGATATTACAAGTTACTTATATATTATGTTGGTCAGTAGGCATTAGTACTTATCTATTGTAGATCCAAACCTTAGCTTGCGCAATATCAGCGACCAAGACTGTCGAATTTACCCACTAATAAATTTATAGTTTAAAAAACAATAAGTAGAAAAACAAGCTTGTATGTAACAAGCACGTAAAAACTAAAAACTTAATCGTGGTCAAAGTTCATTACAAGAACTTTCTAACCAGTCCAAACACGGCTATGATACGATGTTCCATCATGCAGTTCCAGTTCATATCTTCCAGCTCCATCATCAGATCAGTTTGACAGTACCATATTATTGTATTGTCATCAGAACTACATACAGCTGCCAATTTTCATGACGCTACAATTCTTGGAAGATGGGTATTTACCTTAGATTCCATTACATAGTTAGTTACATACAGGTCGACCTAATAAAAGCGTGTTAAAAAGAATAGAATTATGTTCCTCTCTTTCCCGCATCTAACAGTCATATAGCGCTAGCACACTCCTTTATTCTCTTCTTACACTGTCCACAGGTCCACCTTGGCATCCGTCCCCACAAATGCGCGATCTGCGACAAAGGCTTCATACACATGTGCGATTTAAAGTTGCACATCAAATACGTTCACGACAAGATACCGTGGCCTAAGAAGAAGAACAAGAGGACTATTGCTGATGATGCTCCGTATCTGGAATACCACTAATGTTCTGGAATAGCCCGGAATCCTGACAATCAGTCTTTTAACCAGTAACTGGGTTCTTGAGACAGATAACTGCAACTGGTTAGACTCGAAGCCGACCACAACATAGTTAGGAAAAATCTACGCAGATGATGATGACTGATATACAGGATATATTTTCAGCCTAGTCTATTTGCTAGATCTGATGGCCAATTCTCGTAATAAAAACGTTTAAGTCTAATCACAGCCTCATGTCAGCGGCAATCAAATATCAAAAACTTGTCAGAAATGTATGGAAACTAGAGGTGTTTTTGACAGATTGTGACTGTGATCAGACTGTTCATAAAATTACGAGAATTGCCCGTCAGCTGTTAGAGTAACTAAATACCTTGAAAATGCAAGCCAGGAGGATTTAAGATGTAATAAGTTCGCCTATCCTGAGACTGACGTTGACAAACGTAGCTTTATCTCGAAGAACGGTTAGCCCTACGCTTGAGTGGAGTATACTCCACAGTAAGACGAGTGTGAAGAAATTCTATGATTATCGTGAGAATATGATACGTACCTACTAAAATTCTGTAAAATGTGAATTGTCTAAAATATACATACATTTATTGTACATTTGTTGTTTTTATGTCCACACCACCACTGTCATTCCTAGGTTGTCTGGAATAGATCGCAGAACGCCCATTGTATGTTTAGTAATGTTTTTGATTGGAACGAAGTTCCTTATCGCGCGTTGCGAAAGGGGGCTAGACGAAAAAAAATAAGACCAAAAGTTGTAACGACACTTTTTGCTATAGTTGTAAGCCGTGCGGCGTTCGCGTGTTTCTCTGTTTGTATCTCTTTCTCTCTCATAGAAAGCAAGCTCAAGCGTCTTTCTATTTCGCATTGAACAGTGTGGTGTCGCGACGATTATTTTTGTTGGGTGTATACAGGGTACATAATAAATAATTTAAAAAAAATATAATAATTCCTTCACTAATTAATCGAAAGGAACTTCGTTCCATCCGGGTGTCCCTTGACACCTCTCAAGTTCTTTTTTGTCGTTTATTCGTGTCACAGAGTTACTTTAAGCGGTTGGTCTCGGCTGTCTTTCTTAGTTCTTGGACAGTCGTTACGGGTCGTCAGAAGCCCAAAAGTCAGACAACCAGTCTTACCAAAGGGTACTGAGTTGTGGAGGTCAGATAGGCAGTCGGTTAGAATGGAAGCCGACCCCAAAGTATTGGGAAAAGGCTAGGATGATGATGATGATTCGTGTCACAGAGTGGCACGGTCGCGTAAAACTGAAATCATAATACAGTGGACCCCCGGTAATCCGGCATGTCTTTATTCTATTCTTATTGAATATTTTTTTGACAGTCTTCGCTAATGTAGATAATGCATGACTGAACGGGAAATGTATCTGTAATTTGTCGGATTACAAAGTACTCTTTTGTAAAAAAATCCGGACTTTAGGGGTCTTCTTAGGCAGTAGGTACTTCTACAATCCGACAAATTTGATAGTCCGACACTGCCCTGCAAAACGTTTGTCGGATTACCGGGGGTCCACTGTATTTGATCTTTATTTTACCCGCGTAATAAAAATGTCGGTCAAAAAAAATGTTCCATTCATTTTGACTGCGTATTGCACTTTTCTATGAAACAGTACTTTACTAACCGGCGAGTAATTTCTCCGCAAAAATCATTCGGCGGTTATCAAAACAAAAAAAAGATTCTTTTAATGACCGATATTTTTTTTATGGGTGTTTGAAAATCTGGTACTTACTGAATCCGTGGTTACATTTGTGCGTTGTGCGTAGATAGCCGTGCCACTGAGTGTGTATATTAATACGTGAAGCAAAAACTTAGCACCCCTTTTACGAAAATAACGCGGATGGAGGAGTATAAAATTGACACAGTTCAATTTCAATTCAATTCATTTATTTATTCTCTCTTCACAATATTGGTTTTCTTAAAAATTAACAATGTTTATGACAATATTATTTTCCAACATTGTAAGAGACTGGTGCCTGAAGTAGGTGGCCCCACACAGCAAAACAATAATATAAAGTTACAAGATGGACATGTGAGAAATTACATAATTAAACAAACCAAGAGGATTGGACTAAAGTTAAAAATAATATAAAATATTAAAAAGACATTTAAAAAAAGAAAACTAAGGGTTCACACGAAAAAAAAAATTGTTGGAATTTAAATAAAAAATATCATAGGAGACATAATTAAACATAAAAAGTTAAAGTTTATATGGGGAGGAGTGCAGAAAGCTAATATTTTTTTTTGTTTAATGCATTAAAAAGACATCTTCATCAAGAAGCCGCAAGGGTAAGAAAAATCCTCTCGACTGATCAGGATCGAACCCTTGGTGCGCTCAAAAAACCCGACAACTCATACACACTAAGTGACCACGAAACCAGTAAGGTTCTCCTGGAGACCCACTTCCCCGGCTGTAACCTCCAAGAGGTCAGGACGTGGGAAGCTGAACCAGAATGGACCCCAACAAACCTAGATTGGTCCAGGGCACAAAGCATGGTAACAGAAGAAAGGATAAAGTGGGTCATTGACACCTTTCAGCCCTACAAATCTGCAGGGCTGGATGGCATTTTTCCAGCCCTCCTACAGTGGGGAGCTGACCACCTGATACCATGCTTGGTGGAGATCTACCGGACCTGCATTGCACTCAGATACATACCCCTAGCGTGGCGCGAAGTGAAAGTCATTTTCATACCCAAGCCAGGCAAACCCGACTATACACAACCAAAAGCCTATAGGCCTATAAGTCTCACATCCTTCCTACTAAAAACCCTCGAGAGACTCTGCGATAGACATATCCGAGACGGACCTCTCCGAGTAAAACCCCTTCACAAACAACAGCACGCGTACTCCACGGGCAGATCGACAGAGTCTGCGCTACATAGCGTGGTCTCTAAAATTGAATGCGCAGTGGACCACAAATGCTCAGCACTGGCGGTTTTCATTGACATAGAGGGCGCTTTCGACAAAACTATGTTCAATAGTATCAGCACGGCTCTCGACAGACACAACATAAACCCGACCTTGAGCGGGTGGATCACCAACATGCTCAAATTTAGAGCTGTACAAGTTACAGTGAACGACACTACAAGGGCGGTAGTGGCGAAGGGCTGCCCACAAGGGGGCGTTCTCTCGCCACTTCTATGGAACCTGGTCGTAGACAACCTCATCAAAACACTCAACGATAAAGGTTACTTCACCGTAGGATACGCCGATGATGTAACCGTAATAATAAATGGCACCCATGAAAACACCCTATGCCACCTCATGCGCCAAGCCCTGAAAATAGTAGAGGACTGGTGCAATAAACACCAACTATCAGTAAACCCCACAAACACCGAGATGATCCTCTTTACAAAAAAGAGAAAACTCGCGAAACTCGAACTGCCACGACTGTTTGGCACCACCCTCAGCCTATCAACTGAAACCAAATATCTGGGCATATTTTTGGACAAACAGCTGAATTGGGCAAAGCACACCAACTACATTACTACAAAAGCCAGCATAGCCCTGTGGCAGTGCAATAGAATGCTTGGCAGGAATTGGGGAATCAGCCCCAAAGTCACCCACTCGCTATACACCACAGTTATTCGACCAATTATCACATACGGCTCAATAGTCTGGTGGCCCAGAACAGACCTGAGCACAGCCCAAAAAGACCTTGAAAAGGTGCAGCGGTTCGCTTGTGTAGCCATCACTAGCTGCATGAGGACTACACCCACCGCTGCCCTACAGGTAATGCTTGGGCTACCACCTCTACACCTGATCGTGCGGGAGGAGGCTGCCCTGGCTGCCCTAAGACTGAACATAGCAGGGACCCTAAGCAATGACTCGAGGGTCAAGCACTCACGCATTAGGGACGATGCGATCAAGCGACAACCAATGATGGCATCACCCTGCGATAAAACCCCAAAACTACACTTCTTTCAAAAGCACTACGACGTTATACTCACAGAAGAACAAAACGACCACTCGGGCCCGGAAGAGCTAAGAGTCTACACTGATGGCTCAAAGACCAACTCTGGAACTGGAGTCGGAGTTTTCTCACACGACCTAAACATAAAAATATCCAGCCCGCTGGGAATGCTCAACACCGTCTACCAGGCGGAATGCGTGGGCATTATACAGGCGGCGTATGCCATAAGAGCCAGAAGAGTTACGGACACTCATATACGTATACTCTCCGACAGCGCCTCAGTCCTCCAATCCCTAGCCAAAAGATACATAACCTCTAGCCTTACACTAGAATGTCATAACGCATTAGAACGGGTAACAGTTTCTAATCGCAACAAAGTGACACTGCAATGGATAAAGGGACACAGCGGATCACTAGGCAATGATGCTGCTGGCGAACTGGCCAGAAAGGCATCCAGCGCGTCAGTATGCGGCCCCGAGCCCATCGTGCCCATCCTCTTCAACCAGCTACGCAGGTGGCTGCAGGAATTTACCCACACACAAGCGGAGAGCTGGTGGACCTCGGCACCAGGCTGCAGGCAGTCCAGGGAAGCTATGCCATCCCCGGATGGCAGGCTAACCAGACGCCTGCTACGCCTGGACAGGGATGGTCTGCGTCTGATGACGGGCACCATCACAGGACACTGCCCGCTAAACAAACACTTTTACACAATAGGCATAACGGACAGCCCCCTGTGCAGGGCCTGCATGGAGGCTGAGGAAACCGTTGCGCATGTACTCTTCGAATGTACAGGCGTCACCCAGATTAGGACAGATACCCTCGGGACACCCAAATCTTATACGGACGTTCTTAGCAGACCAGGAGACATAACCAACTTCTGGAGGGAGGTGGGCTGGTTGGAGTAAATACCGACGGCCGCCATGGCCCACGCACAATGGTCCACTTAAAGGACTGAGTGCGGAAACCAAAACCCTATAACATAGAACATAGACATCTTCATCAGCAGCCTATAATGTTCGCACTGCTGGTACACAGGTCTCCTCTCGATGGGAGGGCGTGGGCTTTAAGGTGACGTAGCGAGATAAACGTGCTTTTTCTTTTTAGCGTACCTTTCTTACCGTATGACTTCCGTACTTAATCTTTTAGTGTATGTTTTTTGACTATATGATCTAGTATCTTGTAAAAGGAATACACGATACGATGAAATTTTCTCGATACAAAAAAATCGCAAAGTTCTATCTATGATTATGATTTTTTTAGCCTCAAGGCGCGATGCGTATGTATTATTAAACATAGTTTACTTTAAAACATTGATTATAATTCTATCTAAGTTTTTGTAAAACAGTTTTCGTTTTAATAATACTTTTCATTCATAAAAAACGGCGATTCGGTTTGGCACATACGATATTTTATTCCAAGCGCACACACATTATCGCCATCTCTTCTTTTGCCTATCATAAATAGTGTCATCACTCTCGTTCGTTCATAAATCAGTCGCCCAGTAGGGCTCATCGACGACAAACCTATGTCACTTTTTTACAAATCGGTGCGATCAAAATTACGTTTTTTAAATATTTGTGTTCACAGAAAAAGGTAGTAGTCAAGCATTTTGCTGTAATTATTTAATATAATAAGTGTTGGCTTTCCAAATAACTTTGTATTTCGTCTGTATATGTGTCTATTTTTGTAACTGTGAACAATATAACATTCTTTCTCTATTACCATTTAGAGACGACCTAAATTATGTATGAAAATGGGAAGAACCATAAACCAAAACTGAACAGTACCTTCAAGGTTAGGAGTGCCTGCACAGGGCAATTAATTTATTCATTTTGCAAGAATGAAATACCAATAAGATGATGATAACAATAAATCGAATTCACCACCTTCACTAAAGCATTACAGCAACAATCTATTCTCACTTTGTAAAATAATATTGAGTAAACACCTTATTCTCTAGAGAAGAACGTCTGTTTTATCCCAATAACTTATAATAATCATTCATTTAGAAATAAAATAAAATATATAATTAGTTTTTAGGTTTGAATTATGTCAACAATATATCTATATGTCAAGTACTGTCACTTCAAATGCAAGAGCACAACGAATGAATGGAGTAGCATTAGAATTGTAAAAAAGGTGAGGTTTTACTTGACAGCAGGCCAAAGAAGGGTAATTATTTAAACAGGCTGTGTCAAACGCCGAACTAGTATGTTTTTAACATAACATTGGTATGTAAAAGTGTTTGTACAAACCTACTTACAGAAATAAAATCATTTATCATTTATAGCAGATGTGAAGTTTTATTGAAAATATAAATTTTAATTTCATATATCAATCAAATCAGTTTATTTCGGGCTACAAAGACCCAAATCATAATACCATACAGACTATCATACATACAAATAAAAACCACGTAAACTTAATTATTGTACACGAAGTGACGGCGACGTGTTGCGCTGTGTAGTATCGCGTAGCCTTCCGCGGAATTGCCGATACACGACACCCTTCGGCCAAAACTCTTCCTTGAGGAAAGTCTCGATTTGATGAGTTGGAACTCGCACCACGAATGACTTGAAGTTCGTGTTGTGGCACGGTTCCAACTTCTCGACCCTTAAGGTCCAGTTGGACTTAACACGTACAAACTCCACGATCTCCTTAACCTTCGTGGTGTAATGTAGACGGGACACATAGAGCTGCGTCGTTAGTGTAGCTGGACGCAGCAGCATATTGAGTCCTGCTGGCGCGGTCTCACACTGGTTCCGACTACGAAGCTTCTCTCTACCTTCACGAAGCCATCCATGTCAGGCACGTGGCCTGACGCCAGGCCTAGGTGTTTCGAACCCTATATGTACCGTGTTTGATACCTAATCATTAGCAGCCTATAACGTTCCCACTACTGGGACACAGGCCTCCTCTCGGTGAGAGAGAGTGGGACATAATCCACCACGAGGGCCCAGTGCGGGTTGGTAGATGTCACATGTCTTCAATTTTTTGGTTCTAAGACATGCCGGTTTACTCACGATGTTTTCCTTCACAGTTTTGAGAGCAGTGGTGTTGAAATAATTTACACAGAGTAAAGCGTCTGCTCGGGTTCGAACTCGTAAGTAGTAGCCGTTGCCACTGAGCCACCACTGCTTCTCGATATCTAATTGATATTTAATCAAAGGTCTACAAGAGTGCTTTCTGAAAACATATTGGCTATTTATAATTTTTCATTCCTACAAGATTTTAATCAAAATCAAATAATTGAATGATCAAAACAATGGTGTTTTACTCTGTTTTGAATAACACTAAACATACTTCTATAATCTTATGAAGACTGTTTAGCAAATTATTTGTGTACTCCATCTCTGAATTACCCCTAACCCCAAAGTAAATGTAATGAAAAATAAAGTTAATAAAAGAACAAACATACATACGAGTTAATAGGCTGATAAACACATTGCTCTCAGCAGTCGGGTAAAACACCCAAATAAAAATATATAATCTAGACATAGTTACAAAATATCGGCAATAATATCGGTTTTGGTTTTCTAACCGCAGTCACACGTAATTACTAAAATATATGTATATATACGTCAAGTAATTTTGACATTTATCATACACATTGCCATACGTAATTGACCTTGAAGGAAATATAAATGACTTGTAAAATAAGGTGAAAAAAAAAATCATAACTAGTATTACGTAATGGACGAAGTCTATGTAAAATATTGTAATTGTCATTTACCAAATAAATGTATAGTGATCGGTGAAACGAAATTGAAGTTTATTAATCTCTTAAACACCATCACATATTTTATTTGTAGAGCTCTAGAAGATTAATTCGTTATTTTTAATTTCATGTTGTAAATCTATATATTAATACGTGAAGCGAAAACTTTGGATCCCTTTTTACGAAAATTGGGCAGACGGGCGGAGTATGAAATTTCGCAGACGTATAGTTTATACACAGAAGAAGTGACGAATGCTAATATTCTTTTTTAAATTGTGCGTAAAAATACATTATTTTCAATAAATAACACGTTACACACACTACTATTCATTACCGTATATTTAATAATACACACATGCATAGATATTCTTTTGTTTATGGTCCAAATCTGTGGTCTATAGTCTTACTGAATGTCAGCTCAGTTCAATTTATTTATTTGTTAATATAGGTAAAATATAAAGATCTTATTTGTTTGTATTATTGTCAAGTATAAATATAGGTAATAAATTAATTTTATAGATATATAACCTATTTCATTTTTTCAATCTATGATCATATCGAGAATATTTGTCTGTAATATTATCTGTCTATAGTGTTACTGAATGTCAAATTTAACCATATTATTTTTTTATATTTATTATTGTATATATATATTTTCACTTAATAATGTATTTCTATTCAAATGAAGGACGGTCGAATTTCGACCAATGGGCGATCACTAGTAATTAATAAATACTTAAATTGTTTATTATATATGTTTAATTATGTTGAGTTAATCAATCTCGTATAACCCAACATCCGTACATAAATATTAGCTAGCTTTTTCCCGCGACTTCGTTTGCGTAAATCTTACGTTACGCGGACGCACGTGAAGTCGCGGAATAAATAGGGTTAATGGGTAACGAATAAGGTTTAGTCGTGAAAGAGTAACAGACAGACAGAATTAGTTTCGTATTTATAATATTACATATAGATAAAGAAGATAATTTCTTGCTGTAAGATAGTTTTATTGCTTATAATTAAATATTTGTATTATTTGTCTACTCCATCGCACGCTTTGTGCAAAAATTTCATAGACCGACTAAATAAATGCTACTTTCACGTACTTTTTTCTAAGATGTTTCCGTCTCTACCTTGCTATTGCAGTTTGACAGATGTGCAACAGTGACAGGAATAGTGCTTACAGCAAGGCTATGCTAAGTTAGTAACGTTTTTTATATCGAGAAATTTTCTGTCATTAGTTCAACTTTTGGCCGCTGGTTTTCCTATTCTCTATAAACGGTTCAGATATAAGTTTGTGGCGGCCGGCCACTTTAGGTTGACCCGCCATAAACCACGCCCATCCTACTATCATTCACATTCAAGGTGGGCCCTTAATGCACCACGCGGAAGAAGATGTCACATGTCTTCGAATTTTGGTTCTACGACATGTTTCCGTTCGGTTTCCTCACGATGTTTTCCTTCATCGTTTTGAGAACAGTGGTGATGAAATAATTTACACAAAGTATAGTGCTTGTTGGGTTCAAACACACGACCTACAACTCGTGAGTCGCGGCCGTTACCTTTGGGCCACCACTGCTTAAAAACATACAATTAATAAATAAAAACATGGTCGGTTTTCGACCACTGGGCGAATCTAGTACTGAAAATTTCCTCCAATCCTTGGAACAACAGGACTCTCCATTTTGTTACACATGGTTTTGTAGAAATGTAACCAGATATACCGGGCCACTCAGAAAGTATACATCTTCATCCCCCAAAGTTAGTCGACCACGTCGACTAGCTTTGGAGGAATATATTCAATGGCACCTAACAATTTATATTTTTTTATTATAATATTTTGAGGTATGCCATGTAACAACATCATTTGTGTGCCATTTAAATCAAATGTTACTATTTTTGATAAGGTATAAGTAAATGCAACTAATTCATTGCAGTTTCTGCAACGTTTATTCTCCCATTCATAAATAATAATAACATCTTCCAGGTTGCTAATTGTGGCAATGTTTATCATATCCAAATTTAACGGTAGAAATACGATAACCGATATAGTTGCGACTGTAACGCTGCATTTTTTATGAACACATTGTAAATTACATTATTTTTAGCGCTGGTTCCATTGGTAATTGTTCCAATAGTACGTGCCTGAATTCGGACCCATCAGAGAGAATACACTTATCAATAAATATATCTAATTTTTGAAAGATACAAGTTTTTATTTAATAGTAATTAATTTTGCAGAATTTTCAATACAATTGCTCGTCCCCAGTTATAGGTATTCCCAAATCAAATCGAAATTATGGTTACCCTACTCGAACATTGTACGAGATGAAATAATTTTTGAGATTACTCTCGTTGGAAACTGTTCTGAGGGTAAAACGATATGTCATTCTAATGAGAGTAATATGCCGTATAAATGGATGTTCATACGGAACTCCTAGCAGTTACAGGTAATGAGATATTGGTACCGATTCCCTTGTTCACAAACTAAACTAAATTTAAGTTCAGTGCATCTTTTTCTTTCTATTTCATTAAGAAGAGGACACAAGATTTTTTTTAGTTTAGTCCTGTCAAATTAATCAGCGCCTGTCATTACTCCAGACAAGTTTAGACGTGATTAAAAACTTGCCTACTAAAATTACGTCAATTTACGTCAAGCGCTGATTAATATGACAGGACTAAACTAAAATTTATCTTTTGTCCTTTCCTTAATGAAATAGAAAGAAAAAGATGCACTGAACTTAAATTTAGTTTAGTCTGTGAATAAGGGAATCGGCACCATTAGCGTTCAAAGTAGCGTTACGATTGCGCGGTCACGACTTTTTTGTTTTGGACTGATATCTTCTGTTTAATTAAACTTTAGTATTATTTATTGCTTTAGTTAGTTTCGACAAATTAAGACCTTCCTTCTTGTAACAGTTTTACGGCATAAAATCTTAAGATTAACGAAATAATCAACAACAAAGAAACGACAAGTGCACGATTGCGCGGCCATAACTTCCAAGGTGAATATTTCGTAAAATATTAATCTAGAGCATGTAATTCTTTTTTCGACAATTTTTGACAAATTCAGTCTTCAATTGACAAAAAGAATTAGATCTCTAGCCCAAGTAGTTACTGAGATCTCCATGGCCGCGCAATCCTCCACGTTACGTTCGCGCGGCCAACTTAAAACCCTTATAACTTCTTTATTTCTACTTTGACAAATTTTTGGTTTGTGCCATTCGATTTTGACAAATTTCGACAAAAGTTTTGGCTAAAAAAAATTATATTTGGATAATCTGGCGGAGCAATCGTAACGCACACCTTCAAACTCACTATTAAAACTTTCGCCTAGTTTTTACAGAATATGACTCCTGTTATCGCTTAGGTAACTCCTTAATACTAGAGAAGAATCAACGACTTACTAGGATTGGAGATAGTGGTGCCGATTCTGTTGTCACAAAATTCTCTAAACTAAACTGAAAATCACTAAAATTTGGTTTATTCCTGTCAAACGACGATTTCCTATTCTGAAATAGACTAAAGTGACACAACTTAACTATGTTTTAGTTTGACAGCACTAAGATTGCACTGAATTATTAGTTTAGTGAAAATGACAATTTTGCTATTCTGAGTTTGCCGGTTTTCACCAAAAATTTTGACTATACTAATAATTTATTTTAACAAAATCTGACTATTTTTAATCGCGATTAAAAAGGTGTGGAATAAAACTAGTGGTCATGAACGAAAATTCTCAACAATAACGCCTCGCCTTCACGTGCAAAAACAGTTCTGTATTTTTTATTTTCTTTTTGCTTATATCTTGAAAATGGCGTGTCCTATCGCAAAAATAATGAAATTTTCGACCCACTTAGTCCCCCCCCCTTAGTCCTTAGCCCTGCATATTTAAATATCAACACGTGGGTAATTTTTTTTTTATAGTTTTCAAACAAAAGTGAAAAATTCCATATAAAACACATCCAAGCTGACCCCTAGCACGCGCCTTCGTCTCTCAAAAAATTAATTCTACGCAATGCACACACAAGTACAATGTTGCGAAACCAAAAGAAAAAAAAAATAGGTACCACGCTGAGTCGCGATTGTCAAATTCAATTTTAGTCGCGTCAAAAAAATTTTAAATTTAGAGATTTTTCCTTGCAGAATAGCGTTTTATTTCTCATAGCCAAAAGTAAGAAATTTTAGAGATAGTTTAGTTAGTTTACTTCGTGTAAAACAGAATCGACACCAATGTCACATTAATTTGATGACACTTTTTTCAATGGCAGCCGTATAGAAACATATTTT
This sequence comes from Aporophyla lueneburgensis, assembly GCA_932294355.1. Taxonomy (NCBI): domain Eukaryota; kingdom Metazoa; phylum Arthropoda; class Insecta; order Lepidoptera; family Noctuidae; genus Aporophyla; species Aporophyla lueneburgensis. The sequence continues at coordinate 25,891,833 of OW028750.1, read as the reverse complement.
TAAATAGCGAATCAAACAGCAACTTTATCGTAACCGTTTTAACGATCACTTTGATTTTGACAGTGATGCAAATTCAGAGGTAAATAATAATGAAGTACCTACTGGGCCGTACGGGCATAGCTTACAAAACTTCGACATATAAACCTTTTTATCACCATGCTGACTCTATAACTACTCTATTACAGATTATAGTATTTAATCACTCCATACATAAATCCCATGTCAAAAACACGTCATAATCATCTTAAAAAAATTTTATGAATCAGTTTTAAGAAAGCAACTAAAAAAATTCAACGTAAAATGTAACAATAGAGAAAATGAGCAGAATTCCACGAAGAGGTAGGCCTTCCGTGCCTCGTCACAACGATAGCCTAAATAGATTCATGCAGGCAAATAAATCAAAAGGACCGAATGCCATAAGAGTATTGCATTCTCCTCTCCGTAAACCACGGAGTAAAGATAAGAGCTTTATGAATAGATGCTGTAACGTAACACCGATCTCGAGGAACTTCGGTCAATATTTCAACGGCCCTAGCGATTGTGCTTCTGAGAATACGGCGCAGGTCACACATACAACCGATCATGATCAGGTATTTTGTTTTTACTATGTGAAAGCTTTTAGACTATTGGTTTAAATAATATTAAAATTTAAGAATCGTTACCCTCGCTATTCGCCTATTGATTGACAGAGTTGGGCGTACACCAGCTTAGTTGTGTAATCAGAAAGAAAGAAAGAAAGCATTTATTTGTCAGAGATTAATAGTAATCATGATTCATGAATCATGATTGCTCAGCTGACATAGAAGCTTCAAATTTAGAATACAATTAGTGTTTAGTGTATAAATCAAGGAAAAACTAAATCATTTTGCAATTTCGGTCCAGTTTATTAGATAGGTACACCAACTGCATAAAAATAACTTTGTAATCCCATATAAATATAATAGGATTACAAAGTTACATTTACAGTGAATGAATCAGTTTACCTGTATATGTATAATATCGTGTATAATGTAGTACAATGGAATAATAGGTGTAGATAGGTAGATTTAATTAAGATCAAAGGCAACTTGTAAAATGGACAATCAATAGAATGAAAAGCAGGAATGGGACATGTCTTATGAAATTGTACTAAAATCCCAAAGTTTATTAATTAGACTAAATTCTAAATTGCCCGTTATTGCCATGAAAGAAAGAACACTAATAATCATAACCGCAGCCGGCGGAGGTGGCTTCCCCGCGCCGCGGCTTCCACACTTCCCGTCCGTCACAGAAAGGCGGCCACTTTCTTCCTGGCAAAATTTTGGTCTTGCCTATGGTCTTGGAAAACTGTGATATCGCAGGTATACACAAAACCATGTTTTATTAAACCTACGCAAATTGTATCTATTATATTATAAATATCTAGATGACCGAGCTTTGCTCGGTATTTTTTGGTAAATTGTGTTTAAAATAATAAGTTTATGTTCAAGTTGATTATCGATAAAGTAAGTCATTGAAAACACGAATAAAACGACATTTTATAAAAATGAATCCTAGCTAGATCGATTTATCGCCTCCGAAACCCCCTGTATACTAAATTTCATGAAAATCGTTCGAGCCATTTCCGAGATTCAGATTATATATATATATACAAGAATTGCTCGTTTAAAGATATAAGATTACTACTAGCTTTAGCCTGCGGCTTCGCTCGCGTTAGTTGCTAAGGTCCCCTTAAATGAGTATGTGTCATCTATGAAAGGCCTTATGCCTTCGAAGTACCCACCTGGTGGTCATAACTTAGTAGGAGCTTACCTAACATGGGTGTGTGATTCGCAACTTTTTACGGTAGAATTGAGTTGCGAAACCCTTTTTTTTTTATTACAAATTATGTTTTTGATGGCATCACTTTATACGTGAACCCTGTGTTATATTTTAGAAGTATAACACAAGGTGCGTGATATTTCTTGAAAATACTTTTAATTACCGTCTTCGGGTCCTGTTGAAAGACTTCAGTTTTCTTGTATGCAACAACGACTAAGTCACATACTTACTGATGGAACGCTTGAATGTGGGTGCTATTAAAATCTAATTTAAGTGTTAACGACCCCGACTGTTGTATGTCGTAGGTTCGAACTAGGCAGACGCTTTACTTTTATAAATAATTTTATCATCAGTGCTCTCGAAATGGTGAAGGAAAACATTGTGAGGAAACGGCATTTCCTAGAACCAACAAATCGAAGACATGTGACGTCTACCAACCCGCACTTGGCACGAGCGGTGTCCATTACGGCGAGAGGTTACGTTCGAGAGCCTTCTCCGTTCTATGTTCCCTGTTGGTGTTTCTCTGTTGTGTTTGTGTGTGTGTTCTGTTCTGTCCTCTTTGTTCAGTGTTCTGTTCTCTCGAACAGAGAGTGGCCGGCCTAAACCCGGGCATATTGGGCCTTAGGGCAAATCCACCACTGATTAAAAGCCAGTTTTTGCATGTTCCAGTTCGTAACTCTGTTACAAGATCAGTATGGTTACGACCCAGCAATATCAAACATCGTTCATCTGAAGGAGTTCATAAAAGTGCCTTGTGACACATGCAATAAGGTTAAAACTAGTTCGCAAGGTGTTGGCCAAAGTAGTTGCAACTCGTCTAAGTTTGAGGCCGCAGCTGACGGTTCGCAATGGCAGAAAGTGGACAGCACTGAAGAAGTCGATAAGCTTATTACGAGCAGTGGTAAGTAAGGGTCTTGTTAAAGTAGTTTAGAGCTTAGAACAATCCCTTGCTGGACATGTCCAAAAAAATATAGATAAATCTATAACTGTATTTTTGGATACTTTTGTGTTTACCCAGCTGTCACCAGCCACCTATGGAGATCGTCGCTCTAACTTTCCTGAAGCTGTCCTCTGTTCCTACGTTTGCCGTTTCGATGAAGTTATAGTTCACCTATCCATATTATAAAAATACTAGGTTTTGCCAGCGGCTTCGCCTGCGTGGAGGTCGGAAATTATCCCACGGGAACGTACTACCGGGATAAAAAGTAGATACCCTATGTGTTAATCCAGGTTATAATCTACTCGTTTCGTAGGTGTTGTGAGGAAGAGTAACCAACATCTATCCTCACAACCTTTGATATTTATAACATTAGTAGGAAGTAGGATGCAATTTTCTTTTTCTCACTTCTAAGACAGGTCGTGGGTTCGATTCCCACCCAGGACAAATGTTGTGTGATGAGCGCAACCATTTGCTCTGTGTGTGGGTGTAATTTATCTATAATATGTATGTATTTAGAAATATATATTTATCAGTTGTCTGGTTACGACAGTACAGGCTCTACCTAGTTTGGGATCAGATAACGGTGTGTTGGTTGTCCTAACATATTATAATTTGGCAAATCGGTAAACAACGACCTATGTTAGGATACTTTTCGTCCTCTACGCGGGCAACGCCGCGGGTAATAGTTTGAATTATTATAAGCGAGAGACAGGACCAATTTTCTAGAATCTAATAAAAAATTATTCGAGTTGATATTGTAGCTACTATATCTTGAACTGACCTTGGTCTATCAACTACAAAACGAAAGGCTTTCACACGGTCATAACGTATTGCTACGGCTACATTGTCGCGATATCGCAAATTACACTTCGCGTTACCTCTCTCGAACATCGCTCGACGTCTATGCACAACAGAGAGCGGGTGAAATGTAGTTCGCGTTATCGCGACAATGTAGACGTAGCATCAGAAACATAGTACCTACCCAGTGATCTTTCTGTAAGTGTTGCGTTTGTAGACGAAATTTTAAAACCACCCATATTGTCCAGAAAGTTCGGGCACTGAGCTCCCTTCGGAACACATCTTCATATCCAAGATGCCACGCGTGAAGGTCATTGCAGAGAAGTTTTCAAAATATAAGAGAGGCAACCTGGAACTGCGTAGACTGGACGAAAAGGTGGTTTGTGTCGAGTACGACGTTTTCAATCACCCAGTCAACGAAGCAGGTTTGAAGCCCGTCCAGAGGTTGAGGGCTTTCTTCTCAATCGAACCTTCTCCTGATAATGACAGAAGTCTCAAACATGGTGGGTTTATTTTTTGCCGCATTGTTGGCTTTAACTTTGTACGGCCTCTTGCAAAAGAATTTAGACTTGGTTTTCTAGTTCAAATAATCGTTTATAAATTTGTTGGTTCACTTGGCATAAATTAAGAAATAAGACAATTTCAATGAATTTCTGTTGCCTTCAAGAGAAAAGGGCAACTGTAGACATTTAGATAAAATATTTATTATTTCAGGGTTACCTACACTGCCGTCAAATATTAAAAACGAATTCGAAGTATTAGACGAAGACCTCCAAAAGTTGACAGAGAAAGAAATAGAATTTATCGACGGCAAGATAGAAGAAAACAAATCTTATCTGGAGGACTTGGGGCGTGTTTTAAAACGGAAACATTTGTTAAATGCTCAAAAGAATAAGACATCCTTAGATTTGCAGTCTTTGTACAGAATGGCGAAAGTGGACAGACGGCCATTGAACTTTGATTTCTCGGAAACAAATTTGCTGTCAAAGGGGGAGTTACAAGAAGTAAAAGATTTGATTCTACAACGGTGTAAGTCGAGTGTACATGGATTTAGTAGAAGATCGATAAAAAGAAAAGAGAAAGGGTCCGCAGTGGACTCCAGTGGTATCTCTGAAATTATTATGTCAGAGTTGTCATGTTGAAGTGGAACTTGAATGTCTAGTCTATCAATGAAAGCGTTGTTTACCGTTTGTAATCATATATTTCAAAAAGTATAAAAATAGATAACAATACTTCAAAAATAAAATCTTATTAGAGATTCTTAATATGTATTATTTGGATAAATCTATTAGTGCATTTATTGTGATCTCGACATCATATGTCATCATATCGCCCAACATATTTGTCGGTTTCAGGGTTGAAGGCTGGATCGAGCCCTAATTTCTTCATCTCCACCGCCATTTCGAATAAGTAATCGTAACATTCCGTCCTGACAATAAGAAATTTTAATTAACACTAAAACAACAAGGATCAAAGCAAATTATGAAAGCGCTTCAGTGGATAAATCATACATACAATAGCACGGTTGCGAAATACGAAGAATTTTTCCTCTGGCCTGTCTGTCCCTGGCGTGAAATGAAGAAATATTGCCTCTCGCTCAGACAAGAGCAAGCAAGACGGCAATAAAATAACGTTGGGTTGAGGGTATGGGTGCCCTCAGCCCAGAGCGGGAGAAATCATTTGATGATTTCCCATCCAAAAAAAGGGTATGGGTGCCGGTTTAGTTAGTCGCATGAGACATTTCAGTTTTGTCTCTAGAATGGCAACGCAATTCAATACCAGACGCATTTTTGATATCCATAAACAATGGTGACTACACCAGTGGCTTGTTCAAACTACATAATAAAACAAAAACATAGTTACATAGTCTTTGCCTGCTGCCAAGAGTCTCCCCAAACGTAGACCCCATGTCTCCTGACGAGCACTGCGCTGGTGCCAGGGTACTGTCGCAGGGCTTCACCGAGAGAGCCTGCGAGGTCTTTTTCGAAAGGAGTGTTCTCTATGATCGGTACGACCAGCTTCTCGTCATAACGGAGGTAGCGGCCTAGGGAGGCGTCTTTTATACCCTGTAGAAGACGAAAAAAAGGGCATTACAATATAATAGCTAAAGACCCGCCCCTGCTTCGCAAGAGTGTATTAGCAGCATGTCAAAAGCTCGACATATCTGGGCCAAATCTAAAGTAATATGGACGTTGTATGCACATAAACCTTTCGGAATAAATGATCTAAATGATGGTTAAAACTGTATGAAAATTCGTTGTGCAGTTTAGAAGAAGAACGCGGTCACACAGACAAACATACTAAACGAATTCAATTTAAGAGCGATGCGTAAAGGTAGGCCACGAAATTCAAATTACGTTTTATTTTTTTAATTTGTAGTTCAGTGTCAGGTTGAATGTTGGCTGAAATATGTATGATTCGCGACCTTTGGGGGTTACCCTGGCGCTCCGACTTTAAAATATGTAAGATACAGGTTATAGTCCTGCGAGCCAAAAAGCTAGATTTCCACGGACGGCACCACTACGACTGGTCTTGCACTGCCCGCATCCAGCGGATTCCCACAACTTCGAAGGAAAGCAAAACCAACTAATTTTTTGGCTCAGAAAAGTGGGGGGAAGTTACAAATTCGAAAAAAAAATTAAACTCAAGTTTAAAAGCTGATGTCTGTAAATTCTATTCTATAACAAAAGAGGACATTTTTAAAGCACACAGAGCGTTCTTAAATTGAAATACCATGTTTATTACTTTGCCCTATATTCAAAGAGGAGATGCATATATTTTCAACTGCGCTTACGTCTCATGCTACAGAGGAAGCTATGGCTAGCAGCAATTATAATGTTTTCAATGTAAGCAATGTTCTTCAGCATTGTTGTCGGCAATAGTGTATGTGCAAAATCTCTAAACTTCCACGAGAGGCAAGTGCGAGTTTGTAGATGTCACATCACATGTCTTCGATGTTTTTGGCTCTAGGACATGCCGAATTCCTTCACCGTTTTGAGAGCAGTGGTGATGAAATTATTTACACAAAGTAATGCGCCTGCTCGGTTGAACTCACGATCTATAAACTCTTCAAATCGAGGCCCATACCACTGTTCTTATTGTTACAATGTTTTTAATAAGATTAAAATACATTGCTGATCCAGTGTTGCGCAAGTTTCTCGTGGCTTTTCGAGTCTAAGTATACCTTGATCATCTCCTGATGAGTGATTATGAACTCCTTATCGTACAGTAAGGTGCATCGCACCGCGTGTGGTGAGTGCGTGTGTATGACTGCGCCCGCGCCGCGCTCCTTGTACGCAAGCATGAACAGTGGTGTACACTGGCTTTTCTTTAGCCTGAAATTTATAATTTTAAAAGTTTTTTTCTTTAATTTGGAAAGACTCTGTACTTCATTACAAAAAGCCTAAGAAGACTTAAAATGTTTCAAGAACTTTTTCTCAGGAGTAAAACTGAGGCCTGCAAGATCTTGTTCTAGAAAATACATTTTTTTTTTACTGTATGCAGATTAAAATCTTTATATATACTACATGTTTATTTTTTATCTGTTACAAACAATTTCGTTATCTGAAGATACCTTTTCTGCTTTCTTCTCTACACATAAGTGAAGATTTGTTTGTCTGAACGTGCTAATCTCTGGTATTAGGTTTAGTTTTATCCGTAATTTTCAACTATTAAAAAACTATAAAAAAAAAACACTGTGTTCTACCAGACAAAGAGCAACAAGAACTGGCCTCTCTAATACGATTTAATTTGGGAGAGAGTAATAAATAAATAAGCAAAATAATGTATAAAAATTACTTTTTCTCAGGCGGTGGCAATTCAATATCTTCATCATTGATGGTCTGAACAAACAGATCATCAGATTTCATGCGTTCCTTTTGTACTCCTGATGGTGCTATGTAGATGTTGTCTCTGTAATTATACATATATGTATTATGAAACTTATATGTACTTATAGAAATTGTTAAACTGTAAGAACTTTAGAACGCAAATGAGTTTTTAATAAAATTAAAAAAGAAGTAAGTCTTTTTAACAAGCCCTTATTTCCCTGTACTTTTGTATGATTACATCTTGAATCTTTATAGTCCCTGCCGGGAGTTAGGAAAATTGAAACGCAAATTATTACCGTTAATTTAGCACAACATTCTAAACACCCTAGTGTTAAATTTTTCGTTGGTTTAAAATCTGCCGTTTTATAGAAAAGTTATGCAGCTAAAATTTAAGGAATTGCTGTTTTTTTTTTTAAATAAACGATAATTTCAATACAGTGTGGTACTGAATTCATGGTAAAAGGTCCATGTCCCTGTGACATTGTAGAAACATGTTGATGCCTTAAAACAATGTAAGTAGTCAGTAACGCCTATGGCTAACTGTAATGACAGAGTCATCAAAGATTCTTAATCTTCATTTAAATATTTAAGAGAATGTGTTAAGGTAGCCTGTGAAATAATTTTTTTGGAAATTGCAGGTCAGTGACCGTTTAAAACAATTGATTCGCGACCGTAATAATTATGGATTTACAGAATTATAATTATTAAAATCAGCAATACAATTCCTTCTTTATTAATTTTTTCTGTTGCTGATGGAAAGCGATGGATGAGGTTTATATTAGAACGAGCATGCTCCGAAGATGCTTGTTCACTCTTGCTTTACATTCGCTTTACATTACACAGAATATGATGGAGAGTTCCACAGTTCATTGAGTAACAATTGGCCTTAAATGTCATGATTTTTCATGAAATGAGTCATTTAATATTTGATTTTTACAATTATAATTCTACTAGCTTCTTCCCGCGACTTCGTCCGCGTTAAATTTCTTGTTCTCCCGACCCTCGAAAAAAATTTCTTGTTCCCCCGTCGCGTCGAATCGCCTACCCGTGCGATTTTCCCCGTTTTTGCAACATTTTTCATTACTGCTCCGCTCCTCTTAGTTGTAGCGTGATGTTATATAGCCGTTCTCGATAAATAGGCTACCCAACACAAAAATATTTTTTCAATTCGGACCAGTAGTTCTTGAGATTAGCGCGTTCAATCAAATAAACAAACATACAAACAAACAAACAAACTCTTCAGCTTTATAATATTAGTATACCGGGGGACTTTTTTTACCGTCTTGAAAAAAAATGGGTGTAATAGGTGAACGGAGTAGAAGCCTATGGCATAGAAATTTTTATTATTTTTATTTTTGAATAACATGTAATGAAATTGATCTAGCAATAAATACTACACATTTAAAGTAACATTTTCATACTAGAACAACAAAAACAGAAATTTGGAAAAAATAAAATAAAAAAATCAATTAAAATCTATCGAAACTCAAATCATACGCACCCTACTCAATGCGCGGCATGTATCAATGATTTTGTAGCGCGGTCCTACCCTTTGAAGCCGGCCGATAGGCGGCCAAGTTGATCTTTCGCAGGCGCACGAGCCGCACACGCATCCCCGTTAGCCCGCGTCCCACGCTCCTTTAGTCACCTGCGATGAATCTGGAGGCCTTACTGTCTTTTATTCTAGTTACACAACACACCGTATGAAGGTCGAGACGGTAAAAAATGTCATCCGTAGATAAACACATACCTATTCCTATACAACGAATTCAAATGTAATTACCCACTCAACTGTCCATGGTTACAAAAGTAACCAAATAAAATTTTGTCGAAACGTCCATGGTTACTTTTGTAACCAAGGACGTTTTATGCGTCATTCGTCACTTGAAACGTGTTTATCGCTACAGTACTTTGATAGTCGTACATTAGAGAAATACTAGATGTCGCTATATGAGATTTGTCATCCAGGAGAGTGAATTTCATCTATGGACCGGCAACATACAATTTAGAAAAAAAAAAAAGAAAATGACAGTTCATTCTTGTTGTCTAGCGAACTATGTTTGTGTGTGGATCTCCAACTAAAATATGGTAAGTTTTCTGTTCATAGACCACATTTATATTGTTATTGTACATCAAATTAAACGTGAAGATATTTCCTTTGCGAAATATGCATTACTACGCCAATTTCGAAACGTTTACATGGAATAATATAGCTGGAAATGTTTTATGATGACGGCGCGGACATTGTTCGTTCATTGTAGTTGATCGATTTTTCGAATTGGTTGTTTTTGTTAAATAAATGCTTAAATATAAGAGAATACTTTACTATTAGCACTACAACAGCTATTTACAAACGAAATATATTGAGATGGAGTCTACAAATTATTCAAACGCAACTCGTAATTCACGATTTTATAGACTTGGGCATAGTAGTTCGCGACTGAGATCGCTCAGTTTAGTTCACCGCTCCTTAACGAACTAGTTCGCTCTTCTAGTTCATCCGCTCTTCTAGTTCATCCGCTCTTCAAGTTCATCCGCTCTTCAAGTTCATCCGCTCTTCTAGTTCATCCGCTCCCAGCTCGAATCAAAGAGAGGCAGATCGTTCGCTCCTTCGCTCGTTAAGATTTTGCACGTACTGCATGTGACAAGATTATGGAATGTTCTACTTTTACCTACAATTTTTGGACTCTAAAAACAGCAAAAACCATTGAGTGATAATTCATAAAAAGATCATGATTGTAAAAAATACCAAGGTTTATTGTTGCAATAAATAACTAGTTTAGTGATTACAAAAACCTTTTTGTATTTTGTCCCGTGTATCAGTTCGGTTGACGCCATCCTCGCTCATTCGGTCGCGAACTGATGAACTAACGAACTATGGATCGGGAAATGAGCGAACTAGTTCGCATAGTTCATCTATGGGAGCGCTCTTACGAACTAGTTCGTTCGTGAACTAAACAAGACTAATTTTAGTGTTGGCTCGGGGAACTTGTGAGAAGTATTTGTTTTTTCTTGATAGAAAAATAAATACTTATATTTAGATATTGGTGTCATTTTGAAGGGTATATTATGTACTTTTATAATAAAAATAATTTTGCTTACTAACTATTATACTTTTCTTGTAAAACATGAAATAAAAAATAAATCCGATATTTTTTTGAAATCCCCGACTTTATTTTCTAATTAGAATTCAATATCTTATTAGCTTTTTGTTTGATTAATTTAGTTTTTTCCAATTAGAATTCAATATCTTATTAGCTTTCCGTGAGTATTTCTTATTAGAATATAGCTATCGTAGTTTTTCAGTCGTAATCGTTTTTGTGCAGAAAATTTCGCAATGTCGTAAAAAAGAAAGTGAAATTTGATGCCCGGACAGTTGGGGAGAGAATCGCCGCGCGGTTGGACAGTTGAATGGTTACTTACTTGAAACAATAAATTATTCTCTTTTTTATTCTTAATTAAATATATTTAACGCCCAGGAAACATATTAGATACAACCAGATACTGACCTGCAAATTGCTGAAAACGTCTTTAGTTTTTAGCTATTTTGAGGGTACCCTGATTCTACACCAACAATATACTTACAAGGGTAGTAACCATATGTAATAAGTTAAATTATTAAAACTAGAAGATTCAAACTTACCCTTCCTTTATAGAGATACCACCACCGGTTCCTGTTACCCATCCTAAGTGGTAGAACTGATTACATAGCTCTGGAATCAAGTTTCTTGGATGTTCCTGTAAAATATTAATAGGAAATTCAAATAGATAATGGTCGACTCTTCACGTGACCAGAGGGCTGGCCTATTTTTTGGACAAAGAATCAGCACTGCCATACAACGTGGCAATGCTGCCATTTGGGGAACTTTTCCCATTGACAGCGATGCAGATGAGGTTTTTGAAGCCCTCCGATTCTTTTTTCTCTGTTTTTATAAACTTTATATACTTGTACATAATATATTATTTTAGTGTTAAATAAGGAATATTAAAATATTTAAATTAAATAGATTAGTCAAAACTGTTCCATGGGTTTTAAGGACTGCCTTAAAATACACAATTTAATATGGGGATCTTAGGGAATTCTACTCAAATTTTTTATAGTTTTATCTCTGCTTTATTTACTAAAACAATCATACTGAATATTCTATGTATTGTTATTTTTATATACATTGAGAAGTAACGTTATTTTCTTTCATTATACAATCAATATTATTTAAGTATTTTTATATTTATTTAATACTAGCTTTTGCCAGCGGCTTCGCCCGCGTGGAGGTCGGAAATTATCCCGCGGGAACATACTACCGGGATAAAAAGTATTCTATGTCCTTTCTCAGGGTCTAAGCTATCTGTGTGCCAAATTTCATTTAAATCGGTTCAGTAGTTTAAGCAGGAAAGCGAGACAGACAGACAGACAGACAGAGTTACTTTTGCATTTATAATATTAGTTTAGATTTAGGAATTAACAGCACCTGCTTATAAAACCGCATCCGAAAGGCAGCTTGTGGTAGAAGTTGACTGGTAGATATCATTACGTAAGGAAAAACAGTTATTATTATTGTTGTATGTTTTTGTGGTGTTTTTAGGGTTCCGTTGCCAAATGGCAAAAAACGGAACCCTTATAGATTCTTCATGTCTGTCTGTCCGTCTGTCTGTCCGTCTGTCTGTCCGTCTATCTGTCTGTCTGTCTGTCTGTCTGTCTGTCTGTCTGTCTGTCCGTCCGTATGTCACAGCCACTTTTCTCCGAAACTATAAGAGCTATGCTGTTGAAACCTGGTAAGTAGATGTATTCTGTGAACCGCATTAAGATTTTCATACTAAAATAGAAAAAAAAACAATAAATTTTGAGGTTCCCCATACTTAGAACTGAAACTCAAAAAAAATTTTTTCATCAAACCCATACGTGTGGGGTATCTATGGATAGGTCTTCAAAAATGGTGTTGAGGTTTTTAATATCATTTTTTTTTAAACTGAATAGTTTGCGCGAGAGACACTTCCAAAGTGGTAAAATGTGTGTCCCCCCCCGTAACTTCTAAAGTAAGAGAATGATAAAACTAAAAAAAATATATGATGTACATAACCATGTAAACTTCCACCGAAAATTGGTTTGAACGAGATCCAGTAAGTAGTTTTTTTTTAATACGTCATAAATCGTAAACCGCAATTTAACTTTCATTCAATCAACTCAAATATAAAAATTAAAAAAAAATCATTTATTTCATAAACATAAACCTTATGTACACAAACCGAGGATACCTACAGGTTTGTACGGAACCCTCGGTGCGCGAGTCCGACTCGCACTTGGCCGGTTTTTTACTAATGTATATTATACTATACAATGCCGCAGTAGCAGTAATTTACCTTCCGTTTGTTGTGTATAGAGTAATATACATTGCTAACTTCACAGGATAAATATTTTTTTTTATCAATACAAAATTAAATTACAAGTACGTCTATCTGAACTAATGAGCCAATTTTATTACAATTTAAAAGATAGTTATACCGTTTTGACTGCCTCGTTGGTCTAGCTAGTGGTAGAAAGCGACTGCTAACAAACGCGGTTGTGGGTTCGATCTTCATAAAAATACTACTATTATTATTTGGTATCATGTTTACTATTGCATTTTAAAATTATTTACCTATATATAATACACTATTGTTTGGTTTTACTATGGTGATGGTTTCTTTGCATGTTTCTTTTTCTTTGGTTTTAGACTGCTATGAATGAAGAACTAGACGCATTTTATCCCTGGTGCCTGAAAAGAACGCAGACTCTAACGCAAGTGACGGAGCAAGTAGCGGTGATGAAGTTGGAATGATTAGATCAGCAGAAAGTTCTGCAACGCCATCGATAAATTCCAGTTTCGAAAGGTTAAACCTCCTACAAAGTTCTGATGATGAGTTAGAAACGCATGCAGATAAGGTTTATGCTGATACAACTGAAGTTTCTCTTTCACCTATTCTTACTCAGGTATTTCCTAATACATCAGAAAGTAATTATGACGCTCTACCTTTAATTTCATCTTTGCCCTCTTTGCGTTCAAATCAGCCACTTGAATCCACGCCTGTTGGTACACTTTTGACACGCACTCAAAAAATAAAACGCAAGACATCTGCCATCGTTGCGCGAAAATTGAAAAGACAATGTTGCAGAAGAATTAATTTATCTTTTCATTGGCAAAAATCACAGTTTCAACACAAGGCTGAAATAGCAGGACCTACATTTTTGGAAAATGTACCATCTGATTGGTCACCTTTAGATTATTTTTATAGATTTTTTTGCTGAAGACTAGTAGATATAATTACTAAAAGTTTCAAGGAACGAAATACTAGAATTTTTGGCAATAAATTTCATCATAGGTATTGTAGTTTTGCCATCTTACAAAAAATTACTGGAAAAAGTGAACTAAAATTGTTTTTTTGGAATACCACCGCAAGCAATAAGATCTCCTGTCAGGATCGCGAGATTCGTTCGAAAGAGTTACCGTGGCCCTAGCATATGGGCAACTGAAGGAACACAGGTGGGTTTTAGTCAGTAAAAGTCTGACACGCCCTCCCGCTCCGCCCAGAGCGGGAGAAGTCATTTGATGGTTTCCCATCCAAAAAAAAAGGCAATAGGATCTATGAGTTTTTATATTACTAGTATTTTATAAAAGATTTAGTTCAAGAAACTTTTTTTATTAAACTTTTTTACTACCGACACGTGTATTTTTAAAAATTATGTCATTTGCAATACTTTTTTAGTCTATGTTAAAAACTAGCAGTTAAAATTATTCTTCTTATACATAGCAATTTATAACGTAATATACAGTCCCAAAAATGTGATAATCACTGTAAGTGTAGCAATGTATATTATAGTATACATAATGTTTTTCCAAAATTACCATATCACGATTTTTTTATTTATTTTTCTGATGTGTTTTATAACCCGAATAAACTAACTACACACATTTTTTTTGCATTTCTTCAAAAAAAAAAAATTCTTGCCACGATAAGGGTTAAGTATGCCCGCTTCATGTGACTTTCTCTCTTTTTATTTTGAATATGAGAATCTGCATGTGTGAGTATCAGGATTCCAACAGACAAGCATTGTGCACAGACGGTTGTATAACCTCAGAACACTGTCCCCTAACTGCTCCTGTTTCTTTAAATTATGCCTTTTTACATAGATTCTAGACCAGATACACTCTTCCATCTTTAATATTCTGTTTTACGTTGTATGGAGCATATTGAGATAATCATCCATTACTTACCTGCCTCTTAAATTGTCCGCAACATACAAGGTACTTGACCTGTGTAATGTAGCTTGTGAAAATGTAGTCATAGAATATTTGCTTAGCTAAATGTTATTTATTCTCCAATTATTTGTATTATTAGTAGTAAAAGGAGTACGTGAGGATCGTAGCAGGTGGCGGCAGTGGTGGTTCTGTAGTTTCTGCATACCCTCATGGGAAAAAGATTAAGAAAAGATGAAATAGATGTGAGTTTATGTATTTATTTATCATAATACTGTTTGTTTTCTGTTACAAACTAAAATAAAATAATAAAAAAAGCCGTGCGGTCGGGGTAACCCCCGCAAGACACTCATTAGGAACAGAGTTCGTTACGGGATATTCGCAAACACACACTCGTTTATTATAAAAAGAGACATATAGGGTAAGTTTTATAGGAGCATAGTGCTTTTCCTTTCGTGAAATATTCTACCAGTCGACTATTACCGCAATCCGAGTTAGAATTTCGTTTCAAATAAAACAGCAAAAGAAACAAAAACAGGTACTCACTGGACCAAGTTCTGTCATGTTTCGTCGTAATTATGGTCTCAAAGACAACGTACTAATGATGTAATCGGTTCCTGGAAGACAAAATAGATGTTTTATCACAATTTTACAATGTCTTACTATTTATCTTATCAACTTATTCATATTTATTTTTGTTCAAAATATTTTCTACCGACTGACAGTGACAATGACATTGACATCACAATCACAAAGGTTATGTCAACAAATTCAACTCTGCTTGCGTTCGGAAATTATTAGTAGCTTTTAGTAGTTGTAGTGTATTATTATTAGTAAATTGTAGCATAAATTACTTAGCATATTTTTTTATTCTAAACCATGGATAACCATTACAGTTAAATCTTATATCTTTAAACGAGCAATTCTTGTATATAAGGTGTATCTATTCATACACGAAATATTTTAAGAGGTACACCTGTAGGTGGTAAAGAAGCTACAGCAACGAAAAAAAAAATTTTCTAAATGTATTTTTTTCGGAATTTAATATTTATAAATTATTTGACGCACATAAGAAATACTGGCTCCTTCTTATTTTTACGGCCCGAGACACCGCGGCCATGCTCGTGCCGTCCGGTCGCCGACCTCACAGCATCAGGCGGGCCATTCATAGAATTTGGAGTAAAGATTTTATGCAAAACGTCTCAAGCAGTTTCAAAATTATAATAATTACGAAAATCCAAAAACACTTAGATAAAAAAAAACTTTTTGCTTCTATAGCTTCTTTACCACCTACAGGTGTACCTCTTAAAATATTTCGTGTATGAATAGATACACCTTATATACATGTATTTTTGAATTTCCGTAATTATTATAATTTTAAAACTGCTTGAGATATTTTGCATAAACCTTTACTCCAAATTCTATGAATGGCCCGCCTGACACTGCGAGCACATGAGTAGACAAACGGAACAGAGACTAAGCTTCTTAAGAACGAGCAAAATTGTTACCTATTTTGGTAGGGTTGTCACAATAGGGTAAGACAAATTAAGTAAACAAAATATTTGTTAAATAGTTTTATTATTCAGTATGATAGGATCGAATCAAATCAAATAATTTAATTCAACTAATCCAATTACAGACACTTTTGAATTGTCAAAAGACATAAAATAAAATTAGTACAAAAATAGTTATGGTGCTACAGTCCCAGTCACAAGACATAATAACTGTGAAAGTACCATAGATACCCATTTCATTGCGTAGATCTCTATGGAGAAGAATGGGCTAGAAACTCCATAGACACTCTTTTTTAACCGACTTCCAAAAGGAGGAGGTTATCAATTCGGATGTTTATATTATCTTTTATGTTTGTTCGGGCATAACTCCGTCACTTACCAACCGATTTGAAAAAATCTTTTTTTGTTGGTAATGGTATACTTTCCGAATGATCCCATGAAAATTTTATCGAAATCGGACTAGCACTTTTTCAAAAATCAACAAAAACCTAAAAAGTTATGAACATTGTCTACACCGATTACTCAGAGGTTTCTGATCCGATTTCGATGAATCTTTTTTTATTCGATACAGTATACCTGCCATTTGGTTCCATAAAATTTTCATTTAGTTTGGTTCAATAGTTTTTATTTTTAGCTCATTGTGTACATGGGCGCTGTTATTACCGGTGCTACGGATTACAAAATTCTAGTGTAAAAGTAAAAAGTAATCAAATATTTACTCACCTATTGTACTCTTTGGGATAGTTAAAGTATGATATATCTTAATTTTTTCTAGTATTATTCATACACACAGTACAATAAACAACAATTATTAACAATAAAATACCACGTTTTACATAAAAATATTCAAACTTACAACTAATAACAAAACAAACAACATGCGTTGCACTAACCCTGAGATTGTCAACTGGCTGTGCAAGCGTAAACCGGTTTTTTCCAGTCTCGCCGCGTACGCGACAAGCGGCCAGTGGTCACGCACACATGCCCCGCGTGCTTGTAGTAGTGCAATCGAATCGCGCGGTTGTTCGAAGCTTTATCTCTGTTCCGTTTATCTACTCATGTGCTGCGAGGGCGGCGACCGGATGGCACGAGCATGGCCGCGGTGTCTCGGGCCGTAAAATATAAGAAGGAGCCAGTATTTCTCATGTGCGTCAAATTATTTATTATCTTATACCTTTAAACGAGCAATTCTTATATATATAATCTGAATCTCGGAAACGGCTCCAACGATTTTCATGAAATTTAGTATACAGGGGGTTTTGGGGGCGATAAATCGATCTAGCTAGGTAGGATTCATTTTTATAAAATGACGTTTTATTCGTGTTTTCAGTGATCAACTTTATCGATAATCAACTTGAACATAAACTTATTATTTTAAACACAATTTACCAAAAAATACCGAGCAAAGCTCGGTCATCCAGATATTAAATATTAAATTTAGAAAAAAATACATTTAAAAAAAATTGTTCGTTGCTATAGCTTCTTTACCACCTACAGGTGTACCTCTTAAAATATTTCGTGTATGAATAGATACACCTTACATATAAAAATAAATAATTATAAAGCATCAAAAAATTCGTTTGCATCGTTGTCAACAGGAAACGTGCCCAAAAGGCTGGCAGCATTGCCACGTTGTATGGCAATGCTGATTCTTTGTCCAAAAAATAGGCCAGCCCTCTGGTCACGTGAAGAGTCGACCAGCCGCTTGGCAAAGTCCCGGTATATTATGTGGGCACTCGGACCCAATGGCCCTAGAGTTTCAACCCCAAACGGCTCGAACATATAATTTCCAATTAGGTTGGAATATTTGCGCCGTTTGAGGGTTTCCGCACCTGCAGCAGCCGCTCCAGCACAGCCCGCCGTGCTAAGAAGATGGGATGGCGCAAGGGTGTCGACACATGTTGCATCCCACACCAAAGGCCGACCTAACTTCCAGGGCATTATGGTCATTCCATCTGGTCTCTTCCCATCGTCACGTGCCAAGCCATTGGGTTCTAGAACAGCTGGCACCCCGGCGACGACAAGAGCACGACGGATGATGTCATTGATGCTAGCGTGCCGTGCTATCCGCCCTGCGCTTCTACTGCAGGATAGGCCATGGTGACCGAGGCAGTCGACACCTTCACCGCATTGGCAGCGATGCAGAGCCACGCAAGGAGCGCCCAGACGCAGGCTTGTAGCAAGCCAAAAGGTGGTGTCACTCAACATAGTTCCTATATTGGGTGACGGTAGTGCCTGAAGCCAGAGGCCCGACTCCCACTCGCCCACAGCCAGAAGGCGGGCACGCTCAGCAGTATAGGTGGACGTATTTATAAGATTATTCTGTACCAACCTGCAGAGCGGCTCATCCCACTGTCTCTGGGAAGATCGGTTCACGGGCCGATCTGTATCCGGGCAAATCATTTTCCAGGCATTCACTGCATCTGTGAAGCACGGCACTTCCGAGTCAATCAGGGATGGAGCTAAAATTTTCCCGGTCAACTTTTCAGTGCTGTGGACAGAGGACAGGAACGCTGGTAAGCTAATACTAGTAATTTTACGGACGCCGAGCCCAACAAAGCGGATGGGTAGAGTGGCTAGAAGACACGCTCGGTCGTCCAAGGCCACATTTAAAATGGATGTTAGTGTGCTGCGAATAATTTGGTCAATTTTGTCCAAGAGCTGTGGCTGCTTCCATAAAGGGGAAGAGCGAAGAAAATATAATATATAAAATTTGGGCCAAAACAACAGTGGTGCCGATTCCCTTATTCACAAACTAAACTAAATTTAAGTTCAGTGCATCTTTTTCTTTATATTTTCATTAAGGAAAGGACAGAAGATAAATTTTAGTTTAGTCCTGTCAAATTAATCAGCGCTTGACGTAAATTGACGTAATTTTAGTAGGCAAGTTTTTAATCACGTCTAAACTTGTATGGAGTAGTGACAGGTGCTGATTAATTTGACAGGACTAAACTAAAAATTTTCTTTTGTCCTCTTCTTAATGAAATACAAAGAAAAAGATGTACTGAACATAAATTTAGTTTAGTTTGTGAACAAGGGAATCGGTACCAGCATGTCGATTCTGTAAAAAACTCACCGTGAAAAGGTGCGTGGAGTGAGCTGTCAGTGTCATCCTAGTGCTGCTAGGGATTGACCAAACATAACATTTACAATCATAATCAAGATTTTGGTAATATGTTTTATGATAATTCTATTGATCATTTTATGAGGATTTCAAAGCTAGTAAGTATTTTAACATTACTACTGGTTCAGGAAGTTTTTCAAATAGTTAGCAAAACATAAATACAGACAGAAACTGTTGTTCGTGCGTATCGCACACTTGTGCGTCAGGCAATAAAAGGCTAGTCGAGGAAAAATAGAAAAAAAAAAACGCTATTTCATTTGAAAAACTTCCCAAAACAGTAGTATTGTTTAGACACTATGCTAGCTTAGCAAAAGAATTAGCATAAAATATTATCAAAATCACGATTATGATTGTAAATATATGGTGGAATGACATTGATAGCTCACTCCACGCTCACTAGAGATGGGTCGTACTAGGTAAATTTTGTACTAGGTGCACCTAGTCCAAGTCCGTACAAATACTAGATCCAAATACCTATTCCACCTAGTCCACCTAGTCCATGAAATACGCATACTTTATAGATGCTTAGTCTTTGCGTACCACCGATACGCGTAGATTCGTACGTCAGCAGTAATAAATTGTACCTTCATAATTTCCGCAGGCTTAGGACTATAAACGTAAAATTAAAACATGTTGGCCTTTGTCCATAAAATGATCACAAGCGACACTTCTTTTTTTTTCTTCTTCTCTCAAGTTTTGTTTTCTTCCATTTTTAAAACAAAACTTGAGAGGTATCAAGGGACACCCGGATGGAACGAAGTTCCTTTCCAGGATTCATGATTGTTTTTTTTTATAATTATTATTATGTACAAAAAACCTGTATACACTCAACAAAAGTATTATCTCTCTCTCTCTCTCTCCTTCTCTCGCTCTCTCTCTCTCTCCCTGTCTCTCCCTCTCATTCTCTCTCCCTCTGTCTCTCTCTCTCTCTCTCTCCTACGTTCCAAAACAAAATATATACAGTCGAATTGAGAAACCACCTCCTTTTTTTAAGTCGGTTAAAAAGTGTCGTTACAACTTTTTCTCTTAATTCCGTCTAGCCCCCTTTCGCAACTCGCCATAAGGAACTTCGTTCCAATAAACAAATTAATTAATGTCACAATAAAAATAGATCTAAGTTATTAATGGTTTATCAAAATTTCGTTACAAAAACCGATCACTAAATAAGTCCGATAGTACGTGTTTGCGACGTCGAGTCAAGCGAGATCACATTCGCATGAGTCCGTATTTGATACTAGACTGCATCATCATAGTCTTCATTAGTATCGAGTATTGTCAAAGTACCTATTCTATAAAATACTCCTATTCCGGACTAGTATCGAGTCTCGAGACTAGTCCGACAGACAAGGATGGAAAGACTGCGGCATAGTGTAGTTAAAAAAGGACAGTATATATTTTAGCACAACACAGTGCGAGTCATGTTACTTTTATGCCATTGAATTAGGGTTCAAATTCAAGTGACTGACACACGAATGATTTTGTCAAACTTGAATGAGCTATGACTATGCTGCTATCTCGCTTCGCCGCGTAGTCGGTACTTCGATTCGCGCGGACCGCGGCGCGGGTGCTGTGTATTGCGTAGGCACAGTGAGACTAGTGGATCTAGTATTTTAAAAGTTGGAATAGGTGCAACCTAGTCTCTTTACATACCTATTCCCTGTACCTATTCTAGTATATACGCCTCATCTCTAACGCTCACCTCACCCGGTGAGATGGTTACAGTACAGTCAGTTCAAAGTTATTTTACCTCTGACAGTAGTGACAATAGCAACCCAACAGCAACCTTATTGTAACATAAAAATATCACTTTGATTTTGACTGTGACGCAAAATCAGAGGTAAAATAAGTGTGAATGGAAATAGCACTGCAGTATCTAATCAGGGTGAAAGCCGAGTGTAAATTTATTTTGGAAAGCCTGTCCGAAATGTCGTTGAAATTTTTAATATTATCGTCAATGAATTAGAAATGACTTTCGAAATGATACTTGTTATCTATAGTTCCGTGCTGTCCCGGATGTAAACAAGAGCACCATCCCATTTCTTCCTGTAGGTGTCGTAAGAGGCGACTAAGGGACTTACTAGAGAATGGGCAACAGGTGCAGCAGCGTTCTCTATGCATTTTAGAACCATACTGCGATCGCCAACCCGCATGCCAAGCGTGGCGATTATGGCAAACCCCGCATAGAGGAGGCCTATGTCCAGCAGTGGACGTCTCCTGGGTGTAACGATGATGACGTATATGTAGATGTGATGAGGTTGTTTTCACCGTGCGTGTAAAAGAATGCGTGAGATGTTAGACTTTCTTTGAAACTTAATGGCGCGAAAATGTAATAACACAAAAGATGCTGGCAGTCTATCAGGTTTATTTTCTAAGTACTTTCTTCTTAATTTGACATTGTCAATGCATTTAGTATGTCAAAATTCTAGCAACAATAAACCAGTGATAATAACGTGTTATTTATTTAATAAAAATATATAAAATAAAATTGTTTGCTGTGGTTAGCAACCATGACAAAGAAATAAATATAAATAAAAGCATTTAGGGGAAAGTGACGTAAATTAGTTTGGAATCTACAAATAGTAAGTATCGTTTAAAATAATGGCAAAACAAAGCGTGAGTGCTGCGCCTGACCAGCGTCAACTATGAGAAAAGTTTGATAGTGCTTATTATGTTCTGTACCGACTCAAAGTAGGTTACCAAGTGAAGAGGTAGAAGTAGGTATTTATTTAACTTAATCAGTGTCGATGAGAATGGCATAGTCAGTACCTTTACCTGCTTCGACAATGATGATACGATTCGCAAATGTGCAATTTACGCAAAATCCGCGCTCAGACGTGGAGTTGCGGACACCAGCCCGTTCTACCTATTACCTAACATTGCGTAAAGTAAATGCTTGAGGAGACGCTTCTGTGTCGCTTTTTACGATATCCACAATGCAAGCTAAACGACGTCTTACCATTGTTGACGTAAATCATTGCTTTAGGCTCCAGTACCAATCCCCATTAGACCCATTAAATGTTAGCACTTGGGTGACCCGATACAGCTCTTGTAGTTTTGTTTTGGCGAACTAATCAAATCGGTCTCGTACTCACGGGCGATTTTTTCCGCGCTCGGGATTTGCTTAGCGCCGAGAAGTGTTGTTATTTCACGTACTCTTTGGATTGGATTGATACTGTAGGATTCTCAATGCTTGGCTAATCACCGAGACCTGAAAATGCAGTGCATGACAAAAAATCGTCGTATTAAAAAATCGCCCGTGCGTACACGGTCTAAGAGACCTTGCGTACTACACATGAACGAGTAGTAAGATGTTATTCTTTTAATTTTAGGACATGATAAATTGTACAAAATGCGTGAGATACCAGATTGTTTGAACCGTCGCTACAAAGCTTTAAACGACTTAATCGAGGATATAACCAACGCCATGCCAGGATGCATGGGCGGGCCCGGCGGGTGCGGCTCAGACGGCTGCAGCTCCGGCGGTGGTGGTACCGGCGGTGAATGCTCATCCTCGGCCATGGCTCCACCTTGTGGGGAAAACATTGATGAGGAAAGTGAAGTTGGCATTAAGTTAATGTGCGATTTCTGGAAAATTCTGCAGGATGATCCAGATTTCAATCTAACGGTTCGTAGATTTTTGGATAGGTATCTACTACGGAGATACATTTACGTGACCAAATTTTGCTTTAGGTTAGTATCCTATCCACGCAAGTAAAATTGATTTCATGTGCTGTCATTAACGAAAGTCGATGAAGGTAAGTTTACAATTTTCAATGAAATGACTGATGTTTGATTCAATCCTTTTCAGATTTAATAGACTTGCGATTTTTATACTGAGACGTTTTAATTATGGTCTTAGAACACAATGTGTTGTTGACTTTCGTAACTGCTGTAACTATCTACATGAAATTTTAATCTATCCTGGTTATTGCATTGCATCGCGCTTTTACACTGCGTCACGGTTACCTCGACCAGCTTTAGGCTTCTGGCTATACATCATAGCACCTCCCAGGTATATTTTAACAGGAACTAGGGTCAACTAGCTTTACAAATCCTGAATCATGTAGGGTTTGTTTCAAATGTTAAAGGAAGGTACCTTTGCTACGTTGGAACGTAACGTCTTTTTTAAAAATTAAGAGGAGTTTTTAATTTCTATACGTATATTTTTAATAGCAAGCTGTCCAGCAACGAATGTGTATAGAAACTTGTACTGGCAAGTGCAACATAGCCAACTTGGAGAAGAAACCCTGCTGTGCACCATCTTCAACCGGCGGCGGTGTAAGCGCTAGAAGCGGTGGCAGCGCAAGTGCCAGTAGCCGCGGCAGCAGCGGCGGCTGCGGGAAAAAAGTTAAACCGTAATCTATTGTTACTCATTTCAATAAATACTTGTAAGACTTGGGAATATTTTGACGTACTGTCTCACTGTAAAAACAGCTCGTTCCGTGCGAGGTCTAAAAAGACCCATTAATTCACTAAACCATGTTGGACCTTTTATTGAATAAACAACAGAGTTTGGTGAAATAATTGGTCTTGAGCCTAACAGAGTATGTATGGAGAAACTGGCTGTATATTTACTTCAGCCAGCCTATTCTGCATAAAATGTCACCGTAAAAACTTAGGTGAAGTCAGCTCGCAGTGAAGTTCTGCCCATCTGAATCTGATTCAAGGGATTGACAGTTCTCTACACTAAAGCTATCTCTACGCTTTAGAAATGTTGGGCTGGAGATGGTTGCTTAGCATAACCTGGACATAGTTCCGAACCAACGCCTTAATCCTCCAAGAACTTGACATCAAACAGCGTATTTCTTCCAACGTTCTAAGTCGTATTCTCGTTGTCTTTGAACATTTAACACGACGAAACGACACATCTGTAGAACGACTTGTCGTGCAGGAAAACTTAAAGGCACAAGAGCTCGCGGCATGTCGCCCAAGCGTTGGACCGATCAAATCAAGATTGCACTCAATGGTCTATTTTACGAATGTACGAGAAGGGCTGCAGTACGGGAGAAATGGCGACGGATTTTGAAACTTGCCAATACACCAGATGTGACAACCACGAACATTCTGTCAAGAGAGTATCAACGGAGAAGAGATATGAGGCACTAAAGTTTTCTCGGGAGTAGATAACATTACAGCGCTGTACCTGGCATATTGCTCGGAAGCTTCAAGAGTTGGTCTACGGAGAGGACCGGGTGTTGATGATGACAATCGGGGAATATCCCAGACTCCCTAGTCAAGGGAGTGTAGTATTTAAGGTTCCCCCAAAACTAAAACAATGGCCAGTTTTTAGGGCATAATACCTTTCAACATTCTGAATGTTATGGTGAATGAATTAAGTTTATCCTAGTGCATTATTCATGTTTCATTATTTCTTTTTAGCACCAGTTCCAGATTATCGACAAGGCGTCCTAAAGTTCATGACTGTGGTTTGCCTAAAAGAGAAAAGGACGTGCCATTGCGTAAAGTTTTAGGCAGCCTTAAACAGGTTAGTGTAGTTTTTATCCCTTTTTTCTCCATCTTCATTCTTCATTGCTGTTATTCCAATTTATTTGGGGTCAGTGCAGTATGTCTTCTATCAATCTTTTATATTGGTCATCATATTAGTAGTAGCGCCGATTCCCGCAAATATAATTTTTCTTACAAGTCCATCCATCGTTTCTTTCGTCTTCCACTACTCCTAGGAGAGCTTTGAGTATTAAACTTTCCTGACGACATTTTCTTGATTCCTCTTTTCTATTTTGGTTGATAACTTTTGCCTTTTTTTTGTTATGTCTTATGATGTGCCAGATATCGTATTTGTATCCATGGATATCTTCTCTTAATGTTAACTTCATTACATAAAGAATTCTTAATAGACCGAAACAGGTGGACTTCTGAGGACGCAAGATCAGAGCCACACGACGTGGCATTAACACTCCCCAACCAAGCTCTCTAAGTTTTTGCTGGTGTATGGTCTGGCGTTATCATGATGAAATACACTTTGATGATCAATTCTCGCTGTTTTTTCTCAATTTTATGCTTGGTCTCATCAGTAATTGGTAATAGAGATAGGAATTGATGGTTTTGCCCGACAATAATCACATGTTCTTGTATCAGTGATGTCTTTTCTCAAAAACCGGTCGACGTCATTACGTCAGCGCCGGCTGTCACTGAAAACCAGCGCTGGGGTTCTGTCTCGCATAGGGTCACAGCATTATACTGAGTGTATGGCCGTTTTGCGTGGATGTGACGCATGTTTTCCCACAGCTTATTTTTTATTTCTGTATGTTTCGGTCTTTCTGTGCGTCATGTTTGCCGCAAATAAATGTATTTTCTTTCTTTCTTTTCTTTCAAAAATAGCTCGGTTTCATTACATTTTAATATAGAATAGCAAATGAGTACACTCTTCAGCTATATGTCCTAATATGCAGAACTTGCACCACTTCTTCAAAAGTTGTATTGACGGTACCCGTAACAGGGCGACCAGAGTGAGCTGCATCTTTGACATAAAAATTCTTGGACTGAAAACGCTTGGGCCAACTTTGAGCTACTCTTACTGACACTGCATTAAATACAGACGCCAGCATATCAAACTACCCGAAACTGTCAAATTTTCCTACAAACTCGACCTATTATTTCCCTTGAAACACTAAAGAGTACCCAGGAATCGGGTTTATGTTTCTTTTTCAATATTTTCTAGTTGTTGCGTGATACATATTGGGTCGGTAATTGTGTTTAAAGGGTGTGATTAACTTTTAGTACACAAGTACCTTACCGGTACCAGACACGCATGGTGACAAATAAAGCTATACATTTCCAGTATAAGCTGACTTCTCATTATACAAAAAAATGTATACGATGTGAGCTCAGCTTAAACTGGAAATATAGAGTTTGATTGTAGCCGTGTGTACCTATCTGTTTGAGACACTAATAAAACTAATATGAAGTGTGCTAAGTAGAGACAGTTTTCTAACCCGTAGTTTACGAGCACCCTACTAAGCCATTTAACTGAGTACACTTTTATGACTGAGGCGTGAGCTAAGCTCCAAAAAAATTCAGAAGTTTAGCTCACTCTTTAGTTTTGTTATATTTACTTTAAACGACACGTTTATTACCTAATTCGTTGAATCGAATCATGTTTTATCGAAAGGTGGCTTCATACGAAAAGAAATGCACCAGCAGAGTGAGTGATCTCATATCAGCTCAGAAAGATCTAAGAGAACAAATCATCAATTTGGAAGAAAAGGAGAAGAAAGGGGTTGTACTGATGAAGCAGGCTGACTGCATGTGGTCTTGTATGGAAGACGCGTACAAGAACAAAATAGCCGCGTCCCAAGAAAGATATCAAAGATTACAAAAAGAGGTAAGATACATGATAAAGGATTTATTTCTGTAAGAAGGTTTGTAAAAACAAGGGTTTTTATCTTATAGACGTCAACCATATTTTTAAAATTAGATGAGGTCGGCTACTATGAGAAGAGTTCGAAACAAACTCAGGGGTCTATTTTAAAGTCCAGAATTTGTCTTAGATCATGTGATGACCATGTAGATTGCTATCTGAAATGGTCTTTTGAGGAAAGAAACACAGATTGAGTGGACCGGTCCAGTCAGTGAACGCATTTGTCAATTATCATGTAGCTCAACTCGGATCTTAAGGAGGTCAAACATTATTCGATGAATACCAAAGAAAGGACATTAAGGTACTTCGCATTACTACTCGAACTTGGCAGTTTTAGTAGTTTATGCGACCATACTGTGATAGTGCCATACTGTGATCAAAACTGTAACAATGACCCACATACTCCCAATATTTATAAATATTCAAGTAAAATTGCTTAATATGCTTGCTTTTATTGCTTGTAATGAAATACAGTGAATGATGATTCACTGTGTACATTTATTGGAGTAGCTCATACCCAAGTTTTTTATCTTCAATATAGTGTTTGGCAATATAGTCGGCTTTCTGGCATGGTATCCACTTTATATAAGATTGGAATTTATTTAGGCTTAGTCATTGAATGATGCTATAAAGTTTATTGTAAAATCGTAAATGTTGGCATCTGAACGAGCCAGCAATTTTCTTGAGCCTAGTTGTAGGAACAACAAATCTGTGTTTGGCATTTAAGCCACCTGACTAATCTTCTTCGTTATAATTTTCTTTCTGTTTTTTTCTAAATTGCTTGGGTTCGTCACAACATGACTGAAAATAAACCCAACTATGCTTGCAATTTCTTTTTCATGCTTTTCAGTAATTGCTGCAGTCCCAAGTTATACAGGGTTATACAGGTCAGCGTAATATAAGTTCCAATAAAGGGCTTTGACTTGCCACTCTGTTAAATTATATCAGCGTTGATGGGCACTTAATCTTCAATCTTTATTATAGTTAAGAGAAGTAGAAGCAAGTGTAAGCAAGTGGCGGAAAAACAAGAAAGATCTTGAATTTCAAATAAAAAATGTAAACAAGTGCAGTCAAGATCTTAACGAAAAAACAATTCAAAAGGAGAATGATATTAAGGTTATGGAACTGGAAATTGAAGGGTTCAAGAAAAGAATTGCGAGTAACGCGAAGGACCTGAACGCTGCAAAGAATTCGTATGCATCGAAGAAAAATGCTTCCGATGTAAGTATGCCAACCTATATAGGAAACAATCACCACATTGTAATTTAGGATTAAATGTCTGAATCAATTTAACAGTTTGTTAAATTATAAACAATAAAACCAGGGTCCTACGATTTCTCGCGTCCGGCTCTGGTGTAGGCTATGGTACGGAGCGAGAGGACATGGGACGCTGACATCTCCTTCTGTGCTTACGAAGAAGGAAGTGGAGCTCGTGAGGGAGAGGCAGGCTTTGCGCTGCACCCCAACCGCCGCAGGACGAGACGCCCCGGGCGTCGGGAGTCCATTGCGGATTCCCGGACACCGCAGGCGCGGGCTTGCGGGCGGCGTGTAATTGGTAGCTCGCTGCCCAGTAAGGACCAGGCTCGGGTCGACAACGCGTTGTTTTCCATGCGTGCTTCAAAGATATGTCAGCATTAATGAAGGCATCCGTTAGAACTGATGCTTGCCAGGGTCGCGGAATTGTTCGAAAGAGTTATTGCGGCCCTGGTATATTCAACTGAAGGAACATGGATGAGTTTTAGTCCGTAAAGGTTTTCACGCCCACCGCTCCTTTCCGTTTCTGCTTTGATTTTGGCACACGCCAAATTCCTCGCGATGTTTTCCTACACCGTCTTAAAAGCATTGGTGATGAAATAATTTACACATACTCAAACGTCTGTCTGGCTTCGAACGTATGACCAACAACACGCATCTCACTGCCGTTACCAGTGGGCCACTATTTTAATTACTCAGTATGAAATACTTCGTTAAGAAAAAGGCTTCGCTGGTCTGGTGGAAGCAAGTACTACTCCTGAGCATGAAGTCTTTGATTCGATTCGCAGGTCAGGGTAGTGAAATTGGATTTTTCCATCTGGAATTTCTCAGTAGCACCCCGGAGTCTGTATTTGTGCCCGGTTGTTGTCACAGGGCTAGCCCCTATTAAACCCCTGGTGAAAAATGGGTGTGCTACATAATGTCTGCTTAATGCATATCCGCCGTGTATGTAGACCACAGTATATTCTTAAGTTTTGTATTTGCTATTTCTTCCATAACAGACAAATTAAAGTAATATAATATGTTAAATATTATTTTAAGGCACGCCTGGCAAAAATAGCAGAGGAAATGGAAAAATTTAAAAACAAGATTGGTTATGAGTGCAAATGTAAGACTGATAAAGAAAACGAAGGTAGCAACTTCGTTAAAGAAGCAAGAGAAGAATTGCAGAAGACGTGCAGGGGTCTGTTACAGAAGAAACTTGAGAATGAAGATCTTCGAGCCGAGGTAATCGAGTCACATGTCATAGAGTTCCTGTCGGATTCTGTTTTAACGACAAATGATTTTCCACTTTTTATAGGTCGTATTCTAGAACAGTCGGTGATTCTACTTCGCAGTTTGCTTGGTAAAGTGGTAGAGTGGACACTTATTTCGGGTCATAAACTGTACAAAAAATTTAAATAACAAATTCCTTTCTTGAGAATAATGTCGATGATATGGTACGCCAACTCCGTGATGTCATAATAATATCCTTAGAACTTCCGTTGCAACTTTTTTTTAGATTATAAAACAATAATCTCCGATATTTGTGAAATATTATACTGTTAATTTTATATTGTAATTATACACCATTTAAAATAAACGTTTAACATATTATACACAATAATAACATAATGTTTTAGAAAGAGGCGTTACTACAAGAGATTGGACTACTTAAAAATACATATGATACGTGTGCAGAAAGATGTGCAAGAAGAGAAAACAATATTGCTGAGGAAACGAAACGAATCGACAATGAAATATCTGGGTTTTCGGCTAAATGCGTTAAATGCAACAAAACTACTGACAGTACCGGCGTATTAGGGTGCTGCGTCGATTGTCCAAGATGTTCAATTGAACGGGACTGTCTGACAGACGGTGACCACTGTAATGCTGATCACACCAACGAATGTGTTTGCACTCGTGTCAAGGAGAAATTCTTAGACAATGTGTTTGAAAATATGTACACTGTTCTGGAAAGACAAGTAAAGACTTGTTCTGGTAAAGAGATGGCTGACTGTATATTTACCTGCTTGAAGAGAAGTAGAAATGGTAAACTTGATCAAGCAACTAGGAAAATCTTACAACAGTTCATTTTGAGTACGGTGAAACAGAATTTGAATTTAACGATAGTTGGTGGAGCGGTGAAGACACGGTGCGAGGTAAGCGTTACTTGCAAAAAAGTATCTCATCGTGGATGAATTTGCTTTGTTGATGGATAAAATATTATTTGCCCAACCGTCACCACTTCCTAGTGCTTCTTCCCAGCAAAAGCACTAGGAAGTGGTGACGGGTGGGCGTTTTGGAGGACTGTCTTTTGTAATTTTGACGTTCAAAAAGTGCTGATGTTACAAATAATATTAGAGTCCTTGTACATTCTGCCGTTATGGCGTTATGGCCTTCACTTTAAAAGTAATAAAATTCCCTAGTAATTTGTTATAATGTATATTTTTATTATTTTTCAGTTAATCATAGGAGTTTTACTAAATTCCGCTCTTTATCAAGAATACACTGCCAATTTTTTGTCAACCTTTATTTGTTAATAATAATA
The DNA here is from genome assembly GCA_932294355.1 of Aporophyla lueneburgensis. Lineage (NCBI taxonomy): Eukaryota > Metazoa > Arthropoda > Insecta > Lepidoptera > Noctuidae > Aporophyla > Aporophyla lueneburgensis. The sequence goes on along the minus strand of OW028750.1, from coordinate 25,861,433 downwards.
ATAATATTCCACAACTATCACACAACGCCATCTAGTCCCAAGCTAAGCAGAGCTTGTGTTATGGGTACTAGACAACTGATAAACATACTTATATATTTCTAAATACATACATATTATAGATAAATTACACCCAGACACAGAACAAATGATCGTGCTCATCACACAAACATTTGTCCTGGGTGGGAATCGAACCCACGACCTCCGGCATAGCAGTCAGGGTCACTAACCACTAGACCAACAGGCCTGTCTGTTCTTCATGTTTAGACTTATCCTCTTTTTCTTTTTTGGCATGATGATGAATTAATTTTTCTACAGAGATAATATTATATTTGCACTTAGATGGATCCAGACACTTATAGCCAGCTAATGCTTTGCCTCAAAGATGTTGCTGTGACCAGTCCAGTCAAAGAAGACAAGGCTACTGTATCTAAGAAGGTATTGTTAATTTTCTTATTACAAACATATTATTAACATGCATACGGGCTATTCCTAAGTTATAAATTTTATACTTTACATGGAATTGAATTGATATTATCGTATCTATGTTCTTGAATTTGATAAGTATTTTTTTCTTTCTACAATTTTGTTATTCTTGAAATTTAATCACTGCTTCAAATTTTTGCCGGCTGGCTAGGAACTCACTTATGAGAGTGTATGTTAACCCCCCAGCCGCCATGTAACCACTGGGACTCGAACGGCGAGTGCAACTGTCCTCAAGGGCCTAAAAGCTGTCCCTGTTCAAAAAAGGCCCCTAAGCCGCCGACTTACCCCGGAACGTGTGGACATATTGACACCGAAGAAGACCGAGTGGTGGTAAGTGATTTAAATATTTGGTACCTTGCAGTATGTAGGTAGATAGGGTAGATTAGCCGGTTTGCCGGCCACCTTTGGTTTTCGGCCCGTACGTTGTTATATTAATATAAATATCTGGATGACCGAGCTTTGCTCGGTATTTTTTGGTAAATTGTGTTTAAAATAATAAGTTTGTTTAAAGTTGATCATTGAAAACACGAATAAAACGACCCGCACCCACCGCTACTTGAGTAGCTGACGGTTGGTTCACTAATTGGTCATATAAGATCAACCATTGAGGACAGTATCAGCCGGCTTACTATGACTTTTTCATTTGCAACGCTACCTCCTGGACCATAACGTCAAACCAAACACGTCAAGCCAATCACTTAGTGTTGCTTAACAACGCCATCTGTTGAAGTAGCTTTAGTGTTGTTGTGTCGTTAAAGCAGTTAGTTGCTCCCAATAAAAAAAAATAGTATTATTAGTCACCAATAGATGTCAGGAACAGTCATATTTTTCAGTTTATGTTTAAAAGTTGATTATTGAAAACGCGAATAAAACGACATTTTCTAAAAATGAATCCTAGCTAGATCGATTTATCGCCCCCGAAACCCCTTGTATACAAAATTTCATGAAAATCGTTGGAGCCGTTTCCGAGATTCAGATTATATATATGTATATATACAAGAATTGCTCGTTTAAAGGTATAAGATAAGGACACTTTACCCTACTCATTTAACAAAACAACGCTTACTTAATGTATTGGTATAAACCCTTCAACTCCTTCGACATAGGCCTCCCCCAAGCACCGCCACTTTGACCTGTTCTGTTTCTCGCATCCAACGTATTCCTGCGGCCTGAGGCCTTCCAACGCTCCGTCTTCCAGTACGCGGTCGCCACTCCAGAACCTTCCGGCCCCATCGGCCATCTGTTCTGCGAGCAATGTGCCCTGCCCACTGCCACTTAAGTTTGGCAATTCTGCGGGCTATGTCGGTAACCTTGGTTTTCCTACGGATCTCTTCATTTCTGATTCGATCGCGTAGGAAAACTCCAAGCATAGCCATCTCATTGCTCTTTGGGTGACTTTGAGCCTTCTTATGAGGCCCATTGTGAGCGACCACGTCTCAGTGCCATATGTCATCACTGGTAACACACACTGATCAAAGACTTTTTTCTTGAGACACTGCGGTAAATGGGACGAGAAGATATTGCGTAGCTTCCCGAACGCTGCCCAGCCGAGTTGTATTCGACGACTTTCTCGAAGTTGGACCTACCTAACTGGTGGTTAAATACAACTAGAGAATCACTACTAGTGGACTTCGTTCCATTTCATTTAAGGTATGGGTTAAAGTACTCAAACATGTACGGTATCGAAATATTGATAAACACATTCCTCATCAGGCGAAAATCTCGTTTGAAGCGCCCGTTGACGACTTCGACAACCCATCGGCAAATAGTCACAAGTTTAGACTTGTTCGCTTGTTCGGTAGTCAACTGTCTTTCTACTGGATACTTTGTTTCGGGCATTTTGGTAGTGTAGCCATACGAATTCATCGTAGAAATTGCATCTCTAAAGCCGCGATCTAAAATAAAAACGTCTCCTTCTCTATAGAACCAATTGAAAACCTCATCTCCATGATCATCTTCATTCTCTATCATATTCAACGTAATCTGAGCATCGGAAGAAGTGGCAGCATGTGGACCTGATACTTTTATTATTATATTGTTTTGAGTTTAATTGAAGTTAGTTATATTGGTTTGTTGAGTTAATGATTTAAATGTTGCTATTTACTAAGTTTTATTTTGTTTATTATTGATTAGGCTAAGTGTTTGTTTAATTCGTTTTGTTTATTTAGGGGTGAAGGTGTTGTATATGGCAACCATAACGTTGTATACTATAGACAACAAATAGTCAGTTGTCAGTTCACAATAAATGTTAAATGGAAGCCCGCCTCTTATTTGAACATTGGCCATTATATGCCCATCGCTAGAAACGAATAGTGAAGGCTTTAGAAGATTTCGATGCTTATGACAACTAGGTTTATGATTTCCGTTGACAAAAATAGTTTGAACTTTTTTTTATGAAAATGTAGGTCCCATCGACAATTATTATAGCGGTTCTGTCTCTATCAGCAATAGCTTCATTTCCAAACAGAGCTTCTGGAATCAGTAGATTTCTTCGCGCTACATCTTCTCGGTTCATGTGCCCATACCCTAAATGAAATGGAACGTAGTCCACCGTAGCGATTCTCTAGCTGTATTTATCTACCTCCCGAAGTTGCGTTCGCTTGTCTTAAAAATGGAAGCAAGTCTTGCATTAGAATCACCTGTCCTAAGTTTTGCTAAAAAAGCTGCAAGTATGGTTGCCGCCTGCTTACCTGCCTCTAAAACAATAAAAAATAACTTTTGGCACATGTTTTTCACGTACAAATTATTTTTTAGTTTGACTGAAATGGATTTTTTTAACCTTATGTAGTGACTCAGTTATCAGACTTAGAGGAATGACGTCATATTAAATAAATTTATAGTTTAAAAAGTCACTAGAAAAACACGCTTTTATAAATGCACGTAAAAACTAAAAACCTTATCGTGGTCAAAGTTCATTACAAGACCTTTCTAACAAGTCCAAACACGGCTATGATACGATATTCCATCATGGAATGCCAGTTCATATCTTCCGGCTCCATCATCAGGTCAGTTCGACAGTACCATATTATTGTATTGTCATCAGAACTACATACAGCTGCCAATTTTCATGACGCTACGATCCTTGGAAGATGGTTGAAATAGTTACCTTAGATTCCATTACATAGTTAGTTACATACAGGTCGACCTAATACAAGCGTGTAAAAAATGTTAAGGTAGTCATGTACTATCATAATATGTATATACTATTCTTTGGCCGGCTACTTTGAATTTTGGTCCAAAGTTGTATGAAGCATGTCAGGTCTCCTTTGGCTCATATAGTGAGACTTGCAAGGTACATATGTGCTCCAAATTTTATAAACACATCTCAAACGATTATTTAGATATTAACGTCCAAAAATCGTCATTTTTATCACTGACTGACCTATAGATCAAAACTCTAACCCAGTTACAGATGACCTAGAAAGTTCAAATTTGGCTTGCAGATAGGTAATTAGGTGAATACAAAGGAATAAATCAGAAACTGGTAAATTTTTATCATCCTGCAATCCTATCCTACTAATATTATAAACTAGCTTCTGCCCGCGACTTCGTCCGCGTCAAATTTTTGCTCCCCTGACCCTTCCCGTCGCATCGATTTGCCTGCTAGTTTTCGTCCACTTTTCGTTGCTGCTCGCCCCTTTTGAGTTATAGTGAGTCAACCTTAAAAGATAGACATATGCTCTCGCGGACTTTTTATTAGAACTTTTTAAAAGGAACAATTCCGTCATACATGATTTTTACGTTACGTTAACCGTTTACGCAGCGCACGCAACGGAAACTCTCAAAAGGAATAAATTTTCCCCGTTTTTGCAACATTTTTCATTACTGCTCCGCTCCTCTTAGTTCTAGCGTGATGTTATATAGCCTATAGCCTTCCTCGATAAATAGGCTACCCAACACAAAAAGAATTGTTCAATTCGGACCAGTAGTTCTTGAGATTAGCGCGTTCAATCAAACAAACAAACAAACAAACTCTTCAGCTTTATAATATTATATATAAATATATAATATATATAATATATATAGTATAGATAGATGCGAAAGTTTGTATGTATGGATGTGTGGATGTTTGTTACTCTTTCACGCAAAAACTACTAAACGGATTTGGATGAAATTTGGAACACAGTTAGTTTATAACCTGGATTAACACATAGGCACATTTATCCCGGTAGTACATTCCCGCGGGATATTTTCGGACCTCCACGCGGGCGAAGCCGCTGGCAAAAGCTAGTTATTATTCCAAAAAAAATTGGCTTGCTGGTAGAAACTAGCCATCGAACATAATAATTCGTATATGAGAACTAGCCAAGTCAGATCTTAGGCTACAATATACTATCCTAAGTTATAAGAAGAAATTATATTTTAAGTAGTTATAAATAAATTTCAGGACCGACCATTGAACTTGGCACCCATTTAGATCTCACTTCTTTTGTCGTTGAAGTCTACAACCAAGGCATATATCATAATATTGAACTTGGCTCTCATTTCACATTTAAGTTTTTGATGGGATTTATTTATTTATTAAGCAAGGCACTCCAACGACATTTACAAAGGTAATAACATAATGTGATGACGGATGTTTAGTTCTGTGTAAATATTGCATTACTATGGTGTTAGAAACATTGCTTTGGATCGTTTTATTTCTTATTTGGATAGTAGGATCCAAAGAGTGGACATTAACGGTAAGCGATCCCATGGTTCCATTGTCACTATGGGAGTTCCGCAGGGTTCAATTCTAGGCCTCTTTTTATTTCTCATATATATTAATGATGATATACCTTACCTTATAAAGAACAGTTATGAAATTGTGTTATTTGCAGATGACACATCACTTTTATTTAAACTTAAACGACAACATATTGTTACTGACAGTGTAAATAATGCTCTCGCTATTCTAGTGCATTGGTTTAGTGTTAATAATTTACTTTTAAATGAGAAAAAACTAAATGCTTTCGATTTCTGACACCTAACGTAAAGGAAAAGAGGTAAAAACCAATGTTCTAGTAAATGGGGCAGAATTGGATCTTGTAGACACCACTGTGTTCTTAGATATTACTTTGGACTCGAAGCTACAGTGGGGCCCACATATAATCAAATTGTCGAAGCGGCTACGTTCTGCAGCCTACGCGGTCTATAAAATCCATCATTTGACACATGTAGAAACAGCTCGATTAGTATACTTCAGTTATTTCAATAGTGTAATGTCGTACGGTATTTTATTGTGGGGAAACGCAGCCGACATTCAAGCTATATTTGTGCTGCAGAAACGAGCCATTCGAGCAATTTACAACCTGAGTAGTAGACATTTACTGAGGGATAAATTTAAAGAAATAAACATAATGACAGTCGCATCTCAATATGTACATGAGAACTTAATTTATGTTAAAAAGAATATTAATCTGTGTTCTGAGCACAGCGACATTTACTGCATAAATACAAGAAACAAAGATTTACTTATTGTGCCCTCGACTAGGCTTAAAAAAATAGTAATTCATTTAAGTGTCAGAGTATACGTTTTTACAACAAACTCCCAAGCTATGTTAAAGAGCTAAGATTAGCGCGTTCAACGCGCTAATCTCAGGTACTGCTGGTCCGAATTGAAAAATTCTTTTTGTGTTGGGTAGCCTATTTATCGACAAAGGTTATAGGCTATATAACATTACGCTACAACTAAGAGGAGCGGAGCAGTAATGAAAAATATTGCAAAAACGGGGAAAATCGTACAGGTAGGCGATTCGACGCGACGACGGGAAGGGTCGGGGAAACATGAAATTTAACGCGGACGAAGTCGCGGGCAGAAGCTAGTGTTTAATAATTTGAACACCAACAAAATCCTTCACGATCAGAAATATGGTTTCACCATAAGACGTTGTGATACTGTCGCTGGTGTCCCCTTATTAAACAGCGTGGAATGATGCCCGAGATGCCACAGAAATATTTTATGACCTCTCTAGGGCATTCGACTGCGTTAATCACAGAACCTAACTCTAAACACTAGAATATTATTGAATAGGTAAACTTGTGTTCGACATAGTAAATGTTATATCTTTAAACGAGCAATTCTTGTATAAAATCTGAATCTCGGAAACGGCTCCAACGATTTTTATGAAATTTAGTATACTGCATTTTTCTGGGGCGATAAATCAATCTAGCTAGGATTCATTTTTAGAAAATATCCTTTATTCGTGTTTTCAATAATCAATTGTGTTGCGTCCTGTTCGATTAGTTGCGCCTACGTTTCTAAACGTGTAACAGAATGACATCTGACTTGTCAGTTTGATTTTGACACTTGACACTTCTCTCTTGGATTTGGCGCTTGAAAAAGGGAACACGTCGCCGTGTTGAATCTCGCGATCTTTTGTAAATTAATCCCTTAGAACCGGTCGTTTTGGTGGACAATAGGTCATGACCCAGTTGTTTGTGTTAATAACCCCAGTTTGGTGAAATAATACGGGTTGAATTTGGATATTTCTTGACATTGAAGAATTTTGGAGGTTAAGTGTTTGAACCGCATGTTGGAGTAAATCTCTGGCGAGTTGCAGCAGCCTGGTGTCTTGGATACCACTTACACGATACATATACACTCACTTACATACATAACTCCAGGTAGGCACCAGAGCAGTGTCCTTCAACCACCAGGTAAGTTCTTTTGTTGTATTGTAGGTGAGTTATTTGAATTATATTGTCTGCTCCGCGTACGGCGGACTAGTTTCGCTCGCCACTCTTGTCTCTAGAGCCCCACGGTTATCACGCTTCCACATAATAATCAAAACCTTATGGGGGCCTAGCCTGGCAGTGAACAAATTGATTATTGAAAACACGAATAAAGGATATTTTATCGATAATCAACTTAAACATAGACTTATGTTTTTTTTTTTAGGAAGATAAATAACAAAATGTAATTTGTATTTATTAAATATAATTTCTCAATAACACAATTTACCAAAAAAAAAAAAAATACAGAGTAAAGCTCGGTCATCCAGGTACTATTTTTTAAATGCGAAACACACACATAGCAAAAAATACGCATAAGGGTCACAGACATATCAACTCGTAAACGGATCGTAACCGTATCAACTCGCGGACTCCCGGCCACTGTAGGCGCGAGCTTGCGGGTGGCGAGCAATGGGTAGCTCGCCGCCCGGTAAGGACCAAGCTCGGGTCGACGGCGACGGCGCGTATTGTTCCACGCGCGCCTCAAAGAGATGTCAGCAAAACTGAAGGGGTCTGCTAGGACCGATGCCTGCCGGGGTCGCGTGATTGTTCGAAAGATATACCGTGACCCTGGCACATGGGCAATTGAAGGAACACGGGTGGGTTTTAGTCAGTAAAAGTCTGACACGCCCTCCCGCTCCGCCCAGAGCGGGAGAAGTCATTTGATGATTTCCCATCCAAAAAAAAAAAAAAAACCGTATCAACTCGAGCCGTTCGGTATGATTTGTATGAAACTCCCTACTGCAAGGCACACTAATCGGAATCGTAACGTAATAGCCTCGCCTCCGGACAAGCTCACGAACCGCGATGTGGCGCGTGGCAACCAGCGGTCCCCGCGCTTACGGCTCTCCGTACGCTAGCTTACGGCTCTCCGTACCCTAGCTTACGTCTCTTCGTCCACGCGACACAAAACGTTCGGATTCAAAATAACTGAACTAGTGCCGCCTAGCCGTCAACCAGCGGTCGGCGAGCCGTAAGCGCGGCGTCGCCTAGTTGTAGCCGAGTCGACGTGCCGGAGCTTCCGATCTGCTTACGTTACGTGGTTACGTTAGGTTGACGCCTGTTTGACGGCGAGGCGAAAGGCGATACGGTGACGATCCCATTCCGAGTTGATATGTGTGCTGTGACCCTGAATGGTGTCAATTAACTTGGTATCAAAGTAAAAATGGGTGTCCCACAAGGCTCGATATTAGGTCCTTTCTACTTTAATATTATTAATGACCTAACCCATATATGAAAAGAAAAACAACCACAATTGATTTTATTTGCTGACGAAACGTCCTTATCGCGCAACAAATCTTGACGACGTAAATAACGCTACAGGTACAAAATTTGGTCACTGCTAATAATTTTTTTATTAAATGAAAAAAAAGTACCAAATGCATAAGATTAGCTTTACCGAATGTACAAAATTTGGTACATCAGCAGCCTTGTAGGCGAAGCCCAATAAAAGAAGCTATCTTTTGATGTTAATATTTCTTTATTATTGTAGTAGGTAACTCAGATAAAGCCTATGTAAAATAGCTAAATAAATACCTAAATGTTCTCTCATAACAGTAGTAGATATCTAAGAAAATACTTACATAAATACCTGTGCATGATTGTAATTACGTGTATTACCTGTATCTTAGCCTGCTGGATGCTAATTAGTCTGTATTACCTGTAACAATAACCTGTTGGAGTCTAATTAGTCTGTAATATCTGTGTCATTGTTTGTTTAATGCTAATTAGCCTGTGGTTACCTTAAGTACTAATTAGCTGTAATTACCTGGACCGTAGTCTATTTACTACTAATTAGCTGTAATTAGGTATGAATATACCTAAAATTATGTTATGTAGTTCAGACATTATGGAACAAGTAGCGTATGTTCCACTAAGACGAGTCACATTGTTAATCCAATAAGGAATCAGAGACCTTGAACTGCCTTACACGTGTTTCCCAATTCTCGATAAGTCGAAACCTGCTCCTTTGGGATGTCCATTTTTCTCGTTCACGATTGACGGAGCGGAAGTAAGGAAATGCGTATGCTACTTGCACTATGCAACGAAAGTTATATAAGGACCGAGTGCCAATTTTTTGTTAGTCTTCTTACAACTTTGCATGAATCATCAAGTTACCAAGTAGTGTTTGTGAAGTAAGTGGCTCCGCTGTCCACTGCTAGTCGCAATCGCAATATACCCTATAACTAGTTAGCCAGTCTTCCAGTAATGTGTAGCTAGGATTTCATTGTGTGTGCTGATAATTCTGACTGTATTTTATATTGTGTGTTGTGTGTAAATAGTCAGTAGGCTATTTTTACAACCATTTTATGTGTGATCTCTGTGTACAAATATAAGCAATTATTACGACATTCTGACTGGTTTAATTTCACTCTTTCGTCAAGGGAACACCGTCACCCCCGCCTACAACACCTGACTCCCGTTTCATTAACAAGCCTATAACGTTCCTACTAGGACACGGGCCTCCTCTCGGTGAGAGGGAGCGGGCCATAATCCACCACGCGCGCCCAGTGCGGGTTGGTAGACGTCACATGTTTTCGAATTTTTGTTTCTAAAACATGCCGGTTTCCTCACGATGTTTTTCTTCAGATGTTTTGAGAGCAGTGGTGATGAAATAATTTACACAAAGTAAAGCACCTGCTTGGGTTCGAACTCACGACTTCTACTCTTAAGTCGCGGTCGTTACCACTGGGCCACCACTGCTCTCGAAAATTTGGTAACTGCTAATTTTTTTTTGTATTAGGTAAATGAAAACAAAAAAAAAAAACTAATGTTACAATAACAGTTTGGCTGTTCGAGAAGTATTTTGTGTGATCAATTTAACCCATAGAATACCGTAATTACAGACACAATTAAAAACAATTGTTTCTATACCAAATGTGGTATCTCAGGGACTTAGAGGTTAAATTGACTTTGCTTTTAGGAATCGAGTGTGAAGATTTGTCCCAAAATGGAGACAGCGGCTTGCGGGGTAGACTGCGGCATGCTGGGTCTGCCGGGCGCGGTGGAATGGAAGCGCGAGCCGTGCGCGGGCCGCACGTGCCCCTTCGGCGCCAACATGCGCGCCGCACAGTGCGTGCTGGGGCCCGAGGCGCTGGCCGACGTGCGCGCCACACCGCCCTCGCCACCCCCGATGCGCGCCACCCCGCCCACGCCACCCGTTGTGCCCTGCTTGCCACCATGCCATTCACCGTGTCAAAAGGTGAGTGAAAAGCCTCACAGTTTTGTAGTAGTTCAACTGACGATAACCTTAAAGCGCTGAGAAGACGATGGGCTATTTTTCCGCTGGACAGAACAGACCGCTCTATTCTGAGTCTATTCTGTCCTACGTGTATTCCAATATCATCCTTATTGCATTAATTTACATTGGTTCTATTGTTGCCGTCAGATTTTTATATAGTTTGCTCAGTGCTTAACCATACGTAGAACTTTGTTACTTTTTACGAGGCAAATGGCTACGACAAAAATATGGCATATTACATCAATCCCCAAGTAACCACCAGATTTTAATTTGACAAAGTTCTAAGTGATCAAAGTTTTCGAAAGGATCGCGTGCGCATTCATTGCCTGGTGTGGTAGTACATTCGAATCAGTCACTATGAGCCGTGCAGCAACAGCGTTGATGTTGTACTTCTGTTTCTTTTCTTAAATTCGAAGGCATCGGTGTAAGCACACTTCGGGGTTTCCTATTAAACGCCGTAAGTGACGTCTAGCGTCAGCATAAACGTCACTGAGCTTTTTTTACTTGTAGTGAAAGTTACAAAATTTGGTATCAGAGGAACTGCAACAACTTATATTTCCATAGTTATCATTCTTGATTCCACTTTCTGCAAAACTGATGAATGCGACTGATCTCGTGAAACTGAAGCGGCTGTCTTGGAGCTTCGGCCTTGGTTTCTTAAGTAGTGAACGGTCACCAACCTTTTTCTCGATACAGACTGTTTTTTGATACCATAAAGTCAAATATTGGTTAAAATTTCAAATTTTCCTGACGGCTTTTATAGTAGGAAACCCAAGTTATATAGTGGCTAATTCGAAGTCATCCTCATTAGTTGCTACACTTAGGATAATAAACCACCATGTATTATAAAATGATTGCATAACTTCTTTGATATGATGATTGGAGCAGCAACATTATTTGTTGACCAGTATTTTTTTTTGGTAGCATATTTTAATAGAGGTATTTTAAAAGCCATTTATATACAAAAAAAAAAAACAATAAATCTTAAACTAATATATATTTACTTGGGTAAAAGGTAAAATAATATAGCATAATTTTTATGTTCAGGCTACATGCATTAGTGGAAGCAAAGCGGTAAAATCATGTCATACAGGTCAGTGAAATAGTAATTTATGGTTTGAAAGTTGCGTGGGAGTACAATAGTTTAGAGCAACTATAGATTCAACGTCGTGGCATTTGTAGTTTTAGATGGCAAGACTCAATCTCGACAGCGAGTGATCGAGAAAGTAAAAGATAGGTCTCGTCTAAAAAAGAAGTAAGTTTCGTGATAACAGACATAGAATTTTCTGATTCTAGTTAAAAAAAAAAATATCTGGCTAATCAACACTGTTACAAACATCATATTAAGTATCGACTTAAGTTTCATGAATTTTAAATGTAACTTTTCGTCAGAAATTAACAAAAATACATGGTGGTTTACTTTTTTGGTAGTTTTAGAAAACTGGCCACCATGTTGGGGTAACAATAAAATACTGAATGTTCCGTAATTCTGCCTCAGGTCCATGTGGCTGAACGTCGTGGTGTTGTGTGCTCATCGAGACGACAGAAATCAGCATGCGATTGTGCTAGGTTACCAACTCGGACCAAGAAAAAAGGATACACAAAAATTTGTAATCGGGTCGTTTTAATTGAATAATAAGTTTATTTATTTCCTGTCACAATGGTTTTGTAGCACTTAACAGTTATGAAGTACTAGTTTTTGCCAGCGGCTTCGCCCGCGTGGTGGCCGGAAATTATCCCGCGGGAACATACTACCGGGATAAAAAGTAGCCTATGTCCTTTCTCAGGCTCTAAACTATCTATTTACTAAATTTCATTTAAATCGGTTCAGTAGTTTTAGCAGGAAAGCGAGACAGACTAAAACCAAAAATTATGTGGTTATACATATGGCGAATAACGCTAGGAATGTTGGCTTCCAATTCTTGAATCGTACCCGGCTCATCCAAGGAAACTTTGGACTTTACATAATCCCAAAGGAATAAGTCTAGAGAAGTGAAATCACACGACTTACGCGGGCAATTCACCTGTCCGAAGCGAAAAAATAAAATGTGTACCGAATTGTTCTCGCAAGAAAGTAGGGGTATGGCTTTCTTGCGAGAACAATTCGGTGCACATTTTTTGTTCTCATTTTAACGGAAATTACGCGGACGGAGGAGTTTGAAATTTAAAGTTTATACTGAGAAGGAGTGCAGAAAGCGAATATTTCTTATGCAAGTGACTAGAACCGATCTTCTTATATTCGGCCCAGTAGCAAGCAGTAGCTCGGATTGACTGATAGATATTTAAGGAGTCAATAGCTACGTAAAACGTAAAAAGACCCTGTAAATACCCATATTATTTGCTTATATTTACTTGTGCACCTGTGTACTTGTATATCTATTAAGCAGTGTTGTTATAGTAGATGCGAGTACCATTACAAACCATTTTTAGTTAAATGGTTCGAAAAAACATGACCACCTTATAGGTTGACTTGCGAGAGGCCAAATCGCCACTTGAATTCGAAGTGCTCGCGCGGGCGTCACCATAAATTAAATCGGAAATGCACCCACGCAATCATCCGTAAATGTCTGCATTCTGAGATGCCCTATATATGTCATGTGCACACCCTGCTTCAAATCTGTTCAGCAAAGCTTTGTCTATCCTTTTTTCTTGGTCTGAGATTATCAATGAAGTATTTATAAGGCAGTTACTAGAGAAATGGAAAGTTAGCCGGTACTGTACAAGTTCATCTAATTACGTATATCGAAAAGATAGAACAAATTTCTAAGAAAATTGCCCTATGACAGGGTGTAATATAAATAACTGAAAACCTGAAAAGGGGTCCTTGTACTAATTATTATGAACAAATTTTAATGTTGGTGGTTTCGCTGAAAAAAATTCGGACAATTTGAAAAATATTATTTTGAACAGACGAAATGTTTTGGTAACGTTAACTGGCGTTGGTAGGTACTTAAAAAAAAAGTTATATTTATAAAACTAGAAAAAAATTAATAAGCTTCTATTTTTAAAGTAAAAAATAAAATAATATATTATAGCGAATGAAAATTCCTTGACTGGGAATTTTAGATTTAAAGAAGTTTATTCACTCGTTCTAACTTAAAAGGTACTATTTATCTGTTCATTTTTTATTAGATGGTATGTCATTAGGTATATTCTTGAACTGGCAAAGCCTCGGTAACACGAGAAGAGTTTCTCGGCTATCAAGAGGGGTGAATGTTGGTGCCAGTTACTTGGCGATTCTCGCCTGCCACTATTGCATCAGCATTCTCACATCTCAAAGACCGAGAAAGTCTCCTCAGGGAAACGAGACTTTGACGTTATTGTTAAATAATCGTAAATTACAGTTGCAATTTTAATTTGTATTGTACTCCCATGTAATTTCGAACACATTGTGATTTTGGAACATCTTAATTTTCCATCATTTATATAAATAATATTTGAATTCCAGCTACAAATCAAGTGAAAGGGGATGTGAAGGACAGTTTGAATAAAGGAACGACAGCCAACTATCAGACAGCCACAAACGAAAATTTTCAACTTACGTTATCCCTGTCAGACGCTGCATCCGCAAAAGTCAGTTTAAAGCCAATTTCTAGTCTTCAAAAAGCTATCTTGTGTACTGATGAACAACAAGAAAAAATACTCGATCAATTGATCAAAAATAATCTTAACCAAAATGACACTAAGGAACGGTTTCAGATAATTTTTAAAAATAAAAACGGTCAGTCAACAAATCGTCAATTTACTGAATTGACACAAACACCATCTGGAAAGTTAGCAATCGAGTTAGACGAACAGACGATCAAAATAATAGAAGAGGAAAGTATTACTGATCCTTATTTATGTATGTCTATTAAAACATCTAGCTCTGGGCATGTATTAGTTGATTTTGATACAAAAGAAAATGTTACCGACAATTCTCACAGGGTGACAGTTAGACGAACACCATCCGGAACAAAACTACTCGATATACATAAACATATGATCAGAAATCTGAAAGATATTTTATCGAAAAAAATATCCAATGCAGGTGTATCACGAAGTATCAAATTGCCATCGACCCCCAATAGATCAGAGAGTCCAATTGATGTGGACACCGAGGTACCACAACTACTCATGAGTGACAAAGATTTAATTTTTAAGGGCAGTATGGTCACTACATACAGTGATCCCGATTTACCGCTAAAATACATTACGGGACCCACAACCACAGATCACTTGGAACATATTTCAGGCCCCATACTTACAGAAATATATATGAAGAATAAGAAAAAGAAAGATCAGAAATGCACCTGTCCTAAAACCACTCTGGAGTCAGATAGTACCAAACTCAAAAGTGACACAGGTTTAATGCCAAAGAATAAGAAAAAAGATATACTTGCGTGCTCGTGTAATAAATCAAATTCAAGTTCCGTTAGTTGCAGGATAACTAGAGAACTTGATAGCCCTCAAGAGCTACTAATTAGTACTTGGAAATCATCTCCTTCTAGAAGAGTGGATAAATGTAACTATGCATCAGAATTGCAGCAATTGTATTTACAAGGCAACGCAAATGTCGCAGTACAAATTGAAGTAAAAAATGGAATATTCCAGAAATTACCTGCGGTCATTACAAAGACTATATCGGGTACTATAGCTATCTATACTAGAGGTATGTCATCTTTACAAGGAATAAGTTTCGATGGAAAAGAATGCCCAGTGTTTCTTTCAAAGACGGTTTCAGGTACTTATTTTGTAAGAATTGGTAGTGATTATCAGAATTTCAATGCGACTCTTATAAAAACTTCATCTAAAGGAATCTTACTGATACCTCAATCATTTCAAGAAAGGCATCGAAACGGACATAAAGATATTTTTTTAGTAAAATTATGTGTTATGAGAAATCAGCTATTTGAAATACCTGCAGTATTAAAACCGACAGCATCAAACAATTACATAGTTGTTTTAGACAAAGAGTTTGAAACCTGCTATAAAGAGTCTTTAAAAGAATATTTCGGAGACAATCTCGAGGGTTGTGTTAATTTACATACAACAAATTCAGGAAATTATGTCTTAGATTTTGGCAGCCAAAACAAGAGTCATATTGGAGAAAAAAGTGCATTAATGGTTCAAACTTCATCAGGGCATATTAAAGTCCTGGTTCGTGGACCTGAGTTTGAAGCATTGGTTCAAAAAAAATTAAGCATACATTCAACTTCATCAGCACACGCGTCGGCACAAATAAATAGCAAGTTGTCTACCTCGAGTAGAGAATTTCACAGCGAAAATGTAAGAAAATCAAAAAACCTCGAGAAACAATCTTGTAGTAAAACACAATCATTCGGAAAAATGAAGCAAAAGTTTCAAGACAACTTACCATTACCTTCCGAACCTTCTACTGTTGTCAAAAAGACTCCGTCTGGTCAATACGCTGTTCTGTTAAATGAGGAGTCAAAAAGATCCTTGCTCAACAACTTACAAAATAATTCTTTAATTAGTAACACAGAAGGGTTTGTGTCTATAAAGCAGTTGGATTCAGGAGAAATAATTATATTTCTTAGTAACAAAGACGAAAGAAAAACACATCATGGAACTTTGAAAGTTACACCATCGGGACATTTTTATGTGTTAGTTGATAAAGAAGTCATGAAAGATCTGACTGGAAGTTCTACCAAGAACGAAAGGTCGTATAGC
This sequence comes from Aporophyla lueneburgensis, assembly GCA_932294355.1. NCBI lineage: Eukaryota > Metazoa > Arthropoda > Insecta > Lepidoptera > Noctuidae > Aporophyla > Aporophyla lueneburgensis. Next base: position 25,845,322 of record OW028750.1, on the reverse strand, counting down.
GCTATCGGAAAAAGGTCTAAACACGCAGCGCAACTAATCGATTCTGTGCATAAATCTGTTGCAACGACCTTTCAAGCGAAATTAGACGTTTGTAATTGTGAACCATCCAAATGCGTATGTGTTGATCGGCTATTGGACACCACTGATGGGTCAAATGACAAACTATCACAGCTTTGTCCATGTGTATGGAAAGACATCAGCGCTGGTGGTGTTCCTATACCAAGCACTTCAAAGGACGAATCTAGTTGTGACGCAAAATCACGTAAAGACGAATTTGAATCTACAGAGCAGTGCTTTTGTTGGCTTGACTCGAGTCATCCACAAAATAAGTGTTTTGTTGACTTATATCCACAAAGTAAGCTAAAAAGAAAATCGGTTTTTTGCCAAGCGCACAAAAAAGAACTTGAGAAAATAATTAAGTTAGAAGCCAAAACCGAAGATCCTGCAGGACAAGATGTGGGTAAAGTATGGGATTCTCTAGATTATTTACCACCACAACTTCCACATTTTTTGAAAGATGTTAGGTATCGGTAATTAGAGCTATTGTGTTTTATGTTATGGTCTATGACCAGTAAAAAATAAACTTATTGAAATATTGCAATTAAAAACAAAAAGCCTTTATTAAAAAAAAGTAATATATTTGAAGTGATATAATATATCTGTGTTGAAAACAAGGACTGTGTGTCGCCCATTTTATTTCGAAACTTCGTATGATCAATGGTCGCATACGTTTTGTTGAGGAACTCGTAATGGTTGTATTTTCAAATGCCGCACTAAAAGTCTACGATTGATCACCGAAGTTCCATTACAATAGCCATTTATCAGATACTTGTGTACAATGTGCTATCATGTTTTTCTTTAAAGATAGGAAAAGGTACCGAATGTGCATGTGTCATGCACGTAAAAATACAAATTGTATTTTGTTTGTAACGTTATTAAATGCTCAAAAATGTTACGTTATTTTATTTTAACATTTGGTTTTTTTTGAGATTTCACATCACGTCACATAACATTCAGTTTATTTTTATGTTACTGTAAACTGAACCATTTTCAAAGTACACCGTTCTATAATAAAGAATATTCAAAATCGGACTATCAGTGAAAAGTCTCCCCCTTTTTCTTTCGTAGGTTAAAAACAAATACAATCTTCCTATTTATAATTACTTCAATTCTGAGCATTTCCGAACCAGAAATGACAGACAGATACAAATTTCAGTCATGAAACGACTCTCAATTTTCATTTCCTCTCTACCTGGCGCCTATTTTCTTGAATACTTCCCACAGTGCCTTCCTAATGACTTCCTCCGCAATATTTTCCGAACAGGCGTCTCACGATGTTTTCCCTTTATACGTGCGCCCGGTAAATGGTTTAAGTTTGCCTGCAGCCTGCAGTTTCATCTTGCACGTGTGTACCCGATTGCGGACCGAATACTAAACTTAATGTGCGACGCATTAGTCTAAAGGATATTATTATTCATTTTTATTCTGTTAGTTTCTTCGGCTGTTATGCTCGTGCGAGAAATATGGTAATGCTTCGCTTTAAAATACACTTTATGAAGATGTTTTTGTGGAAATTGATTTGTTTTTGTGTCTTGAGGGCCTTGTGGCTAAGTAAACAGCTGTCGATCGGTTAGGTTAAGCTACGTTTGCCGCAATTGGTCCATGGATGGGTCTTTATATACCAAGACCCTTCCATGTCGTGAAAAGCACGTTAAGCCGTTAGTACCGGCTGTCATTCGTAGATATTTGCCAGTTGTTACGGGTCGTCAGAAACACGAAAGTCTGACATCCAGTCTTTCGGTACACCAAGGGGTTTCTAATTATCTAGTAACTGGGTTGTTGAATTCAGATATGCTGTCGCTCCATGTAAAGTGCTGGTACTCAGCTGCATTCGGTCAAACTGTAAGTCGACCCCTACATAGTTGAGACAAGGCCAGACAGATGATGAACTTTTCTTTCTGGATGAATCGATTTCAGGAAAAATATTTTTACACCGGTTTAAAGGTGTAGTCGAAATTCTAATTGGTTTATAACTTTTCACATAGGCTCCCAGTGAATCGGTAATGCCATGTATTGTCAGCGACACCATTGGACCACACAATATTGGGGTGACGTTTACAATTTTTTTCGGTAACCGCACCACTGTCGACTAGTGATGTGTAACGTGTAATAAAACAATTCGTTTAATTTAAATTTTTAATGATAATGCTGGAATTGGCAGAGTGCACAAGATCCATTACAACAAACGAAACTAATTTAATTTTAAAAACTTGATTCGGTATCATTCAAAAAATATTTTTTTTCACCGTATCTTTGTTTTACCTCATTCGCTATCTTTATAGTAACTTCTGGAAAAATCTTTTTAAATATGTTTTGAATGATAAATACCTAATTGATATCGATAAATGCATAAGATTTGTAATAGAGCTTCATTATGTTACTGTGGTTACCAAATATAAAAAAAAATAAACGAAACCCCAGTGGTGTAGTCTAGTGGTATCGTTGACAATACAGGGAAAATTCAATAAGATTACAAGTTCCATTCAAAGTGAATTTTTCGATTTACCGTTTAATATAGACCCTGTCTTTTTGTGACTCGCAAGTGCCATTCCACCTTAGGGTAGTAAAACAATTTATAGGTCATATGACAAAGTATAAATTCTATTCGTAGTTATTTTACCTCTGACAGCAGTGATAGCAGCAACCCAACAACAACCTTATTGTGCGAAGATAAATATCACTGTGATATTGACAGACTTGTTAATGGCAACAACCTAGTAGTAACCTTACTATTAAAAGAACAAAGATCGTTTTAATTTGACAGTAGCGCAAAATCAGATAAAAGAACAAAGATCGACTTATTTTCAAAATCAGAGGTAAAATAAGTGTGTCCTGAAACAATATTTTCATCACTATAATACATGGCAGAGAGATCGATGCATAACTTGTTACCATGGATAAAGTACATGATATTTTTTTTTTGTATAATTAAAATAGCTCTGCCCTATATTTTGACAGCGTAGGTAAAAATGTAGGACACTTTTCTATGAAACAACTGTTTCTTTATTTTCCGGCTCTAAGGGGTCTAGAACCATATACTGGTTTACGGTTTTAGTTTGCGCGTCGATTTCCTTTCCACCATGTATACCTGTGAAACAATTGATTTACCATCAACGTTGTTCAAAGTTATTCTTACCGATTTATAGTGAACATCTAGCAAGATAATTAAAATAAACAGTTACTCGAGCCTGGTCGTTACTTTGAACATAGAATTTCATCTCTGCGCGCTTGTAACACGTTTCAAATTACATTTTACGCACGCAGAGCCCTTTTCATAACCTACGTCGTATTCCATTTGGTAGTCAACAAAGCTGGCGTTAGAATACTGTACCAAACTCTCTAGGAGTGAAGATGTGCTGGAAATGACCGAAATAGTTCTATTCCACATGATATGTTTTGTGTATTATTATTATTGAAACTATAGGGGAAATATTTGAACCACACACCCACATTGGCATAATTTGGCAACCAAAAAGACTTTAACAGCGCAAATTAAAGAAAACTGTAATGTTTCGGCTCCAAATTTTGATTCAAAATTACAGACACAGAGACATACCTCTTCAAGAGGTATTTCCCATCTTGTAGAATCAAAGTTAGGGGAAGGTGACATTAGTGGAGCAGCCAGGATTCTTTTCAGTAGTGATGTGGTGGCACCGTGTTCTCCAGAAACGCTCGCAGCTTTGGAGAGCAAACACCCTGCCCCAGCGGATAACCTTTCCTTTCCCGCCCCACCTGACCCGGATAATCCCTCCCTCACCATTTCAGGTCGAGAGTTGGTCACAGCCGTCTGTTCCTTTCGGAGTGGCTCCGCTGGTGGTCTCGACGGTCTGAGTCCTCAGCACTTAAAGGACCTTATCTGTTCAGGCGCCGGGGAAGCTGGTGAGTTGCTCGTGAAGGAGCTCACGGCTCTGATTAACCTTATGCTCTCCGGCAAGGTGAACGAGGCCGTCATCGACGTCCTGTATGGGGCCAATTTATGCGCCCTACGTAAGAAGGATGGCGGCATTCGTCCCATTGCCGTGGGAACTACGTACCGGCGTATGGCAGCCAAAATTTGTTGTAAATTTTTTGGTGAGGTGGTTTCGGAAAAATTTCAGCCCCTGCAGCTCCAACGGGGGCTGCGAGGCTGCCGTACATGCTTTGTCGACCTACCTAAATTCTGGCCAAGGAGAGGTTATCCTGAAGGTTGACATAAAGAATGCCTTCAATTCAGTTAACAGGGACACCTTGCTGGCAGAAACTAAAAAAGAAATACCCCAAATTTTTAATTTCCTTTGGCAATGTTATAGACACCCATCTAAATTACTGTATCGGGACAACGTTTTGGAATCTGCAGTTGGCTGCCAACAAGGTGACCCCCTCGGGCCAGTGATTTTTAGTTTAGCAATCCATCCAATTATTCGAAAGCTAAATTCCAAATTTAACGTTTGGTATCTTGATGACGGAACCTTGGGAGGCGATGTAGAGACTGTCTTAAATGATCTTAAATTCTTAAAAAATTAACTTCATTCCACATTGGCCTTGATCTTAACCTTTCAAAATGTGAACTTTACTTAGCGGACAGTACTGACAGACATCTGACACTTCCCAAATTTAATGCAATAGCTCCTGATATTCAAATTATTGAAAAAAGCTCGCTTCGTCTCCTTGGGTCTCCAATCTTCGAGAATTCCTTTTCCGTTTTTATTGACGAAAAACTCCAAAATTTCAATGACGTTTCGGAAAGATTGTTCCAAATTAACATGCATTCGGCCATCACCTTAATTCGCTATTGCTGTTTCGGCCCCAAATTAACATACGTCCTTCGCGCTTCCCATTTATGGAATCACACTCACTTATTAGGCAGAATGGACCAAATTATCCGGCATACATTAACTTCGATTTTAAATGTGGCCATGGACGACCAAGCTTGGGCACAAGCTACTCTTCCCATTCGTATGGGAGGCCTCGGCGTCCGCAAAATTTCTAGTATTAGTTTACCAGCTTTTATATCCTCGGTCCACGGTACTGAGAAATTAATCAGGAAAATCCTAGCCCCCACACTGATTAATTTTGATGTGCCGTGCTTCACCGAGGCTATAGATGCCTGGAGACTCGCTTGCCCGAACACTGAGCTACCCGATAATCCATTTTCCCAGAGACGGTGGGATGAGCCGCTCTGCAGAGTAATACAAGACAATTTACTCAACACGTCTGCTAATACTGCGGAGCGTGCACGGCTGCTGGCTGTGGGTAAGTGGGAATCGGGTTTATGGCTTCATGCACTACCGTCGTCGAATATAGGCACCTTGTTCGACGACACTACTTTCCGCCTCGCTGTTTCCCTACGTTTGGGAGCTCCGTGTTGTTCTCCTCATCGCTGTCACTGTGGCGAAGTTGTCACCAGTCTAGGACACCACGGCCTGTCTTGCAGCCAAAGTGCGGGTCGATTAGCGCGGCACGCAAACATAAATGACATCATCCGACGAGCTCTTGTCACCGTCGGCGTTCCAGCTGTATTAGAAACCAATGGCTTGGCACGCGACGATGGCAAGAGACCGGACGGTATGTCCTTATTTCCATGGAAGGTGGGTAGGCCTTTAGTGTGGGATGCAACGTGCGTCGATACTCTTGCGCCATCCCATCTTCCTGGCACGGCGTGCTGTGCTGGAGCCGCTGCTGCGGCTGCGGAAAACCTCAAGCGGCGTAAGTATAATAACCTTGTTGGTAATTATATTTTTGAGCCGTTTGGGGTTGAAACGCTTGGGCCGTGGGGTCCGAGTGCTCTTAGCCTATTTAAGGATATTTCTAAACGGCTGGTGGACACTTCCCGAGACCCAAGAGCTGGTTTTTACCTTGGCCAGAGGCTAAGCATTGCCATACAACGTGGTAATGCCGCCAGTCTCTTGGGTACTTTACCAGTCGACAGCGACGCGGATGACTTTACGACGCAATTTTTTTTTAAATTTGTAAATAGTTTTAGTTAGTTTAGGTTGTATTTTTTTCCTTTATTAATTTAAATATGTAATCCATGAATTATGTATGTTGTATATTATATATTGGGGTGTAAAACACACCCACATTGACTACCGGTAGAGAAGATTTAGGGGCTCAGTATACGGTGGAAAATTTACCCGCGATGAAAGAACGTATGGAGATCAATGCAATACTGCAGACCTAGGACAAACAATAGTAGTGTCCGAACGAAATGTATTTTCAGCCGAAAACGAAAAATAAGCTTCGGATTTAGTCTTATTTTCGCCGAAAAGGAAAATTTAAGACATTAAAAATAATAATATTTACGCGATAGGCATGTATGAAGAAACAATAAAAAATAGCCTCGCTTTTCTTTTTAAAAATAAAATCGCGTCTGTTAATATCAGCTAACTGAAATCACGAGCGAACTCGATGCACCCCGAGGTTAGTCGAACGTCACCAGATATTACCGAGCTTTACGAAGTAAGCCGAATGACGCGCGATAGTTCACGAACTTCTGATTTGCGGCCAAAGCTTTGGCTGGTTTTTGGCCTAAAACTAAAATATGTCCGAATCATAATTTTTTGGCCGATAATTCCTGTAAACGGAGATTCAGTCGGTTACTAGCAAATAGACTGTCGAGATTTCCATACGTTCTATCGGTGTGAACAAATTGTCCGTTGTCTCCTCAGCACTTTAATAATGTCGCTGAGAACTTTGCCAGGCGGTGAGCAACGTCAGGGCTCCCTGTCCACTTCCAAATATATTTTTTTTCACAGCTCGTCTTCCAGTAAACTATTTCTATGTCAATGGATGTACGTAAAATTCGCAACGAAGCGATATTTCGGCTCGGCACTTACTCCCGTGGGTTCGCGAAGCTTATTGAATACAAATTGTTTCTTTATCAGCCAAGTTTCGCGGAGAGACGCCAGAAATAATCGCGCATTGTGAACTGTTCCCACTTTTGCAAATACGTATACACGTTAACACCGTAAACGTTTTGTATTCGAGTTGCAACACCTTTTTACTGCTTCTGCAGTTTCTCGGTTTTATTTTGTAGACTGTCTTGGCTATTACAATCAATATTGATTTGAAATTGAATTCTATAAACACCGCCATTATTTTGTACGTGTTGCTGCAATTCTGCAAAATGGCAAAAAGTATTAAAGCCTGGGAACTATTCTTGTTAGGCGTAATATGAAATCATTTTTTTTGTCTCTCTAATTTGCTTGCATGGAGAACTAAGTGAACTAAGTGCCTAATCAAAGCAAGCTAAGGTACTTGTAGGGACCAGTTCCGTGTAATTGGAACGTGTTCTGGACTAGAATCATCTTCACCTGCCAGTCATCCGGTACCAGCTACTTTTGGAACCTGTTGTTGAGATTAGTTGATATCTTGGGATGCGTAATCTATCGTCGAGTAGGTCGATTTAGTTGGTTGGTGAAAATAAGAGCAAGTTTGGTGAAGTATTTGTATGTAAACTTGAATTCGTTTATCTTTGTTGTTTTTAACCGACTTCAAAATATGAGGAGGTTTTCTGTTCCACTGTATTATATTTTTATGTACGTTCACCGATTTCTCCGCCAACTGTTGACCGATTTCAAAAATTCTTGGTACGTTATGGTAGGTTATGCTTCAGGGGGTCCCATATAAATTTTATTGACTTTGCTTTGGTAGTTGTTGCGCCAGCTTTGATAATACGTTTTAAATCTACTTTGTTTATCGTCATAATATTCTAATACTTAGGTTCTGCCACTGCTATTGACTTGGCCAATAGTGTGGTATACGAATCAGTGCGGGGCAGATACCATAACTAAAAGTGTTTTTTTCTTTGTGTGCCAGGGTCGCGAGACTTGTTGGAGAGTTACCGTAGCCCTGGTATATAGGCAACTGAAGGAACACGGATGGGTTGGGTTTTAGTCAGTAAAAGTCTGACACGCCCTTCCTCTCCACAAATGTAAAAAACCGGCCAAGTGCGAGTCGGACTCGCGCCTGAAGGGTTCCGTACGATTATCGGCAAAAAAAAATCACGTTTGTTGTATGGGAGCCCCCTTTAAATATATGTTCTACTAGCTTCTACCCGCGAGTTCGCCCGCGTTAAATTTCTTGTTCCCTCGACCCTTCCCGTCGCGTCGAATCACCTACCCGTGCGATTTTCCCCGTTTTTGCGGCATTTTTCATTATTACTCCGCTCCTCTTAATTGTAGCGTGATATTATATAGTCTATAGCCTTTCTCGATAAATAGGCTACTCAACACAAAAATAATTTTTCAATTCGGACCAGTAGTTCCTGAGATTAGCGCGTTCAATCAAACAAACATACAAACAAACAAACTCTTCAGCTTTATAATATTAGTATAGACTCTGTTTTTTTTAGTATTTTTTATTATAGCGGCAACAGAAATACATCATCTGTAAAAATTTCAACTTTATAACTAGTAGGTACATGGTGACAGACGGATGGACGGACAGACAGCGGAGTCTTAGTAATAGGGTCCCGTTTTACCCTTTGGATACGGAACCTTAAAAACAAAACCAACAAGTCTAAAAAATAAGCAAGCAGATTTATGCAAGTATGGGTACGTGTCTATATTTGCATAAATCTGCTGCTTTATTTTCAAGGACTGAAAAAGAAGTTTAGATTCAGAGTTTAACGTAAACAAGGCAAAAATTGTATATTAGGATTATATCAAGAAATGATCCGTAGCTTCAGCCTAACTCCATGGCACGAAGGCATAAGTCTATGTAGATTGTTACGTTTAACAAGTTACGCGTATTTTCAGAAAGCAATGAGAAGTCCGGTATGGTCTAGTGGCTAGGATACCTGGCTCTCACCCAGGAGGCTCGGGTTCGATTCCCCGTACCGGAAGAACTTTTTGATGTCTTGGCGGAAAACAAAAACTTTTTTCGCGTTAAGGTTCTTTTTTAGTATGTTTTAGAGAAATCTCATTCATTTATTCTTTTTTAGTTGATAACTTTAATACGCTGTTATATTTTGACTTAGCCGGACTATTAACTGAATAAGTATTTATTTTGTAATATTACTAGCTTCTGCCCGCGGCTTCGCCCGCGTGGATGTCGAATATCCCACAGGAACGTACTACCGGGATTGAAAGTATCCTATGTGTTACTCCAGGTAAACAATGTGTTATTGGATTGCTTGCTTTGTGTTATCTAAAGAGCAGCGCTTGGATTGATAAATGATTGTTGTAGGATAATTAATCCTAAAACCTAACAATAATGACGGAATATATAACGGAACGGCAAATTACCTACTTGCATGCATTGATATATATGTTACACTAGATTAGCAATTACCGCGTCAAAGCGTTGCCACTTGACATAAGGCCACAGCCTTATGCGTAGCTGACGTCAGTTCAGTGCTCTATGTGACGCCAACCGAGTGACGCGTGACAGAAAATATCCCCAAAATGGGTAAATGCGTTGTGAAAGAGTGTGATTCAAGATCTCAAAAACATAATAAATTAACCGGAATTACTTTCCACACGTAAGTTTATTGTTTCAGTGTTTATATCAAAGCAAAAACGCAATAAAATGTAAAATTTTCTAAATTAGGTTCAGTGTTACCACTAAAAACTTAGTTTTAGTTTCCCACATTTGTGGGAGTTTTTAATTTATGGAATAAAGGTTTTATTTAATAATAAAATCGTTGCAGGGTGCCTAGAGATGCAGTACACCGTGACAAATGGGTAGAAATAATCCGATTGCTGAGACGAGAGACTAACTGGCTACCTACGAAATCGACTGTCATTTGTTCAAAGCACTGCCAATACAAAGAATATTCAAAAAGAAAATGTCTTAATTAATTTTACTAATGATAAAATTCTAATACACATCCAATAAGATATACATAATTCAAATAATTTAACTTAACGTTTAACATTTTTTTAAACGTTTTTTTATGGCTTAAAAAGATGGATAATTCGAATGGGTAGGCAACCCCATCCCGTCATTGCATGTTTATATTGCGGTCTTTGTCTAATCTAAGCGCCAGTATTATTCTTGCGACTTGTGTGAGTGAGACAGATATATGTTTACTTTTAAATGTTTAGTAGTGTCAAAGCTACGTCGTCGCGTTTAAATAGTGGTAACAGTTTTTTGACATATTTTATTGAGGTTTGCATCTCTAGTTATTTATCTCAATGCTTGCATGACAAATTTGAAGGCAACTTTAAAGCGAAAATATAATTTCTCTTTATTCCCTAGGAATTTCGAAAAAAATTGTTACCTAAATTATTCAAATGAAGATTTTACTTAACTTGCTGTTGACAGGGGTTTAAGACTATTTATTTTTTAGTCTATACTTAAAGTGTCTCTGTAAATACTACTTTAGAGGTTCTGCCCCTTTTTTTATGGGGAATCATCAAATGACTTCTCCCGCTCTGGGCGGAGCGGGAAGGCGTGTCAGACTTTTACTGACTAAAACCCACCCGTGTTCCTTCAGTTGCCCATGCGCCAGGGTCACGGTATCTGGAGGTTCTGCCCTCAGGTGCTAATACAACCAGGCTGCTGAGATGAGCTCACTCTCGAGCAGCCCACGTAAAACTGGCCGTGCGAGAAGCAGTCCCCTCTAAGATCATATCCCGCTGTTTACAGTGACTGTCCCCGAGACTTATTAATCATCATTGCTAAACATACCATAAGGGGACTGCGGCCTTTTAAACTCGAATGGGTACTCCGACGATATTAGTGGTATCTGCGGTATATAGTACACCGATTCACCTTGAGCACAGCCAGTAAATACAATGGTCACACACAACCAGGTCCCATTGCACAACTTGGCCGGATTAAGATTTTGTAGTAACATTACTGGAGCACCCACTTTGAGTATAAGTGTGTTAGACGAAGACCAGATTGGTTGAATAAATTTCTGAGCTCCTTAGAATATATATATATAGCATCATCCTTATGAATTCGACACGTATGCATGTAATATAATTAATTATTATTATTAAACAGATGTTTTTTTGCCTGTGTTTATTTCATTGGTTTATTTTGGATAGCTTCTGCGCGCGGCTTTACCCGCGTGGCCTACAAGAAACAAATGAATTTTTTTTCAGAAACAAACATACGCGCTCTCACTACCACTCAATTTAATATACGAACTGACAATATCCCAAACAAAGCAAATAAGACGAAGTTCTCCGTAAAACTAAAACTCATCTCTGGGATGAGAGTAGTATAGTTTTATAAAAGTCAAAGCGTATGTGAAAAGATTTATTTAAGAGACAATCAGAAGAAGATGATGAACAATTAATATTATTTACCACGAAATACTATGCCTACCGCATTTCTAGTAAACAATATTTTTTGTTTTTACGTCAGGTTCTAGAATCACCAGGCTGCTCCGTGAGCTTACTCTTGAGCAGGCCACGTATAACTGACCGTGTGAAAAGCAGTTTTCCCTTAAGTCTACCCTTGTTAAATTAAGTGTTTTGATCTGAGATTTATTTATGGTCTTGTCAAAGCAGACTTTCAGGGGAAACTGCATTCTTTTGAACTCAAAGGGGTAGTTCGATGGCGTTAGAGGAATCCTCGGAATAAACACAGACTCCTCTCAGGAACAACGTGTCAGTATAGTTGCCTCGATAACATTTCGTTGCAATATTTTCACTCACAACCTGGTGTCATAGCATAATTTTGGCGGGTTTAAATTACGCAGCAACATAACTAGGCCTCAAGTCTGCTATTACAATAGTGTCAGAATAGTCTATCATTGATTTCATAATTGTTGATTTTGACAAGTTTAGTAATCTACTAATATAATGGCGTCATTATGACTTTCCAATGGTCAACCACTGACACTTCATTGAAAGAAATGGCTTAGAATGGTAATCTCGTACATAATGACAAATGAACCCATTTCCCAGTAAGTTAAAAGTCTCAATTATCAAGCCCTTGTTCAAAAAGGGTAAAAAGGAGGATATCTCTTGCTACAGGCCAATAGCTTTAATCCCTATTTTTTCCAAAATCATTGAAAAGGTAATTTATAATAGCATTTATAACTTTTTTGAAAAATATAATCTTTTTGTCAGTGAACAAAATGGATTTCGTAAAAACAAGACTATCAATATGGCCATTTACGATCTTCTTATTAGAATTTACAAAAATATGAACAATACGACACCAGTAACGGCTATGTACATGGACATGACCAAGGCTTTCGACCATGTGGATCACAAATTACTAGTCGAAAAACTGTATAGATACGGCATACGGGGTAATGCCCTGGATTTAATAAAATCATATTTAAGCCAGAGATTGCAAATAACAGAAATAAATAAGCTGTCTTTTGTGACGAAAACTGAAGTCCATTATTTATCAAATCCGAGCGATGTTAAATATGGCGTCCCGCAGGGGAGCGTTTTGGGTCCCTTGCTGTTCCTTATTTATATAAACGATTTACCACGAGCCGTGAAAATTCCGTTAGTCCTTTTTGCTGATGATAGCACTGCTGTATTTTCTCCGACTGACATTAACACATTCGAAAATGACATAAACGATACTTTAAATGACATTATAAATTGGTTAACACGTAATAATCTCATAATTAATTTAGATAAGACAAAAATAGTTAGTTATTCCCAAAGAAAAACCCCTTTGACATTAAATATAAATTATCAAATGAAAACAATAGAGGAAACAGACACCATCAAATTCTTAGGACTATGGCTTGACAAAAATATGTCATGGAAAACACAAATTGATACGGTGTGTAAAAACTAAATAAATTTTCTTACGCTTTATACAGACTGTCTAGGATTGTAAACCAAGCAGCAGTACTAGTCGCCTATCATGCGTATGTAACGTCTACACTTAGATATGGACTAATTTATTGGGGGAATGCTACAGACAGGGAACTCGCTTTTAGGGCACAAAAGAAATGTCTTAGAGCTGTTTGTGGCATACGTGCCCCAGAGAGTTGTATGCCATATTTTAAAAAGCTAAAGATTTTGACCTTTCCTGCCCTCTACATCTATGAGGTCGCTACATTCGTGAAAACCAATGGGGAAAAGTTTAAAAACCTGCACTGCCGTCGACATGCCGACAAAATAGCAAATATTATGCCCTCAAAAACAGCCCTACTATCTAAAAGTTTCTTCGGAATGTCTTCACGAATTTATAATAAGCTTCCTAAACAAATAAGAGAAATCGAAAATATTAATATTTTTAAGAAAAAATTAAACGACTTCTTGGTAAATAGGCCATATTATACAGTCCATGAATTTTTGTCCGACAGATTCGTGATGAGCTAGCGCCAAACTGCTTTTATGTTTTGATGCAAAAATTTAACTTTAATTCCATTTAAATGTCTTGTTGAATTTACATATAGTACATAAACTTAGGTCTAAGATGACAATTTATTTTAAACTATTATAACTAGTGTATTGTAATTGTATTGTATGCCAAACATGGTAGAGCAGTGTAAACGCACACCAAAATATTTTGACTTTGACTTTGACTTTGAATGACTGACTTATGCGGTAATCTGCTCAAATTTTGACAGTTCCTTTGATCAGTGACCTACCATTGGACCGTCATTGTGCAGTCATTGCTTGTATTGTAATAGCTCGGTTGTCAAAAAGTGTTTGCTAGCTATCGTGTTTGTGGAATATTGAACGGATAAATGTATTCACTACGAGCAAATATTCTCAAGCTAGCCAACGCAGTGGATGCTAAAGAAAGAAGATGGGCAGAATGCAAAAGACGTCGTCGAGCCCGTCGCTCGCTTGACGAGAATGAATACAAACCCCTTTATTGATATTACCGAAGCGGAATTTATAAAAACGTTTCGCCTTGGAAAGGCCTCAGTAAGGGGGTTAATTGAAGAACCCATTCCCCTTAAGGCCCGACCGCGTCGAAACGATAGCGTATCGGCAGAAATTAAGGTGAGAAAACTGAATAAATAATTAACACAAAACACCGGCCGCTAGAAATAAAAACAGATTAACGTCAGTAAGCAGTAATGCCACATTTGACTTTGACAGCTAAACAGATAAAATATTATTGAGTTGTCTATTTTCATTTTTTCCATTTTTTTTTTTTTTCCACTGACCGACCAATGATCCACCATTATGAATTAGCAGATTACGAACTTTTAGCAAAATGACAATGGGATTGTGTTGGAATGACGAATTAATAAAAAATTGCAGACTTGAGGCCCTGGGCGCCAACTCTACATTTTTATACCTACATATGTGAGTTGAGAGACCGAGAGGCTTCAATGTGTTAAGAAACTAAACCGGGTAATGTGTGGCGTCATCATCGTTTATTACTGGAGTCCACTGATCTATAATTATTTTCAACTCCTTCGAATGATCTCAAAAGAATTTTATTGATGATTGTGGCTTGGTCGTTATGTTTTACTTTAATGGACAAACCAAATCGCACTATTGCTAGATTCAGATTCATTTATTTGCTTGAAATATGGTATTTTACAGATTTTATAACACACTCAATAGTTCTTCATATTCCGCCAACTAAATTCGACATGCAAATTTTGTAATGATAATGATGATTTTAATTTTATAAATTTAAACAAAATAATTAAATTGCAATGTCAAAAAAAAGTACTAAATAAAAAATTGCCTACATATTAAATTACAAATGTCTAAGAAAAATAATTGAATTACAATTGTCAAAGAAAAATAATTAAATTACAAATGTCCAAGAAAAACAATTAAATTACACATGTCAAAGAAAACTAATTAAAATTACAAATGTCAAAAGAAATTACACGAGCCAAAGAAAAATAATTACATTACAAATTGTTATATTTAATTTTCGTCTCATGCAACTTTCCCATTTGTCTTAAAATCCAGAAATTCCCTAACCGTGTAAAAACAATTTTCGATGAGCCATGCTCTGAGATGCTTTTGGAATAAGCTAGTTCGCAGTTCTCTAATAACCTTCGGTATATTATTAAAAATGTTTATTGCCATTCGATTACTGTTTTTACGGCAGTATGCTGTCCTACATCTTGGCATTGCCAATTTTGTTGGATCCCTTGACATTTTGCCCATCTTATAAACATTTTCGCTATCGGCTGTATTGAATAAGTGAGGATGTTTTTTTACAAATACTCCCAATTCCAATATATATAAGCATGCTAATGTTAAGAGTTTATGTCTTTTTATAATAGGCCTGCACGATTCTAGTGGGTCTGCACCAAACACAGCTCGTAAAGACTTTTTTGCACAATAAATGCCTTATTGCTGTCTGTGGAATTACCCCATATAATTAAACCGTATCTTAGCACGGATGAGACATATCCGTGATAAGCCAGTAGAGCGGCATTACGTCCAACAGTTTTCCTGAGATTTCTTAGTGCAAATGCAAAGCTGTTTAGCCTAATACACATATTTTCAATGTGCTTTTTCCAATTACAGTTTTTATCAATTACTATGCCTAAAAATTTCGTATGGTCAACTTCTTCAATTTCATTATCACGTCCAAAAATGTTTAATGCATCATTTGTCATTTTGTAATTAAAGAATTTAATATATTTTGTTTTGGAAACATTCACACATAAGTTATTTTGTTCAAGCCATTTTATTATAGTTTCTACGGCAGCATTTATTTCATCTTCAAATCGCTCATCTTTATTATTCTTATTTATGATCAATGAGATATCGTCTGCGAATAAGACGCATTTATTCTTCGTCACTGTTGGCAAATCATTAATGTATAGAAGAAAAAGCAATGGCCCCAAAATAGAGTTGTAAAGGACTCGAGTCTTCGAGTCCTAATTTTAAAGACTCGACTCAATTATGCAAGACTCAGTGTGCTTAAAAGGCTCGGAGTCTACAGATAAGCACTCGAGTCTTAAAAAGGACTCGAGTCTTGAAAAGGACTCGAGTCTTAAAAAGGGCTCGAGTCTTAAAGAAAAACTCGGAGCATGAAGATGAAACTTGTACCTCATCATTCGAAAAGACTCGAAAGAAGGCAATAAATTCAAATTAGTGGTTATGATGTAACTTTGCGTACAAAAAAATCTAATGAGTTTTTCGAGTTTTTCGAATGATGAGCTACAAAACTCGAGTTCATATAAGACTCGAGTCCTTTTTAAAACTCGAGTCTCTTTTTTAGACTCCAGAATGACTCGGGCTCGGCTTAACTCTAGACTTCGAGCTTTTTGAGCACACTGAGTCTTGCATAATAGAGTCGAGTCTCTAAAATTAAGACTCGAGGACTCGAGTCCTTTGCAACACCAACTATTGCTCACTGAACGTTCAGATTTATATGTTAGTGCGTAAAGTATTATAGGAGGTATGTGCCCAATTAGTTTTTACTTATAAAGTTGCATAGGTATCTATTAAAGAATAGTTAGTGTAGTTATTCAATTTTATCTAATACATAAACAAACGCGTTTTTTACATGTACTTCATCATCATCTGCCTAGCCTTTTCCCAACTATGTTGGGGTTCGGTTTCTAGTCTTACCGGATGCAGCTGAGTACCAGTATTGTACATGGAGTGACTACCTACCTGACCTCCACAACCCAATTACTGGGTAATACGATACCCCTTGGTAAGACTGGTTCTCAGACTTTCGGGCTTCCGGCGACCCGTAACGACGGTCTAAGATCTACGAAAGACACCGGGACCAACGGCTTAGCGTGCTTTCCGAGGCACAGAAGGGTCTTATTATGTAAAGATGGTCACCCATCCACGGACCAACCGCGGCAAGCGTAGCTTAACCTGAATGATCGACCCGTGCGGCTGTTATAATTTGCAAATATCCCTACTAATACATATTAAGTTTGTTTGTTACGCTTTCACGCGAAAACTACTTAACCAATCATCATGAAACTTTGTACACATATTCTTGGAGTTATTAGAAGTAACATAATTCTTATGAAAAAAAAATGAAGAGAGAGTTGTTTTGTGAGATTTCGCCTCGTCCACAATAACCGATATTTACGCGGATGAAGTCGCGAGCATAAGCTAGTTAGTTCATATTAATATCAGTTACATATTTGATACTTCTTGATACCTTGGTTGAGATTGACGACGATGAGCTTCCCGGGCTGCCCCGCACGCCATGCGCACGCCTACCATTCTATGTTGGATTTTCCAAGCCCTATTTGACTCAGTAAGGGGATGATTTTGGAAAAATTGTGATACACGTGTCACATAATTATACTTGAAGAGTATGTGTACCAATTTTTGTGTCAATCGACCCAGAGAATAAAAAGTTTCATAGAAACTTCAAGCCCCCATTTCACCCCCTTAGGGGTAGAATTTCTTAAAACCCTTTCTTAGTGGATACCTACTCTTTACAAAGAACACACCCTCCAAATTTCATGTCTCTAGGACCAGCGGTTTAGGCTGTGCGTTTATATATCTGTCAGTCAGTCAGTCAGTCACTCAGGACTTTGAATTATATATATATAGATTTATATTATAAATAAATAAGTATTTAATTCAATCAATTGTACCGCTAAGGTAAAAAAAATCGGAACAAAAACTGCACAAAAGAAAAGCATTTTCCTGTTCAGCTGCAAACGTTTCGAAAAACAAGCTTTTTTTAACAGCATACACAAAAACTATCCAGACCGTTGATACAGATAATAGCAACATGGCAAAAAACCCTTAGGCAGACATGCCACGCGAGCTGGGGGCCTTTTCGACCGCAATTTTTCGCCACCGCATGTATACGCCGATGTTTTTTGTAACCCTCCAACGCTTGGCTGATTGATTTATGACCAGTAGTCTGATCTAGTTTAGATATTTCGGATAGTGTTCAAAATACGTGGCGTATTAGCAAACAATGTTTCATGTAGCATTTACCTACCATCTTTGAGTATTTTTAGGTCCTCGACGAAATAAAAATGTCTTTAGGTAGATACAGAATAATAGTGAGCAAGTTAGTCTGAGAATAAACTTCATCCCATGAAAAATATAAATGTGAAATGAGAGCCAAGTTCAATGTTATGATATATGCCTTAGTTGTTGACTTCAACGACAAAAGAAGTGAGATCTAAATGGGTGCCAAGGTCAATGGGATCGACTAAGGATAATATATTGTAGCCTAAGGTCTGACTTGGCTAGTTCTCATATACGAATTATTATGTTCGATGGCTACTACCATCAAGGCAAATTTTCGGAATAATACAATAAGAACCGACAAGTAACAGATTTAGAACTTGCGAAGGCTATAATTCGTATATGAAAACTAGCCAAGTCAAACCTTAGGCTACAATATATTATCCTAAGTTGATCCCATTGACCTTGGCACCCATTTAGATCTCACTTCTTTTGTCGTTGAAGTCAACAACTAAGGCATATATAATAACATTGAACTTGGCTCTCATTTCACATTTATGTTTTTGATGGGATATCATTACTTTTTGTACATAAATTATAAGTAGGTACTTTTATATCACAAAATTAATACCAAATGGTTTTTGTTTAAGTGTTCCTAATAGAATCAATTATGTGAAAAAATTATGATAAAATGATAATTTACCAGTTTCTGATTTATTCCTTTGTATTCACCTAATTACCTATCTGCTTCCCAAATTTGCACTTTCTAGGACATCTGGAACTAGGTTACAGTTTTGATCTATAGGTCAGTCAGTGATAAAAATTACGATTTTTGGACGTTAATATCTAAATAACTGTTTGAGATGTGTTTATGAAATTTAGAGCACATTTGTATCTTGCAAGTTTCAATACATGAGCCAAATTTGACACGTTTATGTGAAATAGTTTTTGAGTTATGAGGGGGTCAAAAGTGGCTCCAAATGGTACGTGTAATATTACACATGGTGCTGCTCGCCAGTTCTGTTACTTGAACTTGGCTTGACACGCTACCGCGTGTCTAGATTTTAGCCTATTGTTCAGTTTGATAAACGAAATATTCAATTTTGTTTACAAAAGACTCTCACTTTCTTGATAGTCTTTCATTCACTCTTGACAGATAGGGTGTTGTTCAGTGTTCAGTTCATTCATCATTGTGGCGGAAATTACTTAGGCTGTCTAATATGTTTTCATAAAAATAATCTTGGGATCAAATAAATAACAGGTGTACAATAAAGTATCAAAAATATATAAAAATACCTCTGCAATAATGTAAAAACTTAGATATTTTTTTGTTACTAGCGTTTCCCCGCGGCTTTGCCCGCGTGGTTGCCTCACAACGGAACCTACTGCTGAGATCAAAAGTACCCTACGTGTTAATTTAAGGTTGTAAACTATCTCAGTATGAAATTCCATCCAAATCAGCTGTTTTCACGCTAATTCGTAACAAACAGACAAACGATCAAAAATTCTAGAAACTATATTTTCTGTATCAGACTCGTTCCCCTACAAATTGAGAGCAATTTTTTGTTACAAAATATTTATGTACAGATTTTTATTACCATTTTTTTATAGATGCATAGATTGGTTTGCTTTTCCTCATCTTTACGCCATAATAATAAGTAACTATGTGTGTTAAGTTCCAAATATCACAAGTTTCTTTGATGTAAATGCTCACAGTAAGTCGCCCCAATGGAATCTGATATTACGATTGGCGTATTTCCAAGCACATCGAAGAAAGTGGGTAATCAACTGGATCCATGTTATAAAAAGTTCGTAAAATGTCAAGCCTCGCTTTTTGTGACGCATTGGAGACATTTCTTCGTCATAAACATTCAATAATACCGACGTGGAGTTATAGGGTTAGATATGTTCACATGTGTTTGTAGGTAGAATACGAGGAATTGGTTAAGCATAGAGGTTTATTCTGCTATTTATTTCTTTGGAAGGTTTTTCACGATTTCCATTTTCATCTTACCCATTTTGATGGTACACAAGCGCCTTTTTTGCTGCAAATTCTACCAGTTGTAGATATACTGAAGTGATTGGGGTGCAGTTCAACCTATCTTTTTATGCTATAGAACGTCTTTCATGTCACATTGAATCATACTTTTATATTATTTGCCTAGTTTGTAGGATGACGAAAGCTGTTTGACAATTCGTTTATAAATGAAACACATTTGCAATAAAAACACGCTGTAACCCACTTCTCCTCAAACGGAATAGCTCAAACCAAATTGAAATAGAACTGCCTATAAAGATTAAAGATCACCGGCAGCCTACAATTCATTCTGTTCACAATTTCTCGCTTGACAAAAGAGTAGCGCGCACAATTTGTCAATCCATCCATCCGTACTGTTAAAATGGGCTGTAAAACTTTTAACACTCGACCCTAGGAGAGTGGGGCGAAACACTCAGAATTTTGTAGTTCCGCATAGGAACCACATAAAGCGAAATGGGACAAGACCGGAACGGAATAAAAAGAAAGGTCGGTCCGGATACGATGTGCCCGACAGTAAAACCAGTACTAGTATGAAAAAAAAAGCTTCAGGCGGATAAGATTTGGTGCGTCTTCAAGACGTGAGAGAGGAATAAATAAAAATGGCCGGTGACTTTTGTGGCGCAATCGATAGCGCTGATGTGCCGTCCAAATAGGCGATTATCTTGTACGAAATGATACAGGTCAAGTAAAACTTTCTAGTGTGTAAACACCGGAACGATGGCCACTTAAGGACATGTATGGAAAAACAAAAGTGATAAGGCGATCCAATTAAATAGGGATACGATTCGAGGCAGAGGACGATGGTTGTCGAGCCATCCTTAAGAGGTCCCTTCCCGGTCCGTCTATTGTGAACGCAAGCTTTATTGAAAAGCTTTTTGTTTCATCCAACGCTATGCAAGCGAGAGAGAACGCAGTTTCACAAAACTTGTTCTAAGAAATACGTGTTTTTGAAATAGCCTTAAAAGATTTTGAACAAAATTATGACATTTATAATCTCCAATAATTAAGCGACGTTTCTATGACGATGTTTTCTTTACTTTTATAATGTATAGGTACCGAAGTGCGTTAAGAACGGTCAAAGTTCAGATAAAAGTACAAAAATCTTACCGTCAGTCTTTACTGAATTTATTTGCATAGATACAAACTAGATATAAACCACCATAATAACAGTGTGTTCAAAATATTTGGAAGTAAATTTTTTGTGCTGCCAAAACCGCATACGATGAGAATTAGGACGGGTTGGCCACTCTTATAGAAAGAGAACTGCCTGACTAATTTCATGTTATTTCTTCAAGTTTTATTACTCCTAAAACTAAGTAAAAGTGACGTCATAACTTTGATTAAGCACACAATATATGAAGCAAATAAATCAGATTCCTTATTAATATTTGATAGGATCCAATACCGAGGTTGTATTACATAATAAATTCTTATGACGAATGACTTTCTTGTTGATGGAGTGTGTACTAGACTCTAGGTAATGTATGTGATTTGTTATGTACATAATATTATTGGGTTTTCCCTCATATTGCATATTAATAGCGATTGTCGTCATATTTCATTTATGTCCGTTCTCATTATTTCTTTTAGTTTGTTTGGTCCATTCGCCGCATCCTTTTTCTATTCAATTTCTTCATCTAGTAACTATATTTTTCGGTGCAACTGAATTCGTTTCATAATAAAAATAGTGATAACTCTATTTCAAGTTGGAAGCCTTCAGTTTCAAATTTTATGACGTTTTTTTGCAATTTGCAGGTCAGTGTCGGTTTGTATGTTGATTAAAATGTGATTCGAGACCGCGTCATAATATGTGCTTCAATCAACTCAGCCTATCGCAGTCCACTGCTGGACATAGGCCTCTCCCATATTGCGCCACAACGCCCTGTCCTCCGCCTTCGACATCCAGTTTGCCCCAGCCACTTTCTTTAAGTCGTCGGTCCACCGAGCTGGGAGGCGTCCCACGCTACGCTTGCCGATACGCGGTCTCCACTTCAGGACTCGTCGAATATGTGGTTATAAAATTTTAATAATTGAAATCATGAATCATCATCATCATCATCATCATTTTAGCCGCAAGACGTCCACTGCTAGACATGGGCCTCCCCCAAGCACCGCCAATTTGACTGGTACAATTTTTGGGGGGATTTGCCATAATCGCCACGCTTGGCAGGCGGGTTGGCGATCGCAGTATGGTGGTAAAATGCATAGAGAACGCTGCTGCCCATTCTCTAGTAAGTCCCTTAGTCGCCTCTTACGACACCCACGGGAAGAAATGGGGTGGTGCTATTCTTTACGTCCGGAACCACACGGTACCCGGAACCACATCATGAATACAACCCTTTAAATTCGTAATTTTTAATCGACTTAAAAAAAGGAGGAGATTCTCAGTTCGACTGTTTTTTTATGTTTGTTACCTGAGGTAATTCTAACTTTCGACTGGGTGAACCGTTTTTGATATTTATTTTTTTATTTGAAAGCTAGTGCTTCCCGAGTGTTCCCATTTCATTTGGTCTAGTTCTGACAATGGTATCTATGAGACAACCATATGAGTCTTAAATTTCACCTGACCATTAGTGGTATAGGAATTAGTTCGGGGTAGATAGTGTAACTAAAAAGTTAAAAATCAAAACATTTTTACCAAAAAAAAAAACCGTCTTCCTTAAAAACTTTTATTTCAGAAGTCGGTGTCTTAGAATCTTTATTTAAGTTTTTTGCCAGCGACTTTCGAAATCAAAGTTTTTTGTAGTGTTTTTAAGGAAGTCGGTTTAAAAAAAAAGTTTTATTATCATTTAATGACATTTTCAACGACAAAAAAGGAGATGGTTCTCAAGTAAATGTAATACGTATGTATATCCTACTAATATTATAAATGCGAAAGTTTGTGAGGATGGATGTATGTGTATGTGTATGTTTGTTAACCTTTCACGAAAAAACTACTGAACGGATTTGGATGAAATTTGGAACACAGTTAGCTTATAATCTGGATTAGCACATAGAGTCTACTTTTTATCCCGGTAGTATGTTCCAGCGGGATATTTTCCGACCTCCACGCGGGCGAAGCCGCTAGCAAAAGCTAGTATTATAATAGTCAATTGATGGGATGAAAAATTTAATTTCTCATCCTCCTTAATATGTTTTGTAGTGAATTCATTAGGAGGATAACAATAGGGGGCATTTTGTTACTCCAGTCTAACTCCATAAAGCGAATCCACAACCATTTTGTCAACTTTGCTATCAAGTACGGAACTTCCTGTTGCATGTGAGGGCACAATTAATTCCTTAGAAGATAACACATATGTAACATTGTGTGTACTTGAAGGGAACATTAGCACCTATACCTACATGTATTTTTACAGTCCGCATGTTATTTCCGCGACCGCATTAAACGGACCTTTCTGGTCACACAGGAAGAGTTAATGGGCGTGAAGATAAGTGGGACAGAGTAGATAAAGGCCCAAAAGGTGACCCATGTTTTTGATGTTGTGTTGTTGAAACTTGTGTTTACATACACACTTTGTATGATCAAAGGTTAAACCAAAGTGATGTGTGGTTTTGGGTGTAGAATAAACCGCGATACACACTCATGGTGTTATTATTTATTTATTTTTAAGCTTTATTTTTATCCCTTACATGAGGTTTTGTGGTGCGTACTTATTTATTTATTTGTTAGTAATGTTAGTTTTGTACTTAAATAGGGTTAGTATTGTTAGGTGTAAGGGCCGCCTATTGCGGTGAAAGCCTTCTCCAAACCATTCCAGATGCCTCTGTCTTATGATGATAATGTGTGTTGTGCAATCTAAAGTATTACCTCAGTTTGACCTAGAAAGTTCGTGTTAACAACCTTTGTTTGGTATTAATGGAACCGTCTAATTTGTGCTTTTGAATTGATATCTTATTAGCTTTTGCTAGGGGCTTCACCCGCATGGAGGTCGGAAATTATCTCACGAGAACGTACTACCGGTATAGGTATAAAGTATTCTATGTGTTAATCCAGGCTATAAGCTATCTTTGCGCCACAATTCATCCAAATTCGTTTTGCCATTTTTGTGTGATTGAGTAACAAACATCTAAACATCCAAACTTTTACATATATAATTTTATAAATGTGAATTTAATATAGTAATTTTAATCTTAATGATTAACATGTGTTTATTAGGCATTTCATAGTTAGGTCTGGCGTGACAATTGTGGTAGAGGCATCCATTACCAAGTCATCACCCATAGCAATTTATACCATGAACACGACAAAACAAGACTTTAGCAAGGTATAGTAGACAGTGGTAACAAACCCCCTAGAGGGGTGCTGATGGCATGTTTCAAACACGCAACATTCCCATATTACATGGGAAGTACACAGCTGAAACGTTTTATTTTCCCCATTTCTTCATAAGCATGGAAATAATGCAATGTGACGTTGAAGAATTGACTTTATCCCGTTCAGCGTAGAGAGTGGATTCAGATTAGACTAAAAATAGCTAGCCTATGCTAGGAATTTTAACACCAATAAGTACTTAACGAAAGAGTGGTCGAAAATATTATTTGTATCACTGTGGCATAATAACTTTCTAGTCGTTGAATGACAATGATTCCGTGGAATTACTAGAGAATGAGCAACGTCCGCTATGCTTTTCCACCATACTTCGATCGCCAACCCGCCTGCCAAGCGTGGGGATTATGGCAAACCCCCAAAATTTCAGATCAAATACCATAATATATAGGTACAAGAAATCACAAATTCTCCTTACGATGGGTTGTTTATGTCTCATTTGTAGTTCCTTGCTGTACATAACAAGGGCCAAGTTTAATGGACATTCACAAACGGATACGATATCCACTTGAATATTCCGCACGAGTCCTAGGCAAACAAATTTAACAATCTGGACGCATAGAAAAAAGACAATAATCGAAGGAATTTGTATTTCCATAAAATTTTTGTTTGTCTACCCTCGGCGGGTCCATTATGAATTGATTTGTATTCAATCGGAGTGTATTCAAATCAGTTATTGTGTTCTTTGTGCGGAAGGGGACGGCGTTATGTCTATTGAAATTTTGCGGTTTTGCGTGTTAGGGAATTGTGCGTATGGTTAGGGCATACTATTATTTTATACCTGGATGTAACGTAATTATTAACAAAATCAGTTTTATTGGGCGCATTGCTATCAAATCAGATTGCCAATGGGGCCGAAAGGTTCTGTAGTGGTAACCAGGAGTTTTGGAAGGCCTCCGAAAAAGGGGACCGATGGCCTGGTGACGTCCGCAGGAATCCACTGGATGCGAGAAGTAAGACAAGACTGATCAAGGTCGATGAAAGCAGTTCTTGCATGTCAGTTTTGACATTAATCTTACAGCATTACGAGGTGGTGTTTGGATCGTCATTTGGTACATATTTGTTATCTAACTGAAGGTTACTGGGATCACTGAGTCATCGATTCTCAATATCCATGTCAGTCAGTGCAGGTCTGTATACCTTGTTTCTGCAAATAGTTTTCTCACTTAAATTCATCATTATCATTCCAACAGGCTCCACTGTCTCTGGTCTCTCTTAAATTTTCAATATCTGGATGACCGAGCTTTGCACGGTATTTTTGGTAAATTGTGTTTAAAATAATAAGTTTATGTTCAAGTTGACTATCGATAAAGTTGATCATTAAAAACACGAATAAAACGACATTTTATAAAAATGAATCCTAGCTAGATCGATTTATCGCCCCCGAAACCCCCTAAAAATCGTTGGAGCCGTTTCCGAGATTCAGATTACATATATACAAGAATTGCTCGTTTAAAGATATAAGATTTATTATTATAGTCCCTTAATATTCAACTGGCTCGCGTAACCTTAATAGCTAGTTGGCTCTATTATCTCTGGTCCCTTATACATTTTGCATTCATCATTCCTAAATATCTAAGTGGCTCTCTTGACTCTCTTAAATTTACTTTTATCATCACCATCCCTTAATATCCAAAAAGCTCTGCTGTCTCTGGTATCTTTTAAACTATGCATTCATCATTGTCACCCCATAACAATTATCGAGTTCTTTTGTTCCAATCTCTCATAGGTTTTGTATTCACTCTCCACTACATTATACTCTATTACCTCCACCAAGATTCACCACGTACTCGGCATCTATTACAAAACACATAATACAAAAACATTCCGAAACCACCGAATAGTTTGCCGCACATCATTGTACACTAAACACCCCGTTCAGATATCAATCACCGGGATTGGTGGCACGGTCCATGAATCAATCACGACTACTCGCAAACGGTACGATCCTAATGTATTGGAAAATTGAACTTTCAACGTGCTCTTATTTTTGTTTGCAATCTCAAGCTGTTTGTGTCGTGAGTTCTATTTTGTTTTTGTTGATGTTGAAATTGATGGGAGTTTTAAATAAAATTCGTTGAATCGAGTCCATTTTATGCAGTTTTCAAGCAAGTGTCTATGTTTATTCTTTAGCTGTTCCGTGTCATACCGGACGTAAAGAATAGCACCATACCAAATCGATGGCCCCTCCAAATAAGCGTGTAAGAGAAAAATACCAACTTTTCAGCAAAAAATAAAAACCTTCAAACTTCAATAACGTTCATTTCATTGTAAATAGGTATAAATAATGTGTTATCGAATTATAGGTAAAAAAATAAACTATAGACTTGTATATTTCCTTTTTTTTTAAACATTAACAAGTTTCAGGAAATTCATGAAAACCATTTAATGTTTTTTCTCTTGTAATTTCACAAGAGCAAAAACATTGACTTGACTAGGTTACATTAATATATTATTTGTGTAATTATACACAACGAGTAAAACTTATTGTAATATTACACTACTATTCTCCACTAGCTTCTGCCCGCGACTTCGTTCGCGTTAAATTTCTTGCTTCCCGACCCTTCCCGTCGCGTTGAATCGCCTACCCGTGCGATTTTCCCCGTTTTCACAACATTTTTCATTACTGCTCCACTCCTCTTAGTTGTAACGTGATGTTATATAGCTTTTAGCCTTCCTCGATAAATAAGCTATTCAACACAAAAAGAATTTTTCAATTCGGACCAGTAGTTTCTAAGATTAGCTCGTTCAATCAAACAAACATACAAACCAACAAACTCTTTAGCTTTATAATATTAAGTATAGATTAATCAAGTTTATTTTTGAATCCAGCTATAACTATATAAACGCTTGTTTACAGTAAATTATTCTGCTATTATATGGTTGGAAAGATCGTATAGGTACCTACATTTATATTAGAGTTAATAAGATCAGTTTTCATTTATGTAATAGGTTTAACATGTTTATTATTGTATCCTTGGCGACTCAAAAAGCATGTAATAATAGCATAAACTATTATTCCTTTAATTTTAAAATTAATTATTTCCCCATAATAAAGAAATTCGTTATTATAATTGGAGTATTTTGAGTCCAAAATTCGTAAAAAAAAAATTAAGTAGGTGCAGGATAAGCAAAATAAAAGAAAAATGAAAAAAAAAAAAAAACAAAAGTCGTGTAAGAACTCTTACACGTTTATTCGGTGGGTGTCTCGTAAGAATAAGGCGACTAAGGGACTTTCTAGAAAATGAGTAGCAGCGTTCTCTATGCATTATAACACCATTCTGTAATCGCCAACCCGCCTGCCAAGCGTCGGAATTTTGGCAGACCTTCCCTAATTGGGAGAGGCCTATGTCCAGCAGTGGACGTCTTTCGGCATAAATGATGATGAGGATTATTCCTTAGCTGTGATTTGTGAAGCTCAGGCAAAGATGTTTACACTTAGAATAGAATAGAATAGAATAGCATTTATTTGCAAATATGGGTTATACATAAGAAGTAGGTATTAATAGGTTTTCATCAGAGTTCTGCCATATTTCACCATTCGGCATGCAAACATTTTCATTATATAAAATTGTTAAAATTTAAATTCTTATTGGAACATTAAATTAGTTATGTCATTCTCATTAAATAAAATTATTAAAATTCAAATTTACATTAAAACTATCAACTTATTACGTTATACTCATGTTAAATTAAAATTCAAAATGTCAGTAACAGCTTATACAAGAAATACAAAGTCGTGGTCCGAAAATAAATAGACAAACAAACATTAAAAATTCCAGGTCATAGACAATAAATACACCATCATTATTCCATTAGCAAAACAATAATTAATTAATTAAAAATTCGAGGGTTTTTGATAAAAATTGTCCGTTAAAAACTCAGTTACACTGTAGTATGTTTTATCTATTAACAATTTACGAAGTGTACTTTTGAATTGTACCGTTTTCAAGTCTTTCCAAGCACTTGGCAATTTATTATAAACAACTGGGGCCATGCAATAAATACTTCTGCGCATCATAGTGGTTTGACACGGTACATTATTTAATTTTGAATTGTCACGTCTGTTTCTTGGGTATACATCGGCCAAACGTTCAAAACGATTTGGATTGTTCTTCACAAACATCGCTACTTCAAGAATATAAATACAAGGAAGTGTCAATATGTTGTACTGCTTGAAATATGGCTTGCAACTGTCGGTGGTTTTTAGTTTAAACATTGCCCGGAGACATCTTTTTTGAGCCTTAAATGCTGTCTCTTTGTCGGTGGAGTTCGCCCAGAAAATGATACCGTAGCGTAAGTAAGATTCAGCTATACCGTAGTAGGCCGCCAGAAGTGCTTTTGTATCTACGATGGAGGATAATCTATGTAAAGCATATGCAGACGAACTCAATTTTTTACACAACATGTCGATATGTGCTTTCCAGTTTAAACTGCAGTCTATTTGTATTCCTAAAAATTTGGTAACAGTTACTTCATCAATGTCGTCATTTTTGTAGTGTATGTGAAGGTTAGGTACACGAGGCATACGTTGTTTAAAGTGCATTATTTTAGTCTTACTTAAATTTATATTCAAATTATTTTTATTTAGCCATTTAATCAAATTGTCAAGAGAATTATTTATGTCCGTTTCATATGTATTCACGTTTTTACAAGGGATTGTGATGGTACTATCATCAGCAAACATAGTTAAGGGATGTTCAATGGACGTGGGCATATCATTAACATATAATATAAATCCAAACGGGCCCAAAACGCTCCCCTGTGGAACACCGAATGTAATTTTGCGTTCTCGCGACCGTGATATCTCTTCATGTTTATTCATTACATTGATGCGACTAATTTCGGTTATCTGTGTTCTGTTTTCTAAATACGATTTCATTAGTTCGAGTACGTTGCCTCTTATGCCGTAGGCTTCTAACTTATTTAACAAAGTATTATAATGGACATAATCGAAAGCCTGCGTCATATCACAAAATATGGCACATATGGGGAATCGCTTATCCACATTTCTAATAATCGGAAACAAAAAGTCATAAATTGCCATATCGATGGTTCTATGCTGCCTAAATCCTTTTTGTTCTTCACATAATATGTTATTCTTTTCAATGAAATTAGCTAACTCTTTGTAAATGTACTTTTCGAATACCTTTGAGATGACTGGTATGAGTGAGATGGGTCTATAACATTCCATCAATTCCTTATCTACTTTCTTAAATAGAGGTTTAATTATGGATATTTTTAATGCATCTGGATATACACCCGTACATATACTGAGGTTGATTAAGTGACTCAGATGACTGCATATCTCGACTGATACTGACTTTAGTATTTTAGTAGCGATCCCATCAAAACCTACACTACCAGTATTTTTTAATGACATTATTATTTTATGTATGTCGTGAGATGTGCTGGGAGCCATAAACATTGATTTAGCACTTCTTGATATAATGGATGCTTTCGGTTTATATTCAGCATCTAATTTTGGATGAATTTTGCCAACAAAAAAGTCATTAAAAGCATTAGCGATATCCAAAGGACTGTGAATAGTTCGATTACCAATTCTTAGTTTTTCAATTTGCTGTTTAGGGATATTGTTATTTGTCCGATTAATTATTTGCCATGTAGTCTTTGATTTATTTTTTGATTGTTGTATTTTGTAATTATTCTGTGCTTTCTGTGTTAGATTAATAATTTTACCATACAATTTAGAATAAGTAGTAAATTTCTTTTTATTTTCGTGATTAGGATTCAATCTAAATTGCCATAAGAGATTTGTTTTTTTCTTACTGCACAATTTAACACCATTTGATAGCCATTTGGGTTTATTAAATGTGTTGATTTTGATTTCCTTGAACGGGAAGCACAAATCGTAGAACAATTTAAACGTGTCAATAAACTCATTATAAGCCAAATTAGGATCTTCAGTTAGATATATCTCCGAAAATTTGAGATTGTTCATACAGTTTTTGAATTTCGCTATATTATCGTTGCAGTAATCCCTTCTAGTTATATGCCAGTATTTTATTCTACTTCAAGCTTCAAAGGTTTTTTCGGCTGTTCAAGAACCAATATCTGGTTTACAGAGCTTTGCTCGGTATTTTTTGGTAAATTGTGTTTAAAATAATAAGTTTATGTTCAAGTTGACTATCGATAAAGTTGGTCATTGAAAACATGAATAAAACGACATTGTATAAAAATGAATCCTAACTAGATCGATTTATCGCCCCCGGAACCCCTTGTATACTAAATTTCATGAAAATCGTTGGAGCCGTTTCCGAGATTCAGATTATATATATATATATATATATACAAGAATTGCTCGGTTAAAGGTATAAGATACGGTAGATACATACAAAAGGGATCGACAATATCTACACTAATCAAGCAAGAAACTTTAAGCTGCTACTTGCTGAGGAGTTTCTCACCAAACTTTTTAAAGCAAGTCTAAAATTGCCCAGGTTAAGGCAATATGAGTCTTAACTATAATACAGTAGAGCTTGTGACTGACCAATAACAGCTGAACGGGTCAAACGAACAGGTTAAGCTACGCTTGCCCTAGTTGGTCCGTGGATGGGTGACCATCTTTACATGCCAAGACCCTTCCATGTCCCGGAAAGTACGTTTAGCCGTTTGTTCGGCTTAATTGTACAAACGTATATATCAATGTATACAAACTAGTACGGAATTACGTTGGGTACGTAGCTACCGTTGAGCATTAAAAGAAGAAGTACAAATGAAATGAAAAAAAAAAAAAAAAAAACGATGGGTTGCACTCCGGGAGTGCCGGCAGAAGTGAAAACTTGAATATTAACGTTGTGCATTTTTGATATGTTGGAATGGTTAGGGAATAATTTTGCACCAATTGCTTTAATTATCAGTAAGTATAAAAGTACTATCATTTATGTGGTAGAATACAATATTTATTTATTGCGCTATCGTACACAAACATGACAATTTATATTACTTTAAAAGTTTATCTCTCAGAAAAATCACTCTCCGTCTGTCTTACGAATTTTCGATCAGGTTCACGTGTCCTGACGAGAGTTTAACATTTTTTACCCATTACAAAAAAACCGGCCAAGTGAGAGTCGGACTCGCGCACCGAGGGTTCCCTACAAACCGTATTCTCGGTTTATGCATAAGGTTTATGTTTATGAAATTAAATGTTTTTTTTTTATATTTGAGTTGATTGAATGAAAGGTTAATTACGGTTTACGATTTATGACGTATTAAAAAAAAAAACTACTTCCTAGATCTCGTTCAAACCAATTTTCGGTGGAAGTTTACATGGTAATGTACATCATATATGTTTTTTAGTTTTATCGTTCTCTTATTTTAGAAGTTACGGGGGAGGGGGACACACATTATACCACTTTGGAAGTGTCTCTCGCGCAAATTATTCAGTTTAGAAAAAAATGATAATAGAAACCTCAATAAAAATTTTCAGTTTCAGTTCTAAGTATGAGGAACCCCAAAATTTATTGATTTTTTTCTATTTTTGGGTGAAAATCTTAATGCGGTTCACAGAATACATCTACTTACCAAGTTTCAACAGCATAGCTCTTATAGTTTCGGGTAAAAGTGGCTGTGACATACGGACGGACAGACAGACAGACAGACAGACAGACAGACAGACAGACAGACAGACAGACAGACAGACACACAGACAGACAGACAGACAGACAGACAGACAGACAGACAGACAGACAGACAGACAGACATACATACAGACAGACAGACATGACGAATCTATAAGGGTTCCGTTTTTTGCCATTTGGCAACGGAACCCTAAAAAGTGCACAACGCCGCTAAAGAAGTTTTCACTTCAAAAAAACTTTAAAATAAAGAATTTATAGCCTCTCTCCACTGTGAATTTGGTATGTGTATGATAATGTGTATGTGTCGGTTTGTCTGTATGATCATGTACGTTTTATTATACATTTGTATTTGACAAAGATAAAACACAAATATCTCGCTCGATGTCATGACATGCTACCATTTCACATGTGAGAAGCAGGGGCGCGGGCGGGGCGCTCGTTCTCCATAAAATAATATTTGCTAGTATTTGAGTATCCCGAATTCCTAGCAAGGTTTACCAGGCCATGTCAGCGTTTTGAGAAAGGTCGCAATCATCGAGTAGTTATGCCGGATTTGTAGCAATCTACTCAGAAGCTGATCCAACAGTTTTGTTCCTCTGTTCTTATTGATATTTCTACCTTTCCTAAGAATATTGATAAAGGAGATGGGTACCTACATGGTCATCTGAATTGCGATATTCTTTACCTCGAATAACTGGTAGTCTGTTGGACAATTTATACATTTCATATTTATGCACAAGTTAACTGTGTTTCTCGAAAGTGATTCTGTTTAGGGTTCAATAATAGTTCAGCAAAATTGACCATCTTGTAGGAAACTATCGAGAATCGCATTGTATTTGTGCTTGAAATGCAATGCAAAGTATCTATGAAATGCACTGTAGTATGGATACCTAAAAGTATGGAGTCGTAATTCTTCCACTTGTGATATATAATACCTCCATATATTATTATGTTTTGTGGTGTGAATGGACTGTAAATGACATGAGCTGTCTTGCTAAGGGTCATCACTCACTATAGACGCACCACTCCATCTCAGGAACGGCCCGGCACCGCTCCACCGTTATGATCCTCCAAAATATCCACCCTCTTGCCGCCAACGTGCCGTCTTCAATAATACCGCTCGCTGTTGGCGAGGTGATAGCTTGTTGTTCACGCACCGCTTACTAGTTGGTTGCTCATGATCCACGCGCCAACGGCTAGTTTTTAACTTACAGATCGGTTTGCAAATATTAGTGAGTGTGAGAATTTGCGGGTGATAGCCGTGCGAGCGGCGCTTGGACCGCGCGGGGGCGCCAAAGTTTGTAGGCGTTTTTCGCTGAGGAGCGGGCTGTTTGTTTGAAGCGGGTGGTCGGCCCGATGTGAGACAGCTCGGGGGCAGCGCGGCGCCCACAAGCTGTCAACTATTCTGTATTATCATCGTAAAATGTGTTCTAATTCTGATGGTGTAAAATTCAAACTTGAATGACAAGTTATCTGCTGTGTTGGAGCGTAATAATGCGGATCTAGGTATTGGTCACTATTGACAGTTCACTTCGCCTAAGTTTTCACGGTACTTAGGATTTTTCAGATGAATT
The DNA here is from genome assembly GCA_932294355.1 of Aporophyla lueneburgensis. Taxonomy (NCBI): domain Eukaryota; kingdom Metazoa; phylum Arthropoda; class Insecta; order Lepidoptera; family Noctuidae; genus Aporophyla; species Aporophyla lueneburgensis. The sequence goes on along the minus strand of OW028750.1, from coordinate 25,811,978 downwards.
CATAAATACTTTTAATAAGTTTTACCTTTACAAATAATTCGCCACCGTGTAGAGTACTAAACATAACCATAATAGGTGGTTTGTTTTAACAAGACAATGCAGTGTTAGGGCGAAGGGAGTCGTATTTAGTATGGGGCTCGCGGTGAGACACTCAATTGATGTTTCCGATTGAGTGAACAAGATATTTACATAGAGCAGATAAAACACAGGAGATAATTGTTTAGTTACCAAACTATGGAAGGTAGAAACTACCTATGTAAAATGATTATGATGTATGGTTTGGGCAAAATAATATTTGACGACGAATTTGAACGCGACAAAGTTCTGCTAAGGTCAATAAAAACTTTATTTGGAATGATTCTAAGACGGTTTTATTATGAATTTTCAGAAAGAAGAAAGAGTATCTACTTATGATAATAAAAAATACGAGCTAAAATTGTAAAATAAATTATACTTATGAAGTATCAAAATTTGCACAAAAATTTACCTATACTAAAAATATTTAAAAAGAAGGAAAGAGGTTCCAACACCTCTATAAACTTACTTGAGCTGTATAGAAATCGAATCACATACTCCTTGATTTTGAGGAGATCCCAACCGGAATACCAATGACGCGCCGTCAGTTCGATCTGAGGGTAGCAACACTTTACTGCCGTGCGCGCCCTCTCTAGGTCATAATCTAAAGATGTATGCAATTTTGAACATGGAACGTGCTATCGGCTGCCTGTTTTTTTTTGCGTCTTCTAAGTGATTATTTTCTATCTTTTATGTCGGCTCCGAGCTATATAACTTGGCTGTAACGTAACAGGATTAGCTAGAGTAAGAAATAAGATTAAAGTTTCGGTAAGAATCCTTTTTATTCGTAAAAAGCACTCTCACACACTCAATTTTAAAATCATTCGATTTGACGTTACGGCCCACTGTGATTTCGCCCTGACTGTAATGATAGTTTTCTTTTGTCCCAAAAAAAAAAATAATGTACGTACAGTGTAAAATATCTGTTGGTGCCCAAGTGAGTTCTTTGTATCCTACTAATATTATAAACGCGAAAGTTTGTATGTATTGATGAATGGATGTTTGTTACTCTTTCACGCAAAAACTACTAATCCGATTTAGATGAAATTTGGCACACAGATAGTGTATAACCCGAATTAACACATAGGGCACTTTTTATCCCGGTAGTACGTTCCCGCGGGATAATTTCCAATCTCCACGGGCGAAGCCGCTGTCAAAAGCTAATTTAATATAGGTCCTCAACTCCTCCTCTCAATATTTCCAACCACAGCCGAAGATACAGGGTGCCTATTCATATATCTGAACTAATCACAATAAAACAGAAGGCTCAAGTATATAAAAAATATAAAATAAAAAGTATACCTACGCTTTAGAGGTTACGACCCAACCAAAGGCTGAGTTCATAGAGACCAAGCACCTCCTACAACACTTTACGACCTTCCTAAAAGTTCTTCAACATTTAAAACTATATTAAAGTCTTGGGAAGAGGTTACAGCTTTGTAAATATTTTATTTTGACATTCAGAAACCGCATAGTGTACCAGTTTCGTAAAAGTACACAGAAATAGTTCAGTGTAAGAAAACAAATGAGCAATTTACATCTTAGAAGCTGCCAGGCTTAGTAACGATAGTGAAAACTATCTAACCATGCTATTATTATGATTAAATTGCAAGCTTTTTTAGCACACATTTTCCCACTGCTAGAACACAGGTCTCTCTGTGAGAAGTACAGGGCCATAATCCACTACGCGGGCCCAGTGCGGGTAGATGTTACATGTCTTCGAATTTTTGGTTCTTGGACATGGCCGGTTCCTCACAATGTTTTCGGTCACTGTCTTGAAAGCAGTGGTGATGATCATTTACACAAAGTAAAATGCCTGTTTGAGTTCAAATCTACGACTGGGTCACCACTGCTCACTACCAGAAGCAAGCCTGTTGGAAATAATAGGTCAGAAAGTCAGCTTTGTCACATAAAATATTCTTGAAAACAGAAACGGCTACGATTCCTTCTACTTTCCCTTTTGGTGAATTTATAGCTCCTGTACTGGCTATATAAACTCTTCCACTGCAAAACTTTTAATTAAACAAAAAGCTCCAGTGTCACCTGAGAAATACTGTCTAAATAATTCTTCGGTCAGCGCACTATTAAATATTTTATATTGTAATCTCGCTATACAGGCGTTCCGTCTTTTATTGACACAACCAGACCGCCATAAAGTTGCTCCGCTTTACGACACCGACTGAACTAAAGCTTTTTGCACCGTTGTGTATGATTAAAATTAATTATTTAATAATGAAAAGCAAGGTTCAAAGGAAATTGAGCTAGTTTTGTGTGGATAGAATTTTTAGGCGGAGTCCTATGTCCATTGTCAACAATATACGGGATATTGTTGACAAAGGACTTTAGAGGACTCATTTTGTGAAGGGTTAAGTATGTAAGGATTGTGAGTGGTTAGAAAATATGTATATTGGATACTTTCGGATATTTTTTTTTTGGAAAACTGTAGCTAAGGTCTTATTGGGATTTTCTATCTAGAAATTCTCAGTAGTAGTCCGGAGTCTGGGTATGGCCCGCTTGATGGCAATAGGCTCGCCGATTACATGGGATTTACAACATAACTGGCGAAATGTGGGTGTACTATAGGTACACCTCTGCCCAACCCTTCGGGGAAACAAGGCGTAATGTTATGTATGTGTCTATGTGTGTAGCTATAGCAAATACTAGTATATAGTTACGTTATTATGTTACGATACATCAGCGTGAAATGCAATTATGGACTACTGAAGTCGCACTTATTTTATAATATTTGATAGCACGTGTGACCTAATCCCGCAATTAAGTCACGATTTTCTGCGTAGACTACTTAAGTCACAGAAAAGTGTGACTTAAACACACAGTGTTATAAAAGGAATGTAAAAAAAAAACAGACAATACAAATATGACAAAATTTATTCAATCATTCATCTACCATTCAAAATAATCGATGTGCGCGCAAGAGTTGACATTGCCGCAGTGTTTCCTGTCTGTGAGGGTAGGACAGTCGCGGCCGCCATCTTTTTTTTCGCGCACCACGCTCCTGTGCCGAAGCTTATCTCCGAAGCCGCAGGTCACTGAGCAAGGTGACCAGGCACTCCATTCTGACACGAGGCAGTCATTTGCTGGAGTTGAAAGGAATGGTAAGAAAAAATATTCTTAAGTTATTTTATGGATGGAATTTGCTGTAGATACGATGGAAGAAAAAAATATAATGATTTATGAATGAATATTGATCACATTCGCTAGAATAGATCTTGTGACATTCTTATTGAGATTTATCTTATTTTTTTGCCACTTCTATAATTCATTATTTTATCATTGTTCAGCCGTTTAGACACTGTCTATCTTTAAATATTTCAGTTCCATTTTTTACCTTAATAATCGAAATCTAACGGAGAATGGCCAAAATTAATTCAATTACATAATTTAGAGAGCAATTTGTAACACTTGTTCTCTATAAAATATCGCTTTTAGTGATAATTATGACCGTCCATTGTGTCACCCTCTATTTATATTTTACTTTAATATAGGGTCAAATTAAATAACCTGGCAATATTTTTCCTACATGTATTATCGATATTGAAAAGTGATGAAACAAAAAATAAATAAATAAAACATTCGAACTTTGTTCGAAACTTTAAATGGGACTGTGACATGTACATCAAGGCAACCGATCCACTGATAAATTATGATTTTTGGAAATTCGTAAAGAATATTTAAGTTCTTCGAAAAATTACGAAAACAGCTAACCGGCTACTGGCATTATCACGTTTGCTCTTCGAATGATTTTTTTTAAGTAAAACTTCTTTACGCACGCTTACTTGGGGAGTAAGCTACTGAATGCGTGACGAGAGCGTTACGAAAAGTGTGATTGGGCGAGGCGAACGGAAGTTGATAGGGAGATATAAGTTAGTGAAATTAGAAAGAGAGAGAGTTACGTTTTGTATATTACTGTAGGGGCAAGAGAGAGAGAGGTGCGAGCACACATTTTCTTTCTCTCTTTAATATACACTGTGACAATTTAGTCGTCTTACAAAGGTTGTCCACTCAATCTATTCGACATAATATACCTATAGGCGTGATTAAAAAAATGGTTTCCAATTAAGATAATAGGTACTAAGAAAAATATTGTAAATAATGCATTCGATTTATGAAACATCCTGTTAATAATGTTTACTTAGATATCATACGGTAGAGAACCTACCCAGCGCACGAGTCGACTAGATAATTCCATCTCCATTTTCCATAAGACAAAATATAAAAAAAAACTACGTCATTCGTAATCATAATGAATCATATTTTTATTTTATAGTTATTCAAATGTAATTTTTTTTCTTATGGATGTGTAGTAGTCATTGGATACATGAAGTGGGCTTCCGTTGTAAGACGATTAAAATGTCACGGTGTATAGATAAGAAGTTTTACTTCAGTCATGTGGTCTAAAGCACACTCGTATTTTTATACGCTTTAAATTAGCTTCACTTGTATGTTACAAACATTGTTTGTTTGTAACCGACTCCATATAGCGCGATTTTGACCCACTTTAAACGACCAGATTACATTTAAACTCTGTAGACTTACCAAGGACCGGTGACAATACTATAATAACATAAATTTGTGCCATTAATTTTGCCAGGGTTACCAGGACAGCAAAAAAACTGTCTTCAAAAACTGCGCTGACATACGTCACAAACTACGCTGACATACGTCTCAAAATTCAAAACACTAAAAAATAGAAAATAAATAATGGTTTAAAAAACTAAAAAACACGCTTCCATAGAAAACCAAACTAAAAAGTAGAAAATAATGAAAAAAAGCGTGGGGTGCCTTTTTTTTTTTTTTTCAGGATGGGAAATCATCAAATGACTTCTTCCGCTCTGGGCGGAGCGGGAGGGCGTGTCAGACTTTTACTGACTAAAACCCACCCGTGTTCCAGCGTGGGGTGCCTGAAATCAATAAAAAAATACCTTAAAAAGAACCCCACGCTTTTTCTACTTTTTAGTTTGGTTTTCTATGGAAGCATATTTTTTAGTTTTTTTTTTAAACTATTATTTATTTTTTTGTTTCATTTGTTTTCGATACCGATACTTAACACGTAGGTAAAGTATTGCGGGCAAAATTCATTTGACCCTCTATATTTATGTCATTTATAGGGTGAACATAATAAAAAGTATTCTATCTTTTTTCTTACGTTGGATCTTGTTGACTGCGTGGTGTAGACGGGACCTGAAGTGCCTTGGCAGATGTTTGTGTAGACCAAAGTTTCTGCCGTGAGCAACCGCCAAGACGACGTCATCCATGTTCTTGAGCGAGTCTTCAAATTCTGGTTCCGTTGTTCTGTATAATATAATGAAAATTAAAGTTTGCAAGATTATTTCATACTAGCATATGAAATAACAGAAATGAATAGAACTTTTCTTTGACATCTGAACTATAAATAAATAAAATAAAAGTGACTGTTTGTATAGTCAAAATAACAGTAGAAATCATAAGAAATTATGAACGGTATATATGACTATGAATTTTATTAATGAACTCAAAACTGCACTATGTATTTTTTTTAAATATACTAAGTAACTGCTTTCAGAAACTCGATCAATCTGCTTGCCTTTCCCAACTGTTTTGGGGTTGGCTTCCACTTCATCCGGGTGCAGCTGAGTACCAGCACTTGACATGGAACGACTGTCTATATGACCTCCACAACCCAGTTGCTGGGTTATAAAATATTTACTATAAGGAGTACAAATGATAATGAAATTGAAAATTTCGAAAGAGATTTAGAGATTTTATTCCCATGAATTTTAAGTCTGTAGGTATTATATTCTTTTACCGTGGGCCCTGGCATATAGGCAGCCGAAGGAACACGGGTGGGTTTTAGTCAGTAAAAGTCTGACACGCCCTCCCGCTCCACCCAGAGCGGGAGACGTCATTAGATGATTTCCCATCCCAAAAAAAGTTCTTGTAATTGTATAAACCTACAAATGCCTACAAATGAATCCATTAAAATATAAGTTAAATTCCCGACACAGCGTTGTTAACATGTTGAAGTATTCCGGATACACAAAGACAGCCTGTCGAGTATGTTCCCGTTTCCAGTGCACATACCGGGCGTTCCGATACAGTTTATATTGTATCAAGTCGATATTTTGCAATATTATCGAATGTGTTGTGCACTAATATAGCATTGTATTTAACAAAAAATTGTCATGTTATCCACCAATTTCATTGACCAGTAATAATGATAGTAAATCAGTATCCTAAAATTGTATAACACACTATTAGACTCTGAATCATTGTGAAAGATATTGCTACACCATTGCTGCATACATTTGAATAATTCTTCTGCTCAGCAACGTAAATAACGCATTCTGTATGAATAATATAAAAAAAATAATATCTTAGGACAACCAACACACTGTTATCTGATCCCAAATTAAGCAGAGCTTGTACTATGGCAACCAGACAACTGATAAATATCCATACTTAATAATATTATAAATGGGAAAGTGTGTATGTCTGTTTGTCCTTTTTTACGGCAAAACGGAGCGACGAACTGACGTGATTTTTTTAGTGGAGTTAGTTGAAGGGAGGGAGAGTGACATAGGCTACATTTTTTTCTTTTTTAGGTGGCTGGCATGAACTTAAAAAAGCCGTGCTTTTCCCATGGACAATTGTATGTAGCATGTTCGCGTGTGTCCAATGCCCAGATTCTTTACATTCAATCCCCAAATGGAAAGACATATAATATCGTCTACAGTTGCGTATTAAAACAACATTCTGTTCCGAGTTCTCTTCTGTGTTCTAAATCAGGAAAGGGGAACCGTGTTACCCCGAATTTAACGCGAGCGAAGCCGCAGACAAAAGCTAGTACTTATATATTTCTAAATACATACATATTATAGATAAATTAGCAATCAGCCTTAGCAGTCAGGGTCACTAACCACTAGACTAACAGGCCAGTCAAAATGGAAGTGAATGTTGTTGTAGTCTCAAAATGGAAGTCATTGCTTATGTTATTAAGTTAAGCAATTACCCCAATTAGAATAAAAAATCATATCTTCAAACTTGGCTGAGAATCAGCAGTTTTAGAATGACAATATTACATAAGATAGTCACAAAAACGCCCGCTCATACTTTTTCTCAGTGCTATCCCATGCCTAGAAAGTAGTGGCGCAGCATACTCCTAAGCAGACTACCGATTCTCAACCTTTTCCATTATGGTGTGGTACCTATTTCAGTTGTAAATAACCTTTTTTATGTGGATGGACAAACATCAAATGACGTCTCCCGCTCTGGGCGGAGCGGGAGTGCGTGTCAGACTTTTACTGACTAAAACCCATCCGTGTTCCTTCAGTTGCCTATATGCTAGGGCCACGATAACTCCTACGAACAAATCTCGCGACCCTGGCAGATTTGTAGATAACCTACCAGGCTATTTATAACTAAAGTGGAGTCATTTTAATAGGTAACATTTGACAATTCATCAAAATTCAACAACGTAACCTTGTGACGACGGACATAAAATAATATATTTTTCGTTTTGTTAGAACTGCACAATTGCTTAACTTTTTTCAATTACGATTACATCATATTTATTGTAATAATGACCGATATGAGTAATTTTACGATTTGCTTTCATATGAACTGACAGACGTCAAATGTTACCTATTAAAATGACTCCACTTTAAGGAGACATAATGTGACGCAATATTAATACATTTTAAAGCACTTTCAATATGGTGCAGTAACATGCTTTAATAGCAATTAACAGTAACCAGTTTAACAGCTAACATAATGGGAACGAGTCCCTATGCTAATACTAATGGAAAAGCAATAAAGGTAAGTAACGATATGAAATTCTATCAATTTCATTGTAACAGGAGTGGGTTTCTGTGTTCAGACTTTCTAAAAATATTTGTCTTTTTCTGAAAGCAATCTCTCGCGTTTCCATAAGTTGATCTTGATTTTCATGAGACGAAATATCTATACAATGTTATTTTTTTTAAGGCGATATTATTTTTCAAGTTTTTTTTGCCAGTAAACTGTGACAGGTATTAATGTTTTTGGCTGTTCCCTGGAAAAATATTTAGACCCCCTCAATGGAACTAACCGACCGGTTATAGAGTAAACAAATTGTGATTATCAGTTGCCGACATAGAGCAACACGGACCACCGGCGGACCGGCCGTGTTGCTCTATGGTTGCCGAGCGTAGTGATTTTTCAATTTTGTAGTATTTGCAAATATAAATAAAGTATTTAAAATAATTATGGATATGTAAAGTGGTGATGAGCTTTACAAAAGTTACCAAGCCTATTGATAACGCAGCATTCATGTGTAGTCTGTTAAAGTTAATGCAAAATAAAAATATTTGTAGTTGATATCGTATACATTGCATCTGGTTAGACTGGAATCCGACCCCATCGTAGTTGGTAAATGGTAGAGAGATGATGATGATGAGGATTTGCGTACATTGGTGTTTATACTAACGTGGAGAGGCTTTTGGCTAAGTTAGAAGAGCTGTTCGAGCGGCTGCTCGGATCGACAGATCGGGTTAAGCTACGCTTGTCGTCGTTGATCCGTGAATGGGTGTCACCGCCACCGTGACTCGGAAAGCCGTTGGCCTCGGCTGTCAGGTTGTCATTTGTAGATCTTCGGGAGATGTTACGGGTCGTCAGAAGCCAGAAAGTTTGACAACCAGGTTTACCTAGGGCTATCGTATTACCCTGAAACTGGGTTGCGGAGGTCAGATAGGCAGTCGCTTCAGCCAAACCCAACATAGTAGAGGAAAGGCTAGGCAGATGATGATAGTATTTATACTCACGTAGTAGTCGGAGCTTTCGTCACAACTTCAACATAATTTTCAGGTGCATTCGGTCTAGGAGTTCCAATAGGATCCTCTTCTAAATCCTTCAGCTTGTCCACATAGTTCCTCGTAGTCATTACATTATGTTCTTGTGTCTCTTTATTGAAATCTTTGTCACCATCATCATTGTTAACTATTGTCTTTCGCGGTAGTCCTTTATGTTCACTTTTAGCTTTGAGCACTGATTTCAGTTCTTTGCGCGCTAAGTCATTCAGTTCCTTTGTTGAATATTCTTTTACCTGCGAATATAAATTAGTTCGTGAATACAATATTATATTTGTGTTTTTGTGTATTGTTTTTGTTTTGTTTGTGTGTTGTATTATCGTTGTTGCTATGCTGGTGAGAAATAAACTCTTTTTTTTTATTTATAGAGTATATTTGAACTAGATATTTCGTTGTATTTGTATTGTATTATTCAATCTCACCAAGTTTTTTATTTTCTCATCATAACCAGCCTGTATTGTTCACACGGGTGGGGCACAGCCTCCTCTCAGTGAGAGGTAGTGGGCCATAATCCACCATGCAGGCCCAGTGCAGGTTTGTAGATGTCACATGTCTTTGATTTGGTTCCAGGACATGCCGGTTTCTTCACGATGTTTTCCTTCACCGTTTTACGAGCAGCGGTGATGAAATAATTTACACGAAGTAAAACGCCTGATTGGGTTTGCATCTGCGACCTGCAACTCGTAAGTCACAGCCGTTACCACTGGGCCACCACTGCTTTCATGTTATACTTATCTGTACTAAGTAATATTTTTAAGCTGAAGAGTTTGTTTGTTTGGTTGAAAGCGGTAATCTCAGGAACTACTGGTCCGAATTGAAAAAATATTTTGTGTTGAGTAGCCTATTTATTGAAGAAGGCTATACGCTATATAACATTACGCTACAATCAACAGGAGCGGAGCAGAAACGAAAAATAGACGAAAAATGGCAGGCAATTCGATGCGACGGGAAGGGTCAGGGGACCAAAAAATTGACGTGAACGAAGTCACAAGCAGAAGCTAGTACAGAATATAATGAAATATTGGATAAGATAATGAAACCATATTCAAAACAGCATTTAAATATAACAAGAATATTCTTCTTCAATATTCTTTTTCGAAGAGAATTTCGGAGCCAGACTGGTGTATCAATACTTCAGCCAAGTCGTTGGCGAGCCACAATTACCGTATAAAATTGCAGTTACATTGTATGAAGAGGCAATTTGTGAACGTATAGCACAACCCTGGCAGGTTACTGTGTAATAATCGCATTTCTCTATTGTATCTTACTAAGAAGACATCAGTGCGACTTGTCAGTTACCAACATACGGCCCAGAAACGTGGACAATATTCCGGGACAACAACAATATTCATGTTAAAATTTTTTCTTTAATTTTAAATATTTGAACCTACGATAGTTCCATTAAACGGACTGGTAAATTGAAGCGTAATTTGTAACCATGAATGTAAACATGATTATAGACCACTTACCTCAATAGAGAAGTGCAATGACCTACGCGGTCAACATTTATGGAATGGCAATATTTTTTAATAACCGACGAAACATTTGCATGCATTGGATTCAATCCAACTGAATCCGTGGTGTGTTTTTAAAGCTATAGAGCAATTTCTTACTCTAGCTCTTAATATTAGCTATAATAATTCTAATCAATAGCCAACCCCAAGCATTTTTTTTTTTTTTTTTGGATGGGAAATCATCAAATGACTTCTCCCGCTCTGGGCGGAGCGGGAGGGCATGTCAGACTTTTACTGACTAAAACCCACCCGTGTTCCTTCAATTGCCCATGTGCCAGGGTCACGGTATCTCTTTCGAACAATCACGCGACCCCGGCAGGGCTAACCCCAAGCTAACGTTGAATCCGTTCTTGGAACCAACTTCCTCAACGCGGCTTGCAGTTGGAGCTGACTGGTAGAAATCGTCACATTAGGAAAAAGCGCTATGCCATCATCCTTTCTATCTCTCTCTCTCTTTCACTTTAAATTTTTTGTCGATAAGGCATAATTTTCAGTACAGGGTACACCTGTAAACGTTGAGTAAGGATTCACCATAATCATTTCAGCTAAAACGTCCACTACCTCGCCCAATTTGCGGGGTTTGTCATATTGGCCACGCTTGGTAGGCGGGTTTGCGATTGCAATTTGGTGGTAAAATGCCTGGAGATCGTTGCTGGCCATTCTCTAGTAAGTATCTCCCTTAGTCGCCTCTTAAGACACCCAGGGGAAGAAATGGCATTGTGCTATACGTTACGTCCAGTACTGCACAGAACCAGGATTAACGTCTGTTTAACCATTAATTTTTCTTTAAGATTTCTAGCTAATTTTAAGCAATGTTTATTGGTATGTAAGGAGTTTTAAAGTTACATTTATGATACCACCGGTCTTCTTCTACAATTACCATTTCCCCCCGTATATTCTACACCTTATAACCCCTTAGGCATAAAACTAGCACGCTGCCACAGAGCAGTATGATTTGATTAAACACTCAGAGTACTTACCTATCCGTATAACCCGATAGCCCGTGTAACGCGATCATGTTTTTGTATTAACATAATACGCTTGCGTGCAAATAAATTGGCCCACCCCGTATTCTCCATTGGAGTGAAGATTTTATTAAAATTGTTAATGAAAATAATTTATTATTTTATATTGTTTGAAGCTAAGGGAATATGCAGTTTGTTTTCATATACACTATATTTTCATAGAACCATTACTCTTGACAAGATCAACTTGATTCTTCAAATGTACTCATCACTCACTTTTGCTAGGAAAAAGTGCATCACCTTACCATGATAGTCAACGAAATTGAAAAATGTTTAATTTTATTTACTAAAAATTTTACTTGATTTTTAACTAGAGAATACAATCTCGAGCATGTTTTTCAATCCCGATTTTTGAAGCGTAATCCCGGGCCTATTCCGGGATTAGACTATGTGGTTTCTAATTGGGCTCAAATGAAAAAAAAAAACTTAAATATTAAAAAAAAATGTTGTTCATGTCTTGTACAACACAAATCACAATATACGTGTAATAAGAAAAGAAAAAGACAAAACAAAAAACTATACTTTTGCAAGAAATCAAAAAGACAATACAAAAAAAAAAAAACGAACATATAATCGCAGAAATATCAAAGCATCCAATTTTTGACTTCCAAGTCTGCTTCGTAGTTTATTACCAACATAAGCAGCAGCTGAAAATGCTCGCTCAGGTTCTACGCTGGTTGGAGGAATAGACAAAAGATACTTATATGCTGTTTGTGAGTGATATCCACGAACTCCTCCATTTTCGACCAGGCTCATTTCATGTCTAATACTATTTGCCAACCCCAATTCATTTTTTACTTGTATTTCAGGATCTGGGAATTTCATACTCTTGTTAATTTCCAGCTTTAACTTTCCCTTAAGTCCTTTCTAAGTTCTACGACAAACACTTTATTAGGACTGTACCTGTGTAGTGTATACTGTGTGTAGTAGGTACGTATCGTACGACGGCGTATCTAAGGGTTGTTTTATGTCATTATGTAATAAATGCTATTAATATAATCTAGGTAAGGTTATTGTCAAGGCGCAACGGAGTACGGAATACAAATTAGACTTGTTTGTAGCAATCCCGAAAATCCCGTGATTAGCCATGTACAATGCCGGAAGTTTCGTTGCCAGAAAACGGTCGGGATCCCGGGATTGTATTCTCTGTTTTTAACGGACTTTATTAGATTATTACTTCATTAGGTTATTATTGTTCGTTCATCATCATTTCAGCCGAAAAACGTCCAATGCTGGACATAGGCCTCCCCAAAGCACCGCCACTTCGACCAGTTTTGTGCTTCTGGCCTCTAGGATTTCTCCGGCCTTCACCAAGTCATCGGTCCACCATGGCCTTCCAACACTACGTCTTACAGTATGCGGCTGGTACTTCAGAACCATTCGGCCCATCAGCCTGCCCCATCTATTCTGCGAGCAATCTGCTCAATTGTTGGTTAAACTTGTTGAATTATATTTTTTCAAACCGAAGACCGCACGGGGTGGCTCGATTTTTTGCACGCAAGTGTAGTTATATTACAAGTTACAACGTCTCGACGTTCACCATCTATAGGTTTAGTTTTAGATCACGATAGGGATATAATAGAATGTATGTAGTTGTAGGTTTTTGATGTTTATTTATTTAGCGATTATATTGCAAAGGTAAATAGCTGCAAAACGTTATCATTGTAAGGATTTTGGTTCTGATAGTTTAATAGTAAGTAAACAGGGGCGGACCGTGAGTTTGTTGGCTCTGAGCTAATACTAATTGGGGGCCTGCCTAGTTAATAAACTAATTGCCATTTTGTCATAAATCTGTTTACATCATGTACCTACTAGGTATACTCAAAAGCAGAAAATCTTATATTGATACTGGCTTAGCTGGTTAAGTATTTTCAATCTATACTATATATTACTATATATACTATATTACTATATAATATTATAAAGCTGAAGAGTTTATTTGTTTCTATGTTTGGTTGAACGCGCTAATCGTAGGAACGACTGATCCGAATTGAAAAAATCTTTTTGTGTTAAGTAGACTATTTATTGAGAAAGTCTATAGGCTGTAAAACATCACGCTACGATCAAAAGGAGCGGAGCAGCGATGAAAAATGCTCGAAAACTGGCAGGCAATTCGATGTGACGGGAAGGGTCAGGGGAGCAAAAACTTGACGCGGACGAAGTCGCGGGCAGAAGCTAGTTGTAAATAAAATAAGAGAAAGGTCCCATCTTTATAACCTCCAAGTTTTAGTGTATTAGTAAACTAAACACAGTACGCTATAAGCACTTAGTCAATTCGTCACTTGACGACGTGTACAGAAATGCGAAAAAAAAAACAGAATTTGTCGTCTGTCGACAAGTTGATGCATGAAGCGTTCGACTGCAAATGATTGTGTTTGCTAGAATACACAAACATTGAGAGAAAAAAAAATAGAGCGAAACATGATGCCATTGATAAATAAAAATCGTTTATTTGCTTACAGGTTTTGGTAGTTACAATATGTGATTGAAGCCTACTTTTAGGCAAGATATGCCTGTGTTAGGAGACTCCGCTCCTCCACAATAGGATGTATTAATAATCCGTTAGTGTAGGTAAATAAACTTAATCTAGGACATGCAATATAATATTAAAATAGTAAAAAAAAAAATAAAGGGGCTAGTTAAACAAAGAATAATAGTAATATAATAGAATAGTAGAATAATAGCAATGGGGTGTTCATTGCTACTGCACATATGTTACAAGAAACTGCTTTGGTCCAAGTAGTAGTTGACTTCAGTAAACACATTTTTGCGAAACGTCAAACCTATTGTAGGCTTGAGCTGAGATAGGTTTTTAGATGGATTAATAATCAATCGTTTAGAGTTAGACCATCGTAAACTTCAATATTGGACAACCTGAACCTGACTAATTAAGTATTGTGTAGGTAGCACTAGTTTCTTCTCTACAAGAGTAAGTGACCATGCTCCTTCATGCGGGCCCAATGCGGAATGGTGGATGTCAGATGTCGCCGAATTTTTGGTTTTAAGACATGCCGGTTTTATTACTGTATATCCTTCACCCTTCTGAGAGTAGTGGTGTTGAAATTAAAATGAAGAGTAAAGTGGCTACTTGGTTTCGATCTCACGACAACTTGTAAGTCGGGGCCAATACCACCGGGCGAACACAAAAGTTCCGTGCGTGTCCCAAAAAAAATATTTTTTTCTTACTTCTAATCTTAATGGAATTGAAAATGTTACCTTGGTAATCTCTACTTTGGCGATAGCCGGGAGTTCCCTCAGCTGTGGGTAGTAGAAGCCGGCGGCTGGATGATCGGGGATCTTCGGCTTGTGCCTCGCCACAGGGCCCGGAGGAGTGGTCTCCCAGCGAGGAGCTGTGAACGTCAGCCCACTGGCCGCTCCCGCGTCTAAAGGCTCCAACTGGTCATGCACAGGTTGATGGTTAGCTATTCACTTGCTGTGTATTTTAACAAGCGTCTGTTTTTTTAATAGGTACGAGTTGAGTTAGAAGACTGTTGGGGTAATTGCGTATTTTTATTTGGACAGTTCAACAACACTCATTGCGTTATTATTTATTTTGATAATGAGACATTTTTTAGACATAAAAGGCAATGGATTAGAACCTTCAAAATAATATTTTTTTTGATTAATACTGTTATACGAGTGCGGGTAAGTGCACTTATATTGAGAAAGCCATCTGACAGTTTAGTTTCAATGACTTGCTTTTAACTGAAGTTTTAATTGATCAAGTGACTATGCCATAAAGAAGTAGGCTTTTTTGAGTGGGAATTTCATCGCTACTCGACATCGCCAACTCCTGGATTTGAATAAGATGTATGAGAAGAATGGGAAAACAAGATGAATTAAAAATACAGTTAATCCTTCAAGCATGTTTTGACTTAGATATATGAAATCCTAGCTTCTGCCCCCGGCTTCGCTCACGAGGATTTCGAAAATTATCCCTCGGGGATGTGCTATCGCGACAAAAGTGTGGCCTATGTTATTTTCCATGGTCTGGTCTATTTCTGTACCAAATCTCATGAGAATCGGTTCAGTGGTTTAGACATGAAAGCGTAACAGACAGACAGAGTTACTTTTGCGTGTATAATAGTATAGATAAGCAGGTAGTATGAATGGAAGTAGCAACAAATTCTTACGTCAAGAGTAATCTGATCTACCCAGGAAGAGTCCACGCAGAGGTTCACACCATCCACACCGATGAACCAATCAGGTGAAGGTATCATACGGCAGATGAGGGAAACCTGGAACATAAATCATCAGTTACCAATAGATAAATAAGTATTCTAGTCTGAGACCAAGAGTCTTCTTTCTTATAATATAATAAGCGGACATAGGTGCTCCACCCACTGCACCGCGCCCCGTCGCGTAGCACGGGATGGCAGATTTTACCATTGTATGCAAGTATCTCAATTTATATAGAAATCACACCTAGCACAACACACTGTCGACGCGGAAATGCGCGGGAAGGCACCCCGTGCGTTATACGTCGCTCCGCGCATCGCGGCGGGACGCATCTTCAGTGAGTGAATCGCTGCGGCGGTAAGTCCCCTCTTTGAGGAGTGCATAGAGAGGCGTCACGGCGTCCTCACCTTCCGCCTGACGCAGGTTCTCACCGGGCATGGGTGCTTCGGTGGGTTCCTGTTCAGGATAAAGCGGGAAGATACGCCCGGGTGTTTCCATTGTGAGGATCGTCTAGAGGACACGGTGGAGCATAGGTACGGTGGAAGTTTGCCCTGCCTGGGCGGAGCACCGCCGTGTCCTCGTGGAGGCGATCGGCGGCGGTGACCTCTCGCGTCCGGGCCTGGTGCGAGCCATGGTACGGAGCGAGAGGGAATGGGAAGCCGTCACCTCCTTCTGCGAAGCAGTAATGCTCGCGAAGGAGGAGGCGGGGCGCGTGAGGGAGAGGCAGTCTCTGCGCCATCACGTCCCTAGCCGCCGCAGGAGGAGACGCCCCCGGCGTCGGGAGTCGATAGCTGACTCCCGGCCACCGTAGGCGCGAGCTTGCGGGCGGCGAGCAATGGGTAGCTCGCCACCCGGTAAGGACCAAGCTCGGGTCGACGGCGCGTAGTGTTCCACGCGCGCCTCAAAGAGATGTCAGCCGCAGTGTAGGGGTCTACTAGGACCGATGCCTGCCGGGGTCGCGTGATTGTTCGAAAGAGATACCGTGACCCTGGCACATGGGCTACTGATGGAGCACGGGTGGGTTTTGTTTTAGTCAGTAAAAGTCTAGTACGCCCTCCCGCTCCGCCCAGAGCGGGAGAAGTCATTTGATGATTTCCCATCCAGAAAAAAAAAGTGGGTGAACCGCCATAAGCAGTTATCAGGCACTTTTACTGGTTCTAGTAAGCACCTATGTACATGAGAGCAGTGATGGCATGATGGTATCGACCTCGACTTACGAGTTGTAAGTCGTCGAGTTTGAACTCAGGCACATTACTTTGGTATTTAATTTCATCATCACTGCTCTCAAAACGGTGAAGAAAAACATCGTGAGGAAACCGGGATGTATTAGAACCAAAATTCAAAGACATGTCACATCTACCAACCCGCATTAGGCCCGCGAGGTAGATTACGGCCCAGCAGTAGGAACATAATTAGCTGATTATGATAAAACTGTTTGTTGAATTCTGAATAAAAGTTTGTCGCCCGCGTGTTATTGGAAATCCCACGGGAACATGTTACCGGGACGAATAAGCCTATGTTACTCCTTATAACATCAGCGTACTGCCAACAAACGTCCCGTAAAATCGATCCACCTGTTTCGGACATTAGCCAGAACGAACAGACAGGCAGACACAGTTTTTGTTATAAGTACCGTATTTATGTAACATGTACCAACCCGCACTGTGCGGGCTACCAACTAGGGTGGTAGATTATAGCAGTCTCTCTCTCACAGTGAGGAGATCTTTGTCTCAGAAGTAGGATCATTATAGCCTAATTATGAACCTATCAGGCATGAACATGGATAAGAGGTTCTACATCAACACGTTAACTGCCTTGTCGGACTATGTGTCCGACACTTTTTATTCCATTCAGGCCTTGTCGGACTATATGACCGACAACACATACAAAATCTGAACATGTCGTTGCTGCCTGGCAGCCATGTTTTTCGAATAAATAATGTATTTATGGCATAAATAATCTATTTAAAGTGAAATGACTCTAAGTAAAATTTTCGACGTTTTCTGATTTTAACCATGGCAGTTATCGTGTTAATCATGTAATTATAATTAGGGCCCCTGAAAATTGTCAGCACTAGCCTTACTTCACAGCTTGATGCGAATGGGTGTCGAATGAGTCACTTGCCTCTGCCGTTGAAGGGTGTTGCTTTCGCTCGTACCTATGTGTTATCGGCTAAACCCGATTTTACGATTAATAATTTCTCCTAGGCCAAACCTCCCTACACGCGATAGGACAAACCAGTATAGACCCATGCAGAAAAAACAAAAGAAACAGCATGTACAGCCTACTACACTAAAAAAACTTTTTTCAAAAAAATAAATAACGGGTATAATTTAGACGATCACCAAAAATATTTTGAAGACTCTAAGCTGAGGCACCAAAAAAAATAAACAACTCTAAAAAAAACAAATTGACTTTATTCAAAATCAAAATCAAAAGTCATTTATTCAAACTAGGCTGAGAGTCAGCACTTTTTGAACGTCAAAGTTACAAAAGACAGTCCCCCCAAAACGCCCGCCCTTCGACACTTCCTAGTGCTTTAGCTGGGAAGAAGAAGTGGCGGAACAAACTCCCCAGCAGCACAGCTGTCTGTTAAGTTAGAAGAACTTGATTCTATACAATTGTAAGGAGGTAACATTATGAGACACAAAACATTAAAATAAATGATTTGCCATCTGTCAGCTAGCCAACCCAATAATCCAGGAAATAAAATGAAATCTATACTCAAGCAAAAGCAAAAAAAATTTTGCCATGTAAATAAAGGTACCAAAATAAAAGCCTCCTGGCATAAGGGCGTGACAGCTTACATATGCAATGCTGAATCACGTTCACATAGCTGTTACGACCCGAGTTACAACTCGAGGCCTCAAAATGATAAACTAGGACCATCGGCGTAAAAACAAATAAACAGGTAGGTAATTAACAACAATACCAACATCAAGGTCAGCAAGACGACCAGTCACCACAAGCAGCACCCGTTCACGAGCATAACGCAAAGATCAGCCATTACCCATTACCCATTACCCATTACGCCATTACCCATTACCCATTACCCCTCGCCTTAAAAGGGCCCTAAAGTATATAATATTATGATTCAAAATAAATAAAATAACATCAGAAAAATCGCAAACCTCGCACAAATATTATTTTTGGTTCCCAAAATGGATTAACGGTCACCAAATTCTATCCAACTCCTTGTACGACAAAACTGTACTGCGACTCACAATAGTTCGAATGCACGCTTGTGCGATACACTCGAGCTCACATAGTACACTAGGTTAGGTTAGATTAAAACTGTGACCTCCTATGCACGAGCCGAGCGAGCGAAGCGAGCGGTGCCGCGGCAGCGGCCGGCGAGGGCTAGAAACGACTAGATTCAGTGGTAACATCTAAGTAGTGACAATATATAATATTTGGTCTAAAGTGTATTTTAAAGGCGTCCATATATTTTTTTTTGGTAGTCAATAATACGAAAAAATGGTTTTATTTAATAATATTTTAGGAAAAATATTTGGTGACCATTTATCCATTTTGGTAACCGTTTAGAATTTTTTTGGTAGTAAAATAGGTACTTTTTTGGGTGGTGTTTAAACACAAGCCAAAAATAACAACCGACTTCCTTAAAAACACATTAACTTTAATTTCGGAATTTGGTTCTTAGGATCTGTATTTAAGTTTTTTGCGACTGACTTCCGAAATTAAAGTTATTTTTCACTTTGTTATGTTTTCAAGGAAGTCGGTTGTTATTTTTTGAAAAATGTTTTTATTTTTTACTTTTTAGTTATGGTATGTACCCCGCACTAATCTATACGCGTTACCTATTTGTCCATTTGTCGCGCAAATATTTAATGCCAATTTAAGACTTAGGTATATGGTTTTCTAATGTATGCCAGTGTCAGAACTAAAATTGGACCACACGGAAAGCATCAACTTTCAAATAAAAAAATAATCATCAAAATCGGTTCAGCCAGTCAAAGGTTCTAAGGTAACAAACATTAAAAAAAAAACCATGTGTGCAATTTACACGTGTAGAAGTGAAACCTTCTAAAATTTTGGCTTCAAGATAATGAGACGATGTCAAATGTCTATTTGTCCAAATGCGTGCGCGCACAAACGCCTCTCATCTACCAAAAACGAGGAAGTATTTTGATAGCAAAAATAACTCGTTCTGTCAGACGCGATTGGTCGCGATGGTTCACCGATTAGCGGAGGAATTTCATTTTTACAGTTTTTAGCATTAATAATCTGCATTTATGATGGTCATGCATGGACGAGTGAGTACACAATAGACGGACAGTGCAATATAATCGCTTATCTCAGCCCTGGAACGCGCCAACGAAGGTTGACAGTTTGACATAAACATTTCGATGAGTGTGGTGATCCGTACGATTATAGGAGATTTAAGTGCAAAGTTGTGTGTGTGAAGTGTTTTTGTTGAAACGTAAGATGGACAGGTAAGTAAAATACAGTTTTTATTGCCAGGATTGTGTTTTTGACAAAGATTTGCACGTAAATAGTTAGTTCAACGAACATCGTTATCCATTTTGCCGCCATTTTTCCGCGGCCGGCGTCAGATTTCGCAGTATTATGAGTAATAATTCTACTATTGATAGTAAACTATTGATGTTACTTAGGTTACTATGTATTGTATTATTGTTATTATGAATTTAAGATATTCGCGTAACACTGTAATGAAAAATACGCAACCTAAAAAGATGAAGGAGCTCGATTGTTGAACCGGGAATTTGAGGTCACGTGACACCAAAATCGCCATTTTTATTGCGTTTTGCACGGATTATGAAATGTGTGGATATGACTTCCGTACATACATTTGAATGGTAAAATTTTTGGGTGATTTGTTTATAACCGACTTACAAAAAGAGGTTATTGGACACGCATGTAGGTACTTATGTAATGTTACTGTTAATGCAACTGAAATTTTGTATTTTTCCAGCTCGCATGCCAGAAGACGCGGGGTGATAGAAGGGCACCACCACCACCACTTGACATGATTTTGCAGCCACTAGCAATGTTAGTAACTTACGGACTTTTCTAATTTCCATTTATCTTTAAATATTCAGGTACTACAACACTGCTTTGTTCCAGGTTTATGGACAATGACTGGCCATTGCCTGGGCCGGCATTACCGGTGCCTCCGTCACCAGCATCACTGTTCGTCGTGCCATCGCAATTATAATTTTCATTTCTTTTTTAGTTTTCATTTTTTTCCCGTATTTATATAATATATAGGTACGATAATAGGCTTGAAATAATAATATGTATGTACAAGTAAATAAAAGATTTTTGATTAAATTCTAAAATGTACAGATACATAAAACGTTCTTAATGTGTTTTAATTTTTTGAAGTTCAGATGTGACAATATTTGCCGTATCCATATTTCTTTCGTCCATGGTAATGACGTCATGTATTTCCTATCTCATTTTCTCCCACGTTAAATCTTATGAATCTATGTCTGTCTCTTTTTACTGTCGCTTTTTCGTTTCATTGAGTTTCAAATCACAACCAACGGCGCTAAAGTTTTCACTTCAAAAATACAGTCGAATTGAGAACCTCTTCCTTTTTTGAAGTCGGTTATAAAGTAACGATGTAGTGTCACGGTATCATTCCAATGTGAAATTTTAACCGTTGTTAACTGTAACACATAAACATGTAGACTCATTATGTCGATGAGAAGGGAGAACTGGTTTGGTCTAGGCGAAATTGGTTTATCCTAAAATCGGGTTTGGCTGGTAAAATATGACTACTTACCAGGCTATGTCCGCCATCAACAAACACCATATTCTCGGTGGTCCCCGTCCCAGCAACCAAAGCAGGCGCAGAGAACTGGTCATACACTTGCTGCTCATCATCTCCTTCCTTCACCAGGTCATCGATCTTGCCGTACTGCGAGAAGGCGCGGACTGAAGGCTTGGCTCCCGAGCCTAAGTGGTACAAGCTGTAGTTTGTGGAGTGGGATTGGCCTAAAGAAAATGGAAAATATGTTTAATCATTTCAAAAGTGATAATACTGGTTTCGCACCAAATATTCACCAAGCTTTAAGGAGCTGCTCAAAGGTAGGATATCATAAAACGCTCAGTATTTTTTCAAATAGTTAGACGCAGGTACATCTGATAAGCCAGAAAAATATGTGTAAGTTTCAGGATCAGAAGACCTAAAATATTACATGAAAATAAAATAGTATCAGGATAACACAATCCGGCAGGTAAAATAATATATTTTTGGCGTGTTATTCACAAAGTTTTTTGCGTATAGGTATCATCATATTTAATGTACTAATAAAGGGAATCTCAAAATTTAATGTAATAATAATCAAGAAATATCTCAAAAATATTACACTGAGCCGTGCAATTATTTTCATTTTAATTGAAACTGCAAATTTACTTTTCCTAGGGCAATTTTAAAATCGTTCGAATTTACGTGACGTTTACTCCGCGCGTTCGTACCAGGCCCACAGATAAGTTATCTGTTTTACTAGGTAAATCCTTATTCCAGTCAGTCATACATAATGAATTCCCTCTACTATTTACTTATTGAACCTCGTTTACTGATACAGACCTAACTCGCGTATATACCGGTATATTAAGTTAAATTCGACGTAAACGCGGGTAAAGGAAGCGGTCCATCGAACCGTCTCCGTCTGCTGAGTGATTCTCAAAGGAGCTCCGTACAATATTGATTATGTTGTGGATATAATAATTAATATTTGTTAATATATCAGAATAATATGAGGGTTATACTTTCGGAAAGGTTTATTCTAAACAAATTAAGACTTTAAGTAATGCATTTTTGATATTAAAATTGAATGATTTAAGTGATTTTAGATAGTGAAAAGTGTTAAGAGTAATGACTAATTTTAACAGTATATCTGTAACTATCCATAGTTTTATGATTTCACTTCTGCAGGCAGTCCCCATGACTGCTTATGTTTTTTCTCTTGTTATTATCCTAGGATAATAAATGTGTCCATCAGTTAAACTGATTAAAAAAGGCGGCGATTCGCGGCGGATTGATTAATAACTAGCTTTTGCCAGCAGCTTCGTCGAAAATTATCGCACAGGAATGTTCTACCAGGATAAAAAAATCCTAGGTGTCAATCCATATTATAACCTACCCGTGTGCTATATTTCTTCAAAATCTGTTAAGTCGTATTTGCGTGATTGAGTAACAAACATCTAAACATGTTATATACAAACTATCACATCTATACTAATATTATATAGCTGAAGAGTTTGTTTGTTTGACTAATTGAACGCGGTAATCTCAGGAACTACTGGTCTGAATTGAAAAAATCTTTTTGTGTTGGGTAGTCTATGTGTCGAAAAAGGCTATATATATATAGGTTATATATATAGGTTATATAACATCACGCTTCAACCAAGAGGAGTAGAGCAGCAATGAAAAATGTTGCAAAAACGGGGAAAATCGCATGGGCAGGCGATTCGATGCGACGGGAAGGGTCGGGGGAACATGAAATTTAACGCGGACGAAGTCGCGGGCAGTAGATAGATTATAATATTAGGAGGAACGGATGGTTTTTAAATCATAAAAATAATAATCTTTTATTTATAACCTCATTAAATTAGAGGGCACATTCATTATTATAGACTTTGTATTATGAGTTCCCAGAGGAATAATGTTATTAAACTTTAAACATTAATTTTAAAGTTTAAGTATTAAATACTCATTATGCTAACGAACTGTTATTTTATTAAAGAGCATTTTGAAATAATAAAACGTGCAAAATGTGGAATTATAATAAAATTCATAGTAATATGAAAAACACATTGGGTTTAATGTCATTTCAGAAAATGATAATATTGTGATTATTTAATATTTTCTATTCAAAACCCTTTTTAAACTTGAATGAATTCACCATGATCCCATTACAATAATGGATTATTATTAAAATAATTCAATTGGATCTTATTTGCATTTGCAGAATTGCCCTCATAGCTACCTTAGCCTTTATAGGCCATTTGCTTGGAAACAAGCGGAGTGAGATATGCAAATACAGCAGTTTTCTAAGGCCAGACGATGTTCATTTTATTATAATTACTTGATAGTCATCGTCTGGGTACTCCGAAATTATTTATAGGCTGAACTGTGAATTATTTATGAGATTTTACTGAATTATCTTCCCAGGATTGGGAGAGGAAGTTAGGTTTGAAATTAGTTATAGGAATATTACTTTAAACAAATAAATGAATTTGAAGTTTAGTCTATTCAAATAAATAATTGAAGCTTCTATTTGTCATGTCAAAATACGGTACTTATAAAAAAACACAATTTGTAAAAATTGTGTCTGCCTATTTGTTTGTTTCGGCTAAGGTCCGAAACGGCTAGACCGATTTTGCGGGATTTATGCTGGCAGATCGCTGATGTTACAGGCTTCGTCGTTTTATACAAAATTCAACAAAAAATGTTATTAACTTCGAAAAAGACATTATTCTTTAATCAATCATTCGAAATTTTAGGTGATACTCAATTGCAAATATGGTACAGAACTGTCAAAAGTCCACGAAAACTAAATTGAAAAATATATTTACCGTTCAAAACGTAAATTTTGGTCTTTCAAATTATGTGATACATTATTTTGTCTAATTAAATACAGTCGAAGAAATAACATTCTAAATAAATGCTCAAGTTTTGATTCAAAACACCGAAGTTTATTGAACTGTAGTGTATTTTGTGTAGACGAGCTTCCATCAAAAACATAGACAAAAATAGCGCGTACAAATTAGTGTAAGAGAACTATAATGTAATAATATTTAAATTGGAGCCAGATTTATGATTATTTTATGAGAGCGTTGAGTAAAACGGAGTACATTAAATATAGTCTGGACTATGTTTAGACAAAGATGGCTGACGGATGTTGGATACTTTGTATAATGGTGATTATGAAACATATGAATAGTTTGATTGAAGTAATTTGATTGTGAGGAGTAGTGGTGGCTCAGTGGCATCGGCCCCGACTTACGAGTCGTCTTAGGTCGTCGGTTCGAACCCATGCAGACGCTTTATTTTTTGTAAATAATTTCATCACCATTGCTCTCAAAATGATGAAGAAAAACATCGTAAGGAAATCGGCATGTCCTAGAACCAAAAATTCGATGACATGTGATATCTACCAACCGGCACTGGGCTCGCGTGGTAGATTACAGCACACTTTCTCTCACTGAGAGGAGGACTGTGTCCCAGCAGTGGGATCAGTATTGGCTGATTATGCTACGCTATTATAGACCAGGGTCGATAATTTTTAAAACCAAAAAAAATAATAGTAGTATGAAACCCATTAGAAAAGGAGGGGAATATTATAAAAATGAAAGGAAAAATAATTTACGGGCGATCTGAGGTCGGGAAGGGGATGGGGGTGAGTTTTTAAGGGTAAAAAACGGTTTTTCTCGATTTCCGGCAAAACTAAAAGTCCTATCGAAAAAAGTCAAATAGCAAAGTTGTGGGTAATAAAAAGATCTAAAACTTTTGTATTTACACTTTTTTCACATAACCTCAAAATTTATGTGAAAAATTCAAAAAACCAAGTTTTTGGTTTTTTATTTTTATCTATTAATTTTTTTTTAACGAAATTTGGTGAAAACTTACCGTTTTATGGCTCAAATACGCTGTAATTTATTCGATTAAAAATATTTATTTTTTTCACCTTATTTTAAATTAATACCGAAAAAGCACCCTAATTTTCAATCAAAAATTCACCCATCAAAATATCAGCTTTTTTCAAAAAGTTGGTATGTTTTCTGTTTGTTGAAATCTCTATTTTCCGATGGTGAAAAAAAAATATGTTACCATAGTAAATCTTCTCAGAAAATGCAAAAAATCGAAAAAAACTCGACTAAATCAGGCACATTTTTCAAACGAGCTGAAATCTTTTTATCGAAGTCATTTAATGTGTTTTGTTTTTGAATGTACTGTAATATCTTATCTCTTGTATCGTTGCTTTGAACACATGAATTTTTTTCTTTTGAAATATTACCGAAATATCCACCGCAGAGAAAGCAATGAGATTCAAAATTAAATCCAAGAGCATCTTTAATTACTTATTTTCCTTCCTTTGCTTTTTTTTGTCTTGAACTACAAAATGTAGCTATTGCAGTCTCATCATTATATTGACTTTGACAACTTCGATGAATAAAAGCTGATGTCAAGTCTCAAATTTTTTGTATTTATTGTCGATTCTTTTCTTGCTGGATAGCAAACGCTAAACGATTCAAAGCTGCTTTTTTTATTTCATACACTTGCTTATCATCTGCCTTATTGCAGATGATACAAACAGATTCATCCATACTGATAATCTGAAAAGACAAAATCGAATTAATAATGCCTTCACTATTTTATCGTGAGTATACACCCATGAAAAAAAAATATTAAAGAAATAAATGTCAAAATGTATAAAAAATATATTATAAATATATTAAAAATCTATAATAAATGTATAAATATATAAAAAATATGTATAGCAAATATATTTTTAATAACTAACTTTTGGCCGATTTTCATGTATATTTCATATATTTTAAATATATTTTAGATACATTCAAAATAAAAGACAAAAATAACATAGCTAAAAATATAAAATAAATATATTTACGATTTATATTTTGTATATTTTTTATAGATTTTTAATATATTTTTTATGTATTTTGAAATATATTTTTTTTTTCGTGGATTAACTAAATTTGTTTGTGCAAAATTAAGGAGATTATTATTTTTTAATCTTGTACTAAAATATCATTTAATTTTAATCTTTAGGTTATGTTACGTTAAGCATACTATTTTTTAAATAAAATATTACTATTTTAATGTTTGAGTTGATTGATACAGATAAAAATAGAGATAGTATTTACCTTCCTATGCAGATTCGAAAAGTTTTTTTTTTAAGTAAACTTGTCACAATTATCTTCAAGACACTCAGCGTGCACGTGTATTTTTATAAACGATGTTGTATACTGTACTGTATTTTGAATACTGGTTAGGCTAACGGTTGTAACAGCTGCTACGAAATAGTAGGTATGTATGTAGTAAGACCCAGACCCGCCTAGCCCCTTCCCCACTTCTCTCCATGAAATACCTTTTGATGGGCTACAATTTTTCGTAGGTCACTCAGGTATATAATATAATTTATCTTAAAATAGTTATAAATAGGCATCTACGCTTATAATTTAAAAAAGACTCGACAACTTTCTCCAAATATTGTAGATGTTTAAATATTAATTTTATTAACTTATTTGTTTGTTAATTATAGTAGTATATTTTGATTTGCAATTTTTTTTTATTAATGTAGCATGTAATCTAACTTTTTTCGAGTAATTAAAGTGTAAATTTTAATAAATAGCTTAAAATTATTTATAATAATAAAAAAAAAAAATCGAATTTTAGTTTTTTCGATTTTTTGCATTTTCTGAGAAGATTTACTATGTTAACATATATTTTTTTTCACCATCGGGAAGTAGAGATTTCAACAAACAGAAAACATACCAACTTTTTGAAAAAAGCTGATATTTTGACGGGTGAATTTTCGATTGAAAATTAGGGTGCTTTTTCGGTATTAATTCAAAATAAGGTGAAAAAATAAATATTTTTAATCGAATTAATTACAGCGTATTTGGGCCATAAAAAGGTAAGTATTCACCAAATTTCGTTATTTTTTTTTTTTTTTTGTAAAAGATAAAAATAAAAAACCAAAAACTTGGTTTTTTGAATTTTTCACATAAATTTTGAGGTTATGTGAAAAAAGTGTAAATACAAAAGTTTTAGATCTTTTTATTACCTACAACTTTGCCATTTGACTTTTTTCGATAGGACTTTTAGTTTTGCCAGAAATCGAGAAAAACCGTTTTTTACCCTTAAAAACTCACCCCCATCCCTTTCCCGACCTCAGATCGCCCGTAAATTATTTTTCCTTTCATTTTTATAATATTCCCCTCCTTTTCTAATGGGTTGTAACCTACTATTTTTTTTTCACTTTTTATTATTTTAAAGGCTTCTACCCTGGTCTATTATGCAAATTCGTTAAGAAATATTCCCAAATCAATAGGTAGGTATCTGCTAAGCAGAATAGATACTCATCATTCTTCTGCCCTTATCCCAATTGATTCGTGGTCGGCGCAACATGTCTTTTTCTTCCACACTTCTCTATTCTCTATTACTCGTCATCTCAGTATTCACCCCGTTTCTACCCATATCATAATTCTCACAGTCCATCCATCGTTTCTTTGGTCTCCCTCTACTCTTATAGCATCGACATTCATACTCAATACTTTCCTCACGACACTTTCCTCATTCCTCCGTATCAGGTGACCATACAACCGATTTCGATACAACTTTTCATTTATTAGTGTCACTTTCAGACTTCCTCTTATGTATTCATTTCTTATTCTATCCAGTCGTGTAACACCACACATCTTAACATTCTCATCTCGGCTGCATGCTATTGCCTCTCATTCATCCCTTTTGTGGCCCAACATTCTGACCCATACAAGACAGCAGGTCTGACCATGGTTTTATTTTATCTTCCTCTTAAGTTTAAGGGGGATGTGGGAGTCACAGATTGCTCCCGTGACCTGACGCCATGCAAGCAGAATACATACTAAGAAGGGAAATAAGACTCCTATCTGAGTTAGTAATGATTATTTTCTGATGGCCCATAGCTTGAAAAATATGATTGAATTTAGATCTCTGACATAATTATACATATATACACGTATATTGCATAGTTACCCAAGAAACTAAGAGATAAAAATAGAATATTAAGAAATATTATATCTTCAAAGAACTGCAACATGTATAAAAGAAACAAGCGCTATACATTTTAATTAACCTGATTTCTTGGTATCAACATCTAATAAACTATTATAATCAGAGCAAATATGTTTTAATGGAACTAGTACTTGGATGGAGGCCAACAATCTACGATACTCGTATTCCCAGAAGATGAACTTAATATCCAACAACGGAATGACTACCCGGGATTAGTAAAAAAGGGGTCTAAAAAAATGTTTAGTTTATAGGTTAAGAATAGCATCTGTATAAATTTAGCACATATCAGAAGAAAAGTGTAAATGAATGAATTAATTAAATGCACCGACCCCAGTGCGGATTGACCAAACTCGATTTACCTAATGAGCCCCAGGATTTGCACTAGCCCCTGAAGCCTCATACTTCATGGTGCTACAGAGGCCGTGTATAGAGACCATTGCATAAGTAGGAGTAGACCGGGAGCGCCGTAATGGTAGGAAAGACGTGCGCTTTAGGATAGAAAAGGATTTCTGAGCAGTACCAGATATATATCCTAGAGTAGTCTTAGAGTATTATCATAATTGAATTATTCTGCACAAATAAAATAAACAAAAACCGCACTTGAAGGTATTGGAATAATCATTTTTTGTGCCACCCCTCGATCCTAATCTCCCTAGATTTTCCACAAATATGTAGTAGTGGGCTTATTAAATATTCTCACTGGATTCTGTCGAATATCAGTGTTTTACATGACATCTCCAGAACCTAGGATGAGAACTATTCGCTATTAAGGCTCGTGCAGACTAGCGCGACGCGACGGTCGTGCGCGATTCGGTGATTTATATCCGTAGAACAATTTCTATGACTGTGTCGCAGCGTGACAGGTCGTCTCTGTGTGAATGGTCACGTGCATTTTCATAGAAATTGTTCTACGGATATAAATAGACGAATCGCGCGCGACCGTCGCGTCGCGCTATTCTGAACGAGCCTTTATAGCTTATAATTAGCGACATTGATTGTGGTTTATTACTCTGACTTTGTTTATATGACAGTATTCCTATTGGAAGAGTTTACTGGCATTATCATACAGTGTTTGAAATAATTCGTAAACTATTTGGCTTTCAAGTTTCATTTACTCGAAGTAAATATGAATGAATTTCAATAAGCCGATGGATTTAAGTTTTCATCTGCCTCATATTTCATTTCAGTATAAGTCCGTGATCTTCTCGCGAAGGAAGTTCTTAAGTCATCGTCCTTTATTATAATACCAACTAACCCTACAAAAGCGTGCTTAAAATATCTGAAGCTAAGTTATCTTTAAGTGCGAAACTTGCGAACTGAAGCTCTTGCAACGGATAGCTTCCAGCGAAGTATTCAATGTTATAAGTTTTATGAATTGTACTGAATTCAGTTTTGTTTCATTTAAATTATTTTCTAGAGTACATTCTTTGAGTTGGTTCTGGGAAAATCTTTAATATCTTCATTCTTGCTTCTTTGGAGTTAAATTGTATTTATATTATCTAGCTCTACGATTCATGGTTTAATCAAAAGTCTAATGTGGTTTTCTGCAAGTAGAACTACACCTTTTTAAATTAGTTTTATAAAAACGTAAGTTAATGATGAGGAAGTCACATTACGAAAAGGCATTCCTCACCTGCGGGGCGCGCACGGCCTACTGTGAAAGTTTGAGTCTCATACTTTTGTCACACTTTGGGAACAAAAATGGTGATAAAAGCCTATAACAGCCTATAACAGAGCTGCCAGGATCGCGAGATTCATTCGAAAGAGTTACTGTGGCCCTGGCTTATGGGCAACTGAAGAAACATGGGTGGGTTTTAGTCAGTAAAAGTCTGATAGGCCCTTCCGCTCCACCCTAGAGCGGGAGATGTCATTTGATGATTTCCCATCCAAAAAAAAAAGCGTATAACAGAGACCGTACGCGCTCCGCAGACTAGCTTTTTCCAAAAAATGTTTGGGTCGTTTTCCAACTGCCTCTGGCAGCTGAATACGAACTTAATATAGAATGATTGCATATCTAACTTCTACAATTATGTAACAAGGTTCTTCTTAGCAAGGCTAGTTGTCAGACTTTCAGGGTTTTCAGGGTCACTATCTGTAACGACTGCCAAAGATCTACAAAAGACAGCCGAGACTAACGGGTTAACGTCAATATGCCCCATATTATCTTTGTTCTCATCAAGTGTGATATTGGTAGCATAAAGAAGGTGCGATCAATATAGCAGTCAATAAAGTAGTGCAAATCTATCTCCAAAAAAAGCGGACCACCCATTTTTGCCTACAAATGGATCTTGAAAGAATGACTCTGGAAAAAACGAAGAAAAGAAATATGTCTGGAACCTTTTTGTCAGAGTATGTAACACATTGTTTACATGCAGTACGTCAGGTAGAGGTTCGGTAGGTACCTAATGCTATTTGTACGTAACATGTGTCTTAGAGCCTATCTGATTTTGAGCGGCTGCCTCATATTATGCCGAGATAAGGCTGCCCCAAGTTCGTTTTATTTTAAAAGTGAAATAGTGACCCGTCCATGGTTCGCACGAGGCCAATGTTCTGATGTTGCGACATGTCAATAAATCGTGACTTCTGTGCTATATCTAAGTTAAAAATGAATACACATAAAGTAGGGGCTTGTGGCTAAATATTAACAGCCGCACATAGGAGTATTTGACCTAAAAAGCTGACCAAAAATATTTTATGAGATCTATCGATTGGTTCGGTATGTACAAACAATTTCTAATTTTTTTTAATTATTTTTATTATACTTTTTTTTATTTTAAATATAATTAGTCTGAATCTTCCTCTTCGGTGTCGCTCAGTTCGATTCTCGCTTCAGGGAGCAGAAGACTTATAGTTTCCGGGGAAAATGGTTTGCTTTTCTTTCTAGGTTGCTTTCGGCTGCTGCTAAGCAATGGGTCGGACGTAAGCAAAAGTCTATTTAATACGTCCCTATTGTATTTGACTCTGTCAAACTTTCGGGAGAAGTTCTGCCTATAGAGCCTGAAGTGCTTATTACCAGCTTCGGCAGCAAAAAGCATAGCAGATAGCAGAAAGCTGCCCAATTGGTAGTATAGAGTGCGAAATTACTGTTCCACCATGCATTAATATTTTATGTACAGTAGGTGACATTGGGTGCAATTCCACGTAAAGGGTAGCAGTTTCAAATGTATATTCTTCGAATTTATTCACATCAATCTTATGGCCACTTGAAATCGTTTCCAAGATCACTTTAAACTTGTGGATCAATGTTGAGTCTATTCCAGTGATTCGGGAAGCAGTTTCCGTATCAGAAAAAAATCTTCGGGATGTATTTCCATCGTTAGTGTTCCCGAATCCCGCCTTTGGAATATCAACAAGTAAACCCATTTCTTCGCGGAATGCTTTTTGGATTTCTTCTTTCCTCTCTTTTACTATTTTTTTTTCTTCAGCGGCCCTTATTTGCCACTTCTTAATGGTCAGTTTGTAGGAGAGATATAGTAAAGACTCAAAGAATCTAATTCTTGCATGGAGAATTGAAAGCCCAAACTTTAGGCTTTCAGGGTCCACTTGAATACCTCTCTTTAAATCATTGAAGTTTTTGGAAGTAAGTCCACAAATATAGCACCTCATTGTTGATGATGTGTTGGTAGCTGCATTTAGCAGGAGCAGACATTGGTAGCAGACATTCTTGTATTATATCGTATAACTGTTTTTTTGACATGTTTTTAAACATTCCAGTTGAACCTAAAAATTAAACAGAATTTTTAGCAAAACGTGTAAAATACCAAATTAAATAGTGTTATGTTTCAATAGCTGTAAAACAAAATGTCGGAAAAAGGCGGAAATTTTTCTTCGATAGTTATCTTAAGGAAAGCCACAGCTTTAAAAGTGTAATAGAGTAAATAGCTCGGAAGTCCCCGGATCATCTACTAAAACACCTTTCTATGAATAATTTTACCAAAATATTGAGTATTTTTTGTAACGTTGAATTACACATGAAAACATAATATATGTGTGTGTAAATTAAATCCATACTAATATTATAAATGCAAAAGTAACTCTGTCTGTCTGTCGGTCTGTCTGTCTGTCTGTCTGTCTGTCTCGCTTTCCTGCTAAAACTACTGAACCGATTTAAATGAAATTTGGTACACAGATAGTTTAGAGCCTGAGAAAGGACATAGGCTACTTTTTATCCCGGTAGTATGTTCCCGCGGGATAATTTCCGACCTCCACGCGGGCGAATCCGCTGGCAAAAGCTAGTGTAATATAAATTAATATTAAAATACATACCTTCACCTTCCATATCCATCAATTTAATTTTACAAACTTCACTTAAAACAACCAAAACACCAAATGTAATTTACATAAAAAATCGCGTTGTCGAGAAAACAATAGAGCGTAGTGGACGACGACTGACTTCCGACTACCTGTGTGCCGTTTGGGATACGCCGAACGGCGCGAGAGGGGCGGGGTATAATGAACAGGTTATCCAGTTGTTGTTTAATGGTGGTAGCATTGAGTTATACCATAATTTGAATATTGGACTTTTGACCAGTTTTTTGGGTCAAATACTCCTCCGTGAGCCGTGCAGCTCGATCGATTAGTTTCAGCTATGTTAAGCGTGGTTGGTCCGTGGATTTTTCATTCTTTTCAACCGACGAAAAAAAAAACGGAGGAGGTTCTCAATTCAACGCGTATATTTTTTTTTATGTATTACCACGCATAACTTTTTACATAGTGGTCCGATTGTGTCAATTATTCTTCTATTGGAAAGGGTATACTCCTAAAATGGTCCCATATAAATTTGGAAAACAAAATCGAACCCTAAGGGTCGGAAAACAGGGGATGATTGTTTGTTCACTCACTGATTGTAATGTATAAACACGCATAACTTTATACAGAGTAGCCCGATTTTGAGAATTCTTTTTTTTATTGGAAAGGGTATACCTTGCCAAGTATTATTAGTACATTAAAGCCACCAGGTCAGATTGGCAGTCGCTCCATGTAAAATACTGGTGTTCAGCTACGGCCGGTTAAACTGGAAGACTACCATTACAATAAAAAATAATTGTGCAGGTTATAAGATCTAAACACGCAGACATGAAAATCAGCTTTGTTTGATATTTTACGTAGATAAAGATTAATTGAATACCATTCCTGATGAGTAAGAAGTCTATATGTCTAGTTCATATTAAACTGTAGTTGAAATACAGTATATTAGTATCGTATATAACAGCGGTCGTGTTAACATATGAAGTTTCTTGTAATTTCGATTGTTGATAGAAGAAACTAAACTTGTTGAAAGTGGAAAGTCTAAACTTTCAGTGGGAAAGTTCTGTAAACTGTTAGATTACAAGAGCTGTTGGGTTAAATTAGAGTAACTTTATAGTAGTAATTAGTATTTCTAACTATGAGTATCATGCAGGCTAATTGAATGCTTGACTTTATTACAGTCTGTGGTTATATAGAATATTTTGTATATAGCCTACGCAAACATCCTGCAGATTTAGTAGCATCGTGTGACGAGTTGTTGAGTTCCCTAAAATAGGGTTGAGCTACACAATGACTGATGCATTCTGTCTGTTGGGACAGGTCATCTCAAAGCTGCAATGGTTCTTTCTTCAATAAGCCCTTCCAGACATGGTCTTGTATTTTTAGACTCGCATAATATCCTAATATTATAATGTTTTGGACTTTAAAAGAGACCATTACCTCTGAGTTTGGTTCGGCATTTCTTCTCAGAGAGTCAGCTAGGAATTGCCAGAACCATCTAGTTTTAAAATATGGACCAATAAAATATTGAGAAGTAAATGTATCTTAAAAGATCTGTTTACATTAAAAAAAGACATTCCATTCATTTAGTTTCATAACAAGAGTAATGAGATATTTAACTAAATTTTTGGTATGAATTCAAAATGTTATTTTTTTAGAACGAATCTTTGAGAGCTATCAAACAGCGAATGACATTTACATCTGGATTGAACATCTTCAATATTGAACTAAAATTTTAATTAAATAGATTTCTTCACCTCTTATTGACTCTTGATTGTGAAAAAAATATGTAACCATAAAACAAACCCTTTTTATTTGCAATCTGTGAACTCCGAGACCTTAATAAACAAACATGTGACATTTATTTCAACAGATATTTTTGGGGACAGATTTCCGATTTGCCAACCCTATCGCCCGCCCTTTTTTGATTGAAAACAGACAAAAGGATTTTTTTCGTCGCAAAAAGGACAAATGCCTTTCAAATTCCGTCGTACCAGAAGATTTATACCCTCTCACGGATAATTCAATATCTTTTACTCTCATAATATAATGGAGACAACTTTGTTTTCTGGTCACGACCTGAACCTTTGAACGGCATAAAGATGTTCTTTGAACAGTTCTCGGTTTTAATCATTTCTTTTCTTTGTTGCTTCAAGTTAAGAGTATGGGATCATGAAAGATATATTACGTTTGCTTTGCAGTTAATGAAGATTTATGTAATATGAGGGTATCACTTGTTTTTGCTTACGTTACGGCTTTGTCTCTTTGTATTTGGAAGATGAAGGATTTTTTGCCATTAGTGTTTGTTTTTCATCGTCAGCATTTCAGCCGAAAGAGCATTGCTGTAGGCCTTCCCCAAGTAGCACCAATTTGACTAGTTCTTTTTTTGTCATAATTGCTTGGCCGTCGCGAGTTGACTATTGTAGTATGGTGATAAATGCATAGAGAACGCTGCTGCTTATTCCCTAGTAAGTCCCTTAGTCGCTTTGTGCGACACCCGCGGGCAGAAATGGCGCTTTTTTATAATATCAAAAATACAATCGCCGTCAAGTAATGCGGTCGATGACGATCCCTGTATTTTCGTCACCGATCCGCATTATTTGACGGCGAGTGTAATTTTGTTTGTGACATGAACATAAGTTTATTTTAGAGAATATTTTAGTATTATATGAAATATACCTTAAATCATCTACAACTTAATCAAAAGTTAAAATTTTTGAGATCTCTAATTGGAAAATAAATTCAATTTGCGTTTGTATTGTAATAATTATGCTTACTATTTCACTTTTTTCAATCTGTCAAACCAAATTGAATAAAAGGAATTCATTGTCGTTTTTACATTATTATTGGATATTATTATCATGTTGCTTATAGGTAGCAAAAGAATGTTCACTGTTAAATGCAGCTGGTAAATTATCTACAACATACACATTCATGCCGCTGGCTCTATTATTATATTTAATTTCTGATATATCCGTACGGAATGAAAATAATTGTTATAAAACTGGCGATGATTTTAAATTTCTTATAATTTTGACTTTTAATACATCTGTGCAGATAAATAATACACATATTCTTTGTCTGCAAGTTTATTTGATTTCTTATATACGAAATTAAAATAAATGTGATAAAGTTACAGGTGATGATTTTAAATTTCTTGTTATCAATGGAATAATCATGATACCAGACTGCTAATGAGCTGAAGTAGGTATTAGTATATAGACAGAATAGAAATACATACTTTAACATTTCTGCAGGATCTCCACTTACTGAAGCACATTTGCATGTATAATGACTTAATGAGCGTTTTAAAGTGAGACAAACGTGAATTATCCAGACAATATCAATTTATGATTTTACCTCTGATTGAAACATCGACTTCTGTTGAAAATACCTTAATCATTGACTTAATTCAGCGCTGCACAGATATAATGATGTATTATAACGATTAATTCAGTCCAGTTATGCAATAATGCTTTAACTGGAAACTATTTAGAAACTATTATAGTGCATTTATACGACTAGAAGCTTTTGGCTACTTTGTATTAGTGTGTTTATTTTGTTATGTATGCCTTAGTCATAGATAGTGATGTGCTGGATCGTTACAAATAAATATACGCGGTTGCGGATCTGAATACGGATATTTGGTGTTAAGATCCGCGGATACGGATACAGATCTTAACTTTCTTACTCAATCGGTGTAGATTCGCGTGATCTTGAAACAATAGTTAACGTCACTTGACGCTTTGCGTGTCATTGTTTGTGACATGTTTCGACCTACGGATATTGCGTTGTTCTTTCTTCTGTTTTTTTTTTTTACATAGTTTAATCACTTAGTATTTAATTTTAGAAATAAAAAATAATCTGAATGGAATTGAATAGCTTTTCATTGCTGCTTTATCTATGCTATTGCTGCTTTATAATATATAAAGCTGAAGAGTTTGTTTGTTTGTTTGGTTGAACACGGTAATCTCAGAAACTGCTGATCCAAATAGATAAAATCGTTTTGTGTTGGGTAACCTATTTATTGAGGAAGGCTATAGGCTATATAACATTAGGCTACAATCAAAAGGAGCGGAGCTGCAATGAAAAATGGATGAAAACTGGCAAGCAATTCGATGCGACGGAAAGGGGAGCAAAAGTTTGACGTGGATCAAGTCGCGGGCAGAAGCTAGTAGAGAAGAAAGTATATTCCTTCTGATTCTTTGACGTTATTCGTATCTATGTTCAACGAAAGGAAATATAAATAGTCCGTTTTATTATAAGGTAAACTAAAGTAAAAAGTTAAAAAGAACAAAGATATAGAAACAACAAACAAACACGACTATAAAGAAACAATGACTCTACCTAGAGATCGGGAGAAAAGTAACATTTTTAGATAAGATCTCTCCTTTGTGTAGAGAAAGGACGGACAAATAAATAGCGAGTTATCTTAGACGAGCAAAACCGCGAGACGTCACTTAAACGGTAAGATAAAGGGAAACTTATTTTTAGTTTCCCTCTTTTTGTTTTTCTTACGTGCCTTTTCGAGTAGTTCCATTTAATTATATCTCGGAACCACGTTTAAAAGAGAAAGGTTTGGTTATGAGCAATATTTCAGTTTTCACTCTTAGCGTGTACACTTTAAATGGACTCGGCCCAAGATTCCGCTCCAGTTTGACGCCATCATTAGCATCCATCAGTTTCTTTAACGTGCAGCTCACATCACACGCAAGTCACGATATTAAGTGTTTGTGGAATACTTCAGTTTTATTCGTTACTTACATATGACGAACATTCATGATTGGTCATAAATTACTATCTACTCGGTCCTAGATATAAGATTTTTGTCTACGAAATACACTTTCGATACTGAAGCAAATCTTTAAGAAATTGGACTAAGCGAAATGCGTTGCTTATACGGGGGTCACACTGACGGATTTTAGAATAGGCCAGTAACAAAAGCAGTCGATGAAAAATTTGTTTAAAATTTCGAATTAGGAACCCTTTGAGAATCTGTAGATGTTAACTGTTCATATATGTTTACGTCATATGTTTTTACAATATGGCGGCAAAAGTGTCTGTCGTCGTCGGAATGAAATTGACTAGAGAAAATTTTCATTCTATAATTTACTACGACTTTCATTGTGGTTTTACTCAACAACAATGTTACAATAGACTTCAATTAGCATTTCATGGCAAAGCCCCATCTTGTGCTACTATTTACAATTGGTTTAATGTGTTTAAACATGGTCGAAGCATACTCACTGATGATTCGCGAGCAGGACGTTCTTCTACGGCGACCACTGAAGATAATGTGAGTGCTGTACTGCTAATCATAGAAGTTGATAGGAGGGTGACATAACAACAGATTCGCACAACTTCAGGCATTGGTATAAATGATTTTATTTCTGCAAGTAGGTTTGTACAAACACTTTTACACGTCAATCATATTTTTTAAACTAGATGAAGTCGGCGTTTCCTAACTGACTACTCAGAGAAGAAAGGCCGAAACAAATTCAGAGTTCACTGTCTCTTTTGAAGTCCGGACATAATCTTGGTCAGATCATGTGAAAACCATATGGATTTGTGTCTGAAATGGTCTTTTAAGGAGTGAACCACACAGATTGAGTGCACCTGTTCAATCAGTGCACGCATTTATCAGTAATCATGCAGCTAAACTTCGGTATGGCCCACATACCGAATATAAGTTTTTATTTTTTTCAGCTTCCGGTAAAACTCAATCTGGAAGCCAACACTAACATTGTTGGGAAAGATGTGTTTTAACTCATACAATACGGTTTTGAATGTAGGCAGGTACCGTAGAGGTTGTCTACACAAGCCGACCATTTGTTGTACAGGCTGGCGATAGAATTAATTTAATTACATTCGAACATTTATCAGAATAAGCTTTAAAAAAATTATTATAGAATAAGTTTTTAGTTTTCGTTGGCTTTATACACGAAAGTGTGGAATAACTGCAAAAATTTAAATGTGAGCGCTGTATTAATTTTGCTACGTGCCATAACACACAGTAACTTATTTATACAGGGAGCACCTAAGGCTCCTATAGTTCTTAACTCGGTGTAAATGAAATCATGCAAACGTTGAAATAACAATTCTCAGAACATTTCTGCCTTCAGATCCGACAGTAAGTACGATCTAAGTCGGAAGAAATAATAGCAATTATAGTTAAGTCCTCTCAGGAAATAATAATAATAATTATTATTATTGTTTCTCCTTCGAGGTAATCTTATTGTAAGTAAGATATTAGCGCTTAATCTGGTAGGCTTATTATTGTTATTTGTTTTATATCAAGTAGGTAAACCCTTGATGGTTTAATAGACATCAAATTACTTACTAT
The DNA here is from genome assembly GCA_932294355.1 of Aporophyla lueneburgensis. Lineage (NCBI taxonomy): Eukaryota > Metazoa > Arthropoda > Insecta > Lepidoptera > Noctuidae > Aporophyla > Aporophyla lueneburgensis. Next base: position 25,772,958 of record OW028750.1, on the reverse strand, counting down.
ATAGTAACCAGTTCTGATGCATTGGTGATATAAGAAATAATGTGGAATCCTATCATTAAGATAGGATTCCACGTTATTTCTTATATTATCTCTCTTATCAAAGTCAATTTTAATGCCCCATATCGATCCTTGCATTTTATAAACTGAAGTCGCCATTCATGTTTATTTCTCCCACGGCGCTGTTCTTCTAAACTACGCAACGTATTTTAATGCAGTTGTTTTCATTATTTAGGGAAATTCTTTCCGAAACTCTATGTGTATATTAAAATAACATTAAACTTATCTTTACATAGTATAAAATGAAGTCGCTTCCGCTATTTGTTCGCTTACATCTGTTAAACTACGCAATGGATTTTAATGCAGTGTTCAGCAATAGATAGAGTGATTCAACAGGAAGGTTTATATGCATAATACGTGGAGCCGCTGGCAAAAGCTAGTATATAATAAATAAATTACCGTGCTAAGTAGGGCCAACACTGCCATTACAGCAACATGGCAACATCCCTATGAGGATCTATAGTGACCTTATTGATGATGTTGTTCACGCAGGAGAGGTGCGTCGTGCGTGAATGACCGTAACCGAGGAAAAAGAAGTATACTAGGATCGTAGCTGGTGAAGGCATGAGTTTTTGTAGTTTTGGCAACATACTAAGTTGTCAGCTACATCTTTCCCACAAGACCAAAACATGTCGCTAAATGTTGTGGTACTTTTGTTTTCCATGAATACCTACGTGGCTACCTGGGTGTTGAGCGTTAAAGCGAAATTTAATTATTTATTGAAACTGATTCACACAAAAGTAATTTGTAAATTGATAGAAAATTCAGGTGTTTGAAAAATGTTGGTCAATGGTCTGGTGATTGCAGTCATGAATAGCTTAACTATCACGTTTCTAGCCACAAGACCCAGCCACACCACTGCTGAGATGGTTTACTTTACTAAAATTCATATTAAATATTTACAAACCAAAAACCTGTGACCACTGCGCCTTAGGCCGGTTCTGAGGATAGTCCTTCGGGAACCTCTCTTCACTCCACAGCATTTGTAATGACACTTTGTAAACCGCCACATCATCAACGTCACATCCTACCGTCAAACCAAACAATGCTATTACAAAAAACAATATGGCGGACATTCGACGCACAACCGCCATGATGAATAGACGTACGAAAATTATCGATATATAAGATTTTTTGTAACGAATTAAGAGAAAAGAAGTTTTAATTTGTTAAAATTCACAGTTTCCGTGTGCGTCTAACTGCGTCGGAGAGATGCGGTGGACTTTTCTATTTTGGATTCCCGTTCTCTGCGGACAGAAATAAACACATTGGCGACGATCCGTACGCCCGAGCCGATGACTTGTGCATCTGGTTTATTTATATGAACCAAAACAATTTTTTTTACTGTTTTGAAAGAAAAAAATGCAATTTGAAACTTCTGGATACTTCGTCTCTATCTAAAAACAATACCACCCAAATGCTACAGTATATAGATTCGTTAGTATGATAAATTAATAAGCTGTCACCTGTTGAAAATAAGGTTTAATTTCGTTTAATAATATTCAGCCTATATTGTGCCCACTGTTAGGATACAGGCCTCCTATTGTGAGATGGTGTTAGTTGTAATCTACCACGTGCCGGTTTCCTCACAATGTTTTCCTTCACCGTTATAAGAGCAGTAGTAATGATATTATTTACACAAAGTAAAGTACCTGCCTGGGTTTGAACCTATGACCTACAACTCGTAAGTACCGATACCGCTGGGCCACCACTGCTTTCCTTTATTATAAGAGTGAAAATGTTTGGGTTGTCTGTGTACGAATTCTAAATCCAAATTGACGTTCTTTTTCCGAAAGCGCCTTTAACCCGCCATTACTTTTAAAAGGAAAATAAAATTTCAAATACAATTTAATCCGCATTCTAATAGGTAAGTAGACATTGAAGGGTCGCAGGTGTTAGCGGTTCGGCGGGTCTTCTGAAGCCGCCGGGTAAATAGGGGGGAGGGGTTCCTTAAATCGCCAGGCTTTTAACCCGTCCCAAGTGTCCACCTGATTGATTGATAGTGGACCTGTATCATTGGATTTTTGGGTAAGTTGGTGATATATCTTAGGCTATAGATATAGACGAAATATTCCAACTATTTACTTGTTTTCATTGTATACTACTATTGTGTTTCAATTTGAATTAATGGGAATAAGCTCGCCCCCTATTAGGTACATAGGACATAAGCATTACTGACGAAATATGGGTGTAGTATAAGTATTCCTCTGCTAAGTCTGTAAAAAGAACACAGGCGTGAAGTGTAATATTCCCCTTGTATCTAAAAATGCAAGAAAATCATTCAAGGGCGCCCATGTCCGTTATTTTTCCGCCACTAAGGCGCTCCACCCACTGCACCGTGCCCCGTCGCGTAGCGCGGGATGGCGGATTTTACCATTGTATGCAGGTATCTCAATTTATATAGAAATCACGCCTAGCACAACACACTGCGTTATACGTCGCGCACCGCGGCGGGACGCATCTTCAGTGGGTGAACCGCCTAAGAGCTATTACGCATTGTCGACTTGTCGCCGGCGACACGGTCGCTCGGCGAACAAAACATAGGCAACTAGGCCCAGATGACCAAGCCGAGCGACAGTATTCCAAGTAGGTACATACGTGCAGAATGGACGTCGAAGAAGACGTCCGGTCGTTACGACAGTTGCTCGCAGTGTGAATACTTCCATTTGAAGCCGTGCTCCTATTGGTCGTCGGCGACCGGCAGTCGCTTGTGCGTCGCCACTACGCGACGAGTTGCCGAGTCGCCTGGGCGACCGACGACCAAGTGCGTAACCACCTATTTAAACTGTAGTAAGTCACAGTCGCCAGCGACTAGTCGACAGTGCGTAATAGCTCTAATAATAGTAACGAGTGGTATCAAGTACCTATATTCTATCTATTTATGTAACACTAGCTGACCCAGTGAACTTCGTATCGCCTCAGATTCAATCAATGTTGTAATAAACCTACCATGTTTGACATCCTGGTGGTGGTGGTCTGGTAAGCTTTTCTACCTGACACTCCTTTGTTTGGTGAGCTCCTGTCAAGTTATGATAACCTGGTACCTCGACTTTGAATTGTTTTATAGTTTAGGCGGCGTACGCGACCTTGGGTCCGAAAAACCCAAATATCTTACGGACCCCTATTTTCTTTGAAATAAAATATAGCTTATGTTACTTGCAGATAATGTAGCTTTCTTTTTCCAAAGAATTTTTAAAATCGGTCCAGTAGATTTTGAGTTTATCCATTACAAACAAACAAACAAACAAAAATACAAATTTTTCCTCTTTATAATATTAGTATAGACAAAGTAAAACAACAGACGAAACAATAAAACTACAGCATTCTTTATACTAAATCCAACTTTATCCAGACAAAGTGAGTACGTCCTAGTTCTAGCGGAATAATAAAAACTTGAAAATTATGCGCTTCAAAGTTTCTCTATTGAGAGAGTTCCCTTCCAGATATTCTAGGGTTCAACCGGTATAAAGCCCCGTCTCTATTGGGATTCCATTTTACTTGTAACAATATACTTTGTTTGAGAACCCTGTTTACTGCCAAAAATTTGTATGACACGACGGATACACACTCTTAAAACACGCTAGTAGGGTTGAGTTTACTTTGTAAAATATTGTCATCCCAATGCTTGAACGATATTGTGCCTATTTGAGAGGATGTGTTATAATGCTAATACAATAAATCGTATCAATGTCTGTATGAAAAACAGTGACAAAGTAATTGAAATAAAATACAGAGACTCAGAATATCAAATATGTATCTGGTTTCAAAGGAACATGTCTTTTTTTAGGGCCTGTTTAGGAATATGATCTATTTCTTTCATTCTAGTCTTAATGGATACAGATATTAATGAATGTATTGATTCAGTTGCAATTTTTTACCTTATCATCATCAGGTCATCATAATCATCTAGCTAGCCTTTTCCCAACTACGTTGGGGTCAGCTTCCAGTCTTACCGGATGCAGCTGAGTACCAATATTTTACATGGAGCGACTGCTAATCTGACCTCCACAACCCAGTTACTAAGTAATCCGATACCCCTTGGTAAGGCTGGTTGTCAGACTTTTCTGGCATCTGACGACCCGTAACGACTGTCTAAGATCTACGAAAGATAGCCGGGACCAACAGCTTAACATGCTCTCCGAAGCACGGAAGGGTTTAGGTATGTAAACATAGTAATCCATCCACGGATCAACCGCGGCAAGCGTAGCTTAACCTGAATGACAAACCCATGCGGCTCTTATTACCTTATAGGTACTAGCAATTTACCCCTTTATTCATAAACGTTGTTTAAAGTTAAGTAATGATTAGCTTCTGTTTAACCATACCTACATTTTTGACGTTTAAGTCTCTTAACTTTAATCAACGTTTATGAATAATGGGGTATATTTCCATCTACAACTGTTAAACTATCTTTACGGTCGCCCAAATCTAGATGGCGCCTGTATCTTCGGGACCAGATATTAACGATATAAACGATATTTTATATTACTTAAGAAGAAAACGTTGTTACAGGTCTTCTAAGAACTTTACTACCTTTTACATCAAGTGCAAGATAAAGTTTGAAAAGTTTATATTGCAGACTAGATGGCTTGATCGAGCGCGGCAGATTAACTCGATTCATCGCTTGTAAGAGTAAATCGAGTTCGCTTAATTCCGATGAACAGGGAAGCGATATCGATAAGGTGGGTAGTAAAATTACTTTGTTCAGATTGATATAAGACTTCGAGCAATCTTTAGTGAAATATATGTCGGAACAAGAGGCCGACTGGAGTTGGCTCCTTCATCGTTGAACATTTTACTGGGCGTAGATGTGTGTTACGGGTGAGAAGAAAAACTCTTAAGGTGATTACTGATTATTAGATTATATTTGAACTCGCCAAACGAAACGTTGGACAGTTTCTAGACACTTATAACCCGAATGATGTCAGTTGGTCAAGAGAGCTGCGCCACGCCGATCTTGTCAACTTGCACGAACGTCAGTCTAGACTCTAGCGAAACGCGCCAACTTCAGGCTTGCGTTTCCCTGTCAATTGACATCTCTTGAATCTTCATATAAACGTGAGGATGAGTTTTACGGGGTGGCCATGAATAGTTTGGGAATCATCTGAATATAATTTGTGACTGAACATTATGTGGTTAAAGTACCTTTCATAATTATAGATAGGTTTTCTTGTGTATGGTCTGCACAAATGTAACATGGTAAGGATACTCCATGAATTAAATACGAATTCAGCAAATTCTTTTTATAATTTTTCTCAACGCTTGTCAAAATATATGATTAAATTACATTACCGCCAGTCTCTTGGGTACATTACCAGTCGACAGCGATGTGGATGAATTTTCGACGCTTAAGTTTAGTTAGGTTAGGATATAATTTTGTTATTTTTATTAATTAATTAGTAATACCAGTAGGATTGAGTTTTCTCTTAAATAATAAAAGTTTATTTATTTTACGAACGAAAAACAGTTAACGAAGAACTTTAAACAGATAATTCAAAACACAAGGAACGTTAAGTGGTTAAAAAGAAGTCGGTAACTAAAGTTGCTTTAGTAGCGACCCAGATTTCGATAAATACCCACCTTCGTCAAAGACCATTCCTATCCTAAACTACGCTATCAATTCCGAATCTTAACCACAAAACAAGAACAACAGGCCTCCAATTTCCTTCAGAAACTTGAACATTCATGCTTGTAGAAACATCTTGCCCATTCCTAGTCCCCAGTCCTTAGAACAAAGCCTTCGTTCAAAATTCGAATAAACAAGGAGGCAAGGAGTTTGGACTTCCAACTCTTTCGATATTAAAAAAGTTTGAAGATGCTACACAAGGCTATGGTTTGCCTTCAGCTTTTTGTGTAGAACTGAATATTGTTTTGGTTGAAATATGAATGAACATGATATTCCTTATAGCTTTTTCATGGTGTTGTATTGTATAGTCAGGCACACGTCCTGGGAAATGAAAAATAGAAACAAAATAATAGGTTGAAACTTAAAAATTGCAACTAATGATAGGCAGATAATTGGTGATTGCAAATATATGAAATTAAATATTACGAAAACTCATTTGTTCAAAAAGGACACTATATTTTTTCTTTTTAATGATTAAAATGTACCTACATGATAAAGGTATTACCAGCAACAAAAATACTGTGACATCGTAATATTTAGCGCAAGTTTCTATTTTAGATGTTGCCAGCGCATACTTCACTTAACCTAGTTTCTTGGATCTATTTTATGAGTTGCAACCAGCTTACGATAGGTATCTTATTATTTCAGTATCAGGGACGAGTGGGTCGTAAAAATATGAATTCAAATGGCTTAGTTCACGTCGAACGAGCGCTGTTGACCTTTAGAGGAGTAAAGAGCTTCTGATTAGGTCACTTTACTTACTTTTTGTTCTTTTACATTTAGTACACTGAACATTCTTTATACCAACACTAGCTTCTGCCCGTGACTTCGTCTGCGTTAAATTTCTTGTTCCCCCGACCCTTCCCGTCGCGTCGAATCACCTACCCGTGCGATTTTCCCCGTTTTTGCAACATTTTTCATTACTGCTCCGCTCCTCTTAGTTGTAGCGTGATGTTATATAGCCTATAGCCTTTCTCAATAAATAGGCTACCCAAAACAAAAGATTTTTTTAATTCGGACTAGTAGTTCCTGAGATTAGCGCGTTCAATCAAACAACCAAACTCTCCAGCTTTATAATATTAGTATAGATAGTTACATTTTAGAAATTATTGGGCTGTATTTTATAGTAACGCTATTTAGATTTGATGCTCGTTATTATCTGGAAATGACCGTTAAAACACAGGCGCTATACGATTTTATTTGAACATAACAATATAGAATCTTCATGGAAATTTATCTACTAGATTTATTTCGCGGTGTCTTGTCACACTGGTTTGCGGAAACTTAATTCAGAACCAATTTCAGAATACGCGTATAAAAACACTAGTAATATGAGTCAAGAGGAGCAAAAAGGGGGAAAAATGGGGGGGATAAAATGCCTCAAGCCAGATAGAGCTACAATATGATGAAGCTAGTTGAGTTGGTGGAATTGGGGAAAGATCAAAACCTAAGTTTTATTAACTGATTCTAGTTAATGAACCTTACTTTAGACCATTGATTGATTGTAGTATTAGAACAATACTCACAACCAGGTCTAATACTCGCAAAATAAATACAGCTTGGCAAGAATATCGATCCGCAAACTTTGACCATGAATCCAGCACACCATTCTAACTATTTCATAGAAAAGTGCAATACCTACGCGGTCATAATGTATGAAACCGCAATTTAATAAAAGAATCATCGTTTCACCCGGTAAATGTCCTCGGCTGGACAGGCGGGTTAGCGATCGCAATAAGGTGGTAAAATGCATATAGAACGCAACTGCTGCCCATTCTCTAGTAAGTCCCTTAGTCGCATTTTACGACACCCACAGGAAGAAATGGGATAGTGCTATTCTTTACGTCCGACACCAAACGGAACAAATACATAAAAAACAATATCCGATGAAAAATTTCAACGCAGGGGGCGTCATAGTAACAGGTTCCGGATCGATGTTCTACCACCCTGTATTATCATATCTTGAAGAACAAAGTGATTGAGACTACAGTATACTGTGAATAGTTTCTGAAAGGAGTACATTGCTTTCATGAACAGAATAATTCTAGGAACGGGGTAAAGTGATACGTCTAAGCGATTCAATTCCCAGTGAATATTTTAAACTTATCTTGAAATAGGGAACTGAACTTGATAGTTAGACCGGATTTATTTGACTTGCTCTATCGTCCGACAGTAGATAGTACGAAATTGAATTCTGTTCGGTTTGATCTTCGACAGTTATAACGTTCAATGAGGTAGAATTATATACTTTATGTTGCTGTAGTTTCTAGTAACTTTGATATGGATAATGTACCTAATAGACAATGTAAATGGACTATATTTCAACGCAGAAATATCAGTACCAAAAAAGGGAAGTCGCACCAAAAAGTAAGAATACCTAAACTAACCTACATAATATTTTTTTATTTGGATTTGGTGATGAGGTGATGTAGTATTATGTTTTCTTTCTTACATAGTTCAGTTACGAGTACAGTAAGCCTATTTTGTTTGGACACATATTTGGTTTTCCATCTTGTATAGTTATTTTGAGTCAGATAAATGGTAAAGATTTGGACATGAAGGGTTGACCCCCGTTTTCTCCCCTTCAACTACTATTGACATCTTTCTACTAAATAAACCCAAAGTTTTGGACAAAAATACGTAGGCATCGACAGTACTACACACTTACATGTCTGTTATATTCTTATCAACCCCAACTTCTAAAAGTACAGAAAAACTTTGTCGAACACAAGATTATGCCATCCATGAGTTTGCTGACAATTGTCGAGTAGGGTGGGAGCACCAAAACACGTCCATTCGGAGGGTATAAAAACATATTGCGAACATTAACTCAGCTGCAGAGTGGGGCAGTGCTCAGTTATGTGTTCGAAGCCGTAAACTTTAGCAAGTTATACGGGAATTACAATGTAGGGAATGAAGCTTGTAGGTATATGGAGTATGAAGGGTTTTTTGGTCGTCTTGTTGTTTGTGAGTTGGTTTTGGGGTATATTTTGACAGAAAAATACTTTTTGGAACTAAAAAATCTAAAGAAAATTATCAGTCGTCTCAATACCTGAGTAAGCTTAAAATTATTTTGTATTTTTTTATTTATTGTGGGGAGGTAGTTTTTTTGCACCACTTGTGGGAGCTTTAGCACTAGGAAGTGGTGAAATGCTGGTTCTGGGGGATTGTCTTATGTCATTTTGACGTTCAAAAAGAGCTGAAAATAGGCTTAAAATTGCTTAAAAACGAGCTTAGGAATACCTCAGCCTATTTTGAATCAATACAATTTTGATTTAGGAATTATTCATTTCAAGCAATCTTTTCATGTGCACTTGTTGCTGGGAAAAATAAAGCTAATTTGGAAGTATTGCAACCACTAAACTTTTTATTAAAGGGTTTCATTACCAAAGTCATTTCACTGCTGCTGGGGAGTTTGTTCCGCCACTTCTTCTTCCCAGCTAAAGCACTAGGAAGTGTCGAAGGGCGGGCGTTTTGGGGGGACTGTCTTTTGTAACTTTGACGTTCAAAAAGTGGTGACTCTCAGCCTAGTTTGCACAAATGACTTTTGATTTTGATTTCACTCAAATTGTTACTACAAAGTCTATCGCATAACACGACGCATTAACCTCAAATCCACAACTTTTTTATTCGTCTACAGCGTAGTGTGGCATTTGGCTCAATTTCCGGTCTGGGGAAAAATTAATGAAGGCAGGATATTGCATGAAACCTTCCTGTATAGGTAGCTACCGTAATCGAATATGTTACGATATTATGCACATAATTTATTGGAAGCAAAATAATTAAATAAGGTGCTTCCTTGTTTATCCTTTACTAAAATTCCTGTTAATAATGTATAGGGCTATCTATGATTAAAAGTGTTCCGTCCCGTTTGACTGTTTACTCTATGCGCCTACGTTTCTAGACGTGAATAGAGTGAGAACTGTCACTTGTCAATTTGACGTTGACACTTGGGTTTTGATCTGAGGAAGTAATGGCGGTCCAATTGGCTTGTGCGACCCTAGTTGTAAATGAATCCCTTAGAACCGGTCGTTTTGTGGACAATCTGTCGTGACCCAATTGTCTGTTTGTAAATCAACCCCGTTTGACCAAATAATACGGGTTGAGTTTGGACATATTTGTTTGCTTGAATAGTTTGAAGTGACGCTATTGAACCGCGTGCTGGAACCAATCTCTGGCGTGTTGCAGCGGCTGATATCCTGGAGAATACTCATAACGTCACTACACAATGCAATGTACACTCACTTACATACATAAATCCAGGTAGGCTCCAGAGCAGGTGTTCTTCTACCATCAGGTCAGTTATTTGAATATATTTTTGTTCAGCTCCGCGCACGGCGGACAGTTCGCTCGCCACTTCTTGACCCAGGGCCCACGATTATCACGCTTCCACATAATATTTAAATCCTATGGTAGGGGCCTGGACTGGCGTCAAACAAAAAGTAAATATTAACGTACCTACCTACTTGTCGGTGTGATGCCAGACGTAAAGTATAGCACCGTCCCATTTCTTCCCATGGCTGTCCCGTGTGACTTTCTAGAGAATAGGCAGCAGCGTTCTGTAAACCTTTTACCACCATACCGCGATCACCAACCCGCCAACCAAGCGTGGAGATTATGACATACCCCATTTTTTGTAGGATTTGGATCATTAAGTGACCCAGTGGATGTTTTTTGGCTTAAATGATGATGAATGATGACCTACCTATTTTTATAGTAATTGAAGTTGTTCATGATGAAATCTATATATACATATATATAAAAATGAATCCTTATTTCCCTTGGTCACGCCATCACGCGTGAACGGCTGGACCGATTTCACTTTTTTTGTTGTTGTTGTGTTTGCTATTGTCAGGAGAAGGTTCTTATGAAAGAAAAAATTAAAAAAATTGCGCGGAAAATTAGAAAGTTTAAGAACACTTATTTAAGAATACAAAGTCACCTAGCATGGGTGTTTGATAGCTAGAAAATGCTTTATGTCTTCGAAGTACCAGGTTGGCATAACTTGGTAGGAGCTCAACTAACATGGGTGTGTGGTAGCTAGAAAACGCTTTTTGTCTTCAAAGTACCAGTTTGTCATAACTTGGTCTAACATAGGTATATGGTACGTGGTGCTCTTTACTTTGTGTTGGTGGGATCTGATAAGTTCACACAACATTTATTGATACTGAGGCGGTACGAAGTTCGGTGGGTCAGCTAGTCATAATATAAATGTAATATGTATGAATATGAGTAGCTACATAAATTCATATCTCCTTTTGGCGCGAGATGATGCGACTACAAGATTTCTTCGAATAGATAATGATAGCCTGCCATGTTGCAGTCAAAGTCATCATCTGGCAAACCATTTTCTCACCTATGTATGTCGGAGTCCGCTTAGGTCTAACCGTATGCAGTTGAATATCAATAGTTTACATGGAGCGATTGCCTTTCTGAAATCAACTACCCGGTTACCGGGTAACACGATACCCGTTGTTAAGACTGGTTGTCAAACTTTCAGGCTTTACTGTCAAAGCTCCATGACTGCGGACGGGTACTGTGCTTTCCTAGGCACGGGGAAACCGCGGAAAGCGTGACTTAACCTGATCGATCGACCCTTTATTCCGTGGATCGACCCGAACGACTGTTACCAAGTCACAAGCCCGACCTAACTGAACCACCAAACCTATCTACAGTCAATGTCATATTGTAAACTAGACGAGGTGACCGTCCATGTTTCTCATGATATGGCAAAGGAAGGATTAGGCTTCTCTTTAATATTTACCAAGTAAATACAAGGTGAACACCACCGCTTTACCACTTCCTAGTGCTTTAGCTGGGAAGAAGAAATGGCGCAACAAACTTCCCAGCAGCACAGCTGTCTGTTCAGTTAGAAAAACTCTATATAATAGTAGGTATGCAAAGTAATTAACCGAGACACAGAACATACATAATCAGCCTAAAATATTCCCACTGATGGGATACAGGCCTCTTCTTATTGAGAGGGCCCCTCCCTCTCAATAAGAAGACCTAAGCCTAAACCAGATCGCGGCCCAAGTGCGAGTTGGCAGTAGATGTGACATGTCTTAGAATTTTTGGTTCAAGGACGATGTTTTACATCATCGTTTTGAGAGCAGTGGTGATGAAATAATTTACACAAAGTAGAGTCCCTGCCTGGGTTCGATCCTACGACTTACAATTCATAAGTCACGGCCGTTATCATTGAACTGCTGCCTGGTAACCTAACCTAACCTAACCTTTTTTTTTTTTTTTTTTTTTTTTGATCTCGAGGTGGAAATCCTCATGGATGTCCTCTGCCCTGGGGTGGGCAGAGGGGTCTGTCAGACTCTTACTGACTAAAACCACCCCGGTGTTCCGTCCCACACCTACGTCGGGGACCACGGGAACCAATATGTCTTCCGCGATCCCCGACTAGTGCCGGCCCGCCATTGCGGGCCTCCTCACGTTGGGGGGAGTGAGGTGTTAAACTCCCCCCCATACATCACAGAGAGGCGCGCGTGGAACACTACGCGCCACCATCTCGGGTCCTAAGGAATAGGGGACGACGGATGTCCCCAGATCCGTCGCCCCTGGACCCATTTAGGGGGGCTGGAAGAGGGCGTTGTCCGCCCTCCGCCGACGCCCGGTGCGCCTGCTGCGGGCTGGGTGGGCGGAAGATATCTCCCGCTCCCTTTCCGCAGCCTCCTTCTGCGACATGACTGTTTCGCAGAAGGATACCACCGCGTCCCAGGACTCCTCGCTACCGACCATGGACTCAACCACAGCCGGCAGCGATAGGTCGTTGCCTATTTCTGAGACGAGGGCACGACGCGGCTCCTCCCAAGCGGCACATTCTGCCAGCGTATGCCGCGCCGTGTCCTCCCGGCAGTCGACGCAGTGGTGACACCGGGCGTCCGGCTCCCTGTTTATGCGACACAGGTACTTCCCGAAGCAACCATGCCCCGAGAGCACCTGCGTCGTCCGAAACGACAGGGAGCCGTGCCTTCTCCCGAGCCATTGCCCGAGTACTGGCCGGACCGCCTCGACGGTGGCGAGGCCGGCGGTAGGGCGTGAAAGCCTATCCTGCCAGCTCGCCACCAGGGCTGCGCGGAGCTGCGACCGACGAAGCTCCATGTGGCGGTCCGTCAGTCGCTCGTCCCGCTCCCGCGCTTCCTCGCGCCACCGGTACAGTGACGCGAGTACTTTCGCCTCGAGGTCCCACGGTGGGGATCCAGCCAGCACACAGGCCGCCTCGTAGGAGATCGTGCGATATCCCCTGATGACTCTGACGGCCATAGCACGCTGCGGTCTTCGCAAAACAGCGATGCTGCCGGCCGTCAGGTCAGCCGCCCAAATTGGGGCCCCATACAGGGCCATGGATCGCACGATCCCCACGTAGAGCCGCCTACAGGCGACGCTCGGGCCCCCCAGATTGGGAAGCAGCGTTGACAGCGCCCCAGCCGCGCCCATCAACTTAGGCGCCAGCCGCCGGAAGTGGGGGCCGAAGTCCCACCGGCTGTCGAGCACCAATCCCAGATATTTCATGGTGGACTCGACAGCGATCCGACACCCCCCGACCACGATGTGTGATCCGGCCGGCGGCGCCCGCCGGGGGCCATGAAAGACCATGGCCTCCGACTTGTTGAGGGCCACCTCCAGGCCTAGGCGCCGTATGCGGCTCACCACAAGTGAGACCGCAGCCGTCGCCAGCAACGCTGCCTCCCTGTACGAGCTCCCCCGGGCCGTGACCAGCGTGTCATCAGCATAACACGTCAGTTCCACGCCCGGCGGAAGCTCGCCCCTCAGCACCCAGTCGTACCCGATGTTCCACAGGAGTGGGCCAACGACCGAGCCCTGTGGAACACCGCACGACATGCGGCGCTGGTTTCCGCCATCACGTCCCATGTAGGTGACACCCCTATCCTCGAGATAAGCCCCAACGATGTGGCAGAGGTAGGAAGGCACCCGATGGTACAGCAGTGCCTCCCGAATGCAGCTCCAAGGCAGGGTGTTGAAGGCGTTAGATATGTCCAAGGACACCGCCACCATCACCCCGCCCCGGGACACTGCTTCCTCTGCCAGGACTCTCACCCGCGATATCGCGTGGATGGTGGAGCGCCCGTGTCGAAAGCCAAACTGACTCTCGGCCAGGTCAGGCCCCTCTCTGCACAAGTGGTGGACGAGGCGGGCAGCGATAATTCGCTCGAATAGCTTCCCGACCTCGTCCAGCAACACTATGGGCCTGTACGCAGACGGCGAGTCTGCAGGGCGTCCCGCCTTCTTGAGCAGGACCAGACGACCTGTTTTCCACAAACTAGGAAACTGGCCCCGCTCAAGGCACGCTGTGAAGAGTCCTCTCAGTTGGGGCTCTAGCTCTTTCAGAGCGAGGGCCAACGCACAGCCGTGTATACCGTCGGGCCCCGGAGCCACGTTCTTGGCCCGGAGCCGCAACACGGCCGCCCCCATCTCTCCTTGTGTCACCTCTGGGAAACCTAACCTAACCTAACCTAACGTTTAGCATCTCGTTAATAAAACCATGTAAATTTAAGGTAAGCAAGCTGATAATAATTTGAATAGTGAAGGAAAACATCGCAATGAAACCCAAGCAATGGTCTAGTAATTTCTGTCCATTTAAAACCCGCAGCGCTTTACATAATAATTAGTGTAACAAAACTGTTCAATTAGCACATAATATTTATTACCGTACTAAACATTCTAAACACCCTATTACACGAACAAAGCATTGTGATAATTATATTACCTACATGGAAATCCCTGTTTACAATTTAATATCTATACTAATATTATAAAGCTGAAGAGTTTGTTTGTTTGATTGAACGCGCTAATCTCAGGAACTGAAAAAATTGGTCCGAATTGAAAAAATCTTTTTGTGTTGAGTAGCCTATTTATCGAGGAAGGCTATATAACATCACGCCACAACTAAAAGGAGCGGAGCAGTAATGAAAAATGTTGCAAAGACTGGGAAAACCGCACGGTATAGGCGATTCGACGCGACGGGAAGGGTCGGGGGAACAAGAAATTTAACGCGGATGAAGTCGCGGGCAGAAGCTAGTGAGGTATAAGTAGGTCGGTGTTTGGATTGGTCAACTGATCTCTATGCAAGGGTCGTCATGGTGACGGGAAAAATAAAGGGTGATTAAGTGGGAATGAAGGGGTGAACGAGCACGTACTTGCTCAACATTACTTATAATTAATTCATTATTATAAGGGGTGGTAGGAGCATCATCGGAAAACTTTTTTCAGTCAAGATTGATTCAGTACATGATTCTAAACAACCTTGTGTTGAGATTTTGCATCGGTTCGTAAAAAAATAATACTATGCCATATATTTTGGCCGTGTAGGTATTGCACTTTCCTATGAAACACTAGATTTTTTTAAATTAGTTCCTGGGACAAAATGTGGTTTGGGCTCAAAAAAAAATCCGTAACTGACAGTGAAAACCGCATGAAAATCCGTCACGCAGTTTCAAAGAACAACGTGGTGAACAAATAGACATTTAATTTAATTTGATTATTATTGAAAATAACAGTATATCGTTGACGCCACTGAGAAATAGTTTAGAATTTTACTGTTTAATGCTTCTGCAGACAGGCGCGACGTGACAGAACGCCGTGACTCTCATAGAAAAATTTCGATTCGCATTTTTATTTCACCGGTCTGCAGGGCCTTTAAAGTACCACCCAGAACATTTAACTGTTTCGGGAGCAGTGGCTGGTACATAAGGAAATAAATAATTCCAACTGAAATTCTACATTAAGGGAACAAATTAATACGAGCCGGGGTGGGGGCTAGGCAACACAAACAAGTCACAAAGGCTGCTTAATTGCCAATTTACTCATGTTAACAATACTATTGTTCGACGCCGGGACCGGTCAATTAATTTCTGCAATTAAAACTCTACTGTGACAGCGCCTGTCAAATAAATTAGGACTTTGCGGTAGACTGAAGGAATTTCAAGGTAATATTTCACTTGAAATATCTTAATTGTGGCACGTGAAAACCCTATTTATGAGAGTAATGTCAGCGGAATTCTAATAGTTTAGGGTTGGAAGGGGTTCAAAAGGTACTCCCTCTATATTGATTACTTAATTTTTATAGGTTTTTAATTTCATCGTATTTTGCTTTTAGCTTAGTACTCGGGTGATTGTTATGGGCTACATACAGTTTTCTGTCGCGAAAACTTTCACGCCCAGAGAGGTATTCGATTAATAATAATTCATTGTATGAATAAGGTAATATATTCCATATTATATAATTACTAGCTTCTGCCCGCGGCTTCGCCCGCGTGGATGTCGAAAAATATCCCACAGGAACGTATTACCAGGATTAAAAGTACCCTTTGTGTTTATCCAGGTAAACAATGCTTGCTTTGTGTTATTCAAGGAGCAGCGTTGGGATTGATAAATGATTGTTGTAGGATAAATATTGCTTAAACATAACAATATTGATGGAATATATAACGGAACGGCAAAATACCTACCTGCATGCTAAATTTGAAGGCAACTTTAAAGTAAAAATATAAGTTCTGTTTATTCCCTGGGAATTTCGAAAAAAATTGTTACTTAAATTATTCAAATGACGATTTTACTTACATTGCTGTTCACAGGGGTTAAAGACTATTTATTATTTAGTTTATATTTAAAGTATCTCTTTATATACTACTTTAGAGGTTCTACCTTCAGGTGCTAATACAACCGGGCTGCTAGATGAGCTCATTCTCGAGCAGGCAACGTAAACCTGGCCGTGCGAGAAACAGTCCCCTCTAAGATGATATCCCGCTGTTTTAAGTGACTGTCCCCGAGACTTATTAATCGTCATTGCGAAAGATACCTATGGTATGTTTTAGTGGTATTTGCGGTACATAGTACACCGACTCACCTTGAGCACAGCCAGTAAATACAATGGCGGAGCCTCTACCACGTATTGATGTGAGGTTTTCACACGTGACCTGGTCCCATTGCACAACTTGGCCGGATTGAGATTTCGTGGTAGCATTGCTGAAGCACCCACTTTGAGAATAAGTGTGTGAGACGGGGACCAGATGGGTTGAATAAATTTAAGAGCTCCATAGAATAGTGTATAGCATCATCTTTATGAATTCGACACGTATGCATGTAATATAATTACAACAGATTTTTGTTGCCTGTGTTTATTTCATTGGTTTATTTTGTAAAGCTTCTGCCCGCGGCATTTTTTTTTTCAAAAACGAACATCCGCGCTCACACTACCTCTCAATTTAATATACAAACTGACAATATCCCAAACAAATTGGACGAAGTTCTTCGTAAAACTTAACTAATCTCTGGGACTCTGGGATGAGAGTAGTATAGTTTTAATAGAACTCAAAGCGTGTGTGAAAAGATTTATTTAGGAGACAACCAGAAGTGGATAATAAACAATTAATATTGTTTAAAACGAAATACTATGCCTACCGCAGTATTTCTTTGTAAATAATAAAAAAAAATTACCTCAGGTGCTAGAATCACCAGGCTGCTGGTCTGCACCAGACCGTGTGAAAAGCAGTTCTCCCTTAAGTCTACCCCTGTTAAATTAAGTGTTTGGCCTTGAGATTTATTTATGGTCATGTCAAAGCAGATTTTGAGGGGAAACTGCACTCTTTTGAACTCAAAGGGGTAGTTCGATGGCGTTAGAGGAATCCTCGGAATAAACACAGACTCCTCTCTGGAACAACCTGTCAGTATAGTTGCTTCAATAACATTTCGTTGCAATATATTCACTCGCAACCTGGTGTCGTGTTAAGTATTGTTTTTGTATTGTTTCTGTGCGTGTCCCAATAAATACTTTTTCTTTCTTTCTTTCTTTCATTGCATAATTTTGGCGGGTTTAAATTACGCAGCAACATAACTGGGACGCCAACTCTAAATTTTAATTTGTGAGTTGGGAGACCGGGCTTCAATGTGTTAAAAAACTCAACCGGGTAATGTATGG
The DNA here is from genome assembly GCA_932294355.1 of Aporophyla lueneburgensis. Lineage (NCBI taxonomy): Eukaryota > Metazoa > Arthropoda > Insecta > Lepidoptera > Noctuidae > Aporophyla > Aporophyla lueneburgensis. The sequence goes on along the minus strand of OW028750.1, from coordinate 25,755,325 downwards.
CGTCATCGTGGTTTATCACTCGAGTCCACTGATTTATAATGATTTTCAACTCCATCGAACGATCTGAAGAGAATTTCATTGATGATTGTGGCTTGGTCGTTATGTTTTACTTTAATGTATAAACTAAAGTCGCATTATTACTCACTGAACGTACAGATGTATGTGCCCAATTAGGTTTTACTTATAAAATTGCATAAGTATTTATTTAACAATAGTCACTGTAGTTATTTAATTTGATTGAAAACAGAAACAAACGCGTTTTTTACATGTGCTTACTTATTACTTGCAAATATTAGTTCATGTTAATATCAGTTACTTGATTGATACATCCCCGTTACCTTGGTTGAGATTGGACACCGGTGACGACAATGCGCTCCCCGGGCTGCCCCGCTCGCCATGCGCCCGTCTACCAGGATAGGTAACGCGTAGGATATTCGAAGCCCTATTTGACTCAGTAAAGGAATGATTTTGGAAAATCTGTGATACACTTATCTCATAATTATACTTGAAGAGTATGTGTACCAATTTTTGTGTCAATCGACCCAGAGAATAAAAAGTTGCATAGAAACTTCAACCCCCCATTTCACCCCCTTAGGGGTAGAATTTCTAAAAACCCTTTCTTAATGGATACCTACTCTTTACAAAGAACACACCCTCCAAATTTCATGTCTCTACGACCAGCGGTTTAGGCTGTGCGTTGGTATATCAATCAGTCAGTCAGTCAGTCACTCAGGACTTTGAATTTTATATATATAGATAACCTAAGTACGGGAAATAATATATTTAAAGGGTCTCAGATGATTGTTTATCATCATGTTTCAGCCGAAACACTGCTGAACATAGGCCTCCCCCATGGTGGGGTTTGCTATAATCGCCACGCTTGGTTGGCGCCTTGGCGTTGACAGTAGGTGTCGCTAGGTGGTAGGGTGGTAAAATGCATAGAGATCGCTGCTGCCCGTTCTCTAATATGTCCTTATTCGCCTTTTCTGACACCCACGAGAAGATTTTTTTAAAGTCCGATCAATCAACACCACCCGGAACACCGGTGGTGATGATTTTTTATAAAGTTAGTGAATTAAATGTAATAATAAAAGACGGTTAGTACCTACAGTTCTACAAATCAAAATGTGTTTAGAGAAACTTGTGACGGAATAACAAAAACTTGCATAAGTTTAGTATCGTGTTCAAAAAGTGGCCAGCCTAGTTTGAACACGTCTTTTGATTTTGTGAATCTGTATACTACTTTAGATAGATAGATTTTGAAGGTAAATGTTTTATACCTATCGAAGTGAATTCTACAGCAATCGTTATGATTTCGTCTCACGAATGTTTAACACGACATCAGAAGATTATCGTAAAACATGACTAAATATTCTGTTTTGCAATTTTCCTTTTCGTACCCGTTATTCATAATTCCAATGCTATCTGCCTGAATATCAAACCATTTTCCAAGTCCTAATAAAGTAATGAATTTACGCAAATCGACAAAACAAACTGTTCGTGAACACGCGAGTTCGTTTTCCAAGATATTTGGCATGTTTATTAGTCACGAGCTTTGCAAGTAGTTTTAAACATGAACTTAGTTTCTATAGAAGTGTTTATGGCCCCCCTTTTTTAACTATATTTGTTTGCATTGTACGGTATTACATTGGCAAAACCGAAACGCTAGGCATAAAAAAAATGGTGATCGCAGCCTGTGGTTTTTAGACGAACAGAGGGCATTCTATTGTACTTTCTTGTACTGTCACGTCCTTATCCTATTCTGATACGCTAAAGGCTCGTTCAGATTAGCGCAATGCGACGGTCGCGCGCGAATCGGCGGTTTATATCCGTAGAACAATTTCTACGAAAACGCGCGCGACCGTCCACACAGGGGCGACCAGTCGCGCCATTGTACCTCCTTGTAGTATCACGTCCTTATCCTTATTCTGATACAGTAACTCGACGTTGACACGGACGCAAAAATATCACAGTAGGATGTTATTGCTCACTGGATTTTCAGCTCTCGGTCTGGAACCGAGCATTGAGATTCCAATACAACAATCAAAATCAAAATCAAAAGTCATTTATTCAAACTAGGCTGAGAGTCAGCACTTTTTGAACGTCAAAGTTACAAAAGACAGTCCCCCCTAAACGCCCGCCCTTCGACACTTCCTAGTGCTTTTTTTTTTTTTTTTTTTTTTCAGGATGGGAAATCATCAAATGACTTCTCCCGCTCTGGGCGGAGCGGGAGGGCGTGTCAGACTTTTACTGACTAAAACCCACCCGTGTTCCATCAGTTGCCCATGTGCCAGGGTCACGGTATCTCTTTCGAACAATCACGCGACCCCGGCAGGCATCGGTCCTAGTAGACCCCTACACTGCTGCTGACATCTCTTTGAGGCGCGCGTGGAACACTGCGCGCCGTCGACCCGAGCTTGGTCCTTACCGGGCGGCGAGCTACCCATTGCTCGCCACCCGCAAGCTCGCGCCTACGGTGGCCGGGAGTCCGCTATCGACTCCCGACGCCCGGGGCGTCTCCTCCTGCGGCGGCTAGGGGCGTGAGGGCGCAGAGACTGCCACTCCCTCACGCGCCCCGCCTCCTCCTTCGCGAGCATTACTGCTTCGCAGAAGGAGGTGACGGCTTCCCATTCCCTCTCGCTCCGTACCATGGCTCGCACCAGGGCCGGACGCGAGAGGTCGCCGCCGCCGATCGCCTCCACGAGGACACGGCGGTGCCCCGCCCAGGCAGGGCACACCTCCACCGTATGCTCCACCGTGTCCTCCAGACGATCCTCGCAATGGGAACACCCGGACGTATCCTCCCGCTTTATCCTGAACAGGAACCCACCGAAGCACCCATGCCCGGTGAGAACCTGCGTCAGGCGGAAGGTGAGGACGCCGTGACGCCTCTCTATCCACTCCTCAAAGAGGGGACTTACCGCCGCAATAGTGGCGTGCCCAGCACTGGGTTGCGACAATCGTACCCGCCATGTCGCCATGAGATCACACCGGAGCTCTGTCCGCTGTGCCGCGATTTGTCGCGGCAGCGGAGTTTCGCCCCGGCGTTTCGCCTCCTCGCGCCACTCCCACATGTGCGCAAGGACCTTTGCCTCCAGATCCCATGGCGGCACTCCGGCAAGGAGGCTCGCCGCCTCGCACGAGACCGTGCGGTATCCCCGGATTAACCGGATGGCCATGACCCTCTGGGCCGCAAACAACCGGCGCGCTGGGCGCAGCCTCAATGAGGGCGCCCACACCGGTGCCCCGTAGAGGGCCATGGACCGCACGATCCCCGTGTAGAGCCTCCGGCAGGAGGCGTTTGGACCCCCCAGATCGGGCAGGAGCCGCTTTAATGCAGCCCCAGCCCGCTCCAGTCTGGGAGCCAAACGTCGGAAATGCTCAACGAAGTTCCACCGGCTGTCGAGGACAAGTCCCAGGTACTTCATTGTCGACTCGACGCCGATGTGAACCCCTCCTACCGTGAGTTGGGAACCCGCAGGTGGCGCGTTCCGAGGACCATGAAAACCCATGGCCTCGGACTTGTGCAATGCCACCTCGAGTCCCAATTGCCGGATCCTATCGACGATTGTCGCAACCCCGCGTGTCATAATTTCGGCCGCCGCCTCGTACGACCTCCCCTGCGCAAGGACCAGCGTGTCGTCAGCGTAGCAAACTACGCTGACGCCGCTAGGGAGGTCGGCGCGCAGCACCCAGTCGTAACCGATGTCCCACAGATGCGGCCCCAGGACCGATCCCTGTGGGACACCGCACGACATCTCTCGCCGGTTCCATTCCCCTTCGTGACCGGGGTAGATGACGGCCCTATCCGTCAAATAGGCCTCGACCACGCGACAGAGGTAGGTCGGCATCCGGTGATACCGGAGTGCCTCCCTAATGCAACTCCAGGGCAGGGTGTTGAAGGCATTGGCGATGTCTAGAGACACCGCCAAGACGACCCCACCCCGGGCCACTGCATCCCCCGTCGTGAGGGCTCGCACGCGCATGATGGCGTCCACCGTAGAGCGCCCCTTGCGGAAGCCGTACTGGCCGTCCGACAAGTCCGGCCCCTCCCGCACCAGCCACCCGACGAGGCGGTCTGCAATCACTCTTTCAAAGAGCTTGCCCACCTCGTCGAGTAGCACGATGGGCCGGTAAGCGGACGGAGAGTCCGCTGGGCGCCCAGGCTTCTTAATGAGGACCAGTTTCCCCGTCTTCCAACGAAGTGGGAACTGGCCCCTCTCCAAGCATGCGCTAAGGAGCCCCCTGAGTCGAGGCCCGAGAGCCTCTGAGGCCAGGACCCATGCTTTGCCAGGCAAGCCGTCGGGTCCTGGGGCGGTATTCTTGGCATTAAGCCTTCGTACCGCCACCCTCATCTCTGCCTCGGTCACTTCTGGAACACCGTCGTCGTCGTCAGTGGTGTGGTCCGCATCGGGCACCGCAGTAGGCGGAGCCATGGGTGGGGGACTATGTTCCCCTCGCGAAGGGAACAGAGCGCTCACCACGCCCTCCACGAGTTGGGGCCGGAGACTCTGAGTCAGCGGAGGAGCCCATGGGCGGAGTTTCTCCCGGACGGCCTTGTAGGGCCGTCCCCATGGGTCCCTGTTCAGAGTCTCCAGCGACTCCTTCCGGGCCAGTCCTCTGGCCCGCAGGATCTCCTCCTGGAGGGCGGTCTTCGCCGCTCTGTACCCCTCATATAGCTCCGCCTGAATGGCTTCCGTATCCGGAGGTCGGATACGGAGCCTGCGGTGCCTGGTGTACCGGCGTCGTGCCGCAACGCACGCTTCGCGCAACGCTGTCAGCTGCGGCGACCACCAGTACACCTGGCGCCAAGCCCGTCCTGGCTGGACTCGGGGCATAGCCACGTCACAGATCTCGGACATGGCCTCCCGGAACCACTCGGCCTCGTCGTTGGTGTCAGCAGGCCTGTCCGGTGGTGACACCCAGGCCTGCACGATCGAGGCTTCCAGGAGAAGCTCCCGGTCCAGCTTCTTCAGCGCCCAACGCGGACCACTCAGGGTCTGCCGGATCGGCGCGCTCGAGGTCTGGGCGGAGACGTCAAACCGGATGTACCGGTGGTCGGAATACGTCTCCACCCCCTCCATGACGCGCCAATCAATAACCTGCGGTGACAGAGCGGGGCTGGCAAACGAAATGTCCACCACTGAGTCGCCCCGCATCCGTACACACGTAGGTTTCCTAGTGCTTTAGCTGGGAAAAAGAAGTGGCGGAACAAACTCCCCAGCAGCACAGCTGTCTGTTAAGTTAGAAGAACTTGATTCTATACAATATTGTGTAAGTAATTATTATTATAAAACAAAACATACATTATTCGCCATATGTCAGCTAGCACACGCCAATATACCAACAAAAACATTGAAAACTAAAGTCAAGCTGAAATAATAAAACAAAAACGTAAACAGAACTTAAAAACTAAATAAAGCCTCCAGGCATAAAGGGCGTGCCCGCTTGCAGGTTCAACGATGCAAAATAATAATAATAATAATATAATAAAATACTTTTATTCATAAGTTCACATATAAATTACATAGAAGTGACATCAGTACAGAGTTACATATTAAAATTATTAAGCAAATATTAAACTATGCCTAAAATAAATCTAGTGTAGGTATAACTTATATAATATATTGGATAAAGGCCTAATGAAAAACAATAGCGACCTGCCTGATGTAGGTTTATTCAAACCTGTGTTTCAGGCCTTCACGTAACAACGCTGAGTGTTTTATTGGACTATTAAATTAATGTACATAGAGCTAGCATTGATACATAATAATTATATTATTAAATAAAAATTGCCTTAACATTAATAAACTTATTGCATGATTTCTAGCAATTTTTCAGTGTCTGAGTAATTTAATGTCGCTAAGTATTCACTTAACATTTCACTACATTTTTTACAATTTACACTATATATACTTAGAGACTTATTGATTTTATTATATAAGAACGGACCTAAAAAACCATAAAATTTATTTATAAAAGTATGTCTAGTTTGAGGCTTTATGCAAACTAAGTCTTTTCTTCTCTTATGTATAGGTATGGGGGTATAAGGGAGATTGCTATGCTGGTGTAATACTATCTTTAATATAAATAGTTGACGCACAGTTAAAGCCTTACATGCCGTATAAAGCTCGTATGTGGGAAATCTAAATGGGCGAAAGGTGGCTACCTTAAGGTTAGCTCTCTGCGCACGTTCTAATGGTAGTAGGATTGTTTTTGCAGCCCCTCCCCATGAAGTTATGCAATATGTAAGAATGGATTGACACAAAGCTAAATAGACCTGTTTAATTAATTTGTAGTCCGTTATATATCGTAAATTCTTAAAAATGTATATTAATTTACGCATTCGAGTGCATAATAAATCAATGTGTTTACGGAAGTTCAGATTTGTGTCAATCGTCACACCAAGATATTTCATATGATCGGCTTTTGCTAAAGTAGGATAATTACATGCATTGTCAGCGTACTTGCCGCACTTATGCGCATAAATGTTTATGTTAGTAGTTGGCAGGTTAGTATTTCTCATAGTGAATAAAATGTGTTTAGTTTTTTCTGCATTTAGTGTTAGGAGATCTCGCGGTCTCTTAAATAATCAGAAAGCAGTGTAAGCGTTGTTCCTCTTATTCCGAGTCTTTCAAGCTTGCCCAATAATAAAGGACAGGAAATTGTGTCAAAGGCCTTGGCGAGGTCTAGGAAGATCCCAATGGAGTGCATGCCCTGATCCAAATTAGTTGTTATATAATCCGTCATTTGATGTACTGCTTGATTAGTTGATTTTTTGGGCCTAAAGCCAAATTGTCTATCCGAAAGCAATTTGTTATCCTCTAGATATTTCATTAATCTAATATTAATGATTTTCTCTAAGATCTTGGAGAGCCCTGTTAAAACTGAAATGGGTCTGTAGTTGTTAACACATTTTTTGTCACCAGATTTATATACAGGAGTAACCACTGCTTTTTTAAGCGACTTAGGGAATACACCATTAGTTAAGCATAACTGAAAAATATGAGTTAGCGGCGGAGCAAGGAGGTATTTGAAATGTTTAAGTATGTTGTTTGATATGTCGTCCCACCCAACCGCGCAAACGTCCTTTAATCCAGAAATGATTGTTAATACTTCATCGACATCCGTATCTAGTAAGACAAAAGATTTGAGTCTGGGGAAAGATTTAGGTTGGTTTTGAGAGAAAGAACCTCTAGATTGTATGGTCTTTTCTGCTAAGGTTTTGCCTACGTTAGAAAAATAGTAATTAACTATATTTGTTGATTCTATTGGGTTGTTCTCTATAGTCAATAAGTCAAGTGGAGGTTCAAGTTGTTTTGATCTAAATGTATTTGTTTTTATAAATTTCCAAATAAGTTTACTATTTTTGCCTGCTTTCTGCAGTTCTTTTCTGTCATATTCATTTTTTATTTTTTTCAGAAGGTTGTTGCAGAAGTTTCTATATCTTTTATAAGTAATGGAAAGAATTTCATTTTCAGGCTCAAGTTTGAACTTTATGTGAAGTTTGTCTCTATGCCTAATACATCGAACAAGTCCGGGTGTAATCCAAGGTTTAATGCACTTGTACTTCCTTGGCGTTATTTTGGCGACTGTATGCTTTATTATTGCAGAGTGAAGTGAATTTATAAAATAATTAATAGCAAAGTTTGCATCGGTGGAATTATAAACTGGGTCAAAATTAATATTACGTATGTCTTTTTCGAGGTGTGTCATGTTGACATTGGTATAGCTGCGTAAACAATTTTTTCTTGGTAAAGAAACTTGTAATATTAGTAAAACTGCTTGGTGATCAGTAAGCGAAGAGTTAGTAACAAATGTTTTGGCTGGTTTATTTGTTTTTATAATGAAATGATCTAAGCATGAACCACTTTGATGCGTGGGGTGGTAATGAGCTGGCAAGAGTCCGTGGAATGAGCAGATATTAACATAGTTATGTGCATGAATGTCCATTTTCCCGGAAGCAATGTTGATATTAATGTCCCCCATTAGAATTATGTGTTTAAAAGTTGTAAGACTTTGTAACTGTACGTTTAGTGAATCTAAGAAATTTGCGACATTTTGAGAAGGTGGTCTGTATATAGCCATAACTACCGTATCTGTATTAATTTTAATGAGTAAGCAATTACAATTTTGTAGCAAAGGTTCTTCTACAGTTGTACTTAAATTATTGTTGACAAATACAACTAAACCATCATTCTGGTTGATGTTTCTGTTGGTTTTATGCGAAACATATCCGTCTAAAGATGGTAAAACAGTGGTTTGGTTTGACAGCCAACATTCTGTTAGGACGATAATGTCGCAACTTATACCCAGGTTCTGTAGCAATATTTCAAAACCATTTATATTTCGATTTATGCTGCGAATATTTTGTGTGAGAAAGGTCAGCGGTTTCTCTCCCAAGGGAAAGTGGTGCTTACACTCATCAATATTACAATTTATAACTTCAGACACAGAAAATTGATCTAGGTCCTTAAGTAATTGATCAGTCATGATAAATAAACACCCAATAAATATAAACAAACAAAAACTACTACTAGTGTGCTTAAAGGATAGGTTAATAGGTAGCGCTCTTAGGCGCCTTCATAATCTATGGAATGGATATAGCTGTCCTCGGCATATTTCCGTGCAGGACAATTTACATCACCAGTTTTATGATCACTTTTCCTATTAAAACGTTTGCACGTCGCACAGTTTGGTGGACTGGACTTTGTGCAGCATTCCTTAAAAGTGTGGCCAGTCTCTCCGCAGTGATTACACGTCGGGTTAGTGTCACGGCAGAACTTGGCCGCGTGTCCAAACTGCTGGCAGTTGAAACACCGAGTAACGATCGTGAAATCTCGAACTGGGCATGACGTCCAATTGATGAATATTCGTCCTTGATTGACTAGGATCTTCCTGATGCTAGCTGGCACTTCTAGAATAAAATTGCAATTAGGGAGGTCTTTTTTCCCAGATTTATGGCTCAATTTTATTTGTTCTTCAAACGACTCACGAGTTGTATTGGTCAACTTATCTGAGAGGTTTTGCTCGTAGATGCAATCCAAAACCTCCTTATCAGTCAGGGCTACCGGGACTCCAATAACAGTGATTCTTGGGCGCCGCTTTGATGGTTCTTCAATCTTAAGGCCCGAAGAGACGAGTTTTTCTAAGCTTCTGAGCTTTTGAATGTCCTCTTTGGAGTCGGTACTGATAAGAACACCTCCATTTTTTACTTTCTTAAGGCCACGGACATGTAGTTTAAGTTCCCCGGGCGAAATAATTTTCTGTACGAGAGACTTGGTATCGTCACTAGATTTGGTTTTGTCGCTGGGATATATGGCAACTGAGCTTAAATTTGCTGGGCGCACAAAATTATCCGAGCCTTTTTTGACCATATTAGCGTACGAAGCGGGTTCTGTCGGCTTTGAAATGCCTTCAACTACCTCTTTGAACTGTAGGAGAGAGTTCGCGATGTTCTGTTGTTGCTGTAAGTGCTGAGCGGAATTATGGGCTTGAATCGTTTTTTGCTTTAAGGCTTGATATAAGACAGCCATCTGAGATGCGCCATGTGAGACACTACGGCAAAGATTGGCTACACGTACCTTTTGGTCTGCGTTCATTTTTCCCTCAGCAACTAAACTGCATACTTCATTTAGGATTTTTTCTATGGACCCCATCCATTTCTGTACCTCCGGCGTAGAAATAACTTCGGCTGGTAGCTCATGTTCCAAGGGAGGTTGTGGCTTTGGGTCTACAGGCTGGAAATCTTGAGTTGGTGTCGGCGGAGGACTTCGCGTCACTAGCTGGCTACGGCCAAACGGGCTAGATCCAGTGTTAGACATATCTAACACAGAAACACTATATATCTTTAAAAATACTTTAGCTCATTCTTACACAACGCAAGTAACCTCGTAATGCTCACTCGTGACACACTTATATCACTGACGACGCAATTATTTCTAACAAATATATTTATAATTAATTAATAGTATCATAATAAGCTAAGCAAGATACGTCCGCGCGGTAAGAAGGCGCGATTGCGATATGATGATCCATAAAATAAAATGATCCATATACATACAATACTACACTACAATGCACTGAGAGTGCTGCTGCGGCTGCCGTGGCATAGTAGTGCGTCAAAGGGATGTTTACAGATAATAATATTGATGGTTTTGCCGCCATTATTAGAATTAGATGTGCATCCCTAATGACTCGTGTTCGTGGGATTCCCCGATGCTGCAGAGATGGATGCTGCTGAATTTTAATTGTAATTTTATATTTGTAACTGTGTCTGTAACCTACTAACACTAGACGTTAAGAAAAATTGTTACTAACCCTATGGACTCCGGTCTGAAATAAAAATATTCTATTCTAGTCCATTCTATAATATAGCACCGTATGCCAGCGCGTTGAAAAAATATTGTGTTCGATTTTCAACTCTTGGTGCTAAGCAGTGCGATGAAGATCCAGTGCGTCAAAAAATCCCACTGCAATTTTATTACATCAGTGTGTACATAAATTTGGTGTATCAGGATAATCTTGTTTAAAAAAATGTCATACGGAAAATATAATGTAATTCAAACAAATTAAGGTATCGTATTATCTGCCAGGGTTTTGTTTGAAAGAAATACCTTGGCCCTGGCATATGGGCAACTGTAGGAACACGGGTGGGTTTTAGTCAGTAAAAGTCTGACACGCCCTTCCGCTCTACCCTAGGGCGAGAGAAGTCATTTGATGATTTCCCACCCACAAAAAAAGAGTATCGTATTAAACAGAAGTTATATTAAATAGAAGTTCTTTTAAGTTAGCATTTTTTTTCTATTCATAACAAAATTGAGGAGAAACGGTTTGGCTGATTTTCCCATCAAACCGAGGGGTCGGAAATGGAATAATGGCGACCGCGCTCGCGCCGGGCTACCGGGGTCTAAAAACCTGCGGGAGGTCTAATATAAAGGGTTTGCAGGATATTGTGGGCTGGGAAGCTGACCGCTAAGGCTATAAAAGAAAGATTTTAATACGGAGTATTTTCGAAATTCACAATTTCGGTGAGTAGGTAGGTAGATTGGGACAATCGCCATGCATAGTGATCATGTAGAGCACTAGACATTGACGTTAACCATTGTTGTTTTGTCCCACAAACAATGGGGCACTTAATATCTTTTCCAGAGTATCCTGCTGACTGCACGCTACAGGAATTGATGGGCGCAAACCAAATAAGTTGCCAAATTTTGAGCTGACTGTTTTGATTGCTATCGGCACGCTATGAATACTACATAATATAATCCTAAAATTCTCAAATGGAGGAATTCTCAAGTGACACCTCCATGTTAATGTCATTTAATAAGAGGCGAACCTATTACCACCAACCGGCTAAAAATCTAGATTACGGGATACTGCTGAGAATTTTCGAATGGAAAACTCAACAATACTTGCCTGATTTGGGAATCGATCCCAAGACATCATTCTCCCTGCCTGGGTCGCGTGATTATTCGAAAGAGATACCGTGACCCTGGCACATGGGCAACTGATGGAATACGGGTGGGTTTTAGTCAGTAAAAGTCTGACACGCCCTCCCGCTCCCCCCATCCAAAAAAAAAGACATCATTCTCAAGAATAGCGCTAACGACCAGTAGACCAACGAGGCAGTCAGGTTTAATTGACATTAACCTTTACCGTTGTTTAACTTTAGTTTATATTATAAAGGTAAAATATTTAAACTCCAAAAACAATAACAAAACAAACCCACACTAATTAACTTACCCTAGGTCAACTTCAAAACTGTAACTACCCACGAATAACAAAATAAAGACGGCGCCCACTAATCCATCAAATTGCGCGCCACCAGGGATTAACCAGTAATGGACGTCAAACATTTACACAAGAGAATCGTGCCCGTAGCGCGGCTACAAGGATCAAAATAATTTTCTTTTTAAAGTACGCACTTGCACCCTTTCGTCTTGAAGCTTAAAATATGTTAGAAAACATTGGGTTTGTACTGTGTTCGGTTGTGTTTATGTAAGCGGCTAGACTAGAAATCAAAAAATGGATTTATGTTTGACACTGTTTATGAAGTATGTTAACAGCGGCACTGGTCCATCGATCGGGTTAGGGTACGCTTACCACAGTGAGTTCGTGAATGGGTGACAATATTTACATGCCAAGAACCCTGCTTGCCTTAGAAAGCACATAAAGCTGTTGGCCCCGGGTGTCATTCGTCGATCCTTGACAAATGTAGTAGAAATATATAAACCATCAAACCTTGTACGGCAGGAAAACTATACGGTGTAAGGGGGTTCGGCTATACAATAAATTACCTAAAAACGTCAGAGAGTGAACACTTAGTATACGAGTTCAAGCTTAACTTATAGATAAGTTAAACTTGAACTGTTTTGTATTTTATTTAGAATTAAGTACGTACTCGCTATATTTTATAAGTTAAACTATGGTGTTGATCGTCGTAATGTAAACTACAACTTATTGTTTATTTATTTATTTAACTATTTATGCACACATATAAATAGACAAATAGAAAGGAACAGAAAAATATGTACAAAGGTAATGCTTATTTCTATTGAAATCTCTTCCAGCATACCTGCAATAGGAGAGAATATACAAAGAGATGTAGACAACGTGTGTAATAACAGAAGAAAATAATACTATAATTTACATATAAACATACAAAATAAAAATATACATACATACAAACATACATAAATACTTCTAAAATAAATGTCACTATATACAAGATTATTTTTAGTATATGCGAAACCTGAATATAGTTTGTTCAGAATCAGTAACTGAATCGATTCCAATAATTTTTACACCATGTTAGATTTTGTACCAAAAATATTTAATTACGCTTCCAAGTAGGACACCGAACGACAATACGTATCCACAATCATCTGTGCGGGTCACGGCAGTACATAGCGCGCGTGGGCGCACAGCGAGACGGCGACGACGGGTAACAACTCCTTCCCTCGGCTCCCTCAGTCGTCCGAATGCCACCGATTGATGAGCACGTATCGCGATAACTTTGTGATTATTTATGATACAGTTTTGAATTTTTTTTCATAGATTCTTCACATAAAAATACTAGACCCGTGTTTCAGGTTTCGCATAAACAAAAATTAATGTTGTATATACTAATAATGTAATAAAAATTAAAAAATTCATGAGCAGTTATGACAAAGTGGAGAGATAGTGATCTTTCACTCTTCTTTTAAATACAGCAATAGTAGGGCAGTCCCTTATGTCAGGCGGAAGTGCATTCCACAACCGAACCGCCTGCATGGTGAAGGAGTAGGAGTAGAAGTCAGTTGAGTGGGGAGGGGACTTGAGGAGATTTCTAAGATGCGACCTGCAAGGTGCATCAAAAGGACGGGCGTAGGAGAAGCGTTCCCGCAAATAGTCGTTGTAGTTGTTAATTTAGTTAAGTTACTACCTAAGTGAACTGTAATTTGTTCTCTGAGGAAATAAATGTATTTAAACTGAAATAAGGAAATTTAGCTACACGTCATCTTTTCAGCCGTAAGACTTCCACTGTTGGACATAAGCCTCAGCCAATTTGAGGGGCTTTGCTATAATTGCCACTGCTGGTAGGTACTGGCGATCGCAGTATGGAGGTAAAATGCATAGAAGACGCTGCTGCCCATTCTCTCGTTAGTCCCTAAGTCGCCTTATACGACACCCATGGAAAGAAATGGTATGATGCTATTCTTTATGTCCAGCTCCACACTATGTACTCTTACACATCATTCTGGTTTAAACATTATAAGTAAACACGAAGCTAATAAAACCATCTCAGTAAAGTTTCAACAACAAAGAGAAAGCATTAACCGATAAATATTCATCAGCTGACCCAAAACAACCCTATAAACCAGAATCAAACACTCCACAGGGATTAATCGATGCGCTAATCAATCCGTCCCAACAAGGCGTTGAAAACTGACGGCAACTCGAGATAACTCAAGTGTCCTCGGCCACATTACAAGATAGTTAAGCGTAGTTTACCAACTTTGGTGAGCTTTCGACCTATAAGTTGTATCGTTAACCCTCCAGTCCTTTACATGGAATGATAACGCGAAGATGTTGCCAAGGATTATGTAGGGCTGCGTGGAGGATTCTTTGGGAGTTTTGTTTTAAGGGAGATTAGGGTGCCTTCAAAGATCTTGCGTGCCTGTCAATACTGAGAAAAATCTTTATTGCTACTGGCTTCTGACGTAAAAATCAGCCAATTATAGGGAAATAGCCCGTTAAAAAGAGAAACTGTTTGACATGCTTGCTCAAGACTTGTTGGCGATTCTAGATCTACCTATAACGACACGCCTTGTTTCCCTGAAGGGTTGAGCAGAGGTGGGGTTATAGTACACCCACATTTCGCCAGTTCCGTTTAAGTCCTATGAATTGGGGCGAGCCTATTGGCATCAACCGGGCACAAATCCAGATACCGGGCTGCTACTGAGAATTTCTAGATTGAAAACCTAATAATACCTTGCACGACTTGGGAATCGAACCACTAACCTCATGTTCAGTAGCAGCGTCTGCGAATACTCCACCAAAGAGGCAGTTAACCCACACCACCTACCTATATTAATCACTTAATGAATATTACCTATAGCTTCTGCCCGCGACTTCGTCCGCGTTAAATTTCTTGTTCCCCCGACCCTTCCTGTCGCGTCGAATCGCCAACCCGTGCGATTTTCCCCGTTTTTGCAACATTTTTCATTACTGCTCCGCTCCTCTTGGTTATAGCGTGATGTTATATAGCCTATAGCCTTTCTCGATAAATAGGATTCCCAACACAAAAAGAATTTTTCAATTCGGACCAGTAGTTCCTGAGATTACCGCGTTCAATCAAACAAACAAACAAACTCTTCAGCTTTATAATATTATATAAATATTACCTATAAAACCGAGTCTCGTCACGATGCACGATGTTTTCCAAAGAAGTTAAAGAGAAAAATATTTCATTAATTCGTGGTACAGCCCACACAAGTAAACCTGACGTAATTTTTACCAGACATGGCGCTGACACATGCAAAGTGACGTCACATATTTACGTAAAATGTTTTCGCTGATAATCGATATGGCCGGTCTCGTGTCGGACATTGGTCATCCACCGCATTTTGGACAACAGCCAGGAGACTCGAGGAAAAAACACGTCGTTTAGACGTACCATTCTCTGACAAACTAGCGGGCGTTCATATTATTGACGTGGAAACAGGAATTTGGGGGGAGGTTGCAAAGTATGACATGTTTTGTTGAAGAGGAAATGTTTTCTGTTTACAAACCCAAGGAGAAGGGGTCAAATTGTAGCGTGGCTTGTAGTAAAAGCCACATAAACAGAAGCACATCAAGTTTGTTTGGCAGTAATTAACTTAAGAACAATAATATTGTACAACTTCTCAAGGCCAATTTCTTTGGTTGTAGCTGAAATTGACTTAGAACTTATGTATTCTGTTAAAGATTTCACGTGGGTGTTAACATTTTGAACTTGAATCAGCGTAGCGTAGCATAAAACTCCGTAGTTATAATATAACTAATGGTCGTCCAGTGGTCAAAAGTCGCTCATAATTTATTAAAATTTTAAAGCTATTTAATTAATTGTTATTATATGTATAAAAATAAATTATAGCTTTCTGGATGTCTTCTCCATATAAACTTTACCTGTGCCTTTCATTGTCCTGTGTCCGCGTAGTTTTTGTATAAAGGGGTAAAAGTTTTTGCTTCACGTGTTATTATATAGATAAGAGACTAGCTTACATGGTTTTAAGCTTAACCATTCACCATTTCAGACGTGTCCACTGCTGAACATAGGTGTACCCCAGTTAGGGGCGATTTGGCATAATCGCCATGCTTGGGTTTGCGATTGAACTGGAGATTGTAGTATGATGGTAAAATGCATAGAGAACGCTGCTGTCCATTCTCTAGTAAGTCCATTAGTCGCCTTTTATGATAACCACTGGAAGAAATGGGATGATGGATATTCTTTACGTCCGACAACACAGGAAAAGCGTTTGACTGTACGTTATTAAAAAGACAGAGATTTGCATATTGAACGATATCAGTGTCCTTACCTTACTGTCTTAATAAATGCCTCATCTGCCCACCATTTAGTATTTGCATGCAATTAGTAAGTTGCTAGAGGTCTACTATCTCTGACTGACACACTGCTAAGATTTAATAACAAAATAATAAGGGGAAGAAGTTCCAAATAAGGTTTGTCGGAACACGAGACAATCCACAATCAAAGTCCTGTACAACTAAGCCACGTCATATTCCCAAGGAGGTAAGCGAAAGTATATGTAATTTAATGATAACAAAACAACCTTTAGACGAGGTATGAGTGAGCGCTTTTTAGCAGAAGCCGTAGCTTTTCATTTTGTAGGGCTTTTTAGAAGTCGTTTGTATTTTTTTTAACATCCGTTACGATATTCCAAGTGCTCATAGAAGAGGACGATTAGTTACCTACAACAGTCAACCTCGTATATTTTACCAACGGTTATAGTCAACCGTACATAATACAGTCCTTCCACTGTTCTCATAAAGTGTTAGTAATGTAAAGTTTTACTCGAAGGCGTCTGATGAAGCTGGGACTCTAATTACGTAACTCGTTATGATCAGAAGCTAAATCATTTATGGATCGAACATTTTTACATTGCTTCATATGCTTAAAAAAATTGTTTTTTCGACAATGTAAATAACACAATAAATGTTTTTGAACTATCAAAATGAAAGCCATTCCTACTGTAGGCAATTACCCCGCTTGGTTTGTTTAGTCTGTGAAGGTAACAGTTTAACTTGAAACCTGATAGACGTAGCTAGGTAAACAGAAATGTAAGGTGTTCTTGGAAATAGGGTAATTAGATCTTCTAGTAAACGTAGTTAGATTTGCAATTTTAATATTATTATGATTTGTTTTAATGCTATGTAAGTATGATTTGTTTTAGGTATTCAGGAACGACCCGCATATTTTATCATATAGAAGATTTATGCACAACCTAACTCCAATTTGGTGCTCTGATAACAGAAAGAAGATTTTTATTATTCAGTCATAATGATTTTATTTTTAAACTATTGGTAGATAAATTCAAAATTTATCGACAAATCCACCACAATAAGACATTTGCCCCTACTGTTTTGAAACGGCGGCCATTTTTTTTTCTTACTGAATGCGGTTGGGTTATTTTATTTTGCCATATCTACCAATATAAGGTCCTACAGGCATAAAACTGGCTCCGAGCCTTTTGAGCACACTGAGTCTTGCATAATTGAGTCGAGTCTTTAAAATTAGGACTCGAAGACTCTAGTCCTTTACCACCCTATAGCGATCTGGCTTGGAATAAAATACATCAACGCGCGGATAGTTATCGACAAGCTACGTACGTAAATACATCCTTCCAAGCGACGTAACCAGAAACCAATTATACGTGCCGCAATTAAGGGGAGGGTAATTCAAGAACATACTGTTAAACTTTTTGAATAAAAACCGTCCCACACATACCGTATAACAAATAAAACCTCATATCGAGGTCAGCCGTCCACAATGTGGTCGTTTTCCACATTTTTACCTTCGTCCAGTGTTCGCGAGAGTTTTAAAAAATGTATAAAATCTCGTAATTCAGAACGATGCACGATGTGGGACAGTTTCATTATTTAGCTTGTTCTGCTGATGAGTGTCTCGCAGTATGAGAGTA
This sequence comes from Aporophyla lueneburgensis, assembly GCA_932294355.1. NCBI lineage: Eukaryota > Metazoa > Arthropoda > Insecta > Lepidoptera > Noctuidae > Aporophyla > Aporophyla lueneburgensis. The sequence continues at coordinate 25,737,644 of OW028750.1, read as the reverse complement.
GAAAATGAAAGGGCTGGACCAGGTTGTAAAATATCCTAACTAAACTAATATGTTAATGATGTTTTTAAATATGAGTAGAAAACTAAAAGGTGGAGCAAAAGTTCTCATTCGATGTTCCTGTAATTTTTTTAATGAAAATCTTTGTTTCTGTTTTTGGATTATGTGTATTTGATGTTTTTTTACCATTAAGTCGATAAAAATGATATCTAATATTTAAACAACACAATTGATGACCATTCGAGCCGGATATGGGTCTTTTTATTATGGCATTTTCCACCACTCTTGCCAGAACTTCCGGCGATAGATCCTTGCATTCTTGACAGATATTCTCTTTGAGGACTTCAAGGAGGATTGAATTAGACTTGTTGACATAGATTCCTAACTTCAAAAACTTCACAAGAAGAAGTCTAGAATCTTGCTAACTAGTGCAAATGGCTGAAACGAGGGATTAGGGGACCTAGAAACAAATATTCCGCGTTCTTAAGGACTAAAGCAATTCATGTCTTGTTAACGTGTATTTTGTATCTGTCTTCTTCACAAATGTCAAAGTAGAATTGGCATTTTGTCTTTAATTGCAAAAATTATAACATTTTCGTTTATGATGATAATTTAACGCCACCTAGCTGTTCTTAGAATTAGAAGGTACCAGAACTACCAGTGACTGTGGATATGTGAGGTTTCGATGTGTGAAAGCGGTTATAAATTCTGACAGACTGGCCACTGCCCGCGCAATTAAAAATTATACGTTGTAATTTTAACTTAAAACATAATCCTTAATAATTTCAACCCTTCAATATCGATGACAAAATACACAAGTAGGTACTTACTGTGTTTAGAAACTTTTCCATTTTTGCCGATCGATGCAGTCGACAAAGCAATTAGAATACACTCGACGAGCGAGCATCGAGACTATTCGATTATTATCGATCGGATTGACGCGCCACAGTAAATAATCTGTGTGTGGAAACTTTGCTGACTTTTTGCCAGACTATTAAATGAGCATTTCTTATATGGCCAACGGGAGGTGTCTCGATAACTGGGCTCGGATACAACTGGGATCGGATAACGCCCGGGAAAAAATAGGCGCAGTATTTTCAACAAACAACCTAATTGACAACCTTCGGGTGCACTATTATTCTGTAAAGTATCTATAGTTAGGCATAGTTCCATTCGTGGTGTCTCTCTTTTATTTGGGAATATGAGGGAGAACGGTATAAGTCATCATCATCATCATCATCATTTCAGCCGTAAGACGTCCACTGCTGGACTTAGGCCTCCCCCAATTTGGGGGGCTTTGCCATAATCGCCACGCTTGGCAGGCGGGTTGGCGATCGCAGTATGGTGGTAAAATGCATAGAGAACGCTGCTGCCCATTCTCTAGTATGTCCCTTAGTCGCCTTTTACGACACCCACGACAAGAAATGGGGTGGTGTTATTCTTTACGTCCGGCACCACACGGTACGGTATAAGTCAGTTCCGACCTTTCCGTATTGTGAAACTAAATGTATAGAGCTGGATGGCATTGAGAAAAAATATGATTGCATAGATTTCAGCTCCAGAAGTTTAATCGTTACCGTGAGTTTAGAGGATAATATTAAACAAAGACCATGACCCACCTGCTGGAGTGTCCCAAGTGCCCGTTCACCTGCACCTCAGATGATCTAAAAAATGCCACTGATGCCGCAATAAACGTGGCCACCTACTGGGCTCAAACAATATAGTAAAAAGTGTACGTGTACCATCGACACGAAAGAAGAAGAAGAAGAACAAAGTTATAAGAATAAAACTATAAAGAATAACAATAATCCCATGCAATACCCGCTGTCCCTTGATTCCGTGAATTTCAAACAGTTATACAGCTGAAAATCAGTAGGCAAAGTGTATGCCACATGTTTTTCCGAATCCACAGAGTCATAGTGAATCGAATGGGCGCAATGAGAACCGCGTGCAAATGACTTAGTAGAGCTTTTTTTAAACATTTTTATGCGCAGTTAATAATGTCCTACCAATTAAGGCATGCAAAATATTATTTATAATTATTAAAATACACAAGAAAATTTAATACACTAAAAAAATTGGTTACCTAAACTTATTGGTTTATGTATCGGTATTCGACAAGAAACAAGTGGCAATTCTGAATGCAACAAAAGTTATTTTAACTTGGATTCGATTACGGATTCCTGCCAAAGAGTACAAATAATAATGTAATTAGGGATGCTACACATTATTTTGCTACCGTACTTTGTTATTGGTTAATTAACTAAACCATTATGAAACAATTGCAATTGAATTGTTTGCAACATAGTCTTAAATATTTAATTGAATCTGTTTTTAGTGCTCCTGAACAATTTAATGTATTGTTTAATTATTAATTTGCGGTAAATTAAATTTAAGGCAGCTCATCGGTTATTTGGGCTTCAATAAATATTTAAGTTGTTATAGGCTTGCTTTATCTTTTATATTGGATGTGCGATTTGATAATCCCATGTTGTTTTTCATTATGCTTGAATTTTTAAGCGAATTGGAATGGTTTTTAAATAATAAAATAATTATATTTAAAGGCCAATTTTCGTTTTTAAAAACGTTCAAAATCTAGTCGCAGCCTCATTTCGGCGACAGCCAAATGTCAAAAATTTAAGTAAAATACAGGTATTTTTTACAGAATGAGATCAGACGGTGAACGTTCTAGAAATTACGACAATTGCCCTTCAGAGCGTTAAACCTGTTTTCAATTTACTTATGATTATAGTTTGACGTTGATAGACAACTTTAATGATAAATAACACCAATTTGCCTTTACAAAGTTGCAAATATTTTAATAACTGCGTGACATGAGAGACGAAAATTAGATACCAAAGATCAAAAGATAAAATGATCCCATAAAATATACAAAAGAGGTAAGTTTTAACCAGTCAATTACCGTAATTACAGACACAATTAAAAACCATTGTGTCTATACCAAATGTGGTATCTCAGGGACTTAGAGGTTAAAAATCAAAATCTCGACTGTGCTAGAAGTGAACTTTAAAAGAGATGGAAGCATGATGACCTATTTCTGTGTCTAAGTACACCATAAGCCGTAAGTACAGTCCTGCAGTCACAGGCATCTTTTTAAATTTAACAATAAAGACCTAGAAATTGCCTCAGACTGCAAGAGATTGTTCGTCTTATGAGGGATTTTCACTAGTGAGGTGATGATCAAGGATCACGGCTAAGTATTTGACTCGCTTACTAGGTCGATTTGCGCGGCTGGTCGCTTACAAAATTACCTCACAAACCGAATCGATTACACAGCTCGATAAAAATCGCAGCTGACTCATTTTTGCATCAAAATTCTGAACTTCATGCGGCGGGCGATCGCCTGGGACTGAGCATTTTCACGGTTGATTTTAGATACCTACCGCATGCGACCTGTCACTGCACGAAAAATCGAAGCCTACTCTGGAATTTCTGATTTTAGTCTGAGGCCTAGCCGAACTGTCGTTGAGACAGTCGATTTTACCAATAACCATAATAATTTCCATAACAGGAGTGCACTTATGATTTGGAAGCTTTTACCAACACGGCTGGTCAGAAAACCCTTAATAGCAAAAAACAAAAACACGCCGTGTCAACGCATTCATTAGTATCATTGATTTTGTGAGAGATTTTACAGACAAAATGAGTTGTTAACGCCTCAATTAAGGCATTTTGATTGTTGTAAGTCTGTAATATTTTAGGCTTTCCGTCCTGTGATAACTAATGTTGCTAGTTCGGGGATTATTTATCGTACATTTCGTCAACAACATAAACATCTGACTGATCAGAACAAACTGTCCGGTATCCAATACAACTACAGTAAATCACAACTGCACTACGCGTTTGCTGCTTTTAGGGTATTTTTATAGCAACTCACCATTGATATATAATAAATGTTAAGGAAATTCGCACAATATGTAGGTAGATACGGGTCTGGCTAACGCTTTGAGGGAAATGCGGCGGTTTGTGTTTTTATTTAACCTCTAAGTCCCTGAGATACCACATTTGGTGTAGACACAATCGTTTTTTAATTGTGTCTGTAATTACGGTAATGGTTAATCACAATCTCAGCTAACCTGCTTACCTTTTTGTATTACCATTACTTCTACAATTGTCAATGACGTATTTCAACTAATACTGTCATCATTTGTTATCCAATTAATCGCAGCGACAGTTCATTGTCTGAACCGCCTTAACCCACCGCATCTCAACACGGCTTTCAGTCGTTGATCGTCGCGCAAACATTTATGTTTGAGCTCTGTTTGCGCACGGTTCCAGGGTCTCGCTGTTTGTCGTTCATTTACACAGACGCATATACTTGACTGACGGATTTTACGCACAGTTCACGCTGTTCATGTGAGTGGGTCTTTAAACCGTTCTTGAGGCATGAACTGCTCTGTCGAGGGTATGAATTGTGAGCAGTCTAGTAAACTTTACATGCAGGGTGTTTTAAATTATTTGGGATTTTTTTATAGACTTCTAGCTTTTGCCAGCGGCTTCGCTCGCGTGGAGGTCGGAAAATATCTCGCGGAAACGTACTACCAGGATAAAAAGTGGCCTATGTGTTAATCCAGGTTATAAACTAACTGTTTTCCAAATTTCATCCAAATCCGTTCGGTAGTTTTTGCGTGAAAGAGTAACAAACATCTACACATCCATATATCCATACATACAAACTTTCGCATTTATAATATTAGTAGGAAGTAAGATTTATAATAATAACTAGCTTCTGCCCGCGGCTTCGCCCGCGTGGATGTCGAATATCCCACAGGAACGTACTACCGGGATTGAAAGTATCCTATGTGTTACTCCAGGTAAACAATGTGTTATTGCACTGCTTGCTTTGTATTGTCCAAGGAGCAGCGCTCGGATTGATAAATGATTGTTGTAGGATAATTAATCCTAAAACCTAACAATAATGACGGAATATATAACGGAACGGCAAATTACCTACTTGCATGACAAATTTGAAGGCAACTTTAAAGCGAAAATATAATTTCTCTTTATTTCCTAGGAATTTCGAAAAAAATTGTTACCTAAATTATTCAAATGAAGATTTTACTTAACTTGCTGTTGACAGGGGTTTAAGACTATTTATTTTTAGTCTATACTTAAAGTGTCTCTTTAAATACTACTTTAGAGGTTCTGCCCCTTTTTTTATGGGGAATCATCAAATGACTTCTCCCGCTCTGGGCGGAGCGGGAGGGCGTGTCAGACTTTTCCTGACTAAAACCCACCCGTGTTCCTTCAGTTGCCCATGCGCCAGGGTCACGGTATCTCGAGGTTCTGCCCTCAGGTGCTAATACAACCAGGCTGCTGAGATGAGCTCACTCTCGAGCAGCCCACGTAAAACTGGCCGTGCGAGAAGCAGTCCCCTCTAAGATCATATCCCGCTTTTTACAGTGACTGTCCCCGAGACTTATTAATCATCATTGCTAAACATACCATAAGGGGACTGCGGCCTTTTAAACTCGAATGGGTACTCCGACGATATTAGTGGTATCTGCGGTATATAGTACACCGATTCACCTTGAGCACAGCCAGTAAATACAATGGTCACACACAACCAGGTCCCATTGCACAACTTGGCCGGATTAAGATTTTGTAGTAACATTACTGGGCGGCTTTACCCGCGTGGCCTACAAGAAACAAATGACTTTTTTTTTTTTTCAGAAACAAACATACGCGCTCTCACTACCACTCAATTTAATATACGAACTGACAATATCCCAAACAAAGCAAATAAGACGAAGTTCTCCGTAAAACTAAAACTCATCTCTGGGATGAGAGTGGTATAGTTTTATAAAAGTCAAAGCGTATGTGAAAAGATTTATTTAAGAGACAATCAGAAGAAGATGATGAACAATTAATATTGTTTACCACGAAATACTATGCCTACCGCATTTCTAGTAAACAATATTTTTTGTTTTTACGTCAGGTTCTAGAATCACCAGGCTGCTCCGTGAGCTTACTCTTGAGCAGGCCACGTATAACTGACCGTGTGAAAAGCAGTTTTCCCTTAATTCTACCCTTGTTAAATTAAGTGTTTTGATCTGAGATTTATTTATGGTCTTGTCAAGCAGACTTTCAGGGGAAACTGCATTCTTTTGAACTCAAAGGGGTAGTTCGATGGCGTTAGAGGAATCCTCGGAATAAACACAGACTCCTCTCAGGAACAACGTGTCAGTATAGTTGCCTCGATAACATTTCGTTGCAATATTTTCACTCACAACCTGGTGTCATTGCATAATTTTGGCGGGTTTAAATTACGCAGCAACATAACTGGGCGTCAACTCTACATTTTTATACCTACATATGTGAGTTGAGAGACCGAGGGGCTTCAATGTGTTAAGAAACTAAACCGGGTAATGTGTGGCGTCATCATCGTTTATTACTCGAGTCCACTGATCTATAATTATTTTCAACTCCTTCGAATGATCTCAAAAGAATTTTATTGATGATTGTGGCTTGGTCGTTATGTTTTACTTTAATGGACAAACCAAATCGCACTATTGCTAGATTCAGATTCATTTATTTGCTTGAAATATGGTATTTTACAGATTTTATAACACACTCAATAGTTCTTCATATTCCGCCAACTAAATTCGACATGCAAATTTTGTAATGATAATGATGATTCTAATTTTATAACTTTAAACAAAATGATTAAATTGCAATGTCAAAAAAAAGTACTAAATAAAAAATTGCCTACATATTAAATTACAAATGTCTAAGAAAAATAATTGAATTACAATTGTCAAAGAAAAATAATTAAATTACTAATGTCCAAGAAAAACCATTAAATTACACATGTCAAAGAGAACTAATTAAAATTACAAATGTCAAAAGAAATTACACAAGCCAAAGAAAAATAATTACATTACAAATTGTTATATTTAATTTTCGTCTCATGCAACTTTCCCATTTGTCTTAAAATCCAGATATTCCCTAACCGTGTAAAAACAATTTTCGATGAGCCATGCTCTGAGATGCTTTTGGTATAAGCTAGTTCGCAGTTCTCTAATAACCTTCGGTATATTATTAAAAATGTTTATTGCCATTCGATTACTGTTTTTACGGCAGTATGCTGTCCTACATCTTGGCATTGCCAATTTTGTTGGATCCCTTGACATTTTGCCCATCTTATAAACATTTTCGCTATCGGCTGTATTGAATAAGTGAGGATGTTTTTTACAAATACTCCCAATTCCAATATATATAAGCATGCTAATGTTAAGAGTTTATGTCTTTTTATAATAGGCGTGCACGATTCTAGTGGGTCTGCACCAAACACAGCTCGTAAACACTTATTTGCACAATAAATGCCTTATTGCTGTCTGTGGAATTACCCCATATAATTAAATCGTATCTTAGCACGGATGAGACATATCCGTGATAAGCCAGTAGAGCGGCATTACGTCCAACAGTTTTCCTGAGATTTCTTAGTGCAAATGCAAAGCTGTTTAGCCTAATACACATATTTTCAATGTGCTTTTTCCAATTACAGTTTTTATCAATTACTATACCTAAAAATTTCGTATGGTCAACTTCTTCAATTTCATTATCACGTCCACCTCCTATAATACTTTACGCACTAACATATAAATCTGAACGTTCAGTGAGCAATAGTTGGTGTTGCAAAGGACTCGAGTCTTTGAGTCCTAATTTTAAAGACTCGACTCAATTATGCCATACTCAGTGTGCTTAAAAGGATGGAGTCTACAGATAAGCACTCGAGTCTTGAAAAGGACTCGAGTCTTAAAAAGGACTCGAGTCTTAAAGAAAAACTCGGAGCATGAAGATGAAACTTGTACCTCATCATTCGAAAAGACTCGAAAGAAGGCAATAAATTTAAATTAGTGGTTATGATGTAACTTTGCGTACAAAAAAATCTAATGAGTTTTTCGAGTTTTTCGAATGATGAGCTACAAAACTCGAGTTCATATAAGACTCGAGTCCTTTTTAAAACTCGAGTCTCTTTTTTAGACTCCAGAATGACTCGGGCTCGTCTTGACTCTAGACTTCGAGCTTTTTGAGCACACTGAGTCTTGCATAATAGAGTCGAGTCTCTAAAATTAAGACTCGAGGACTCGAGTCCTTTGCAACACCAACTATTGCTCACTGAACGTTCAGATTTATATGTTAGTGCGTAAAGTATTATAGGAGGTATGTGCCCAATTAGTTTTTACTTATAAAGTTGCATAGGTATCTATTAAAGAATAGTTAGTGTAGTTATTCAATTTTATCTAATACATAAACAAACGCGTTTTTTACATGTACTTCATCATCATCTGCCTAGACTTTTCCCAACTATGTTGGGGTTCGGTTTCTAGTCTTACCGGATGCAGCTGAGTACCAGTATTGTACATGGAGTGACTACCTACCTGACTTCCACAACCCAGTTACTGGGTAATACGATACCCCTTGGTAAGACTGGTTCTCAGACTTTCGGGCTTCCGGCGACCCGTAACGACGGTCTAAGATCTACGAAAGACACCGGGACCAACGGCTTAGCGTGCTTTCCGAGGCACAGAAGGGTCTTATTATGTAAAGATGGTCACCCATCCACGGACCAACCGCGGCAAGCGTAGCTTAACCTGAATGATCGACCCGTGCGGCTGTTATAATTTGCAAATATCCCTACTAATACATATTAAGTTTGTTTGTTACGCTTTCACGCGAAAACTACTTAACCAATCATCATCAAACTTTGTACACATATTCTTGGAGTTATTAGAAGTAACATAAGATAAGAGAGTTGTTTTGTGAGATTTCGCCTCCGTCCACAATAACCGATATTTACGCGGATGAAGTCGCGAGCATAAGCTAGTTAGTTCATATTAATATCAGTTACATATTTGATACTTCTTGATACCTTGGTTGAGATTGACGACGATGAGCTTCCCGGGCTGCCCCGCACGCCATGCGCACGTCTACCATTCTATGTTGGATTTTCCAAGCCCTATTTGACTCAGTAAGGGGATGATTTTGGAAAAATTGTGATACACGTGTCACATAATTATACTTGAAGAGTATGTGTACCAATTTTTGTGTCAATCGACCCAGAGAATAAAAAGTTTCATAGAAACTTCAAGCCCCCATTTCACCCCCTTAGGGGTAGAATTTCTTAAAACCCTTTCTTAGTGAATACCTACTCTTTACAAAGAACACACCCTCCAAATTTCATGTCTCTAGGACCAGCGGTTTAGGCTGTGCGTTGATATATCAGTCAGTCAGTCAGTCAGTCACTCAGGACTTTGAAATATATATATATAGATAGATAACATACTATATTGGGGTCGGCTAACAGTCTAACCGGGTTTAGCCGAATACTAGTATCATACATGGAGCGACTGTCTTTATGCTCTCCACAACCCTGTTACTGGGTAACATGATACCTCTTAGTAAAGCTGGTTATCACTTTTGGGCTTCTGAATAGCCGTAATGATTATTAAAGATCTACTATTGACAGCCGAGGCCAACGGCTTAGCGTGCTTTCCAAAACACGAAGGGGCCTCGAAATGTAAAAACAAAATGGGTGGTCCCCCATCCACGAATTGACCGCGTCAAGCGTAGCTTAACCTTAGATTCGACCCGTACGGCTGGTATTACTTAGCCATGAAACTCTTAAGGTTCCTAATCACTAAACACCATAAAACAGAATTTTAAATATTTTCGACTCGAACATGGAGTCGATTTCCAAAAATATGTGCAGGTTTTTAGGGTTCCGTTTTTTGCCATTTGGCAACGGAACCCTAAAAACCTGCTCATATTTTTGGATTACTGCACATACTTATAGATTCGTCATGTCTGTCTCTCTGTCTGTCTGTCTGTCTGTCCATCCGTCCGTATGTCACAGCCATTTTATTCCGAAACTATAAGAGCTATGCTGTTGAAACTTGGTAAGTAGGTGTATTCTGTGAACCGCATTAAGATTTTCATACTAAAATAGAAAAAAAACAATAACTTTTTGGGTTCCCCATACATAGAACTGAAACTCAAAAATGTTTTTTTTCATCAAACCCATACGTGTGGGGTATCTATGAATAGGTCTTCAAAAATGGTAATGAGGTTTCTAACATCATTTTTTTCTAAACTGAATAGTTTGCGCGAGAGACACTTCCAAAGTGGTAAAATGTGTGTCCCCCCCCCGTAACTTCTAAAATAAGAGAATGACAAAACTAAAAAAAATATATGATGTACATTACCATGTAAACTACCAACGATAATTGGTTTGAACGAGATCGAGTGAGTAGTTATTTTTTTAAACGTCATAAATCGTAAACCGCAATTTACCTTACATTCAATCAACTGAAATATAAAAATTAAAAAATATATATATTTTTAAACCGAAAATACCTACAGGTTTGTACGGAACCCTCGGTGCGCGAGTCTGACTCGCACTTGGCCGGTTTTTTTGTGGATGGGAAATCATCAAATGGCGTCTCACGCTCTGAGTGGAGCGGGAGACGTGTCAGACTTTTACTGAATAAAACCCACCCGTGTTCCTTCAGCTGCCCATATACCAGGACCACGGTACCTCTTTCGAGGCTAATATCGCGGCCCTGGCAGGCTTATCTCATGCCCTGTTGGCTGCCTGACTGCTGACTAAGTAATACCGCTTGGTATTACTCAGACATGAGGCTTTTAAGATACCTAATCACCAAACACCATAAAACAGAATTTTAAATATTTTCGACACGAATTGCAACATGCAGTCGATTTCCAAAATTAGTTGCTTATGCCATGGTATCCTTACCAAGATCATAAAATAAATAATACGCAGTCTTAGTTCAACGCTTCAACGTAATAAAGTTTACACAATCTTGGCCCAGAAAAAATACAATCAAATACGTGTGTAAAAAAAAATATCTAAAGTTACATAAGATGTAACTAATAGCCCACGATATTGTGTAAGGTCAAAACTGTTGTCCCTGGGGCGTGCCCACCAAGATTTACGATTCTACCCAACTTTGTACCGAGCAGATGGTTCACTACCCAACACTTGTTGAGAATGTAAAACATGACTGTTATAACAGTTTCCAACTTTTCTTCAACATTTTTATGTGAAGACGTTTAGGGAGAGTAAGTTATGGATCTCTTGTGTTTTGTTTCTTTGTGATGAAAGATGTGAGTAACGAATGAGATGTGTAAGGTAACTCGACTTATCATTGAACCTTTGAAAATGTAGGTTATGTCATAAATATATTTAAACTTTTATTGCTTCTTTGGTCTAGTGGTCATAAACGCGATTGCTGAGTTCGTCTCTCAAAATGTTCTAGTATAGTTTCTCTATGTTTTACAATTTGGCGTATCGCTTATAGCCTGTGTTTGATGATGTCGACAAGCAAAGTATTGTTAGGATTTTCGTCTAAGAATATCTTCCTAGCATGCCGGGGTCGTGGATTTGTGCCCGGTGAATAATAATAAGGTCAATCCTTATTAAGGGTAAATCCATTGCATTTTTCTAGATAACTTTCGCGTAAGGGCAGTTTAATTTCGTACCGAAGAATTTTCATTAGTTTCACCGCTAGTAAATATCTAAAAAGAAATCCGTAAAATCTACTAAACTATAAAATACTTAATTAACTTTTAAAACACAAAGTTTGCTCGCGAACTTGTGCAGAAGAACGTCTTAATATCCTATATATCATTTTCACGGTTTTATGGAAGTAAACTTTCATAAAGTTAAGTTCAGACTTAACGCTGCATAGGGTGGACCGTAATTCAAGATAACTTAAGATTTAGATACGGTTAAGTGAGGGTAAGTTGGAGTTAAGTGCTAAGTTGACGGTGGTCCAGCGACGTAAATCGAATATTCTGTAGGGAGTTTAAAATTTAGTTAGGACTTTGAAAGTTTTGAGATTAAAGCCGATGTGACTGACCTTTGTTATGAAGAGAGGGGGGACTTTTTGGAAGAGAATTGAATTTAATTCTGCTTGGAAGAACTTACAAGAAATTGAAAAAAGTTTTGTATGTTATGACGGGATTTGCGTAATGGAGTATGAGAATTTATGTTTGGAGGAAATGTAAAGTGCGACGAACTCATTCAGCTTGCAACTTATTTATATCGGAACTTATTTCACTAAGTTTCGTGTTTCAGTTTAAGTCGAGACACGAATTGAAACTTAGAGCTGATCCAATATAAGTTGCCCGAGGCTCTGATACCCTGGAATCTTCATAGCGGTCATAAATGATGAATAAAATAGGTAATTTAATTAATATTAAGGTACTAGCTTCTGCCCGCGACTTCGTCCGCGTCAAATTTTTGCGCCCCTAACTAGTGTTGCAAAGGACTCGACTCCTCGAGTCGTAATTTTAAAGACTCACGTCAATTATGCAAGACTCAGTGTGCTCAATTGGCTCGAAGTCTAGAGTCAAGCACTCGAGTCTTAAAAAGGACTCGAGTCTTAAAGAGGACTCGAGTCAAAAAAGGACTCGAGTCTTAAAGAGGACTCGAGTCAAAAAAGGACTCGAGTCTTAAAGAAAAACTTGGAGCATGAAGATGAAACTTGTAGCTCATCATTCGAAAAGACTCGAATAGAAGAATGATAAGTTCTAATGAGTGGTTATGATGTAATTATGCGTACAAATAATCTGACGAGTTATTCATAGACTCGAATTCATTTTAAGACTCGAGTGGCTTGTAAATGACTCGGGCTCGGCTTGACTCTAGACTCCGAGCCTTTTGAGCACACTGAGTCTTGCATAATTGAGTCGAGTCTTTAAAATTACGACTCGAGGACTCGAGTCCTTTGCAACACTACCCCTAACCCTTCCCGTTGCATCGAATGGCCTGCCAGTTTTCATCCATTTTTCGTTGCTGCTCAGCTCCTTTTCATCGTAGCGTTATGTTATATAGCCTATAGCCTTTCTCAATAAATAGGCTACTCAACACATACAGAATTTTTCAATTTGGATGTTCAGTAGTTCCTGAGATTACCGCGTTCAAACAAACAAACTCTTCAGCTTTATAATATTAGTATAGAATTGACTCCAACTACTAAGAGTTATTCAGCAATTGCAGCAATAATATAGCAATTTAAATACTAACAGCCTAGTCGGGTCGATTTTCGAGGTTAAGCAGAGGCCGTCATTCGTAGATCTTTCACCGTTGTGAGTAGTCAGAAGTGCGAAAGTCTGTCATCAAGTCTACGAAGGGGTGTCGTGGTACACAGTAAGGGTTGTGTGGGTCAGATAGAATGTTGCCCCATCTATAATTTATAATACTTTATAATGCAATGCAGACTATTTCAAAAAGAATACCAACAATCCAGTGCATTATCCTGCATCCTCAGAATTTCTACGTAGGTAAATTCCCGAAGCAAGATAGTCCCATTTTATCCCATCATTATCTGCATCACTAAAATCAGCGACGCGTGTTCCTTATATTAAGGTGTGTACGTATATACGTACAGTCATCCTCAAAAAGATGTATACATCGACAAGAATTCAGTTAATTGTCTACAGGCTTTGGTTTTGTTCAATGTGACGCCTCAAAAGATATCACTAGGGTTGTCTGATATATGTAGTTGAAGTTTAGTAAGTCTTCGAATTTAATTTATTTTGAAAAATGAACTGTTTGTTTTTTATTAATTTAACTAGCTTTTGCCAGCGGCTTTGCCCGCGTATTATACGTATAAATCTTCCTCTTGAATCACTCTATCTATTTAAAAAAACCGCATCAAAATCTGTTGCGCAGTTTTAAAGATCGAAGCATACGTAACACATACGACAGAGGGAAGCGACTTTGTTTTATACTATGTAGTGATAAAACATATTTTATTTGAAAACATCTATCGGTTTCTTCCTAAACTTGAACTGTATCTAAGGCTGCCACCTTTTTTCTTGCAATTAAAGTACATTGGTTATTATAGGTAACAAAAAAAGTACAAAGTATAAAAATAAAGTATGATTTATTTATCTTTAATGTTTTATTAAAAACATCTTTTTTAATGCTTTTTGCAGTTTTTATCACATACATTTCCTTTAATGAAAAAATACTTACGACTCAACTTTTAAAAATGCCAAAGAAATCAAATCTTGCAAAATAAAGTATTTCGTGTACTTTATTGTTCTCATAAAGTATAAAGTACAATTGTGTAAAATAACATACAATACTTTATTATAAAGTACGGGTGGCAACCCTAACTGTATCCGACGACTCTGGTTACTTATCTATTTTGGTGACTGTATATTAAACAAATTATTTTTTGTCGATGTATATATATCTCTTTGAGGCTGACTGTACCTTCTTTGTCTCGAAACTCTTCGCATACGTAGTTTATGCAAATAAGGCGTGAAAACGGGATATTTTGTTGGAAACCACAGTTCCCTTGGCAACGGTTTAGCACTTTATGTTAGCAAAATGCATAGCTTAACTTATTCAAGCATCTTGCTATACAACAAGAAGGGATGGATGTGGCTTCTGTATTAAGGAAACCAGCATTTAAATAAAAATTAAGGCATATTTTCAAAGGTAGCCTTTTATGTTATGTACAACGGGTAAGATTGATATCACATACATTTGATTACAAATAAATGTAGGTGATGATGTTAAACATAATCCAGACGAGGAGTTATCATTACAGATTTATAATTTTATTTTAAAATATTACATAAAAAAATTGTCAAATGTCACAGACTCCTCAAACACCCTCCATATTGGCGCGCTTGGTGTGACGTCATAGACTATGACATTGACAACGGACTTAATCGCAAACACTCCTATAAAACACATTGATATTTATCTCGATCACAAACTTTTACATCACATTCGCTCTCACCAATGTTGTCACTTTTCAAATATTTGAATTTGTCACAATTCTGACATAAAACAGTTTAAAAAAAAAATGTTTTTTATTTGATCCTTTATTAGTAACTGTACAGTCACGAGCAATAATATATATACATTGTCACATTTTCTAAAATATCTTAACTTCTACCATTCAAAAAATATGTGTACGATATTTTTTTTCTAAATTACCTAACCATCAAACTGTGTCAAAACTTGGTATACATTGGTTTCACAGTAATATAAACGAAACAAAATCAGTAAAAAGTTTACACTTCCAATGTAAATTTTAACTATCCATGACAATTTCTATAACATGTATACAATTGTATACGTGTTATAGGAATTGTCATGGATACATTAAAATGATATTGAAAGTGTATACCTACCTACTTTTTCCTGTTTTTGTTAAGTTTAAAAAAAAAATACAAAAATATTTATTTTATCTTAAACATTGTGTCATGCATAAATTGAGACAGCTCCAGTAAGTTACAAGAGTACTTGTGTCGGAACCGTCTCACTCTTCCCATAAGTGGTATCTTAACAATGGTGTGGGCTTATAAGAGGGTTATATGAAAAGTGAAACAGTTAAAAAAAAAAATAAAAACAAAGTAAAGTCAAAATAAAACATTTTTAGCAGCCATCGGTGTATGTGTGTGTCGTGGGTGTGTGTGTGTGTGTGTGTGTGTGTGTGTGTTTGTGTGTGTGTGTGTGTGTGTGTGTGTATGTATTTACGTGAGTGCGAACTATTATTTTATATTTCTTTATTTATTACAATTTTTTTTAGTTTATTACAGTAATAATTACAGTTTTATAAATAAATTGTGGTTGGTTACTGCAATAAAACATAACTCACAAAACAACTTACAAAATGAGTGTAGTAATTCGTTACCAAACGTAGTGATTACACAGCACCGCAAAAAAAATTGTACTTCGTATTAAACCACATGGTCATTACGTATTTTGGCTGCCGAATCCAAATCTGGACACAGAATTAATCCTACACCCTCCAATTTTTCTCCAGGAGCAGAAAACGCTTCAATTCTACCGTAATGGTAATATTAAAAAGAAAATTTGAATAATCATAGTAACTTTACGTTTACATTACCTTATAACGAATAATATGATACAAAAATCCCTAAAAACGACAGAAAGTCTGATAAAAACCTGAAAAAAAATATTTCTGTATGAATTCCGAGCGTATTCATAAGAAAACATGCACTGATGACCGTAACAATCCACAGAAGTTTAATATATCTCAAGTTTTAGTCACCTATTTACAGCTTTACCACTAAATCCCTTAATCATAGGTTTAATTTCCAAGTTTTGAGTATGGACTGTAGTATTCAAAACATGCTTATTTTATTTATTGTTCAAAGGTAGTAAAAGTGTAATGTTTTATAGTGATAAAACATTACTACTAGGTTCTTAGATTTGTAGTTACGGTCATAAGTGCACGTTTTCTTGCGAATACGTTCAATATTTATACAGAAATGAGATTCTTCGGTTATAAATTTGACCTTCTGACTTTTGTAGGTCTTTTTCTATCATATTGTATGTCATATTATCATTACTGCAAAATTCTAAATCAATCACAATATGTACATATAACTAATGAAAAAAAAATAATGATAAAATATCTCAAAATAAAAATAATACAATAAGATCCTATAACTATTTATGTACACTGATTCTGGCAATTAGTTTAGGTAATTTCTACAATTTGATTTCGACTTATTTCCGAGCTCAAGCTGCTTGAAACTGCTACTTTGCAATTGTTTACATAATTTTGAAACTGTACTGTAAACATGTTTATGAAATTTCCTTGGGTTCATAATTACGTAACTAAAAGTTAATATTATTTTCTGGTAATCTATTGTTAACGAAAATTTGATAAAAATGTGTAGTTAATTTTGGCACAATATAATGTTTACATAATTTTTAGGCACAGTTAGCATACTTATTTTTGCGATTTAATGTTGCTACATGAATTTGAATTTTAAGGGCGTTTCTATGTTATTGCTCATGACTGTACTACATGGATAACAATATTATCATCATAATTAATTCCACATAACGATCTAAACATTATTTTTATCTCATCTGTCTAGCCTTTTCCCAAATATATTGTTGGGGTTCCCTCTATCTGGCAGAAACTTGATGCTCCGAATTTTATTTGGCATAACACACTTGGCATAATCTTATTTAAACGAATATTTGTAAGGCGTAAAAAATGTTTAGCATAATCATTGTTTGGCCGAATGTTTATATGCTCGACTTTACGCTGGCATACTTTTAAGATGGCAGAATTTTATTTCGCATAATTACCTTTGGCAGACTTAAAATTCCGCATAATTTCGTTTAGCGTAACATTTGTTTAGAGCAATGATCATTTGGCATAATTTCACTTGGCATACTCTGAAGATGGCAGAATTTCATTTAGAATAATTTTGTTAGGCATATTTTCATTTCTATTAAATTGCATTTTAACCTTAAATAAAATGAAATAGTGTCTCAAAAAGTCAGTATATGTTGTGTTCCAAAAATTATTGACAGAAACGAATCGCTGCAGAACCGACTCCACGTAGTCTTGTCTGCCCTACCCCTAGAGTGTAATTTAAGCCCGCGTAGGCGCGGAGTGGCGAGGCGGCCCGCGAGCTGAGGAGCAGGTGGTTTTGACGATCGCCGCCACGGCTGAGGCTGGCCGGCGAAGCCGGCCAGCAAGCCGAAGCCGCGGTGGTGAGCGTAAAACCATCTGCGACGATGAGCACGCGTGGGACCGCCGGAGCCCCGCAGTGCCGAAGCCGTGACAGAAACCCTGCATGCTGCATGTTGCATGTTCGCCTGCATGCTGTAAGCTTGCTTGCATGCTGCATGCTTGCTTGCATGCTTGCTTGCTGCATGCTTGCTTGCATGCTGCATGCTTGCTTGCTTGCATGACGTATGCTTGGTTGCTTGCATGCTGTATGCTTCCTTGCATGCTGCATGCTTGTTTGCATGCTGCATGCCACTTTGATATGAAATGTATGCCAAAAGATGATTCTAAGTTTAAAGTTTCTGAGATATGATAGTTCTGCCTTTTAATAACTATCGATATGAAATTATGCCAAGAGACGATTCTGACTGCGAACTTTCTGCGATATGATGGTTCTACTTTTTAATTATTATGGAATAAAATTTATGCCTAAAGATGATTCTGACTTATAAAATTATGCGTTGTGAATGTATGATAAATGAGTGTATGCCAAACAATTTTCTGCGAAATGAAGTTTATGCCATCCGCTGTTATGCAAAATAATATTATGACGAAAAAAAATCTGCCATAAAGGGTGGACCCATATTGTTGGGGTTGGCTTCCAGTCTAACCGGATGCAGCTGGGTACCAGTATTTTACATATAGTGACTACCTATCTAACCTCCAAAACCCATTTACTGGGTAATATGATACCTTTTAGTAAGACTGGTTGTCAGACTTTCGGGCTTCTGACAACCCGTAACGACTGTCTAAGATCTACGAAAGTCAGCCGGGACCAACGGCTTAACGTGCTTTCCGAGGTACGGAAGGGTCTTGGTATGTAAAGATGGTCACCCATCCACGGACCCACCGCGACAATGGTAGCTCAACCTGAACAATCAACCCGTGCGGCTGTTATTACTTAGTCACAAGCCCTTCAAAACATTATTTTTATTTCTCAGCAATAATTCATTTCCTGTAGCGCAGGTAAAAAAAACAAACAAGTAAGATGAGACTGGTACTGCGCTGTCTAATTAATGCACGGGCAGATTCTTTGAGCAAAGTGGATCTCCTCAATAAATTGAGTAAAGAAGGGTTGGAGTAATTGATAATAGACGTCCACCATTAATTTAATGACAAGCTTGATGGAATTTCTCATCGGCAAATATGTTGAAATTTCATACAAACATGCATCCCCGTTGAGGAGTTGAATTATCAAAAATCCTTCCATAGTGCTGGCAGGGAAAAAAGTTCTATCTAAATATATGGAATAGCAGTTTTTTTTTTACTGCCTTCGATTAGTTTTTACGCAGGGTATTCAGCATCAAGTAAATTTGTAATTTTAGAGCCATTTCATATGACTATCTAATAATGAAAAAAATATTATTTTAAGTTTTCTTAACAGTTTTAACGGTGAAAGAAAACATTGTGAGGAAACCGGCATATCCAAGAACCAAAAATTCGGAAACATGTGACATCTAACAAGCCTCACTGAGCCTGCGTGGTTGATTGTAACCCTCCCGCCGGAAGCAGACCGGTGTCCTGTGTCAGTGGAAACTTTACAAGCTGATTATGCTAGCAATTTGATTGAACTTGACTTGCTTCTCCTAGACGTAAATAATATGACCAAAATACCACCTCCAAATTTCCGTCAGCCTAAACCGTACCAGGAAGTTTCGGTCTATAGGATGTTAGATATTTTTAAGGCATGCACACTTCGCTGGTTATCCGAGGGTTCACTAGTCGGGGTAGAGTGGAAATTTTTGAAATACGAACTTGCTATACAGCCAAACTCATACAGAATGCGGCGCTCGTTTCGGATTGCACGTCCCAAATATTTCAACTTTGGTGATCCCGCATTTCCAAAGTTCGCTGGTTAACTGCTCATGGACTGACGTTTAAAAGGCCAGCCAGAAAGTAGAAACTAATTCGCTTTACGCCAGGTCCATTGCGGTTTAGGCATAGAAACTCGGGCGCTTAAACTGCTAACTCTAAATCGTACTTGGCTTCATCTGTTATATCCTCATTCCTGGAGTTGAACAGTAAAAGCTTTGAGGCCATACTTTCCGAGAGTCGGAGAGCTTTTGTGGAGGCGGAAGAAATACAGAAAGCGTTTAAAGTGTTTTAATTAATTGAATAGTGTAGAGACAATTAACGGGACGATTATTACGAAACCTGCCAGGCTGTTTTACTTTTTTCGATTTCTCAAATCAATGCAAAAATTTAATTTCTAAAAACGTTCATCAGTTTAAATACCGATTTCGCCTTCAACGTTTGAAAGGAAATAATGTCTACTAAAGGAGAAGTCATTTCGTTTGCATTTGCAAGTTTGCTCCATAAATCTTGAAAGCAATCTCGGATATGCTGCAGTGTTGTCAAAAATCACGTTTTAATAAAATTTCTCGGAAAATAGTAAAACGAAAGTTGGCAAAAGTAAAGTATTTTATCGTTTTATCTGTCGTCTTTGGTCTGAGTGACGAGCGGTTTTTTTTGTCAAATAATTTTAGATATTGCCCGTTTCTGAAATAAGTTAAAAGGTTCCGAAACATTTCTACCAACAATATTTCTGTATGGAAGAACTGTAAATGAGAGATTTGAAGTATTACAGATACCTGAGTTGGTTTAGCAAAGCTTTTAAGTTTCTCATTGATAACTATGTGTACCAAAATAGGTACGTTATTTACTAGGAATTCTGATTTTCTATTAATTTCATTTTCTGCGACAGTGGTTGTACTGTCTCAAAGCTCATGCGATTTATAATTTTCTACGTCACACTTACCTCAAAAATATGTAAACAAAATGATATAAAATCAAACACGATTCAAAAAGCAAAAAAAGAGCATCCATGAAATTTCTCTAGCTCAGCTTGTACCACAAGTCAGGCCGACCGGCCGCCATAATGGATTACCGTTGACGAAATCCGCTGACGTGGCGACCACGACCCGAACCCGTCACGAAATGCACCGAACGTATTTTTACGCCGAAATTCTACCCTTTATTGGTATTGTTTAGTTTTTGGTTATAACAGAACGATGTTTGGTTTACTGCGTTTTTACTGCAACTGTATTGGGGTAGCATGTGCTGCGAGTATTCAATTTTTATCTACTTGGAGGCAGTTTCATATTGTGTAAAAAGTTATGATACCGGGCATTGGTTATCGAGCTGAGTGGGCGTTTTTCTTCGTAATTTTTACGTTCATATTGAACCGTTTAAATAGTGCAATGCATTGCTTCTCTATTTAAGATATTTTGATTGGATTTTCACTGTCAAGAAACGTGTTATTTTTTGCGTACATTCAGAGGTATATAACTTCTGAAATTTTTAATCCTTTTCCTATTATTTAAAAGAGAAAAGTTTGTATTTGTATAAGATGAGAGATGTCTGTTCAAGGAAATCACGTTAATTATATATTCATAATTGTGTCTCAGAAAACCAATCAAGACATTTAAATAATCCGTCCTTTTTAATTCCATCAAGTACCTACCATATTATACCTGAACATAAATTCGCAGCTATTACAGAGTAGTTCAGGAAAATTAATAAAGCCAGGTATCCGAGTATCCGTATGAAAATATTGCCGCGATCGTCGGCGTGTCGTAGGCAGATGCCGGCCGGATATTCAAAACTGTCCTCTTTATTAACAGCCAGGTGCTCGTGACGTTTCTGATAACTACACTGTCTTATGAAAATGTTTTTGATTTGGTAGAACGTTTTTTAGATAAATATCAATTGATTTTAATAAGGATTTGGCTTGCTATCAAAGTTAAATACTTTTTTGCGTGAGAGTGGCTTTATATTTTTATGTACTGCAAATAAAATCCTCTGCCAAAAATAAAGCTACCGAGGTGGTTTTTAACTCGTAGATATGTCCATAATTACTGCTCTTGGCAGACTGTTTCGGCAGTCTCAGCCGAATGTTGACAGTTTACGTGGGGTTGCTGCACTTAAATAATACGCACATGACATTTACGTAAAGAGAAATGGGGTAAATAAAATCTTAGGAAACTGCCAAATGGGCTCTTATCATAATTTTACTGTTTGATGAATTTACCGGTGTATACTGGCTTTTGCTTAAGCATAAATGATAAATGACTTTATTTTGCAAGTAGGTTTGTACAAACACTTTTACACGTCAATCATATTTTTTAAACTAGATGAGGTCGGCGTTTCCTATCTAACTTCTCTGAAAAGAAAGGCCGAAATAAACTCAGAGGTCACAGTCTCATTTAAAGTCCAGACATAATCTTAGTCAGATCATGGGAAGACCATGTGGATTGGTGTCTGAAGTGTTATTTTAAGGAAAGAACCACACAGATATACTAAACTGTTTGTGTTGTTATGAACAAGAACAGAAACTTGTTGCTTACTTATGTATTATTTTCACCCAACCCGACACGGGACTAATTACGCTCATTCGCCGCGGGGATGATCTGTCTAATTCGGTAGTTCTACCCAAAACATTGCTCCCGTTACGGTATCTCTCTTGCCAACTATATTTTACCTGCAATTTCACAAAGTTCGCTCCAGCGCGTCATGATGACGTTTACGCGGTAATTCAATATGGCGGCCGACGGAGTGTCATGGCCGCGGGCGAAACATAACCTCAAAATCGCATCAACTCGCATTTGATTACTGGAAAATTAAACCGACGTGGCTGTTATGCGCCTCTGGTGTTTTGGTCAAGGAGATTACCGTCTGTGCGATGTTTATGTAGATATATGGACGTAATAGCTGCTAGGTCCACTAGGAGTGGGGGAGGCAAACTCAGTTAAGTGATATTACACACATCATAAAGTTAGTAGGTAGTTTAATCCTAAGTGACTTCTAGTATATAAATACAAACTACCTCAATTCGTATATTTTCAGTGACAAATTAATCTGCGCCCTTGGCAAAGTTTATAAAGAGCTTAGGCACTCCAATAAAAATGATAGGGGACAGCATAATTGCTCAAACAAACTAAAGCTGACCAAAACCGCAAAGCCCCGGAATATAGACCGTCATAACTAACAAAGTACTTGAAAAACAGACAGGGGTTCCAAACAGGCTGAAACAAGACAAACAACTAATCAGTCTGCTAATAAAATACTATGTTCTGAAATCCCAGGAGTGCGGCCGAGGTCGATACCACCCACAAATTGGTTCTCGTTAACATTTGGACGCGATTTCCGAATTTGTTGGCCCTTAACAAGCCGACCTCGGGAAGTTTAGCTGGCGAACAAAATGACCGGACATGCCTCAATTAGTGGACGGCGGAGCACCAAAGATCCTTATCGATTGCTGGATGTGCAATTAGTTTAATTGGCACAGCATTGTTTGTCACTTGAAGTCTTTGGTGTTTATCGGGTATAGGGCTTTGGTAAAATCATTCTGCTTACTGCTGATCTGTAATGTGACGATGGGTTTTGGGGAAATAAAAATAAACAAAATGAAATTAAATGTATTTGAAAATGCCTAGTCGTATGGATTAAATAAAGAAAAAAATAGGTAGACTAAACTACCTGAGCTAAAAAAAGTTTTCTGAAAAGCATGTTTTTGGTTTCAGTTGACAAAATTCGAATCTTTTCCGCGCCATAAGATATGACATACAATATTATTTCTAAAGCCGTATTGAGCTTGTCCAAAGTTCGGCGAGTTTTATACTTGGATCCGTGTCGGCATCGAGCACAATTCTGGGGTTGCTCCTAAACTTTTAAGTAGATGCTCATTTTCAACTGCCCTAACTATCCATCGGTTGTCGGCTAATCAGCAGTGGAGTAAGCTGGAGGGAGGGGTATACCAACTTTAGGAAAGGGTTGAGGTAATTTTAGATGTTGTTTTGTCAGTTTATTACGTGTTGTGGGTTTTTAATTCGTTGAATTGCTGTTTTGTTATTTTTTTGTGGAAGCAGTGAGGTGTCGGAATAGGACATAATTTATTATCAATGGAAGCATCATTTAAATATGTTTAATCTATTGCGTCTATTCACTTTTTATATTCAGTTTTTGTTAATCTTCATATTTGTTTTCTTTGTTATAATTTTCTTTCTGTTTTAATAAAATCTTCAATCCTTATGAAAATATGAAGTACTCCCTTCCATCTATGGGTAAGTTTACGTGTAAAATAGCACCATCCCATTTTTTCATGTGAGTGTCGTAAGGGCGACGAAGTAAGTTACTAAGAAATGGGCAGCAGCGTTCTATATGCATTTTACTACCATATAGCCATCGCCAACATGCCTGCAAAGCGTAATGATTATGGCAAAACCCCCAAATTGAGGAGGTATATGTCTAGCAGTGGACATTTTTCTGATGAAATGATGATGATTGATTTTATTCTCACATCTATATCCACAGTCATCATCATCATCATCTGACTACAATAGTATACTGGTGGATATATCCCTCTCCTATTGCCCGCCATTTGGCGCAATTCTAATTCAGCGGTGTCAGCTACCCTTCTAAGGTCGTCGCTCGATGTAGCCTGAGGCCGTCCTACCTTATACATATTGGTATCAAAACATATCTACCCTGGGCATCGGCAGCAACGGATATTCTATAGTCATCATCATCGCCAGCAGTCTATAATACTTATTCCCAGGCCTCCTCTCTGTGAGAGGGAGTAGGCTATAATCCAACTCGCAGACACAGTGTGGGTTGGTAGATATCACATGTCTTCAATTTTTAGGTTCTAAGATATGCCGGTTTCGTCACGACGACCTTTACCTTCACCTTTTGAGAGCAGTGGTAATGAAATAATTTACACACAGTAACGCTTGGGTTTGAATCCACGACCAACTACTTGTAAGACGTGGCTGTTACCACTGGTCCACCACTGCTCTATGCCACATTACAACTTTATTATTCAAATTCAATTAACGTTTGATGGTAAGTTGTAAAACGAACAAATGCTGAGGTTACCCCTTCGATCAATAATTTTGATCAAAGGGTTACCCATTCAATTAAGGCTCACACAGACATTCACGATGTGACTCTAATGGAACCAATTCTTTGAAAACTTCAAGTTAATTGATCTACTATCGTTATACTCTCGTATCATCTCTCATATCGTTCCTTTACAAAACAGTTTGAGTACCGACCTAATCAATCACAGACACTATTAAGTCTAGACTTAATATGACCGCGGTAACCCAATATCGCTCACATCGATCCTATACTACACATACATATCATACTCAGACAACATACACACACACACTCAAAACACACATGATTCGACGATCGCAGTCTCATTTTCAGGTCATTACATCGCATCAGGCGCGAAACGAGTTCGCCGCATGGCGCCCTAATATCCATGTTTTACATACAAATTAATATTATGACAAGCAAGCAAGTGTAATAACACTTTACGCGTTCACTTTGAATGAATTTTGTTTTTGATGACTCTTTATTTGATGAGTTAGGGCTTCAAGACGCTAATTTTGTTGTGGTGTTATTGCAGTTGTTTTGTTTCTTAAGTCAAATGAGTGTTAAAATCTCGTTTAAGTCACTTTTTCGTTAAGAGTAACTTCCTTAAACTACGGTTTCTTGAACAAGAGCGTTGATCACCATAAGTAGCCGTAATGTCAAATCACAGAGTGTTAGTTGCCGCTAAGATGGCCTACGAAATTAGAACTTTTTTACGTTTTTTTGCAATTTGCAGGTCATTAGTGTTGATCAGTGTGTTTATTTACCTTACATTGTAAATTAATAATGTGTGATTTCTTAGGAGATGAACAAACCTAAATCCATTAGGGTAATCTGAAACGTTAAGCCGCAGATATTTGACAGTCATTAAAGACAGTCTAGCCCAAAAGTTCGACAACCAGCCTTACCTAGTCACTCTACTAGGTTGTGGAGATTAGATACGGCAGTCGCTCCATTTAAAAAAACTCGATTCAGCTACACCCGCTTAGACTGGGAGACGACCCCAACATTTAGGAAAAGGCTAGGTAAATTGATTGTTGGGGTTATCTGAAAAACATTTAGAATCAATTAGTACACCTAAGGATAAGGATCGTAGCAGGCGGCTGTTGTTTCTGTTGTTTCTGCCTACCCCCTTGGAAATAAGGCGTGAGTTTATGCGATGTTTGCGCACGTGTGGGAGTGCCAACACCATCCTGCACGTGCTCAGCCACAAGCTGGACAGTCCCTTTCTGGGACACTGGGTGCAAGTACTAGTGCGTGTGCTCGGGGCCTCAGAGGGCGGCAAATACCTAAACTAATCTTTCAACTAAATCTTTAAGTTAATTTTTAAATCTAATATAGTTTTTTAAATCGTACTACTAACAATATTATGGGCCTTATACGTCTGAAATAAAAAAGTGATCGGATATTCGGATGCATATTTACCTAATGTTACTATTTAGCTGTGAAAGCACGGAAGCGGCTTCATATTTTTAGTTAAAGCCGGGTTTCTTTGATCACATTTATTTAAAACTAGCTTATGCCCGCGACTTCGTACGCGGATCCTGTTGCTTATGCCAGCGACAATGGGGTCGTCAAAATCGAAGATCTGAAACGTCTGATGTAGAATTCTAAGGCCCGGGGACGGGAAAACAACGGGATGAGCGAGACAATTGGGGTCGTTCCAGATCTTTCATTTTTGTATGTCAATAGGAAATGCCCATCAGACTAAACAACTTTTGCTAAGACGTCATTCCTTAATATGTTATTAAGAGTTTTACTTAAGAGTTCCACAACAGGTGTTCCAGATCTTCAAATTTATTCTAACAGCAGAAAATGCACTTCACGTGGAATATTTTTTGCTATGGCACCATTTTTATATCCCTTATACTTACTTTAGCTGGTCTGTTGCGGTCTGCATCAGGTGTTCATTTTCCAAAATAAATTATGTATAGCCTATATGTTGAATATTTTGTTGTGTGCGTGTTCGGGACAATGTATCATAATCTCGATCAGCAGTTAGTCGCGCATCACGTTCATCACTCGTTTCGAAAGACCTGTTAGTAGATGTGCGAATTCGCTGAGAACTCAAGCGTGATTCTGTATCGGTAAACGTCTCCGACTCGCGAGACAATGCGTGACGTTCACGATCAGCGGACAGTCGCGCATCATGTTCCGCACTTGTCTCTAGAGACCTAGCAGCAGATGTGTAGATACGCTGAGAAATCAAGCGCAATTCTCTATCAGTGAAAGTCTCCGACTCGCGAGACAGTGCGTGACGTTCACGATCAGCGGACAGTCGCGCATCATGTTCCGCACTTGTCTCTAGAGACCTAGCAGCAGATGTGTAGATACGCTGAGAAATCAAGCGCAATTCTCTATCAGTGAACGTCTCCGACTCGCGAGACAGTGCGTGACGTTCACGATCAGCGGACAGTCACGCATCATGTTCCGCACTTGTCTCTAGAGACCTAGCAGCAGATGTGTAGATACGCTGAGAACTCAAGCGCAATTCTCTATCAGTGAACGTCTCCGACTCGCGAGATAGTGCGTGACGTTCACGATCAGCGGACAGTCGCGCATCATGTTCCGCACTTGTCTCTAGAGACCTAGCAGCAGATACGTAGATACGCTGAGAACTCAAGCGCAATTCTCTATCAGTGAACGTCTCCGACTCGCGTGACGTTCACGATCAGCGGACAGTCGCGCATCATGTTCCGCACTTGTCTCTAGAGACCTAGCAGCAGATGTGTAGATACGCTGAGAACTCAAGCGCAATTCTCTATCAGTGAACGTCTCCGACTCGCAAGACAATGCGTGAGGTTCACGATCAGCGGACAGTCGCGCATGATGTTCCGCACTTGTCTCTAGAGACCTAGCAGCAGATGTGTAGATACGCTGAGAACTCAAGCGCAATTCTCTATCACTGAACGTCTCCGAATCGCGAGACAATGCGTGACGTTCACGATCAGCGGACATTCGCGCATCATGTTCCGCACTTGTCTCTAAAGACCTAGCAGCACATGTGTAGATACGCTGAGAACTCAAGCGCAATTCTCTATCAGTGAACGTCTCCGACTCGCGAGACAATGCATGACGTTCACGATCAGCGGACAGTCGCGCATTATATTCTTCACTGGTCTCTAGAGACCTGGATGTAGATGCATAAATACGCTGAGAACACAAGCGAGCTTCGCGATCCGAAGATGTTTCTACGGAGCGAGTTGCAGCCTGAGGTTCTCGAACAGCATCAAGTCTATCCTGACGCTCTTCGGTAGATTCTTGAGATCTTATGATCCTCAATCTTTTAGCTCCTTTGGAACGTTGGGAAAGATTTTACCTCTTTCTAGGCATGGTTATAGTTTTATTCTGAAGATACCTGATCAATTAAAATCTAAGTGACTGCTCCCCTGCGTTACCGGGTAGGATACCGTGTCACGAAGATAAATGGAAAAGGAAATTAAACACTCAAATAACATAAGCCCGAAGGCATATTTCTTCGATAAAATAAAATAATAAATGGGAGTTTTAGCCAGTAGAGTCAAATTTTCAATGATTCATAGAATTTTCATCGAAAATCAGTCCTAAACTGTTACCGCCTTCACCGCGTGGAGGTACTCCCAGCTTATGTTATTTTATAATTATACAGTGAAATTAGTGATAGCTTTGATTTCCACATCAGGTGTTCCAGATCTACAATCTTTATACGTCAACAGAGAGTGCTCATCAGGCTGAACAACTCTTGCTAAGATGTCATTCCTATATATGTTATAGTGTAGCTGGGCTCTTGGAGATTCACATCAGCTGTTCCAGATCTTCAAATTTTATACAACAACAGAGAGTGCTTATCAGGCTGAACAACTCTTGCTAAGACGTCATTCCTATATATGTTATAGTGTAGCTGAGCTGTTGGAGTTCCACATCAGGTGTTCCAGATCTTCAAATTTATTCTCTTATCAGAAAATGCTCATCACGTGAAACAATTTTTGCTATGGTACCATTTTTAGGGTTCCGTTGCCAAATGGCAAAAAACGGAACCCTTATAGATTCGTCATGTCTGTCTTTCTGTCTGTCTGTCCGTCCGTCCGTATGTCACAGCCACTTTTCTCCGAAACTATAAGAGCTACGCTGTTGAAACTTGGTAAGTAGATGTATTCTGTAAACCGCATCAAGATTTTTACACTAAAATAGAAAAAAAAATAACAAAGGGGTTCCCCAAAACTTAGAATTGAAACTCAAAAATTTTTTTTTCATCAAACCCATACGTGTGGGGTATCTATGAATAGGTCTTCAAAAATGGTATTGAGGTTTCTAATAATATCATTTTTTTTTTTTTAATATCATTTTTTTCTAAACTGAATAGTTTGCGCGAGAGACGCTTCCAAAGTGGTAAAATGTGCGTCCCCCCCCGTAACTTCTAAAATAAGAGAATGATAAAACTCAAAAAAAATATATGATGTACATAACCATGTAAACTTCCATCGAAAATTGGTTTGAACGAGATCCAGTAAGTAGTTTTTTTTTAATACGTCATAAATCGTAAACCGCAATTTACCTTTCATTCAATCAACTCAAATATAAAAATAAAAAAAAAAAACATTAAATTTCATACGCACAAACCTTACACATAAACCGAGGATACCTACAGCTTTGTACGGAACCCTCGGTGCGCGAGTCCGACTCGCACTTGGCCGGTTTTTGTATCTCTTATAGTTTAGCTGGTCTGTTGCAGTTCTGCATCAGGTGTTCAAGTTTCCAAGATAAATTATAGCCTATATGTTGCCCAGACTTAATACCTATACAACAAAAAAAAAAAATCATTCAAATCCGTCCAGTAGTTCCGAAGATTAGCGTGTACAAACAAACAGACAGATTTTTTTTTGTTTCGTGCTCTATTACTGTTCCTAAACCCCCCTCAATTTTTTTTTTAATATATTCAATGTACAGACACAGTTTTTTTACTGTTTTATTATATGTATATAGATTAATGTTTAACCACAGATGCAAATACATATTATATGTGTAGGGTGGTATGTGTTAGTTAAAACATCACACAAAACACAGTAAAAACGCGCATTCCACATTAGCCAACATTTCAACTTTAGGTGAATATGCATCTGAATACTCGATCTCTAGTCATCATGTATGGTATGGTACACCTTAAATTAAGGTCCCACCTTGAAAGTGAATGATAGTAGGATGGGCGTGGTTTATGGCGGGTCAACCGGCGGCCGGCCACTTTAAGTGGCCGGCCGCCACAAACTTATATCTGAACCGTTTATAAAGAATAGGAAAACCAGCGGCCAAAAGCTGAACTAATGACAGAAAATGTCTCGAAATAAAAAAAAGTTACTAATTTAGCATAGCCTTGCTGTAAGCACTATTCCTGTCACTGTTGCACATCTGTCAAACTACAATAGCAAGGTAGAGACGGAAACATCTTAGAAAAAAGTATGTGAAAGTAGCATTAATTTAGTCGGTCTATGAAATTTTTGCACATACCGTGCGATGGAGTAGACAAATAATACAAATATTTAATTATAAGTAATAAAACTATCTTACAGCAAGAAATTTCTTCTTTTTCTTTACGTAATATTATAAATGCGATACTAACTATGTCTGTCTGTTACGCTTTCACGACTAATCCTTATTCGTTACCCATTAACCCTATTTATTCCGCGACTTCACCTGCGTCCGCGTAACGTAAGATTTACGCAGATGGAGTCGCGGGAAAAAGCTAACTAATATTTATGTACGGATGTTGGGTAATTCGAGATTGATTAACTCAAAATAATTAAAAATATATAATAAACAATTTAAGAAGTTATTAATTACTAGTGATCGCCCATTGGTCGAAATTCGACCGTGCTTCATTTGAATAGAAATACATTATTAAGTGAAAAAAAAATATATAATAATAAATATAAAAGGAGGTAAGAATAATAAGTATATAAGGTACTAAGGAGCTGCTCCTCACTGATATGACCATTAGCCAACAAGTTCGTCGTTCCCGAAAGGATCTGTCGACATGTTGGATAGACTATAAGAAGGCCTATGACTCGGTGCCACATACATGGCTCATGAGAGTGCTGGAGTTGTATAAAGTCGATGCAACTCTTCGCACCTTCCTGATTTCATGTTGAGGCAGTGGAGGACGGTCTTTTGCTACCCAGGATGTCGAAATATCCAAGGGAACAGCGAACCGATAAGGATCGAGCGAGGCATATTTCAGGGTGATAGTTTGAGTCCGCTTCGGTTCTGCTTAGCCCTGAATCCTCTAAGCACACTGCTGGAGGATTCAGGCATAGGCTATCGGATGAGGAGAGGTGGTCAGGTTATATCTCACCTCCTTTACATGGATGACCTAAAACTTTTTGCCTCCAACAATTTTCAACTGATGGAGCTACTGAAAGTAACTGAAACCTTCAGTAGCGCCATCAGAATGGAATTTGGTGTGGACAAATGTGTGGTCATGCATGTAAAGCGAGGGGAGATTGTGGAATCCGTGCGAACCCAACTCTCGGATTCCATAAACCTCCGAGCCCTCTCCGCATCCGAAACCTATAAGTATTTGGGTATGTCGGAAGCGTTGGGCATCAATGTTACTGATATGAAGCAATCGTTGAAGGAGCGCTTCTTTGGCCGCCTGAAGAAAGTTTTTAATAGTCTTCGATCAGGCGGAAACAAGGTGCGCGCCTTCAACGGTTGGGTCATGCCGGTTTTGATGTACTCTTTCGGCATACTCAAATGGACTCAAACCGAACTCGACGCCCTGGACAGGAGGGTCCGTACGCTGCTGACTGCATATCGAATGCATCACCCACGGTCATCGGTAATGAGACTGTATATCCCGCGAAAGTGTAGAGGTCGAGGCTTTTTAAACGCTAAGACTCTCCACAATCGCGAGATATGCAGCCTCAGGGAATATTTCCTAGAAACCGACGTGGAGATGCATCGAGATGTGGTCAGGGTTGACAAGGGCCTCACCCCGCTCTCCTTGGCTAACGAGAACTGGCGCAAACCTGTAATATTCGACACTAATGACCGCATGAAGGTATGGCAGAGTAAGGAGCTCCATGGACGCTATTTCTGGGCCTTACATGGACCCGATGTAGATCTACTAGCGTCCGTAGCCTGGCTGCGTTTCGGTGACCTCTTTGGGAAACCGAAGGTTTTGTCTGTGCAATTATGGACGAAGTTATGATGACGAACAACTACCGGAGATTTATTGTGAAAGATGGCACGGTTGACATCTATCGGGCATGCCACCGTCCAGGAGAATCAATTAGACACATTCTCGTCTAGCGAACGAAGAATACTTGCATAGGCACAACCTAGTAGCCAGGATTATCCACCAGCAACTTGCTCTGAAATACAGTTTTGTGGAATCAGAGGTGCCGTACTACAGGTATGTGCCCGACCCAGTTCTCGAAAATGGAAATATCACATTGTACTGAGATCGATCCATCATCACTGACAGGACTATTGTTGCAAATCACCCTGATATAGTGGTGGTGGATCGAGTAGAGCGGCGCACAATGATTGTTGACATAACGGTCCCACATGACGAGAACCTCGTAAAAGCTGAGAAAGATAAACAGACCAAGTATCTTGACTTAGCTCGCGAGGTTGTCGACATTTGGGATGTGGATTCAGCAATCATTGTGCCGGTAGTCATCACTGCCAACGGCTTGATAGCCAAGAGCCTCAACCAACATCTATGGAGGCTCTCGTTAGGCAGCTGGATCAAGGGCTTGATTCAGAAAGCGGTACTTCTGGATACGGCTCGTATTGTCAGGAGGTTCTTCTCTCTGGAGCCCTGACCACCGGTAGCTTGGACCCTGTTCCCGATACCGGTGGACTACTATTTTTTATATTTTTATATGTTTTTATAATTTTTGTTATTTTAATATTTAAAAATATAATTTATATGTTTGTACAATGAAATAAAAGAATATAAAAAATAATATGGTTAAATTTGACATTCAGTAACACTATAGACGGATAATATTAAAGACAAATACTCTCGATATGATCATAGATTTAAAAAATGAAATAAGTTATATATATAATTAATTTCGTGGAGTTTGTACGTGTTAAGTCCAACTGGACCTTGAGGGTCGAGAAGTTGGAACCGTGCCACAACACGAACTTCAAGTCATTCGTGGTCCGAGTTGCAACTCATCAAATCGAGACCTTCCTCAAGGAAGAGTTTTGGCCGAAGGGTGTCGTGTATCGGCGATTCCGCGGAAGGCTACGCGATACTACGCAGCGCAACACGTCGCCGTCACTTCGTGTACAATAGTTATGTTTACGTGGTTTTTATTTTTATGTATGATAGTCTGTATGGTATTATGAAATGGGTCTGTGTAGCCTGAAATAAACCGATTTGATTGATTGATTGATATATGAAATTAAAATTTATATTTTCAATAAAACTTCACATCTGCTATAAATGATAAATTATTTTATTTCTGTAAGTATGTTTGTACAAACACTTTTACATGCCAATGATATTTTTTTAAACTATTTCGGCGTTTGATACAGCCTGTTTAAATCATTACCCTTCTTTGGGCTGCTGTCAAGTAAAACCACACCTTTTTTACAATTCTAATGCTACTCCATTCATTCGTTGTGCTCTTGCATTTGAAGTGACAGTACTTGACAAATAGATAGGTATATTGTTGACATACGTCAAACCTATAAAACAAATTATATATTTTATTTTATTTCGAAATGAATGATTATTATAAGTTTTTGGGATAAAACAGACGTTCTTCTCTAGAAAATAAGGTGTTTACTCAATATTACTTTACAAAGTGAGAATAGATTGTTGCTGTAATGCCTTAGTGAAGGTGGTGAATTCGATTTACTGTTGTCATCATCTTATTGGTATTTCATTCTTGCAAAATGAATAAATTAATTGCCCTGTGCAGGCACTCCTAACCTTGAAGGTACTGTTCTGTTTTGGATTATGGTTTTTCCCATTTTCATACATAATTTAGGTCGTCTCTAAATGGTAATAGAAAAAGAATGTTATATTGTTCACAGTCACAAAAATAGACACATATACATTCGAAATACAAAGTTATTTGGAAAGCCAACACTTATTATATTATATCATTACAGCAAAATGCTTAACTACTACTTTTTTCTGTGAACACAAATATTTAAAAAACGTAATTTTGATCGCACCGATTTGTAAAAAAGTGACATAGGTTCGTCGTCGATGAGCCCTACTGGGCGACTGGTTTATGAACGAATGAGAGTGATGACACTACTTATGATAGGCAAAAGAAGAGATGGCGATAATGTGTGTGCGCTTGGAATAAAATAACGTAGGTGCCAAAACGAATTGCCGTTTTTTATGAATGAAAAGTATTATTAAAACAAAAACTGTTTTACAAAAACTTAGACACAATTTTATAATCAATGTTTTAAAGTAAACTATGTTTAATAATACATACGCATCGCGCCTTGAGGCTAAAAAAATCATAATCATAGATAGAACTTTGCGATTTTTTTGTATCGAGAAAATTTCATCGTATCGTGTATTCCTTTTACAGGATACTAGATTATATAGTCAAAAAACATACACTAAAAGATTAAGTACGGATGTCATACGCTAAGGAAGAGCGTACCTTCCTTAGCGCACAAAGAAAAAGAAAAAGCACGTTTATCTCGCTACGTCACCTTAAGATAATTTATAGACCTACATAATCAAGTGGTTATAGCGTAATTCTGCAAATAATTAGTTGCTTATTCACCTGAAATACTACAAAAGAGAGAAAGGCCATTTTCAAGTTATGAAACAACATCTCTTTTAAATTTTCTAGAACCTTTCCACTTCCAACAAATTGCTCTACACACAAAGTATTCATTAAATGAGAGTTCCGAAGTATAAAACAGTGGTGATGCTCCAACGTGCCCCGAGCCGTGGCGATGCATAAATTATACAATTGTCGGGTATTAATACTGCCCAAGGGACCCGGATGTGTTTCAATAAAATATTTCGCTGAATTTATTAGCACTCACTCTTGGTGGCCAATTGAGTGGGCAGTTTCCGCGGTTTGAAGGATGGATTGGTTGTTTTGTGTGTGTGTGTGGTCTGTTGATCTTTTGTTGTGTATTTTTAAGTGCTAGTGATTTATTGATGGATTTTACTGTGAATATTAGAGTGCTGAAGTAGTAAAAAGTAGGCAAAAACATACGAGCTTTTCACTCTTAATTATCTGGAATAAAGGGCTCATTAATTATGTGTGGTCTGTTGGTCCTTTGCTGTGTATGTTTTAGTACTAGTGATAATATAGATTGATTTAATTGTGAATAATGGAGTCTTGATTGGTAGTTAATAGTATTAAATACGTACATAAGAGCCGTTCTCCGCATCGTTCTCGAATCCCTTCATGCAAGTGTTGGTTAGACAGCAGTGATTCATATTATCTTGATGTATGCTTGTAAATAATGGTTTTCTGTAAGCTTAGTATTTAGTTAAAATAAAATACTAACAAAAGTCTTAAGTTTTATTTTTGTACCTAACTTACTAACATAAAATAGATCTGTCGTGGAAATAAATAATTTAATTTACTCTTGACTCATAATTCTTAAAATCTCTCTTTTCAATAAAAGGCTCATTAATTCTGATTCCCAACACTTTCAAATGTAGCAAATCTTATCAGTGATAATTTTCTTCTTGGGTACGAGACATCCTACACTATTGTGTTTTAAATACAAACAAACCTTATTTTCTAAACATTTATAAGGACCCCATTTATTCCTGGTAGCAACGAACAAGGGTCCAAATCTTTACTTTGACGTTTCCTTTAATTATCTAATCTTCCGTAAAGTCCAAACAAAGTCCGACAAACAAGGAAAATGCCTTCTAAAATTACGCCTCCCTACATTATGCCTCCAATAGGCTTCAATTTGAAGTTGTAAAAAGTTTCCAGTACTTTCTCTTAATGAACTAACAAATGGCTTCGCGATACACAATGGCTTAATCAAACCGCATTGAGATAAGGGAAACAAAAGGCCCCTTTTGAAGGGAATCGGGGCATAAGATACAAGCTGTTCCTAGCAAACTTAATTGTTACAGTTGTCGTAAGATAGATGAAAGGAGATGGACAAACTTGACGGTAACTAGATATAATTAAGTGGGAACTAACGTTGAACAGTATAGAAGACCTGTTGAAGATAAATTATGTGAATTCGTTGGATAAAAAAAAATCTACATACAATAGTGAACATATTATTTGGACAGGCGAGTCAATAGAACTATTCAATTATTCTGTGTTATAAAATATAATGAAGTTTCAATGTAATAAGGTGTGACTGTGACAGACGTAGTTAATACTGGTCTGATACAAAATATTAGAAGATGAAATTGATGTGTTCGATTTGATTGATGTAAGATAATTCCTTTGTTCTGTAATGGACGTGTTCTAGTAAAATATACGTTTCTTTAAAAACCTTAAGCATTTTTCTCATTCATATTTTATCTTTTTGCTTAGCCTTTTCCCAATTATGATGG
Organism: Aporophyla lueneburgensis; assembly: GCA_932294355.1. Classification (NCBI taxonomy): domain Eukaryota; kingdom Metazoa; phylum Arthropoda; class Insecta; order Lepidoptera; family Noctuidae; genus Aporophyla; species Aporophyla lueneburgensis. The sequence continues at coordinate 25,701,686 of OW028750.1, read as the reverse complement.
GGTCGGCTTCCTGTGTATCCGGATGCAACTGAATACTCCAGTAGAATGGAGCCAAAATCTGCTTCAACCATAACAACGCAGATACCCACTTGGTAAGGCTGCTTGTTAGACTTTCGGCCTTCTCATAACGCCCGTCAAAGATCTTCAAATGACGATCGGATCCAATGGCTTACCGTGCTTTCCAAGACACAGAAGTGATTCGATCTGTTACAATATGGATGGTCACCTATCGACGGACCGACCGCGGCAAGTGTAGCGTAACCTTTGTTGGACCGTGCAGCTGGTATTATTGCCATGCGCTCCCCCAATTACTAATTAGTTAAAAAGAACTATATAATATGATTTAAATCTATACTATAATATATAATATTATAAAGCTGAAGAGTATGTTTGTATGTGTGTTTGATTGAACGCGTTAATCTCAGGAACTACTGATCCGAATTGAAAAAATATTTTTGTGTTGGGTAGCCTATTTATCGAGAAAGACTAAAGGCTATATAACATCACGCTAGAATTAAGAGGAACGGAGCAGTAATGAAAAATGTTGCAAAAACGGAGAAAATCACACGGGTAGGCGATTCTATGCGACGGGAAGGGTCGAGGGAACAAGAAATTTAACGCGGACGAAGTCGCGGGCAGAAGCTAGTATATTATACATATAATTTAAATAATCTTGTTAGTGTAATATTTATAACTATATATCTACTGGGAACTAGGGATAGTTGTAACAAGACTTCTTGCGATGATTAAAGAACTAGGTATTAACCTTATTTATTAATTCTAAGCACGTATAATGTATTTCTTGCTTTGAACGATTTATGCTGAAATAAAGATGATGGTTTGTTCTTTCCTACCACAAAATCAAAGAATTTCTCGTATCACGGGAACGATAATTATCTTGATTTCCACCTTAGAATATAGGTAGATATTAAAATTGCCAAATCACAGCCATATTCGCGTGGTGCCGGAAGTAAACAATAGCACCATGCCATTTCTTCTCGTGGATGTCGTAAGAGACTAACAAGGGACTTTAGAGAGAATGGGCAGCAGCGTTCTCCATGCATTTTACCACCATACTGCGATCGCCAAGCCCACCTGTCAAGCGTGGCGATTATGAAAAACCCCCCACATTGAGGGTGGCCTATGTCTAGCTGTGGTCGTCATACGGCTGAAATGATGAAATAACAGCCAGCCAATAACTTGTACCACACGATAACATCTCCAAAGGCCTAATAAAAAGCGACAGGATAAAATGATTTATGGGATAACTAGATAAAGAGGGTGCCAAGTTTAGTGGGTCCGCTTCAGGAAGATAAGACAATAATAATAGATTTGTTACTTTAGTCATTCGCAAGACAACCGACAAAAACGCTTTGAATGTCAGTACCTACAAGTTGGAACTGACAGGCGGAGTATTGTCACCCTGTCGTCCCTAGTGGTTTTGGCAGTTTCGGTGGAACTGGTATTCGGGTTCGGGAGTATTTTTTATTTCAGTAACAGTTCCGCGTATAGCAAAAACGCTTTGACTTGATAACTCAATCGACTCCTTGTCAAGAACACTGGCGGTCTTTGAACAGTGCTGACGCCTACCGTTCAGAACACAAATTGTTAGTACGAGGTTTTAAAATAATTGAGTGAAATACCAAATTTACCCTGTGTAACGATGATTTTCATGGCAGATAAACAATGTCGATTTTGCGTAGTCTTTGTTCAAAAGATGGTTTTAAGTTAGACTGCCTCGTTGGTCCAGTGGCCGCAAATGCCACTGCTGAGCATGAGATCCTGGGTTCGATTCCCAGGTCAGGTAAAGTGTTGTTGGGTTTTTTTATCTGGAATATCTCAGTAGCAGCTCGGAGTCTGGATCCGTGCCCGGTTGATGGCAATAACCTCGCTCCCAATGAAATGGGACTTAAACATAACAGGTGAAACGTGGGTGCACTATAGGTAAACTGCTGCCCAACCCTTCTGGGAACCAAGGCGTGATGTTATGTTATGGTTTTAAGCTTAGTAACCTAACTCAGTCGCTAGGTCTTCAGCCGAAGCAAAAAGTATTGTTAAAGCACAAACTGTTCATCGAATTAGATAAAGTAGGCCTCCACTATGCTCTTATAGAACTCACTTTAATACGTCACCTTACGTACCTAAATTTAAAGCCTACCCAACCTTTATTGTACCTGGTTTATATACCCAGTTGGCGGTCAATATACAATATTCAATGTCTATATGAAAAAGTAATCAATCCCACCGATTTCCAATTACGGCTACGTCATCAGCACACAGCTTGACTAGATAATTGTAGCAAATCTGAATGGATACGTAAATCTAATCCGCTGAGCAATAATTACTGCACAATAGTGCCCACTGTCACCGCGAGGTACGGTTTAATCAGGAAATAGGTTGGGCCAGAAGGTTGACTCCAAACAACATGTGAAAGTGCACGTACATATATGTAGGTAGACGCGTTTCACGTACATTGAAAGCATTGCATTTGGGACTGGATGGCAACTACTATGTGCAAAAACAAGCATTTGATAAAAACGGTTATATTTGAGCGGCATTTTCATACATTTTAACCATAAGTATATACTGAGCACAGCATATTGTGTATTTTTCCTGTAGCGAATTTGTCTAATTTTAGTTGTCTGTTTTACCTGTAAGTAATTAATATAATTACTCATAGGCATGTAGCCTATGAGTAATTATATTGTGAAACTAGATTGTAAACCGTTGTAACAGCAAAAATTACAGCTATGTATCACCTCCATCCTCCTTAATAAATAATGCACTCTGCATTCGACAATTTTGTTTTCGTTTTGTTTGTTATTAAGTAATTGTCAGTGTCGTAACGCAGATCTATCTGTATTGTCTTTGGTCCGTAGCCATGACATCAATAAGCAATGGACAATATTGTACAACCTTTTCAAATTTGAATGGCTTTTGGCTACCTTGTACGTGTATATATTTTGTTACTAATTTATATTTTATATTGTGCGTTTTGTTTGTACAGAATAAACAATTTTTCTTTATTTATGTTCCTCTTTTATTTTTATAACGTTTAGTAATATTTTGTTATTTGTAGCTTAAATGTAAATGTTTCTATGTTCTTCTCATTTTTTTATGTCATGTGCGTGTCCCGAGTAAAATATTTTTCTTTCTTTCTTTCTTTCCATATTTGGAAAAATAATAATTTAACGTTGTATTCGGTTGAGATAAGATCGTCGCTCATACGCGTCGTATACTTGAGTGCATAAGTCAGTTTTCACTCTACGGAGTACGGAGCTAACCTTCTGAACTACTCTGTGATATTGCTCACCGCTAGAAACGCTCCAATTATGCGCAATATGCGATTTCTCCACTGCCGATGTTAATTAATTGTCTGGTTGATTAATTAATCGTCATAAAGGCGAATTTGGTGATTTACGACTTTTGGGTAGATTTGTTTATGGCACTTTACGAGCGTTGTATAGTTTGGAGATACAACCCTGGGGTTAAAAGGGTTGTTAAATGGTGACTTTGAACTGAAAGGCGTTTTGAACGGCTCTTCACTGTGCGGAGCGATCAAAGAGAACTGTTATTGAAAACATAATGAAACAGTGTTTACTATTGCAGATAATCAAGTTCTTCTAACTAAACAGGTAGCTGAACTTTTGTTGCGCTAATTCGTCTTCCCAGCCAAAAACCTAGGAAGTGGTGAAGGGCGGGCGTTTAAGGGTCTAATTTTCACAGAGTACAGTGATTTTCAGCCTAATTTAGGTAATTGACATTTGATTTTGAGTGCTCTCCTTATTTATAATACCATAAAGTTCTTTCTACCCCTAATTTAGTTCAATAGTCTTTCTATATTCTACAAGGTTTGTTACGATTGTGATAGTGATCAATATTTAATATAACAATTTATGATTGTTCTCGTTGAATGATCCACGTTCTACCAAAAATGGGCCACCTCATCGACCGGCGTTCCAAAGCGTTTACCTAATCACAAGATCCCGCAATTGATTACCGCACCGTCTCGCTAACCGTTATAAATTATTACAAGTCTTCGGCGAAATCTATTGCGAGAAAGAATCGAGTATTATATCAGCTAGTCATGGCCAGTAGGATTGTTCTCATCCAATCTGCCCGTCATCCTTTTGACCGCGGATGATCGGTAAGAAACCAACCAAGGAACACTTCTTGCCGGCAAAATTACATTTTTTCCTCAACAACGAAAATGGAAATACAAATAAGTGGCTTTTTGTGTGATATTTATTTGTTCTCGCCGTTTATGAACCACTGGGTGTATTCTATGGTCAAACCTTTATTTTACCTAGAGACGGTGGTAAAATTGTGGCGGGTCTGGACAGACAACTAAAGTTTTACTAAAAGCAACCATTCATGATCATCATAATCTGCTTAGCCTTTTCCCAAGTATGTTAGGGTCGGTTACCAGTCTAACCAGATGCAGCTGATTACCAGTATTTTACATGGAGCGTCTGCCTATCTGACCTCCACAATCCAGTAACTTGGTGATACAATACCCCGTGGTAAGACTGGTTGTCAGACTTTCGGGCTTCTGACAACCCGTATTGACGGTAAAAAATTCACAAATGACAGCCAGGACATTACGACTTAACAGGCTTTACGAGGCACGGAGGGATCTTGGTATTTACAGATGTTCACCCATCCCCGGACCAACGTACACGCGGCATGCGTAGCTTAACCTGAACGATCGATTCGCGTGGCTCTTCTTACTTAGATAAAAGAAACCATTAATTTATTTTTAAAAGGGCATCAGTTGGTTGAACTTACAATATTCCTTGAAAAAAACCTACCGATACCAAAGACACGTGTGCCATTGGCATCTAACAAAATAATTTAGGTAGGTACGGCATCATTTCAGGAATCTACGTACCAGTTTACAACAGCAAAATTCACTCATATTTTGTTTCATATAATCAATACAGTAATAAATTAAAGTATAACACAGGCCTGCAAAATGAGGGTCATAACTTCCTCTCGGGAATTTGATAGCTGATTCCAGGGTATTTTGGTGTGTTGATTACGAATATGTACTTAGTTTTTCTCCATCACCTCAAGATTTTTCAAAAAAGGTACAGATAGAAAATAGGAAAAAAACACAAGTTGTCACATAAAAAATATATATTTAAAAAAATACATTACTTTTAACTTAAAAAAAACTACTAATATATAACAACAACTTATTACTAGTCTAAATTACACATACATTTTATTTGTGGAACCTGGTCCTTTTTTTCTGGAAGCTTCGGTTGTACGATTTCCGCTTAAATTTCTGGTTTGGATCGTCGCGCTTCAATAACCAACAATAGTCCGCCATCATGCTAGTATTCCATCTTCCTTGATACCGGGCTTCACGCTCTTTCAAATCTTGGTGAAATCTTTCGCCTTGTTCTTCGCTAACGGCTCCTAGATTTTCTGGGAATTAACCAATGTGCGAATTTAAGAAATGTTTTGTCTTGAGTCTTGAGGTGTACAAGTTTTGTCTTGGTTACTTAAATCGTATCCAAAATAACTTTTGTAAATATTTTTCACAAAGTCTGTAATGCTGTTTTATAACCATAAATGTCCCGCAAATATAGCAAAAACAATTCGGAGAATTTAAACAACTTCGCGATGACATTTTAAAGTTTATGTTGCAAGATGCGCACTTCAACTGTTAATTTTACTAAATCAGTCCCGGTACTTATATAAAAATCCTTTGGTTTATCTTAATTACACCCTTTTCCAAATATTCATAACTATTAGGTAATAATACCTTATCATTATGTATAAATAAGCTTATTAATAAATTAAGCCAAAATGAACCGTTTTCGACATGGTTAATGCGAATTACTTATACTCATTATGTAGTAATTAACAAATTACCGGTTTCGATTAATTTCTATGTTCCCTTACACTAATTAAATGCAATAAAAATTAAGCTGAAGTAATTTAATAACGTTTTATAAATTTTAAAATGTAGGCGCTCCGACACTTTTCAGCAAAATCTTAAATATTCAATATCAAAAAATCCTGACGTGATGGAATTTTTTTATTATTTTTCTCGGAATCAACACATTTGAAATTATAGAAAACATTACTCAGATTTCAAAGAGGAAAACCATTGCAGGCCTGTGTAATTGTTCGAAATATAGTTTTTTACCAGTTAAGATTGTTTGATTGCACGTCATGGCCACATTCATTTTTTTTTGTTGCTTTGGCACGTTGCCTACAACAGGGATGGCGAACCTTTATACATATCTATCTATATATTAATACGTGAAGCGAAAACTTTGGATCCCTTTTTACGAAAATTGGGCGGACGAAGGAGTATGAAATTTCGCACACTTATAGTTTATACAGAGAAGAAGTGACGAATGCTAATATTTTTTTAAAATTATGCGTTAAAATACATTATTTTCAATAAATAACACGTTACACACACTACTGTTCATTACCGTGTATCTAATACACACATGCATAGATATTCTTTTGTTTATGGTCCAAATCTGTCTTTATTATTTTGTGCAGTGTTACCAACACCCATAAATATTTACCCCTAAAGCTTAAGTTAAAAATCCCTAAACATGCCGCCACAATTACTAAAAAAATCCGCTAAAAATTATAATGAAAATAACCAACGAATGTTCAGTAATCATAGACACAGTAGTAATATTTGTCTATATTTATTACGCGACATTTGTTAATCATTCACTCTGCATTCTTAGTATCGAGGAACCGTACTAGAAGTCGCTAATACTTTTATTGTAATCAAAAACGCAATGAGAAATGTAAGATGGCAAAAAATCCCTAAGAATACGCCTAAAAATGGATCGCCCCTAAAAAATCTCAATCCTCTTATTTACCCCCTAAATTTGGAAAAACCCCTAAGTTGGTAAGCCTGATTTTGTGTCTAAAGTCTTACTGAATGTCAAGTATAACCATAGGTAATAAATTAATTTTATCTATATATAACCTATTTCATTTTTAAAATCTATGATCATATCGAGAATATTTGTCTTTAATATTAATTGTATTAGCGACGATAGGAATTTAGTTTAGATTTATAAGAAATATTTTTTGTGGTTTTATGGAGAGTGTCAAGTATGGCATTAGTAAGTTTCCCATACAAAACTTAGTGTCGTGTGCAAACTGTAGAGGTTGTATGCCTCACGATTGTACAGGCTGGTCATAGATTGAGGCTCAGTCAGGCTGGTTATAATTATGACATTTAGAACCGTCATAATTAATAATTTGAATTAATATAATATTATAAAGCTGAAGAGTTTGTTTGTTTGTATGTTTGTTTGATTGAAAGCGCTAATCTCAGGAACTGCTGATCGGAATTGAAAAATTGTTTTTGTGTTGGGTAGTCCATTTATAGAGGAAGGCTATAGGCTATATAACATCACGCTACGGTCAAAAAGAGTTGAGCAGCAAACGAAAAATGGACGAAAACTGGCAGGCAATTCGACGCGACGGGAAGGGGAGCGAAAATTTGACGCGGACGAAGTTGCTGGCAGAAGCTATTAAAAATAATAGTGAAAATTCTATAAAAACAGAGCTTTCTGTGAAAATTCATTCCATATTGTTCCATATCCAGCAGTTAAGAAGTATTAAGAAAATAAATAAGAGAGTCCTGAAGAAGTATTCTTTACTCATTACACCTACGTCCTGGTCCTGGCCATCACCATCCCGCCAGCGAACCCTCTCCACAGTAGTACAGCGTCAATAATTTGTCTATAGTGTTACTGAATGTCAAATATAACCATATTATATATATATATTTTTTTTATCTATATTTTTTCATTTAATAATGTATTTCTATTCAAATGAAGTACGGTCGAATTTCGACCAATGGGCGATCACTAGTTATGTATAAAAGTTTGTCATCCCTGTTGTAGGCTAATTCAAATAAAAGGTATGCTATTTTTCAAGTATTAGTGTCCAGTTTTTTACATTTATTTATTACAGTTACTTCATACATATTTTTATCAACACTTCAAATAGGCTGATATCAATAGTTTCGTTCGCACTAGGACAAAAGTCAGCAGCCCTTTGCTCCAACAATTTTGTCGGCACGTTAACGCTCCACCGGCCTGACAGGCCACATGGCCACATCCGTACTGACCGCATGCATATTGTTTTATTGCAAAGCCGCCAGTCGTCACCGCGCTGACTGAGCCCTGTCAGCGTCACTAGGGTTAACTGAGAGACGCCAGTGGGTTGGTTGAACTAGATTCGTTGATTGATAAATGTATGTATGCAATTGTTTGATTAAAACGAGAAAGACTGTCGCTGAAACCCTTTGGCTGGTTTTTGGTTTCGATTTAACGGCCTGGATATCCTAAGAGAGTAATTCCATCACCACTACCAGCCTCTAATATTTCTACTACTTCTCTCTTTGAGAGGGAGTAGCCTACAATCTACCACGCGGACCGAGTGGCATCGTTTTTTTTTTTTTCTAGGACATCGTTTATCCACCGTTTTAAGAGTGAATGTTTTGACAGTGAATTTGAAATTATTTACACAAAGTAAAGCGTCTGTGTGGGTTCGAACTCACTACCACTACTCTTAAGTCGGGGCCTGTATCACTAGACGACCAATGCTTTCTTTTCTTCATACAACCACAGTATAACCAAAACAAAGAATGCTTTGGTATTGAAAAATTCCGTCATAATATTATAGCTGTTAAATGACGGCGTCGCTTACTAAGGAACGCTAAGCTGAACACTGCGATTTTGCCAAAACTCAGAGCATATATGAAAAATTTACAGTTGTTATAGAATTATCATCAAAATTAAAAGAATTTTATTTAAATGAGGCTGAGAATCAGTACTTTTCGAACGTCAAAATTACATAAAATAGTCCCCCAATACGCCCCGCCTTTTATCACTTCTCAGCGCTTTAGCTGGAAAGTAGTGACGCAACAAACTCTCCAGCAGCAAATTGTACCTGATTAGCACAATCGAGTTCATAAGAATAATTGTGTGAACGAGCCGGCTTTGTCCTAGAAAACAGATTTTCGTTTAAATGTTCAGCGTCCTGAATCCTAACCTGATTCAGGATGGGTGCACACTGACAGCAGTGTACACGTTATTTTATTTTCGAAACTCCACCGCGACCGTTGAGCCGTCAGCGCAGCGCAACTAGGATCAAATGGAAGGCTTAGAGTTAACCGTTGTGTAGAATTTTAACGAAAAAGCCGTTTCTTTTAAATTTATCAAATAGTCTTTAAATAATAACGAATGGTATTTAGCCGACAATTATTTTCAGAATGGAACTAAACAGAACATTAAATGAGACTGTAATAATGTTTGAGAGATTGTGACTTCATAGCGTTTGTGTTTTTTATCTAAGACCTGACTTTACTTGGCTTCCAAGGATTGGAGTTCTGACAGAAACACATACAGGGGCTTATCCATTGGTGGTGTTTCTAACTTACTGTCGTTCTTCATTTTTCTCCATTAGAGGTTAGAACCACTTATATTCTTCTTAGCGTTTCGATGGACATCTATATGGATTCATACCTAGAATTCGGCTCCAAGTTTGGTGTCATCACTAGCATCCGCCAGTTCATGCAATGTGATTCTAAAAGACAAGACACACAGGACATGATGTTAAGTGTCCCATCGTTTGTGGAACTGTACCGCATTTGCATCTCAATACGAAGTCGTCTATGAATCCAAATGATAAACCTAGCTTTACGACACCTATGAGAAACAGGTACCTTCCCTGTAGCCCGAAGAACAGGCATATATTTAAAGACTATTTCAACTCTTTAAAAGGTACAGAGCGATAAATATACAAAGCAGAAAACTCCTAGTTGCTACACGGGGTGCATTTAGCAAACTTGTGAGATGCATAGCCTCACAGACGGTGGAGGTACTTTAAAAACGTGTATAAATCTCGGTACATCGCTCCAATAGACGTGTTTGCGTTTAAATGGCACTTCATCCGGCAAAATATAGGGAGGAAGCTAGATTGTAGCCGGTTCTTACGTGTGAAGCTATTTACAAGTTGGAAGAAGATGCTGTTAATATATTTAGATGTAGTTATAACCATTAGGTGAGAGACAGATCCAGACTACGTTCTGCTTGCTATTGAGAAAAAAACAAATAAATAATTGCTTCGTTCACACAACACAACACGCCTGTATTCCACGAAAAGAGAAAGAGGCAACTGTGTACGGTACACCCACATTTCGCTAGTTATATTTAAGTCTCATATAATAGGCCATTAGGGGGCGAGCCTATTGCCATCAACCGGGCACGGGGCTTATACTAAGAAATTCTTGATGGAAAATCTTAAAACCAGAATTTGATCAGAACCGACGAGATAGTAATTTATTTAGTGTTGATAAACATTAAAATACCAACTTATACTTACTAATTCATTAATGAAAATAACAAAATTTTATCCTAACTTAACTAAAACTATACTGTTTACTTAGTTACATACTCGTATTACTAAAAGATCTCAAATAATAATATGTAAGTATAATATAAGGTTAAAAAGGACTCAAAGAAGTTTTCCCATTCCTAGCTAATTAACAAGGCTTATAGCTTTACGGATCCTTCCCCCATGTATTCGTTTCGGTCAGTTTATCTCTGCCAGATCACTTATGTTGTAAGTAATCCATCATTAGGAGCTGACCACGACCCCGCCATTTGCCTTGCCAATTTGCTATCGCTTATGGGTACTTAAGATTTTTTTTGGTTTCTTGAAGAGGGATTGATAGCACTTGTTATTTCTAAATCAATATTACAAAGTAAAGACAACTTAGATAGTCCGTAAATTCACGTAAATAACAACTGTTACTATTTAACGTTTGTATCAAATGGCTGTGACACGCCAAATTGGCGTAAGGGTGTCCATTGTCCATTCGCTGAAAAAGAAGTTTCCCTGACTATGCCTTCAACTTTCTTAATAGCCAAAACAAGCAAATTACTTTAAATATATAATAATATAATATTCATTCTTGATTTTTTTCACTATCATCCTATCCCTGAAGCAGAACCAAAATTAAACAATTATTGTGAGCTATAATGAAAGCAAAGGAGAATATTCACTCACTAGTTTCTACCCGCGACTTCGTCTGCGTCAAATTTTCGCTCCCCTTCCCGTCGCATCGAATTGCCTGCCAGTTTTCGTCCATTTTTCGTTTGCTGCTCCGCTCCTTTTGACCGTGGCGTGATGTTATATAGCCTATAGGCCTTCCTCAATAAATGGGCTATCCAAAACAAAAAGAATTTTTAATTTCCGACCAGTAGCAGTTCCTGAGATTAGCGCGTTCAGTCAAACAAACAAACATACAAACAAACAAACTCTTCAGCTTTATAACATTAATAATATATTCACTTATTAATTTTCACAATACATTTTCTATATCTAAATTATTCCTTGAATTGTATAATTTCGATTGGCTTGCATTCGGTTAAAACACTGAGGAAGTCATGCCAGGTCTCTTCTTCTTAGCGTGTCGATAGCCATCTAAATATAATCAGCCCAGAATTTGGCTACGAGCTTAGCACTTTCAGTAGCTTCCATTAGCTCTTGTAGCGAGCAAACAGCAGGACACGCTGGGCAGGACATTAGGTGCCCCATTGTTTGTGGGATAGCACGACATTTACACTTCAGGGCGGAGTCAACTGTGAATCTCTACTTAAACAGATTTTCTTTAATCTGGCCTATCTGAGTCCGGAGCCTATTTAAAGACTTCTAAGAAAACCAAGGTGCTTACTCTTGATTTTAATTCCGATCGATTGACATTGGAATTGGAACTTTTCGTATACTTGAGTTCGACGCTAGCGCCAAAATGTGTTTAAATCGGGTGCCCATTTTTTAGAACTAAGTGGAATCGAGGCCGGACGTAATTGTTCCAATGTTGACACTATTGTTTTCAAGAGTACCGAATTACGTGTATGCAAAATTAACATTGGAATCGTATTGGCATTAGACTGGAATTAAAATTAGGTTGAAGAGTAAGCCCGAGGTCGCTTATTTTGATTGGTACACATATTTTTTCCTCTACCGGCCCGTACCTTTTCATTGTATTGTGATTCTTATTTCTCCGCAACTAATTACCTAGGCTTGAGAAGGCTATATTGACGCGTATCCTTGTCGGTCAGTTCATCCCCCTATCCGATGGCGCGTGTCGGTAATCCGACGTTAGTGGGCGGATGAGGATTATGTGTTGTAGTAGTTATATCGTGGGTAAGGAGCGTGAATATACAGGGCTTTCGGGGATTTGTTCGTTAGCTAAAAAAAGTTGTTTCGTAATGTATTGTGGAATCATTGGTAGGTTTTATTTGAAGGGCTTATGGCTAAGTAATAACAGCCACACGGATCGATTGTTCAGGTTAAGCTACGTTTGCTGCGGTTGGCCCGTGGATGGGTGAACATCTTTACATACCAAGACCCTTCCTTGCCTCGGAAAGCACGTTAAGCCGTTGGTCCCGGCTGTCTTTCGTAGATCTTAGACAGTCGGTACGGGTCGTCAGAAGCCCGAAAGTATGGTGACAACTAGTCTTACCAAGGGGTATTCTATTAGCCAATAATTGGGTTGTGGAGGTCAGATAGGCAGTCGCTCCATCTAAAATACTGGTACTCAGCTGCATCTGGTGAGACTAGAAGCCGACCCCAAAATAGTTGGGAAAAAGCTGCGCAGATAATGATGAAGTTACGAATGTATGAAAATGATAACCAATTGGATAAATATATAATTGTCCTTATCTAATTGGTGCTCCCATGATGTCATCATATAAGCATGATGACAGGAAAGTATTTTGGACCACATAAAGACAAATACAATCACACGTATAGACAGTTTACGCTCAGGTATTCACATTCAAATCAAACTCTCACGAATGTTTCTATTTTAATTTTATGTATTTTATGTACATACGGTTTTGTAACTAGATTTAAGTCATTTCAAAAATTAATTAAGTATTTTTATTTATTTAATCTAAGTTCTAATTTTAAATGACTTTTTTTACTCTAAAGTAAAAGTTCAATAACACCACAACATTTGGTAATAGAAACATTTAGTATTTATTCATTGTACTTTCCTGCCTAAAACAATTAATTTTCATACCAGTCATTTAATTTTTGTGTGTGTCGTAACGATCAACTATTATGCTTTGAAAACTCTAGCACTTAAGTAGTTTGGGTTTTAAACCAAATAATATTTACTATAACGATGTTATAGACGGAGCTGCATCAAGAAACACCAACATCATCTACCCATAATAAGTGAGTATAAAGTGATAGTAGTACATTTACTACCATCACTTTATACTCACTTGGTTCTTTGCACAATCATTTAATACCTTGTACATTTTTGAGTCATGGTAGCTCAAGGTCATTTACGGGTCATATTTGTTTCAGTCTTAAATCTGTATTTTCAGTATTTAATTCTGACTTAAACGTCACAGAAGCGATACTTAACTCGTGCTTTCAGTGTTTTCCTTTACATTTCTAAGTTTAATTAAGCGGTTAACTGCAGTACATAAAGTCGCCCAAGATAAACGCTCGGCGCAAGATAGAGGATGTCGCGATAAGGGAACTAAAGTTACAGCATAAAGGAGCTCGATCATTTTAATTTAGGACATGGTTCGACAATTTTAACAGATTGTTTGTGCAAAAGACAAACATTCAGCATTTTGTTTGAAAAAAAAAAGTAAAAATGAGAATGACAAAAATAAAATGGGCACGGGAAAATCAGTACGAGCATTCTTAAATTTTTCGCAATTACTCCTACCACTATTTGTCTCTGCATCACCCAAGAGGTTGACTGGTAGAAAATGCCTATTGCATTAAGTCCGCCTCTTTATATTTGTGTACTTTAAGTATTACATAATTGGAAAAAAATATAATAATACACGAGATACAGATAGTGCAATATAAAATGTATTTTATTATATGCTTCACATAGTCTTTTATCTTCAGATTCACAATCCGACACAGAAAATCAATCCTTTCTATCTGACCTTCCTATATTAGCCCATACGATCCCAGCACACCAATACTACACCAGTCTACCTTTGTCACCCGAAAAATACAACAGTATACGTAAAGAATTTATCGCCCGTTCCTTCTTGCTTAGATAACGGGATAGGCCTGCGGTCCCTAGCCGGATCGTTATAAATCCTGCCCACCTTGGGTAGAATTTAACCGCTTATTTTGGCGAAGCTTGTGGTAACTACACTAGAATTATTTTTAAACGGTTTTGTGAATCTTATATGGTTATACGATCTACGATAGTTACTCGTTTAGAATAGCTATAAATGCAATTTGTAAATCTTTTCTCATCTTCGCTCTCTTTCTTTCTATTGTCACAGAAACAAAGACAACAATGCATATAAAAAGATAAATTGAGTCGAATAAATGAGATAACACAAAGAAAATGGATGAAAGACCAAGTTTTAGTACGCGATTGTAAGAGAATAAAAAATTGATCCTCCAAGTTCATATATCTAAATTAATTGAATCAGACGAGACAGCGCCATTCAGAGTCGATCGAACTTCTAAACAATTTTTGATCATGGCTTTTGTTTCATAAACTTTTTCATGCATCATAATTTAAAATTCAATACTTAGACGAAAAGCGTTTTTCAACTAAAAAAAACAACTCGATAAAACTTTTCAGATATCTTTGAAAGATAGAAAAGTTCGGAGGCTATTAGCTGGCATACTTTTTTATTGTTCGGCTATCTTTGGGTTGAGTTGAAGCGATTACAATACCGCTTTGTCGTTCGCTCTCGACTCTTAAATGTTCTGGTGTCGAACGCTCCGAGGGACGCTTTTACGTCGCGACGTTGAAAGGAGTCACTGCGGTACAATGAGTAGTAGTGGTCAGGGTTTAGTGTTGAGAGGTAGCACGGGCGGACGCGGGATTACGATTTGTTTTTCTAAAAAGATTCTGTGTGGTTTTATAGCACTGTGTGACCTAAACCCGTACTTAAGTCACGCTATTCTGTGACTTAAGTAATCCATTTTTACACAGATAAATTATGATAATCATTTATTTGCTCAAACATGAGTGAAAGACGTACAACACAAATTTTATTGTCAGCATGTAAGAGATGTTATGAACTAAACAGGTCATTCACGTTAAACAATATCATGTAAATATTAATACAATAATTTATAATGTCACTTCGAATCATATTATTTAAAATGTGAAAATAATATAAAAGCAAAAAAATCTCTCACTCACACACTCTACAAAATTAATGACTTTCTCATCACTGTTTTCAGCTTGCAAAGCGTGACTGAATAAGTCACACGTCACGTATCGTAATGTACTATTAGTTGTTCTGCTCTGGCACTCGTAATCGTGTAGTATCTCTAAGTGGAATAATTCCTTTAATATAATATAATATGTAGGTACGTGTATGTCTACAATTGCGCATCGACTGCACATTCCTTGAAAAGGCCGACACAGTCATTTGGATAAACATAAACTTCACGCCTGCATTTTTTTGTAGGTACACCAGGAAATAAAGACAACCTTACCCGAATAGGCAGTGATTAAAAAAAAATACCTGAATGTTCCCAGTTACGTTTAACTTCCATGTTATAAAGGGCGAACACCGTTATCATCAACAGGGCACTGTACAAAAAGCTGACTATCCGAGCTCTTACTAGGACGTAATTCCTGACGTAAAAACCGCACAGAATCTTTATTACCGTCCCCTCTGCCTCTTGCCACTGTAACCTCCACACTAAAATAGTGCAGCTCCATTTCAGGCTGAAACAGTCCCATTCAGCTTGTAAACATGCCGAGCGAGCCGCCCGCATACGATATTGTGAACTACCCGCTTTTTGCACCAAAACGTGGCAACCCTCTTTGAGAAGTAGCTAGTGTGGAGATGCCACTCAACGTTCTATTTGTTGATGGTGTTTTTTAATGGGTCAAATGCATAGGTAGGTACATCATTGAAGTAGCTATGCAGTTGACGTCATTAGCTTAAATCATTGGATTTATGCGAAGGTTACAAGTACAGTACATACCTCCATATTTGTTGTAGTTTCAAGAATTTGTTTTTGATAATTGGTATCAATAATACCTAAGTAGTGGTGACGAGTTATGGAGGTCAAAGAGTAACATAACATCTCGCCTATATTCTGCAATGGGTAGGCAGTTATATAAATTAGGTATTGTAAAGGTTTTTTTTTTTTCAGGATGGGAAATCATCAAATGACTTCTCCCGCTCTGGGCGGAGCGGGCGTGTCAGACTTTTACTGACTAAAACCCACCCGTGTTCCATCAGTTGCCCATGTGCCAGGGTCACGGTATCTCTTTCGAACAATCACGCGACCCCGGCAGGCATCGGTCCTAGTAGACCCCTACACTGCTGCTGACATCTCTTTGAGGCGCGCGTGGAACACTGCGCGCCGTCAACCCGAGCTTGGTCCTTACCGGGCGGCGAGCTACCCATTGCTCGCCACCCGCAAGCTTGCGCCTACGGTGGCCGGGAGTCCGCAATCGACTCCCGAGGTATTGTAAAGGTTGGTTGTTTACTGAAGGCAACCTTTTTTTTATGGGTGGTAAATCATCTAAAACCCACCCTGCTCCTTCAGTTACCCATATGCCAGGGCCAGGGTAGCTCTTTCTAACAAATCTCGCAACTCTGGCAGTACTGAAGGCAAACTTATATTGTACTAGCAGGTAACGAAATAGCTTTATCACATTTAAACTATCAAGTAGATTTAGAACAAGGTATCAAATATTTTAGCATTGTTTATTTTTCGGAAGAAACGATTGGATTGATAGTTGCGGAGCAGTATACATATAACAGTGGTATATACGGTTTAATTAATAGACTCCGGTATCCCTTGAACCCACTGCGGTCTCACAGTACACCCATCAGTAATACAATGCCTAGTGTTACTTAACAGGTACAAATCCAGACTTCGAGCTACCGATATGATATACTATTAAATGTATCACAACGACTGCAATGGTAGTGTCTCAAGGGTGTCCCACTCTATCGACGGCGCCGACTAGACGTGCCCTTCGAGTTGTTGTTTACTCACTGATAATTTAGTAGGTTTATTAGGCCCGAAGATGAACCTCTGGGCCTCATGCTCTCCTACCAGGGTCGTGGATGCAAACACAGGTTGGTTTCGTCCACCTCGTCTCGTTGGTTTAGAAATTGCGATTTTCGCAGAGTAGGACTTTTTTTGGGTGGGAAATCATGAAATG
Organism: Aporophyla lueneburgensis; assembly: GCA_932294355.1. Classification (NCBI taxonomy): domain Eukaryota; kingdom Metazoa; phylum Arthropoda; class Insecta; order Lepidoptera; family Noctuidae; genus Aporophyla; species Aporophyla lueneburgensis. The sequence continues at coordinate 25,684,477 of OW028750.1, read as the reverse complement.
ACTTTTCCCGCTCTAGGCAGAGCGGGAGGGCGCGTCAGACTTTTACTGACAAAAACCCACTCGTGTTTCTTTCAGAGAGCTACGGTAACTCTTTCGGTCAAGAAAGAGTTACCGCTACTTAGGTATTATTGATACCAATTATCAAAAAAAAAAAGTCTTACTCTGCGAAAATCGCAATTTCTAAACCAACGAGACGAGGTGGACGAAGCAAACACCAACCTGTGTTTGCAGTCAAGCCACACAAAATATTACCATAACAAACATCAGCCGCACAACTAAGTTACAACTAATTGACCTAACTAGATTCAACAATAAACTGTCTACAAAGTTACCGTCAACATTAGTCCATACACAGACACTTGACACACATCATTATGTACCCTGTGCAGCACAACAAATTACTGCAAGCACCACATGTGCCATTAACGGCATTATTAACGGGCCACTGAAGGAACACTACCCTAATGACACTATATCGCCCACCTGGCCTTATTTATGGCTTGGATGTGGCGCTTATTTTGAACTTGGAACAGACGTCAATAAAATTGGCTGACGTGATTCTGCTCGTTGTTGGTGTTACTATCAAAGCTAACGATGATAGCATAATCAGCCACATTTGGTATGTAAACAATCGTTTTTTAATTGTGTTTCTGTAATTACGGTAATTGACCGGTTAATGTTTCCACTGCTGGGACACACGCCTCATCTCTGTAAGAGAAAGAGGACCAATGGGCTGAGTTTCTTGCCCATTCTTCTCCATACAAAACTACCATTTGGAATGGGAGACGAGAATCAATTCTATTTTAAAGTAAATGTTGCCGTTCAAAAGTTCCTTACAAGGTGTCTTCACATAGCGGGCGGGGCGCGGCGGGACGTGACGGCGACGCACCGCCTTCATACAGAACCGATCGTGCACGCCGCGTCGCGCCGAGCGCTCTGTGTGTAGGCGTCCGTAATATCTAGTACAGACGCCAGCAGGTCAAGCTACCCCAATCTGTCAAATTTTACCAATCGAAAATTAACCTTCCACTATTGTGATATTAGGTTGAAAATCTATTAAAGAAATTTGACAGATTGAGGTAAGTTGATGTGCTGGCGTCTGTACATTACAACTACTCAGCGTCGCGTCGCCGTCACGTCGCGCCGCGCCCCGCCCGCTGTGTGAAGACACCTTTATGTGCGTATTCGTATTTTAAATAAAGGCTTTGACTTTGGCCAAAATCTACACGGGGCCCAATGCGGGTTGGTGGATGTCACGTGTCTTCGATTTTTTTTATTCTAGGACATGCTGGTTTCTTCACAGTGTTTTCTTTCACCGTTTTCAGAGCAGTGGTGATGAAATAATTTACATGAAGTAAAGTGCCTGTCTGAATTCGAGCTCACGACTATAACTCGTAAGTTGAGGCAATTATTACTGGGTCACCACCACTTTAACTATGATAAAGCAAGTTCAAAATATATGGAACTGGCATAGTTATGCTACCGAAAGTCTTATGTTAATCCTATTGAAAACGTTGTCGAAATAGGAAACTCTTTGAAAGTTATAGTCTCTAGCCTAAGTCCTCAGGTCAGGAAAAGCGTAATTGGGTTTTATTGGGAAATTTCTCAGTACCAGCCCGTAGTTTGGATTTGTACCCGATTAATGTTAATAGTCTGTTCTTCTATTATATGTGACTGTTAAATAACTGGGGTTTGTAATAAACAGAAAGAATACCGTTTATGTGGACATAGTTCGCAAAACATAAAATAAAATAATATGAAAAAAAAAACAACAGTGTGTACCTCACGGCTGCGCCAAAGAGGAGCAATTAAACACCTCTGCTTGCACGAGGCGTGTATTAAGTTTGTTTTCACTTTTTACCAACTTAGAAAGGAGGAAGTTATCAATTCGTCTGTGTTTTTGGAGTTTACTCCTTATGAATCGATTTTCGTATGTACGCCCGGTATGAACATTTATGGGGAGTAAAATCAAACTTTCTCCGTTACATTGTGTAATGTATACTATTCTATATATTTTAAGGAGTAAACTCCAGTCGTGTGTCGAAGCTGACACACACATTTTTTTTTCTTTATATTTGTTCCGCGGTATCTTCTGCAATTGTGGATGTATTTCGAAAAATCTTTTTTAGGGGATAGGGTATGTATGCCTCAGAGTTTTCGTAGGTGCAAATGAATGAATGGCTAACGACCGGTTTCTCTTGAGGAAAATCCTGGCACCGTGCGACCCTCACGTGTGTGTGATAACAGGTATTTTTGATTGTTGACCTGTATCATGCGTCCAGAGTTGACGCATGATACAGGTTAGTCCCATTATTTACTTTGGTTTGGTATTTTGTGCGTCAACCTCGATAATCTATATATTAATACGTGAAGCGAAAACTTTGGATCCGTTTTTACGAAAATTGAGCGGACGGAGGAGAAGAAAGAAAGAAAGAAAGAAAATACGTTTATTTGCGGTAAACATGACGCACAGTAAGACTAAAAACATACAGAAATAAAAAAAAATAAGAAATAGAAGTAGGAGTATGAAATTTCGCACACTTATAGTTTATACAGAGAAGAAGTGACGAATGCTAATATTTTTTTTTAATTATGCGTAAACATACATTATTTTCAATAAATAACACGTTACACACACTACTATTCATTACCGTGTATTTAATACACACATGCACAAATCGAGTATATATTTGTTTTTGGTATTATTTGTCTATAGCCTTACTGAATGTCAAATTTAGTATGGATTACGAAATTACGAAAGTTTATTGTCAAAATCTGTGGTCTAATCGAGAATATCTGTCTTTAATATTTTGTGTCTATTGTCTTGCTGAATATGTCAGGTATAACCATAACGACGGTCCCAATTAACAATGTCGGTTATGCATTTTTACCAATATTCACTTTTTTACATAAATAGAATCACGATAAAAAGATCTATCGTACGTATTTTTTTTTTTTTGTTGAAAATCATGATATTTAGCCAGTTTTAAAGATAATATTGTCGGTTGTCCGCGCAACCGTGTTAGTAGTAAAACAAACTTTGAACTGCTCTACTGAACAGTAGTCTTTTTGCAGAACCGACATTGTTAATAGGGACGGTCGATAAGTACTAAATATGACAACATGAAGTAAATGCTGTTGTGTCACCTATCAAAACTGTAATCTTATGTAATACCTTGAAATAATCTATATAATGTATTAATACGTGAAGCAAAAACTTTGCACATCGTTGTACGAACATTGTGCGAACGGCGGTGTATGAAATTTGGCACATTTAAAGTTTATTTGGAGAAATAGTGCTGAAAACTAATATTTGTATATATTAACGAATAATGGTCGAGTTTCGACCTCTGGGCGACCACTAGTAGGTTTTTAATGTCTTTGTTGATGATATTCTATTGTTTTCTGTCACAGTTGCTTACTTTTAAAGTAGTGGTATATGAATTGGTGTGGGATAGGTACCGTACCTAAAAAGTGAAATATGAAAACATACTGGGTGTAAGGGACAACTCCACAAACTGACAGAGTGCATTCAGCTCCTTATTTTGAATCATATTCCACCGGAATATTTCTCAGGATTTTTTAAATATTTTTTTTACGTATTTTCAGCTTTTTCAATTTTATTTCAATGTAAAATTACATTCTCTGAAAGCACCACTCCATTTATGTAAACAATACCGCTAAAATCAAAAAAGCAGCAATGGATGTTGAAATATTCTAACGAACGACGTGTAAAATCAGCTGTACACTTCCCGTCCAACTACAAAGTTCATCGAACTCGTCGTTGGCGATTCCACAAAGGCGGCTTTCCGAATTGATCCGAGATACATTGCGTGTGAGGAAATAAAAAAATCAGGTTTATTGGATTCCCATAACGGTCCTGAAATAATTTCTTGTACTGGTCATCTTAGTATGATATACTGAACCCACCCATCAGTCTGCGGAGGGCTGTCCCTTACATCCTGTATTATAAAAACTTTGTTAAAAAAAAAAACGATTTCCAAAGAACCACTACCACAAAGTGAATAACTTTAACTTTGGAACTTGGTGATAGAAAAAAAAAACAAACTCAAAAATCAGAATTGAAAATATATATCCAAAGACACCGACTTCCGAAAATAAAGTTATTTTTCACTTTGTAGTGTATTTTACGGATTTAGAAAATGTTTTACTGTAGCTCCTTTTTTTCCTCTCCATCGCTTACCAATTGCTGATCATAGCGGAATTACCATGCAAATTAAAAATAATTTTCTGGTAAAGCCATTTCCGACAAATCGTTGTGCCTTCTTTAACTAAAGATTTTTAGAGTAAGTTCACGAAAGGTCAAAGAACGTTACGGTTTCACGAGCTGACCTCAACAGTGCAAGGCACAAGTGGAGGGCGGAATCAGAGTGACGAAGAGTGGATTGGTTTTGTGGGCAACTACATACTGCACACAAATTGCCTAATACACTGGAAATCAAAATCAACTTAAGTTTTTTCTAGTTTTACAATATCTATACGCAGTATTTGCTGTCAAACAAACGACATTTTATGTTTCTATTTAAATTAAATGATATGACTTGATTTGAACCATTTTCAATATATTTGTTAAATAATGTAACGTGTAGTTTGTAGTTGTCAAAATAATAGTACATGTAGTCACTGATTTGATTCGATTAAGTCGCCTCCTCTATTCAAATTGAATTCAGCAAATGAAGGTACCATAAAGACATGGAAACAATTCAGGACTTAGGCAAAACGGAATAATATTTTGCATCTATTTCAGTAATGTTTATCAAAATCAGCCTTTACTGTTACTGCTGAGAGAGAGATTTTTTGGTGCTAGGGCGACGAGCATTTTCCTCACGCTGTTTCTTACACCGTTTTCAAAGCAGTGGTGATAAAATAATTTCATCGTAATTCGAGAACATTACCACTAGGCCACCACTACCACCAATCATTCGATAATGTCTGTTTCCTTTGTCCATGATTGACAAAACCACTAACTCTCATCTCTTGGTCCGCTGCACTTTGCAAAACAATCGTAAATATTGAATGAAGTCCTTACCTCGACTGGGCGCAGCTGCGGCCGATAATATCAGATGATACGTGCATTCGTGCAATGCTTTTAAAGCACTGTCCGATTATGAGACAGCTTTTAAATTGCTTGTCATAAAATGGCAAATGATGTGATGGCCTGCAACCAAAATGCATAACAACGCTAAAAACCAGAATCTGAATCATTTAAAGGGTATTGCTTTATTCATTGTTTCATATGTTGGGTAATTGTATCTGCCCCACAACGTTAATAATGCAATGAATGTTACTATCAAAATGAAAGCCATTTATTTCTTACTAGTGTTAGGTTAACTTTAATACTAAAGACCTGGATCGAATAAAGTAAAACTAGGCAAATAAACTCACACTGCACATTGCGGGAACATCACAACAGGAACAATAATACTCACTTTAAAAATTACTAACGCGTTTATTTCTTAATAATCAATATTTATTCACTATGCACAGTACAATAAATTCGTTAAGCACACTTAAGAAGCACTAAAGGGTTATGTCCAAACTCGACAAGAACTGAAATCAGAATCCCAGTCCCCAATCCCGCCGAACATCTCCCCATCCATAATATTTTAAACGTTTCTTTCTTTAACATTACTTCCGGTCAAGCACGTGTTCAAATGTCGCCCGAAAAACAACTTTTAAATCAAATTAAATACTGCCATTCTTAAAACCCTTTTTTCTTTTTTTTTTCCAGGATGGGAAATCATCAAATGACTTCTCCCGCTCTGGGCGGAGCGGGAGGGCGTGTCAGACTTTTGCTGACTAAAACCCACCCGTGTTCCATCAGTTGCCCATGTGCCAGGGTCACGGTATCTCTTTCGAACAATCACGCGACCCCGGCAGGTTCTTAAAACCCTTACACCCATAATATTTTAAACATTATTTTCTATTACTTCCGGTCAAGTACGTGTTCAAATATTACCAAAAAAAGAACTTTTGAATCAAATTAAATACTGAAATTCTTAAAACCTAACACTAGCTTTTGCCCGCGACTTCGTCCGCGCCAAATTTTCGTTCCCCTTCCCGTCGCATCCAATTGCCTGCCAGTTTTCATCCATTTTTCGTTTGCTGCTCCGCTTTTTTTAACCGTAGCGTAATGGTAAATAGCCTATAATCATCCTCAATAAATGGGCTACTCAACACAAAAAGAATTTTTCAATTCCAACCAGTAGTTCTTGAGATTAGCGCGTTCAATCAAACAAACAAACAAACTCTTGAGTTTTATAATATTAAGTATAGAAGTATAGATATTGTGCTACGCAATCTCCTTTTTGGAGGTCAATTTTGTTTCAAAGGGTAGAGGATATATTGTACTATTTTCACACACCTCTTGTACAACGCAATACCTACCTACCTATTGTTTGTTAAGAGACAAACTCATCTGCAAAGCGCTTTGATAGCATTAGTAAATAGATTTAGAAGCCCATTAGGCTAAAGGGTCAGCTTTTCAAATATGGGGTTGCGGGTTTAAACCTGCACAATTGAGACTTTTCAATGTGGTAATTACTTATCTATAATCACTTATATTCGAAGGGCTTGTGTCTAGGTAATAACAGTGGCGCGGGTCGGTCGATCAGGTTAAGGTTCGCTAGCCTCGGTAGGCCGTGGATGGATGATCATCTTCACATACCTCTTGGTATGTGCACCCTTCTGTGCCTCTGAATGCACGTTGGTCCTCACCATTCGTGGATGTTTGGCAGTTGTAACAGGTCAACTGTCAGAAATCTGTAAGTCTTACATCCAATCTTACCAAGAGGTATCGTGTTACCCAGTTACTGGGTTGTGGAGGTAGACAGGCAGTCGTTTCATGTAAAAAACTGGTTTTTAGATGCATCCGGTTGAACATAATTGGGACAAGGCACATTGACTTCGCCCGCGACTTCGTCCGCGTGACCCACAGGAACTGTGCATTTTTTAGGATAAAAGTAGTCTGTGTTACTCAGCGATAATGCAGCTTTCTACGGGTGAGAGAATTTTAACAATCAATGCTGTAGTTTTTGAGTTTATTCATTACTAATTTTGGTCGGTATTTCTATCGACTTATGAAATGTAAAAAGTGGTTATTGTAACATAACGATAATAGTTGGACATATAGTATTGCAATTTTTTATAGGTATCAATATGTTCTTTAATATTGTAGAACATACTTTTGTTCTATTATCAACAGTTTCCGCAGCGCATGCGACGAAAGATGTTTTATGGGATTTTTTTACACCTTGGGTTACGTTACTACAGTTTTAGTAAGGATTCTTAATCTTTTCTAGCAATAAAAATAGCCTATGTTACTTAAAGTGAATGCAGCTTCCTAATGGTGAAAGAATTTTTGAAATCAGGATAGTAGTTTTTGAGTTTATTCATTACAAACATACACACACACAAAAATACAAATCTTTCCTCTTTATAATATTAGTGTAGATATATCCGACCCAGAGAATAAAAGTTTCACAAAAAATTCAACCCTCATTTCAAAAAACCCTTTCTTACTGGATACCTGCTCTTCACAAAGAATACACCCTCCAAATTTCATGTCTCTCGGACCAGCGATTTAGCCTGTACGATGATATATCAGTCAGTCACTCAGGACTTTGAATTTTGTACATATATATAGAAGATTGTAGGTACCGTACCTATTCTTTAGGTGATATTACAAAATGTGAAAACGCCAATATCAGTACAAGTATTTCAGTCTCTTTGTAGCCGGATTAGTTAAAATATTGAACGTTGCTATGGAATTTTTAGATGTACAATATTGTGCAGGCTGTAACAAATGTACTGCACTCTGAAAAATGTGTGGCACTTTTTACTCTTCGTGCGTAAATCCAGCGTTTGTTTTTTATAACTAGACTTGACGTTGTGTTTGAAATTGTATTGCGGTGAATATTTTGCTATTGCAAACAAGTTTGAATTGAAATAATTTATTTCACGAAGAGACGCGCGCTTTTCTTGTGATTACCAAGTGTACAAATACGAAGTCGGAAGTGTGTGTATTTGAGTGTGTGTGTGTGTGTGTGTGTGAAACGTGCTGACGCTACTTGTCGATAGACACATATTCACAGCGTGTCGGCTAAGTGTGGTTACCACAACTAAAGCGTGAGTTGAAAATACTGCACCAAAGTCTATTAGACGATTTTCTTCGAGACTAATACAATAATGAATGGATGTGTGCAGTTTTAGTTAGACCGATCCTGAAGACCTTATAATGTACCATATTCTGACAATTCGTTGGCTAAGTGGTTAAAAGTGCTACTGCTTAATACGAGGTTCTGGGTTCAATTCTCAGGACGGGCAAAGTGCGTTCTCAGTAGCAGCTCGGAGTCCACGGCTGATAGTATTAGGCTCGCTCCCTACTAGGACTTAAAGATAAGTGGCGCAATGTGGGTGTACAGAGGTGTACCTACCTATAGAATATAGATATGACACCTCTACCCGCACCTTGGGGGAAACAAGGCGTGATATTATGTTATCTATACTTCTATACTAATATTATAAAGCTGAAGAGTTTGTTTGTTTGTTTGATTGAACGCGCTAATCTCAGAAACTGCTGGTCCGAATTGAAAAATTCTTTTTATGTTGGGTAGCCTATTTATCGAGGGAGGCTATAGGTTATATGACATCACGCTACAACTAAGAGGAGCGGAGCAGTAATGAAAAATGTTGCAAAAACGGGGAAAATTTATACCTTTTGAGAGTTCCCGTTGCGTGCGCTGCGTAAACGGTTAAAGTAACGTCAAAACCATGTATGACGGAATTGTTTCTTTTAAAAAGTTCTAAAAAAAAGTCCGCGAGAGCATATGTCTATTTTTAAAGTTGACTCACTATAACTCAAAAGGAGCGAGCAGCAACAAAAAGTGGACGAAAACTAGCAGGCAAATCGATGCGACGGGAAGGGTCAGGGGAGCAAAAATTTGACGCGGACGAAGTCGCGGGCAGAAACTAGTGTTATCATATTTTTCCTTCATTTTTGTCGATACATATGGCCTATTCTCAGCCTTAAATCATGATTAAATATTCTATAATAGCTGATGCCCCTCTTTATGCGTCTAAACAGAATTATTACTACGTACATGGATCAGTTAGGGATACTTTTCATTCCTACCCCATTTATTTGTCCGTTACTACCTGTTTGTTCCCAGGACCCTTTCTGACAATGTTACTGAAACGTCCTCGCCTGGGGCCAGTGTAAGCAAAGGGTTACTCATATGTAGCAAATACGACAGCTAATTAAATAATTAAGTTACTTTTTTTGTTAAAAACATTTTCAATGAAATACGTAATTATGATTTTGGTAGATAAATGTAACGCTGGATAAAAAATAAGTGTTGTTAACCATACATTTTTGGAATGGAGTTCTAAAACGCAGTTTGCGATAGGAATAAAATTACACAAATCGGCACTTAATGATATAACGTTAAGTCCTTCCATGCGAATTTTAATATATATATATATATAAAAAGAAAGAAACAGAGAGAGAGAGAGATGGTTTTCGAGGGCGCTGAAGTCAATAGTGAAGTCTAAATAAATATCAAATATGCCATATGCAAAAAATTAAAAAAATCCACTTGGTTTTAGTTTTCATGGTTTTCGAGGGTGCTGAACCCAATAGTGAGGTCAAAATAAACTTTGAGTATTTTAAAGTTCGAGTAACCAACGTCACATTTGAAGTTGAAGAAAAACCGCTCGGAACGACCCCTAACTTGTTTTTCCTTATGTGGGTACATACAACACAACTATATTTACTTTCTTAACATACACACTGTGATGAAAATATAAGTTAGCTGGAACAAAACAGTAGCAAGATGGAATGTACATTAAATTACGTTATTCCTGTTAGTAACGTCACCCGCGGAAGCTCAAAATGTACTCAAATGCACTCCAAAATGCACGCTCTTGCTTGGAAATACATATCATAGCAGTTGTATCAAAATGTAGAGTACTGAGGAACTTCTTTATTTAGTCTTGTCCCAATTAACATAACGAACATTACCTTAAAACCAAGCCTCCGAAAAGATAACTGCTTGACTGCAGAATTTAATTAATTCAAATTCGAGATGTCCTATTCTGAAAGTCAGTTGCCAGCGATGCAACACAGTTGCAAACGTTAATGGCTGACATTCCAGTTTAGTGCAATGGCAGCGTTAGTTTCTATGACTTGACTTTACAGAATAGTCCCCCGAGGACCGCATTACAATGAATGTAAAGCGTTTTATCTTTTAGTGTTCGAGCAGATAATGTTACGAAATTTGGGTGGTAGCTTTTGTTTGTGCATTTTGTGTTTGTTTTAGTTAATTTAGTTTATTTTTATTTTCGGTTTAAAGAAATTTATTTGTTATATGTAGTTACATAGTTCACTTAAATATGAGAAATTTATTAAAATATCATAAATAAACATAATTTTCGTTTGATCTTTCGAGTACATGCAAAGATTAGTGATTTATTGTTGATTCACCAAGTATATGTTAATGCTTTTAACAGCCCAATATCTGTACAATAAATATAAATTAAAGTGTCTGATTTTTTGTGTCAAACGGCTTTATTCTCTGTGCGTATGAAAGTATATACGGTAAGTACTCGTAACAAAAAACTATTTTTGAAATTTTTGTCGTTCAGTTTGTGCCGGCTGATCTCTGAAACGACTGGAGTGATTTTTACTGTTGTTAAAAGAAGTAATTTTGCTTGCACGACCCTGTGGGAAAGTTCAGAAAGACCGAGTGTTTTTCATAGATTTATGTTGCAAGACTAAAACGTCTGCCTTGCCTTACCAGAAAAGTGTTTGGGTCTGATTACAGTCTAACCAGATGCAGCTGACTACCACTATTTTACATAAGCCTATCAGACGGAAAAGTAGAATATACTTTAAAACAAAACAAATATCTAAGTACTTCATAATTGTATTCCACAAAACAAAAAATGATTCTTAGAACCCATCTTCAAACCCCGAAAATTCCCAACAATAAGATTTCATCGGCAAACACAACATTCGTAAAAGTTGCCTGGTTCCCCGGGGAAGGATGCAGCATATCCCCCACATCCGCTCCCCTTGGCTAAAGTATTTGCGAAGCGCTCCAAACGAAGCCGAACGCGAATCGAATCCCAAACTCAACGTTAGAATAAATAATTATTTTATACTTGCTTTATATTGATTTGTTTGGATTGTCGTCGTATTGATTTCTTTGGGTTTTCTGTTAGCCTGGTACGTGTATCTTCTGTTACAATCATGTGGTTAACTAAAATAAGAACATTGGCTGTTCTTATTTGTGTTCAAAGTCACTATTTTGGTTAGTCTTCACGAGTGGCTATGAATAATATTGTTATTGTGCACCCTCTTTTTTTCTGAGTTGGAAATCACCAAATGACGTCTCTCACTCTGGGTGGAGCGGAAGCATGTCAGACTTTTATCGACTAAAACCCACCCGTGTTCCTAGGGCCACGGTAACTAAATAAATTCGCGACCCTGGTAGGGCTTATTGTACACCCGGGAGTGAACTAAATCTCACTAATTGGCTTATAGACGTATTTTTAACAAGACATGAGCTATTCTCAAATAACTAGTTTGTGGAGAAAAGTGAGATAGGTACATAGTTAATACGGCCTGCTGTCTGCAACCCCACGTCAATACATTTGATTCATCACCATCATTATTTCAGCCGAAAGACGTCCACTGTTGGACCTACGTCCAGCAGAACCTCCTTCAATTTGGGGGGCATAGAGAACGCTGCTGCCCATTCGCAAGTAAATCCCTTAATCGTCTCTTATGATACCCACGAAGAGAAATGCGATGGTGCTATTCTTTATGGCCGGCACTACACTGAAACAAAAATAGATTCGATTGTGAGATGTATAATTATAAATGATGATATGTTTTGTAAACTAATGTATAAATACTGCTTGTAGGTACTTTACGTTTCACGCTTTAAAGTACATACGAATTGGAGATTAAAGGATTTAAACAACATAATAAGTTTCTTCTCTGAGAAACAAACTAGGTACGTACCTTACTTTGATAAAGCATTGTTTAATGGCATACCTACGTACTCTATGTCTTTGTGCAGCATTCTAAGAACACAATAATAAAATCTCTACAAACTTTTAACAAAAGCTTACCATCAAATCCCCAACACAAAAACCCAGACTAGCTATACATTTTCCAGCTCACAATTTCCACTTGCACAAAAATCAAATTTGGAAAGTTCTGGCAAAAGTTTGCGTTTCTTTATTTTCTCACTTAACACTTTGTTACCTTGGTACCTTATCCGAGAATTGTTCCCGGTCGCTTGAACACACGAATATATATTGGAAAAGTTAAGTGGAATACGTACGTACACTTGCATCGTCCGTGTATTGAGCACAAGTGGAAAATCGTCAAAGTTAAATTGCAGATCACTATCTGGAACTCGGATTTGAATCTGGGATTTTATCCGGGAATGTATAGTCATTGCTTGTTGTTGGGTTACCGTGGGCACTTGTTGTACGTAAAGGTTCATAACCTTTGTGGCGTCGCTTCGCTGTTGTTTTCGTGTTAGTACTGCGGTGGGCTGACGTCACATTTGAGTCTGTGAAATAAAAGAAATGCGAACTGAATGTGAACTTGTCTTCTGAGGAATAAACACGGTGATGTTGAAATCATTTTTAATATAAACCCTAAGCGTCCTGGGTTCGATTTCCAGGTCGGGTAAAGTGTTATTGTGTTTTTCCATCTGAAATTTCTCTGTAGCAGCCCGGAGTCTGGATTGGTGCCCGGTGGATGGCAATAGGCTCGCCCCCTATTACATATGGGACTTAAACAGACCTGGCGAAATGTGGGTGTACTACTATAGCTACACCTCTGTTCAACCCTTCGGGGAATCAAGGCGTGATGTTATGTAAAAAAAAGCGTAACATACTAACAGTTGGAATGGGTATCATTTTGACAGTTCAACAAAAAATGCGTTATTTTATTCAAGTTGTTAATAGATAAGCTATAAATTTCTACATGGTTCAGCTTCTGATTAATTGTGCTTGACGCAATTAACGTCTCATAGCCTTCGTCTTTTAGATAATACTTAGAAGACGTTCAAGTATTTGGCGCTAATAGATATTATTCTTGCTAGGTAAGAGTTAGATTAGTTTATTTATTTTAATCTCTAACGCAAGCAAAAAACTTAAAAAAAAAAATAACAACCGACATCCTTAAAAACACTACAAAGTGAAAAATTACTTTAATTTCGGAAGTCGGTGTCTTAGGAGCTGTACTTAAGTTTTTTGCCGCCGACTTCCGAAAGTAAAGTTATTTTTCACTTTGTAGTGTTTTTAAGGAATTCCGTGGTTATTTTTTTGAACAGTTTTTATTTTTAACTTTTTTAGTATCCACCCCGCACTAATTCGGCAAAATAGGAATAGTGTTTGGTTTTCTCATATACGTCATTGTCAGAATTAGACCAAATTTAAATTGGACCACACGGGAAGCACCAGCTTTCAAATAAAAAAAGAATCATCAAAAGTGCCAAACCAAAGTTCTGAGGTAACAATCATTAAAAAAAAATACAGTCGAATTGAGAGCCTCCTCCTTTTTTTGAAGTCGGTTAAAAAGAGCATCTTTCTCAACCAAGATTCGGACATCTATACAGGCCCTCAAGAGACCAGCAGCATTACACCAAAATGAAAAGTTAATGTCTGGAAATAATGTGCAATCAAATAGCACGCACAAGCCCCATTTCCCTTGCATTTGGTCCTGCCACTTCTCTTATGGGATTACTTAAGAGGCTAATACACTGTTTTATGTTTTTTTGGGCTTAGATAGAGAACTTTTCCGGCTACATTTAAATCCTACTAATGTTTGTGTAATTAGATATTTGGAAGATTGTTACTCAATCATGCACAAACGGCCGAATGGATTTGAAAGAAATTTGGCACACAGATCGTTTATAACCTAGATTAACAAGTACCATACATTTTATTCTGGTAATATGTTCTCATACACTTATTTCCGACCTCAACGCGGGCGAAACCGCTGGAAAAACCTTGTAATAAGATAATATTACGCTTATATTCCCTGAAAGGAGTGTATTATTATGTTTAAGTCCCATGTAATAAGTTTAACAGGCCTGTTGGTCTAGTGGTTAGTGATCCTGACTGCTATGCCGGAGGTCGTGGGTTCGATTCCCACCCAGGACAAATGTTTGTGTGATGTGCACGATCATTTGTTCTGTGTCTGGGTGTAATTTATCTATAATATGTATGTATTTAGAAATATATAAGTATGTTTATCAGTTGTCTAGTACCCATAACACAAGCTCTGCTTAGCTTGGGACTAGATGGAGCTGTGTGATAGTTGTGGAATATTATTATTATATTATATATATATTATTAATAAGTGGCGAGTTTATTATTATCAACAGGGTACAAATTCAGACTCCGGGATAATACTGAGAAATTACAGACGGAAAAACCCTTTAACATTTTGCCCGACCCGGGAAATGAATCCAGGACTCAGCATTAACGCTGGAGACCACTAGAACGAGGCCGTCAGACATTCTTCGGTCACTGTTGAAAAAAATCAGATGTAGAGCCAGACAGTAAACAAACTACCTCGAGCGATGAAAAGACAAATAGAAAACATCTAAATAATGTTCTTACCAACACTCTTTTTACGTAACGCACAAATAATCATAGTATGAATTATTTTAAAGAATATTCTTGTTCTATTGTCTCAGATGTTCGAAAAATTTGTCTACTCAACCACGTAAAAAAACGTAATGAATGTCGTTGAGCTGTCAAAATTAAAGCCTATCCTATATATCCTAGCCTATATGTCTCATGCCTAAACAAATCGCAATAAAAGCATATCATTATAAATTTGCAAATAATAAAACGCTTGAACAAATCCCCTTAAACGATAAATGTTTAATACGGAAGAACTTTAACAATGCCATTAAAATTTAAATAAAAATAACAATTTAAAAAAATAAAGTATCATCATCAAAAAACCCCACGGAAAAAACAAAACGAAAAATTGGCAACTCCATCAAAACGTCATCGTTTGCAAAGGGGAGGTAGGGGAGATAATTAACAATTAGTTAATGGAACGGTAGGAATGTTTGCAGAGTACTCGTGGTCGCTGAGGAGGTTCGGGGAAAATGGAATACCTCATGTTGATGCTGTCTTGAAATAGATTAGTCGTTGAGTAGAGTGCAGTTTTCTATTACAGTGAAAACAATTTAAATGACGCGGAGAAATTGCTTTCCATTTTTTTCTTAAAGGTTGATGACTTTCTCCATCAAGTAACATATACCCAGCAGGGGTGAACCTGTAGCACACCCACATTTTGCCAGTTATATTGGAGTGCCATGTAATACAGGGCGAGCCTATTACTATCAACTAGGCACAAATCCAAACTACGTGTTGCTACTAAGAATTCCAGATATAAAACAAAACAAACGATCAGGCGCAGGACCAACGGCTAAATGTGCTTTCCGAGGCACGGGGGTATCAAACCGCCAACTTTCAAACTACGGGTTGTTATTAAGAAATTATTTATGGAAAAACTGAATAACATTTTGCCCGACCTGGGAAACAAATCCAGGACCTCTTGCTCAGAAGTAGCATTTGTGTCCACAAAACCAACAAGGCCATCATCTATAAGGTACACGGGACTTAAACATAACTGGCTAAACGTGGCGTACTAAGCACATATTTTCAACTCTCCCTACAAGTTCTTCTCTCTGTACAAGCGGAATGTAAACATAAAAAAAAAATACTCATAACTTGCTTCAACTTTATAATTGCATAACAGTTCTCTTTCACCGTACAACAAGTATTGGATCAATTTCCATCCTACCATATAAAATGACATTTTGATCCCAACCAGAAATAACGACATCCTAGCCGGTATTTCTAAGTTTTTCCAAAGTACAATAACACATTCAATCGCCTGAGTTTTCATAATGATAACTTACCTTTTTTTTCTGGTTGGCAAATCATCAAATGACTTCAAAGACTAAGAGCCTGTTCGATTTTTAAAGAAAGAGCATAAAGAAAAATTGTTTATTCTGCACAAACCAAACGCACGTCACAAGATAAAAATAAAAATAAAAGATTCATAAAATGCAACCCAGTAGCCAAAAGCCCCGTATTTAAGTCAATAAAAAAACAATTTAGCAATATTGACATTGCTTGTGATGTCAGGACTAGTGATCAAAGACAAAACAGATATATGTTGCGACATTGGCAATACAATATGACAAAAACAAAATGCAGGTTGCATTAATTATTATCTACTCACTCTTTCTCTACTCTTTTACTGACTGAAACATATGCGCGAGGATTTTTCCCTCCAGATCCCATGACGGCAATCCGATAAGGAGGCTCGTCGATTCACAGGAGACCGTGCGGTATCCCCGAACTAGCCGGATGGTCATGACCCTCTGGGACGCGCTCAACTGGCGGTTTGGTCAACGCCTCAAGGAACGCGCCCACACTAGTGCCCCGTAAAGGGCCACGGACCGCACGACCCCCGTGTAGAGCCTCCGATGATAACATGCCTAAAACTACAGCCCTACTACCCTGATCTCAAGACAACAGACATTCACACTCATGTATGTCACAATATTATATATTTTGTACTTTCTTAATTTATTATTACGGACACATACTTCCCTATGTATTTATTATTCTAGCATATGGCACTCTTGGGTTGCAGCTGAAAATCAGCGTCAGGTGGCACACCTTGTGTTGTCATCTGACATTATGCTGGGCTGAGGCCCTTTTGGCTGGGCACGCCACAATTGCGGCGGTAAATCCCCTCTTTGAGGAGTGAATAGAGAGGCGTCACGGCGTCCTCACCTTCCACCTGACGCAGGTTCTCACCGGGCATGGGTGCTTCGGTGGGTTCCTGTTCAGGATAAAGCGGGAGGATACGCCCGGGTATTTCCATTGTGAGGATCGTCTCGTGGACACGGTAGAGAATATGGTGGAAGTTTGCCCTGCCTGGGCGGAGCACCACCGTGTCCTCGTGGAGGCGATCGGCGGCGGCGACCTCTCACGTCCGGGCCTGGTGCGAGCCATGGTACGGAGCGAGAGGGAATGGGAAGCCGTCACCTCCTTCTGCGAAGCAGTAATGCTCGCGAAGGAGGAGGCGGGGCGCGTGAGGGAGAGGCAGTCTCTGCGCCCTCACGTCCCTAGCCGCCGCAGGAGGAGACGCCCCGGGCGTCGGGAGTCGATAGCGGACTCCCGGCCACCGTAGGCGCGAGCTTGCTTTGCCTGCGGCTTCACCCGCGTGGATGTCGGAAATTAACGCAGGGGTTTTTCTAAAATAAAAGATTATTTCTAAAATAAAAGTAGCCTAAGTTACTCCTTGTTACATCAGCTATCTGCCAGTGAAAATCCCGTCAAAATTGGTACTATCCATTTCAGAGATTAGCCGGAACAAACAGACAGACCGGCAGACAGACAAAAATTTAAAAAAATGTTGTGTTGGTATATGTACCGTGTATGCATCCATATACACTTAGTAAAAAGTGGTTATTTTAATATTACAAACAGACACTCCAATTTTATTCATTTGTATAGATGATAATATTTTAATGCCAATAAACGCAATTTTCTTCCCTTTTTCTTTCTTTCTTACAGTTACAATCATCAACAGTGCTGCCACAGTGGATTTTGTAATTTGGAATTAAAATAACATACTTTTCCTAACTAAATTAACGAAATCCTGACATTATGTTTATGGTTATCATGTTTTGTAACCTAAGGCTTTACTTTCTGCCAGGGTCGCGTGATTCGTTCGAAAGAGTTACCGTGACCCTGGCATACGGGTAACTGAAGGAACACGGGTGGGTTTTAGTCAGTAACACTGTCTCTGTCTGACACGCCCTCCCGCTCCGCAGAGAGAAGTCATTTGATGACTTCCTATCCAAAAAAAAAAGGCTTTACCATACACACACACATCATCACCATACACACATCTTCTTCAAATAACTTAAACGTATACGTTTCAGTTAGTTCATTCAGGAGTGGACGTTCGGTCTGTATGGCATTTATCTCTGTTACTATGTGGGGCGCGGATGGATACTATTTGTTCTTCCGAACAACACAGGGATTGGATTACCGAGGGACTTATGTATTTATATGTTTTTTCTGCTGTTGAAGATTTTAAATCAATATAGATCTCATTTAACACTCTTGTTACACACTTAATCTACGCTTACCGCGGTTGATCCGTGATTGGGTGACCATCTTTACATACCAAGACCCTTCCGTGCCTCGGAAAGCACGTTAAGTCGTTGGTCCCGCTGTCATTTGTCTGTCTTTGACAGTCGTTACGGGTCGTCAGACGACCAAAAGTCTGACAACCAGTCTTACCAAGGGGGTATCGTATTACTCAGTAACTGGGCAGTGGAGGTCAGATAGGCAGTCGCTGTAAAATACTGATAGTCAGCTGCATACGGTTGGAATGGAAGCCGACTCGAATCTCATGCTCAGCAGCGCTTTGCGACCATAAGAGTAGCGAGGCAGTCTTTGTTTTCGTCCATAATTTTCTCAATACATAATCAAAATCTGATGACAAGATGTACAGACGCCAACACATCAAGCTACTACAATCTGTCAGATTTCTTTGATAGATTTTCGACTTTATTTCTAGAGCATTAGGTTCAAGGTTCATTGGGAAAAATTGACAGTTTCGGGTAGCTTGACCTGGTGGCGTCTGTACCTACCTGAAATATAATTGTTGTAGTTTCAGAAGTACTAAAATGTTGTTCAATGGTCAAGAAACAAACCTACAAGAAAACACGTTACTTGCGTTATACACCGTGACATTTTAGTCGTCTTACAAAGGTTGTCCACTCAATGTATCCGACATAATATCGATGCCTTAGTTCACAATTGCACTAAGGTTGAACTTTTAATCCTATTCAGTAACATGACAGTTGGAGGGATACCAGGTTTTGACAAAAAAAAAGATAGTGAAGTGGTGCAAGAATGAATGAAATTGAATGAACTTGAAATAATGTACTCACATGCAAACTTTGTATTTTAAATTTAATAATTTGTCATAAAACACGATGTATACTATATCGATATATATATGTATATAGTCTATGGCTGCCATGCCATAAGAAATAAAATGACTATAGCAAAAAAAAGTAAAATGACATGATTTTAATATTTAGTTTTGTTTCTATCAGAAGAAAATAAAAAAGGAAATAACTATTATTAATAATGATCAATTATTCTTATATTCCACACCCAAAAAGGATTTTTTAAAGTTTTATTTATTTTAAACCATTTTATCATTCATTCTTTACGCGAAATCATTCACTACCTCAACACTATTTGTTTTAATATGGTATCATTATTTTTCGTTGAACTGTCAAGTTACTGAATAGGATTAAAAGTTCAACCATAACTACAAATTTTTTAATTTTCACTTTTTTAATGCCAAACACTAAATTTATACATTACAATATTGAGATATTATGATGGAGTTAAAGGACTAGTCTTATGAATAGATGCATATTTGTTTTGTTATTTTACTTTGTTTTTGTACTGTTATTGTCCAAACTTTAAAAAACTTTAAAGCTCTCTCCTCAAAATTGACAATTTTGTAGTTAGTGCAATTGTGAACTAAGGCATCAATATACCTCTAGGCGTGATTAAAAATCGTTACCATTATTTAAGATAATAGGTACTAGGAAAAATAAATAATGCATTAGAATTATGAAACACACACATGTTAATAATGTTTACGTATCATACGGTAGAGAACATTTCTACCCAGAACACGAGTCGACTAGGTCATAGTCATTTTAATGTTCAAATGTAATTTTTTTTTGTAATGGATGTGTAGTAGTCATTGATGACATGAAGTGAGCTGCCGTTGTAAGACGATTAAAATGTCAAGGTGAATGAACTGAAAAACACACCGCTATTTTAAAAACAAATGACGAATGTACTGACGAATTTTTGTAAACTAACTTATTATATTAACAGCTCAAAGAACCAATAAAATTGTTACAAACAATTAAAATACAAAATAATGTTATTATCACTCGGTAATTAATACGTGAATCAGCCGGGAGGCATATTTCGTGCATTCATAAACGAATTAATGCGTATATGTATATCTGTATGTTTTTAACAATATCCCGGTAACAATTAATTCTCCGGGTATGCGGTCGGCGGTCTACTTAGTCATTTAATTAACTGTAATGTCGGCGGTTTTAAATAATTTTTGTAGTATAATATTTCTGTGTGAATTTAAATTGGATATTTGATAAATGGATCGATATTTTAATATTATTGAGTGGTATTCATCAGCATCATCAGCAGCCTATAATGTTCCCACTGCTGGGAGACAGGCCTCCTCTCGGTGAGAGGGAGTGGGTGAAGAATTGGCTTGCTCGATTTATTCCTCATGACCTATGTAAATAAATACAAACACCAGTGTAATAAGTAGCAGTTTGTAGAAACAAAAGGAAAACCTCAGCAATTAGAGCAAAAACCATTCGACAATATCATCCACGCTTTCAAAATAAAATTTAATTCAATTTTGCAGCAACCTCCTTATTTATTCGTTGCGACGTGTCAGGGCGTCTGTAGGAATGCAACGTGGAGGTTTATTTCAATTTATTGCGTTTACACAGGTCGCCGTAGACAGAATAACGATTTTGTTGTGGCAATATACGAAGGTGCCAGCTTAGTTCGCATGGCTGCTCTCAACGTCGGCATCGCCTTGGAAGTGTTAATGCTACTTACATTATTTTCTGTTTTAAAAACAGGCTGTTTGTCTCGGGGCAGATTCATTTCATATTTGAAGTAGAATAGCAGAAAACGTTTAGTTAATTCAAGAAGTTTTGTTGTTGGGTTTTGTTGTTGGGTTTTCTTGAAATTTTACAAGTAATAGGCACGTGAACCTTCATTAAACTTAGTCAAGTTCCATTAAAGCTAAGCTAATAAGAATTTTGTAATGATTAGGTGAGCTCAAATTAGTTTCTACCTCAAATAAACAGCTTCATACAAAAGTCTGATAACCAGTCTTACCAAGTGGCTATTGTATTACTCAGTAACTGGGCAGTGGCGATGAGATAGGCAGTCGCTGTAAAATACTGATAGTCAGCTGCATACGGTTGGAATGGAAGCCGACTCGAATCTCATGCTCAGCAGCGCTTTGCGACCATAAGAGTAGCGAGGCAGTCTTTGTTTTCGTCCATAATTTTCTCAATACATAATCAAAATCTGATGGCAAGATGTACAGACGCCAACACATCAAGCTACTACAATCTGTCAGATTTCTTTGATAGATTTTCGACTTAATTTCTAGAGCATTAGGTTCAAGGTTCATTGGGAAAAATTGACAGTTTCGGGTAGCTTGACCTGGTGGCGTCTGTACCTACCTGAAATATAATTGTTGCAGTTTCAGAAGTACTAAAATGTTGTTCAATGGTCAAGAAACAAACCTACAAGAAAACACGTTACTTGCGTTATACACCGTGACATTTTAGTCGTCTTACAAAGGTTGTCCACTCAATGTATCCGACATAATATCGATGCCTTAGTTCACAATTGCACTAAGGTTGAACTTTTAATCCTATTCAGTAACATGACAGTTGGAGGGATACCAGATTTTGACAAAAAAAAAAGATAGTGAAGTGGTGCAAGAATGAATGAAATTGAATGAACTTGAAATAATGTACTCACATGCAAACTTTGTATTTTAAATTTAAATTTGTCATAAAACACGATCTATATATCGATATATATATATAGTCTATGGGTGTCAGAAGAAATAAAATGACCATAGTAAAAAAAAAGTCAAATGACATGATTTTAATATTTAGTTTTGTTTCTATCAGAAGAAAATAAAAAAGGAAATAACTATTATTAATAATGATCAATTATTCTTATATTCCACACCCTAAAAAGGATTTTTTAAAGTTTTATTTATTTTAAACCATTTTATCATTCATTCTTTACGCGAAATCATTCACTACCTCAACACTATTTGTTTTAATATGGTATCATTATTTTTCGTTGAACTGTCAAGTTACTGAATAGGATTAAAAGTTCAACCATAACTACAAAATTTTTAATTTTCACTTTTTTAATGCCAAACACTAAATTTATACATTACAATATTGAGATATTATGATGGAGTTAAAGGACTAGTCTTATGAATAGATGCATATTTGTTTTGTTATTTTACTTTGTTTTTGTACTGTTATTGTCCAAACTTTAAAAAACTTTAAAGCTCTCTCCTCAAAATTGACAATTTTGTAGTTAGTTTGCACTAACTACAAGATTGTCAATTTTGAGGAGAGTTTTGTGAACTAAGGCATCGATATACCTCTAGGCGTGATTAAAAATCGTTACCATTATTTAAGATAATAGGTACTAGGAAAAATAAATAATGCATTAGAATTATGAAACACACACATGCTAATAATGTTTACGTATCATACGGTAGAGAACATTTCTACCCAGAACACGAGTCGACTAGGTCATAGTCATTTTAATGTACAAATGTAATTTTTTTTTGTAATGGATGTGTAGTAGTCATTGATGACATGAAGTGAGCTGCCGTTGTAAGACGATTAAAATGTCAAGGTGAATGAACTGAAAAACACACCGCTATTTTAAAAACAAATGACGAATGTACTGACGAATTTTTGTAAACTAACTTATTATATTAACAGCTCAAAGAACCAATAAAATTGTTACAAACAATTAAAATACAAAATAATGCTATTATCACTCGGTAATTAATACGTGAATCAGCCGGGAGGCATATTTCGTTCATTCATAAACGAATTAATACGTATATGTATATCTGTATGTTTTTAACAATATCCCGGTAACAATTAATTCTCCGGGTATGCGGTCGGCGGTCTACTTAGTCATTTAATTAACTGTAATGTCGGCGGTTTTAAATAATTTTTGTAGTATAATATTTCTGTGAGAATTTAAATTGGATATTTGATAAATGGATCGATATTTTAATATTATTGAGTGGTATTCATCAACATCATCAGCAGCCTATAATGTTCCCACTGCTGGGAGACAGGCCTCCTCTCGGTGAGAGGGAGTGGGTGAAGAATTGGCTTGCTCGATTTATTCCTCATGACCTATGTAAATAAATACAAACACCAGTGTAATAAGTAGCAGTTTGTAGAAACAAAAGGAAAACCTCAGCAATTAGAGCAAAAACCATTCGACAATATCATCCACGCTTTCAAAATAAAATTTAATTCAATTTTGCAGCAACCTCCTTATTTATTCGTTGCGACGTGTCAGGGCGTCTGTAGGAATGCAACGTGGAGGTTTATTTCAATTTATTGCGTTTACACAGGTCGCCGTAGACAGAATAACGATTTTGTTGTGGCAATATACGAAGGTGCCAGCTTAGTTCGCATGGCTGCTCTCAACGTCGGCATCGCCTTGGAAGTGTTAATGCTACTTACATTATTTTCTGTTTTAAAAACAGGCTGTTTGTCTCGGGGCAGATTCATTTCATATTTGAAGTAGAATAGCAGAAAACGTTTAGTTAATTCAAGAAGTTTTGTTGTTGGGTTTTGTTGTTGGGTTTTCTTCAAATTTTACAAGTAATAGGCACGTGAACCTTCATTAAACTTAGTCAAGTTCCATTAAAGCTAAGCTAATAAGAATTTTGTAATGATTAGGTGAGCTCAAATTAGTTTCTACCTCAAATAAACAGCTTCATACAAAAGTCTGATAACCAGTCTTACTAAGGGGCTATTGTATTACTCAGTAACTGGGCAGTGGCGATGAGATAGGCAGTCGCTGTAAAATACTGATAGTCAGCTGCATACGGTTGGAATGGAAGCCGACTCGAATCTCATGCTCAGCAGCGCTTTGCGACCATAAGAGTAGCGAGGCAGTCTTTGTTTTCGTCCATAATTTTCTCAATACATAATCAAAATCTGATGACAAGATGTACAGACGCCAACACATCAAGCTACTACAATCTGTCAGATTTCTTTGATAGATTTTCGACTTAATTTCTAGAGCATTAGGTTCAAGGTTCATTGGGAAAAATTGACAGTTTCGGGTAGCTTGACCTGGTGGCGTCTGTACCTACCTGAAATATAATTGTTGCAGTTTCAGAAGTACTAAAATGTTGTTCAATGGTCAAGAAACAAACCTACAAGAAAACACGTTACTTGCGTTATACACCGTGACATTTTAGTCGTCTTACAAAGGTTGTCCACTCAATGTATCCGACATAATATCGATGCCTTAGTTCACAATTGCACTAAGGTTGAACTTTTAATCCTATTCAGTAACATGACAGTTGGAGGGATACCAGGTTTTGACAAAAAAAAGATAGTGAAGTGGTGCAAGAATGAATGAAATTGAATGAACTTGAAATAATGTACTCACATGCAAACTTTGTATTTTAAATTTAATAATTTGTCATAAAACACGATGTATACTATATCGATATATATATGTATATAGTCTATGGCTGCCATAAGAAATAAAATGACTATAGTAAAAAAAAAGTAAAATGACATGATTTTAATATTTAGTTTTGTTTCTATCAGAAGAAAATAAAAAAGGAAATAACTGTTATTAATAATGATCAATTATTCTTATATTCCACACCCTTAAAAGGATTTTTTATAGTTTTATTTATTTTAAACCATTTTATCATTCATTCTTTACGCGAAATCATTCACTACCTCAACACTATTTGTTTTAATATGGTATCATTATTTTTCGTTGAACTGTCAAGTTACTGAATAGGATTAAAAGTTCAACCATAACTACAAAATTTTTAATTTTCACTTTTTTAATGCCAAACACTAAATTTATACATTACAATATTGAGATATTATGATGGAGTTAAAGGACTAGTCTTATGAATAGATGCATATTTGTTTTGTTATTTTACTTTGTTTTTGTACTGTTATTGTCCAAACTTTAAAAAACTTTAAAGCTCTCTCCTCAAAATTGAAAATTTTGTAGTTAGTGCAATTGTGAACTAAGGCATCGATATACCTCTAGGCGTGATTAAAAATCGTTACCATTAATTAAGATAATAGGTACTAGGAAAAATAAATAATGCATTAGAATTAACAAACACACATATGTTAATAATGTTTACGTATCATACGGTAGAGAACATTTCTACCCAGAACACGAGTCGACTAGGTCATTCCATCTCTATTTTCCATGAGATAAAATATCAAATTTCAAACTGCGTCATCATAATGAATAATATTTTTAGTTTTTAATGTTCAAATGTTCATTTTTTTTTGTAATGGATGTGTAGTAGTCATTGATTACATGAAGTGAGCTGCCGTTGTAAGACGATTAAAATGTCAAGGTGAATGAACTGAAAAACACACCGCTATTTTAAAAACAAATGACGAATGTACTGACGAATTTTTGTAAACTAACTTATTATATTAACAGCTCAAAGAACCAATAAAATTGTTACAAACAATTAAAATACAAAATAATGCTATTATCACTCGGTAATTAATACGTGAATCAGCCGGGAGGCATATTTCGTTCATTCATAAACGAATTAATGCGTATATATCAGTATGTTTTTAACAATAACCCGGTAACAATTAATACTCTGGGTATGCGGTCGGCGATCTACTTACTCATTTAATTAATTAACTGTAATGTCGGCGGTTTTAAATAATTTTTGTAGTATAATATTTCTGTGTGAATTTAAATTGGATATTTGATAAATGGATCGATCTTTTAAAATTTTTGAGTGGTTTTATGTGGTTTATATTGATTACGATATCGAATTTTTTTACGTTATTTAGTGCATTATTTTTGTGAATGCAGCTTGGAATCATCAGCTAATGCATTCGTTCATAATCAGCTTAATATATTCCCACTGCTGGGACACAGGCCTCCGATCGGTGAGATGGAGTGGTCCATAATCTACCACGCGGGCCCAGCGCAGATTGGCTGATATAAGATGTCTTCGAACTTTCAGTTCTAGAACATGCTGGTTTCCTCACGATGTTTTTCTTTACCATTATGGGAGCAGTGGTAATTAAATAATTTACACAAAGTCCTTGCTTGAATTCGATTCTGAGAGCTACAACTCGTAAGTAACGACCGTTATCCCCGGGCCACGACGGCTCTCTTCAGCTAATTAGGTGCACTCTCTTGAATAGCTGGGACAGATTAATTATTTCCAAAAATAGAAGTGAATTGATACCTGAAGGGGCAATTCTCATGATTTCAAGAACATTCTTCTCAAAGTCGGAAATACCTTCCTCAAACCTTGACATTTTTGACACGTTTTTGACGTTAAGTGGCGCCGAAATGCGGTCGTGTCTAGAATATAAACGTTTTTATTAGTGCTGTGCCGTATCCGCACCCGCGGATCTAGAATCCAAATATCCGTATTCGGATCCGTATCCGCGGATATACATTTTTAACGATCCGGACATCACTAGGTTTAAAATAAGAGAATTGGCTTCGATGAATTCATCATTACTTAAGTAGATAAACATAAGAAACCAGAATTATGAGTAACGAGCTTCTGCCCGCGACTCGCGTCAAATATTTGCTCCCCTGACCCTTCCCGTCGCATCGCAGCCTGCCAGTTTTCGTCCATTTTTAGGGTTCCGTTGCCAAATGGCAAAAAACGGAACCCTTATAGATTCGTCATGTCTGTCTGTCTGTCTGTCTGTCTGTCTGTCTGTCTGTCTGTCTGTCTGTCTGTCTGTCCGTCCGTCCGTATGTCACAGCTATTTTATTCCGAAACTATAAGAGCTATGCTGTTGAAACTTGGTAAGTAGATGTATTCTGTGAACCGCATTAAGATTTTCACACTAAAATAGAAAAAAAACAATAAATTTTGGGGTTCCCCATACATAGAACTGAAACTCAAAAATGATTTTTTTCATCAAACCCATAGGTGTGGGGTATCTATGAATAGGTCTTCAAAAATGGTAATGAGGTTTCTATTATCATTTTTTTGTAAACTGAATAGTTTGCGCGAGAGACACTTCCAAAGTGGTAAAATGTGTGTCCCCCCCCCCCCCCCGTAACTTCTAAAATAAGAGAATGATAAAACTAAAAAAAATATATGATGTACATTACCATGTAAACTACCACCGAAAATTGGTTTGAACGAGATCGAGTGAGTAGTTTTTTTTTAAAACGTCAGAAATCGTAAACCGCAATTTACCTTACATTCAATCAACTGAAATATAAAAATTAAAAAAAAAATATTTTTAAACCGAGAATACCTACAGGTTTGTACGGAACCCTCGGTGCGCGAGTCCGACTCGCACTTGGCCAGTTTTTTTTGTTGCTGCTCCGCTACTTTTAATCGTAGCGTGATATTATATAGCCTGTAGCCTTCCTGAATAAATAGGCTACTCGACTCAAAAATAATTTTTCAATTCGAACCAGAAGTTCCTGAGATTAGCGCGTGCCACCCCCCATTTTAGGGAAGTGGGAGGTTGGAAAGAGACAAAAAGTAGCCTATGTCACTCTCCATCCTTTCAACTATCTCCACTTAAAAAATCACGTCAATTCGTCGCTCCAGTTTGCCGTGAAAGACGGACAAACAGACATACACACTTTCCCATTTATAATATTAGTATGGATAGTTAGTGAAAACAAAAGAAAAACCTCAGCAATTAGAGCGAAAACCATTCGACAATATCATCCACGCTTTCAAAATAAAATTTAATTCAATTTTGCTGCAACCTCCTTATTTATTCGTTGCGACGTGTCGGGGCGTCTGTAGGAATGCAACGTGGAGGTTTATTTCAATTTATTGCGTTTACACAGGTCGCCGTAGACAGAATAACGATTTTGTTGTGGCAATATACGAAGGTGCCAGCTTAGTTCGCATGGCTGCTCTCAACGTCGGCGTCGTCGCCTTGAAAGTGTTAATGCTACTTACATTATTTTCTGTTTTAAAAACAGGCTGTTTGCTCTCGGAGGCCGATTCGTTCCATGTTTAAAGTGGCATAACAGAAAATGTTTTGTTAATTCAAGTAATAGGCACGTGATCATTCATTAAACTTAGTCAAGTGCCATTTAAGCTAAGCTAGTAAGAATTTTGTAACGATTAGGTGAGCTTAAATTAGCTTCTATCTCAAATAAACAGCTTCATACAAAATTATTCTTAGGGGAAAGGTGTACTAGATGATCCCCCTAAGGGAGAATGCTCGTAGTTTGAACGATATTCAACTTAATGCAGATTTAAAAGTGTTTAACGATACCAAATTTATCTGTGTACCTTTTGTCATACCCAAAATGTTTAAATTGTTAACCTTTCATAATTATATTTCATAATTTTTAAAACTCCACCAAAGGATCATCTTGGAGTGCTTTGGTAGAATTAAACGAAAACTATAACTTGTTAGAGTTAACATTGTCTTTATTTATGTAATCTTAGATACATAATTTAAAAAAAAAAAAACGTAACCTTAACGTTGCTTAGCCTTGAGATCAAAATAATCCTTATAAAGATTTTTATCTTACAGAACTAAACTTAAAGTGAATAGTCTTCAGTCATATGAATTAAAGATTACCAACCAAAGATAACAATGTGTTTGGTACATGATTATCCACCATGAGGTACAAGATAATCCGCACGGATCATCTTGCCCCAAGTTCAACTTTTTTATTCTTTGTTCGATACCATAACCTATATGTTTTCTAGTGTTACCATTCCACCCAAAAAACAAAATAGAGCATTATACAAAACCACTAATATAAAAATATAATAAAAATGCAATTGACTGCCTGGAACAAAAGTTACCTAAACTTAAAATCTACATTACCTTAGATCAAAGTCACATAATTTTTGTTTTTTTCCACAAAAATTTAGTCGTCACTTTCGCCGCCATTGCGATTTGACTGATGAGAGGGGATATCAGGAGCTACGTTTTACCAAAGAAAACAACTAGATGGCTTTACTAGTTTCGCTGCAATTAAAAAAGATCATCTTACCTCAACGGATCATCTCGTACACTTTTCCCCTAAATACCTTGTTTATAAATAACTAATTTTATGCTTATGCTGTAAAATTAACGCACCCATAAAATGTATATTAACTTTAGATTTGAACGCATTTTTCCGTTACCTAATACAAAATGGCGGCGCATGAGCAAATGGCCTCGCGTCACGATGACACATGAATAGCTTAGCATAGATTTATAAGTGGGTTTAAAGAGATTTAAAGTTCCGGAGCGAGTATTTTCAGATTTAAACTTGTAATTTCTGACTCTGAATGGAAAAGCTTAGGATTAAATAAATTATTCTACGTTGTGAAGCAATTGAAAAGGTTTTTGTCTTCGAAATAGCTTTGTAGACAGAGATATGTCTATAAATGTAATAATGTAATCACCTAATCGTTATCATTACAATATATTGAAAACAGTTTTTTTTTTATTTGTAACCACAATTTTATATCAAAGTGATGGTGTTGTAGTGTTATAAGTCGGATATATTCTTTTTTCGTGACATTGTTTTGACAAACCGTATTCGATATTTTATGCGATCACAAATATTTTAGATTCCAATCCGAAATAGTTTTTTTCATTTAACAAAACGTAAGGTTCTTAACAAAACCGCGAAATTTCTAGAATGTAACCTTAATAACGTTTTCATGTCCTTTCTGCGATCCGCGTAAGATTTCATTCAGCTAAAAGCGAAGGGAATGTAAAATTACGAAACGTCTTCAAGTTGTATATGTTTGGGGTAAGGGCATCGACCTCGCTATCCTTCTGGGTGACAATAATGAGAGTAAGGTTATCCCATATGGGTCGTTGTGTATTGTATGTTTCGTTTGTGTATCGCGTTTATATAGACGGTTTTGTATAGGTTTGAGGCTCGTAACTAGTTAGTTACGAGCCTCAAACCTATGCAAAATCTGAAAACGTAGCTAGTTAGCTACGTTTTCAGATTTTTCGACATCAACTAGCGATGTCATCCTGCTGTTTGAAAGGTGGCGGTGTGCTACAAGCCATATGAGATCTCATGTTTTGTTAGAAAAGGCAATGATTTTACAAAAAAAAAAAAAGAAAAAAAAAATATAACAACCGATTTCCTTAAAACACTACGAAGTGAAAAATAACTTTAGTTTCGGAAGTGAGTGTCTTCGGATCTGTATTTAAGTTTTTGCCACAATTGTCATTGATTAATGAGAAATAATTAATGTGGTATTACAGATAGATTTGTTTCGTTTTTGGTACACTATTTTTATTTAACATGTACTTTCCTGCTGCTAGGCAAAAGCCACCCGCAAGTCCTTACGGGAACTCGCCACCTCGAACCAGTCGCCACGGCTTTCTCGGTTAACCTCGTCTGCGCCGACCATTTTCAGGCACTCATTGTATGGAGAATTTTTTTAAAGACAAGATAATGACTTTTCATACTCTTATTTAAAAAAAAAACGTCTTTAACCAGATAGGCCGCCACCTAATGATGTCAAATTAATTTAATTTAATCTGTAAGAGACATTCGAATATAACTCTAGCGAATAACTACAAGCAAAAAGATAAAGAAAAAGTTAAACGGAATAATGGAATATCTTTTAAGCCAGCACAATTCTGCATAAGCTACGTAATAGTGAGATGTTAAAACACTTAATCATAAAATATAACGGTCATTATTTACCTCTATTACACTTTTATATATTATGACACGCAATAAATATGTGCAGAAGGACCAATTCATATTGCAGTCTTTAACTGCTCAAAAAACCGTGTTAAGAATTTTTTTAGTCTGCACGAACAAGACGCACATTACAAAAAAGACATAGGTAACATAAACACACTAAAGCAGATTAACAAAGCCGCTTATTCAACATATTCAACTAGCATTAAGATCATATAACTTGTGTAGAGAAAAACGTTTTATATTATTCTATTTTATTAAAGTTAATAGTTTGAGAATTTTGTCTACTTGATGGTTCTTTTTATTTACATTTAATTACAAACAATTATTTACAGTTCTCATTCCTATCCAGCCTGTCCCTTGCTGGCTCTTCCAGTCAAGGTACGTACCCCACAGTGGGTGCCCTTACCACGTAGTACTCTGGTCCGCGCTCTAAGGACAATTTAGTGATCGCATTTAGAGTAGAACTTCTGTTTTCCTTATTTATTCAATGGGTTACTGCGATATCGTTGCAAAAATCGCTTGGAGCCATATTCGCATAAGTATTAAAGAGGTCACATCTGGAATAGTATTGTCGCTAAAGGATCGGAGTGAGAACTCTTTGTCGTGCAACTGCGAAAGTAATTACGATTATCACGTTTCTTTGTTCAGCGATAAAATTAATTTAAACATGTACAAGTGGTTATTAGTTGGCAAAGTTATATTAAGCTCATCTTCAAAAGTTTAGTTATATTAATGACTAGCTTCTGCCCGCGACTTCGTCCGCGTTAAATTTCTTGTTCCCCGACCCTTCCCGTCGCGTCGAATCGCCTACCCGTGCGATTTTCCCCGTTTTTGCAACATTTTTCATTACGGCTCCGCTCCTCTTGGTTGAAGCTTGATGTTATATAGCCTATCTTTGATAAATAGGCTATCCAATACAAAAAGAACCGTAGTTCCTGAGATTAGCACGTTCAAACACACAAACAAAATCTTCAGTTTTATAATATTATAGTATAGATTAATTCATTGCCATTAATCATATCTAGAAAATATCAAATTTTTCAACAATATACTTACGCAAAATGAAACTTGTAGTTGCTGAAAATACCAAAGTTTTGTTGAAGATCTACTCTATACACCATAAATTATACTTGAACTACTTTTGTTTTGTCATCATCATCATTTCAGCAGAAAGACGTCCACTGCTGGACAAAAGCTTCTCCCAATTTAGGGGGTTTGCCATAATCGCCACGTTTGGCAGGCGGGTTGGCGATAGCAGTATGGTGTTAAATACATAAAGATTGCTGCTGCCCATTCTCTAGCAAGTCCCTTAGTAGCCTCTTACGACACCCACGGGAAGAAATGGGATGGTCCTATTATTACGTCCGGTACCACAAGGAACATTTTTGTTTTGTAATGACCAATTATGTAAATATTCCGTATATTTAGAAGTATGCCCAAATAAAAATGTGTTGCTCATATTCTAGTCGTGAAGCTGCTATATATGACATTAAAGCGACATGTTTTTCAACGAGGACAAGTAAACTGAAATCATTTCCCAAAGAATTTTCTATTATACACCAACTGAATATTTGTATGCGCAGCGCGATACCGGACAGGACGCGGGTGTCCAAGATTTACGACCTTCGCAGGACAGTCCCGGACAGCGGACAGCGTTCGGACAACTCCGGTAAGATTAATTGCATGGCCCCACTATTCGGCCACTGTTGATTTTTAATCCGCATTGGCGAAATACCGAAATAAAATGTGAGTTTCAATATAGGTTTTCGAGTATATTACCGTTTTAATTTTCTCGCTGAATTGTTTTGGGATGGAATTTATTGGTCGCTTGTTTTCATGAAAGTAGGTATAAACAAGGTTGATCTTATTTCTGCTAAATATCTACATATTGAAACTACTTACCTAAAACAATTATATTAGAACTGGATGCCGGTGCTGAAAGTCAGTTGACGAAACAGCAAAAACGATATTTAAATAGACGTAGAACAATTAATAAATCATTTGACCAGAGTGATTTCTGATTACAGTGCAAAAAACTATACATACCCTAACATATGGACGACGTCGTTAGGGTGTCCAAGATTTACTATGCGACAAACCCGGCCACCACAGCCAAGATTAATTTGCCCATTTAGCATAAACACTGTCCGGAACAGCTGATTCTTAAATCCGTTCCGTTTTGCATAATGTCGTCCAAGTTCTTTTTAGGACAAGCTCAACAGAAATTAGTATATTCCATTGTTTGTTTTAATGGCTTTAGTCCGGCCGTTGACTTATTAGTTTAATCTGAATTTCGGTCTGCGGTTGGCAATAAAAAATATGTTAAAAAGATGAGATTTTATTCAAAGAGGATTATTTAATTACTTTGATCAAATTCTGCTCGAGATTTCGAGAACAGGCTTCTTAAACAAAAATGTTTTAAATAAAAGCAAAAAAGCCAAGTAAACTTCAGACAAAATGAAAAATCAATGAAATGAAGTAAAATGGTTATTTATTTAAAGACACTTTTACACGTCAATATTTTTAAAATTAGATGGCGCCAGCATTTTCAAGCTAACTAATCACTGAGAAGAAATGCCGAAACAAACTCAGTGGTGGTGGTCTTTAATAAAGACCAAAGATTTTATTATTAAAATTTTATGTGTGTCTAATAATGCAGGGCCATATTCGGAAGTGTCATTTGAAGAAAGAGCCATTCCAGCTTTGAGTTGACCTGTACCAACAGACGGCATGTACTCGTATGTATCAGTTATCGTGTCGCTCAACCCTATAACCACAATTTATTCACAGTCTCTTCATAAGAACCAGAATATTATTATTATCAATTCCAACCACAAGAGAACGTTTATCAAAAAACTTTTCAATCATAAACTTCGTGATTGTTTACCGTAACCCACGACCCCGCGACCATACTGCCTTGTATCACGACAAAAATCAGTTACTGAAATATTTATGGCATCTTGTCCGGCCGTCTGTGTAAATACTCATAGATAAACATCGCGAACATTCCGTGACTGAAAACGTTCACAACTTTATGGAATATTACGTTTTTATTCAAGTTTTTATTGCGTTTTTTAACAAAATGGCCGCTCAATTTTTACTGCTGTAAACTTTAGCAATTAAAGGGTTATTTATTGATGTCCCTTTTTTAGGACTATAGAGTGGCTTTTATGTTTTTAGAGCTTTAAAAAATAAAATCTGGATGACCGAGCTTTGCTCGGTATTTTTTGGTAAATTGTGTTTAAAATAATAAGTTTATGTTCAAGTTGATTATCGATAAAGTTGATCATTGAAAACACGAATAAAACGACATTTATAAAAATGAATCCTAGCTAGATCGATTTATCGCCCCCGAAACCCCTGTATACTAAATTTCATGAAAATCGTTGGAGCCGTTTCCGAGATTCAGATTATATATATAAACAAGAATTGCTCGTTTAACGGTATAAGATCAGTTTCGCAGCAGCATTCGTTTCGAACAGGCGCGTGCAGTAACCGATATTCGCACCTCATTAGTTAATGAGCTTATTATTCTCGGTCGTTGTCGTTGACCTTGAAGCGAACGCGTATCGTAAACAACAGAATATGCCTTTTAGAATCAATGTTTACAATGGCGGATAGTAATGAACTTTTTAACGAAGATGTTGAAGCAAGGAGTGTTTTAACTAGCAGCAACAATTCTATAGTGGAACAAGACGTGGTGGAGCAATGTAATATGGACGTGGCAACAGAAGAAGGTACAATTAGAGCGATAAAACGAGACAGAGAAGAGGATGCGACAGAATGGACATTAGTACAAAATAAGAAGAAGGTTAAAGAAAGCAGTGTTGAGGTTTACGTTTCATCTAAAGAAAAGCTACCAAGGCAAAAGTTTAAGGATAAAGGGATTAAAGATATTACGAAAGTCAAATACATCAATAATTACAGGGTTCGTATTGACTGCACTAACGAGTTGAGCGCTATTAAGCTTGAAACCTGTAAAGATCTGGTAGAAATGGGCTGGAGATTTAGTAGACCAGATATCAAAACGTATTCATACGGTGTTATCAGAGACGTGGATTTTGACCTAGCTGAAGATGACCTTAAGAGTTGTATAACCTGTCCAGAGATCTTTGAGTTGGTTTCATTGCAGCGGCTAAAGAGGCGTAATATTAATGAGTCGTCAGAAGATGTATGGATTACAAGTGAAGCTGTTCGGCTATGTTTTAAAGGAGACCTGCTACCAGCATATGTTTACGCAGAGGGTTTGAAAATTAAGGTTGAGCCATTTGTATTCCCCATTTGTGTTTGTATTTCGCAATGCTCACGTTGTTGGAAGTTTGGGCATACAGCAAGAGTGTGCCCATCTAAGAATACACTGTGCCCAAAATGTGGCAGTCATCACCCAAACTGCGATACAAAAACATTTAAATGTGTAAACTGTGGCGGACAACACATGGCGCTGTCTAAATTATGCCCCGCATTTTTAAAAGAAAAAAAAACTCAAAGATCTCATAGCAGAGTTTAATTGTACTTATAGGAAGGCCTTATCGTTATATGTAGCTCCCTCTCCACATAGAGAAAGGCCGGAACCCATTAACATTGCAAACATGACTCATTTATTCCCCCCGTTGCATAATAACGTCGAGCCCACAGAGAGATTAAGCTCACCTGTATTTGCGGAGGCCATCAAAACTAAGGCGATTATTCATAGTCCATCCACTACAAATAAGAAGAATAGTGCCAAAATACACGAACAGATCCGGGTTGCTAAAGAGGATGATTATACCCACTGGTTACCAGCAAAGGAGGAAACGGAGAACTCGAAGGAATCAAGCAATCGCGATGACCCCGAGATGTCTCACAAGAGAGAGGTGCATTTTGATGAGCTTATAGCTAGGTTAAAGGAGATCGTATTTCTGAAGAGACGTACAATAGCTGAAAAAATTAAAATGGCGGTTCAGTGTTGTGTAGAATGGGTGATTTTAGTGGTGGTTGATAACGTCTCGGATTGGTGAATGATGAAGAATTTGATTGAATTATTCAATGGCTAACAAAGCTAGTATCAAACTAAACATCCTCCAATGAAATGCTCAAAGCGTAAAACCTAAACTTATCTTATTGGAACAACTGCTGAATCAAGAACATATACACATTGCAGCAATAAGTGAGACATGGCTGGATACAGAAAGTTACATGAAGCTTAGCAACTACACAATTTATCGGAAAGACAGGTTTGATGGTTACGGAGGGGTGGCAATTCTTACCCACAAATCAATAAAATCTCAAATGTATGAAGTCCAACTAGGTAACCAAGGTATAGAATTAGTTTGCGTAAAAGTATTTAACTGTGGCGACATTAAAAATATTACTTCCGTTTATTGTCCCCCGTCGATCAGAACTTCTCAAAACGACTGCTTGGATGCTTTACTTTCTATTTCTGCAAAAAACGCGATAATTCTGGGTGATTTTAATGGACACCATCCTAATTGGTCACATAAAACGGATAGTAAAGGCGTTCAAATCTTTGAAGCATTAATGGACAATAACTTTGTTACTTGGAGTGTCAAAAGTCCACACCCGACATTTCTTTGGTATCATCTGATATAGCCTTGATGTTCAACTGGTCCACCAGGAATGAGACATTAGGTAGTGACCATAGGGTCATTAAAATCACTACAAATATTCAGTCTAGTCCTTCGCCAATAGACCGCAGGAATTTCAAAAATGCTGATTGGACTTCATACAGTAAGTTACTCAACACCTTATTTTTAGAATTTACATTCTCGGGAGACTTGCAGGGCGATTATGACAGATTCATTGGTTATTTGAACTTGGCCGCCGATGTTTGTATCCCTTCAGTCAAGATAAACCTAAGTCCAGATAGTAAGTTTTTACCTAAACTTTACTGGGAACCTAAATTGTCTAAATATGTGGCTGAGCGTCGATTGGCGTTATCTAAATTTAGACGTAATCCAAACCCTCAAAATTACGAAATATTGCAAAATAAGATTTGCGAATCTCAGAAAATGTTTCGAGTAGCTAGAAATAAAGGTTTTGGCGACTTTTGTTCTTCATTGGATTATTCTACATCTCAGTCTACCGTTTGGCGCAAAATGAAGTGGCTGAAGGGACACAAATATTCAACACGTTACGTAGATAAACAAAAAGCTAGTGACCTGCTTATTAGTTTAACACCGGACTTTGTATCCCCGTGCGACCTGGTTTTTGAGATGAGTGACTCTGAACTTGATGCTGTTGTAACTCTCCCAGAATTTCATAAATGTGTCCGATCTAAAGATACTGCACCTGGATGCGACAATATTTCTTATTCCATGATCAAGAGGTTACCACAAAATGGTAAAAAAATATTAATTCAACTATATGATAGGATTTTTATTTCGGGTTTTGTTCCTAAACAATGGCGCGATATTGTAATTGTGCCCATTCCTAAACCAGGACGAGACTCCCAAAATCTAGCATCTCTTCACCCTATTTCAATGATCTCATGCGTTTGTAAAGTTTTCCATAACATTTTAATGAACAGATTAGAGTGGTTTATCGAAAAACATATGTTTTTATCAAATAACACTACAGGTTTTAGAAAATGTCGCTCAACGATAGATAACACAGGCCCACAAAATAAAAAAAGTACCCTGCGCGAAAGACTGCCTGAACTTTATGTTTTCGGGGTCGCTGAGTCCGAATACGGTGCTAGAATAGTGAAGTTGGTTCGCGTTTTTTCAAAAATCAGCAAAAATGCTGAAAATTTAAGTTTTTCGTGTAATATGGTTTATGGTGCTTTTAAGGTATTTTTTATTGATATCAGGTACCCCACGCTTTTTTCCATTATTTTATACTTTTATTTTGGTTTTATATGGAAGCATGTTTTTAAACTATTATTTTCTACTTTTTAGGGTGTTTCGAATTTTGAGACATAGATATGTCAACGTAGTTTGTGACGTAATTCAGCGTAGTTTTCGAAGACAGTTTTTTTGCTGTCCTGGTAGCCCTGGCAAGGATAATGGCACAAATGTATGAAATTATAGTATTGTCATTGGTCCTCGATAAGACTATAGAGTTTAAATGAAATCTGGTCATTTAAAGTGGGTCAAAATCGCGCTATAAGGAGTCGGTTACAAACAAACATACAAGTGAAGCTAATATAAAGCGTATAATATGAATTCAGCAGATCTAGAAACATATATTCTGAATGGTTTTATCCACAACAACTGGTACTTTTGCATTTTCAACGATCGTATAGGTACTGTGTAATGACAAATATCCGATATTTTCAGTATTTTTCCTCTATGATGAGAAAATATGAAATCAATTGATTCTAACTTTAAGTAAAGACTCTATTGATTCAGCGAGACATTTTTTATATAATTTATTTAATTGCACATTGGAATTTCGCGTTTTTTTTAACAACATATACCATATTATACGAAAAACTGAAATTTTCAGCATTATTGCTGATTTCTGAAAAAACGCGAACCAACTTCACTATTCTGGCACCATATTCGGACTCAGTGACCCCGAAAACATAAAGTACAGGTGGTCTGGTCTTTCGCGCAGGGTACTTTTTTATTTTGTGGGCCTGTGTAATTTATCTGCTTTAGTATCGCGCATTCAAATTGGTTTTTCTAAAAAACTTATCACAGTGGCTGTTTTCATAGATATTAACAACGCATTTAACTACGTAGATATCAAAGGTCTATTGAAAATCATGCAACGAATTGGTGTTGGATCTCGGATTGGCACAATGCGATCCATTGTCACCCTTATTGTTTAATTTAGCAACCATGGATATATGTAATAGCATTGGGGACGTGTATTTGTCGCAGTATGCGGACGATTTTGTATTGTATGCCACTTGCAGTGATGTCTCATTGGCTGAACATCGATTACAAACCGCTTTAAATAAGATGTCCAAACTTCTTTGGGATTTGGGTCTTGAGATATCCCCTATGAAAAGCAGTGTCTGTATTTTTAAAAACGGTGTGTCACGAGAGACTGTAAATTTAAGAATTAATGAGATATCGCTGCCGATGGTTCAAAATGTTAAATATTTGGGGGTTTGGCTTGACCGGTCACTTAGGTGGGCTAAGCATATTAATGAGACTCGAGAGAAAGTGCTAAGTTTTGTTAATGTTTTTAAAATTCTTTCTGGGTCTGGATGGGGAGTACATCCCAAACATCTGAGGCGTTTATACATCGCGACCATTCGGAGTAGAATCGATTACGCTTGTTTCCTTTATGATAGTAGCTGTGAAACTCACCTAAGTAAATTAGACAGGGTCCAAAATGTTTGCATGAGAGTTATCGGTGGCTTTATTAGAACTACAGCGATTCACGTTATGGAGAATGAACTAAACCTGCAACCACTAAAGTGCCGCAGATTCTATCTAGCGGGAAAATATTGGCTCAAATTAAAATCATACGCTGATAATAACGTTATTGATGTAAAAAAAGAACTGCAAGCACATTGTCGACAATCACATTGGAGAAGAAAGGTACCATTGTTAGTTAGAATTCACGAGTCCATGGATTTGCTACCTGTCTACATGAGCCCAAAGCTCGAAATGTTCTCATTGGACACTTGGGTTCATAGGATTGATCTGTCTCAAGTCATATTTCCGAAAATAGATGGTTTGACTGCTGCTAAAAAGAACTACCAAAATGTTGAACTAAGTGAGCTATGCACCACCTATTTAAATAATACATACTCAGATTTCTACAGAATATATACAGATGGATCCAAAGACAAAATAGGATCAGGAGCAGCGTTTTTCGATCCACAAACTAAAATTGCAGTGCAATTAAAGTTAAACTCAAAATGTAATATAATGTGTGCTGAGCTTGTGGCCATAGATGAAGCATTATCTTACATTGACTCATTTGATAGTGGCAGTTATGTTATTTTGAGTGATTCGAGAAGCGCTCTCCAACATTTGGTTCGGTGTACCTCGAGTTTTCGGGGTACTCCGATTGCCTACAGTTTGATCAAATCTATATGTAAACTGATCGCAAAAAACATTAATATTGTACTGCAATGGATACCGGCTCATGTTGGCTTGGAAGATAATGAAGTAGTGGATCGATTGGCAAAAGATGCTTGTGAAGAAGGTTTGGTTTGTTCACTTTTTCCTGTGCACAGTGATTATTTGAGTTTAGTTAAAGAAGAATGCACTAAAATGTGGCACGAGCACTTCGATAAGAGGTCACTGAGCAAAGGAATCTGGTATCGAACGATCCAGCCAACACTTTCTCGTTGTCCATGGTTTGACCAGGCTAACATGAGTCGTCCGGAAATTGTAATGGCTCTTCGGCTTCGTTCGGGACACATTCCAATGAACAGCTTTGCGTTTCTCATGGGTAAAATGGCTTCACCAAATTGTCCGGAGTGTGGTGTAGTGGAAGACACTTACCATATACTGATGGAGTGCGTCCGGAACGAGACCGAAAGAATCACATTGTTACACAAGTCACACGATGTTGGAAGGTGTAATAGCATTCTTGCGGCCCCATTATCAAAGGATGCAAGATGTTTATATAAATTAGCAAAAATAGGGTTTAGATCATAAGGAATAATATGTTTGTACCGATGAGGGTGGCATAATCAGTCATTGATTAAACCCTCCATAAAATAAATATGTTAAAAAAAAAGGTAGGTATAAGATACATATTTATATTTCTATTTTGTTTAGAAGGAAAAACTATTGTTGTTATGGTATATTATATTATTTAGATAGGTAGGACATAGGTACACATTCCACTCATTGGGAAGATGCTGAATTTGACAGTGAATTCATGATAAACAGTTACATTTTTTTTTTTAATATTAAGGCAATATGTCCTAAACAATTATACATAAATAATCAGCCAATAAAGATCCCACAGGCCTTTTCTCTCTCAGCCCAGTGCGGGTTGCTACTCGTGACATGTCGTCGAATTTGAACAATATTTGAGTTTCAAATACATATAAGTAACTAGGGTTCTCCAGTGGCTATACCCGCGTATTATACACATAAACCATCATCTTAAATTCCTTTGTCTATTGATGAAAGCTGCATTAAAATCCGTTGCGTAATTAAAAAGATCAAAGTGTACAGAAACCAAAGGCGACTTTGTTTAATACTACGTAAAGATTAGTTACGGATAAACTCCAATAGCTTAGTCACAAACTCACTGAAATCATCAATTAGGTACTTTTAGCTACAGACATAGTCCATAAATACATTTTATCTGCCAGCCAGCCCTTCAATATAAATCTATGATTTGAAACGATATGTAAAAGGATCAAAAGTGTCACATAATGTAGTAGGGTAGGGTAGTGACTGCGGAATTTGCAGCGCATTCCAAATTAAATTTGGAACGAATTTGTGGGGGCATTTGTGGAGGTGAATTCTGATCAGAATTTAAATTCTCTAAAATAAAAACGTCATCGTTATTTTGGCTTTGCATTTAGTGTCATAGTTGCTTGGAATTATTTCTCGCTTTCGACTGCTTTTTCGTGTTTAGGTGTAATTTTAGGATAAGCGAAATTCACTCTTGCATGAGAATATACTTTTAAATTCGGCGTTACTTTTCCATGAACGTTAATATAGCTTCTTATAGATTACTTCGCTGTTAATAGTGCCTTTGTTTTTAACGTTCTTTGAACAATCCACGATTGATTGGCAATGTCCATCTCAATATTCGATCTGTCCTACAATTTGGTTCCACTCATCATTTTTACCGGAGTCCGGTCAATTAAAAAAGAAAAATGGATATGTCCTGATATAGGAGCACGACTCTCACATGAAATGAAAACCACGCCCTGTATATTTTGTACAGCAAAAGGGTTAAAACTGCCAGACAGTGCATTTCGATACGAGGGGCGGCGAGTGCGTGATTTGCGGGGCTCACCAAATTGAGTTTGATCCTAATATAATTTTCCGGGCAATTGCAGGGGCGAATACTGATCGGCTTCAGCACAGGCAGTAAAACATTATCTAGTCTATTTGAAGCTTCGATGGAATTATAGGGTTTGAAATTTTAATACTTCGCCATTTTACAAATTCAGCAGTTCAATTCTCAAAGATAAATTATGATTGACATTTCGAAATAGAATTTAGTTGGAAAATGAAGTGTGAAAAATCTAGTGGTGAGGTGTGCCTTAATTAATTTTCCATACGGATCATATTGGGTTAAAATACTTTTAAATTAATTACTTTTCTTCTTACTTTTACTAGGATAATACAATCACAGCAAAAACTGAGCGCTTTGCTCTGGAAGAACATCCTCAAGATATAATTCCTAAAGCAGTAGAAGAAGTACACCAACTGCCGCTGAACAAGAAGACGGAACCGCTTCTCCGGTTAGCAGTACTCTTATTTCTAAACCTCAGGTGTATTTCTTTATCTTTTTACCTGAAAATCTTAAAAGTTGCGAACGTAATAGTTTTCAAACCGACAGTGCATTTCTACGAGGCGTTGACTGCGCGATTTGCGGCGCGCACCAAATTGGATTGATACAAATTCTCGGGGCGTCAGCAGTCGAGCGATGGAGCGCTACTAATGATTCTAGAATACGAATTCAAAAGAAAACGGTTATGTTTTTGTTAGGTATTTTTATAGCACTTTGTGTGTTTCTGATTTGAAAAAATCTTATTGCTATTAATAGGCCAGTTCTTGAAAAAAGCTAAACAAGATGCAGTTTTGAACCTGCAAAACATTTCAGAAGGTTGTTATGAGACTCGTAAATAATCATATAACAATACGATACCAAGTCAATAATATCAATAATACTTTTTATTTTAGATTTTTCAATTTTATTGTTTTTCAGAATAACTCTCTTAATAACCCTCTTCAAAAAATCTATGAAAGAAATGTCGGTTGCGTTTGTTTGTGTGTGTGAAAGCGCAGTTTAAGGACACGTACAGACTGGCCGCGTTTTAAAAAACCGGCCAAGTGCGAGTCGGACTCGCGCACCGAGGGTTCCGTACAAACCTGTAGGTATTTTCGGTTTAAAAATATATATTTTTTTAATTTTTATATTTCAGTTGATTGAATGTAAGGTAAATTGCGGTTTACGATTTATGACGTTTTAAAAAAATACTACTCCCTCGATCTCGTTCAAACCAATTTTCGGTGGTAGTTTACATGGTAATGTACATCATATATTTTTTTTAGTTTTGTCATTCTCTTATTTTAGAAGTTACGGGGGGGGGACACATTTTACCACTTTGGAAGTGTCTCTCGCACAAACTATTCAGTTTAGAAAAAAATGATATTAGAAACCTCAATACCATTTTTGAAGATCTATTCATAAATAACCCACACGTATGGGTTTGATGAAAAAAAAATTTTTGAGTTTCAGTTCTATGTATGGGGAACCCCAAAATTTATTGTCTTTTTTCTATTTTAGTGTAAAAATCTTAATGCAGTTTACAGAATACATCTACTTACCAAGTTTCAACAACATAGCTTTTATAGTTTCGGAGAAAAGTGGCTGTGACATACACGGACAGACAGACAGACAGACAGACAGACGAATGACGAATCTATAAGGGTTCCGTTTTTTGCCATTTGGCAACGGAACCCTAAAAAGGGAGTTCAACAAGACAGACAGACATGACGAATCTATAAGGGTTCCGTTTTTTGCCATTTGGCAACGGAACCCTAAAAACCGGCCAAGTGCGAGTCGGACTCGCGCACTGAGGGTTCCGTACAAACCTGTAGGTATCCTCGGTTTATGCATAAGGTTTATGTTTATGACATTAAATGTTTTTTTTTAATTTTTATATCTGAGTTGATTGAATTAAAGGTAAATTGCGGTTTACGATTTATGACGTATTAAAAAAAAACTACTTACTGGATTTCGTTCAAACCAATTTTCGGTGGAAGTTTATATGGTTATGTACATCATATATTTTTTTTAGTTTTATCATTCTCATATTTTAGAAGTTATGGGGGGGGGGACACACATTTTACCACTTTGGAAGTGTCTCTCGCACAAACTATTCAGTTTAGAAAAAAATGATATTAGAAACCTCAATACCATTTTTGAAGACCTATTCATAAATAACCCACACGTATGGGTTTGATGAAAAAAAAATTTTTGAGTTTCAGTTCTATGTATGGGGAACCCCAAAATTTACTGTCT
This sequence comes from Aporophyla lueneburgensis, assembly GCA_932294355.1. Classification (NCBI taxonomy): domain Eukaryota; kingdom Metazoa; phylum Arthropoda; class Insecta; order Lepidoptera; family Noctuidae; genus Aporophyla; species Aporophyla lueneburgensis. The sequence continues at coordinate 25,640,677 of OW028750.1, read as the reverse complement.
TTTTTCTATTTTAGTGTAAAAATCTTAATGCGGTTTACAGAATACATCTACTTACCAAGTTTCAACAACATAGCTTTTATAGTTTCGGAGAAAAGTGGCTGTGACATACACGGACAGACAGACAGACAGACAGACAGACGAATGACGAATCTATAAGGGTTCCGTTTTTTGCCATTTGGCAACGGAACCCTAAAAAGGGAGTTCAATAAAATGAAAAAAAAAAACCTGCTCATTTTATTGTTGATTCGGGTCGAGAATCACTATCATAATTACCTCCTAAAATGTTTTGCAGATCCAAAACTGCACCTTGTATAGGTTAACAAATGACAATTTAAAAAAAAAAACAGAAAGAACCCTACGCAGAAACCGAGCAACAGCGCGAGCAAGTGTTGCGATGCGACGAGGTGGGTTGTGGAACCCATTTTACGCGGATGAAGTCGCGAACAGAAGCTTGTATTAATAAAAGTTAATAACTTATTCTTAATTAAGTTGACTTGAAAATAACACAATCTGAATCGGTTTTTTCAACTGTTGATAGGTGAATTATACATATGCAGAATGTTGTTTTAATTATTGTGAATGTGAAGACTATATGGGCCATATATGTTTCCCTCATTTAGTTCAAATCATGGTCTGGCAGTTACAGTAATTTAATCGGCCACTTACACACATGAATTCATTTATTATAGAGTCTTGTAAGTTCGACAAAACGACCTATGGTAGCGTTAGGGTAGAAAGTGAAAATGAAGGGCTGTTACACGATGACTGGCGTTAAGTTGGAATCCTGAGCTACCATGCAGGGTGCTGGCTGCTCTGAACGCAAACCGAGTAGATTGCGCGGATTTTTCACATTCCAAGAGCGATTGTAAAGGTATTAGTGCTTTAGAGCGCTTCAATTTTAAGTTGGATGGCTTAATTGAAAATGTTTTGTAGTTTTTCTTATCACATCATTGTTTCTATATTCCTCTCACAGAGAGTAGGCTTGTGTCCCAGCAGTGGGGACATTATAGGCTACTGATGATGATCATTGCTACTTTTACACGTAGTTCTTTGCAATTAGGTAACACTTTTTCTAAGTTACGTCATATATTTTGCTTCACACGCTTTTGCTTCATAATATATTGCAGCTACAGGAACGGGCAGTCGTTACCGCCCAGTGTTCGGTGGCACATGTCCCGAGTCTCCTGCTACCAGTCACCCATCCGCATTGCAGGCGACATGTCTACGGCGCAGGGCGTGTTGGCGTTGACCGTGCTGGCACTACTGATGAGCAGCACTTCTGCCTTATATCAATTTGTTAGACCTTCCGAACCATGCACGCCCGACATAATAGGCGAAGCCGAAGCCGAAGCCTACGAGACCGAACACCCGATATGCTCCCGCCTAGCTGAAAAAACCCAGAAAAGTTAGTACCTTCATATTTTTCTCACGCTAGTGTAAAATCACCTTAGGTTTTCGGTTTTGGGTACTTTTCTACTTACATACCCCAACAAAAAACGCCGAAGCGGAACTTTTATCGTATATTCTTTTGGCATATGCAGTTTTAACTATTTTTACTGGTGCTACACTGTATTTTTATGGGAGGATAAAGGCATAATGTTATGTTATACAAAGTGGCAGGGATTTTGACGCTTATTAAAAACGCGTAGGAATGTTTCGCCGGTTACAAAAAAATTGCTCTGCCACAAATTTTGACCGCATAGGTAGTGTACTTTCCTATGAAATAGCACACTTTTTGATTCGATAACCGATTAAAAATTGAGTGCTAGATAATGCCTCAAGCATGAAGTCCGTCTTTGTACAGAAGTTTTACTTGTGCTTTAAGTTTTAGTGAATAAATAACCGTGGTACCGTACCCGTAACCGAGGTACCGTGTGGTGCCGGACGTAAAGAATAACACCACCCCATTTCTTCCCGTGGGTGTCGTAGAAGGCGACTAAGGGACTTACTAGAGAATGGGCAGCAGCGTTCTCTATGCATTTTACCACCATACTGCGATCGCCAACCCGCCTGCCAAGCGTGGCGATTATGGCAAAGCCCCCAAATTGGGGGAGGCCTAAGTCCAGCAGTGGACGTCTTACGGCTGAAATGATGATGAATGATGATGAATAAATAATCATTTCTACGGGTTTCTAGAATCATGTACTGAATTCATGATTTGAGTTTGCACGTGGATCGCCTTGCCACACCTTATATTTGTCAGCAGTCAGACATTCGGTCTCCTGATTAGTTTCCCACAAACATAATAATAAATTACTTGACTCTCGAAATACCCTCAGACGTTTATTATAAGTTACGTAATTTTCTCTTGGAATAATAAACCGAGACGTAGGTAATGAGGGTGTCTACAAAGTCTTTGGTACAGTAGGTCGCAGTTAGTGGTAACGCTTTGATCTTGAGCTGACCAATAAAATAATAGGGAACTCATTAAATGACGTCTCCCGTTCTGGGTGGAACGGAAGGGCGTGTCAGACTTTTATTGACTAAACTCACTCGTGTTCCTTCAGTTGCCCATATGCCAGGGCCACGGTACCTCTTTTGAACAAATCTCTCGACCCTGGCAGGCATCGGTCCCAGGAAATCCCTTCAGTTAAAGACTAAGTGCGGAAACCAAACCCCCATAACATAGTACATAGAACCCCTTCAGTTTGCTGATATCTCTTGGGGGGGCGCGTGGAATAATACGCGCCGTCGACACGGGCCCGGTCCTAACCGGGCGGCGAGCTAGCCATTGCTCGCCACCCGCAAGTCCGCGCCTACGGTGGCCGGGAGTCTGCTATCGACTCCTGATGCCCGGGGCGACTCCTTTTGCGGCGTCTAGGGACGTGAGGGCGCAGAGACTGCCACTACCTCACGCGCCCCGCCTCCTCCTTTGCGAGCATTATTGCTTCGCAGAAAGAGGTGACGGCTTCCCATGCCTTCGCGCTCTGTAAAATGGCCTGCACCAAGGCCGGACGCGAGAAGTCACCGCCGCCGATTGCCACGAGAACACGGCGGTGCTCCGCTTAAGCAGGGTAAACCTCCGCCGTATGCTCCACCGTGTCAAAGTGGGGACTTACCGCCGCAATTGTGGCGTGCCCAATGGTTCAATGCTTATGTTGATATGTCATGATGGCTCAATGGTTATGTCGTGATGGCCCAGTGCGTATGTCAAAATGTCTCAGTGGTTAAGGCCTTGCCTCTCATGCACGCAGTTGAGAGTCCAAGTACTATTGTTACTTTTTTTCATAAATACTTTCTCAATTCACATTGGACATTACTAACATCTGTTATGAAAACCTGGACTTATTGTTAACATAATCTTGAAATCGTCAACCCGTCTTAAGCAAGCTTGGTTATCGATACTCATGTCTTCTCTGTATTAAAATAGGCTTGTATTTTTTATGAAGAGGCCATCTTATACTGGATTTGTTTCCACTGAAGTGCGGCTTACCATACATGATATAATACTATGTTATATATAGGTACATAGATTGGTGGTTAGTAGACAGAGAATGGATGACTTTATTACTTTTCAAGACGTGTAGCTGAACTAAATTAAGTTGGGACGTTGCTTGTCAATTATTGTCTGTGACCTAGACAGACTCGAGTGCTTCTAGTATTTTGTTTTCAACCTTTTTTGGTTCTTTAAGACTCATTATTTTTATTCGTGTAGTTTATTGAATAAGGCTTTTTAACCATTCAAAAAAAAAAAACGGAGGAGGTTCTCAAGTCGACGCGTATTTTTTATTTTTTATGTATGACCACACATAACTTTTTACAGCGTGGTCCGATTTTGATAATTATTTTTATTGGAAAGAGTATATATCTCGTAGGTGGTCCCATGTAAATTTGAAAAAAAATCCAACCCTAAGGGGGATGATTGATTATTCACTCATTGATTGTAAAGTATGACCACGTATAACTTCTTATAGAATAGTTCGATTTTGTAAGCATGTAGTAATTAGTAGATTATAAAAAATGATAAAATAGAAACTTTTTAACAAAAAATTAATTGTATTTTACATATGAATTTTTATCGTGTTAATGTTCTATTTTCTGAATATGAACAGTGAGTAATAGCATACCGTCAACTATGGGATCTTTGCTTTTCATGACAAACTTTACCCATGAGTTAAATATTTATGAATAACATCATAATCATTTCAGCTGAAACTCATCCACTGCTGGACATAGGACTCTCTGAAACGGGGGTGTTTTGCCACGCTTGGCAGGCGCGTTGGCGATCGCAGTGTGTTGGTAAAATGCAAAGAAAACGCTACTGCCCATCATCTAGTAAGTCCCTTTGTTGCCTTCTGCGACACCCACGAGAAGAAATGGAATGGTGCTATTCTTAACCGATTGACCTTCAAATTTAAAGTTCGCGAGCATATTCGCAAGAAGTTGGCAGTATCATCACAACGGTAATATTTCGTCATTGTTTGTCTCGTTTGTTTTAATAAATTCAATTATGTATGTATATTTCATTATGCATTTATGTTTATATATAGTTAGGTATATATTTTATGTTTATAATTTAAACATGTTAAGCGTTCATATTTACATATCCTCTTAATCATTGCACCTACCACTGTATGTCTCTGCACCACCCAAAGGTTGACTGGTAGAAAATGCCTATGGCATTAAGTCCGCCTCTGTACAGTAATGTGCTTGAAGTATTAAATAAATAAATATTCTTTACATCCGGCAGCACACGGAACATTGAATTCTTTATTATGTTTCATTCATATGCATATTAATTAAATATGTCTCAATTCGTCGTCGAGATTTCTACTTTTGTATCGCTTTGTAGTTGATGTTAATGGCCGCAACAGATGTTTAGTCATTGAGATATATTCAAGTACAGTAGACATGGGTAAAGTAGCCCATAGAAATGAAAAATGTCACGGTTGATCGTATTATCGTAGTTTTATTACTATTTATTCTTCGACTCTTTTGTAGCCTGACACAAATTGAAAACTATTACAAACAGCATAGGGTTTAAGACATTAATATTTGGAAGGCACCGTAAAGACGCTTTTTTATCTACTTTGATCATTTTTCAGAAGGCAATCATTATTTTCTGCCAATAGCATTCCACAGCTCGATGAAAGCCTAGCAACTGCGCATAATTTAATTGATGTTATTTTTCTATTTTGCGTAGTTAATGGCGTGCGTTAATTGGCGTAGCCAGAGATCTTGTCTTCGAGGAAGCCGTCTAGCTGAACAAATCACAATGATTTAATGAGAGATCATAAATGTCGCCTAGTCCTACTAATATTTTACATGTGAAAATTACAAACTTTCACATGTATAGAATTAGTTTGTTTATCTTTTATTTTTCCTCATTTCATGTTATTTGAAAGCCTTTTCCCAACGATTCATTTATTTCATTATTTATGTACACACAGTAAAAAAACAGAGTGATAAGGCATATTAATACAATTTAGTACAAAGGTACTGCTTATTTCTTAAGAAATTCCTTCCAGCAGACCTGCGAAAGGAGAAATGAAAAAGAAACTATAAAAGATACTATAACTACTACTATTGGAGTTTGACTTCTATTCTAAAAGGACCCAGCCGAATACCAGTATTTTATATGGAGCGATTGCCTAGCTGACCATCACAAGGTACTGGACAACACGAAACTCCTTGGTAAGATTGGTTATCAAGGTTTCGGGCTTTTGACGACCCGTGAGAACTGGCACTCTGCAGGGGTGTTGGGGAGTTTTTACACGCTTTATTATTTATTATTTACACACTTATTTACGCTTTATATTACCTTCACTTGTATGTTTGTTTGTAACCGACTCCTTATAGCGTGATTTTGACCCACTTTAAACGATCAGGTTTCATTCAAACTTTGCACACCTGTCAAAGACTGATGATAAAACAATAATTTCTTAAATTTGTGCCATTATCCTTGCCAGGGTTACCAGGACAGCAAAAGAACTGTCTTCGAAAACTACGCTGACATACGTCACAAACTACGCTGACATACGTCTCAAAATTCGAAACACCCTAAAAATAGAATAAAATAATCGTTTAAAAAAGAAAGCGTGTTTTTTAGTTTTTTTTTTTTAACTATTATTTTTTGTTGTGCATTTCTTCCTAGCTAAAGCACTAGGAAGTGGTGAACGACAGGCGATTTTGGGGCCGGTCCTAGGTAATTCTGACGTTCAAAAAAGTGCTGACTATCAGTGTAGTTTGAATAAATGACTTTTGATCTTGGTTGTGTCAAAGATTGACGAATGACCGCTGGTACCCAACGGCTTAACGTGAAATGAAACGAAATGTTTACACTTTCCTTGGTTGGTACTGCTGTTTACACTTTGCAAGTCATTATTTTGGCACGGAAGGGTCTTGATATGTAAAGATGATCACCCGTTCACGGTCTAATCGCGACAAGCGTAGCTTAGTCCGATCAAAGAACTGCTGATATAAACTTAGTCACAAGCCGTCGATCGATGAGCCTTGCGGCTTATACAGTGTATCTAGTCACCGGTGTTCGGTGTGTTAAGGCGAAGCAATATGATCAATTTTAAATCCACGCTAATAAGCCATTTTGCCCGTAATGTTTTGAAATGGCCATTTTAATTTTATTTTTACTGAATGCGGTTGGGTTCATTTATTTTCATATCTACCGATATTAGAGATCCTACAGGCATAAAGTGTTTTCATTCGATAGCTACAAAAGTAAGCAATAAGTTCACACTAAAAAAATCATCAAAAACTCCCATTAAAACCTTAAAAAAATACTGGAACTCAAAAAGTGTAAAAAAATTTGGTTGTTTTTTTTACGGCAGCCATTTGAAAACAGTAGGAGCAAAATGCCTTATTAAGGTGGATTTGTCGACAAAATTGATCATATTGCTTCGCTTTGATGGGTCGGACACCGTTTTTTTTTTTTTTTTTTTTTTTTTTCAGGATGGGAAATCATCAAATGACTTCTCCCGCTCTGGGCGGAGCGGGAGGGCGTGTCAGACTTTTACTGACTAAAACCCACCCGTGTTCCATCAGTTGCCCATGTGCCAGGGTCACGGTATCTCTTTCGAACAATCACGCGACCCCGGCAGGCATCGGTCCTAGTAGACCCCTACACTGCTGCTGACATCTCTTTGAGGCGCGCGTGGAACACTACGCGCCGTCGACCCGAGCTTGGTCCTTACCGGGCGGCGAGCTACCCATTGCTCGCCACCCGCAAGCTCGCGCCTACGGTGGCCGGGAGTCCGCTATTGACTCCCGACGCCCGGGGCGTCTCCTCCTGCGGCGGCTAGGGATGTGAGGGCGCAGAGACTGCCACTCCCTCACGCGCCCCGCCTCCTCCTTCGCGAGCATTACTGCTTCGCAGAAGGAGGTGACTGCTTCCCATTCCCTCTCGCTCCGTACCATGGCTCGCACCAGGGCCGGACGCGAGAGGTCGCCGCCGCCAATCGCCTCCACAAGGACACGGCGGTGCTCCGCCCAGGCAGGGCACACCTCCACCGTATGCTCCACCGTGTCCTCCAGACGATCCTCGCAATGGAAACACCCGGACGTATCCTCCCGCTTTATCCTGAACAGGAACCCACCGAAGCACCCATGCCCGGTGAGAACCTGCGTCAGGCGGAAGGTGAGGACGCCGTGACGCCTCTCTATCCACTCCTCAATGAGGGGACTTACCGCCGCAATTGTGGCGTGCCCAGCACTGGGTTGCGACAATCGTACCCGCCATGTCGCCATGAGATCACACCGGAGCTCTGTCCGCCGTGCCGCGATTTGTCGCGGCAGCGGAGTTTCGCCCCGGCGTTTCGCCTCCTCGCGCCACTCCCACATGTAGGCGAGGACCTTTGCCTCCAGATCCCACCGATCGGACAGATCGGACAGATCGGATCGGACAGATCGGACACCGTTGACCAGACACACTGTATAACTTAGCCACACGCCCTTCCATAAATAAACATAGATACATAGCACCTTTCATAAAATAAAGAAGAAAAGAAGGGTGTGATACTGGCTGCAATCCGGCGATGGTCGTCACCACGGTTATGAGATTGCCTGCATTTGCATACCGTCTGCGCTAGACAGCTCGAACGAATAGTCTAGTTAGCCATCTTTCCACTGGATTATTCTAGAAAATGTCGGCTCTTTGTGCTACTGGATAGGGAATTATCTGCGAAAGTCTCCGTTGCAGAAAAGGCTTTTGATAGTACTTTCTGGCTTGAGTGGTTTACGTGGTAATTACGTGAAAAGATGTGGGTACATACCTAGGACTTTTTGAACATAATATCAACTTAACAAATTATTTGTTTACTAGCTTCTGCCCGCGACTTCGTCCGCATTAAATTTCTTGTTCCCCCGACCCTTCCCGTCGCATCGAATTGTCTACCCGTGCGATTATCCCCGTTTTTGCAACATTTTTCATTACTGCTCCGCTTTTCTTAGTTGTAGCGTGATGTTATATAGCCTATAGCCTTTCTCGATAAATAGGCTATTCAACACAAAAACATTTTTTCAATTCGGACCAGTAGTTCCTGAGATTAGCGCGTTCAATCAAACAAACAAACTCTTTTTTTTTTTCAGGATGGGAAATCATCAAATACCTTCTCCCGCTCTGGGTGGAGCGGGAGGGCGTATCAGACTTTTACTGACTAAAACCCACCCGTGTTCCATCAGTTGCCCATGTGCCAGGGTCACGGTATCTCTTTCGAACAATCACGCGACCCCGGCAGGCATCGGTCCTAGTAGACCCCTACACTGCTGCTGACATCTCTTTGAGGCGCGCGTGGAACACTGCGCGCCGTCGACCCGAGCTTGGTCCTTACCGGGCGGCGAGCTACCCATTGCTCGCCACCCGCAAGCTCGCGCCTACGGTGGCCGGGAGTCCGCTATGGACTCCCGACGCCCGGGGCCTCTCCTCCTGCGGCGGCTAGGGACATGAGGGCGCAGAGACTGCCACTCCCTCATCCGCCCCGCCTCCTCCTTCGCGAGCATTACTGCTTCGCAGAAGGAGGTGACGGCTTCCCATTCCCTCACGCTCCGTACCATGGCTCGCACCAGGGCCGGACGCGAGAGGTCGCCGCCGCCGAACAAACAAACTCTTCAGCTTTATAATATTAGTATAGATAGATACGTCTAACCTACTTCCATTTATATGCACACTAACCTTTTAAGTGAATAATATTAAGTATGTCGCGGTCCGATCGGACCGAACCTGTTATTGAGTAAAATAATTGTTTGTTATTTTGTACAGTCTGTGCCCTACATTATCTGACCCTCTCGGTATGAACCACGCTCACATCGAAGTGCTAAGTCCCGCCCCATTTAAATAAATCATCTTGTTAAGCCATTTTGGTCATTATCTTGTTATCGTTAAGATTGAGTTGCGTATTAACAAGTAATATTCTCAACAAGTTACTGTGGCTTCGCGGTTCGATGCTAGATTGACGATGAACGGTGCGTAAGTTCAAATCACACTCCACCTGTTAACAATTTCTTTTTTAATTGTTTTCATTTATGATTTCTGCCATATTTCTTGCATTATTATAGAACTTCTGATATGATTTCGCCTAACGAACATATCTTTTAAACAAGTGGGTAAAACTTCCTTGAATAATAGCGAATTTGATCCTTATCGCGGATTGGAAACTCCTTTGGGTATTTTGATAAATCATGTTGTCAAGCGATTTTAATTATTATCCTACTGTCGTTAAGGTTGAGAGGATTAAAAGGTTGAGTATCAAAATGCAATAAGACTACTTAAAACAACCAAGGTGATGGTGGATTAACAAAAAAATCGCGCGTCAACAACATCACAATTTGCTGTATACGCTTAGTATTCTGTGACACATTTTAATAACTGCTTGTGATTTTGCGATATTGAACTTAATGATACCTACTATATGGTTCAAATTCTATAGAATATTGCGTCCAGCTCACAACTAACAGCTAATTTGAAGACAGAATAGTAAGAGTTCATTTGGTCTCGTGGTCATTAAACAAATTGTTGTCTGGGTTCAAAACCAGCATAACCTATAGACTACTTTTTGTTCGTAATGGTTTGTTTATTTTTATATTTTTTACTTTTCTCTTTTGTTTATTTTTATATTTTTTTACTTTTCTCTAAGGAACGAAGTCTTTAAATGTGTTTTTCAATGGGTAGTTTGTAAAGGAATGAAACAAAATCATTGCAAAAAAATGATTATCTTTATTAATTAAAATATACTATAAGTAAATAAAGTGAGTAAATGCTCATAGTTCAGAATTAATTAGCTTTTTTACTGTAACATTCAAAGTTAACTATTTGCTAACAAACATTTTTAACACGTTGAGAGCCAAAAAATAAATTGTTAGTAGCAAGCACGCGATAACGCGTGATCGGCCATAATACAGAGCCAACGAATCACGTGATACCGCGTGATCGGCACTCAACGTGTTAAACATGACAATGCTTGGCAGTTTGTTGTTTATTTTTAACGTAAAGATTTTTTATTTACCCACCTGTTTACAAAATAATTTTTTTATTCGAAATTCATATCGGTCTTTCTATAATACTTCTTAATAAGCCTTTCAACCTTAACTACAACAAGATAATGATTAAAATGACTTAACATTATTATCTAGATGTCGTTAAGGTTGAAGGCTGAAGAATATGCAATACGACTACCAGAAATAACCCAATCGAGGGTGGATTAACATAAAATTATAATAAAAACACCACTGTTAGCTGTCAATGCTTAATATTTAATTCCGTGATACATTTCAATAGCTGCTTATTGTTTTTCAATAATGAACTTAATGGTCTATATCATATGGATCAAATTCTATAAAATATTGCGTCTAGTATCACAACTAAAATTTAATTTGAAGTCACCTAATAAGAAGTGAATTGGTCTCATGGTCATTAACGCAGATAGATAAGCATCGTTGTCCAGGTTCGAAACCAGTATAACCTAAACCAGTATGACTTCTTTTTGTTCAAAATGTTTTATTTCTATGTTTTTTTTTACTTTACTTTAAATATTTTAGGCGTCAAATGTTTTTTTAGATAGGCAGTTTGTTTAGGAACAAAACAACATCATTATTGAAGAAAATATTTATTATTTCATTAAAAAATACTTAAGTAAATAAAGTAAGTAAATGCTCATAGTTTCAAAATTAATATATATTTTATAGTAGCACATTCAAACTTAACTATTCACTTAATAAGTTATATAAAACAATATCAATGAAATAACCACAACACTTTCTTCTCTTACATATATTATTAACAACGATATATGTTATGATGAGGACTCATCGGTAAGCTAGTTATTGTTCAACAAACAGTTCATTAACTGTGATTAAGTAATTTGTGAAATGTTTTACAGTTTTATAGGTATAAGTATGTGGTGAATCAACATGTTATTTAAACAGAAAAATGGATTTCCATTTATAACATTACCATCACCACAGAAATTGTAACATTGTAATGGTTTAGCATTCATTGAATTGAGCATTCACTTACTTAATATGTTTAAAAATACTTATGTAGATAAGTGAGTGGCGGCGTGACGCATCATCTCCAATAACTTGCTATAAGCGGCTACGTATGCACCATGTTCCAGCACAAATCTTTTCCTCTCATGTGCTGCAGTAGCCCAGGGTCATTCTACCGATGGTTAGACAAGGTAGTAAGAAATATTATGTTTAATTGCAGCTAAGCGAATAGGCATCAATGGACATTGCATATGGCTTGCAACAATAAGTAGTTTGGTGGCGTTCGGATTCGTGACTATACGATATACATCATGGGATTTGCTCCTGGACGATTGCACTGAAGATTTTTCAGTATTTCCATAAAGTCTTAACCATAACCTGACTGTATTCGTCTGAAACAAAAGAAAAAAACTTATTAACAATTTTGGAAACGTGCAGCTAACTTGTAGGGAGTGGGTGTAATGGAATAATAGCAAAATACAAGATTACTAGGCTATAACAAATTATAAAGGTCAATTTCAAAGAGTAAAATTAAAAATTAAAACACTTACCGATATATTAACACTACGAACAATCTCTTTGATTTCACCATTTTGCTCATGTGAACATAATTATTATTTTATGTCTAGTATAATCAGTAGATTGCGACATGACGCTTTGTTTACACATAACAAAATCAATAAAGACATGTCTAATGTTACTTTTCACGGTTTACGTCAAACGTTTTACCAATGTTTTGCTTTGTCACTGCTATTAGGCGTAGATTGACCTGTGTCACTTAAAACAACTTACTTCAATCTACCCCACGAAGTCAATATATTTTACTTCTTTGGTAATTATAAGTTCTGTGGACATAAAGATTTCTTTATTTACCCACTTGTTTGAAAGATATGTTCGTTAGGTAAAAATCATATCACCAGTTTTGTAATAATGCAAGAAATATGGTGGAAATCATAAAATGAAAACAATTTAAAAAGTGTGATTTCGAACTCACACACCATGCATCGTCAATCCAGCATCGAACCGCGAAGCCACAGTAACTTGTTGAGAATAAGCGAAATTAACGATTAGGTAGTAGCCGTGTAAACACAAACATATTACTTGTTAATACGCAATTCAATCTTAACGCTAACAAGATAATGACCAAAATGGCTTAACAAGATGATTTATTTAAATGGGGCGGGACTTAGCACTTCTATGTGAGCGTCGTTCATACCGGGAGGGTTAGATAATGTAGAGCACAGACTGTACTTGGCCAGTGGTTTGGATTCACTCGACATTTGAGACGTAATGTTACTATCAATTAATTACATTTGTAACTAGAAGTGATCGCACAGTTATTATTGTTTTGTCTTACTCTTAAAACCATTGTTATTGAATTTGATTTACACATTTGAATTCATAAAGCTGTTCAAGCACTTCTATTTCGGTAAACAAAAACCACTTAGGTTTTTGTTTACAGAAATAGAAGTGGCAAAAAAATTAAAAACAAGTAGGCAATGTGACGTTCTACACTGATAGAAAAGTTATAAATATATGGATTTCTGATTTTTTAATTTAGTTTGAAGTTGTTTTGGAAATACGAAACGCTTTAAAAGCGATTGACACTTGTTTAGGCCAATATATCCTTTAATAATCTTGAGCCGTTTCGGCTCGAAATGCTCGAGTCATAGGGGTCTACATGCACTTCTCCGTTGTAAGGAAATTTCTCGCCATCTGGTCGATACTTCTCGTGACCAAAGGACTGGCTCGTTATTTAGCCATAGAATTAGCATTGCCATTCAACGTGGCAATGCTGTCAGTCTTCTGGGCACAACAGCGGTGCGGGCGAGTACTTCGACGTCTATGTGTCTTAGTTATATTCATTTAATTTAGTACCTAAAATAAATGAAAATACAATACATTAAATGAAACTTTGAAGTTCAATTAAATAAAGCTAATTCCACATAATAATTTAGACCTTTTTAATCTCGTACTACGGTAGAAATTCTAGGTAAAACGTAGGTGCAGTCATCTAAACCGAATTGCGACCCGTACGCTCTGTATCACATTGGCAATCTGGCTCGTCGCGTTGCCTCATGCACTTGATTCTGCAGACGCCTGCTACAAGGTTATCAAATTACCTGCAGGCGTACTGTGTCCATGTGGCTGGAATATGTTTGCCACCTTATACACTGTTGAAGTGTTGGTTTTTTGTTTGTGTTGTTGTTGCTAAAGCTTATATGCTGTACATTCATAAGGTTAAACGCATTACCAGTTTATAAAGTTCCCACTGCTGGGCCACAGGCCATTTCTCTTCGCGAAGGAGTAGGCTGTATTCACGCGGGCCCAGTGCGAATTGGTGGATATCACATGTGTTCGAATTTTTGGTTTAAAGATAAGCCGGTTTCCTCACGAATTTTTCTTCACCGTTTGCAGTGGTGATGAAATTATTTTAATTATAAAAACTCCTATATTAAGATTAATAATATTATTGAGGGTACTTCGTTGAAGTGTAGAAATTTATAATTTAAGTTTGAATGAGAAAAGAAAATAAAATGAACTTTTAAGTCGCTCTTGTGGTCACTTGACCTAATTACTAGAACGAAGCAGTCAAGTATTTGGTTAAACTTATTGGCTAATCTTAATTTAAGATAAACTACGCCATGTAAAACAATTATTGTCATTTTGTATTTGGCCAAAGTATATCTTCTAATTTATTTAGCCCCTAGTAAAGGGTCATTAAATAATAGGCGTATACCTGTAATAGCAAATATCTGAATTTTAAAACGACTATTAGCAAAATACAAACTGATACCTTAGATTCACTTCATGAATCAGAACACCCTTTTTTTTTTTTTTTTTTTTTCTTTTTTCAGGATGGGAAATCATCAAATGACTTCTCCCGCTCTGGGCGGAGCGGGAGGGCGTGTCAGACTTTTACTGACTAAAACCCACCCGTGTTCCATCAGTTGCCCATGTGCCAGGGTCACGGTATCTCTTTCGAACAATCACGCGACCCCGGCAGGCGCGACCCCGGCAGGATCAGAACACCCTTGCGTTGAAATTTTGCATCAGCTATCAAAATAAAATTGGCTCTCCCTAATATTTTGACCGCGTAAGTATTGTGCTTTTGTAAGAAACGGCAGTTTTTTTTAGGGTTCCGTTGCCAAATGGCAAAAAACGGAAACCTTATAGATTCGTCATGTTCGTGTGTTCTGTCTGTCTGTCTGTCCGTCCGTATGTCACAGCCATTTTATTCCGAAACTATAAGAGCTATGCTGTTGAAACTTGGTAAGTAGGTGTATTCTGTGAACCGCATTAAGATTTTCACACTAAAATAGAAAAAAAACAATAAATTTTGGGGTTCCCCATACATAGAACTGAAACTCAAAAATGCTTTTTTTCATCAAACCCATACGTGTGGGGTATCTATGAATAGGTCTTCAAAAATGGTAATGAGGTTTCTATTATCATTTTTTTCTAAACTGAATAGTTTGCGCGAGAGACACTTCCAAAGTGGTAAAACTTGTGTCCCCCCCCCGTAACTTCTAAAATAAGAGAATGACAAAACTAAAAAAAATATATGATGTACATTACCATGTAAACTACCAAAGAAAATTGGTTTAAACGAGATCGAGTGAGTAGTTTTTTTTAAAACGTCATAAATCGTAAACCGCAATTTACCTTACATTCAATCAACTGAAATATAAAAATTAAAAAATATTTATATTTTTAAACCGAAAATACCTACAGGTTTGTACGGAACCCTCGGTGCGCGAGTCCAACTCGCACTTGGCCGGTTTTTTTTTTTAAACAGTAACTGACTAAAATGTCTACACTAGAGTCTCCAGAATCATGTGCCGTATTTATGGTTACAGTTACGCGTCGATTTCTACCACCTTGTATACCTACTCGTAACAGTAAATATCTGCTTTTTAAAACAAATATTAGCAAAACATACGTTCACAAATTAATGCAATCTTATAATAAAACCATGCAAGTGAATCAAGACAAAGGGTACGTGAGAATATGTAGCAATTGTTCAGTCACAATGCCCCTATACTATACATGCACTCAGTTCGTGCGATGAATAAACATAACTCTTTAAGGTTAAATAAGTACTAAAGTTTATTATTTTACTATTGCTGGGTGGTCCGAGATATGAAATAACTATCTTCATGGATTTAAGCGCCTTTTTAGCGACCACTGCGCCGGGTCCGCTAAAACGGCGCTTTTATTTCGTGTGAACTTTTCCATTTAAAGAGTCAGTAATCTTAAGCTTTTAGTTTATTCAAGTAGTTTAACACTAAAAGTCTTATTTGTAAACGTTTAAGCAAGAAAGAAGAAGAAAGAAGAAAGAAACAAACAAGGAAGAAACAATCATAGGTAAAAGAGTTGCACGATTACTGATTAATGCATGCACTAACTGGACAGGTCCACTCAGTATGTGTGTCAGTCTGGTTTTATACACCAACTTACATGGTCTTCACATGATCTGACCAAGTATCTGGACTTGAGAAGAAACCTCTGAGCTTGTTTCGGCCTTTCTTCTCATAGTGGTCAGATAGGAAATGCCAACCTCATAGAGTTTTTAAAATTAAAAGTGTTTTCAACCAGTGCGTCCTACCCGTAATGACATACGGTGCCGAAACGTGGACACTGACAGTTATAAAATAAAAAATAATAAAAATCGTTTATTTGCTATACAGGTTTTGGTTGGTTGTAAGAATATGTGACTGAAGCCTCCTTTTAAGCTAGATATGCCTGTGTTAGGAGACTTCGCTCCTCCACAAGAAGACGTACGTAATAATAATCTGTTCAATCAAGTAATCGGTTCAAGATAACTTTAGGTGTGTGGTGGTGTATATGTATGTGAGAGGGATGTTTGTGTGTGCGTGTATCAATGTACGTGTTGCAGAAGTGTCTCAGTATCACAATAGGTAAGCGTTTTTATCCATTCCCTTATTATTTTTTTGGAGTCATGATAGTTATTTGAGTGGATACACACGTGTTTATTTATTCTGTTATATAGTTGAGCAGATCAGTTGGGCTGGTCCACAAATTCAAGGTCGCTCAGCGCGCTATGGAGCGGGCTATGTTCGGAGTCTCTTTGAAGGATAAAATCAGAAACGAAATTATCCGGAAAAGAACTGGAGTTACCGACATAGCTCGTAGAATAAGCAAGCTGAAGTGGCAGTAGGCTGGCCATGTCTGTCGAAGGACCGATGGCCGGTGGAGCAGACGAGTCCTGGAGACCGCGTATCGGTAAGCGTAGTGTGGGACGCCCTCCAGCTAGATGGACCGATGACCTTAGGAAAGTGGCTGGGGCAGACTGGATGCAGAAGGCGGAGGACAGGGTGTTGTGGCGCAATATGGGAGAGGCCTATGTCTAGCAGGGGACTGCGGTAGGCTGAGTTGATTGATACAAACCTACTTACAGAAATAAAATCATTTAAACGATGCGGACGAATTCTTTGATGCCCAATGACAGTAATACCAGCCTGTATAGTTAGCCATTCCATCACTATACGCGAACGATGGACCGAACAGTTATCTTGAACGAAATAAATCTGTCCTTTTGGAGCAAACAGGGGAAATCTTTGTCATTTAAATCCTAAAATTGTTTAACCTAAAGAATGGCCTCCTGACCAATTCGGAATTGAGTATACAGCATTAATTTTTGTTTATGCGAAACCCGAAACACGGGTCTAGTATTTTTATGTAAAGAATCTATGAAAAAAATTTCAAAACTGTATCATTAATAATCACAAAGTTATAAGCTTGATAAGTTACCTGGTTGTCCACGCAAAAACATATGAAGAGCACCACAAACAGCTAGTGTACGTACCATCTCCGTGTAATGGACGTTTGAATACGAGAAAGACATGATAATTTTAAAATCGAAACAAAACACTAAGGCCCGCGACTTGGAAGCGTAATTAAATATTTTTGGTACAAAATATAACATGGTGTAAAAATTATTGGAATCGATTCAGTTACTGATTCTGAACAAACTATATTCAGGTTTCGCATATACTAAAAATAATCTTGTATACTTACCTGTACAGGGTTAGTTTTAAAAGACCTCCCAGATTTAAGGGTGTGGACTGTAATCAGACAAAACAATTGTTGTATATGGGCCCACATGCTCAAAAAGGGGTGCCCTTAGCGAGTAGTCGCTCTGCTTTGAAATTTTTAAGCCATGACTGGAGGTCTTAATTTATTAAGGTATTCTCAGGTAAATCCAGTTAAGTCCGACCTCTCAAGGGCAACTAAGACATGTAATATTCAAAAACAAAAAAAAAATCGTAATGTATTTAGGGCGAGTACCTATGTATGAATTTGGTATGGAAAAAGAAATGTGTTTAGTTTGATGGTCCGCGCCATACCAAAATCAAAAGTCATTTATTCAAACTAGGCTGAGAGTCAGCACTTTTTGAACGTCAAAGTTACATAAGACAGTCTCCCCAAAACGCCCGCCCTTCGACACTTCCTAGTGCTTTAGCTGGGAAGAAGAAGTAGCGGAATAAACTCCCCAGCAGCACAGCTGTCTGTTAAGTTAGAAGAACTTGATTCTATACAATTGTAAGTAAGTAATATTAAGAGACACAAAACATTAAATTAAATGATTTGCCATGTCAGCTAGCCAACCCAATATTTCAAGAAATAAAGAGAAATCTATTTACTCAAGCAAAAGCAAAAAATATTTATATTCTGTAAATACAAGATTATTTTTAGTATATGCGAAACCTGAATATAGTTTGTTCAGAATCAGTAACTGAATCGATTCCAATAATTTTTACACCATGTTATATTTTGTACCAAAAATATTTAATTACGCTTCCAAGTCACGGGCCGCGCTGTTTTGTTTCGATTTTAAAATTATCATGTCTTTCTCGTATTCAAACGTCCATTACACGGAGATGGTACGTACACTAGCTGTTTGTGGTGATCTGCATATGTTTTTGCGTGGACAACCAGGTAACTTATCAAGCTTATAACTTTGTGATTATTAATGATACAGTTTTGAAATTTTTTTCATAGATTCTTTACACAAAAATACTAGACCCGTGTTTCGGGTTTCGCATAAACAAAAATTAATGTTGTATAAGTACCAAAATAAAAGCCTCCTGGCGTAAAGGGCGTGACAGCTTACATATGCAATGTTGAATCACGTTCACGTTCTCGAGGCCACAAAACGATAAACTAGGACCATCGGCGTAAAAACAAATAAACAGGTAGGTAATTAACAACAATACCAACATCAAGGTCAGCAAGACGGCCAGTCACCACAAGCAGCACCTTATTTGAGGGAAGGGGGTAACCCGACCCCTGACGCTACCGCAAGCATTCTAAGGGAGCATGACGAACTTGCTGCCGGTTGCTCAGGCAAGAATCTAATGACAACTTGTCGAGGTCGCTAGCTAATCATTCTATGCAACACTAATCATTATAATATGTCCAACCATAGATCATGTCAAAACCAATAAATACACTAAAAAAAATGACTTACACAGTCAAATAAAAAATATAATACCAATTATATTAGAGCTATATAACCTATCACTAGGTACGCTAGTGCTGGAGAAAGAACACAAACATTGTCTTGAGTTAATCACAGCGACCAACTAGTTTTGTCATTTAAATAGTCGTTGATGGAATAGTATGCCTTAGACAAAGGTTGGATTTTACTTGAGCTTTAAACGCATTAAAAGGTCATTCTAGAAAAAAAGGTGGTAGCTTGTTGTAAAATGTTATACCAAGCCCAACAAATGAGTTATGCACCTTATGAAGCCGGTGAAAGTAACACGTAGTTTGTCCTTATTACTAGTGTTAACAATGTGAAAATCACTGTTTTTAGCATATAAGTGTAAATTTTGCCTAATATATAAGATGGTGGCGAAAATGAATTGTGATGCCACCGTAAGCACCGTGCCGTTTATTTGAGCTAGACGCACGGGCGAGGTGTCGGAAGACGCGTCTCCACGCGGGCCAGCTTACTACGGCGTTACTTTAGTTTCCACAGAAGGAAAATCGAAAATTATGGTCTAAAAACTTGATTTTTCACGGAAAATTTTGTAAAAACCTCTAATAACTCCACCGAACCAGACTCCAGCTCGCGGAACGCTCACCAGAATACAGGTAAGGCAGGTAAGTTGCTATTTAAACTAATAAAAACAGGGTTAACAGAAGGAATTTTGAGATAAAAATAAAAATGTGGTTCAGTACAAAAATGTTCAGAATTTTTCTATGTTAATGGCGAAAAATGAAAATTTTTTCGCGTTTTGTCAATTCTTTCAGTCAAAATAGTCTAGCGGTACCTAAATACAAGCGATTCAGCTGAAAACAGCTTAGAGAAACTCTGGCACCTAGCTGGTAAATTGCTCGAATAGCTCGTTTCTGAAGGACAAAAATATTTTGAATATCAGCGGCTTTGCCCCACAGTAGAATACCGTAAGATATAACGCTGTGGAAATAACTAAAATAGACTTACCGAGCTGTACCCTTTTTGGAAGGTTTTTGAATACCAACCCTGTAAATAAGGAAGTTTGTATGATATATCATACATGATCAAAATTGACACAATTAGTCAAAACACTATCTCTTAACACAATGTAATTATACCTTCATATTAATAAACCCAACTAATGTAAATTAATAGTGAAGTAAAGGAAGCGAACGGTTGCCTAGCAACAGTAATTGAATGTACCGGGACTTCCTTATTTACTCTACGCGTTTGTTCTCGAACTGTTAATTCAATAAGGCTTTATAGATAGCTAATGATGAGAGGCTGTGGTGTTGTCACTGTCAGGGAGGGCTTAAATATGTGTACGTATGTGTTGTTTGATAAGGTTTAATTTTAAAGTGGCTTCAAAAAAGGAGGAGGTACGTTGTTCTTCGATAAGTTTTTTTTAATGTATATTCATGGATATTCGTCATTAAGCACCGATTTTGAAAATTCTGATGCGTGGTGGTCCCATATATTATAAATTTTATTACGTTGGAAAAACTACCCTAAGTTTTTGAGTTAGCTTTTATAATACGCATTTTAATACAATTTGTGTATCCTGATGATGTTATAAAACTTTTTGTCACTGTTGGTTACATAGCATGGTTACATAGTAGTGGTACGAGGTAGTAACAATACGTAGTGAAACATCACAACACAAAACATCTTCATTACAAAAAAAAAAAACATTCGCCTTACAAAAAAATACTACCACACATAACATAGTATTTTATATAGTACCTTAAATCGAATTCATAATATCTCCTTCCACGACCTTTTAATTTTGTTTTAAAATAGGCTTTGTTTTTTGTGATGTAATCTCAACTTTTAAAAGCTTTTGAAATTCGAATTTCAGCCTTCAAAATAGTACGAAAAAAGACAATACTTTCATTTTACATTGCCAAACATAACACATGCTGTTTGGAGTTCAATCGGAGGCCAAAACTGTTTTTAGTTTAGATTCATAAATTTTAAACCACGTACGTAATGCTGAAATTACAATCGATAAAACGCAAAAAAAATCTTCAGTATCTGATCCCGGTATAGTCATAAAATTTTCTCAAAAGGATATATAATCAAAATGAATTAATATTTATCGTTATGACCCCTGCATACTTGTACGTCAGATAATTATTAGATACATACATACACAAAAAAACATTTGTAAAAATTCATTTTCAAAAGCGTAGAACGAAGCAGGCTAGCCGTATAATTTAAGAGCACCAAGAATAAACTACGGTAGAACGACTGTCGTAAATGAGGAAGACTCAAACTATACCTAAAGTAATTAAGGAATTGAAATCACTTCCAACTTTTAGAAGGCTATCAAATGGTGTGCAAATGGCATGGTGCTTTACTAAATCATTTTTAAATTGTACGAGTTCATACTTTATTTTTATAAGTTAATTTCAGTTTTTAACCCAGCAGAACCATCTCTTAACATAATTATTATAATATGTTTTCCTTATAGGTGCGAATACGTATCTATTCATTTTGAGTAAAATCATTCTTAAACAGTATTATTTAAACCAACATTTTTATATTATTTATTTAATACTCTAATGGTGACTGTATTTTCTGGTAACTGACTAATAAGTACTTATGGAGAAATACTACGAAACACCCACTGAGGTCTAAAACTTATTGCTGTCAACAACGGTATTACTCATGTTTAATAATAAGCACCATTCTATTTTTAAAATAAATGGAATCACTTTTTTAAATTAAGTCACGGTAACTTCATAGAGGACGTGGGCAGAATGACGTCCCTAGAGTGGCTCTATGTGCAAATTCAAGTCGATATTCACAGTGTTATAAAAATACGATACCACTCCGGGAAAATAGGTTGATGGTGCACTATATTACTTATGGGCTGCAACTTATCAATTTCAATATGTAGCGTATTTTATTTAAAGTATCTATTTTTCGTCCCTTCTTATTTATTGGGTACACGTCTGATGGCCTGTTTTAAAAACATGCCTTACTATAAATCTCAGTTTAAAACGGTTTTGAGTGAGTTTAAAATTAGAATAGAATCTGCCACTCATTCTTTATTTAAATTGACTATCATGCATCAACTTTTAAAAGTAACGGATTTTATTCTTACCATTGAACATCGCGACGTTTATTCATGCATCATGATTTAAAACAGACAGGTTTCATTCGAAATACTTTAAAACCCTAATCTTATAAATCCAGATTTATGAGTCTGCATCGCACTAAATATCAAGACTGCTTACTACTTGCAATTCATTTATTTTCCAAACCAAACTGTAGAACGTTAATTCAGTTTCTTAAAACAGCGCCATCTAGTTTCCCTCCACAACTCACTTCTTGCGCCATTTTGTAATTAATTAGCAAATTAAATGTTTCATTTTTGGACGGTTGCTAGTAATGCGATCAAAGACTCGAAATAAGGTGTTCATTATTGTTTAAAAGGCAGGGGATCGTCACAATGGGGATGAAATAGGAGAAGGGGCGTTTCAGGTGGCTTTTAGTGTCTGTTTAGGGGCCAAACTAAGAAAGAATTTTCAAGATTTATTGTCGTAGGTATGTCTGGTTCTTTTCTTTATGACGTTGTTGAAATAAGTAAGGTTTCTCTTTTGGCATTGAAGATTCATAAGACGAAAGACTTTTTAAAAATGTTTGCTTGACAATATGATGTCTAATGTTTATAAACGGAATTGCTCTTAGCCAAGTTTTAAACTTATCCAAGTGAAGTAAATTTTCTACATTGAATTGTATAAAGTTTACCTAAAAAATAGTAGTATAAAGACATACACAGAACAGCAACATCCTACCTAATTTAAAACAAAAAAAAAACCAAAAGTTAAAGAAGTATTTTCTATTTACAATATTACACTAATAAAGTACAAGCCAGCACTAATTTTAAATTAAAATTACCCGACTCAACTTCAGCGATTATTTTGTGAAAAACATGTTTTTATAATGAGTTCCATGAAGTTTTTATGTATTACCGTAGTATTTTAAAAGTCAATCATGTAAAAAGTAAGTGAGATCAGTTTTCTGTATAGGTGGGAGAAAAATCCTTTTTTCCTTGAAGAGAAAAATACAAATACTTTAAAGAGGAAAACGTCATATTTAATGAACATTGAGTAGCTTTATTCCCGTCTATGGTAAGTATTTTCAGAAGAAAATAACTACACTAAAAAGTTTGACGTATATTGCCTGAGTTATTTTAAATAGCAAATTACAATAGAGTATGTAAACAAAGGGTGAAATGAGTAGATACAAGGAAAACCACTACCCTAATAAATATTTTAGTCGTTGCTATCTATATGTACGTTTGTCTGTCCCTCCGCAAAGAACTGAAATGTACATTGAGATAAGCACCATATTTCTTTGAAACGACAGCAAATAAAAGCTATCATACTAATTCCCATATTTGTAGGGCGTCACTGGACTCGACTGTACGTATTCAGCGCCAGATTTCCCCAAGGAGTCGGGTACAGTTGCCAACAAACTGCAACAACTTGTCTGGGTATATCTGTGCAGCGCTTTTTCTGTGCTATTTGCTGGGAAAAGCTTCAATTTGGATGTCTTTTTGTTACAGTTTGTTGCAGTTTTCGTTGGGTTTTTATTAGACGTAATCCCTTTAATGATGTATTGTATTTTCTTGTGAGAAAAGAAAAGATAATGAGAGTATTTCTATTTTAACAAGGCTTTTTTACTGTAAGATGCGCCTTTAGTTCTTAGGGTCTTTCGATTCATAGGCCCATAGCTTAAATTTGTTAAAGATAATGTCCAATACTCGAAGGCAAATCCCCTTATTTAGAGAACGGTAGCATTCTTAACCAAGTCTAAATCTGTAAAAAAAAAACCTCTATTTAGGTACCTTCTTGTTTGGCAATGACGACCAGACAATATTTCGTTTTTATGTATTTAAAAACGAAATAAACCAGCGCTGGGGCTCTGTCTCGCATAGGGTCACAGCATTATGCTGAGTGATGGCCGTTTTGCGTGGATATCGATACCGGAAATTTCAATTGTCGTAAAGGACATTTTGCCGAAAATGAGTTATTTATATATTTGGAATCAGCGTCGCAAGCTCTATCGAATGGTATATTTAAAAAAATTCTATCTTAAAAAAAAAGCCCCTTACGACCTGGCTTTCCAACAGCTCTAGCGCGTGTTTTTACTACATATTGTAGGTATTTTCTATTTAAAACTTTAGGTTTTTTGTTCCTTTTACCCCCTTAGTCTGGTTTAATTGACCTGTACTATCCAATGATAGTACAAGATTAGTCCTTTACGACACATCTGACTTTATCATAACCAATTTTTCGTGGCTGTAAAGTACTTCAGTTAATTTTTTTTGGGCTGTAAAGGACTCTCATTTTCGTCAATAATTATGTTTGGTTTATTTTATTAATTTTTATGGATAGAACACGAAAAAATAGTGAGAGTTTCTTTTGACATCATGAATATAGTACTTTGTTTGAAAAAGATATAAGTGAAAAACATTTTTTTTTTTGTTTTTTGGCTCTACTGAAAACTCGTGTTTTGTCCTTTACGACAATTGAAATTTCCGGTATCGATATGACGCATATTTTCCCACTTCTTATTTTTTTATTTCTGTATGTTTCTAGTCTTACTGTGCGTCATGTTTACCGCAAATAAATGTATTTTCTTTCTTTTTTTCTTTCTTTTCGCACACAAATAGCGTACAAAGGTGGACTTAATGCCTTAAGCATTCTCTACCAATCAACCAATGATGGTGAAGAGATTAGATGGCAGGTGCTTGAGATAAAAGTATAACCAACTATATCAGCCAACCAATCAACTTATACTTTCTGTTTTTGCCAGAGCAATTGACTTACAAATGTTATGCCGCAAACAAGCTACTAGTGCGCACTACGAGGCACATAATTTCAAAGAATTGGATAAACATTCTACGCGAGTCAGAAATTCTGGGATGTTCCGTTTGAATTGAAGTTAAAACTACAAACTGATTGTCACTTTTAGAAGCAACGTGAATAACGTACTCAAGATTTTGTTATATCTTGTCTTTAAAGAGTGTCCTTGGAATTTCTTGTCCGTTCTTTTCCATAGAACTTTATGTTTTAGAATGGACAACTTCAGTTTCTACTTTCTGACTATCCGATTCTTTAACAATTCAAAAGTGCCTGTAAATGGTTTGAAATAAATATTTTAGGTTTGTGCTAGATTCCGAACTCCTCAATTACTGCAACCACCTACGGAAATGTGTTTCTGTAACATAAAAGCTTAAACAGTGTTACTACCACGTGCCTCTGTGTGTGTGTACGTGTTAGGAACATTCTGTGAACTTACAGGTATATAATAGTTTACCTCGTAATTATTTTACCAGCTTAATGTTGAATGTCATTTGCACGTAAAAACGATCAACGGTAGACGAACTACTCATTCTGTAAAAATGCTCTCCATAAACCTATATGGGTAGTGACCCTGTAGTAAGGTGTCATTCCGCCTCGAAAATTGGTTCACAGTTATTTTACCAGTGCTAATAGCAACCCATCAGCAAAAAAATTGTAGCGAGAATAAAAATCACTGCCATGTGATATTGGTAGACTTGTAAGTTGCAGCTACTCCAAAAACACCTTATTGTTACGACAACAAAGATCACATTGATTTTGACAGTCAGCTGATGCAAATCAGCTGTGAATGGGCTATAAGCGTTCCGCCTGATGCAAGGATTGACACTTCTAACAACTCACTTCACCTTAGGATTCATGTAGTGTTTTTACCGAAAAGATTGGTCGACCGGTCTATTCTATGCGAGTTCTCACTCTTCACATCACTGAAGTTTACATTTTCTGGATTTTTTGTCGAAAATGGCAACATACAATTTATTGTGTTTAAAAGCGGAGCTGGCACACCCTACATGCTTCATAGTAGTGGACCAAAACATAATATCAAAATACATTGATGTACTATCAGAAGAATGCTTTATCCACCAAATGAAAATGTATGCACACAATAAGCCTTTAAAAGCATTCAACCCAAACATACCAGCGTAGTTCCATCAAACCATTGTCATTTACGTGTAAAAATGTAATGCAGCCATACAATGGAGGTCTCGCTCACATTATTCCGACCTGCACCGCCTTTGTCCTACAGGAATGTTCAGTTATTGTGTCCATAAATTGATTTATTGAATAAAGTCATTAACGTGGCCTTTTGTGAGAGATTCGGCAGTTTAATAAAATGTTGCGTCAGTTTGGGAGGGGCAGAAGTTGAATTTTGGGTGCAGCATTTTAATACTACTGTTCTGATTAAAATTGTTTGTAATTTTTCGGGAAACTCATCGAACCCAGGACCCTATAAGCTGCATTCAGAAGTCTCCGAGACTATTACGTACGTGATTGTGCCTTGTTGTTCTGAACTTAAACTAGAAATTCCTAGATAGACTGTTGGGAAAAGCAAGACTTTCAATAATGATAACTATCTAGCTGGCTATCACAGTCCATTTCAGGAGTTTATTTTAACTTCCTAAGTCAATATTGGTACATGGCTTACTGAGAGGTGTATCCATAGCCTACACACATTTAACCAATTATGTTTAACCAGACAATTACCGTAATTACAGACACAATTAAAAAACCATTATGTCTGTACCAAATGTGGTATCTCAGGGACTTAGAGGTTAAATCCTAGGTAATAGAGCCTATTGCCGTCTAGAAGGCAAAACTGCAAAATTTGGGCTACTCTTGAGAAATTCCTGTTAGGAAAACCCAATAACATTTTGCTCAACCGGGACCGGGTATTAATTATAAGGATTTTTTAATACAAATCATTCTCAAAAGCACCCGGAGAGCCGAGAGGCACAAATGCCTGGTGCGTTGCAATAGTCACACCCTTTTTATGCGACACATAGCTATACTTTTCTGCCTAGACATAAGAGAAATATAAGCGTGATGTTTTGTATGCTGGGATGAAAAACACCCTTTTTCCTTTTCTATGCTCGCCTGAAACTAAATCCCTACCGTCAGCGTTTGCGTAGAGTGGAATTTCGGCATTACTCTTACCCAATATCCGGGCCACACGTCACGTCTGACACGATTATGATTTATCTTTTGTGTAAAATGATCGAGAGCTACCACGTTTATTGACGCTTTCGGAATTCATACAGTTGACGCATGTCCTTCCTGGTCAATGTTTATTTTTTATGGGTAATAAAATATTAGGAAAATCGCTTTATGATGGATCAAATTGGCGATAAAATGTATGTGGTGAGTTTAGATGTAAACCTTATTAGGTTTTATCGAAGGCTTATAATATTAAGGTACATAAAACTAGATCATTTTTCATTAAGTGTTGTTTAATTGAATTAGTAAACCTTTATAATGAACTGTCAAAGGTCATACATAATCATCACAATTGGCTAATAAATGACCTTATGATATTACTGGCACGTAGATGTTGCCTAGTGAGCAGTGGTGCCCCAGTGATAACGGCCCTGTTAAGGGGTTGTAAGTCGTGGTTGCGAATTCAGGCAAGCGCTTTACTTGGGTAAATAATTTCATCAATACTGCTCTCAAAACGGCGAAGGAAAACATCGTGAGGAAACCGGCACCTACCAACCCGCACTGGGCCCGCGTGGTAGATTATAGCCAAATCTCTCTTGAAGAGAGGACGCCTGTTGTTCAGTACCGGGAACATTCAAAGAAATTATAGATGCTGCTCAACTTTACGATGTAATTTTCAATTACCAGTAAATTCATTTTTTGTCAATAACTGCAAAAAGCTCTACCTCAGACGACGACAAACGGCAAATATTGTAGGATTTCGCTCTCAAAACACCATAAAAATATACCCAAACGGAAGCTTGTTAAAAAATTCGCACATCCAAACCGAAATAACCTCTAACCCGCTAACCCAGCGCACGATTATAACACACACCCATAAAAAGGGATGAAAACCAAGTGTTATGAACATTGTAATTACTTTAGGGACCAAAAAGGGCATAAATTAACATCGAAAAGGCCGAATATCACATGAACCATTTCATTTTCGTTTTGGTCATAGAATTTTGACGCACATAATAAAAAATCGGCACGTACTGCTTCATATTAATATGTATGAATTTGCGAAGCTCATATTATTTAGTCTGTGAAATGGTGACGCATTAAATGAAATGTATTTGTCGTAAATGGGATTTAGTTTCGGGGTTGAATTATGGGGATGAATGTAAAAGTAATGCTGTTTTTTCTGTTGCTTTGTTATTTGAACACGTGCTGTGTTTCACAAGAATTGGTTCATCATGCATTTGAGGTGCGGTTAGAAGCAAGTTTATAAATCATCATCATTATTTCAGCCATAAGACACGCACTGCTGGTGGCGAGTTAGTGATCGCAGTATGGTGGTAAAATGTATAAAAAACGCTGTACCTCTAGTAAGTCCTTCAGTAGCCTTTTGCGACACCCACGGAAAAAATGGAATGTGAAGTATTTGACGCAATAGTGCCTCACGGCCACAAATAAGGTTCAGAAAGAGAAGCTGACCAGTCCATACTGACGGTGCCCTTTCACGAACACGAGGTATTGATCAGCACTATTCAGCTCAACCATTTTGAAGTGAACTTAATGATCCAACACACACCAGCACCAGCGAGATATTTGAATGAGCCTGAGCATGAGTAATTACAGACTGATCGTTTTGTGTATGTGCACTTACTCAATCCAGCCGATTGATAGTATCAATTCAACCTTCCAGATTTATCTTTACAGGTAACCTTAACATACTCATCACACATCAAAGAGCCTGCTCTTTTATCTGTAAGCCATTTAAATAAGTTTTTCATTTCCAAATCCGTAACCCAGACAGTAGCCAATCATGTCGTCGTTTGTAAAACCCACGATGTACCTAGAAACATTTCTCCACAAAGTACCTACATTTGCTTTTGTTGAACTCGCGAAAGCAAATTCCATTCTACATAGAAATGGAGCTCCGCTGTATCTCGTATGTGCGAGAGAAACTTCCAAAAGCTTTTACTCTTAAACGATATTTCATGACCAACGTTTCTATCACGCTTGTGCCAATTTATTCGGATTTTTATGATAACTAAACTGAAAATACTGGTTTTTTAGGGTTCCGTTGCCAAATGGCAAAAAACGGAACCCTTATAGATTCATCATGTCTGTCTGTCTGTCTCTCTGTCTGTCTGTCTGTCCGTCCGTATGTCACAGCTACTTTTCTCCGAAAATATAAGAGCTATGCTGTTGAAACTTGGTAAGTAGATGTATTCTGTAAACCGCTTTAAGATTTTTACACTAAAATAGAAAAAAAAAAACAATACATTTTAGGGTTCCCCATACTTAGAACGGAAACTCAAAAAAATTTTTTTTTCTTCGTACCCATACGTGTGGGGTGTCTATGAATAGGTCTTCAAAAATGGTATTGAGGTTTCTAATATCATTTTTTTCTAAACTGAATAGTTTGCGCGAAAGACACTTCCAAAATGGTAAAATGTGTCCCCCCCCCATAACTTCTAAAATATGAGAATGAAAACTAAAAAAGATATATGATGGACTTAACCATGTAAACTTCCACCGAAAATTGGTTTGAACGAGATCTAGTAAGTAGTTTTTTTTTTAATACGTCATAAATCGTAAACAGCAATTTACCTTTCATTCAATCAACTCAAATATAAAAATTAAAAAAAAAAAACATTTAATTTCATAAACATAAACCTTATGCATGAACCGAGAATACCTACAGGTTTGTACGGAACCCTCGGTGCGCGAGTCCGACTCGCACTTGGCCGGTTTTATTCTTGGTATCCTATCTATACTAACAATGAAGCTGAGAACAATCACAGTTTGTTTGTTCCTTTGATTTTTGTTCTTGTTCTCTGGAACTTCCCGTCGGATTTGAAAAAGTCTTTTTGCATTTGATAGCTCAATTTTTGATGAAGGTCAGGAGCAAAACCTGCTTGAAGCCGTCAAAAACAAAAAATTTAAAAGTGGGCGATAGGTTATGACACGATGGTTCTGGGGGCCAACTTTTCAGTTGGACGAAGTAACGGGCAGAAGCTAGTAAAATGTATGTTGCTCCTAGTTAGTCCAATGGGATAGTTTCCCATTACGTGTGACTCAAACATAACTGGCAAAATGTCGGTGTTAAGTACACATAGCTGGAAAAATGTGAGTGTACTTAAACATAGCGGCCAAAATGTGGGTATACTTAAATATAGCTGGCAAAATGTGAGTGTACTTAAACATATGTAGCTTGCAAAATGTGGGTATACTTAAACATAGCTGGTAAAATGTGGATGTACTTAAACATAGCTGGCGAAATGTGAGTGTACATAAACATAGCTGGCAAAGTGTGGGTATACTTATACATTACGGGCAAAATATGGGTGTACTTAAACATAGCTGGCCAAGTGTGGGTGTACTTAAACATAACTGTTAAAATGTGGGTGTACTTAAACATAGCTGGCAAAATATGGGTGTACTTAAACATAGCTGGCAAAATGTGGGAATGTAAGTGTTATGTCACGAACGTGAGTAGCAACATCGTCCAGTCTGTTAATTGCAACTGCAATCAGCTATCCGTCCTTCAAACGAGATTATTTAGATCATTTGCTGTTTGAGCGTATTATATTGTATTAAGTAGTATATAACTATAAGTGTATATATATATCAATTATCAAGCTATGAATGCCAGAATGGTAACGGCTTATTTACTGTGTATAGGAAAGGCTTTCAATAAGTAAACCACAGAAAGACAAGACTAGACATTTATTTCAATAAGGCTTGTCAGCAATTAATCAGAAAGCTAGTCGTCTGTTCCAAAAATAGGTCTTCATGAAGGATAAAAAACTCCATGGAAACAGTACCGAAGTATTATATCAACACATTTCTTATATTGCCATAATGTATGGCAATTTATATCATTATCTTAAATACATTAATTCAGAATATAATCAAAATAACAACAATATCTAAGAAAATAATATGAATATTCCATTTATATGTTTTAAAACATTAGCAATATTAGCAATACTATAAACAGTACAACAACATTGCCATAATAGGCAGTAATAAGGATATAATATCAATTACTTAACTTACGTAACCTCTGGTCGATCCTTTCCACACAACAACAGCACTAGAACTAACCAACTGAACATCTACCAAGCAACTGCCTGTTCCACTGTGGCTCAGCTCTTTTATACCCGTTAACAAACAACTATGATTCAAAACTGACAGTTGAGTCAAATCAGTGTTTGACTTATGGAAAATAAGTTTATTATAAAAATCACTTAGTAAATTCAATAATTAAATATTAAACACATAATAATTACATGTATATGTATATCAAGCGCATGTTTGATGTTTGTGAGCAAATGAAATTTAGCGAACTGAAAATGATGACTATAATAACATACCACATAACATAACATCGATTCTGTTTCCTCATAGGGCTAGCCAGAGGTACTACATCAATTATTTTAATAGCAAAACGCTCAAAAAGCCAGTTACCCTCACATTACACACAAACAAAAACACAGTTAAGACATAGGTCTCTCCAAGCTCCGCCACTTCGATCGGTTCTATACTTCCCGCATCCAGTGTATAGCTGCGGCCTGCACAAGGTCATCGGTCCACCTTGTGGGAGGCCTTCCAACTCTACGACCTCCAGTATGCTGTCGACACTTCAGAACGTTTCAGCCCATCGGACATCTGTTCAGCGGGTAATGTGCCCTGTCACTGTCACTTCAGTTTGGCCATTCTTCGGGCTATGTTGGTTACCTACGGATCTCTTCAATCCTGATTTGGTCACGTAGAAAAAATTTAAAGCATAGTTCTCTCTATTGCCCCTTGACTTTTAGCCCATTGTGAGCGATCGTATTTCTATTCCAAGGGTTCCAAAGTTGGGAAATATTAATCCTCAGAACAAACTTATCATTGTAGTAGGAAAACATTTTCCCCCATACAATCCAACTGCAAATATAAGTTTGTCAACTAATACTTGTTAACTTGTAAAGCCCACTTAGCTGTAATAGTAATTCTTTTAACTTTGTTATATATATTTATATGCTAATGCCATGAATATTTTCACATTTACAAAAACAACCATTTAGCTGACAGGAAGAGAAAAATAAACCTCTCCAGGTAGTAAGTAGTTGTAGCCGAGGTTCCCTAAAAATGTAAGAACTGTACCAAATAACAGGTTTTTATGACTAACAGTCTCAAAGCTAAGCTCTGGATAGATCTCTATGGAATAGACGGACGGACATGGCGAAACTATAAGGGTCCCTTGTTGACTAAAGAACCCTAGAAAACTCACAAAACCAGCCAACCTTACCTTAAAAGTAATTTAAAAAAGACTTATGCATTATAGGAGCAAATAACTCCAAATTACGTTCACAAATTAAACTCATGAGTTTACTCCCAAGTTCCCAACTAATTACAGCACAGACATAACCACGACCATGCTTCACAATTTTATGACTACCCTCCATAACACTAGAATATTAGTACCTACCAGCATTTAAGAATTTACGTGCAATAAAATTAGAAGTAGGTACGAAGGTAATACGAGCGAATGTTCCCTTGGTCACAATGAAAGGTGATAAATTTGAGACAATTGCTCTGGAAATGTTCTAGTGACTTGATATAAGTATCGTACGTGAGATGCATTAATTAGTTCATTTAGAAAGAATTTTTAGTGGAAAAACTCGAGGTGAATCTCTGAGAATGCCGAAAGATTTCTTTCAGCGGTACTATGGCACGAGTAATGGCGGTGCGAGGTTTGTAATGTCAAAGTTCAATTGGGTTGTAATAGTACCTAGCGGGATAAAAAATGCGATTTGTGAAGAAAGTTGGCGAAAGTTGAATCGTATATGATGTATAATTACGTTTCCAAAAGTATTTTTAAAACATGTGCAGTAAGCTATTTGCACGCCGAAATTTGAGACGTAAAAAGAGAACGATGCAATATGTTCAGAATTTTCTGTACCCTATCATGGAGATAAATGAGTTATGATTTACTATTCTAACAACTTTCAAAGAATCCAGTTGGGTTGGGTAGCCTTTGGGAAATATCGTCGAGGTTTGAAGACTAAGGTGTTCAGCCAGTGCGTGATTATAACATACGGTGCCGAAACGTGGACACTGACAGTTGGGCTGATCCACAAATTTAATAAGTTCGCCCAGTGCGGTATGGAGCGGACTATGCTCGGAGTTTCTTTGAAGGATAAAATCAGAAACGAACTGGAGTTAATGACATAGCAGCAGGTGTGACAGAGTAAGCAAGTGGAAGTTGGATAGATGGACCGACGACCTCAAGAAGGTGGCTGGGACATATTGGATGCGGAAGGCGGAGGACAGGGTGTTGTGGCGCAGCATGAGAGAGACCTGCGTCCAGCGGTGGACTGCGATAGGCTAAGTTGATTAATTCTAACAACTTTATTAACTGGTTAATCTTTGGACCCTGCAATGCGGAGTTCTTCTAGGCAAATATTTTAAAGAAAGCGCGAACTTTCCTCATGTCTACAACGGGAACAAAAAACATCAACTAAACTTCTTCGCCCTTTATTGATGCAGAGTGAAGGTAAACGAGTTTAGTTAACCGATTCGTTGCGATGTCCAATTTGTCAAATTTATAGCTGTGACGCTGAACAAAAATAACGTGACACGGCTGCCGTGCCAAGCGCTAATATAGTTTTGTTTGAAGGAGTTACCATCGATTTCAGAATGACACGGCCCCCGTGCCTAACGCCAAATGCAAAAAAGAATGATAGCACAGGAGACGTGCTGTAGTGGACGAATGGGATGTGATCAACACCCTTACTCGCCCTGAGACTTCTCCCACGTTTTTGACGTGCTTCTCTACTTACCTAATTACGCTGGTAGTACACGTCACCACGCACCCCTGAATGCGTAATGAACGGTACGGTCGACCAAGACCTCGGGAGACTAAACGTGAGACTGAATTCTGAGAGAAACGGACGAAATAAAACACTTTTCTTCTAGTACTTCTTGTCCATAGATTTCGACTTGTTTCTTCGTTATGCCTCTTCAACGGCTGAGCTGCGACTAAACGAGCCCGGCCGATCGTGCGTATTTTATAGTCGCGAGGGCCGCTTCCCATTACATCATAGAGAACCGCGATTTTTAAGCCCATTTTACTGTTAGTTTTCACCAAGCCGAAATCTTTGAACCCTTTATTTTGCATTAATTATCACATAACCCCTTACAATCTATATATTTTTACATTTGTTATGTGGTCCCGTCTTATATAAAACCGGCCAAGTGCGAGTCGGACTCGCGCACCGAGGGTTCCGTACAAACCTGTAGGTACCCTTGGTTTATGCGTAAGATTTATGTTTATGAAATTAAATGTTTTTTTTTATATTTGAGTTGATTGAATGGAAGGTAAATTGCGATTTACGATTTATGACGTATTAAAAAAAAACTACTTACTGGATTTCGTTCAAACCAATTTTCGTTGGAAGTTAACATGGTTATGTACATCATATATTTTTTTTAGTTTTATCATTCTCTTACTTTAGAAGTTACGGGGGGGGGACACACATTTTACCACTTTGGAAGTGTCTCTCGCGCAAACTATTCAGTTTAGAAAGAAATGATGTTAGAAACCTCAATACCATTTTTGAAGACCTATTCATAAATACCATACACGTATGGGTTTGATGAAAAAAATTTTTTTGAGTTTCAGTTCTATGTATGGGGAACCCCAAAATTTATTGTTTTTTTTTCTATTGTTGTGTAAAAATCTTAATGCGGTATACAGAATACATCTACTTACCAAGTTTCAACAACATATCTCTTATAGTTTCGGAGAAAAGTGGCTGTGACATACACGGACAGACAGACAGACAGACAGACAGACAGACAGACAGACCGACAGACAGACAGACAGACATGACGAATCTATAAGGGTTCCGTTTTTTGCTATTTGGCAACGGAACCCTAAAAACACAATATTGCATGTACATAGTCACAATAAAAACTTTCTAGAACAAAAACTTACAAAGTTTGACTTAGGACAATTGCCACTATCTTTAATCTATAATATCTCTGAATCCTGTGGTCCGATTTTGATAATTTAAACGTTAAAAGTGGTTTTACATCTAATTCTATCGTTAACAACAAAAATAGCAACAATCGGACCATAAACAAAAAACCTCATTTTCAAGTTACGTAATTATAGAACATCCTTTCGAAATTTTGTACATTTCCTTACAAGATTCACTAAAATTGAAGTTTATTAGATTCTAATAAGAAAACTAAGCATGAAATCTATAAACTAAAACTAATTAGAATCTAAAACATAAACTTATAAACAAGACTTTTCAAAATTATTAAATTCCTTACTAGCTACAAAATTATTGCTTATATTTACATTTTATTATCAAGGCGCTCTCTGCGCTACTTGCACCCACTTACCCAGAGGGGATCTAAATTTTGACATTTTTACGAACTTTTGAGACCTTTACTTATTTAAAAATGCTTTCTAACTTACAAAATCATTGTCAGGGTGCACTCCGATACTACTTGCGCCTAGATGCTTAGATTTCGTCGCCGACACGTGCCATCCGCAACGAATCGGTTAATGACAACATTCGTCAGAACCTTCGTTACTAGTTGTGTCATCAATTATTGTTGAAAAGGCAGAAGAGAATACTCTTTATTACACCAAATGAATTGAAGTTATAGAAATACACATTTTATGTAAGGTGATACAGTGAGCGGTCTTTTGCTAAAAGCGATCTTTTAGAGACAATCTTTGGATGGATTTAAATGGCGGAGAGACAATACTGGCGAAATCTGGACGTACCTACTATGGCTTCACATCTGCCGAACCCATCGGGGAAATATAGCAAGATGTGATGTTATGTAAAATGTAAAATATATCTCTACGAAAAACACCGTCAGCATCCTTAGTTTTTCCTCATTCACAGTAAACGCATCCTCGCATACTTAACCTCTATCGATCGACATGAAACTACCCCTCTCCTATAAGATATTCCACCACTCAGGAGATAACTGACCGTTCTATCGCAGATCATGGGATATTTATGCAGCTGGGGGTGTTTAACGAGCGGTGTCTTTCCTCGGACGCTGTTCTATCAATATTTATCAAGAGGCCACTTTGTTAAGTCACTATCAGTAAGTGTTGTGTTACCAATCTTGGATATCATTGACTAGGTGGTCGAGATTGATTTAACACTAGAAGTGCGGGCGTCCCAAATTTGACCCATTTCGATGTTCTTCCTTCTCTAATTAATATTCAATTATGCATATAATCGTAACTTTTTATGACTTTTCATGAAATATGATGATTATTATATTTATTATTTATACGAGACTTCCACCAAGTAATTGCAATATACATATTTTTTATCCAAATTTACCTCAGATGTTCCGCGCTTCTAGTGTTAAGACTGTCTGTATAAACAAACAAACACATAATATAACACCATGACTTGTTTCCCCGAAAGTTTACGCAAATATTATAAAGTACATCCACATTTTGCCAGTTGTGTTTAAGCTCCAAGTTCCGAATCCCAATTCTGATTTTGAGCCTATTGCTATCAAATTCCAGATAGAAAAGCCCAATAATTCGTTGCCTAAGCGGAGGATTGGACCCAGGACCTAATAATCGACACGCTTGCGACCATTAGACCGAAGAGGCAAACAAAAATAAAGTCTAAGTCATTACCATACAGAATGGTCAGTAAAGGAAAATAATTGTTGAGAAATTTCACCATTAATTTAAACTGTTAAAGAATGACAATCGTGATTCAATCTATACTAACATTATCTATACTTAATATTATAAAGCTGAAGAGTTTGTTTGTTTGGTTGAACGCGCTAATCTAAGGAATTTCTGGTCCGAATTGAAAAATTATTTTTTTGTTGGGTAGCCTATTTATTGAGAAAGGCTATAGGCTATACAACATCACGCTACAATTAAAAACAGCGGAGCAGCAACGAAAAATGCACGTAAACTGGCAGGCAATTCGATGCGACGGGAATGGTCAGGGAAGCAAAAATTCGACGACGAAGTCGCGGGCCGAAGCTAGTTTACACATAATAACGATTGTTATTCTTCAGAAATCATTTTGTTTGACACCTATAATACGGCAGAACCACGAAGTGACTGAATCTTCTTAACAATTACTTTCGTACACACTACACCGTTTCCCTACTAATCGGTTACTATGCGGTTGCCCCCCCTCCCCCCCCAAAAAGAAAACCCGGTCCATGCGCCAAACAGCCTGTATAATGTGTTTCTATTTTCTATATACACATCACTTTAGGACACTGGCTTATAAGATACAGGTACAAAAACTTAGTTTAGAATTCAGGGTTTTTCACTCTGGAAACAATGAGCTTAAGCCATTTTTTAGATCTAAACAATGTAAATTAAATTCTGTAGAAATAAAGATTTATTTATTTATTTATATTTGTTTACGGTACTTACTTTACTTTCTTACTATAAATAAAAGTTACTTTGGTTTAAAGCCGTTTCTAAATAGCAATAGAATCAAAATCTCAGCTTTTTTCAACTATGTTCGGGTCATCTTTCAGCCTAACTGAAATTAGCTGAATACCATTATTTTATATAGAGTGACTGCCTATCCAACCAGATATTAGGTAATATGATACCTCTTGGTAAGATTGATTGTCAGATTTTCGGTCTTCTAACAACCCGAAACGACTGTCAAAAATCCAACAACGACAGTCGGATCCTACGGCTTAACGTGTTTTTTGAGGCACGGAGAGATACCGGTATTTAAAGATGGTCTCCCATCCACCGACCAGCCGCAGCGAGCGTAGCTTAACCTAATCGATCGATTAGTACGGCTGTTATATCTTATCCACGAGCCGTAGCCGCGACACGTATTTTCATTAATTTAGTTTCAACATAGAATAAAAGAAAATGAATTGGTAGAAAACAAAGGAAGACAGGCCAATAAAAGGTCCCATAGTTTTAGATAAGGAAAAAGTTGGAATTGACGGCCCGTATCTCGAAAGACCTACTTATATTCATTGATTAATTAATCTTTTCTTCCAAATTGATTGGATCTATCACAGGAGGCAGCCTGAATTTAGCCAATTTGATTCTTGAGTACCATCGAAGGTAGAATATAATTGGCTTTTAGAGATCCACTCAAGTCACACTAGCCAGCTATTACGCAATTAAAAAGAAACATGTCTATTTAATTGACAATTTATTTTGTAACTAGCTTTTACCAGCCCGCGTAGCGATCGAAATAATCCTACGGGAACGTTCTACCGACATAAAAGTATTCTATGTATTAATCTAGATTACTCTACCACTATAACCACTAACTACTATCTCCATGCCTTTATCAAAATACGTACAGCCGTTTTTGCGTGATTGAGTAACAAACATCTAAATAAAACATCTGTTTACACATCCTGTCGTACAAACTTTTACATTTATATTCAAAATCATCATCATTCATTCATTCATTTTTTTTTATTTTTTATTTTTTTTTGACTGGCCTGTTAGTCTAGTGGTTAGTGACCCTGACTGCTAAGACTGAGGTCGTGGGTTCGATTCCCACCCAGGACAAATCTTTGTGTGATGAGCACAATCATTTGTTCTGTGTCTGGGTGCAATTTATCTATAATATGTATGTATTTAGAAATATATAAGTACGTTTATCAGTTGTCTGGTTACCATAGTACAGGCTCGCCTAGTTTGGGATCAGATAACGTTGTGTTGGTTCTCCTAAGATATCATTTATTTTGTTTATTTATTTTATTTATGAATAAAAGTGGGAAATAAATAGGAATAAGATAAATATTTGGATAGTAAGATCGCGTGTTTATTGGGGAAAATAATGTAAGTAGGTATATTTATTACATTTCCCCTCATACTATTGCATACCTACATTGCATGGTAGAGTAATGATAATAGCATATATATGCATATCTTATATCTATAAAATTCCAAGTTCTGAGTGACTGACTGACTGATATATGCACAGCCTAAACCGCT
Source organism: Aporophyla lueneburgensis (assembly GCA_932294355.1). NCBI lineage: Eukaryota > Metazoa > Arthropoda > Insecta > Lepidoptera > Noctuidae > Aporophyla > Aporophyla lueneburgensis. The sequence continues at coordinate 25,601,739 of OW028750.1, read as the reverse complement.
AGTCGTAGAAACATTAAATTTGGAGGGTGTCTTTTTTGTGAAAAGTAGATATCCACTAAGAAAGGGTTTTTTGAAATACCATCCCTAAGAGGGTGAAATGGGGTTAAATTTACTGTGAAACTTTTTATTCTCTAGGTCGATTGACACGCGGACGAAGTCGCGGGCAGAAGCTAGTAGCGTATACAGGATTTTTTTTTAACCATTGCGCAATTTTTTTTGGTAGTTCAGTATCAGTAATAGAACACATTTAAACTATTTAAAAAATACTTTTCTTAATTTTTATCCGACCTAAAATCAGTAAACTGTAGACACCCTACATATTTCGTACCTAATATGATATCGAGAATAGGAATAGGTCAGTAACCACACGCCGGCGTAGGTACTTCGAACTTCTTAGAATTTTGACCGACCGAATAGCTGATACCTACCAGCCGAGTACCTACTCGTAGCTCCACTCGGTCGTTCACCTTTGCCGCCGCAGCGCGCAAGTTACCATAAAAACAAGTTCCAAAATAAACATCTTTCTTTAACGATAACTTAATTTTTTTGTATTAATATCTATATATTAATACGTGAAGCGAAAACTTTGGATCCCTTTTTATGAAAATTGGGCGGACGGCGACGTATGAAATTTCGGACACTTATAGTTTATACAGAGAAGAAGTGACGAATGCTAATTTTTTTTTTAAATTATGCGTAAAATACATAATTTTCAATAAATAACACGTTACACACACTACTATTCATTACCGTGTATTTAATACACACATGCATAGATATTCTTTTGCTTATGGTCCAAATCCGTGGTTCAATCGAGAACATCTGTCTTTAATACGTCTTACTGAATGTCAAGTATAACCTTAGGTAATAAATTAATTTTATAGATATATAACCTATTTCATTTTTAAAATATATAAGAATTTTTTTTTGTGGTTTTATGGGGATTGTCAAGTATGGCATTAGTAAGTTTCCCATACAAAACTTAGTGTCGTGTGCAAACTGTAGAGGTTGTGTGCCTCACGATTCTACAGGCTGGTTATAATTATGACATTTTGAACTGTCATAATTAATTAAAAATAATAGAGAAAATTCTATAAAAACAGAGCTTTCTGTGATAATTCATTCCATATCCAGCAGTTAATAAGTATTAAGAAAATAAAGAAGAGAGTCCTGAAGAAGTATTCTTTACTCATGACACCTACGTCCTGGTCCTGGCCATCACCATCCCGCCAGCGAACCCTCTCCACAGTAGTACAGCGTCAACAATTTGTCTATAGTGTTACTGAATGTCAAATATAACCATATTATTTTTATATTTATTATTATATATACATTTTTTTCATTTAATAATGTATTTCTATTCAAATGAAGTACGGTCGAATTTCGACCAATGGGCGATCACTAGTCAAAATAAAAATTGCATGGTTATTATAACTCCCCATTCACTGCCACTTAAATTTTAAAAACATCACCTAGGTGCCACTTAATATTTTTCCTTCGGCAAGACCTTCACAACACCAACCATTTTTCCTTACCAAAACAAGAATGACAGTTCGAAACAAAAAACAACAGTTTTTCCACATTTAACAATTGTTCCTAGCCGTGTATGTTGGCAAATATTTAAATAATTTCTATCATTTTAAAGTAATACCAAAAAACGTCCTAAAGTACACTCAACGCAAATGGTGCGTTGGTGGCATCGAATGGGTTAAGTTTAATTTGCAAAAATTTCCGCACTGGTTAAAAACTTATCCTGTATATCACCCGATAATGTTCCCATTGCTGAAGACAGACTTCCTCTCTGTAAGAGGAAGTGGACCGCAATCCACCACGCGGGCCCAGTGCGGGTTGGTAGATGTCATATACATATATAAATTGTGTGTGTGAATTTTTTATTTTCGGATTTAAGAACGTTATCTTCACGTAAAAATATACTAATCTTTATCTTGGAGAAACTTACCTTTAAGTTTGCGTTTTTAAAAGTGTCTAGTGTGATTCATCGTGTGTTCAATAGCGTTCTAATTACTGAACTTTTAAGAAGGTTAATACGGAGAGTAAAGATCAAAAAACCCGATTGCGTAAAAAGTGAATGTTAAAAATAAATATTAGTTTAAAAAACTAAAAAAACACGCTTTCATAGAAAACTAAACTAAAAAGAATAAAGTAATAAAAAAGCGTGGGGTCTTTGATATCAATTAAAAAAGCATCCCACGCTTTTTCCATTCTTTTAAACTATTATTTAGTTTGTATCTTTCGTTCGGCTAGCTACAAAAGCGGGTTTTTCATTGCTTTTTTTTTGCAATCCTATTATATAGTCAGGATAACGGCACAGATTTATAAAATTATTGTATTGTCGTTGGTTCTTGATAAGTGTGCAAAGTTTCAAATTAATCCTACGTTTTGAAAGGGGTCAAAATCACGTTCAAAAATTCTATTACGTAGCAAGCTAATAAAAGTGTGTTAATATCGGAAACATGAAAATTTTATTTAACCTCTAAGTCCCTGAGATACCACATTTGGTACAGACACAATCGTTTTTTAATTGTGTCTATAATTACGGTAATTGACTGGTTAAAGAGGTTGTTTATTAAACGTCATAGTTGTAATCTTCTTTAGTCAGTGACAATAAAGTTCTTTATTGGTAAATTTAAGAAAATGCTTAAGACTCCTCCTATCTCAAAGACCTATTGAATGATACCCCACTTGACATAGTTCGTCGACATTTATATTTTTATTTTCCCCAATATGGCGTCTGGTTGTCGCCATATTGAATTTTGATAACTGTCATGTCTTTAGTTGTCACATGATTAAGACACAAATCAATTGACGTAAGAATCATCAACATCGGTTCCGCTTTTGATCTCTAGAGGGCCACAAAGTTATAAACATGCATACATGCATAGCTTGATAAACACTTTCACACCCTTTGCGTTGCGCAGTCGAATAAAAAGTTAATAGAGTGCAAATATGTACTTCACGAAATTACGAGTCACATCTAGCTGACCTCTAAGATAAAAATTGAGAAAAATTCCCAGACAAGTTGTGTAAATACCTTACAGTTTATTGAGTTCAACCAATAACGTAACCAAACGTAAACCCTAGACAATCAGAGCTTTCAAATTAGATTGTCTGAATAATTTCTACCTAACATTAACATAGAAAATGTTAATATAGTTCTGAAACGTAACGTCGTATCTTAATGAACGTCTGACTTTAAAATGCTGATACAATATTTTAATATTTAAATCAGCATTTTAAAGTTACCACCAAATGAATTTTGTGACAGACGTCCTTTGTGCGTGCAACGTCTTGGAATTGTTAATACCTTTTACCAAACCGCTGAGTTTTAAGTTTTAAATCTTTTATAATGAATGTGTCTTGTTTTGGAATTTTAAGCTTAGATTTGTTTTTTTTTTTACTTTGGTGAAAGTGGTTTTGAATTATGAATAAAATACATTATACTCAGCATTTACGTCGATTGCAAAGATGAGGTGTATTTTAGAATATATGATTTCAGACTTTGTCAGTTCATGTTTTACGTAGTTATCTAGATTTCCAATCATTAATAAAATCTTAATCCTTGTGGTCATCTTACCTACGTGGTAAAGGCCGAGTCCTTCTGGGTTCGAGAAGTACAGGACCGATGTGACGGTGCTTGGGGGAGACCTAAGTCTTGCAGTAGGCGTTTTTTGGCTGAAATGATGATAATGATTATAGTCATTAAATTAAAAAAGAGATTTTGTAGTTAACCCATAAATTAACATAACTTAATATGATATAACATCACGCCAGCATATTTACATTTCAACAGTTATTTATAAATCACGTCAAATTACTTATTTGACTGGCCTGTTAGTCTAGTGGTTAGTGACCCTGACTGCTAAGACTGAGGGCGTGGGTTCGATTCCCACCCAGGATAAATCTTTGTGTGATGAGCACAATCATTTGTTCTGCGTCTGGGTGTAATTTATCTATGATATGTATGTATTTAGAAATATATAAGTATGTTTATCAGTTGTCTGGTTGCCATAGTACAGGTTCTGTCTAGTTTGGGATCAGATAACGGTGAGTTGGTTGTCCTAAGATATTATAAGATATTAATTAGGGGTGACCCTATTGCAACCAGCCAAGCACAAATCCAAAATGCTATCTGCCCGGGTCGCGAGGTTTGTCCGCAAGAGTTACCGTCAGTAAAAGTATGACACGCCCTCCCGCTCCGACCAAAACGGGAGACATCATTTGATGATTTTCCACCCACAAAAAAAGACTACGGAATGCTTTGCGAAACTGTTGTAAAAAAATAAAACAATAACACTGTCTGTCCTGGAAATCGAATCGAGTATCTCATTCTCAGCGGCTCTATTTGACGAGGCAGTCCATTAATTCGTAGCATACTAAACAAGATCTTAAAATCCTAACACCAAAACTACTTCATTAAAACGGAACATTTATTTTAGTACAAAACACACTTAACACAGCACACTAATAAGCAGAAGTCCCATTTAATGACGTCATATATCTGTCAATGTGATCGAAAGTTATAAATATAAGTGTTGGTTTCTTCATCTATTTATTTTATGCATTCTGATTGTGTGCCAAGTTAATTTACTGGCTTTTCTTTTAAGAGGCGGAATCAAGCAAAATAGCTGTCATCAATTTGATTGTTCATGAAATTTATAAAACTTACGTATAAAATAAAACTCCTGTAATTACAACATATATGCAAACTTTTATTAAACCAAAAAATAAAATGTTAAAATTTTCTCGTAAAGAAAAACATCATCACATATTCACCTCTAATTTTCACGTATTTTCGATTTGTACTTAATATTCATTACCACAGGAGTCATTAGCGACTCCTGTGGTAATCCAGGTTATAAACTTTCTGTATGCCAAATTTGATCTAAATCCTTTTTGCCGTTTTTGCGTGATTGAGTAACAAACATCTAAAAATGCAAACTTCCACATTTATGAAATTAGTAGAAAGGATAAATAAATACAATTACTTCTATAAATAATATTTTGGTCAACATACGACCCAATTTCTACTAAAAAGAATTTTGCAGACTACATTAGCACATTCCTCTCAAATATTTGAACCTCAAAACGCCATTCCAGTCACCTTTTGAATTAAAAACGAATTTCTTTTTATTGAATTTGTTGACTTAGTTCTGGTCTTTATTAAATTCGGCGACATTGGCACCTTTTTGTTAGAATAAATTGGATCGCATCTGAATTTGAATTATTTGTGGTTTCGTTTCTGGATTTTAGTATTATTTTGTAATGTTAAAATTGAGGACCATTGATTTAAATTTATAATAGTTTCAAAATAATTGTAAGTGCATTTGATATGTCTTCTCAATAACATTGCATTTATAAGTAATTTTATTTAATATCTACTCTAAATAGTAAGCTGTGTAATAATAACCACCTAATTTCTGCATGAATAATATAAAAATTAATTTTGTCATAATTTTTTTAACCAAGTTAATTAAACTTAACCCTTTAGTTATTAATTGATAATAAGATACGACACCGGGATCGTATATTGCTATCAGCGTATCACGGACAGGTTATCTTCAGTGTCCTACACTTGAAACTAGAAAAGCCCGCACGAGCTTCTGTTATCCTATTACCAGTAGCCCAAATAAACATCTAATTCTTTCCTGCGCACCTCTGCATGCTGCTCCATCTCCTTCTTGCACATAATTCCGTCTCCGTCCAGCTCGATTCGGGCTTGGAACACTCGGTCCGAGCTCCTAGTTTTGTCCGCGAGCCCGCGGAGCACGGACGTGTCGCTTGTTTGCCGGTCTCGCACCGATACGATACAGGCGTGTTTTCACCGGGATATTAATGAAAATTTGATGAAAACTCCGTTTTGACGGCACCGTACGTCGTTACCCGGGCAAAGACTGTGTCTCTAATTAAACTTTGTGTGGAACAAGGATCTGAGTGTGTAATGTAACCGTTGCAAACACGGTGAGTGCAACGTTTTCAGTGCCAATTTCAGGTAGATAACGTGACTGAAAATTGTCTTTCGTCGAAGACGATTATTCGGTTCCCTTCGTTTTGATTCATTTGCTTCGTATTGTTCTTTTCTGTTCTCTTTTATGATGTAAATATCTTTTCTGACTTGTTCTGTTTTGTTCGTATTTTATCATCTACCTGTTGTATGAATTTATACAATCGTACTCTCTTTTATGATCATTGCTCTTTTTCTATAATAATATAGAAATATTATTTATTAGTGCTAAAGCTCCACAGTTTGTTTATTTCGTGAATATATTTTTTATACGATCGGATTTTATAAAATTACGTGTTGGTAGAGAGAGCTTTTTCCCCATTTCTTCCTGTGGGTGTCGTAAAAAGCGACTAAGGGACTTCCTAGAGAATGGGCAGCACCGTTCTCTATGCATTTTACCACTATACTGCGATCGCCAACCCGCCTGCCAAGCGTGGCGATTATGGCAAATCCCCCCAAATTGGGGTAAGTCCAGCAGTGGACGTCTTACGGCTGAAATGATGATGATGATGATGATGAGAGAGAGCTTTTTATATGTTTGTTCCTTTATGTTATCTGCTGTAAATACAGCATTTAAATTCAAATGGTATATTGAATGCTATTATTTGTTTTGATTGTGAAATAAAAAGTTTTACGGCATGAACTTCATATTTTGGACACGCTAATATCATCTTCAGAATCAGATCATCATTCGGTTTTTAGACAAACATTAACGTTGACTGAAAATACACTTATTTGTATGTTCATTTGGTCAGTAAAATTAACTATTCGAACATGTGTGACTTGATGTAGATTTATAGATGATAAAATTACTGTTGAATAAACATTCCGTGGATAGAATTTGTGGTACGAATATAATGTTAACATTATTTTTGGTTGTTGCCCGTTTTTTTTTTAATGACGAGTCCTCAGTGGATTTTGATGTCTCTAAATGTTACGATTATATTTAATACTAGCTTCTGCCCGCGACTTCATCCGCGTTAAATTTCTTGTTTCCTCGACCCTTCCTGTCGCGTCGAATAGTCTGTCCGTGCGATTTTCCCCGTTTTCGCAACATTTTTCATTACTGCTCCGCTCTTCTTAATTGTATCGTGATGTTATATAGCCTATAAGCCTTTATCAATAAATAGGCTACCCAAAACAAAAATAATTTTTCAATTCGGACCAGTAGTTCCTGAGATTAGCGCGTTCATTCAAACAAACATACAAACAAACTCTTCAGCTTTATAATATTATATATATATTTAATATGAAAGGTTTGGAATATATTTTAGCTCTTTGATCTTATTCAAATAGCGGATTTCAAATAGTACAAAAAATAATTCTGATAAACTAAATAACGAAATATGTATAACAAGGAAAGAAGGTAAAAGAATCTCTCTTCCCTTAATCAATTGCAAATAAATACATCAAATTAAATCCTGACCTTTCCGTCTAAGTGATACTTTATATTTTACTTTCCACTTTAAGGAACTCAACTGTACCCAAAAATCTTCAAAGCACTTTAACAATGTAGCAATTTTATATTTTCTTTCATATAAATTACATTGTCAAAGGGAACAGACGAAATACAGTTTTATTAAATAAACCGTCGCGCACCTACAAAGGCTCTTTACCTAAGCCTACAAATTTCCGTAGCACTTGTTTATTCTACGACGCTACGCCGTAGCGCGTCGCTACGCCGGAATCTATTATTATTATAGGCCTCTACCCTTTTCGTATTGTGTCATATCTCACATTGCTACGCTTTATTTTGTTTATATAAGCTCGTTATATGAATGTGAATAGTTTCTCGGGATATAGGAAATTCGGGATACATACAGTCCGCTTTTGTACCCCATATAACTAGCTGAAGTATAACTCAGCTCGTTCTTTTTAAGGGTGTCGATATTGATAATACAAGATTTTAGTAATATGCGTGAAAGTGAAGAGTTTCGTGAAATATAGTAAATTGGAGATACTTTAAGTCCGCGTTTGTACTACACCTCAGTAGCTGATATATGTATAATCCTAACTCATATTTAATGAGGGTGATGAAATCGATAACATAATACTATTGTATTAAGCATTTTGTTTCTTGTGAAATTATGTGGCAATGCTTATAAGACCCTGTTTCCATTTAAAGTCAGTGTTTCATATTAAAAAAGTCTAAAACAGTTTTATATTTCATACAATATAAACACGTTTCCTAACGTTCTAGTACGGAAATAAACAAACAAAGTTCACACTCGGCGAGTGGTACTGCGGTTTTGCTTCACACAGAGTATTGTTTAAAATGGTTCACGTGTAGTATACCGCTCATATTTCATTCGTGACATCACAGATTTTGTTCGCATGTGGTTCTTCACGTATAATTAGTAGGGTAAATAATTTAGGTTTCGCTACCAGCTACGCTTAGAAAATGACTGAAAAGGTAACAGCTTACAATTGAGTTCTTTCGAGGCCGAATCAATTTTAAATTGACTTGATTTGAATCAGTGCCAATTTGTCTCTTGTTTGTTAGTAACGGATTAGAGACAATTCAACAATGAAAAACAATTCGATTTATAATTTTTAAATGTCGAAAAACAGTAACTTCGCAAGATTTCTGTCACAGAGTGGCGAGAAGCACACGAGAATTATCTATCACAATAGTTATGCCAGTGTCGTAACATGTATCTGTATTGTCTTTGGTCATTATCTCTGACATCACATGCAATGGATAATATTGCTTAACTGTATTTTGTTGACTTAAATACGGGGCTTTTGGCTACGTGGTATGTATGCATTTTATGTATATTTTTTCCTTTACCTCGCAATGTGCGTTTTGTTTGTGCCGAATAAACATGTTTTTTTTTTCTCTCTTTCTATCATTTTCATCATCATCTCACCTCGGAATCATTCACTGGGATAGGTCTGCCCTTTTTTCGTCATATTTCTCAGTCCCGTGCATCCCTCATCCAGGTCTTTCCCACGACTTTGACGATATCATCAACCCAACGCACTTTTCGACGGCTCTGGTTTCGTTGGCCTAACCGTGTCCATCATTCGATCACAGTTATCCTTCATCAGCCATCTCCTAATCCCCTTGTCTAACGAGACGTTCTGCCAGTTCTACTTGAGAGAAATCGCTCTGTCCCCGATGTCGAAGACTTTGTCCGACGACGGATTTCAGTGTTACGCACTCAGTCTAGTAGGGTTATGCCAAGTATAGCTCGCTCCATGGCCCTTTGTGTTAGTCGCATGCGGCGGACAGTCTCCTTTGTGAGCTTCCAAGTCTCGGCACTGTATATCATTGTTAGCAGGATACATTGGTTGAAAAGGCGGGTCTTGTTCCAACTTACTATAAATTAGCCATCCATATAATTTTATTTAATTGCCATAGTTATCTATAGAAATTTAAAACAAAGTCACTTTCTTCTAAACTATGCAACCAATTTTGATACAGTGTTCACGTTACTTAGAGAATTTATTCCAAAACATATGCGCGTAGAATGAGCTAGTATTAAACGCATCTTTATTAAATATAACTTGATATTTTGTTAACTTATTAATAGCGTGTGAAGTAGGTAAATAAAATAATATTTATCTCATGGTCTCACATGGATTGTTATGTTGATCTCTCTGTAGTTCATATCATTTTTATCTATATATACGCATTGTATGTAAGAGTTGGGGAAAACCAAAGAAACGATAAATGGTCTGTGTTAAGCCCGGGTGACACGAGGCTAGTAAATCAAGCTAGTGAGCCAAGCTAGTGCTGCCAAGCTAGTAAGCTAGTGACACTAGCTTCGTGTAGACGGAACTAGCTTCGTTTACAAGCTAGTAAGCTAGTGTGGAAGCTAGCAAGCTAGTGCCTCAAGCCAGGATAGTTTTAATAGCTTGGGGTTCTATTTTTCAAGCTAGTAGGCGCCCCCCACCACCCGTTTTACTATCCTGGCTTCGTTACTAGCTTCGTGTCAACCGCGAAGCTAGCGAACCTAAGCTAGTGTGCAGTCGGAGAGCGTGGTGAGAGTGCGTGCAATTTGTTAAAATGCCGAAATTAGCGGACAAAATTAATTTAAAATTCGTTCAATTGTACAGAGAAGAGGAATGTTTGTGGAATGCAAGTATTCCATCTTACAAGGACAAGCAAATGCGAGACTCGTCACTAGAAAAAATACGCGACATACTAAATAAAGATGGAATAGAAATGTCGATAAAAGAGATTAAAAATAAAATTAAAAATCTAAGAGCTACATATTGTCAAGAATTAACAAAGATAGAAAAATCTGAGAGGTCTGGAGCAGGAACTGCAGAAGTCTATAAGCCAAAAATTATTTGGTTTGAGGAAATGCATAATTTCATAAAAAAGGTGCCAATGAAGAGAAAAACTTCGGTAAGTTATTTTAATATTATTTACTCTTTACAATTATTTACCTTAAAAGTACTTATTGAAATATTAATAATCGTCGGCATTTTTAATTTTTCTTGTAGTTTTGTCTGAATTAACGAATCATTCTTGCTTGCCATGGTACTGCTCCATCATTGTTGAAATATCTCTTAAATTTCTCCCTTTTTTCGATAGCTGACAGAGAAGAGTGGTTACTTCCCTGTCGACTGATACTGGGTAAACATAAATTTTCCATTCTCCATGAACCGGGAATAATGTTTCCCGCTTCAATGTCTTCTTGGTCGACATCACTACTAATGCAATAAGTGCTTTTTTGCTCTTTTCGTAACCAATTATGCAGAGCACATGATGCTAGTACAATTTTGTCTACTGTTTTTACGTCAACTGCGATTGGTCTTTGATAAACACGAAATCGGCTTGCCAATATGCCAAAGGCATTTTCTACAGTTCTTCTGGCTCTACTTAGCCGGTAGTTGTATACTTTTTCTTCATGTGTTAAATTGTCACCTGGGTACGGTTTCATAATATACGATTTTAATGGGAATGCAGCATCCGCCAAAATTACTCCGCCTTGTGGTATAAGGTTATTTTCTAGTTGATTATATATGGAGCAATTCCTAAAAACACTTCCATCAGATGCCATTCCACAGGCGCCGACGTCAATATAAATGAAATTATAATCGTAATCAACAATAGCCATAAGAACAATACTGAATGTTTTTTTGTAATTAAAAAACAAACTTCCACTGTTGCCAGGAGCTATGATTTGAACATGCTTCCCGTCGACGGCGCCATAACACGCTGGAAAGTTCCATTTCACTCTGAAACCATTTTCTATAGCTGCCCATTCTTCAGTTGTAGTTGGAATCTGTAACAATATTTTTAACAAATTTTTTATTTTCAGAACAATCAAGATTCTCCAAACAATAATAAAAATGACAACAGTGCAAGCAACAGTCAGTCATTAGAACCACCCGTAGCAGAAAATCTGTCAGAAAAGACAGTTGAAATGTCTCAACCTGCAAGCGAAATGTCGTCTATTCAAGATAAAACTTCTAAATTGATTTCCCCCGGAAGTAACATTCCGCAATTTAAGAAACGGAAGGTTTCGCAAGTGAGTTCATTGATAAATGAAATTAAGGTGATTAAGGAGGATTTAAACAGTTCACGAGAATTTCAGGAACCAGAGCTGGATGAACATGAGATATTTGCAAAATATGTAGCAAGTCAGTTGAAAAAGCTTTCACCCGGACAGGCCATTTTAGCTAGGGATCAGATCAACGCAACACTATCCCGCTGTCGGATGTATGATTTAAACTTCGGAAATACTACATTTTCGTACCAGTCACCTATCAATTCTTCAGACTCCAATATGTCAACCACATTTTCTTACAATAGTTCTGCAGCAAGTCCACTCTACACTAATCCACCATCACAACTACAACAGACTGAGCAACGTGATGAACCCATCATCCATCCGCCACCACAGCAAGAGTTGGAGCAAGATGAAGATCCCATCTATCAAGCATTTCAAAATGCTTGATACATTTCTCGCCATTTATGTAGCGTAAACGTACATTTTGTCGTCATTTATGATTTCTCATTTTGTAATTTAGAATTTAATCTCGCCATTTATGTAAGCGTAAAAGTACCTACTTTAATTTGAAATAAATAAAATTCTACATACCTGTATATCTTTCTTTAATGCCTTATAAATTTCACTGCAAACTTCTGGTATAAATCTAGATATAGTAGATCTTGAAACACGATACATGTGACTTAACTTCCTGTAATTGACACCAGATGATAGAAAATCTAGAGTTATTTCCAATTTTATTTTAGCCGGTATGGCTTCTCTCATATTAGTATTTAATTTTTGTATTTGTGGTCCCACTAGATTCAGTAAATTGTCAAAAATATTAGGTGTCATTCGCAAAATACTCTTGAATTCGCCGGAATCCTCAGATCGCAGTTCTTTTAAAAGTAATGCAGATGCTCCATGACTATGTCTTCTTAAGATCCAGGGTCTTGTCCAAGTACGCTTTTCTTCTAGCAGAGCTAATATTTCATCTAGCGCATGTTGACACAACTTCCGAATTAACTTTCTTAGTAGAATTGCTTTTCTCTTACGCACACTGTTCATTTTTACGTATACGTGTTATCAGGTTAAGCACAACTCACTACTGACTTGACTAGCTTGAAATTTCCTAGCTTCGTGTAGACAGCACTAGCTTGGTTACAATCCAGGCTAGTAGGTAAGCTAGAAACCAAGCTAGTGACCCCTTACTAGCTTACTATCCTAGCTTCAAAATACTAGCCTCGTGTCACCCGGGCTTTAATGATGTGTAAAAGGATGTAGTCACACACTTTCTAACCATTCCGAGATGACGACTAATAAAAAAGTATGGTAGAAAGAGACATGTTGCGCTGATCCTAAATAAATTAGGTATCATAATGTACGATGTCGAAACATGTAAAATAATCTAACTAATAGAAATAAACAAAAGAACAACCAAACAGATTTATTTCATTAATTTAAAATCGACACGAAACACAATAGTATGTGTATCGATTTCTCGAAGCATGAACTCTAACAACAATTTATCAACTCCAATACAAATGAGAAATGATACATTAAATTATTATATATTTCGTCCACATTAAACAAAAAATAATTAGTTATCAGATATTTAATAAAAAAAAAGTACTAACGAGAACATTTTAAATAGTTCCCGGTAATCAGTGGCAAATGATATGAAATTTTTAGTGGAAAATGAATGATATAGAGTGTACTATACAGTAAGCATCACCATTACGAGCAAATTGCTCGCTTCCGGACAATTTCCGTAATTGCTGCAATTCGCCTTTATTACATTAAATTGTTCGCAGTGCTATAAGCTTTCTTCTTGCGGTTATCTGAGTCGTAAATGACATTAAGTTATTCGAGCTTCGCTGACTTTGTATGTGTAGCTACAAAAGGAAATGTTGATCTGTAAACATTTAACTATTACATTTTAATATATAAGTTACATTACACAACAATAGTCAGGGAATTGCATTGTTAAACAAATTGACCATTAACTTAAATTGTCCGTATATTAAAACTAGATCTTGCCAGCGTCTTCGTCCGCGTGGATGTTGGAACATCCGACGTTCTACCGGAATAAAAAGTATCCCATGTATTTATCTAGGTTATAAACTATCTGTGTGCCAAATATCATCCAAATACGTTTGACCGTTTTGGTGTGATTGAGCAACAATCGCTCAAACATCTAAAACTTACAGATTTATAAGGAGTCGTAGGATCTACGAGTATGTCGTTGTATGAAGTAGCTATAACTCAACAAATTTTCAAAGGGGTCAAAATTCTAAGCAATTAATTTTCCTGACTGTAATTAACTTACGTAGTAGGTAAAGTAATTTTAAGTAATTAATTACAGATAGAAATTTAGTAAAACATAAATTACAGATAGTTATTTTGTAAAATATAAATTACAGATAGTAATTTTGTAAAACATAAATTACAGATAGTAATTTTGTGAAGAAATTATTACATTAACATGCCCAAAATAGAATAAGTATTCAGGACTTACCTAAGCTTATTATGTTAAGTGATGAATAATAGCAAGGAGCAACTCATCATTATAATAATATACGTATTAAATTGCTTTTATTAAATACCTACAGTTTTCAGGTAAATAAATATTCGAATAGCAACGAACACTATAAAGTTTACACAAACCTTGACTATCTACCAAGCTCTTTTCCAACTATGTTCGAGTTGGCTGCCAGTCAACCACAACTGAGTCACACAAACTAGTTACTAGGCAATACGATAGTCCTTAGTAAGACTGATTGTTAGACTCTCGTGGTACTGACGGCCCGTAACGCCGGTCAAAAATCCTCGTCTCTGATGACAGCTGGGACCAACGGCTTAACGTGCTTTCCGAGGCACAAAGGGGTCTTTATATGTAAAGATGATCACTTAGGCCACGGCATGCATAGCTTAACCTGACCCAGAACCCGTCTGGTCATTAAAAGAGACTGTGACCTCTGAGTTTGTTTCGGCCTTTCTTCTTAGAGTAGACAGATAGGCAACGCCGACCTCATCTAGTTTATCGCATAATACTACCAATCTGTATTTTCCGTATAAGTACTCAACAAAGAGTATTGTGTCTACGAGTATGTATTATGTCATTGTTAAAAGACAAAATCTATTTCTATTATTGAGAAACATCAAGATGTCACCGTTGACCTTAGTATAATTTTCTATACCCGTCTTTTACGTCAGTCAATCTTTTAATCAGACCGATGGATAGGGTAGACGCACCTATACATAGATGTTGATAACGCGGTATTGTAGAAGTCTGCCATGCGAGCTAACGATTAATCCTGTTGGTTGCCTTTATTGGTTACTTGGTGGAACGATAGCTTCATTATTGTTTTGTAGTAATATCAAGGTTCCACTCTCCGTAGTGGTTGGCAGTAACACACCCTGGTTTCGCCATTTAAATTGATAATCGAATGACATGGTTCCTGTAGTTGCCATACGATCTGGCAGTGAATTACCGATAGTAGAGTCATATTTCACTAGTTACGTTTAAGTCTCATGTAATAGGGGGCAAGTTTTTAACCGGGCATAAGTCCATTAATCCGGGACTGGTACTTTTTTTTAAATAGTGCGTACTTACCAGCTACTTAAAATACATAGCTTTAACTAAATTTCGAAACTTCATTCAATGCGTTTATAATGCATAGATAATCAGAGTGTACACAATTTCAAGTTCTGGGTAGTAACTGCAATAATTATATTCATTGACATAATCAGAGCCTAATAAACTTCACGAACCTGCTTAGAACTTATTTTTACCGTGCAATTACTCACTGTATCTACATATATAACTAGACTCATTTTACAGTATTTTTTTTTTTAATCAGCCATCAAATATTTAATGTGTATTTGTTTCTTTTAA
The DNA here is from genome assembly GCA_932294355.1 of Aporophyla lueneburgensis. Taxonomy (NCBI): domain Eukaryota; kingdom Metazoa; phylum Arthropoda; class Insecta; order Lepidoptera; family Noctuidae; genus Aporophyla; species Aporophyla lueneburgensis. The sequence continues at coordinate 25,586,372 of OW028750.1, read as the reverse complement.
TGTTTTTGATTATTATCTAGCAGGATAAGAGACCAAAAACCAAACGATAGATATTTTAGACCAAAAAAGGGTTAGACATGTGAAACGAATGTATTCATAGAAAAGTGGACTAAACCCGAGTTGTGTTTTGGCAAAACAAAAGCTAGATTTTTGGAGATACAGTGTAATTAGTGTGTCACAATACAGTTAATATCTAATCGAAATTGTTTGTAACTAAGGGACTAAATTATACGTATTTTTCACCTTTAACCCATGAAAACAGCCACTAGAAAAATAATCGATTTCAAGATTCTATCCAAATCAATAATCAAATATTAAAATACAATTTCAATATTCAATTTTTTTCAGAGATATTCAAGTTGCTCCATACTGAATGTGTCACGATAACTCGTTCATGCATAATGCATGTTAATGTCAATGACATTGATACGACGTCGGCGCCGTTGTTTTAAAATTATCATAACATTGTGTATTTTAATCATATTCCATTTCAATTGAATACGTAGAGTTTGTTTTATCAAAAAATATTTGCGTGTGGCGGTTTGCTTGTTATAATTAGTCTGTATTTGCTTGGTTGCTTCGATGGTGTAGTGGTCGCAAGCGAGGATGAGGTTCTGGGTTCGATTCCCAGGTAAGGCAAAGAATTATGCAGTTTTTCTATAAGGAGTGCCAATAGCAGCCCTAAGTTGGGATTTTTTACTAGATTATGGAAATGGACTTACACCCTGGTTACCCACCCACTAATGGGAATACTCAACACCAAAGCCTTTATTTAAAATAGGCAGGTAAAAGGTACATAAGAATGTCAACATTTACATTAAAATATAATTGATTCTAGTCAACCTTCCTAACCCTAGTTTCGTAAGGAGAAGAATGGGTAAGAATTCCCACCGTACACACATCACCATAGGACTTAACATTATATTTCGAAATATGGATGCACTATAGGTACTCTTGATAAGATTGTATTCAAAAGACGTCCTTGTGTTGTACGAGCTGGCGATAAATTCAGTTTTGTGACATTCGAAAATTCCAGCGTCAAAACCATAAGGTTTCAATTTAGTTAGAATGTTTTTTTATTCCGAAAAGACAGAGAATATGAGAGGCGCGTTACTGTAAACACGAAAGCGTGAAATAAATGTAACTAGTGGTCGCCCAGAGGTCGAAACTCGACCATTATTCGTTAATATATACAAATATTAGTTTTCAGCACTATTTCTCCAAATAAACTTTAAATGTGCCAAAATTCATACACCGCCGGTCGCACAATGTTCGTACAACGATGTGCAAAGCTTTTGCTTCACGTATTAATACATTATATAGATTATTTCAAATAATCATATAAGATTACAGTTTTGATAGGTGACAGAACAGCATTTACTTCATATTGTCATATTTATTACATATGGTTATACTTGACATATTCAGCAAGACTATAGACTCAAAATATTAAAGACAGATATTCTCGATTGGACCACAGATTACGACAATAAACTTTCGTAATTTCGTAATCCATAATTATATTTGACATTCAGTAAGGCTATAGACAAATAATACCAAAAACAAATATATACTCGATTTGTGCATGTGTGTATTAAATACACGGTAATGAATAGTAGTGTGTGTAACGTGTTATTTATTTAAAATAATATATTATTACGCATAATTAAAAAAAAATATTTGCTTTCGTCACTTCTTCTCTGTATTAACTATAAGTGTGCGAAATTTCATACTGCTCCGTCCGCCCAGTTTTCGTAAAAAGGGATCCAAAGTTTTCGCTTCACGTATTAATATATAGATAATTGTAACGACATAATACACTATAGTTAGTATGATATAGTCATCAGCAGCTTACAATGTTCCTACTGCTGGGACACAGGCCTTCTCGGTAAGAGGGACTGGGCCATAATCAACCACACTGGCTCAATAGGGGTTGATGTCACATATCTTAGATTTTTTTTTGGTTCTAAGACATGCCGGTTTTCTCACGATACATTCCTTCAACGTTTTGGGAGCAGTGGTGATGAAATAATTTACACAGAGTGCCTGCTAGGGTTTGGCCCGCGACCACCCCTGGGCCAACACTGCTCTCGTACGTTCGTCATAGTACCTATAACTATTTATTTTCCATTCATTCAACAACACCGCCTACCTAATTCACAGAAATAGGCGAAACGGTGTTACTTCAGATTTACTTTCAACGATACTACGAGAAAGAAATTGTATTCGATTTTAAACACGTTATTATCTCTGTTCCATTTCTCGTTTAGTATTTGTCTTGAAACTTAATTCCTGTGGCTGGAATTGAGTCCGTAACATGACGTTAGGCTCACTCCTTTGGGTGTCACCTAATACCGTAATTGATAAACTGTGGGTAATACGGGTCCTTTGTTAATCCTACTGAATTTACAATAACAGTTTCTATCCTACTGATCTTAGTTTAGGTAACGGTTTGATATAGGTTTGGAAATAGGTTATTTTATAGACGGCGGGCACGTAGGTAGATAACTACATACATACTATATTCTATGAAACTAAGATTGAAATAGTTTCAGATATGATTGAATTTTGGTTAACTGTTTTCTTGTAACAGATGAGAAGTAGAGGGGTTTGTGGCTAAGTTATAATAGCCGCACGGGTCGATCGATACGCTTGCCCTATTGGTCCTTGGATATGTGACCTTCTTTAAATATCGAGACACCTTTGTGCCTCAGAAAGCACGTTTAGCAGTTGTCCCCGGATATCATTCGTAAATCTTTGAGAGTCGTGACGTGTCGTCAGAAGCGAGAAAGTGTTAACCAGTCTCACCAAAGGGTATTATAACCCAGTGACTGAGTTGTAAAGGTCAGAAAGGCAGCCGCTGCATGTAAAATACTCATATTCAGCTACAAACGGTTAGATTGGAAGCCGTCACATTTTGGAAAACGCTTGGCAGATGTTGTTTTCTTGTAACAGATTCGTTTATCATAATTTATAAACAGTTTTTCATTTGTATCTCGTATGTAGGTATCTATTTAATTGACTAAGCTATAAAACGTGTCGATAGTAGGTTGATATACATTTTGAACTTACCTAATTGTTTACACAGACACGCATACAACATTGATTCTGTATATCACGCTACTTCATATAAAAATACGGCATAATCTTATCTTATATCTTTAAACGAGCAATTTTTGTCTATATATATATAATCTGAATCTCGGAAACGGCTCCAACGATTTTCATGAAATTTAGTATACAAGGGTTTTCGGGGGCAATAAATCGATCTAGCTAGGATTTATTTTTATAAAATGTCGTTTTATTCGTGTTTTCAATGACCAACTTTATCGATAATCAACTTGAACATAAACTTATTATTTTAAACACAATTTACCAAGAAATACCGAGCAGCGCTCGGTCATCCAGATATTGATTTTATAATACGTCAACTGCGTAGTAAGCATGACATTTGCACCAAAAAGTTTTCTCACCATTAATCCTGGCAGATTGGCGCGCAAAAAAAAAGCGAATGATCTGAAATGACAATACAAAAACACTTTTCATTTCTACCATTTTGTCCGCGGATTTATGATGCCGTTTTTTTTCAATTGCCAACAAAATGTTTAAATTCAGCCACTTTCCATTTGCCTCTGGCATACGCTGTGATTTAGGGCTGTGACTCGTTGAATTATTATCTGCGTAATTTTCTTTACGAGAGGAATGACGATGGCTCTAGTCGAGTGGAATTTTATTGTTGGGCAGCCCTAGCTTTGATTTCGTGAGGTATCAATGGAAAGATTTATTGGAAAATTTTTGCTTTTTAATTCTATGAAGTCTATTTTTACTTGAGTTAGAGTGACCTGATAAACAGGTTTGTTCCTAGTTCAGCACAGAATCCAATTATTTTTACCAGTCTAATTTAAGGCCCCATATCTATATATATAAAAGAAAGTTGTGTTAGTTATACTATTTATAACTCAAGAACGGCTGAACTGATTTGGCTGAAAATTGGTGGGGAGATAGCTTAGAACCAGGAGACGGACATAGGATACTTCTTTTTATCCCGTTCGACTATAAAGAGGAAAGATTTGTTGTTTGTTTGTATTGAATAGGCTCCGAAACTACCGGTCCGACTTGAAAAAATCTTTTTGGGTTGGGTAGCCTATTTATTGAGGAAGGCTAAAGGTTATATAACATCACGCTACGATTAAAAGGAGCGGAGCAGCAACGAAAAATGGACGAAAATTGGCAGGCAATTCGATGCGATGGGAAGGTTCAGGGAAGCAAAACTTTGACGCGGACGAAGTCGCGGGCAGAAGCTAGTTGTAAATATTTTTGAAAATCAATTATCTTTAATTAAAATGTAATAAAAACTGTCGATATTTTTAAGGGGCTGAGCAGACGATGTACACTTGCCAATGGACAATTTGGTCATAACTATAGAACGTAAAACATCCCGGCAGTTTCTAAGTGAGCTAATGCATAGAAATCCATAATCTTCTATCGTTACGGACAAATTGACAGTCGTGTGCTCAGCTCTTAAAGCTTTCTGTAATATATGTATATATTTTAATATATAGGTTTGAGCAGTAAATGAAGTAACTAAAGCGTTGAAATCAGTTACTTGTCTAATTATAAGTCACGGTTACTGGATTCTCTCCTTCAACGACATCGTTAGACAGTACTAAATATTAGTAAATATATAGTTAGCAAAAGGGTTGAAAACAATTGATGGTTTGACTTACAAATAGTTTACCTACTGACGCTCATATATGCTGTACGTAATAATATAATCTAAAAAAAAGTTATTTTGAAGCTCTTAACTCATAGCTTCAAACTTTTCGCCATTATATTTTGTATTCAAAGTTTAACAGTTCTCAATTTTTTCAAATGTCATATTTTATTCACTTCACCTTCTACCATAAAAAAAGTTTTATTGTAACTTTCTTTTTATTGTAACTTCAGAATGCTAAAAGTTGTAGACTTTTAAAAATGGAACACCCTCGTGACGTCAGTAAAATTCAAATCAAATGAACGTAGCGTCGCAAAGGCGTTACCTAAAGTCATAAAAAATTAAACGAAAACTTTTACTCCACGTTTACATCTAGGTAACATCTGTCCAAGTAAAAAAAAATTAAATAACTTGAAAAGATTAAGAAATTTTACATTCGTAACCTCAGTGTATTCTATGCTTTAATACAAAGGCTCAATGTCGAAAATCGCGTTTCATTAAGATTAGGAAATCGGAAAATCTCTCGCGGCTTCTACATAGTACTAGATAGAGACAAGTTGAGGCTTTCTCTCCAGAGATTTTATGCCCGTCACGCTTCCAGCCAGCTATAAAGCGCTTTACGTTGAAAATTGAAAGTGACTTTAGCTGTAAAACGTACCGGTGAATGTGAAGCGCACGAGGAAAATATCAATTTTAGGTTTCAGCGCCCGCAGCGCTTTTATGTTTATTCCCTTAAGTTTTTTTTTGTAGTTAATTTTGAAGTCATAAGTGGATTCCGATAGTAAGTGTGTAGTTGGGAAGTCGAAATTGAAAAGGAGCATATGGAAAACTAAAATAGGCTTCAGATATTTATGAAAGTTATGTAACAGGATGAAGTTTTGGAAAATACATCCATACATACGTAAAATTACGTCTTTTCTCCATGGGGGTAGCCCATCCTTACATACTACTTTTGCCTCGTTTAAGTTCATACATCTGATCATACACGCACGCCGGTTACCATTACTACGCACCTGACCCTTCTGAAGAACATCACCAATAAGTTCACTATAAGTTTTCCTTGGGCATTCCCTTTCGTCAAGTCACTCCTGCTTTGTTAGCCGCCCTTCAATTATCCTCTCAACATGGCCAGACCATCTAAGAATACTCTTTTGAATTTTTGTCAAAATGTGAAAGTTAATTTGGATGGGAACAAATTCTCGTTTGAATATTACCTAGACCCTGATCAATTTGCAAACAAACCACACAACTTTAAACGATGTAGTAAACTAAATCTGTAGCTTCCAGTTTGAAGCGATGTTTAATCGCTTTGCACTGCCGCTGCCGTCCTTTAGGTTCCTAATTTTAATCTAGTTTGGAATAAACGTGATTTGTATTTCCAGGTTGAAATTCTGACTTTCCCGACTTCATGCTGCTTGTTGGGCAGGATTTCGTTTTTGGTTTATCTTGTAAGCTCTGTCATACTATTTACAAAATTGGATCAGTCAAACATCCTGTTTTCGGAAGTCTGAACCAACTAGATTCAGACTTCCGAAAACAGAATGCTAAATGCGACTAATGTGGATATGGACAAGTTTTATGATTTGGAGGACTTTATATAATTACAGAGTCGGATACAATATGCAGTACAAATTACGGCCAAAAATTCCACGAATAACAAAACAATATAGCATTAATAGATTTAAACGTAAATTTAGACCTTAAAGGCCTTCATGCGACATTAAACAGTCCAACATTATGCCTCTTAATCCCTGAAAGTCCTAAAATTCACGTTCCATGAATTCCACGACGGTTGAACGATTTTATTTTCACATAAATTATGGAACCCTTTCGGCTACCTCTACAGTATCTAGCGATTGGAGAAGCGATCTTATCGGTGACGTAATGGATTGGACGACCAGAATATTGAATATGTTCGCGAGCCTTTGGGCAATTTGGAAAGATAATCTTTTGTTGATGTAACGTTATGTAGTTAGGAATTGGGCTTTGCAGTGTATTCTTGAAATAGGTAGATGATTACGAAGTTTGAAGATTGAAAGTAATAATAGTATAATCTAATGCTGTCCGTGTCGTGACGAATGTAAAGAATAACATTACCATAATTTGGCGCGTCTTAAATCTTCCCGTGGGTGTCTTAAAAGGCGCTTAAGACGAAATTTTACAGTAGACTGTAAAATTTCGTCTTAAGACCTTACTAGGTTATGTAATGGGGCAGCCGCGCTGCTGCACATTCTCTATCCCTGAGTCGCCTATTAAGACACCCACGGAAAGATTAAAGACGCGCCGTTTTTGCGCTCTAGCGCAAAAACGTAAATAGGGTCAGCTTTTGTAAAGTATTTATGTTTGACTACATGAATTAATTTTTCCATTTAAAAACCTAGCATATCTCAGAGACTTACTAGGTTTTTGAAATGGTTAAAGTAACTTACTAGGTTTTTAAATAGTCACGCGGCAGTGAACGGGACACTTACTAGATTTCGATGTTTAATTATATCTGCTTATAAAAAAGTTTTCTACGCTGGTGTTTTTGTATTTGATGGGGGCTAATTAGATTAGCAAGATTATGCAATAAAAAGATTTTTGTAAAAAGTGAAGGGGCACTTTTTAGGATTACTAGGATTTGAAATGGGGCAGCCGAGCGTTTTCTATGCATTTTACAACTATACTGCGATCGCCAACCCGCCTGCCAAGCGTAGCAAATATAATAAAGCCAACTTGGGGAAGTCCTATGTCCAGCAGTAGACGTCTTACGGCTAAAATAATTACGATAAATCTAATGCTAGGTACACACGCTACAACTTTGATGACGGGGACTCGCTGGCGATTTCTTAGGGCGAATTTCACCAATGAAACTGAAAGCGCTCAGCGTGTAAACCACGTTTAAGAGATGTCACGTATTCAGTGGGACGTTGACATTGACAGCTCTTGAACGCAGTTTAGACGTGTTAACCGCGTTCAACTTCATTGCTGAAATTCGAACTAAATTTCACGTCCACACACAGATTTCGACAAACAATTTGTCGCTAGAGATGTCAAAATCTGTGTTGCCTGCATTTGTCTTAAAACTTGCGTTATAAGTAAAATACTTGTTAAAGTTCATTGATCAGGTTCTTGCATTATCGATCTAGTTTGTCTCACTTTCGACATGTTGAGTTTAGCTGCTTTCACACAAGCATACATTTCTTTCTCTCCATTTTTTTTTCATTTTTGAATGTTTTGATACAGCTATATTCCCATGTACAGACGGCTACATATCAAGCTATCCATTTCCAGTTTTAGTTGACCTCGCATTGTATAGGCTTTTCGTACAGTAACAAGTCAACTTACACTGGAAATGTGTAGCTCAATTTGTCGCCGCACAGTGTTTTATGAAGACGATTTTTCGGACATTGCTTTTTTATATAAAAAACTGATAGTTTAAGTTATTTCAATGCAATATTTCGTATCCCCATTTCACTAGTATGTTTAGTTTATGAGATAGAATTTTTTGAAAATCGTCTTTTTTCCAACCAGGTATTTAGAAAAAAAATCATATCTCTGAAACTAAATATAATACGCAATTGTGACCTAAGAAACATCGAAGGCGTTTATTATGTTGCATATTTTAGAGTACAAATAAATCACGGAACTTCGTTAGATTCAGACTTATACGAGGTTTTCAGTTTTTAGTTTTTATTTTTTTTCTCGGTAATTCCGTCGTATTTGGAAAAGTTATTTATACTAAAATTAGGCTCTTTATCCTCCCTACATACCACAAAAATAACACATCCTAATTGCGTGGAATCTAGAAACCACAACATTTTTAAGTTCAATCCGTATTCTACGTCGTTAGGGTTGTCACGCGATCATATTATATTAGTTCATATCCGGATCTAAAGTTGTCTATATTTATACTAAAGTTATTCATAAAATTAGAAGAATCGCCAAACTTAACGGGCAGTGGGCAGGGCACATTTACATTTTAATGTCATTTTTGATTTTCAGAACTACCTCCCTAATCTTTCCCATAATTGACTATGGCGATGTGTGTTACTACGACCTGAATGCAGATCTACTCAATAAACTTGACCGCCTTCTAAATAACTGCATTCGATTCGTTTTCAATCTTCGTAAGTACGATCATGTGTCTGAGCACCGGTTGCTTTTAAAATGGCTACCCATCCGTCAGCGCAGAGAGTTAAGGGCTCTGTTAATGCTGTTTTCTATTCTTGACAAACCCACTTCTCCGTCTTACCTGACTTCCCAGGTTCAATACTTGTGCTCTGCGCATAGTAAAAATCTCCGTTCCACTCACAATCGTCTTCTACGATGTCCTTCTCACCGCTCTGGTTTCATTAAATCTTCTTTCTTTGTCCAGGCGGTCTTTCTATGGAATGCGCTTCCTCTGAATATCAGGTTGGCAACCAGTCGGTTTTCGTTTAAAGTGAAGGCACGTGAGCATATTCATAAGAAGTTGGCAGAATCATCCCAGCGCTGATTTGCTGGATTCGTTTTCTCCTCTACCTATCGTTATTTCTCCAGACAATGTTTATTTTCGTTATATATATATATGTATGTATGTATCTATGTATCTGTGTGTATTTGTATGTATTTTTTTTTCCGAATTATCTATCCCTATGTTGCACCTGCCATGTTTTGTCTCTGCATCACCCTAAGGTTGACTGGTAGAAAATGCCTCAGGCATTAAGTCCGCCTTTGTACAGTATTTTTTACTTGTGCATAAAGTTTTAATAAATAAATAAAATAAATAAAAGAACAATTTAGGGGTTTTTAAAGATCGTATGGAGGAATCTTATTTCTTAGGTTAATAAACTTAAAACTTAGCACAAATTCAAATAAAAATAATGATTGTCATTGTCGATTCTGTTGTACACCGAACTAAACTATCTCTAAAATTCTTTATTTTTGGTTAAGAGAATTGTAACGCTATTCTGCAAGAAAAAAATCTCTAAATTTAAAAATTATTTTGACATGACTAAAATCGAATTTGACAATCGCGACTCAACGTGGTATTTTTTTTTCTTTTGGCTTCGCAACGTGGTACTTGTGCGCTACGGAATGATTTTTTTGAGAAACGAAGGCGCGCGTTAGGAGGCAGCCTGGACGTGTTTTATATGAAAATGTTCACTTTTTTATATGAAAATGTTCACTTTTTGTTTGAAAAATATAAAAAAAATATTTCCCACGTGATGAGATTTAAATGTGCAAAGGTTTTAAAGGGGGTCGAAATTTTCATTATTTTTGTGATAGGACACGCCATTTTCGAGATACAAGCAAAAGAAAAGGAAAACAAAAAATACAGTACTGTCTTTGCCCGTGAAGGTGAGGCCTTAGTGTGAATTTTAGTTCATGATCACTAGTCTTATTCGACACTTTTTTAATCGCGATTAAAAATTTAGTTGAAATAAATTATTAAGTCAAAATTTTTGGTGAAAACCTGCAAACTCAGAATAGCAAAATTGACATTTTCACTAAACTAATAATTTAGTGCAATCTTAGTGCTATCAAACTAAAATATAGTTAGATTGTGTCACTTTTAGTCTATTTCAGAATGGAAAATCGTTGTTTGACAGGGATAAACCAAATTTAAGTGATTTTTAGTTTAATTTAGAGAATTTTGTGACAATAGAATCGTCCCGTTATTCGTTTGTCAAAACTACCGTCAAAATTCAGTTTTAAAGGGTGTTAAAGTTTTTATGAAAATATGCGCGAACGAAAGTTGCTGGCAAAGTGTAGTTTCAGTATAAATAACTTATCCCAATACTACGGAATTATCGAGAACAAAATAAATAAAAACCTAAAAACCTTTTATAAGTCTGGATATAACTAAGTTTCTAGGATTAATAGTCGAAATTTTAATAACCAATACGTACCATTAAATAAAAATTGAGTCATCAAAATTCAGATTAGAAAGGGACAACCCTAGCAAAAACAGTTAATTTGGAATAACTTCTAGATTCCACGCAATTAGGATGTCTTATTTTTGTGGTATGTAGGGAAGATAGAGGGCATAATTTAAGTATAAATAACTTTTCCAAATACGGTGAAATTACCGAGAAAAAAAATAAAAACGAAAAACAAAAAACCTCGTATAAGTCCGAATCTAACGAAGTTCCGAGATTTATTTGTACTTTAAAATATAGAGCATCAAAAACGCCATCGATGTTTTAAGATCACAATTGCGTATCGTATTTAGTTTCAGAGATATGATATTTTTCTAAATACCCGGTTGAAAAAAAGACGATTTTCAAAAAATTATATCTCAAAAACTAAACATACTAGTGAAATGGAAATGCGAAATATTGCATTTAAATAACTTAAACTATCAGTTTTTTATATAAAAAAGCAATGTCCGAAAAATGGTCTTCATAAAACACTGTGCGCCGTACGTACGAATAAACTTTTACTCTTACACCCTTTGATTCGGTCACAATATTTTTAATTAACCGAATAATATAAATAACAAAATCCAATTACGAATATTCAGATAGGTCAGGTACACTTGTCGAAAAAAATGTCATGCCAAAACTGCGGTAGGTACAGTTGTTAACCTATTTCATGAGGCACTCCATATTTTTGCAGTACCCACGGGTCGCTGAATATAAATCGTTATGCTTGAAAGCGCGTGCTTTGTTGTAACTAGAGATGGCGAAACATTTTTCGTTGTTAAAATTTTTTTCTTATATGATTTTCCTTTTTTCTTCCATGGCTATTTATATAGGTATTTGGGATTTTATATGAATTTTCTTTAATTCTTACTTATTTGTTTTGCTATTAAAAAAATACTTTTACAAAAAAATTGCCAAGTCTACCTATCATTAAATTAGGTATTATGATTGCCAATGTTCTATGTGCTGAATACGTTACTCATAAATTCATTACAAAAAAAAAATGGCAATGGTGACAATTTTTTATTCGTTCTTGGCCAACTCTTGTTAATATAGATTACATTGTTCACCCAATTTAAGCCAACCTTTTTTCTTGGCCTACTGAGCATTAATTATTTATTTTCTGGTGAAGGGTTCAGTGATTTTCGGATAAGAAGCAAGTTATTGACACATAACATCAAGCCTTGTTTCCCCGAAGGGTTCTGCAGAAGTGTATCTATAGAACATTCACATTTAACCTGTTATGTTTAAGTCCCATCTAATAGGACTTATAAGCTGCAGGCGCTTTACTTAGTGTAAATAATTTCATCGCCACTGCTCAAAAAACGGTGAATGAAAACATCATGAGAAAACCGGCATGTCCTAGAACCAAAAATTCGAAGACATGTGACATCTACCAACCCGCACTGGGCCCGCGTGGACACGGACACCGAGAGGTGGCCTGTATCCCAGCAGTGGGAACGGTAAAGGCTGATTATTTATGTTATGTAACAGTTCCCGCCCGGTTGTTAGCAATATGCTTGCCTCCTATTGAGAAGGCAAGCATATTGCTATCAACCGGGCAAAAAAAGCAAAGTTGAATAATTAGGCATAAAATCTCGCTTATCGTGTTTGAATAATTTAAGGTCGGTTTTCATTAGTCTAATGAAACCTACGTAATATTTAAGCTGATGGTAGACCGTTTTATGAACTTCACTTTGGTGGTTGACTTATTACTATAATTTCTCATTTTTAATAAACTTCGTCTCCTTGAATTATTCCTCTTGATAAGTTTAACCTCTAAGTCCCTGAGAAACCACATTTGGTATGCAAACAATCGTTTTTTAATTGTGTCTGTAATTACGGTAATTGACCGGTTAAGTTCTAAGACGACTTGCAAATTATTGTCAACCAACTTTTGCACACACCATCACCATCTGCCTAGTCTTTTCAAAATTATGTTGGGGTTGGGTTCAAGTCCCACCGGATAAAGGTGATCACCAATATTTTACATGAAGTAACTACCTATCTGATCTCCAATGCCCAGTTACTAATAATACGATAACCCCTTGGTAAGACTGATTTTCGAACTTTCGAATTTCTGACAACTCATAACGACTGTCAAAGATCCTTAAATGACAGCCGGAACCAACGGCTTAACGTGCTTTCCGAGGCACGATGACCTCGGTCAAGACCCCTCGGCCTTGGTATGCAAAGATAGTCACCTATCCACGGAGCAACCGCGGCAAGCGTAGCTTAACCTGATCTAAGGATCCGTATAGCTTTAAATTGTCTAAAAACACTTAAAGCACGTTACATAAAGAAATAAGTGCCTAAAATAGGTCTACAATTAACCAGTCTATTTACAATGTTTTGTTCTTATTTACCAACTCTTTATACCATTGTACAGCGACCTACATTGGCCAGTTCTCAACGACCATCGCTCTACTGAAACACTCAAAGCCGTTGAGAGTAGTCTTTCATAGTCCACTGAACCATTACGTTTTATATTGCAATCATTAAAGTTAACTTCTTGCTTTTATTTAGTGCTATAAGAGCTCTTTTAAAATATAGAAAGTGCAGCTGTGGTAGCTTTGTAGTTAATAGTTGCTAGGCAATATTTACTTACAATATAGGGAGAATATACTGTTGCACTTTACCAATACGCTGAGCAAACACTGTGATCATCAATTTCTTGTTCTCTTTGTGAGAAAAGTGTCATTTACTTTAGAAGTTTTTGAATCTAGAACAATAATCCTAGACAATGAATACTGTCTATCGATGATGATATTTTTAAAGAAAATATTACGCAAAAGTTTCGAAAGATTGCACTCGATGACATCATACATAATTCTCTGAAGAGCAGAAAAAAATATACGAAAAAAACTACCGTAGCCTAGCGTAATTGCATAGCAATTTCAACAAAACATTTCATCTCACAGGCTCACAGAAAAATCTCGTGTTATTTGAACAAGAATATCTTCACAGATAAAAAAAAGTCTAAACATCGTGTGTGTCACAAAGCTTTTTTGAGTCATAGGAAACTACGCTTACAGCCAAGTGATCTCCCGCTCGATATTCGTGTCCTCACCAAAATAGACTTGAAACCAGGTCATCGAACGTTGACAACTAGCGACCACCGACGCTTCTGAACCTCAAATACAAATTTATCAGTCGGCAAATTCAAGTCAATCATGCTTGGTATTTCTAACTAAATGGAATTAGTGTCGATTTTGTGCAACGTGCAATGTTATATTGGTTTCAGAATTATCTGTTACTGTCTAAATGCAATGCGGCGAGTGAGAAAGATGTTCGCAATTTGGAATTATGTTGTGATTTTATTTGATACCAATTAATTAATTCGACTACAAATAATATTACATGCCTATTGTGTTCGTAATAATCTACGGGTTTTGTAAAATTCAAATTAAAATGGCTCCGTGGAACAGCAAGATTCGTAATTCAAAAATTGCAACGACTTAAAGGTAGCTCCACTTGAACGTGTGAAATAAAACTTAATATCCGCAAAAGCACGTGTCGGGGTATAAATAAATATGGAGCGGTAATCCGGTGGTTACGTGGCACGTAATAATTGTCTTTGCCGGGACATTCGCGTCTGAAATAAACGCTGGACTTTCTGTGTCACTGGGTTAAAAGTGTTCAACAAGGTCACTTGCCATTTTAGAATTATTCTTTATTTGTTTGTTGTCATTTTTATTTTAGTATTTTGGTTTCATGTGAAATAGGGTCAGTATTTAGACGCGTCAATTTTGTGTCCAACATGTAAACTATATGATAATATTAGGTTTTTATTTTTACTTGTAAGAATCTCAAAAATTTCGAAAAGCCAAAATACTGGCACCTAACATAACAAACAAAAAATAAAATATCTTTAAAAAAAGAACTGTTCATTCAAAAAAGAATCTCATCGCACACATCAATACGGTTTTCCCAACGTTTTGTACGGTACAGTTGAACTGGGGTAATAATTTATTCATGAGCCCACTTTCCACTGAATGAATAGGTCTAAAGCGTGGGTGTGCGAGTGTGTCCCGTGAGTTACGTTCGTAAATAGAGGAGGAAATCGTAGTTATGTGTTGGTCTTGTCTTGTTTAGTTTAGTTAGGTCATGTTTTTGAGAGAAGACAGTGTTTTAGAATGTTTTTCGTTTGCCAAAGAAATCAAAAAGTGTTATGAAAAAAGGCTTGCACCATAAATTAATAAAATCTTTTAGAGATAAACCTACCGGCCTTTTTTCTCAGTTTACTACAATTAATAGTAATAGAACATGTTTTAAACCCGCTAAGTAGGTAAAAAATATTATTATTTATTGCAACATATTTAAGTAGATCTCTCATCTTCAAAAGATTCACAGAAACAGAACGATGTTTTAAACACGATCACTAATTTTTTTTAGTGATATGTAGTCCAAGCGGGCCAAAACTGCTTAAGTATTTAGCAAGATTATAATGGAAATCCTACTAATATTATAAATGTGAAAATTTCTATGATTGGATATTTGTTACTTAATTACACCAAAACGGCTGAACGGATTTGAATGAAATTAGACAAACAGATAGTTTTTAACGTAGATTGGTACATAGAACCTCGTTTATCCCGAAAGTACTTTTCAGTGGGATAATTTTCAACACCAACGCGGGCGAAACCGCTGTCGTAGCTAGCAATAGATAAAATCAATGTTTCTATTCATATTAAAGGCCTCTACTATTTACAAACAAAAACGAATTCATTCCAATAATTGATAAACCGTCCAATGCCTTATCAATCCTTACTCTAAGTATATTCGCACATCCCGGTTGTCACCGATCACTATATATTTGATTTGCTCCGATATATTCGAAGCGGCACAAATCGATCAAAGCCAACTCTTTGATATTTCCCCTTTATCTCTGAATAAACGTCTTAAAATTATCTGTTTATATACTGGAAGTAACGAAAATAACTGAAACGGAAGACTTGTTTCAATATTTTGTGTCTTTGACTTTTGTTAAAAATAGATGTATATTAAAAATTGTTTTTGCATTTGGGTTTGGGAAAATAGTATTCAGTTTATAGGTAAACTTTTAATGGTTAAGTCTTAGTAACAGAGAAACTTCCTCTTTTTCTGTAGGTAATTTGTAACTAATTGGCGTCTGCCTGGACTTATTAATAAAATAACTAACTGTTTCCTGCTATTTCTTCTGCTACCCAGAATGTAAAATAGCCTCCAGGTTGCAAATTATTTTTAAATTTTCATAATGATCGGTTCATTGGTTCAGGCGTGAAAAATTTAATAGACAGACAGGCAAACATAGGTACTTTCGCATTATAATAAACTAGCTTCCTCACACGTTTTCACCCAGATAGGTATGTCTCAATTCCGTAAGGATATCGGAATAAAAAGTATCACAATGACTCTAGGCTGCTAGCGAGAAGTTCCAGATATAAAAACCCAAACACTGTTTGCCCGACCTTTTTTCTCTGGATGGGATATCATCAAAGGACGACTCCCGCTCTGGGTGGAGTGGGAGGGCGTGTTAGACTTTTACTGACTAAACCCCAGCCGTGTTTTCAGAAAGAAAGAAACAAGAAAATATAGAAAGATAATAGTTTATTTTGCACAAACAATTGTTTATTCCTCAGTTTCCTGTGCCAGGGCCACGGTAACTCTTTCGAAAAAATTCGCAACCCTAGTAGGCATCATGCCTACGGTGGCCAGGAGTCCGCAATGGACTGTGCGTGAGGGCGCAGAGACTGCCTCTCCCTCACGCGCTCCATAAACAGCCGTATACGCAGGTCGCGTATCAAACCCAGACCTTTTAGAAAAGTAAAATTATGCCCGAAGACTCGTTTCACTACGTGGGACTTAATCACAACTGGCGAAATGTGGATATTCTGAATAAAACTCTCTGTAGCTTTCTGGGAAAAACGTATAGTGATGTGATCTTTATGTTATAAACCTACAAAACTAGGATCAATGCTGTTTTCAGTGTAATGCTGCTCGACACTCACCTCATTATAGTCTAACCGGGTCAACAATTCGCCGCGGGTCAATTTCGACTGGCAATTTGTAGGGGATTGTCTCTGTTATAACTATGAACAACGAATTTATATACGGATTAAACAGCATTATGTTAAATTTTGAAAGCTAAAAATATATGTGACGGCTGTGGGTTTAATATATAAATAAGACCAATTTTTATAGTGGTTTTAGCCTAGAAGTAGTTAAGTTACCAATATGACGATTTACAGAGAAGTACCTTTTTTTTTAAATGACATTTCGCTGGTGGACCTATGGGGTTGGCGGCTGCATTAAGGTCTCCAGCCTGGGCGGAAGGAAAAAGAAAAGATATGTTGAGCCGACCCTAAATTCATTGGTATAAAGGGGGCGGGGAGAAAATGATGAAGATGAGTTATGCCTAGAAAAAAACTAAAAAAAAACCTGTTAACATAAAAATACGTTAGTGTGGTTTTTCTACTCGCTGACTGCACTCTGTTAGATTCTGAATGCTCGGTTCAACACCGAGAGTTGAAAAACCATTGCGCAATCCAATTGAACGTGGAATTATAAAGGAGAAACTACAGTTTTTCTTCCAAAACCATAAGTTATTTTGCAAATAATACCCAATTTTCTAAACAATTTCTCAGTTTCCATCAAACAGACAAATTACGATTGATAGTAGAATAATTGCCACCACGTTTAAATAAATAAACAGAAATTCATCTCCAATTTAGATCCCAATTGTTTATTATTTATTAACATTTCGTCCTTCATCTGTAATGAACAGAATATTGATAAGCGAATTATTGTGTAACTAAATTATTATTCATTCCGTAACATAGGCTGACTACCTGGGTCCGAAGGGAAATCAAATTATCTTTCTCAAATATACATAACGTAGCTTTTATCATTGACAGCTTATGTACCGTGACTGATTAACCATTTAGATCGGGTATTATTGAATAGTAAATAATATCTGTTATCTACCTATTTTCTCATTGATATTGACGGGCCTGCTTTTAGTTTGGGTATGGAGATAAATATTTGATCGAGCTTAGGCTCTCATTTAATGTTTCTACCTATTTATTTTAGCTTTCTATCACAAATATCAATTAATGTTACAATGGTTTAAATGTTGACAGTAAAAACGGACTACTCACTTGGTTGGAATTTATATATAAGTAGATACGTATTTTTCGACCAAATTTTTTATAGTATTTGATACTTGTGACTTAAGTAGTTCATTAATTAAATGTAATTAATTTCACGCCGTGTGTTCTATTTGTAACAGTCTTTCTTTTGAAACTGAGATTAAATTGATATTATTATTATTTAAAAATAGATGTTTTCTTGTTTATCTTTTTATATCCTATCTGTTCACCGCCAATTTCCACAACAAATAGTAAGTACTTTATAACCAAAACTCAACACTTTACAACTACGTACCAAATTCTCCTTATCGACTCACAATTAACATTTTAAAGAGACCACGAGTTGACTTGAGCAAGTTAACAAGCCAACAGTTTTAGAAGACTGTGAATTATTAAAACTTCATTAGGAGTTGGGTGGCAACGTAATTCTGCAGTATAAGTTTGGGCAGTCCCTGTTATATCTCGATGAGCTCGCCCCTTTAGGATTCGCTTACACCAAAAGCAGCGAAACACAGAGGATTTCTGACAGCTTTGAATAATGCACTTTATTATTTAGCACATAAAGTCCGAAGTTGTGCAGATATGGATATAAACATCAAACGGCTTCTTGGGTGTCCATGGGTGTCTTTGAGCACTGCCTGAGCTCTATTCTGCTGTGAATAAGGTTTATTATTCAACGACATCACATCGTTTGCTCTACGCTCCATTCGGTTCGGTCTGAGCGCAGTCTTACGTCGAGTGCCAATGTTGGTTCTTGTTAGTTTGAAGTTGTTCAGTTTTAATATTCTGAATTTATGTTCAACTTAGTATAATGCGTTGCAGTTGGAGTGCTTGTAAATGGATGGGAAAATATTGTATGGGTGGTGAAAGGGGTCAGTTTTGGGGACAGTTTTAAGAGGAACATTTATTTTTAAAAAGAGAAATAAAATTGACTACAGGTTTTCGTTGGCACTGGCCAGGTTTTGAGTACAATGTTTAGTTTAATTAGTACAAAAACGAATTTTTGTTTCAAGATCCAAAATTTTGATATAAAAATAAAAAAATCCTCCATGCACTTACTAGGTGGGCGTACAAAAATTGTCTACACAGTAAAAGTTGTACAATCTTACAATCGAGAGAAAGCGTTCTTGATAGTCATCAGTTTCATACAAACGAATATGTGTTTTGCGAATTCGATGCTTATTGTTAAACAGTTAAGTACTAGAATTGTTTTACTCCTATTACTTAGAAACAAAAAACGTGCCCATTGCCAAATTCGTATTTCTGGAGATATCAATTCATCCACATTTTTTACTTCGTGCGAATCGTCTACAGAAAATAATTCCATATTTAAAAGAGTCGATTCGTCCGTTTATGGTGCGAAAATTCATGCGAATCGACTAAAAAGTTACATTGACATACACATACATGTTACCGAATTAACATGAAAAAAATATAACCTATGTTATGGTACTTAATCTCACCAGAAAAATTGGTACCAAAACATACAATATCCAGACGATAGCACATAAAACAATAACTTAATCGAATTACAGCCCTCCCGGGAACACTGCGATGAAAAACAACAGAAGGGGGAGTTGTAACAAGTTGGACAAGAGTTCAGGGGAGGCCCGGCTAAAATGGGATTAATAATAAACTGAGGAATTACTAAAATTATGTTATTAGATGGTGTAACTTGCAAAGTGGAGGTTATCTATCGGTGGATTAATGACGGTTATGTTTAGAATTAAAACCGATGATAATCTATAGATAATTTTCTTTGACAACTTTTTTACGTTTTTGTAATAGGAATATTATTTATTTTGTATTAGGTACTTGCTTCTGCTTGCGACTTCGTCTGCGTGAACTTCTTGTTTTTACATAAATATATCCTATGATACTCGGTAATCTTGTAGTTTCCCATTCATTCAATCGTCATTTCAGCCGAAATACGTCCACTGCTGAACATAGGCCTCCCCCAATTTGGGGCGATATGCCATAATCGCCACTCTTGGCGATTGCAGCATGGAGGTAAAAAACATAGAGAACGCTGCTGCTCATTTTCTAGTAAGTCCCTTAGGCGCGGGACAAATACAAGAGGCGTCGGGCGGAGGCGAGGCGCGGGCGCGGCGCGGGCGTGGTGCGGGCGCGGCGCCGGTGCAGCGCAGAACAGGCGTGCTAACGGTGTCGGAAAGGCGAGGCGCGGTGTTTCTCGTTAAATTCTATATCGTCACGCATTTTCCGGGTGCGCCGAAGGCGAGGAAGCGGCGCCCGCGCCGCGCCCGCGCCACGCCCGCGCCGCGCCCGCACCCCGCCGTCTCAGTATGTCTCGCGCCCCACCTCTTCTATACATTTTGTATGAAATATCAAAGAAGTGGCGCCACGCCCGCGCCGCGCCCGCGCCGCACCTCCGCCCGACGCCTCTTGTATTTGTCCCGCGCCTTAGTCGCCTTTTACGACACGAATAGGACGGTGCTATTGTTTACATACAGCATCAATCGGACTTGTTTCCACTAGTGAAAGAATTTTCAGAAATTGATTATTATTTCCTAAGATTACTCTCTACATACCAATTCACTTTACCTCATTACAACATAAGTATACCTGGATGGGTAATGAAATCTATTTTTACTGGTTTACCTTTTCGGCTATGCAAAAAATAACATTGACACCTACTTACTAAAAATATAACCAGCCTTATTAGTATAAGAAAAGAATCTAAGACACTGAGAAAAACAAGAAAAGGTTCTTGTGAAATATCACCCAGAACAGAATTAATGAAGCTCCAAAAATGTTGTAAGTGATTTAAGAAAAGCTTGAAGAGTTCATGTTAAACAGCCACAGAAAATGCAAAAGAAAATATCTTAAAACACTTTTTGTGTCTCGATTTCTCGACACTGCGAAGTCACGATCGTCTTAAAACCATCTCGAGGTTATTGTTTCTTTGAAAGTACCTAAAAGTACCTAAAGTTAATAATAGTGACTACGGAAAGTATCAAAAAGGTGTAATCGTAGTGTGTTAAAGGTGTACAGATCAGAGGAGTAATTGCGTAACTTACTATCAATAGTAATCGGTTTCATTTTCATAGTTAAACAACATTCATTGCGTTATTTACGTTGCTGAGCCGACAATTTATTCGAACAAATGATGTAATGAATTACAAATAATCTGCAATACTATTCAGATTCTGAATGATAGTGCGTTCTACAATTAGGATGCAGGATATTTTGCATAGGACGGTATATTTTTCACGATTACGATATTTGATCCTATGGAGAAAGTGGTTTAGTTTGAGGAGCTCTTAGCTAAAATAATAACAACTGCACGTGTCGCTCTAAGGTTAAGCTACCCTTGCTGCGGTCGTCTCTTGGATGGGTTACCGTCCATAACACACCGAAACTCGAGAGCATGTTAAGACGTTGGTTCCTGCTGTTATTTCTATATCTTTGATAGTCATAACCCAGTTAGAAGCCCGAAAGTCTGACAAGCAACCGGACCAAGGGTTTCACTATTACCCAGTAACTGAGTTGTGGAGGTCAGATAGGAAGTCGCTCCATGTAATATACTGGTATTCAGCTACCTAACTAGTTGCAGCTAAATAAATAAATAAATATCTTAGAACAATCAACACACCGTTATCTGATCCCAAACTAGGCAAAACCTGTACTATGATAACCAGACAACTGATAAATATACTTATATATTTCTAAATACATACACATTATAGATAAATTACACCGAGACACTGAACAAATGATTGTGCTCATCACACAAAGATTTGTCCTGGGTGGGAATCGAACCCACGAACTCAGTCTTAGCAGTCAGGGTCACTAACCACTAGGCTAACAGGCCAGTCAATACCAGTATCTTAAACGGAACTAGAAGCTTACCCCAACATAATTAGGAAAGGCTGGGCAAAATGTTGAATTCATATAATACTTTTGTAGCTGACCTAGCAATACTATTTACCTATCCTTGTATGACGAAGCCACGCCCTTTACTCGTTGTAATTCCCAGGACAAAAAGTGTTATCAGTTTTCTGACATACATTTTTAAATTGAAGTGTCTGACAAATAAAAAATATTGATAGGCTCGCCGATCACAAGGGACCTAATACTGACATTCGCAGACTGTTTTTTTTTTTTTTTTCATAAAAAATGAAATATTGCTACAATATTATTATACCAATTCTTTGGGGACCGCTATATGTACGTGACGGCCGTACTGTAATAAATTACAATCTATTTTTAGAACTTCAGGCCTGTTCTAGAAAGATTCTCAGCGAATTGATTTTAGTCGACAGTATGTAGTACAAAATCTGTCATTGAAATATTGAGAGCCGTTTCAGAAAATGGGTCACAAAATTTTTATACTCTGTCAAAGTCTGAAACTTCATAGGTAGATATTGAGAATGATTATTAACTAGTTGTGTCTGGCACACGGGAACGTGCTATAGGGATATAAAGCCTATTTTACTCTTCTGTAACATCAGTTATCTGTCAATGACAGTCCTGTCAAAATCGGTACAGACGTTTCTGAGATTAGCCGGATCAAAAACAAACACAAACTTTAGAAAGCTGTTATTTGGACATTATAAGCAGACACTTTAATTTTATTTATTTATATTTATATGTACAGATTAAATGATAAATGATTTTTTTTTTCTGTATGTAGGTTTATAGAAACACTTTTACACGTCAATTAAATATTTTTTAAACAAGATGAGGTCAGCGTTTCCTATCTGACTATTCTGAGAATAAAGACCGAAACAAACTCAGAGGTCATAGTATCTTTTAAAGTCCAGACATAATCTTGGTCACAACATGTGAAGACCATGTAGATTGGTGACTGAAATGGTAATTTGAAGAATGAACCGCACACATTGAGTGGACTTGTCCAGTCAGTGCAAGCATTTGTCACTAATCGTTTGGCTCGACTCGGAACTTAAGGACCCGAACAATAAAGATTACTATACTTTTGTAAGTTCCCCAGCTAAGATTATGCACAAGCAGTTAGTTTGTTAGTGGTTGACGCCATAGCGCCAATATCTAATCACGATAAAACAGAAACCAAAGCTGTTGTTCTAAACTCATTTTATTGTCATCACCAGCAGGAGCTGGGGACAATGGAGAAATTATCTTCAAAGTTTTCCAAACTCAGACTAGTTAGGTAATAATCCTAACTGATATTATGAATACGAAACTAAGTCTGTTTGTTACGGTTTCAAGCTAAAACGGGTTTGGATGAAATTTGCCACTCAGATGGATTATGACCTGGGTAAGGATATACGCTACTTTTAATCCTGGTTTGCACACAAAATCGCGAGCGACAGCTACGAACTTTGATTGATAAAAGACTCCCTTTAAAATACGAGCTTAATACCATCAACATTCTACTTAATAAAGTTTCATAGAGAAAATACTACTTAACTACTGAAGAGTCAACCTTCACTGGAGTATTAGTTTGTTCACGAAAATAATCCTTTTTCATCCCTCAAAGATACAAATACTCGGAACTTTAATATCCCGTTTTAAATACTTAACTGTACTTCTATGTTTATAGATACTATCATCATAATTTTGGGGCAACTTTCAAAGAAGCATTAACTCTAAGATCGTTTTAAGACGATTTTTAATTAACTTTGAAGGGTCGTGATACAAAACATCTCATAAGATGGAAGCTAAAGGCAACGCGTGAAATTCTTTGTTTATTACAGGTCAGTGTCAAAAGGTTTGTTGAACAAAATAATGGTGCCGATTCTGTTGTATACGAACTAAACTAACTAAACTATCTCTAAAATTCCTTACTTTTGGCTATGAGAATTGTAACGCTATTCTGCAAGGAAAAATCTCTAAATTAAAAAACTATTTTGACACGACTAAAATCGAATTTGACAATCGCGACTCAGCGTGGTATTTTTTTTTCTTTTGTTTTCGCAACGTTTACTTGTGTGTGCATTACGTAGAATGAATTTTTTGAGAGACGAAGGCGCGTGCTAGGGTGCAGCCTGGACGTGTTTTATATGGAATTTTTCACTTTTGTTTGAAAAATATAAAAAAAATGTTACCCACGTGTTGATATTTAAATGTTCCGGGGTATACTAAGGGGGTCGAAAATTTCATTATTTTTGCGATAGGACACGCCATTTTCAAGATATAAGCAAAAAGAAAATAAAAAATACAGAACTGTTTTTGCACGTGAAGGCAAGGCGTTGTTGAGAATTTTAGTTCATGACCACTAGTTTTATTCCACACCTTTTTAATCGCGCTTAAAAATAGTCAGATTTAGTTAAAATAAATTATTATAGTCAAAATTTTTGGTGAACACCGGCAAACTCAAAATAGCAAAATTGACATTTTCACTAAACTAATAACTCAGTGCAATCTTAGTGCTGTCAAACTAAAATATAGTTAAGTTGTGTCACTTTAGTCTATTTCAGAATAGGAAATCGTCGTTTGACAGGAATAAACCAAATTTTAGTGATTTTTAGTTTAGTTTAGAGAATTTTGTGACAACAGAATCGGCACCAATGTTTTGCGACCGTAACTAATATACGGTTATACGGAATTTTAGTTATTCAAGTGATAGGACTTTTCATTCTGGGAATTTAACACTAGTATACGGAGTGGCTTCACCGTAGGACAGGAGATAGGTTTAGGACTATTAGTAGGTATTTAGGATGACTAAGTTGTCTACATGAGTATTATATAAAAACTTTTTAACAAAAAATTAAACCGCCGAAAAACTGAAAAGCATAAAATAATACTTAAACCTTAAAATTATGAGTCGGCGCTTTGAGTGATCCTTGTTCATTGATTTTTCAGCGCCGACTCAAAATTTTAAGGTTTAAGTATTATTTTATGCTTTTCAGTTTTTCGGCGGTTTAATTTTTTGTTAAAAAGTTTTTATTTTATATTTTTTGTGGCTTTAATGTACTAATAATACTTGGCAAGATATACACTATCCAACACAAAAAGAATTATCAAAATCGGACTACTCTGTATAAAGTTATGCGTGTTTATACATTACAATCAGTGAGTGAACAATCCATCATCCCCTGTTTTCCGACCCTTAGGGTTCGATTTTGTTTACCAAATTAATATGGGACCACCTTGGGAGTATACCCTTTCCAATAAAAGAAGAATTGTCACAATCGGACCACTATGTAAAAAGTTATGCGTGGTCATACATAAAAAAAAAATTAAAAAAAAAAATATATACGCGTCGAATTGATAACCTCCTCCGTTTTTTTTCGTCGGTTGAAAAATGAGTAAATATTGTCAGCGAATCAAATAATCTGCCAAAGCCCAATTTGCCCAATTATGTTCGGATCGGCTTTCAGTCTAGCTGGATGCAGTTGAATACTATTGGAGATGCCTTGGCTGCGTTTGATAAAGCCGTGGAAGATATTTCTAAAGAAGAGTGGGCCCACTGCTTCAGTCAATGGTTCCATCGCACGCGACAGCGCTTATAAAGTAACGGAGACTACTTCGAAAAGAACAGTCCGTTTTTTATCTTCCAAAAACTTTCAAAGTGACCCACGTACCTATAACGAAGTACCTACTTACACGTTATGTTTTATGCTTTATGGCTACACTATGAGACAATATTATAGAAGCAACTTAAGCGCTTTGACGTGGAGTTGCGAACACCAGCCCAAGAGACCTATTACTTATTCCAAAGCTATAATTAAAGGATTTCTTATCGATGTACTCTCCATGATAAAAATAGAAAGGACTATTTTCACTTCACGAATCGATACCGGCGTAAGTTGAAAGTCTTCTGTAGGTATCTCTGTCTGTATCTTGAAGAGTAGGGTAATTTTTTCTAATATATTTGGGACTTATGTACTCTAGACTAGAAAGAGCATTGCCCTGTATAATAGGGTGGAGCATGAAAGAATGAAAAAAAAAAATTGAGAGATTTTTTGTTCTAATAGAGGGGGATTGGTGCCTTATATTAAAGTTAAAATAAATACATTTTTTCAATCAATTTGATAATTATCTTCTGCCTCCGCATTGACCTCAAAATTTTTATTTTAATGAAAATAGTCTAGTACAGATATGGCCAAATATTAAACGTAATTTAACGGTAAATGGGTGAATAAAATACACAATATATAATTCAGATGTTTATTAATTAACTTAAATCAAAAACACGAAATTTAAAAAAAGCTATTATTAAAAAATACAATTAATTTGCACGAAAATCTCTTTTTGTCTCAAATTTTGGCAATACGTTCCGTGATTCCATTTTGGCTTTTATTGCATATAATCGTGACTTTTTTGTACTTTGAGAAGTGGCAGCTTCCGTCGTCACTTTTATAACCCGTTTAACAGTATGGCATGGAAGCCCCATGAACAACACTTCACCCTTACCACTTCATTCAACGATAGACTGAATTTCTTGGTCAAACAAATTTTTCGTAATGGGTGGTTCAGTTAATAACTGACCCACAGTTAATATTTTCTGGCAATTTATTAATTCAATACATGCTGAAGCATTGAAATTTATAGACGGCACTTCAAACATTCTGGGTGTTGAGGGTTGAGGCATCTTGCGTGCTTTTAATATGTGCCGAGCTGCCAGCTCTCAAATGTGCTTCCTGTCATCTGTTATCATTGCAAGGAGAATGCTTTTGGGATGGGCAAAATAGCTATTGCGTTGAATGATAGGATCAAAAACCTTTATGTCCTCTGAAGGCCTTAATCATGTTAAAAAGATGTTGTGTGCCATCTTTGGATGATGGTACTTATATTTTTTATGTAGAACCAAGATGGTGCGTAAACTTTTACTACAAATGTAGATAAAATTGTCAATTATTTTTTTGATGGTGTCTTTGTTGTAACTTACAATCGTAGTATTCGGTTGGCACGTGTGAGCCAACAGGCATGTGACATTTTGCCTGGAGATCTGATTGCCAGATCTTCTGAGAAATCGCCCGAAACTACCGCTGAGACTATCTTGTGCAAGTTCTGTTGATTTGTACTCAAATCTTCCTTCAATGCACCGATTATTTTTAACAGGCAATTTTTCACAAGTCTCAATTGCTTTCCCCAATGTTCCAGTGTAAGTAAGACTTAGGCGACGAAGTACCCCCGTCAAGATGAAGAAATAAGTGTCTCAAATGAAGTTCACCCATGTGGAGTAAACAAATTATCCACTGGAGTGGTTTTTGTAGCTTTTTTTTCAAACAGTCTTATAACACCTCCATACTTGCCAGTATTCACATTGATACCATCTCAACCGATTGCCATAAGATGATGTTGTGAAATTCCACTCTGTGATAGGAACCCTATCATCACAGTTTTTTATTCCTTTCGCTGAACCAAAGTTAGGTACTACGTACCCTCTTGGGTGCCGTCAGTCTGTTATTTTAAATTATAAACATAAGTTTATGCAGTCTTTTTTGTTTTTGGGAATAAAATAGGTCGGTTTATAAAAAAATCATACATTTACATGTCATCAAATTTGAATTCAATATCCTTCTTTTTTCAAAAATTCAATGACGTTGCGGAGGCTGTTACTGTTAATCAAATCAAATAATATTTTGCATGGATTAATTTAAGCCTAAAAGGCATACATTTTTCACTATTAGATCACTCATAACCAAAAAAATTTTTTTCGCTCCACCCTACTGTATAACCTCTAGTCCATAAACAAACAGAAAACCATGAACTTTCCATTCATCCCCGTTATAGTGAACTACCCACATAGTTAAGCCCTTTCATCAAATTCAATAAAATACCCATACTTTACTACCCTCCAAATGTATTCGTATCACGCGAGTTAATTCCTTTGAAACAGCTAACGTTCGCTGAAAAAGACTGTAAAATATAGTGAGGCGATTACGTGTTATCGATATCGGAATGCTGGGGGCGAGATTTAACCCTTTCGCGGACGGTACTCGATCACGTGGTATATGTAGAATGACACATCAATTCTTCGTACAAAATAGTTAGACGTATAATGACGTCGAGTCGTATTTTTTCGATACATTTGGCCACTAGCGGCACTATCGTTATCTAACGTCAACGTTTATAGACGCACTATGTGACTGAGGCAACGGGAATGTAGGGACGTGGGGGCGTATCATGACGTCGTGCGTATTCTACGTACCACCAGCGCACGAGCAGGACGTCTTCTTTTTGAAGCACCAAAAATCATAATGTAATGTGCCAGAACAATTTTGAAATTTTCATGCGTTGTGCCGGAAAGACGTAGCTGGTACAATTTTGCATGGCGAGTCAACGTGAGTATACGGTCTGCTTAAAACAAGTAAATTAAAATAGACGTGGTAGTACGTTCTGTCACCACTCGTAGCTGTCTTGGAACGTATATACACGCCACCGCCCATGAAAGGGTTAATTGGAAACTTATATGTAGTGTGGGGTAGTATTATGGCCTTATCTACATTTGTACTGGATAGCTGCGTTGTTGGAATACCTCGATATTCTACGTAGAATATAGATACGTAGGAGTTATACTAACTATAGTATCATAGACATGCCTTGGTTTTCGGATCCCTATCAATTATCATTTGCTTGCATCACTTCTGGGTAAAGGCCTCCTCAAATTTGAGTGGTTTTGTCATAATCGCCACGATTGGTAGGCAGATTGACGATCACAGTATGGTGGTAAAATTAATAGAGAACACTGCTGCCCTTTCTCTTATAAGTCCTTTAGTCGCCTTTTACGACACCCATGGGAAGAAATGGTGTTATTCTTAAGGTCCGGCACGATACGGAACACAAATATACATACACACATCAGATCCCTATGAACTCATAAAATTTATCATAATGCCTACTTTCCACGGACGATTAGTCAGTAAAGTAAGTTCACCCACATTTCGCCAGTTGTACCCT
The DNA here is from genome assembly GCA_932294355.1 of Aporophyla lueneburgensis. NCBI lineage: Eukaryota > Metazoa > Arthropoda > Insecta > Lepidoptera > Noctuidae > Aporophyla > Aporophyla lueneburgensis. The sequence continues at coordinate 25,557,792 of OW028750.1, read as the reverse complement.
TTTTGCTTGTCTTTTTGACATTAATGTTTTGGATAATGTAATACAATGACGTACTGATAATCTTGTTCCGCAAAGTATGCTTTGTTGGGGCAGCATTTTTACACTCTGTTACTGGAATCCAGTTCGTATAACATCTTATAGTATAATACGTCACTTATGTTATCTTGAACATAACTGCCAACCAAATAGTACTTCGACCCAGAAAATTCAGTCTTTTGCACGCGACTCCCAATAAAAAATCAGTTCGATTTAAAGTGCTTACATTGAATTTTATGTCCTATTGAGCGGATTAGGATTAAAATTCGTTCCATTTAGTTCGAGCGTAACTAAGCTCCTTTATCGACGTGATTGTTTTTTTTATTGAACTAGAACTCACATAGATTTTTTCTGAAACTTACGCACCAGTACCAATGATGTAATTATTTTACAGCTTGGATTTTTTTAAAAGAACTTTTATTTATAAAACCGAAACTAAGGATAGTACGTACCTACTAACATCATATGGACTTGTACCATTTTCTAGGATTTTAAGTCTGAAATAAATATTTTCAATTTCAATTTAGATATTATTGTACCAAATGACGTTACTAACCCTACAAACGTACTATGTCCCATCGACCCTCACACTGCCAGAACAATACAGCACCAACCTAACCGTTCTTAATTTAAACGCCGAACGCATAACGAATAGCCTGTTCGGAATAAAGGGCCGTATGCCGACGTCACGTCACGTCAGCACATACTCTTTTGAAATATCGGCAAAATATTGGCAAAAAGAGGCTGACACCCTTCACTGAGATGGTCCCGCGGTCCCGAGGCCAGGGCCAACGAATATTTATGACCGCTCAATATGATAACTGAGAGGTTGAAATTTTTGCCCAATTTGGAATATTTCGTCTTTGGAATTTTAGGGGTGTGATATTGTTTTTGTTAGGGATTGTTATTCGGTAGGAACTTTCAAGTCAATTAGGTCGGAGAACAGGTTTGTTAGACTAGATTTTATTCGTCTAAATCGGCTAAAGTGACTAGGTTTTCTTTAATTCTTGTGAATGTGATAAATATGTGGGTCATTTTTTTTTCTTTTTGTTTTCATTCTTTCTCAGTAAGTTGTAATCATAATCTAGTAGTTTGATTAATTTATGTGGCCTAGCCAAACGTCCTTTCTTTGGTATTGTTCGTCGAATCGTTGAGCTTCTTAAGTTCTGAGTTGAGGGGCTATTTCAGACACTAATCTACATGGACTTCACATGACGTGACCAAGATTATGTCTGATCTTTAAAAAAGACTGTGACATTTGTATTTGTTTTGGATTTTCTTCTCAGAGTAGTCGAATAGGAAACTCTGACCTATCTAATTTTGAAAATATAATAGCCGTGTAAACGTTTCTGTACGAACCTACTTGCAGAAATAAAATCATTTATAATTTTTGTATGATATGCATATGAGGCGTTCCACGTCAACTCTACATCCTAACTAGGCTGCGCGTCGTCAGCTAAGTCTCGTAAACGGTAAACGTAAGATGTGATTTGGATAGTTAAAGGTATTATATAATGTTTTATATAAAGTTTATAAACTCTTCCATCCATATGTGCACATTTCTGTATCATGTTACACATGTTTATAAAAATAAATACATTTTTGTCTTTATCTTTATATTTATCTTTAAAGGATTTATTGTAGAAATTGATAAATATATACACTTTTATTAGTGTATTAAAATTATATTCGTCAGTATGCCGCCGACGCGCGGCGCGGTACCTACTGTTCGTCTCCGTATTACTCTCAAATACAAAAAAAAAACTCTTCTCTGGAAAATAGCTATTTTGATGTAAAAAAAAACCGCTCTATCGATCTAGACTATCAAAAAAGAATATAAAAAATGCCGTTTTTGATATATAACATGTTTTGTATTTTTTTGAGGTTAGAAACTATTTTTTTTTTAAACGGATGGTTGAATCGGAAAGCTGAGGAGAAAATACAGCGGAAAAATATTTTCAAAAAAATATGAGTTCATTTTACTGTTGTAATCGTGAGCTGAAAAGTAGCTGTTTTGGCGCTCGCGCGCCGAGCTAGGAGAGTTGATGTGAAACGCCTCATATATAGGTACAATATCTTACTTCAAGACTTCACGTATTCATATTTTAGTTCTTGTTCTCACACACCTTGTCTATAATTATTTTTTCGCGCCTCTTATCGCAGATCTGCTGGAAGAAATTTCTTAAGAAATAAGCAGAACCTACTTTTGTACTCAAATTATAATTATGTCCTATACTTACTTTTTTTGTTTATCAATATCATAGTATCATATTAAATGATACTTTATTCAGATTACAATCTAGTCTATAATAGCTAATAAGTAATTTAAATATAACTTAAAGTTCTAAGTAACTATATAACTAAGAAATCGTCCAATAACGTCTTTCTTATTCACTGACAGTTAAGGGGAAGACACTTGATTAACATGTTCTTTACAAAAGTTTTATTTCACTGCAGTTTGTATTCACTTACACTGCACTACATTAACTCAAAGGGTTTAACCCTTTTTAGTCTTCGCACTAATTCAGTGTTGTCAAGGAGTTAAATAGCCTCGACATTCACATGATGATAAAGTCTGTGTTCATGAGCTTCTGCGTATTTTTGTATAACTTGGTTAACGACATCCATTTTGAGGTCCCGGTGAAGGTCGCTGTTTCCTATGTACCAGGGCGCGCTGACTATATCCCTAAGTACTTTGTTTTGAAAACGTTGTATGATTTGACGATTACTTTGGCTGGTGCAGCCCCACAGCTGTATACCGTAGGTCCATACAGGCTTTAATACTTGTTTATATATCAACATTTTATTAGGTATTGACAATGGCGACTGTCTACCAAGTAGCCAATTCATTTTTTTTGTATCGAATATCTAATTCGGCTCTTTTCTTTTTGACATGCTCTTTCCAGCGCAGTTTTGCATCCAGGGTCATGCCAAGATACTTAGCAGTATTCGCGTATGGAATTTGTTGATTATTCATGAATACCGGGATGTAATGAAGCTTTTTATTCGTGAAGTCAATGTGGATAGACTTTCATAATAAAAAAGCTCATAAAATATAGTGAAAATAATATTCAACATGATCCATCAAAAACTGTATTATTTGGAAAAAAAATTAAGCAGCTAATTAAAATAGCCGCATACGATAAAAATAACTACAGTACCAGTTACTACGCTTTATACCGTTACAAAAGCTATAGTGACGAATATTCCCGTATTTTTTCAAAGCCGTCCCAACACGCGTTTATCGTTTTTATTACAATTATTTTGTGCGGTGTTTGCTTTAAATAAATACGGTTTTTCATGGAGCTTTTCAGTTTGTAGTTTTAAAGAGAGAACTGTGGGAAAACATCGAATATATTTTGTAGGTTCGTTAGTGTTATTAGAGTACTTGCGTGGTTTTTTTCGTGGGTGGGAAATATAATAATAATAATAAAAGTTCATTTATTTCTCTCACAATGTTTTGCAGCATTTAACAGTTTCGACTATAATAATTCACATTGTGAGAGCTGGTGCCTGAAGTAGGTTTAAGAAAAACCTGTATTACAGGTCACCAGACCCCATTTTGTGGCATGATAAAATAGACAAGTAGGTATGATGTTTTTCTTACTAAAAATCATCAAATGACGTCTCCCGCTCTAGGGTGGAGCGGAAGGGCGCGTCAGACTTTTACTGACTAAACCCACCGGTGTTTCTTCAGTTGCCCATATACCAGGGCCACGGTAACTCTTTCGAATAGATCTCGTGACTCAAGCAGACGATGTGTGGCTGCGATTACAATAAAATAAGTAGGTAGGTATATGTCATCATCTACCTATCCTTTTCCCATCTATATTCGGGTCGGCTTTCAAACCAACCGGATGCACCTAAATACTGACATCCACAAACCAGTTACTGAGTAATACGATAACCCTTGGTAAGACTGGTTGTCAGACTTTCGGGCTTCAGGCGACCCGTAACTGTGAAAGATCCACGTTTGGCAGTCGGGACCAACGGCTTAGCGTAGGTACTTTCTGAGGCACGGAGAGATCTCGGTAAACCTGATCATTCGACCCGTGCACCACCTGGAATTTAGCCCCCTATACCTATGTATGACAAATAAGTAGTGTCAATGTGTAATGTTTGGTTGAATCTTGTAAAGAAGTATTACGCTGAAAGGAATTGAGGAGGATTGTGAATCTTATGGTAGAGCCGAATCTTTAAACAACAGTTTTGTGGTAAACCAACAAAAAAATCATCTAAAAAGCAAAAATAAATCTTTTTAAGCTCCTAAATTAATGTAAATAACTAATTTTGAAGCGCCAAACAAACAATCAACGCAGTTTCTTTTTCGTCAGTTAAATTTTTTGTTAAAAAGTATTTATTTGAGATAAAAAGAAACGATACTTAAGGTGGATTCTGTTTTTCAATTTTAAATGGGACCAACTTTGAAGTACCTATGCAATTTCCAACAAAAACAGAATGATGAAAATCTCGGACTATTCAAAAAAACTTGCGTGAAAACATGTGGAAAAAAAAAACGTTGAGAATCTCTTCCTTTTTTAGTCATCGGTTAAAAGTAAATAAAAGTCTTTTTTTTTCCTCGAAATCCTCACTCATGAAGTATTTGGAATAATTACAGAGTTACTTTAATGTACAATAGAACTTCTATATCTTCTTCTGTGTTCTAGAACGACATCTATTTTTAAAAACGGTACCAACATTCTCAAATCAATACCGTTTGAAGTCCGCAATTCTTGAAGAAAAATAAGACACCTTTAAGCCAAGTCCCTAATACTTGGACACGCGTCAAAAGTTCCCGAGAGATTCTACCAATATCACACCTCAAAGGTACAGAAATAGACCGGTCATTCACCCAGTCTCAGACAGTCAACTATTTTACTATACACATTCATTCATTGGCTTCCTACGGTATTATAAAATGTAGGTGTTGATGTTCATGAAAGATGAGAGGGTAGTATATTAATAGATAGATGGAAGTAGATGAGCAATTTTTATTATTAAAAGCTTTTATTTATTTTCACTCGTATGTCCTGGAACTTTGCAATCAATATTTCACCCATTTTTACTGAAGCTATCGGCTGAAAGAGACAAACGTTTGGTTCTCGTGACAATGCACAATAAAAGTTTTTTTTTCTTTTAAATAAAATAAAATTATTGTGAATTTAAAAATATTTTGGTACGATTTTTTTTTCTCTCAGTATCTTAGTCGAGATAATCTAAAGTTTTGACAACCAAGGCATTTCGTATTACCTAGTAATTGGTTTTTCGAAGTCATATATAGGCAGTCGTTCCCTGTATTAAGCTCTATCCGATTCAGTTGTAAGCCGAACCCATCAAAGTTGGGAAGAGGCTAGACAGATGATGATCTCAGTCACAAGCAATCAATAAATTTATGCTTGAAAACTGTATCAAAGAAAAACACTGAAACAAATTAATAGAAAATATTCTTTCAAAACAGAAAAAGATATAAATATATATAAGGTGTATCTATTCATACACGAAATATTTTAAGAGGTACACCTGTAGGTGGTAAAGAAGCTATAGAAGCAAAAAGATTTTTTTTTATCTAAGCGTTTTTGAATTTCGTAATTATTATAATTTTAAAACTGCTAGAGACGTTTTGCATAAAACCTTTACTCCAAATTCTATGAATCGCCCGACTGACGCTGCGAGGGCGGCGACCGGACGGCACGAGCATGGCTGCGGTGTCTCGAGCCGTAAAAAATAAGACAGAGCCAGTATTTCTTATGTGCGTCAAATAAATTTATAAATATTAAGTTTTGAAAAAAAAAAATACATTTAGAAAAAAAAATTTTCGTTGCCATAGCTTCTTTACCACCTACCGGTGTACCTCTTAAAATATTTCGTGTATGAATAGATACACCTTAGATAGGTAACATAAATAGTTTATTTTACCGACCTACTTCTGAAATATAAAATATTTTCTTGCTATACTAACGTGAAACATTTCTTTACAGGTACAAAGGTGAAATGTTGTGACATCAACCACTATGCCTTAGTGTGGTGACATTGTCGATAGCCGATATCGATATGGCGCGGTTGTTACTAGTGATGTTGCTGCCGGCGCTTGCCGCAGCGGCAGCCGGTGATGCTGACGTGTGTAATCCGGATAAAATGACTGTGTATAAAATGGTGCTGCATACATACTGGACGCGGGAGAAATTCCCGAAGCATTACCCCGATTGGAGACCGCCCGCGCAGTGGTCGAAAATTTATGGTGAGTTTATATTCTAAATACTAGCAGTCTTAATCATAAAAAGTTATTGAGCATTGAGCAACTTGTCAAAAACGGTAATTCATATTAATTTATACATTCTAAAAACCTACTATATATTCATAAAAGCCAGAATCCTACTATAATAGTGTTTTAAGGAAAGAATGTCCACTCTGACACTCTACAGCGGCTGATTAAAGGCCTCCCCCACATTAGGCGTGCGCGATCCTCGGGCGTGTGAGAAGCGCGAGCGCCGCGCGCGCGTCGCGAGCGCGTCGCGAGCGCGCCGCGTGAGCGTCGCGTTTAGCTGCCCTGCGGCGCGCTCGCGGCGCACTCGCGGCGCGCTCGCGGCGCGCACGCGGCGCTCGCGTTGGCGTTTAACCCCCTTCAGCTAAGTCAGTCACAATTTGGACAATTTTCGTTTCAAAATCCACACTATCCACACTAATATTATAAATGCAAAGTAACTCTGTCTGTCTGTCTGCCTGTCTCGCTTTCCTGCTAAAACTACTGAACCGATTTAAATGAAATTTGGTACTCAGATAGTTTAGAGCCTGAGAAAGGACATAGGCTACTTTTTATTCCGTGACTTTATCTGCGTCCGCGATAAACAACATTTACGCAGAAGAAGTCGCGGGCAGAAGCTAGTCTTTTATAAATAAAGTGCTGATTTCTTCCCACACCTTTTTTTTGCAATACGATCACTATACTCCTTTGTAGTCATGTCCCATATCGCAGAACGATTCTGTATTTCTAGGATAAAGCTTTCGATATTAATTTCACTCGTGACTATATTTTTAACGTGTGTCAACACAACACTGCCCACCATGTGACTGACCGAAACAGTAGCAATATACAACAAGTTACCAGAATCCATAAGGACAGAGAAAAAAAGCCATCTATTTACTGATAAATTAAAAAAGCTGCTGTTAAGCAAATGTTATTATAGCGACAACGAAATTTTAAATGATAAATCCCTGAAATTAGTTTAGAAAAGTCCAAAGCATGTATTTCATCTATTTTTAATTACTATTTTAGAATAAGTTACATTATAAGATAATCAATAGGTCCTCCTCTCTACCTACTGTATTTTCCTTTGCTGTGCCCGACAGGATCCACAATTGTTTCTAAATAAAATGTTTTACCACCTAAGCATTGTGGAATGCAATAAAGTATTGAGTATTGTAGCGGGCGAAGGGGTAAGAACGCGACTCGAGCGCCGCGTGCGCGCCGCGAGCGCGCCGCGAGCGCGCAGCAGGGCAGCTAAACGCGACGCTCACGCGGCGCGCTCGCGACGCGCTCGCGACGCGCGCGCGGCGCTCGCGCCCGAGGATCGCGCACGCCTAATGTGGGGTCAGCCTAAAGAGAAAATGACATTTGAAGTAAAAATGTTGTGTGTCAACTAATATTATTTTCGAAACGATCAGTTGACAGTTACAATTTGTAATTAATTGTCAAATTTATATAACAATGACGTCACCATATCAGAAGTGTCGAAACTGTAGACAATAAAATAGTTTACAGTATATAATAATGTCTATTGTCACAAATCTTTGGTTTGTAAATAGACATTGTCGTTTGACTGATTCGATGTGTTGGTCAATTTGTTGGATAAGTTCATCAAAATAGCAACATTTTGATTTATAAACGATGAGGTTTTAGAACGATTATTATTATTAAACGTTTATGAAAACAACATTACAACGAAGGTTTTATAGGTTTATCGAGCACTTTGACTAAATAATTTCTTAAACCTTTGATAAGATTTTTTATGAATAAGACCGTTAGTAAATCGTAGTTATTTGCATTATATTTTAGGTATGTGGAACTCCTCAAAATTAAGATGTTTTCTTCTTAAGAGAACAAGCTATATTTTACAGTCTTCATTATAATAAAGGCACTTAGACAATTTAAAAGGTATATTTGTAATGGTGTTTAGTTTTTTTATTATAATACCAGGTATTTAAAATCATTATCATTTTCTGGAATATTTTTAAGTTATTAATTATTCTGAAACTCAAACGGACCCAAAACTCAAACGGACACAAACGGAAACAAAATCAGTATTTTAATACTGCAAATTAATGTTAAATCAACTCAGCAGTGAATTCAAGTGTTCACTCTGAAATACTGTGAAATTATTTATCATCATTTTATTTAAAGTGTCCTCAAAAATTGGTAATTTATATTAACACGTCATGTTCAATTTTTGTTCATGCGATTTCACTTGTTATAATTTGTGTTTAAAATAATCCTGTAGGCAATTTAATTAGTAAGAGACAAGCTGCCACAACTTTAAGCCATTTCTGTATGAAATACAATATCTGCTTGAAAGATCTAATTACATTAGGCGAAAGCTCCTAAATTTCCTGAATTTAAAAGTCAATTGGTTTCATACCAGAGTATATCGTTGCTATTCGCTACTTTGACTTATGAGTTAGAATACTAATTAATACACAAAACCAATTAAATGAATTATAAATCTTCCCGATAGTTATTGAACGTCACAAATTGTGATATTCTTTTCGATATCTACCTTGAGTGCTATTAAAACATACAGATCTAACATAATTTGTGTCATATGTGTTAGTAATTTGTGTTGCTTTTATAATAGTAGGAAAAAAGCAAAAAAAGAAAAACATTAGTGTTCTGATAATCCTACCACACAATTTTACTAATATCATAAATTTCGTACACTTGGATTAACAGACAGGATACTTTTTATGCCGCTAGTATGTGCCTGTGAGATAATTTTCGAGGAAAATACTCGGACCTAGAAGCTAATGAATGATTGTTATTGGAAATAAAGCAAAAAAATATTCCTAATATTATTAAATAATATTATTGAATATACATGTTATTATACTAACAATTAAGTTTTAGTAGCAATTTAAAAACAGATTCTAAAACTTATTTACATATAATATAATATATACAAATATCTATGATTGATCTTAACCCTAACAAACACGAATCATAAAAGAATTGAAAAATAATTGCAATCACTTCAAGTAGACGGCCCTCGGGTTTGTCAGACGAATAAATTCCAACCATTTGTGTGAATTTGTGCGAAATAACCAGCAATGAATAAATTATGCATTCATAAATTTACATTCTTACCGTTCCTACTAGTTATATTAATGGCAAAACTTTTGATGTATGGTGAAAAATCTACAGGGAGCGTTCTAAACAATGTTTTGTAATTTAAACATTTTCATTTTCACCCTTTATTTTTATTCATGGTCTGGATGGCTCTGTGTCGTATTTTAGGGTTGGCCTAATTGTTTATCGTCGAAGAAAATCTTATCTTTAAAATGGCTAGAAATCAATAAAATACGTAAAATGTAAAATAGACTTGCAGTTTATCATACAATACCTACTTCGCATGGTAGGTTTAAGGGTTCCAAATATAAAAATGGAACCTTTATAGCATCACTTCGTTGTCCGTCTGTCTGTGTAAATACCCTTTTTCATAGGAACGGAGGTAGTAAGTTGAAATGATTCCCAAATAAGTAATGTCTACACTCTCTTAGAGTTCTAAAAATCAAGCTTCAACTTAACGCAATAAAAATTGCAATTTATGCGACATAATTTGACATACACTCATAGATAAACTTACGCTTTTTTTCCTTTGGGGGTACATAGAAACTACAGAATTTAATTTAATAACCAATAGGGATCCTGTTGATAATCGTGGAATTTGACAAAAAGTACGGTCTCACAGCACTAGGTAGTAGTTATGTCGCATAAAATTTATGTTTTTGTAATTAGACGTTTGCAGTTGGAGAACTGAACGTGAGGTATGTTGACGTAAGGGAGAAATGTTTTTGAACTACAATGTTGAGTTTGTTTTTTGGAACATTTTATCCTAACTATGAAATCCTTTATTGAGTGTGATCCAACGCGCACTTGGTCGGTTTTTTTCCACATATCTGTTTCCATCCACCCATTTCACTGGTTTTTAGTTTAGTAGTAGTAGTTTAGTTATACAGGTTATTTTCTTAAGACTTTCATAGGTTTCCATTTTTAGCTATCTTCCCAAAGAAAGATGAAAGAAAATATGTTTATTCGTATTTTTGTTTCCCTCATACCACGCCTGTTCTATTTTCTCCTACACCTGTTTAATATAGTTAAAATAATTTGCCATCCGAAAGACAGCCCACACATTAATACGTTAGGTTGACATTTCAGTAAATGGCTTAAAAAACCTGCGACATTTAAAAACATTAAAACTCAAGACTATTTGAGTAATGAGATTATTTAATCATGTTATATTTTATGATAAAATTGAATTTATTTTAAATGTTATTCACATTTCTGTTTAAGAATTCTGAACTTGCTGGTTTATTAAAATCAGTAATATGTAAATTCAGTTACTCAGAATGTCTATCACGATATCAAGTGTTAATTGATAAAATATTACGCAGAATTGAATGTTTTGTAAAAATCAGATATAAAGTTAGTCCCTATAGAGATTATGAATTTCCTCATTGGTATTTTGGTCTCGAGCGTTACTACTGAACCTGAGGTCCTGGGTTCGATTCTCTGGGGGAAGTGTCATTCAGTTTTATTATGTAGAATATCTCATTATCAGCCCGGAGTCTAGATGTGTACCTGGTTGACGGCAATAGGCGCACCCTCTATAACATGGGACTTAAACATAACCGGCGAAATATCTATAGTTACACCACTGCCGAACCCTACGGGATAACAAGGCGTATTAATATTTATAGATCGAAACTTTTTGTGTAATAAAACGAAACTTCAATGAAAATGATTCGCCGAAAAAACAAATATTTTTGACTTGTTCTGTTTCCCCTACAGTGCTTCAAACTACAGTTGTGCTGTGTATGTGTTGGTTCGTGGAATTCTGGAGGTGGTTTTTAATTCACTGTTACACCAACAGTAAATTAAAAACCACCTCCAGAATTCCACGAACCGTTCCATTTTCAAAAAAACAATTCCTCGTTTAAAAACGAACGAGCGCGGTGTCGGTTAACCTCCGGTTGCCTTTATTGTTCCTAATGGAGCTCCATTCGGTCCGATTCTAAGAACCGAGCTAACCGCAATATGATAGGATCCTGATTCATTCAGTTGATAATGTTCGGTGCAGTACTGACTGCTAATGCATGCAGTTGTTATTGTTCTACAAATTATTAGGTATGACTGTATTTTCCTTCTTTTGTTTTTTTTTCCGTCCTTTGTGAGCAGTTCCACGCAGGGATAAATTACAGTACTGCATCAAAGTATTTCCACTAGAAACAGTTTGTTGCCTTTTCAGTTTGTACTCTTGTGTTACTTCACTTTATTTTGGGCACGATAACGATTTTATATTGGTCTTATTGTTGCCCCACTGTTTTATGTAAGGATAAGATTCATCAATGATTAATACAATATTAAAAGTTGAAGAGTTTGTTTGTTTGAATATGATAATCTCTGGAAGTACTGGTCGGATTTCGTATTTAATAACGGAATTTCTTAGGAAGGCTATAGGTTATTTAATATCACGCTAGAACCCTTACAAACCGAGAAAAGCAAAAACTATCCATATCTATAACTATATAAATAATATCGAGTGTAGCCAATGTGGAGCGACGAACCTATCCTGGTTGGGAGAACATAAAATTTCACGCGGAGGAAGTCGCATGCAGGAGCTAGTTAATAAAACTACTACAATATAGTCATCAAACAAACAAGCCTTATCGAATCAAATCTGTGATTCAAACAAATAGTAGACCGCCAACGCACCTAAAAAGAGTAATGACCTCATCGTATAAATAATAAAATTAATAGAAACATTCTTGTAATTCATGTGTGAAACATTTATCATGTCACAGCAAAATGCAAAACCCAAAAAAAAAACTCATTTACTAAAACAGGAACTTAATTAATAGGCATACCACAGAAACTGACAAGAATAAACTGAAGTATTTAATTGGCATAGAAACAACAGACGATTAATATAAGTCATTAATTTTATGACACAACGAGTATTATAAAAGTTACAAAAGGGCCATTTATTTTGACACGAGAACGGTCGGGTTTGGCATTTCGCCAGAAATAGCTGCCACCTATTGACAATCACAGGAAATGTGGTATCGACAACACTATTATATTTCAGACAGCCTATTGAGGGACGCGGAAGAAAAAACTGTCTATATTTATTGTTATTTGGTCGAAATTGAGTGGCGGTTGTGTGTTTTGAGCGTTCTGTTTAGATTTGCGATATGAAATTCAGGTTTAAATAGTAGTATGTTGGGAATAACTGTCGTGAAATCGTCCTTAAAGAGAAACTCCTCAATAATGTTGGAGGGTCAAATTACCCGGCAGATAAAAAAATCATAGGTGTTATATTATAGATTGTAATCAATCGGAGTGCCAAATTTCATCCAAATTCCTTCTTCCATTTTTACGTAATTGAATAATAGCCACTTAAACATCCAAACGTTGACATTTATAATATTACTAGCTTTTACCATTGGCTTCGCCCGCGTGGAGGTCGGAAATAATATCACGGAAACGTACTACTGGGATAAAAGTATACTATGCGTGTTAATCCAGGCTATAAACTATCTGAATGCCAACCCAAATCCCTTCGGCCATGTTTGCGTGATTGAGTAACAAATTTTCATATTTTATAATCATAGTAGCGTTAATATTAAATGAGAATATAATTTGGATCAGATCAGCATCTCAGGATGAGACTCGCAGACCAACGAAGCACTTCAAAAAAAGAACGAGGTAATACCCAGCAGTGAGTGGAATAAGACTGCCAGTGATGATGATCAATCTGTAGATAGAAAGCCAAAATACGTGGGACACTCAGAAACTTTTGCTAAAATAAAAAAAGTGTTCTATAGGTAAATATTTTTTTATTAAATCTTTTCAAAATACTCTCCACTAGCCTCTATGCAAAGTTTCATGCGTCTGAACCAGTTTTCAAAACACTTGAATACTGGTTCAGACTACTCTTTATCGTATGATTCGTCCGGTTTCAGGCGACATTTGAAATCGTAAAAAATCATAGTGCGAAAATGTTCCCGGCGCAAATTCATTTTCCAATGAGACACGATCATTTAATAAGCTCGCAAAAAAGGTGGAGTCAAATTTTGAAATTGGAACGTACCTATTTTTACTTATAAATAATCATTATTTTTTTTATAGTTTATAACTGGCCAGTCTCTCATACAAAAAAGCTTTTTTTCACAATACTTTCTGAGTGGCCACTCAGAAAGTATTGTGAAAAAAAGCTTTGGTACCTAGTAAAAAAAACAATAAAAAGTATTTTGTAACTTATTTTCCAATTCCAAAACAAATAATAAACACAAAACTTCCCCTGGAACATCAAGAGATACCTACCTAATTCATTAAACTAAAATTTAATTAAAATCAAATTAGTGAAATACTTGTTCAAACTTGCGTTACGAGATCAACATAAAAGATGGTTCAGTCATCCAGTTTGTTGGGAATCTCATGAAATCGGCTTTGATGTTCACGACGAGATTGTCTAATTACTGCCGGATGCTCTCAGCCTCTAAACTTTACAAGGAAACATTACAGGTCCTTTAAAATCTAAAGGTACTGTGAGCGTGGTGCTTTAGGAAGATTTATAAACATGACAACTTGTTATGTTGGTTTCTCGTTTGCTAGTGGTGTGGAAGATCACTAAAATATATACAATGTATGTGCTGCCCGCATCCAGCGGATTCCTGCGGCCTACACAAGGTCATCGGTCCACCTTGTGGGAGGCCTTTAAACCGGTCGAGGTGACGGAGATGATAAAGGGGGGAGAAGGGAGGGTTCGCTAAAATCGCCACGCTTGGCAGGAGGGTTCGCGATCGCAGTATGGCGGTAAAATGCATAGAGAACCCGCTGCCTATTCTCTAGTAAGTCCTTCAGTCGCGTCTTACAATACAAACGGAAAGAAATAGAATGAACCACATTTCATCTACATTCTTAGATATGACTGATATGAGTACAACGACCTATACAATAAAATTATGATGACTTATTAATTGGAAATACTTAGTGGTAATGGGTGGTTCGTTGGACTAATGATTGCAGGCGCTACTGCAAAGCCTGAGGTCCTGCGTTCGATTTCCAGGTCCGACAATGTGTTATTTTTTCCACCGAACTTTCTCACTAGCAGTCTGGAGTATGGATTTATACCCAGTTGATGGCAGAAAGCTCACCCCCTATTACATGATACTAAAAAATAACGCGAAATATGATATAATAATATCAATATAATAAAATAATATAATATCTTGGGACAACCAACAGACCGTTATCTGATCCCAAACTAGGCAGAGCTCGTACTATGGCAACCAGACAACTGATAAATATACTTATATATATTTCTAAATACATACATATTATAGATAAATTACACCCAGAAACAGAACAAATGATTGTGTTCATCACACAAATATTTGTCCTAGGTAGGAATCGAAACCAAAACCTCAGTCTTAGCAGTCAGGGTCACTAACCACTAGACTAACAGGCCAGTCTAGGGGTAGTGGAGAGTATAGGGATTATAAATGATAAATGACTTTATTTTTGCAAGTAGGTTTGTACAAACACTTTTACACGTCAATCATATTTTTTTAAACTAGATGAGGTCGGCGTTCCCTATCTGACTACTCTGAGAAGAAAGGCCGAAACAAACTCAGAGGTCACAGTCTCTTTTAAAGTCCAGACATAATTTGGTTAGATCATGTGAAGACCATGTGGATTGGTGTCTGAAGTGGTCTTTTAAGGAAAGAACCACACAGATTGAGTGGACCTGTCCAACCAGTGCACGCATTTGTCAGTAATCATGCAGCTCAACTCAGAACTTAAGGAGGTCAATGATTCGACGAACAATACCAAAGAAAGGACATTTGTGTAGGTCGCATAAATTACTCAAACTGCCAGACTGTGATAAAAAATAAATGAGAAGAAAAGGAACCTAGAAATTAAAATAACACCCACTTAATCTTCACATTTACAATAATTAAAACAATACAATACATTAAAAGTAAATATTAATGTCATTGTATAGGTAAAATTCATCAATGTCAATGTGTATATAAAATCAGGAGATAGTCGCTGTCTGATCATTTGAGGATCATGTACATGGAGGTGTCTGAAATGGTCTTTTGAGGAAAGAACCATACAGATTGAGTGGACCTGTCTAGTCAATGCACGCATTTGTCAGTAATCTTTCAGCTCAACTCAGAACATAAGGAGCACAACGATTCGACGAACAATACCAAAGAAAGGACATTTTGGTAGGCCGCATTAAGTACTCAAACTGCCAGATTATCATTAAAATGAAATGAGTAAGAGGGATATATAAAAAAAAACAAACATCTACATAGTCCTTACATTCATAATTATTAAAATAATAATAATAGTATACTCCTCAGAGTATATATTCATGTCACAGTTAAGCAATAATCAAAATGTCAAAGTGTATATTCCCAATAAATAATTAATAAAAAATAAAAAAGGAAAGTAATTAATAATAAAAAAATAAAAAAATATAATTCAGTACAATAATATTTTAAAAATAAAAATTGGAGCAGCTTAATCCCAAGCTTTTTTGTCCTCAATATAATCTTTAACAGTGTAAAAGGCTTTCTGGCACAACTTACGTTTAATGAATGATTTAAATTTATTGAGACTTAGATCTTGAACATGGCTTGGAAGTTTATTATAAAAGCGTATGCATTGACATCTGAATGAGCCACCTATTTTCTTGAGCCTTGTTGAAGGTACAACAAATTTGTGTTTGTTCCTAGTATTTATACTATGGATATCACTGTATTTTTTAAACAATTTAATATTCTTATGGGCATATTAAAGATTTTCAAAAATATACTGTGAAGGCACAGTCATTACATTAATTTCTTTAAATTTCTCTCTGAGTGTGTGTCTCGGGCTTAATTTATAAGTTGATCGAATAGCCCTTTTTTGCAAGACAAATATAGTCTGAATGTCGGCGGCATTTCCCCACAACAGAATACCGTACGACATTACACTATGAAAATAGGCAAAGTACACTAAACGGGCTGTCTCTATGTCAGTTAAACTCCGAATTTTTCTAACAGCATATGCAGCGGAGCTTAGCTTTTTCGACAATTTATCAATATGTGGGCCCCACTGAAGCTTGGCATCCAAAGTTAAGCCCAAGAATACAGTGCTATCTTCAGGATTCAATTCTTCGCCCCTTATCAAGACATTCGTTTTCACTTGCCTAACGTGAGGTAGCGTAAACTTAATACATTTGGTTTTTTTTTTCATTAAGAAGCAAATTATTAACATTGAACCAGTGAACTACTTTTGAGATCGCGCTATTAACATCGTCAGTAACCAGCTGCTGACGTTTAAGTTTAAACAAAAGTGAGGTGTCATCCGCAAACAAAACTATATTATGATTATCTTTAATGAGGTAAGGCAAGTCATTAATATAAATAAGAAACAAAAAAGGACCAAGAATTGAGCCCTGTGGGACGCCCATTGTTACGATAGATCCGGGAGACCTTTTTCCATTGACATCGACACTCTGAATTCTATTACTCAAATATGAAGTAAGAAGTTCCAGAGCGCTGTTCCGGATCCCGTTATAGAAAGGTACACCTCTGCCTAACCCGTCTAGGAATACAGGCGTAATGTTATGTTACGTAGTTCACATTAAAATCTTCATCTACACAGTGACTAAGGAATAACTTACTCAACGTAACAGTATTAAGCAAAAATATTCCTATTTCATCCAATTTCCACACCACAGTGAAATACATTTTGTTCACATAATTCACCTCCTTTCTACACACGGAACATATTTCATTTACACTCTCTAAATAATTCATCCGAGTGTATCCTCGCTTATCTATTCTTTTTTGTAATTCTGTTCCTTTCGGTTGGACGGTTGGAGTATTATTTTATTAAATAAGCCGGGTAGTGGGTTGCCCTAAGCTTTGGAAGCCGCGACCGACTTCCAGCCTAATAAAATAATTAGTGCGACCCACATATCCCACATATGAGGTTTATTCCAAATAAGATTTTTATTCGGGGTAAAGGTTAGGCTTTAATAATATATGAGAACATTAAATCGCCGTTTCTGACAGCTTTTTAAATGATTGTAATGTGGATTTTTATCGCTTAATTTGTATGAAGTTTATTACCGTTTTGTTCGTTTTTTGCACGATTAAGCTGAAATAAAATATGATACTAAGTAATTTCGGTAATCTGTTGGACAATCATTACTTTGATTGAGGTGTTCGCAATTTTTTGATGTTCTACGGCCTTTCTGTTCCCATTGTCCACTAAACTAATGTCCCGTGTAATCCAAGTTTTCTAGTATACTTCTAGGTTAAATAGTGAGTACAAAAAAAAAAATTCGACTCCTGTAAAATCACGCTTTAAAAAGTATACTACTGTTAGAATGCATTGTTTTGTTATTAAAATGTTCGTAGTTCATGACTTTATGTCTTCTAGAGGGCGCCATATTCAATTTAATATGGCGTCACATAGACCATAGCAGACGATCAAGAAACTTTCAACGAAATCTCATTTGTCAAATTGTGATACGTAGTTTGAAAATTATGAAGGAATAGATTAACGAACAGGTACATACTGGTCAAATCATAACCTTAGTTTTTGCTTCGCCATAGTCGGGTAAAAACTGGTCTGTTCACAATATTGCTAATAAAGAAAAGAGAGTGGTTTATGTACCTATGAATAATCATTACAGCAACTAAAAATAACATAATTAAAACTATGTCAATCTACACAGACTAAAAAACATACTCTAGGTCACAATATTGCTAATAAAGAAAAGAGAGTGGTTTATGTACCTATGAATAATCATTACAGCAATTAAAAATAACATAATTAAAACTATGTCAATCTACACAGACTAAAAAACATACTCTAGGTAGGTATATTTTCCTAAATTACCTACTTTTCTCATAAGATCACAAGGTCGTGAACTTATAGTTTGGACAAAGATAAATATTTACATATGATCTTATGTAGATATATATCTTATATGTATGTTATAACCAATTTGTTTTACTTGCTCGACACGTAACAAATTACATACAGGCACATTTATTTTGTTTTGTAATATAACCTTCACATTTTATTAAATTAAATTATATTTCTAGAGTTTGCTTTTTACAAGCCACCAGAAGCCCGAAAGTCTGACAGCCAGTCTTACCAAGGATTATCGTATTACCCAGTAACTGGGTTGTGGCGGTCAGATAGGCAGTCGCTCTATGTAAAATACTGGTATTTAGCCGCATCCGGTTAGACTGGAAGCTGACCCCAACATATTTCGGAAAACGCTAGGCAAATGATGACTCTAGGTATATTTTCCTGAACAACCGATTTTCTTCATAATACCACAGGGTTATGAACTTATACTTTGGACAAAGATAAATATTTACATACTAGCTTTTGCCAGCGGCTTCGCCCGCGTGGAGGTCGGAAAATAACCCGCGGGTATCGTCACTGCTCAGCTCCTATGTGTCTAAGCGTTATGTTATATAGCCTATAACCTGCCCAGGAGTATGGACTACAATCGTACCAAGTTTTGTAAAAATCCCTTCAGTAGTTTTTGACCCATGCGTGCACATACAGACAGACAGACAGACAGACAAAAAATTTACTGATTGCATTTTTGGCATCAGTATCGATCACCAATCATCCTCCAATATTAATTTTGAATGTATATTCAATGTACAGAATTGACCTCTCTACAGTTTTATTATAAGTATAGATTATTTTATGTAGATATTATCTTATATGTTATAACCAATATGTTTTACTTGCTCGACACGTAACAAATTACATGCAGGCACATTTATTGTGTATTATAATCTTCATATTTTATTTAATAGAACTAATATTTCTAGAATTTGCTTGTAACAAGATGTAGGTAAACTTACGCATGAGTAGATTTGCCTAATGCGTTTTCCGAACCGATTTTACTTTGCAGCGCATTTTATAATTTATCACAGCCATTAAATAATACTTAAGATAAAATGCGCGAACGCTTTCACAGTTATCTGGGCAAGGGATGACCAAAATCATTTTGTGAAGGAGAAATAAATCGTTCACATTTGATTTATATGTTTTACGCACAATTTAATGTCCTGCTCTTGCGTAGAGCGAGATATTGGATACGAGAGACAGTAATTCTTTTGAATAAAAATGGTTTTTATTTTTCATTGTTTAATCACTTGTGGCAACCTTATCCATTGTAGATCATGTAGATTTTCCTTCACTGGCGTTGTTAGCCTTTTCGTGTTGGAATCAGAAGGTTTTAGTCTATTGTCACATCAAAAAAGTACTAAAATTATTGGCATCTTTTTGGTAAACATAGGTTACAACAGTGTGCAGTGCTGCCATTGTTTAGTTTCTCTGTTTTGCCATTTGATGGACAAAAATATATTTATGGAGGCTTTTGCTAATTAATTGACACTGTGTTGTTGGTCTAGTAGTCGTAAGCCCTACTGCTGAGCATGAGGTCTTGGGTTTGATTTACGTGTCAGACAAAGTGTTATTGGGTTTTCTTTCTGGAATTTCTAACTAGTAGCCCGGAGTTTGGATTTTTGTCCGGTTGATGGCATGGGACTTAAACAAAAGTGGTAAAATGTGGGTGTACTATCAAACCTCTGCCCAACTCTTAGGGAAAATTACACGTGATGTTATACTCTGTTAATCACTTTTGCAACATTTCTACTATTAAATAAGTTTTTGCACTAAATCATATAATACTCTATACATTATCTATACAAATAAATAAAATTGGAGTGTCTGTTTGTAATATTAAGATAACCACTTTTTAGTAAGTGTATATGGATGTATACACGGTACATATACCAAAACAACATTTTTTACAATTTTGTCGGACTGTCTGTCTGTCTGTTTGTTCCGGCTAATCTCTGAAATGGCTGGACCGATTGTGACGGGACTTTCCCTGGCAGATAGCTGATGTAACAAGGAGTAACTTAGGTTACTTTTATTTTAGAAAAAATCTGTCTATTTAGAAAAATACCTGCGTTAATTTCCGACATCCACGCGGGCGAAGCCGCGGGCAAAAGCTAGTAATATTATAAAGCTGAAGAGTTTTTTTGTTTGAACGCGCTAATCTCAGGAACTACTGGTCCGAATTGAAAATTTATTTTTGTGTTGGGTAGCCTATTTATTGAGGAAGGCTATAGGATATATAATATCACGCTACAATCAAAAACAGCGGAGCAGCAATGAAAACTGACAGACAATTTAATGCGACGGGAAGGGTCAGGGGATCAAAAATTTGCTAGAATCTAGAAGCTAGGATCTTGCAGAAGCTAGTATCTTAATAATATCTTAGGGCAACCAGCACAACGTTATCTGATCCCAAACTAGGCAGAGTCTGTACTATGGTAACCAGACAACTGATAAACATACTTATATATTTCTAAATACATACATATTGAAGAGAAATTACACCCAGACATAGAAAAAATGATTGTGCTTATCACACAAAGATTTGTCCCGGGTGGGAATCGAACCCACGACCTCAGTCTTAGCAGTCAGGGTCACTAACCACTAGACTAACAGGCCAGACGAAATCGAAAAATCCTCCTGAAAGAAGAAAATAAAGAAAGAAGTTAGAAAGCGATGGCCTTCTAACTTCTTTGGACCTAACTTTATGCTATTCGAAAGTACCCATCTATCAATTAGTGAAATAAATTACAGTATATTTCTAACAAAGAAGAAACTGAACCTCTTTTACGAAATACGACATTATGAAATTAGAATTCCTGTGAAGTAAGACGTAGTGAAACAGAATTTATTACTGTACAAATGAACTAGAATCCTCTACTCATTACTCCATATTGCTCCATATTGCTTGGCGAGATACATAAATAAACTAGCTCACGCATTGTTTGTTCACTCGCTCAGAAGAGCGATCGCGGTCTCTTTGTTATTTGAGCGGTGTCAAGTTGTTGTTTTAGGGGCTACTGGCGGCTAAGCGGTGTCATTTCTCGCTTAGCTTCGCTCTGCCCACAACTGAACTCCATCTGTATTACTACGAAACGAGATCTAACTTTAGTTCTTGCCTAAAGGTCTGAGCCAGTTTTAGCATTTATTTCGTTTTGGGTGAATTTCTTACTGCAAAAATGACAACTTAGCACTGGATGTAGTCAGTTTTGTAAAAAGAACTTCAGTTCTGTACAGATTGGGTTCTTAATTCAAAACTAGCTTGGTGATATAAACCTGATCTAAATAAAAAGGTTTTTCTCTGATAAGGGGCATGCGTTTTGATATTATAGAAAGTGTCGGTTAAGTAAAGGAGAACAGGAAAGTTATATTGTAATAAATGTAGTCCGCACGACCATATATCGGCCATTGCGGCCAATCTCAACGGTCACTAGTCATCGGCGCGGGTGATATTATAGTGCACCAGTGTGCGCGCGGACACATGGGGACCCACTCTCACTGCAAGGCAAAGGCCTGTTCATATGGAAGGTACGAATATTGATCACCACGATTGATCACGGTTGATAATTACAGAGTGAATATAACTTTAACTACATTAAAATATAATATGCAAATTAGGACTGTAGCAGTTAGCTTACTTATTCGTTTAGTTTTGTAGCCCTGTACCATCCCACTGTTGGTAAAATGCCAATTTATTCCTCTTTAGGCTAATCACACATACCACAACCACATAACGACGAACGCTAATTTTTATGGAAACGAATAGTTACTTCACATGAACCACATTTTGTTAATAAAATCAACCGTGTGGGCGATACCGACCACATCAAGGCTACGTCGGCAGCCACAACGCTACCACCAGCGAGATTGCACAACAGCATCAAACCACTGGCAGTATTTCTGATTATTTATTATTCGCTCCCACGCCACCCAAGCCACGCAAAACATATCGCTATTTTTGTTAACAACCAGCTTTCCTTTCCTCGTTCATTCCTCGCTTAGCTCCCAAAGGAACCATACCCTCTTCGACACTAGATACGTTGATGAGTTCCATAGATCAAAGGCCTGAGGACTCCAAGATGTTCCGTAATGCGAAACTGTAATTACTGTTTGTTGTGAAATGTCAATCTACTGAATATATTGTTTTAACACAAAAGTTATTTCTGGTGTTTATTTAGATGGAAATACTGCACTTTAGTGGTTTAGTAGCGAACTATTTTAACAAAGTCGGATTTGGAGAATAGGACAAAAATTCGAATTTTAAACTTCAAAAGGAGTTTATATTGACGGACTTTATGAACACAATACTGAAATTTAAAAATAGAATCATTATAAAACACTAAACTGATATAAGTTTAGTGTTTTATAATGATTCTATTTTAATATAAATATAAATTTTTGTAACAAAATATTTTTTTACCAAAACGATATAGGTAACATCCATGAAGTTAATGTGACCACATCAATTATTTTTTTCTAACGGAACGCATCCATATGCGAGTGCACCATTTTTATAACACTACCAAATAATATTTCTTCTTAATAATAGTTCTATCCGAATGTATGATTAAGAAATTGATGTAGATTGAGTAGAAAATTATGAAACTGCACATATAAAATACTCGTGATACTAATCATTTATTTATTTTCTAACATATATTAAGTTTAATTATTTTTAAATATTTCAACAAAAATCTAATACTAATCTGATACTAATTTATTATTAATATAGCAAATATGTGTTTGTGTAAATATAACATTTACTTCAGATATTTAGCAGTATGATGGAACTGAACGCCGACAGTTTCCAAGAACGCTGCCAAGAATACGGGGTAGTCCTAACTGGAGTATCCTATTAAATGCTACCAGTGACAACTTGGCGTCAACATTAATTTTGAAGTCGTTTTTTAAGCTGCAGTGACATTTTGCGATCTTTTTTCATCATCAGTACAATCTATAAGCAAGCTTATTGACGCGTCATTAACGTATTTAGTGGCTCAATCCTAAAATACAAAAACCGGCCAAGTGCGAGTCGGACTCGCGCACCGAGGGTTCCGTACAAACCTGTAGGTATCCTCGGTTTATGCGTAAGGTTTATGTTTTTTGAAATTAAATGTTTTTTTTTTTATATTTGAGTTGATTGAATGGAAGGTAAATTGCGATTTACGATTTATGACGTATTAAAAAAAAACTACTTACTGGATTGCATTCAAACCAATTTTCGTTGGAAGTTTACATGGTTATGTACATCATATATTTTTTTTAGTTTTATCATTCTCTTACTTTAGAAGTTACGGGGGGGGGGGGACACACATTTTACCACTTTGGAAGTGTCTCTCGCGCAAACTATTCAGTTTAGAAAGAAATGATGTTA
Source organism: Aporophyla lueneburgensis (assembly GCA_932294355.1). Taxonomy (NCBI): domain Eukaryota; kingdom Metazoa; phylum Arthropoda; class Insecta; order Lepidoptera; family Noctuidae; genus Aporophyla; species Aporophyla lueneburgensis. The sequence continues at coordinate 25,534,168 of OW028750.1, read as the reverse complement.
GAAACCTCAATACCATTTTTGAAGACCTATTCATAGATACCCTACACGTATGGGATTGATGAAAAAAAAATTTTTGAGTTTCAGTTCTATGTATGGGGAACCCCAAAATTTATTGTTTTTTTTCTATTGTTGTGTAAAAATCTTAATGCGGTATACAGAATACATCTACTTACCAAGTTTCAACAACATATCTCTTATAGTTTCGGAGAAAAGTGGCTGTGACATACACGGACAGACAGACAGACAGACAGACAGACAGACAGACCGACAGACAGACAGACAGACATGACGAATCTATAAGGGTTCCGTTTTTTGCCATTTGGCAACGGAACCCTAAAAATGTTCCGTGTGTTGCCAGACGTAAAGAATAGCACCATCCCATTCTTCCCGTAGGTGTCGTAGAAGGCGACTAAGGGATTTACTAGAGAATGGGCAGCAGCGTTCTCTATGTATTTTACCAGCATACTGCGATCGCAAACCCGCTTGCGAAGCGTGGCGATTAGGGGCAGCGCAGACGACAGACTATCCGTGACGCACTTTTTAGTCTGTGAAAATAGAACCTACGCAATTATATGCAGTAACGCACACGACGCGCAAAAAGTCCGGCGCTTTTAGCCTTAGACTTTTTGTGCGCCGCAGACTCGATCGCACAAAAAGTGTGCCATCTGCGCTGCACCTTATGGTAAACACTTTGTTGGGCGAGACCTATAATATCCAGCAGTGAACGTCATTCGGCTGAAACGATGATTATGAATCTGGACCTACTGATTACCCCCTGAATGAAGATTATCTACTATCAATGCATCGATGACCTTAAAAAAGTGACTGAGACGACTCTGGAGAGGCTTATGTTCAGAAGTGGACTATGAAAGGCTGAGTTGATTGATGCATTGGCATGTATTATACAATAACTTCTCGCTCTAAGCTTCGTTGGTCTAGTGGTAGCAAGCGCAACTGCTGAGCTTGAGGTCCTGGGTTCGATTCCCCGGTGGAGCAAAAGTGTTATTGGGTTTTTCCATCTGGAATTTCTCAGTAGCAGCCCGGAGTCTGGATCTGTGCCCGGTTGATGGCAATGGGCTCACCCCCTATTACATGGGACTTAAACATAACAGGCGAAATGTGGGTGAACTATAGGTACAGACGACAGCATGTCAAGCCACCCCAATCTGTCAAATTTTACCAATCGAAAATTAACCTTCCACTATTGTGATATAAGGTTGAAAATCTATTAAAAAAATTCGACAGATTGAGGTAAGTTGATGTGCTGGCGTATGTACATCTCTGCCCAACCCTTCGGGGAAACAAGGTGTGATGTTATGTGTATGTTACATCTTATAGTATTATAATGTAGTGTGCTGAAGCCACTCTTTACAACATACATAGGACATAGGCCCCCTCCAAACGGGATTGCCGTACCTACGTCCAACAGTGAACGTCCTTCGCCCGAAATGATGAGTCCTAAAACATTCCTCGGATTCAAAATTTTCATAACATTCCTCACATAAAAACGTTGTCAACACCAAATTATCATACGAACTATATCTGAAACTACGACAGTTTCGTAGTATATCTAAAATTATATCACATATTGTGTCAGACGGTGGCGAGTGGCGCCATTAGTCACGGCTTGGCACCGCCTCAGGTGACCGGCTGTGGATAATTGGGGGGAATCTCCAAGACAAATTGACAGCCGGCTTAACGGTGGGTTTCCTATTTCTGTAGTGGTTGCTGTCTGAGGCTACATTTGCGTGTACTGGAGTTGGTTGTCCATTGCATTATGTTTGTGAAATGTCTCAAAATCAAAACTCACTTATTCAAAATAAGCTGAGAATCAGCACTTGATGAACGTTTGTTTATATTACATACGACAGTCCCCAAAAAGTCCGCTCTTCGTCATTCGTAGTGCTTTAGCTGGGAATAAAAAGTGGTGCAACAAACTAACCAGTATACCAAAACTCCTACGGTTTGATATGTAAATATGATAACCCATCCACGGACAAACCGTGGCAGGTGTAGCTTAACCTGATCGATCGACTCGTGTGGGTGTTATCGCTGACCCACAAGCCCTGCCGTATTTTATAATACGAATCAAATGACCACATCCAGAAACAGATTCTACCAAAGCAAACAAAATTCACCACTATAACCACAAAACGAAGAGACAATAACAGTAAACCTCTCAAATGGCACCACATTCGTCTTTTTGCCCGTCTACCCACACATTCGATTGTTTGACCGCGCTTACGTCAACTGTTTCTCATTATCAGGAATGATGTTTATTTAGGTTAACGCGGTTTTATTCCTCGCTTCTTTTGTTTTATTGTTGTAGTTTGGCTGAGTTGGTAGTTGCACTCATTTCCACAGGACCCATCTGAGCCATCATATATCTACTTATTTACCACAGTTTATTAAGTACCTAGTACTTGTTGACAGGCCTACACTGTCTTCCAATACCTATTAATACGGTATATTGACAACATTGTATAATTCATATTTGTACAAGTGTAATCGTGGAATTTTTCTTGCCGGCTCTTCTCCAAAGGAACCTCGAATTGGAACCGCGCACCTTTTGGCGTTTCATATGTTCCCATGTAGGTTTATGTTAAATAAAATATTTGATATTAGCAAAGTATATCATCCCAGCAGTGGTGGTCTAGTGGTAACGGCCGCGACTTACGGTTAGTATGACGTGAGTTCGAACCCAAGCAGACGCTTTACTTTGTGTAAATTATTTCATCACCACTGCTCTCAGTACGGTGAAGGAAAACATCGTAATGAAACCGGCATGTCTTAGAACCAAAAATAAAAATTCAAAGACATGTGACAACTACCAACCCGCATTGGGCTCGCGTAGTGATTTATGGCCCATTCTCTCTTACCGATAGGAGGCCTGTGTCCCAGCAGTGGGGAAATTTTAGGCTGCTGATGATCATCACAGAAGACTATGTAAAGATCTTAAAGTTTCTGTCTTAATGGTAGTACCCATTTGAAAAAGGCGTGAGTTATGTATGTATTTATATGTTTGATAAAATCGTACCAATTTTACCCGAGGAGGACTCAGAGCCTACACTTATGGCAAAATAGCCAGAGTCTATTGCTACGTTCATAAATCTTGACTACTACTGAGAATGTTCTTAGTGAAAATCCCAATAACACTGCTTGACTTGGGGTTCGAACCCAAAAATCCACATGCCGCGTTTGTGTCCACTAGACAAATAGAAGCCATTTTCGCAATAATAAAAGTAATGAGAATAATCTCTCTTACTTAAAGCAAGGCAGCGCATAGCGATACAACTTAAATTTTATTTTAAGACACCAAGTACCATAAAATTTTAACTATGTGTCATAAATAGGTAAATTTATTTTGAATCTAAATTTGAAAAATGTATGTAAAACGGTTTCAACCGGTATCCTGATCAAGATCACCACCATACAGCGGAAGCATTCCTGGTGTTCAGTCTCAGCCACATCGGTAAATTCAGCGGATGTACAGACGCCAGCACAAAAAGCTACTACAATCTGTTAAATTTCTTCAATAGATTTTCAATTTTATCGCTACAGTTTTGGGTTCAAGATTGATTGGGAAATGACAGTTTCGGATAGCTTGATGTGCTGGCACCTGTACTAAGTTTTCCTATGTCGGCGGGTGCCAACACCGCACTTTCAGCCGGTCCACAAGAAGAGCCCTTAAAACCTTCTCCTAGTCGACGCCAGCAGTTAGCCTCAAGTCACGCTGTATGTGGTACGATGCACTGGAGCACAACGCAGCGATTCTCCAACTCACTGGGGCATCTTCGCAAACAGCTTCGACACACCGTAAATTATGCTCCACGCGGTACGTCGAAACTGTGTACACTGGAACTTCAACTGGCCCCAGTTTGTGTGAACAAGCAAGAATAATTAAAACACTGTTTTACCTTTTCTTTTTTGTGACTCCAATCGCAAAAAGTCCTTTTAATAATCGCTAAAGCAGTTTCGTTTAGCCTTGGATCAGGTAATTAGGATTTTTATAGACTCAGTTCGGTACGTTAATAGAATATTGAACTAAAGGTCTTGATTTTATTTTTATCGACTTCACAAGAAATCTTCTATAAATGAGTTTTTATAGGCTCGATAACATGTACGTGTTCAAATTATTTTAGAATGTGGCAACTTACAGTTCGTTTTTTAAATATAATTTGACAGGTGTCAATATCAAACTTATGTCAAACTCATCATTATTTGCCTAGCCTTTACCCAACTTTGTTTGAGTATGTAACTAGATCTGAAATTTTGAAATATTTAATAATTCAATTTCTATCTAAATATTTTAACATCTATTTCCAGAGACCAATAAAACAAATAGACCGAACTAATCGTTACTACGCTTGACAGGTCCATTTGTGGTCATGTGTTAGGCGTTTATGCACCTGTGCATAGGGTTACCATCCGTCTGAATGGGGTCGGACATATCCAGCTTTTTGGCTACCAGTTCGGACCTTGCCAGCATTGTCAATTATATGGAGTTTACGAAATAAGGGATTTGTTTTATTAAAAGTAAAAATGGTTCAAATAATGATTACTAAAAAATGAAAAGTAACTAAACTGTCACAAATGTTTGTTTTTAGGGTTCCATTGCCAAATGGCAAAAAACGGAACCCTTATAGATTCGTCATGTCTATCTGTCTGTCTGTCTGTCTGTCTGTCTGTCCGTCCGTCCGTATGTCACAGCCATTTTATTCCGAAACTATAAGAGCTATGCTGTTGAGACTTGGTAAGTATGGGTCTTGGGTTTTTATTTTTATTATTTTTATTTTAGTAGATGTATTCTGTGAACCGCATTAAGATTTTCACACTAAAGTAGAAAAAAAACAATAAATTTTGGGGTTCCCCATACATAGAACTGAAACTCAAAAATGTTTTTTTTTCATCAAACCCATACGTGTGGGGTATCTATGAATAGGTCTTCAAAAATGGTAATGAGGTTTCTAATATCATTCAAGCGCGAGAGACACTTCCAAACTGGTAAAATGTGTCCCCCCCCCCCGTAACTTCTAAAATAAGAGAATGATAAAACTAAAAAAAATATATGATGTACAGACGCCAACACATCAAGCTACTACAAACTGTCAGATTTCTTTGATAGATTTTCGACTTTATTTCTAGAGCATTAGGTTCAAGGTTCATTGGGAAAAATTGACAGTTTCGGGTAGCTTGACCTGGTGGCATCTGTACATTACCATGTAAACTACCACCGAAAATTGGTTTGAACGAGATCGAGTGAGTAGTTTTTTTTTTTAAAACGTCATAAATCGTAAACCGCAATTTACCCTACATTCAATCAACTAAAATATAAAAATTAAAAATATATATATATTTAAACCGAGAATACCTACAAGTTTGTACGGAACCCTCGGTGCGCGAGTCCGACTCGCACTTGGCCGGTTTTTTTTTTTGTCAGCACGTAGCAAAGGGACGAAATGATAATTATTTATTTGGACTCGCGCACAAGTAAAAGAAAGAATAATATCCCATTTGGGACACGCACGGGAAATAGAAACAATACAAAAGGATATTAAATCTCACAAAGTCATGAAAATAAAAGAAGCAAAAAATGAAGACCTTTGCGACGCCAAAAAAGCTCTTATCTCAGCATCGTCATTTGAGCCGAAAGACGTCCACTGCTGGACATAGGCCTCTCCCAATTTGGTGGGGTTTACCATAATCACCACGCTTGGCAGACGGGTTAGCGATCGCACTATGGTGTTGAAATGTATAAAGAATGCTGCTGCTCATTCTCTTGTAAGCCTTAGTCGCCTCTTAGGCTCAACTGCAGTCGGCATGTAATCGAACTGCACGGTTGGTTTGCAGTTCTATTGCAGTCGTGTCAACTGCATTCAAACTGCACTTGAACCACAATTTGCGGTTGGATTGCAGTTGACATGCGGTCCGTCTGTCTAGAGCCTTACGACACTCACGGGAAGAAATCGGATCGTGCTATTCCTTACGTCCGGTACCAGACGGCTCAGCATGATGCTTCGATATTTAAAAAAAAACAATTCCGCAGCGCTATTATTCAGATGTGCTTCGATAGGAATGGTTACCCTACCCTGTGCAGTATTAATATACGAGGCAGAATCTACCTGATTTAATCCCTTGGCATCATATCTAACACATTTGTGTATCTGTAGAAATGATCGGATAAAGTTGTGTGTTAATATAATTTATGTCGTGTTGGCATTTGTAAGTTGTCTATTTATGATCTTGTTAAGGCTGGTTGACAGCTAAATGTGCATGTTCAATTCGAGTTTGTCTTGTTTTACGTGCTCGATTTCAATTCGAGCAGCTAGGAAATGCCGACGCCATGTCATCATCATCATCATATTTCAGCCGAAAGACGTCCACTGCTGGACATAGACCTCCTCCAATTTGGGGGGTTTTGCCCAAATCGCCACGCTTGGCAGGCGGGTTGGCGACAGCAGTATGGTGGTAAAATGCATAGAGAACGCTGCTGCCCATTCTCTAGTTAGCTCTTCGACACCCATGGGAAGAAATGGGAAATTTTCTTTCTTTCTTTCTTTCTTTTCTTTTCTTTTAAAATATTGTCCAATAATTCTATTAAATAACATTTCATTCCATTTTATTTTACTAACTGAACTTTTTTCTACCATTTAGTCGTAGAATAATTACACAAACTTTAAATATGGTTTTGACTGAAATTGTATCGTCTTACTTCTTGCTTCCGTGTTAAGAAAATATTGCCTAATTAGTGGAGACATTAAGGCAATGCTTTAAATCATAAAAGAAAGAATCATGAAGGAGACGCAAAGCACTTTGTCCATAGTTAGAACTCTGTCATTCTGTAGACAAAATGATATAAAATTACATCGGTCTTCATTTTAAATTAGATCTCGATTAAAACTGTAAAGTAATATTCGCTTTGTAAGAACCAATCATAACTTATTTTTTTTCTCTTACTAAAATTTTAACCGAACTATAAATCAACTTCTTATACAAAAACACCAGTTACTTTCAATGCCCTCATATATTATTCAAAGCCAAATTAATGCCATCATTAAATAGTTAGAATTTTTCTACAAAAACCTCTATTGGCTGAGAATCTTTGGGTCAGGCAAAACAAAACCATTAGTTTAATGTAGGCCTGCCCTTAGGTAATTGCGATCGTTAGGCTATGAACGTAGGTGTGTGTAAACAGCCTTATGTTTGGCTAGCAATATAATTAAATATTTGATGGAGGATAAATTAATGTCGACTAAGAATAGACAACGTTAGGTTATTGATTATGTTTGTTGAAGGTTCGGCTTTGTTATCTTCTCTTTGGCGACTCGATGGTAAAAATTCCAAAATAGTTGGCCCAAAATTTAGTAGCGCACGCTCGGCTTAGTAAGGCAGTCATAAGATCATCAAAGCACAAATGATAGGGCATTTGGCGCAGGATGGAAGGTGGGCCATTTTCGGTTCTAGGACATGTCGGTTTCCTTATGATGTTTTTCTTCACCGTTTTGAGAGCACTGGTGATGAAATAATTTGCACAATGGTGCCGATTCTGTTCTACAAAATTCTCTAAACTAAACTAAAAATCACTAAAATTTGGTTTATTCCTGTCAAACGACGATTTTCTATTCTGAAATAGACTAAAATGACACAACTTAACTATATTTTAGTTTGACAGCACTAAGATTGCACGAGTTATTAGTTTAGTGAAAATGATAATTTTGCTATTATGAGTTTGCTGGTTTTCACCAAAAATTTTGAGTAAAATAATTTATTTTGACTAAATCTAACTATTTTTAATCGCGATTAAAAAGGTGTGGAATAAAACTAGTGGTCATGAACAAAAATTCACACCAACCACTCGCCTTCACGTGCAAAAACAGTACTGTAATATTTTTTTTCTTTTACTTATATCTCGAAAATGGCGTGTCCTGTCGCAAAAATAATGAAATTTTCGACCCCCTTTATTAAACACCACACATATAAATCTGGACACGTCGGTAATATTTTTTTATATTTTTCAAACAAAAAGTGAAAAATTCCATATAAAACGTCCGGGCTGCCCACATGCGCGCGACTTCGACTCCAAAAAAATTCATTGTGTAGCACACACAAGTACCACGTTGCGAAAGCAAAATGAAAAAAAAAACCACGTTGAGTCGCGATTGTCAAATTCTATTTTAGTCGTGTTAAAATAATTTTTAAATTTAGAGATTTTTTAGCGTTAAAATTCTCATAGCCAAAAGTAAGGAATTTTAGAGATAGTTTAGTTAGTTTAGTTCGGTGTACAACACAATCGGCAACAATGTCAGTGTACGACTAAACGCCGACAAATAATAGGATAATTATTGAAAAAAAAATGGTTGGGTTAAAACTATGACCGACGATGACGCACGAGCCGAGCTAGCGTAGCGAGCGGTGCCGCCATAGATATCGGCCAGCGAGTGCCAGAAACGACTAGATTATGTTGATGAGCCCTGTCGGCGAAGTCCCTTCGGCGAAGTGTCTTGTCGGCGAAGAGTTCCGTCGAAATAAAGTCTTGTCGGTGTTCAGTCTGTCGGCGTAATGTCTGTCGGCGTTTAGTCGTATAATCGCATAAAGTAATCCGCCTGCCTGGGTTCTAACCTGGGACCTGCAACTTGTAAAACGCAGCCGTTACCGCTGAGCCACCCCTGCTCCTAAATATAGCGATAAGGCTTTATTTACAGACTGAAAAGTAAACATGTCTTCGTTCGTAGTTGGCGTGAATTTCGTCACCATGAAACTATTTACAATAATTTTATAATATGTTTTTTGTACTATTTTTTACTTTACCACATACATACTGAGTTCAATGCCCCTTAACGAAGCGTTGACACTTTCCATAGAATTAAATTAATAATATAGGTACACACGACTATACAATTAAATTATATTTTCAGTATGAACTGACCTCGCCTTCCAGTGTAAGCCTTTACAATAAAGGCTTTTTTTTTTTTCAGGATGGGAAATCATTAAATGACTTCTCCCGCTCTGGGCGGAGCGGAAGGGCGTGTCAGACTTTTACTGACTAAAACCCACCCGTGTTCCATCAGTTGCCCATGTGCCAGGGTCACGGTATCTCTTTCGAACAATCACGCGACCCCGGCAGGCATCGGTCCTAGTAGACCCCTACACGGCTGCTGACATCTCTTTGAGGCGCGCGTGGAACACTGCGCGCCGTCGACCCGAGCTTGGTCCTTACCGGGCGGCGAGCTACCCATTGCTCGCCACCCGCAAGCTCGCGCCTACGGTGGCCGGGAGTCCGCAATCGACTCCCGACGCCCGGGGCGTCTCCTCCTGCGGCGGCTAGGGACGTGAGGGCGCAGAGACTGCCACTCCCTCACGCGCCCCGCCTCCTCCTTCGCGAGCATTACTGCTTCGCAGAAGGAGGTGACGGCTTCCCATTCCCTCTCGCTCCGTACCATGGCTCGCACCAGGGCCGGACGCGAGAGGTCGCCGCCGCCGATTGCCTCCACGAGAACACGGCGGTGCTCCGCCCAGGCTGGGCACACCTCCACCGTATGCTCCACCGTGTCCTCCAGACGATCCTCGCAATAGAAACACCCGGACGTATCCTCCCGCTTTATCCTGAACAGGAACCCACCGAAGCACCCATGCCCGGCTTATTGTACAATAAGAAGTCAGCCTATACTGGAAATGTATAGCTTGATTTGTCGCCGTGCGTGTCTACACTGTTCGTATAAAGATAATCTAGTATGGTATTTACCGCACGTTCATGTCCACATTTCATACATTTCTGGTTTGGTTTTACAGTTACATTTATTTTCTTTGGCGTACCGGCTGTCATACATAGGTCTTTGACAGTTTGACATCTTTGACAGTCAGAAACCCGAAAGTTTCTTGTTACCCCGTAACTGGGTTGTGGAGATTAGACATGCAGTCACCCCATGTGAAATACTGGTGTTTAGCTGCAGTTGTTAGACTGAAATCCAACCATAACATATCTAGAAAAAGATAGGCAGATTGCTTTTTTTTTCACATCACTTGAATATACTATACCTACTTAGACTAAACAAACAACAATTTGCTAAAAGCCTGTCACAATGTGTTAGACAGACTGTTAGCAAACTGTTTTTTGTTTATTCACAGTACATTCTAGTTTTCCAGTCCTATCTTATCTAGGCTAATCATGTTTTTCTTTATACCTAATAATAACTTATTAACACTAGTCACTTCAATTATGGTATACATATAACATAGCGGTTGATAAAATATATTACTTATGTACAAACAGTATATTGTATTTAGGTATATTTTTCACTGATGAGAATCCCAACTGTCCTCGCAATCACTGTACAACCTACGGTTGTCTGGAAGAGATCACAGAAAGCAATAAGGCCGCCTATTATATATGTTTTGTAGTGTTAAATGTATTTGCAATAATTTTACCAAAATAAATATACGTCAGGCAATTAAAATCGCATCGTGTAAATCAGGTAGCTCGCGAAATTCCAATTTCCTTACGTTTTTTGCAGTTTGCAAGTCAGTGCCAGGATGGATTAAAATATGATTCGCGACCTTAAAAAATATGGCTTTACAAAATTTTAATGATTAAAATCACGAATACTTTTTCGAAATTTGAATTTTGCGGGCTACCCTAGCGGATATAATTTACTTTCACAAAAATTACAAGTTCACGCCATCTACTCGAGCTATCAAATCCGTAAAATCCGAAATAGTTCGCTGACTAACCCTCAATAGCCCAGAATACACCTGTCTCAAACAACAGTGGTACATTATTATGTACTGCATGTTTATCAAGCGCTGTACTGGTGCCAGTTGGCAAGTGCGCTACTCTGCTATCGCGGTATGAATCACTCGTATGAGCTTTATAGTGGGGGTTCCGTAGTATATATTTTTTTTGCTATAATCTAGTTTGTTTGTAAGAATGTTATTTTAGAAAAAAAATTAAAGGTGCAGTGGACTAAGAAATTGATATGACTCCTTATGTTGGATTTTGAAAGTTCTGTTTTTATTTTTTTAACTCATGTAAATCATGAAGTGAGTTTTGACCGTTTTATTGAAGTTAGTTCATTCAACTTAGCATTGATATTCACGTGTTGAGTATCGATAACGAACGAACAAAACAAGAACGCATTTTCTCCCAACATGTAACTTTGTTTAAAACTTTTAATGACACAGTGAAAAGTACATTACGGCAACCTGTTATGTTATAGTTTTTGTCTATGTTCCACGAAAAATTACAAAATTAGCTGACCTATTACGGTCAATGACCTTCGCCCATCAAATGATGACAGCTGTGCTGCTGCGGAGTTTGTTGCGCCCCTTCTTTCCAGCTAAAGGACTAGGAAGTGGTGTTGTGGCATGGAAGGGCTGGCGTTTTGGGGGACTATCTTATGTAACTTTGTCGTTCAAAAAGTGCTGACTCTCAGCCTAGTTTGACTTTTGAATTTGTTTTTTTGTATGATTATAACAATTATTTTTTTGTTTTATTAGTTTTCGACATCGACATTCAACACACGGGTAAGGTATTCCAAGCTATTTTCATATAACCCTATATATGAATAAATACAGAAATTTATTTAGGACGCATTTTTTTTAAAGCAGCAATTTTGTTTATTTTGTTTAGCAGTTATCCATTACGTTTAATTGTTGACAAATTCACACTTATTAAATTTATACGATAGGTTGAATCAAATGTTGTTCCTGTTAGATACCTATTCGTCCCCTCCATAGCCCTGTAGTTGGCCAGAAGGCAGCGTTTCCGTCATTGCTTCGTCTCAATTGAAGATCGAGTCAGGATGCGGAGTACAAAGCCACATTGGAGACAATAGTTTCAACACAATACTACATTCACGTCAACATTCTGTATATTTTGTTGGTGATAGTATCATGATTGTAGTTTTCTCTGTACTATTTGTGAGAGGACATCTCTCTGCATTTCCACTTTTGATTCACTTACTTTTGTACTTATAAACATCAAGGAGCTTATTTAAATATTGTTTCTTATAAAATAATTGCTATTTTTATTTATCGAACATACGGAACCCTGAATGATGAGCGATAAGATAATAAAAGTAATAGCGCTACGGTTCATTTTTATTATTTGTGACGGTTGGACAGCTGAAACGTCCTATTTCATGTACAGATTATAATAAAAATATATAAAATATTGGACGAAATTATTCAACCGACATTCTACCATATTCCAAAAATCATGTAATATGTACAGATGCCATCACAGAAAGCTACTGCAATGTGTCGACTTTCTTTAATTGGTTTTCAACTTTATCGCTAAAGTGTTAGATTCAAGATTGATTGGGAAAATTTGACAGTTTCGAGTAGCTTGATGTGTTTTTTTTTGTGGGTGGGTAATCATCAAATGACGTCTCCCGGTCTGGGTGGAGCAGGAGGGCGTGTCAGACTTTTACTGACTAAAACCGACTCGTGTTCCTTCAGTTGCCTATATGCCAGGGCCACGGTAACTCTTTCGAACAGATCTTGCGACCTTGGAACTTGATGTTCTGGCGTCTGTACATTTAAATATAACCCTTAATGCGTGACATAATTCCATTTTTTAAATATTTTTTGTCTTATCGCAAAAAAAAAATGTTCACTTTTGAATTTCGAAGAAACGAAAATCACTGTTTATTAGTATTTCCACCTTCAAAATTAGAGCAAGGTTGTCGTTTCATTGAATTTTTTCTTTTTTTGCAAACATTGAGTCAGTATTGTGTTTTAATCTTGCATTTATTCTTGTTTAATGACTCTTATGTAGGTGATTTGAATTGAAAATAATTGCAGTAATAACTCTTCTTGTACACAGCAATTAAGGTCTTCGTTTTATTCATCGCATAAATTAGTCAGAATTATTATGGGATGATTTTGGCTTCAAACAAATGATTTAATTAATGTTTGTAGATATTGTTTTCACGCTTTCTCTTTTGGAACAAACCATTTCGTTTAAAATGACACAAGTTCTGACGGTTGAAACTTTTCTTGAGCTTAATACGGTGAGTAATAAACTACGAGTGTACTACGTGAGCTCGATAAATGGATGTGCGAACAACACTTGTGCGACAAAACTGTACTGCGACTCACCATAGTTCGAATACATGCTTGTGCGACAAACTGAATCTAGTCGTTTCTAGCACTCGCCGGCCGCTGCACGCTGCCGCGGTACCGCTCCCTTCGATCGCTCGGCTCGTGCGGAGGTCACAGTTTTAACCTAACCTAACCTAGTGTACTATGTGAGCTCGAGTGTGTCACACAAGCGTGCATTCGAACTATTGTGAGTCGCAGTACAGTTTTGTCGCACAAGTGTTATTCGCACATTCATTTGTCGAGCTCACGTAGTCACCCACAAACTACTACTAACTAACTTTAGGAAAGTATCTAACTAGAATAATTTAACTACCTCTGATGTTGACTATTATAATCGTCTCATAATTACAGTGTCTCGACAACTGTTTAATTAATTAGGTATCGCTCCAACTATATCATCTCGTATGAGCTATATTAGTTGAAAATATTTCAAATTAATTACCTTATCTTAGCCAAAGAACAAGACGTCGTAACTCGTAATGTCGCTTTAAGTTCTCATATTCAGAAGAATCCAGAATTTTAAGATTTAAGACGTGAATTAAAATGAATTATTGTTTCTAGGACAAAAATTTGATAGTAGCTTACCTATGTAGCTTTAGTATCACGCGACTTAGGTATATTTCGATTATCTATGTATTTTACTGTGCGAACATAAATAATAATAAAATTAATGAGCTTCGACCAACACCTGAAGAGGCTCTCGTTGGGCAGTTGGATCAAGGGCTTGATTCAGAAAGCGGTACTTCTGGACACGGCTCGCATCGTCAGGAGGTTCCTCTCTCTGGAGCCCTGACCGCCGGTAGCTTGGACCCTGTTCCCGATACCGGTGGGCTACTATTTTTTTAAATATTTTTTATGTTTTTTTATTCTAATATTTAAAAATATAATTTATATGTATGTTAAAATTGAAAAAAGGAAATTAATGAATAAAAAGCAGTAAGGGCCTGTTTTATAGTAACATTAATTACTTAGTTCATGTTCGCTGCGACCTATGAGTATTATTATTACCTTATGCACCTTGCTAGTTGCTACTATTAAAACCGGTATTAGTTTTTTAGAATAAAAAAAGATACCTAAAGTTTGTATATTATCGGTTTTATAAATTGAGGTCATCATCATCACCCTATAATGTTCCCACTGCTGGGACACAAGCCTCCTCTCGTCATCATCATCATCATCATCATTTCAGCCGTAAGACGTTCACTGCTGGACTTAGGCCTCCCCCAATTTGGGGGGCTTTGCCATAATCGCCACGCTTGGCACGCGGGTTGGCGATCGCAGTATGGTGGTAAAATGCATAGAGAACGCTGCTGCCCATTCTCTAGTAAGTCCCTTAGTCGCCTTTTACGACAGCCACGGGAAGAAATGGGGTGGGGATGGGGCGTGCTAAATAATACGAGCCACACGGGACGTTCGAAGGCTAAGCTAAGCTTGCCGTGGTCAGTTCGTTGTTGAGTGATCATTTATATCGAGACCCCTCCGTGCCTCGGAAAGCACGTTAAGCCCTTTGTCCCAGCTGTCATTCCAAGATTTTTGTCCATAGTTACGGGTAGTCAGAAGCCCAAAGGTCTGACAACCAGTTTTACCAAAGGGTAAGGTATTACCCAATAACTATGTTGTGGAGGTCAGAAAGGCTTTCTCTTCATGTAAAATATTGGTATTCAACCACGTCCAGTTAGACTAAAACCGACACAATATTACTTCGAAAAACGCTTTCAGCAGGTTAAATTATTATATCAGTTTCTAAGAAAACCTGACAATTAAACCACAGATTATAAACAAAAGAATCCTGTAACCGATAAGTTTTTCAATTCGATCTGCGAAACCCTAAAAACGTCGAGTCAAGTTCTTAACGAAGACTTTGGAACAAGTTCTCTATGATATTTTCACAAGGAGCTGTTTGCAAAGTAATTTGTTACCCTTTTTTGCAGCCCCTCGCAGTTTGTCTGAGATTTAATAAGAGTTCGTTAAATATAACCGGTCCGTAAAATGAAAGCAATCGCGAATATTTTGTAAATACATTTTTAATTTTAGGTTTTGTACTCTTAATTTTGTTGCTTCTATAAACTCGTTTTATTTTTTTCTTCTTTTGGATAGAATATTTTTGAAATATTTAAGTGCTGTAAGTAATTAGGTATAATTGTGTATTTTGTAAGTATAAACAAGGTCAAATTAAAAAACCTACAGATTATCTACACGTGATAGGAAACGAAAAAACATTATGTTTTCGTGTTGAAAACCTAATGTTTCGATATAATCCATACTAATATTATAAATGCAAAAGTAACTCTGTCTGTCTGTCTGTCTGTCTCACTTTCCTGCTAAAACTACTGAACCGATTTAAATGAAATTTGGTACACAGATAGTTTAGAGCCTGAGAAAGGACATAGGCTACTTTTTATTCCGGTAGTATGTTCCCGCGGGATAATTTCCGACCTCCACGCGGGCGAAGCCGCTGGCAAAAGCTAGTATAATATAATATAAAATTTATTCAGTTAATTTAAAACAGTACAATATTAGAAAAAACAAAGAACAGATTATAAAAAGCTTTAGGAGCTAGTTTTTTACAAATTCCCTGGACCCCACACTAGGATTCCCTGTGCCGTGAGGTCCAGTCTCTTCACAAGTGAGGCAAACATTTACGTTTATTTATTTAGGGAAATAAATTAATATGAAAAAAGGTAATAACAATTTGGACCAGGAGTTTTTTTTTTTTAAATAAAAACAATGAAAATTTTAAACTATAACTAGAAACTTATGTGAAATTTAATACGAAGTACATAACTATAAATATGTGATTAGGTGCTTTACGGGTGTGAGTGTGTGTATACGTGTAGTGTGACGCGTGGAGTGTGGGGGTGTATTTGGTGAAAACGAATGACGATGATATCTTTTTTACGACTTTGAAAAATCAGTTTTTATTTTACTGTGTAAAGTTATTATGATACTCCACTCGAACTGAGAGGTTTACATACAAAAATACTTTTTTTAGAGTTCCGTACGTCCGAATGAAAAAACGGAATCCTTGTCCGTCACAGCCAATTTGCTCAGAATCTAAAAGACCGATTAAGTTAGATATTGGAACACATTTGTATTTCTGTAACCAAAACGCTGTCGTGTACCTAACGTAAATAAGTGAATTTAAATATGACGTTAACTTTAGGAGGCAAATAAGAAAATTTAATAAAAATGTATTGCAACCTGTACCGTATGACATATCAAGTGAATGGTCTCACTGCGAAATTCTCAAAGAGAAGGGTTGTTTATAACTTTTAAATAAACAGTTTTAAAGTTATTTAAAAAAATCGAGTCTTTTATAAAGTCCAGACATAATCTTGGTAATTTTATGTGAAGAGCATGTAGATTGTTGTCTGAAATGATCTTTAGAGGCAAAAGCTACACAGATTGTGTGGAATTGTGCCAGTCAGTGAACGCATTTGTCAGATAGAAAGGTCAATGGCCCTTGTGGTCTAAATCGGTTATAATTTTGTACCAAATGATCAATATAATTTCCATTTCTGATTTCATAACCATTTATTTGGCTGAACTTCAACCAAATTATAATATTTTCCACGAGCGTGGGTTTCAACCCTATCGACTTCACTTTTCTAAGAAACTTCAAGGATTATCGTCAACCTTCGTAGCTTTTCGAGGAACTGAAATGTTTAAAGATAATTCTGATTTTAGTTACATATTAAGTAGTTATTTTTATCATTACACCAGTAACAACAACTAACAACAATAAACAA
Source organism: Aporophyla lueneburgensis (assembly GCA_932294355.1). Classification (NCBI taxonomy): domain Eukaryota; kingdom Metazoa; phylum Arthropoda; class Insecta; order Lepidoptera; family Noctuidae; genus Aporophyla; species Aporophyla lueneburgensis. The sequence continues at coordinate 25,517,318 of OW028750.1, read as the reverse complement.
TTAACAACAACAACAACAATTAAACAAAACAACAAACAAACAACAAAAACAAACAACAATTAAACAAACAAACAATAGCTAACAGTTTAATTATCTAAAAGCATAAACGCATACTTAAAAAAAAATCATCGACATGATCATCATCATTTCAGCCGAAAGACGTCCACTGCTGGACATAGGCCTCCCCAAGCATCGCCATTACAACTACTTTTGTGGTTCTCGCATTCAGCGGATTCCTGCGGCGTTCACCAGGTCATCAGATTTTTAAAAGAATGTATTCAGTAGGCAGTTTACGTCAAACCGGAACACACGGTTTAAAATTTATTTTTACAAACTATATTTTCGGCAACAGAAGCGGTTTCATATATGGTAGCAATCACATTTTTTTAATTAGAATGTGTAATTTTACTTCGCGACGATTTTATTTATTCATTAATACTAGTGCATGCCCAATAGTCGAAATAAAACCATAATATATTTAAATGTTAATGTATTTCCAATGCATTATTAAATAAAAATATTAGCTTCCTACTCTTCTTCTCTATGTAAACTTTCAACTGTGTCAAATTGCATACTCCTCCATCACGTAATTTTCGTAAAAAGAGGTACAAAGTTAATAGAGTATAATATAATTGTACACCACACAGAAAAAAAAACGACAAAATATACAATGGGTGACCTTATCGGTCTCACGTTATTATATTATATTGCGTTATTTTTTGTGTATAACTCTAAATTGCTTGACACCATAATATTATCTCTTGTATTTTCTACAAAGAATTAGACAGAAATGCATAAGTAGGTACTCGTATTTGGTCAGTTATATTTTAATCTAATGATATACAGGACGAGCATTAGGGCGAAATCGGACAGAAACTCAGACTACAGACCGCTGTTAAAAAAATCATAACTAAAACCTGTCAACCCAGTATTGTATGCTCAACAGTTGTGCGTGCAACCCCTAGTTCCCTTTTTGAACTTCCCTTACATATCAAAATAATAACCCCTACTTTCTTTTGTCCCCAGGTGTATCCCACGACCGATCATATGTGCTCTTCCGACTGGGTCGTCGAGTTCCGGCACCAATCCGTCAGTTCGCCGAGTCTGGCCGTTCGGATGCACTCGGATCAGCTCCGGGAACGCTCGACGTTTTCGGTGGACCCACAGTTGGACAGGGCGCGGGTAGAACGGAAGCTGACTTCTTCGTTGATGGAAATCATTCAAGGGTAAGTTACTTATCTTCATTCTACCACTATCCTACAACTATGATGGAACGATATCCTATGGAACTTTGCATAAGGTAGACCTATGACCTGGTACAGGTCGCGGGCATTTATAACAGGAACTATCTTGTAGGCAATTCTCGAGTGCGGCCTATGTTGTATTTTTAGGTCCATGAGTTGAGCTCCACGATTAGTGTTAATGTGTGTACTGACTAGACAGGCCCACTCAATCTGTGTAATTCTTTCTTCAAAAGACCATTTCAAACATCCATCTAAATGTTCTGACCAAGGTTATGCCTGGATTTTAAAATAGACCTCTGAGTTCGTTTCAGCTTGCTTCTCAGAGTAGTCATATAGGGAAACCCGACCTCATCTAGTTTTTAAAATAAGATTGAAGTGTAAAAAGTCATACAAATCTACTTACAGAATAATAATCATTTATTATTTATGTTGAACTCCATGATGATGATAGTCTTTAAATTACTGGCTAGATGAAGAAAATGAGATCAAGTCCTATTAATATTTTGCCCTATTAACAAACAACGGTCTAATTCTTACAGGCACAAGCGAAATGCGATGACATGAATTAGTGCCCACAAATAAGCAATTAGCATTAGTGACATCAGCTTAGCATTAACAACTAAGCTGTTGGATTGGCTAGTGAAGTCGTGTAAGAAAGAAAAGTTTGAGGGATCAGCAGGATCGTGTAAACCACAGACAATTAACACAAATTTTTATTATCATTTGCCTAGACTTTTCTCAACTATATTAGAGTAGCCTTCCAGTCAAACTGAATGCAGCTGTATACCAGTATTTACTTTCTATATTTACTTAAAGTTTTATATTTACATTTCTCAATATTTTAAGTGAACTGTAATGTTCTTGTTTTTTGAGAAATAAATGTCTTTAAACCGAAACTTCACAACCCAGTTATTGGGTAATACAATAGGTACTCGTTGGTAAGACTGGTTGTCAGACTTACGGGCTTCTGATGACCCGTAACGACTGCAAAGGTCCATGAATGATAAACTGTGACCAACAACTTAATGTACTTTCCGAGGCAAGGAGGAGTCTTCATATGTAAAGATGACCACCTATCCACAAACCGACCGCAGTAACCGTAACATAACCTCATCGATCGACCCGTACAACTTTACTTTACTTAGCCACAAATACCTCTCGATTAACATATGATATTTATGAAATACATATGGGAAAAGATAATTCTGTACTTTATTATTGTGTCGCCTATTTGTTTAAATATAATGTTTCCTAAACTACCTATTAGAAAACTTTAGAAAAACACGTAGGTATTTCTACAGCACTTAGTTATAACAAGGAAAACGTATCTAAAATTGACTATTCCAGTTCGTATATTCCCTTGCGGCTGCGGGTGAATTCACCCAAACTAAATCCATACATCATGTTTTAGTTTTACCGTTCCACGAATGTGAATATCATTTTGAATGCTCGTGTGTTTAAATATACTCGTACCTTGCATTCCAATACCGTTACTGGAATAACAGAACTTTATTCGGGAAACCGTCGATAATTTTTTTTACCACACTCCGCCTGCCTCAAACCTACAATATGGATATTAAAATGAATATTTTGCGAACTTATACACCAATAACAGCATCATTACGCTTTACAACGTTTTAAATTTAATATTTATGCCGCAAACCAATTAAACATCGGGTTTATCGAAACAATTTGACACACAAATATAAATGTATCACAGCAAATTGTCTGATTTTATTAGCGCCATTATTTCCGTGGTCCGACTGCAGTCGTAATCGAATGCAATAAAGATGAGGCCTCAATAATTTTGCAATTAAATTCGGCAATGGACAGCGCAATTTCGTGATAAAGGCGTAGTTACATCCACGTGTTATTTCACTGGACACGGGACTTTTGATTGCGCATTTATTTAAATGTGGAGACTTCGAACAGCTTAAGCAATTACTGTCATAATATCGTATTCCAATGAATGATAAATTGATTTCAGTTTTCAGGAAATGTAATTTTTCTGTCTACATGGGCTTTTTTTTTTCAGGATGGGAAATCATCAAATGATTTCTCCCGCTCTGAGCGAAGCGGGAGGGCGTGTCAGACTTTTACTGACTAAAACCCACTGGTGTTCCATCAGTTGCAGTTGCCATGTGCCAGGGTCACGGTATCTCTTTCGAACAATCACGCGACCCCGGCAGGCATCGGTCCTAGCAGACCCCTACACTGCTGCTGACATCTCTTTGAGGCGCGCGTGGAACACTGCGCGCCGTCGACCCGAGCTTAGTTCTTACCGGGCAGCGAGCTACCCATTGCTCGCCACCCGCAAGCTCGCGCCTAAGGTGGCCGGGAGTCCACTATTGACTCCCGACGCCCGGGGCGTCTCCTCCTGCGGCGGCTAGGGACATGAGGGCGCAGAGACTGCTACTCCCTCACGCGCCCCGCCTCCTCCTTCGCGAGCATTACTGCAGAAGGAGGTGACGGCTTCCCATTCCCTCTTGCTCCGTACCATGGCTCGCACCAGGGCCGGACGCGAGAGGTCGCCGCCACCAATCGCCTCCACAAGGACACGGCGGTGCTCCGCTCAGGCAGGGCACACCTCCACCGTATGCTCCACCGTGTCCTCCAGACGATCCTCGCAACGGAAACACCCGGACGTATCCTCCCGTTTTATCCTGAACAGGAACCCACCGAAGCACCCATGCCCGGTGAGAACCTGCGTCAGGCGGAAGGTGTGGACGCCGTGACGCCTCTCTATCCACTCCTCAAAGAGGGGACTTACCGCCGCAATTGTGGCGTGCCCAGCACTGGGTTGCGACAATCGTACCCGCCATGTCGCCATGAGATCACCCCCCACTGTCCCAACCCCCTTCGGGTTGGGACAGACTGAATGTGTAGCCGATGCCCAGCAGGACTACGAGTTGATTGAACTGTATGTGGCAGTTTCCGGCAAGCATTTTGCTGTAGCAACAAATGGCTAAGAATATTATTACTTTTATAAACATTTTAATCGACATGGATCTGGACTACCTCGTCCGCGTTGTGGTCGCAAGCGTTAATACTGACAAAATCTTGGGTTCAATTCCAAAATCGGACATTGTTATATTTTTCCGGAATCTGAATTTGTGCCCGGTGATGATAATAGGTCCACCCCCTATTACATGGGACTTAAACATAACTGGCGAAATGTGGGTTACTCTATATCGGTACATCTCTGCCAAACCCTGCGGAGAAACAAGGTGTGATGGTTATGTTATGGTTATTTCATACCTATCCACATATTTCAAAGCAGTTAAACATATGTGGATTTCAAGGCAGTTAAACATGAAGGAGTCTGCTAGGACCGATGCCTGCCGGGGTCGCGTGATTGTTCGAAAGAGATACCGTGACCCTGGCACATGGGCAACTGAAGAAACACGGGTGGGTTTTAGTCAGTAAAAGTCTGACACGCCCTCCCGCTTCGCCCAGAGCGGGAGAAGTCATTTGATGATTTCCCATCCAGAAAAAAAAGGCAGTTAAACATGCACCAAAATGCAAGTCGACATTCACACGGACGTGATAAAATCTTGGCGGGAAACGTGAACTGGAGTTACAACTTTCGGTGTCAAACCTATCATTGAGATCCAACGGAGTACTTGTCAGCGCGTCGAAAATCGAACAGAGTATTTTACTGTTCAGTTTTGAAGTCTCAACGCTAAGTAAGTTCAAAATCCTGTGTGCGAATAAACCCTGCCACGGTTTTATTACGTCCTTGGGAATGTGAGGTATAACACAATACCTATAGTCTTTGTACTAGACAACAATGCACACCACTAAAGGAATATTATAAAATAACTAGCTTCTGTCCACTACTTCGTCCGCGTCAAATTTTTGCTCAAATCGTTTGGTGCTAACAGATAATTGTGACTGTCAAATAATAAACAAATAATTTGCAGTAAAATCATATTGCGACTATAAATTGAGATGTAAGCTATCCTATCTTTCAAGTTGGATCAAACTGCACATGGTGTGCAAATTTTATTAAAATCGGATAAGTGGTTTAGGAGTCCATCCCGGCCAAACAACTTGACGCGTAATTTATATATTAAGATAAATCCAAAATCCAATGACATGTCGTCGCCAACAAACATGTCATGTCACGAACATGACATGAATTGTGTCACCCTACAAAGAATCTTAGCCCACAATATACACGGGCAAAACTACTTTCACTAGTGGAAATGCACTCCCAGCCCACCCCAACAAACAATGTCCAAAAATATCGTATTTCATCACTAATTAACGCTTCCAGAGCAAACAGCAATTACGATACGAACAAATAAAAGAACCGAATCGATGCCGTAATAAAAGGGAGTTTTATCGAATCGAGAATCGCGTTTGTTGTTCTGCCAGTTAAGCCTAATTTCGATTCTTTACTCGTTAATCGGTATGAGTGGGAATCGATTATCGAATGAATTTGTTTGAGGTAACTGTTGTGTGTTAATTAATTGAGGGTTTTGTGATTGGTCGGCTGTTTAAGCTTTATTATAGCATTAAGACCGCATGTATGAGCCAATATTTAATTAAATATTCGCAGTACAGGACTATTATGAACGTCTCCAGTATAGTGAAATAATTGAACTGTTTTAAATACGATCAATATCGTAGAGAGGATAATAATATATTCGCAGGGTGTCTGTTAATTAATGGATAACCTTGAAATTGGTCATGGAAGAACCAATGGGCATTTAAAAAAAAAGCCGTGGAAGGGTGACTATCTATACATACCAAGACCTCTCCGTGCATCGGAACGCACCTTAAGCCCTTGGTTTCAGCTGTCATTTGTGGATATTGGAAAGTTATTACGGGTTATCAGAAGTCTGACAACCAGTCTTACCAAGGAGTTTTACTATACTAAATTCTGCACGCGACTTCGTCCGCGTTAAATTTCTTGTTCCCCCGACCGTTCCCGTCGCGTCGAATCACCTACCCTTGCGATTTTCCCCTTTTTTGCAATATTTTTCATTACTGCTCCACTCCTCTTGGTTGTATCGTGATGTTATATAACCTGTAGCCTTCTTCAATAAATAGGCTACCCAACGCAAAAATATTTTTTCAATTCGGACCAGTAATTCCTGAGATTACTGCGTTCAAACAAACAAACTCTTCAGCTTTATAATATTAAAGTATAGATTATCCAAACACTGGGTTATGGAGGTCAGATAGGCATTCGCTCCATGTAAAATACTGGTACTCATCTACAACCGGTTTGACTGGAAGCTAACCTCAACATAGTTGGGAAACGGCTAGCCGTTCCACCAACCACAGCAAGCCGTTCAACCAATTTCATCATCATCTGCCTAATCTGGGCGGATCATGATGAAATAGGTTATTAAAAAAAAATAACTGTGGTTGTGAGCGTGCTATGTAGCAGCTGTGTGGTGTGTGTGATCAGCACCCCTAGCCAAGTTGATAATCTGCAATCGTTAACGCTAGTCGCTCAACGTTAAGTCACGTGGTTAGAACAAACGAACAAAAAATTCGTAGCCAAATTCACATCGTTCAAAATGATAGAATGATTTTTTATCGTTTCTACAATGTTCAACGTGTCGTTTTGCTAAAGACATTGTAGAACGAGCGGCCGACTCAGGCGCTTCAACATGGCTACCAACTTATCGATTTCTACAATTGCTGACACTGAGGCGTTACCGATTGTAGAACGGTAAACGTTTGTGACTTGGCTAGGGGGGCTGAGTAGAGTCTCCCACAGACAGGCGCCACGCGACAGCGCGACGCAACTCCAGTACAAACAAATCTATAAAAACATCATGGAATTATTCTAACAGAATCGCGAAGCAAAGTCGCATCACATCCGTCGGTAGCCTTAAATTGTTGAACTGGTACACTGTGCTGTGATGTGGAAGAAGCTCAACATACCTAACACTAATGAAATTACATCACTAAGGAAATGAATGTCGACGCTGTACATAAGATAATTACGTCATTCGTGCTCAGTTCAAACCGCGCCAGTGCTAGCGCCATTACTAGTAAGTAGTAGTAGATACTAAAGCAAAGTTTAATAGTGGAACAGTTATTTTGTATGAAGTTATAAGCGGCGGTAGAGGTTATAGTTATTAAAGTATCGTTCGTGTATTGCTCTTTTGTTCTGCCGAAGTGGTAAAGTTCGTTCTCAAAAGGGGAAGCACTGGTATAGTTTTTTTTGAAGTGAAAACTTCTTTAGCGGCGTTGTGCACTTTTTTTGGAATGGGTAAAAAATGTTAAACTCGTGTCAAGACACGTGGAGGGCGCAGACACGTCGTCGAGCTGTGATAGGCGGTGAGTTCTAGACCAGCACCCTAATTGCGAAACGCACAATTTACCAGAATCTGAATGGGATTGAAGATTATTTCTAAACCATTGCGTCATTTGTTCGAATATATTGTGGCTCAGCAACGTAAATAACGCAATTAATGTTGTTTAACTATGAATATTAAACCAATTCCTACCGATAAAAAGTTCCGCAATTACCCCTCTGAGTGGCAAACTGGTCACTCTGGTGTGGAATTCATTGTCTGTTGTATGTTAGTGTCGGTCTGCCGTTGTCGGCAGATGGATCCTTTGGTTTGGACTTTAACAATTCATAGATACAGCGAACAAAGTGCGTTATTTTGAGTTGAGTTAATAAGTTGTTTATAATTTTAAGTTATGTATAAAAAACGAGCGCTTCTCGCCATCAAACTGTAAAGTTTGGCGAGGGAAAATGTAAAAAAAAACTTATTTGTAATGGTAAATAAATAATTTTAAAAAAAAAAAACGTGACCTGATCTAAAATTCGTAAGACGGACGGAGAGTGATTTTTCTGAGAGATAAACTTTTTAATGTAATATAAATTGTCATGTTTGTGTACGATAGCGCAATAAATAAATATTGTATTCTACCACATATATGTAAATGATAGTACTTTTATACTGATAATTAAAGCAATTCGTCCAAAATTATTCCCTAACCATTCCAAAATATCAAAAATGCACAACGTTAATATTCAAGTTTTCATTTCCGGCACTCCCGGAGTGCAACCCAACGTTTTTTTTACTCACAACTCGTTATGATATTTTGATGAAATTTTATATGAGTATATACATATATGCAGCAAAAGATAATAAATTAGATTTAGTGAGTTGATTTAGTTTATGAATAAGTGATTATTTGTAAAAGTACGATTGGATTGACATCTGACGATGTACAAAAATCCCTGAAATTAATAAAGATAAAAAGTAAAACGTGCTCTCTGGTAACTAGTCAAAGGCACCTGCGTCTTAGGCAGCCGCTCCATATAAACACTGCAATTCAGCTGTATCCGGTTATACTGAAACCGACCCCAATATACATGGAATAAGGCAAGGCAGAATAATGTTGATAGGTAATAAAAAACAGACTTAAATCCTACTAATTATTATTATTATTAACGTGAAAGTTTGTGAGTAGATATATGAATGTATGTGTGCTACTCTTTCACTCAAAAACACACAGATATTAACACATAGGATTCCTTTTAGCCCGGTATAACGTTCCCGTGGGAGAATTTCCGACCTCCACGCGGGCGAAGCCGCTGGCGAAACCTAGTCGCTTATGAAGATACCATCTACTCTCTTGTCACGGTCAACCCCTTTTTAAAGTGAAATTGTTATCACTGGTGTACGGACTTTAGAGACCAGTTGAAATCTGCAATTTTGCAGAAATCAGTGTGTCAAAAACACACATACAAAATAAAAGCAGCACTTCACTTTTTACTGATAAAATGTCACATTCTAAACAAGGCATAGAGAGCAGAAACTCGCGAGTCGCAGATCTTAAGAGGGCTCATTAATTAAAAGCACGCGGTTCTTTTAAAAGATATTATATTCTGTAACACGTTCAGTATCGGCTGGTTCTATTTTTATGAGTATATTTTTAGAGTAACGAGCACCTGAAGCAGTTTGACCCAATTTTTATCGAACTTTGCTCTACCTGTTTGTTTAACATTGATGAGAATTTTCTGATGAAAATTTACGTGAACTAAATACAGGGTGGGACTTCGACGAGACAAAAAAGTTTGATATTTCATAGAACACTGCAATACTTACGCGGTCAAAACGAGAGACGAGTGTTTTTTTTTTAATATCCTTTCTCAACCGTTCTAAACACGATAAAATAAAAATATGTATAATTTCTATTATTATTCTCTGCTAGTGCTGTGCACTTCTGTAAGTGACGTACTCACAATATATAAGACTGTAAGTTATTTAGTTTGTGTATGTCTTAGTGAGTAAGTGGTTGAAGTATATATCAATAAATATTTTTTTTTTTGTATTGCAACCACTGCTGCCTGGTTCCAAAATCCAAATCTGGTTCCAAATTATTTTCTTTGTTTTATTGTATTAAAATATTGATGCATCTGTAAAGTATACTTACATAAAAAAATACATTGACGTGTAAAAGTATCTTAAAAAAAAAAAATATTTTCCATAAACAAATATTTTAGTTCAATACTAGTAACCGTAAAACCTTCCTACATTTCATTTACAAAATAAAAGAGTGCGTCCATTTTCTCTAAGCATCTTTATAGTAACAACACCACCATTCTTCTCCAACATCGAGTTAAAGCTGCCCCATTTTATGACTACAATTCTCAAGTTAACTAAGAATTTCTTAACAAACCAACCATGAGCGCCTGTAGTCTGGTAGCTGTTGACAGAACACGTCTCACTGGCTCACTGCGCTTTCAACTAATTGGTCTGTTACCCTTTACCTAACAACTTGACTGTAATGGCCGCATTCTACAATTTACTTCTCGTTATTTCATTTGTCGCTGTTAACTTTAATGTTACTGATGTAATTTTTGTAGGAAAAGAATGTTGAGGAAGTTGTTTTTTAGGGTTCCGTTGCCAAATGGCAAAAAACGGAACCCTTATAGATTCGTCATGTCTGTCTGTCTGTCTGTCTGTCTGTCTGTCTGTCTGTCTGTCCGTGTATGTCACAGCCATTTTTTTCCGAAACTATAAGAGCTATGTTGTTGAAACTTGGTAAGTAGGTGTATTCTGTAAACCGCATTAAGATTTTCACACAAAAATGGAAAAAAGCAATAAATTTTGGGGTTCCCCATACATAGAACTGAAACTCAAAAAATTTTTTTTCATCGTACCCATACGTGTGGGGTATCTATGGATAGGTCTTTAAAAATGATATTGAGGTTTCTAATATCATTTTTTTCTAAACTGTATAGTTTGCGCGAGAGACACTCCCAAAGTGGTAAATGTGTGTCCCCCCCCCTGTAACTTCTAAAATAAGAGAATGATAAAACTAAAAAAAAATATATGATGTACATTGCTATATAAACTTCCAACGAAAATTGGTTTGAACAAGATCTAGTAAGTAGTTTTTTTTTTTATACGTCATAAATCGTAAACCGCAATTTACCTTTCATTCAATCAACTCAAATATAAAAATTAAAAAAATAGGATTTAATTTCATAAACACAAGCCTTATGCATAAACCGTGAATACCTACAGGTTTGTACGGAACCCTCGATGCGCGAGTCCGACTCGCACTTGGCCGGTTTTTTGTGTTATGAAATGGATCTGTTAACACGTCGAGTCCTAAACACAGATTGATGGCTAATCCTATATGGCCACAGATTTAGAGCGCATACAAAATTGTTAGTAGCAAGCACGCGATATCGTGTGATCGGCCATAATGCAGAGCCGACGAATCACGCGATATCGCGTGATCGGCACTCAACGTGTTAAATTTAATTTGCATTAGATCTCAGATCTACCTATAGTTGATGAAGTCAACTTATTATCTGCGTCTTAGCACAATAACGTCAACATTTCGGACCGAAACCAATGAATCATTTATCTGTAATCTATCTACACCACAGGGCCGATTAGCTTGTAGAATGAACACACATTTTCCAGTATAAATATTTCTGTATTTCGATTCTTGCACACAGTATACCTACAAACGTTGTTCATTAGTAGTTATATTTTTCAGTGAAGACCGATACAAAAAGAAAGAGATAAACCACAAATTTCATGACAACACCGATAGCAAAAAAAAAAAAATAGATAAATCACGTACTTTCAATTTTACTTATATTAAGTATTTAAAATCACTACGTATAACTCTTATTGATGTTTTGAAATCATAATATAATGGGACCACTTTTAGGATAGGGTGGTTTAACAATGTACGTCGTGAAATTCAAATCGACAGCTGATCGAATTTATTCACAGATTCAAAATAACATTCGATATTTAAATCAGCAATAATAACCGAAACAACGTAATCAGCATCAATCATAGAATTTATGACACATGTAAACGAAAGGATTACAGCACACGAATCTCATTCCATCTCCCTTTATCTCCAAACTTTAGAGGGAGATAAAACATGACCTACATTGCAAGCAATTATTGTTTTTTGTTGTCATTGTAATTTCAAGCGTAATATTTTGTCGCAGGTGTCAGTAATGGCTCGGATGATTCCATCTCCTGATTGGTTCATCGGAGTCGACAGCTTCGACCTTTGTGTGGATGGAAATTGGCTGGACAGCATCACTATTGAGGTAAGTTTGGAAAAGAATTAAAAAAACGTAGGAATGAGTATGTCCATTATGTATAGTATCAACTAAAGTTCAGTTTCTATACCTAATAAGTATTAGCCCAGTAGAGCAGTGGTGGCAAACAGGCGCGGTCGCAGCCTATGATTTTGGGGGGGGATCACCATGAGTACTGAAGAATATTTTTAGGAAGGTACATCTACTCGTTGGTCTAGTAGTCGAAAGCGCTTCTGATGAGCATGAGGTCCCGGGTTCGATTCTCAGGTCGGGAGTATTATTGGGTTTTTCAAGGAAATCGTTCAGAGTCTCGACAGCATGACTGACTTTGGGGGGGGGGGGTCATGACCCCTAGGACCCCCTCTCTCGGACCGCGCCTGGTGGCAAAGTGGTAAATCCAGGACATTTACGAGTTGTCAGTCATGTCGATCCGAGGCAGGCGCTATCCGAACATAATAAGCCTATTATATCCCCACTGCTGGGACACATGCGTCTTCTCTTTGAGAGGGATTGGGCCGTGAAGTACCACCCGGGCCCAGTGCGGGTTGGTTGATGTCACATGTCTTCGAATTTTTGGTTCTAGAACATTCCGGTTTCCTCACGATGTTTTTTCTTCACCGTTTTGAAAGCAGTGGCGATAAAATTATTTATACGAAGTAAAATGGCTGTTTGTGGTCGAACCCACGACCTACAACTCATAAGTTCTTTACCACTGGACCGCCACAGCTCTCAACCACAGTACCACTAATGCAGGGTCCCACTAATCATAGGCTTTAAACTAATAACTAAGTAGAGTACTTACTAAGCGCTTTAATCCTTTTGAGGATTACTTCTAATCCTAGCCTTCAAGTAAAAGTCCTGAACAGAAACTTAGTAATGATAATAAACTGTCCATCAATATTAAGTTGAGAAAACTTGTCTCTATCTGAAAGCAGTCGTTGCCGCTGGTTAACCATGTAGGTGTCAATACTTCTAAGAACATGTCGTTTCCTTTAAACAGAGTCTACTCTAGTATACTCTCTTTTGGTGACCGTACATGACTCGTCATGTACGTTCATCAAAAAAGATAAGTAACCAAGATATAATTGAAGAGTTGTAAGAACCCATGGGCTGAGCAGTGGTGGCCCAGTGGTAACGGCCGCGACTTACGAGTAGCGGTCGTGAGTTCGAATCCAAGCAGGCGCTTTACTTTGTGTAAATTAATTCATCACCATTGCTCTCAAAACGGTGAAGGAAAACATGGTGAGAGAACAGGCATGTCCTAGAATCCAAATTCGAAGACATGTGACATCTTCCAACCCGCACTGGGCCCGCGTGGTACATCACGGCCCAATCCCTCTCAAAAAGAAAAAATATATGTCTCAGCAGTGGCATGTCTTAGAACCAAGACATATGACATCTACTAACTCCCTCTGGGGCCCGCGTGGTGGATTATGCCCACTTCCTCTCACCGAGAGGAGACTTGTGTCCCAGCAGTGGGAAAATTATAGGCTGTTGATAAAACCCCATCGATATCGATTAAAATAAAATATAATTTATAGAAAACGAACAGTTCCTTTATCAAACATTATTTCATTCAAAAACATCCATACGCTTCTTACTAAACTTCAATTATATGCAACAACCCTGGTTACTTATCGTGTTTGGTTTGTGTACCTACTCAAAGCACAGAAATTAGTAGATTCATACGTACAATGACCTAGGTAAAAAGAGTAGACTCATGTTGCAGCCAAAACAAAGAAACCGATAGATTCTAGATTCGTGCAGTTCTATTAACCTGCCACTGCATGAATCTATAAAATTCTTTGCTTTGGGTAAAAAGTTAGTTTATCTAAACACCTAGTTATAAAAAGGAGTACCTAGGTCCAATGTTCATTAAAAAAACTTTTCTCACTACTTTATTTGATTCACAGGTAGACCCGCTTGATGCTGGCACTGACAACGGGTTCACGTTCACCGCCCCTAACTGGCCGACTGCCCCGCAAGGAGTAGCATACCGCATTACGTCCAAATATCCATCGCATCCAGCTGGATCCTTCTTCTATCCGCACTTGAGGAGACTACCGCCGATTGCTACGTTCCAGTTTATCAAGGTATAGTTTTGTCTTGTATTTCCATGCATTGTTTGTTCGTTCTTGCCAACAGTTATCTAGTAAGAAAATTTCGGAAGAATCCTTGCTCTTTAGTTTTTTGGGCCAATCTTTTTACAAACAATACTTAGATTACGAAAAAACGAGACCTAAAAAAATAATCAAGAACCTCAAATTTTATTCACTTTTAGATGAACTAATAAACTTTCTATTCAAAATAGTTATTGTATTTCAATGTTTTGTAACCTACAATTCGATTGTACTTCGTGAAGTTCATTATTTTAAGAATTTCTACTGTTACATTTTTTAAAGTTAACTTTGTATTTTAATTAAAACAAAAAATAATAATCAACAAACAGTATTCTACACCTTAATAATCAACTTTAAATTTATAATTTTGAACTAATGAGCTTTATAATTAATGAAATTTTTCGTACAAAGCAATTCTGAATCAAGTTCTGAAACATTTGCTGTACTGTATATATTCTTTTCTATCAACGATTTCTAAGCCTCTAAACTTTCCAACAGCTGCGCGAATATGAACTCTCCGAAGTATTTCACCGCAACACTGACGACCGGAGATACGACGTTCTGCAACTAGACAAGATGAATCACAACAACATAGACGTACTGGACGGCAACAGAGCATTGTCCATCGCGGAAGAAGCGGAGAGAGCTGAACAAGCGCCTCGGATATACTCTGAAGGATCGATGACCACTCCGGATGGGGCTTACTCTTATTATTCTTTGTGAGTTTATAAGTTTTTTGTCATACAAATATCCAAACTAATTTTCTACATAGTGTAAAATATCTTTACCTTAAGCCGACTGTCCACTGTAGTGAAGCAGAGAGGAGAGGAGCGGAGCGGAGCTGTGTCAATAACCCAAACCCAAAAACCCAAAAAAATTGCATAAAATCTCCACTCTGCTTCAGTGGACAGGGATTTGCGAACTAGTTTAAAAAATCATACTAAACCGAGAAGCGGACCGAAGAAGTGAAGCGGGGATGCAGCGTGCTGAAGCAGGAATATTCAGCCGCGGGTTATTGTAGTTGCGGGTAGGGGAAGTAGTTTGCTACTGGACTAGTGTTCAATAATTGTTAGTTGTTGCTCAATAACTGATGTCCCGCCGCCGCTCACACAAATCGCTCGTCGCGTGAACTCGGCTTTGCTCCGCACAGTCCGTAACTGTGCTCCGCACTACCTCGCTGCGCAATAATGGCCAGACTTAGTCCGCAACTCCGCTCCGCATTACCCCCTCACTCCACGTCAGTGGACATGCAGTCTTATGATAGAAGTAATTCACGGCAATGTCCGTGTACGCTTTTACTGCAATGAAGCTTACTGCCTTGATTTCATCGCGATACGCTTGTCATATCCCTTATTCATTGGTGTAAAATATGTCTTTGTGTCTTTGTAAGACAGTCGTTTTCAAACTTTTTCATGGTTACAGCCTCTTATTTTAGAGTTTCCCCTGTACTAAATCTTATCATAACACTAATATTATTTATTTTTATTAAATTGCAATCATGATTAACAAGGCCCCAATAAAGTTTTTGTATAGATATACTGGCAGCCGAAGTTTGCAATAGGCTTTTACTAACCACAACTAGAATAACCGAGCAATTTCAGCACAGCTACGGGTTGCAGCTCAATTTGTTCTATTTGCATCTATAATGAAGTTCGATGGAAAACATTTGAATATTTATTTTAAAATGCATTTGTTAGCTTTACATACAATCAGTATTGTGTTTTATTTTTAAAATTTACTAGGCAAATTTACCTAAATTCAAATGTTGAAGGTAAGCTTTTAAAATAGAGGAAGTTGTAACGCTATAAGGCCGTGTTGTCACAGTCCACACGGCAGTCGTACTGGTTTATATTAATATGACGTTCTCGTACATTCAATCTAGTCGTTTTTTTAACATCACAAATCATGTAACGATCCCAAATTCACGCGGGTAAGAATTTAATCCCAAAAACAAATGATTAAAAATCACATTCATCTTGTTCATAAGTTAAAAGACTTCAAAGTGATATTCGAAAACTAAAGATTCTATCCATTCTCGACGATCACTTCTCAAGACATCCCACTTTAGAGAATGCCCCTTCAAAAGATTCAGAAAAATCTAATTGCCTTTTTCCCGTAGAACGAACACGACATCGAGTACGACCGAAGAGCCTCGTTCGGCTAACGAGCTCCCGACTTCGGGACCTGCAGCCAGTGAGAGATCAGCTCTAAGGAGCCTGGCGCGTAGGTACCGAGCGAGGCGACGACGCAAGCTTCGCGCCGACAACACCGATCCGGCTGAGCGGAGGAAGCGGAAAAGAGCTAGTGAGTCTTGATCAAGATATTTTCCTTTTATTTAAACGACTTTTAAAATCGTCATTTATAAACTGATTTTGTTTGCATGGGTAAATTTATCGTGAGGTTCCATATAAATTTGGGCAAGTTTTGATGGGTGATTTTTGGGTTAGCTTCAATATTACGTATTTTGACTCTTCGTGTATGTTGATGATGGTCTTATAAAAATAATAACTGCCTATCACTGGTATTTACTTAGCTAGAATTATTGTGGACCTATCCACTGTACCTGTTTTTTATTTGTGCATAACTAATTACGTGAAACATTAAAAACTTTATTGCAAAAAGAAATATTTTTTTTAGGCATTCAAGCTACGGCAAAAATTGCAGAATTCCTTTGCAGATGTTAAGTTGTAATGTCATATTCACACCATACTGCCTGCCATCATCGTCACCCCCCCCCCCCCCCCCCCTTCAAATACAGCAACGCTTTTAGATGGCAGAAATTTATAGAAGTTTTATAGGTAATATTCTGGGGTTTATAGCTTTGAACAAAAAATGTGGTTGACACGCTTATAAAAGTGGATGCCAGAAAGCATCGATTTTGTGGCGGGACTCAGATATAAGATTTTAATCTACACTAATACTAAAAGACATGACTTTATGTATGTTATTTCGAACTGTTCTGAATTTCTCACCAGACCATGTAATTTTATATCATCAAGTTAATTAACTTTAGTCTTTGGACACAATTAGCAAAAGTAATATTGGCTTAACATTCTCTATGACCACGTAAAAGCCTCTGTGGGAAATATAAAAGAGAATGAAAGTAGGAAGGTTCGTATTAAACATACGCATCTTAAGTCGACCTCAGCTAAACCCAGGGCATTGGCTTCTCTAATCCTGGCTCTTGTTGACTTAATATCGTATATTTTTTCTTACTAACCCAGTGAGTTTCGGTGTACTTTCAGATCATTAAACATCTGAAAGATGGCAGAGGTCGCTTTCTCGTACTTACAGCCATTTGTAATCCGCAAAGAGGCATGAATTACTTGCCAGCTTCAAAAAATATTCTTACTGCGTTAATGGATATAAAGATATTGCGTGTGTGTTCTTATTTATTTTTACTTGGCTTACTCAAGACTTTCATCTTACTCATAAAACTGGGATTTTATATTTGCCAATTACGACAATCTCAGAATGATGTCAAAGCTTGTGTACTTAGATGTACTCGCAATCTTCGATCATAACTTCTTCTTCTGTTGCGATGCTTATTAAAACTGTCTTTCACAGGACTGCTAGACTGCCGGGTATCAGAATGGAGTGAATGGAGCCCATGCCGCAGTGATGGTGGCTGTGTAGGCTCAGCGATGCGCACACGCCGAATAATTCGCCGTCAAAGGCCCGGCGGCGCACCCTGCCCGCCCACCGCGCTGTCGCGCTGGTGCGCCACCAACTGCACGGCGCAGCAGACGCGCGAGGACTGGCGAAACAATCTCACGTAATTCGTAATTTGAATTATTCAGTTTTCGAATTCGTTTTTTTTATTGGTGCCATGGTTTGGAGATTTTTGAAGGCAGACTCATTTGTGGTGGAGATGATCTACTCTCTTTCACAGAATGAAATAATATCTTCTAATTCTCAAGTTAATAAAAAAACTAAAGATATCTTGGTGGCTCCACTAGGCAAATGATGAATAAAAACTGCACTCCAAAGCATGAGGTCGGTATTATAAATAAGGCACAATTATTCTTAATTAGTGGCCAGATTCTAATACATTTGTAAACTTTCCTTTTAACTATTTATGATGACTGTTTATTATTTAGCATCTGTGTCTGTCCGTCCAAGTATAATTTTGTTTCAATTCCATTTAATCATTTTCGCATTTCAATATATTTTTGGATGTAAAGTGGCGTGGCGTGTAAAAATATAATAAAAATGTTGTATAAAATAAAAATAGTAAGAGATGACTGTCAATGTTGGAAAATAATAGATAGTATTCGGTTCATTAACGCTGTACCTAATTAAGCTTCTTTCGATTTTGTTTGTTGGTCAATTATTGGTAAGGGTGACTAAAATTTAGGATATATAAGGAAAGTCACGTGGAGTTACATCGTAAATGAATTATTTGAAAAAAAAAAAAGATGCTTTTGCAACTTGTAAAAATTACAAAAAATATTTCTTCCAAAATACTTTAGAATGCCGCTTTCCAATCTCTTAGAATCATATTACAGAATTATTTTTAAAAAGTATAAATTAAATATCTCAGATTTTTGCTCTAGTACAAAATGATGTCGTGTCTTATACTATTGAAGATAAATAAAGAAAATAATAGATTTATAATGTTAATTTATTATCAATTTTCCATAACCTTTTTCAATATTTCTACTCATAGATCCCTGAAAATACTTTGGGAGTTAATAATAGTAAAAATACATATCGTTTACCTAAGTGTTTAAATTTGTGACAGTAATTCAATAAAAGTGTAGCAATTATTTTAGTGTAAAATGGATCCAAAGATGCAGCTTTTATTTTTCATACAAATAAGTGTAAAAACTTTTAACTAGAAATAAAAATAAACATACTACTTGGCACCGGGTTTCGAGAAAAGGAGTTTGTTTATTTTTATCAGTTAATAAGTATTAAAGTAAGTCTGTACTTAGGTAAGTTTATAATAGAAAATCACAAAGCCTTCTGTGAGACTATGAATTTCATTTGAGATCGTAATTAATTTTAATAAAATAAACATTGGAATTACAGTGCTTGGTAGATGTTGTATAGTGCCATTCATAGAAGCGGAGCGGATAAAAGTGTAAAACGAAATACTTAATAAAAATAAAATTTCCCATTTTCATAATGTACGGCAAAAGATAGATGAAAACTATTTCGCTCCGCTTTTCTTCATAAAAATGCAATTGTAATAGCATTTTTGTTACACCAAAATAGTGGAGGTTCACTTTATAGACACTCTTTAGCAATTTGCTTTAAATGCCAAAGAACTAAGTTAGACTTAATTTTGAACTGACAGAAGTTTCTCGAAAATCGATTCACACACTACTACTACTAATAAAAAACCTATTGTTTCTAGTTATTCATGACTCTGCAAACGATCTGATTTTTTTTTTACTTTTGCTCAAAATTGTAACACTTTAATACTTTAAATTTGTTCATGTGTGAGTTGATCTTATAATAGGCAAAGAAAAAGTTATCGTAACACCTAGTTAATAAAGAAAGCTATAGAATAACTGTAAAATAGAGCCAAAAAAGCTGAAAGTGTTAACCTTAGCGTAATATTCGGAGTATGTGTATTTTTTACAATGTAAATTATTCTGATTTCAGTAATAAAACATCTTGAATAAAAGAGACTTGTTTCATTTTTATTGCAACCTTTGACGGGAGACAAGTTGGCGGGTTTAAATAGGTCAATCTCTTGACTTATGGACCCGGGTTTAGAGGCTGCATTTTTCAGTAGCAAGCTGTCGTAAAATAAAGTCTGTGTTTTTGTCCAGAGAAGCTTCATCCACGAAATAGACAGCAGCATTCGGAAGCAATCCTTTTGTATGGATATTGTTTAGTAGATACACTCAAGAGAGGTGAATATTTTTTTGATCGGGTTCAAAAAAGGAAGTTATATCCAAATTCTGAGGATTAAAAAAAAAATGTCACCTTTAAACTCCGCCATTTATTAACAGATTTGAAAAATTCTTGTTTTATTTGAAAGGGTACTTATAAAGTGGTTCAACATATACATTAGGTCAAGTTCACATAAGTGGTTTTTGAGTTTGCTTGAGTAACACTATTTTTTTTTTTCTACTTAGTGTATATTGATGATATGATCATAACTTCCTGTTATTTACTTAGTAAATAAGGGTATACGAATTTGTATGAGTAGGTATCACAACTAAAAAGCGAAACATCGGTAACTTATATCTTCGGGGTAAAATATTTCTACAGAAGATGTCATCACAGAACCCTGGGGACATCAGGACCCCCCGGCCGGCGGGATTCGGCCTACTGAAACAAATGACAATATGCGTCGATGGAAGAGATGATTCAGCACTCAATATTTATATAGATTGGTGATTAATAATGACTGCTATATAAAGAGTATGCAGTCGGGATTTTAGACACAGGGCTGTAAAGGTAGGGTGGTTTTGTGGGTGCGTGTATATTGTTCTATAAGTGTGTGTGTGTATGTGTGTGTTTGTACGGAGAGAAATCAAATACCGATTAGATTTGAATATATATTTTACTTCACGGAACGAATTACATTAGGAATTTGGTAAGATCATACGCGCGTCTATTGGTGATGGTGTTTGCGGGCGAACTGTGCATCGCCGGGCACTGCGCATTTAACTCGAATACAAAATGAAGCGTCAACGCCCCTACAGTGGTATTGTGTCATCCTCGGGTGAATCTCAGGGGTACAGGATCGAACAATGAAACACCGTTGTAGTCCCCTTTTAATTTATTTATTGACACAAAAAATATTAACATTATAATAACCGTAATGGGCAAGAAAATGTATGGGTTATAATCCAAAAAATATAACAAGTAGACTTAAAGAAAAATTTAAGGAAGTCTGTTTGCCTGTTTGTTTCGGCTAATGTTCGAAATGGCTGGACAGATTTTGACCAGATTTCTTGACTTCACTGTCAAATAGCTGATCTTATAAAAAGTAATATTGGCGCTTATACTTTTGTTCCGGTAGCACATTCCCGTGCAATTGTTTCCGACATTCACGCGAGAGAAGCTACAGGCACAGCTAATCTTTCACAAAATCAATACACCTTTTCTTTGATCATCCCCGTTTTTAAATAAAATATAAAATTTGAAAACCACTTTTACTGACGTACTTAAAGATTTACTTACCTGGAAGGAATTCTCACATCAATGCTCATAAAGTAACAAATGGAATAATGTTCTCTCCACAAAAGAATCAGGGCACGAATGCACTTTAAAGGAAAGATAGAAATAAGAAATAAAAGTTGACTCTTTAGAGAATAGGTCACTGTTTCTTAGGTAAGTTGTCAAGCTTGTTACCTGTTTTTCTTCTAATATTTATATTTTAAATGTTAAGTAAAAACAATACAGGACTATTGTGGCCAATGAGCCGGACATAATGGTTATAGATCGATTAGAGCGTCGTACAATGATTGTTGATAATATCAACAATCATTGTCCTCGTCATAGGGGACTGATATATTATATCAGTCCCCTATGACGAGGACCTCGTTCAAGCTGAAAAAGATAAGCAGATCAAGTATCTTGACCTGGCTCGCGAGGTTGTCGACATGTGGGATGTGGATTCAGCGATCATTGTGCCAATAGCCGTCACTACCAATGGCTTAATAGCCAAGAGCCTCGACCAACACCTGAGGATCATGAACTTGATTCAGAAAGCGGTACTTCTGGATATGGCTCGTATGGTTACGAGGTTCCTCACACTGTAGCCATTATCACTAGCCATTATCACCTGTAGGCTTCTACTATCTTTGTATTTTTTAATGTTTTTTATCTTATATCTTTAGACACATACATAATGTAACAATCGTATTAAAACATTGATTTTAGTCCCACTTTACTACTACTTACCTGCTACCTATTAAAGAGAATATATACCTAACCCTTTACTGATAAACGATGCTTAAAGTATAGAAGCATTTAAAAGTCAAAAATTTATGGTTAAACAGTCGCCAACCATTACTTTAAAATAAGTAAGGTTTATAAATTAATCTCCGCTGTCAAAAATGAAAGCAAATACTTGAGTTTGTCTCTCAAAAATATTGCCCGAAAGCTCTCACAATGTGCCTTCAAGGAAAATGCCAAAATAAAGCAAAGACCCTGAAAGAAAAAATAACGAAACAATATACCTCCAAGTCCTTAGTACATTTTACAAACTTTTCACATTTTTTCACAAACGAAGCTACCTGAGCGACACGGCTTCATGACGTGAATTACACTCATTCTTATAGAATGAAAATGCCGCTTTAAAAAAGTATCTTCATTTGTAAAGGATAATTGCCCCATTCTAACACAACATTAGCCTTCCAACTTTTAATAGCCTTTTTACTCTGTGGAATAAAACGTAACGTATTTTGTTAGGTTTTTTCCAGCCGGTTTTGCGCTGGAGGAAAATTTGTTGGCGTTTTTTATATGAAAAGTTTTTGCATATGTATGGTATAGAAATTGAGCGGAAGGTTTAATGAGGGTAGCTTGAGAAGTTTGTAATCTATAGTAGGAAATATGTGAGTTTCTTGCCGTCCGTGGCTCAGGGAAAAAATATTATATACATACGTGATATTTGACGATAATAGTAGGTTAGAGGATTATATCCAAGATAGAGAAGACCAGTGTGTGAGAAATCAGTGTGTGAGTCTAACAAGGAAACCGCCAAGGTTGTCCGCCTCCAATTTCAATGATTTTTATATATGTTGTTATGTTTCAGTAAGTGAGTAATTACCCAAAAGGAATTCACGCAACGCTCAATAGTTTCAGAGTTGCTTCTACCGAGAAACTTAAGGGGCACACCTAGTGTAACGGCCTAAAAAAAGGTGATTTTGTTGAAGTGAGCACCTCTAACTTTTTGCAAGTCGCTTAAAAATGTAATACGAACTTAAATATGCCATATAATAGATTTCAACTTTCACAACAGTTGTATGAAATAAATAACATCATCATTTCAGCCGTAAAACTCGACTGTTGAACATAGGCCTTCCCCAATTTGGGGAGATTGCCATAATCGCCCCGCATGGTAGGGGGCTTGGCCAACGCAGTATGGTAGTAAAATGCATAGAGAACGCTGTCGCCCATTCTACAGCAAGTCCCTTAATCGGCTCTTACGATACTCACAAAGAGAAATGGAGTCATGCTCTTTACGTCCGGCACCACACGAGCTAGAAAATGACATGAAGTGCCTTATAACACGGCATTATAAGTCTGTGATTAACAAAAATGTAAACAAGTGACAAAGACAGAATAATTGATGAAATACTGAGTCATAAAGCACAAAGTTTGTCAAATAAACGTTTTAATAAGATGATTGTGTAATAAATTATAAATAAATAAATCTTTATTTCTCCAAAAATAGTTTCGATTGTTTACATTTAAAAAATGACTTAAGCTTAGTGTTCTAGAATAAAAAAACCCTGACTTCTAAACTAGGTTTATTTACCTGTATCTTAGAAGCCAGTGTCCCTTCAAAGTGATGAGCATATAGAAAGTAGGACACACATTTAGTACAATAATCCATTAGGGCTAGTCTAAGAGAAATAAAATAAAAATAAAAAATGTGATATCGATAAATGCGTGCACTAACTTGACAGGCCCATTCAATCTCTGTGGTTGTTTTCTCAAAAGACTATTACAGACACCAATCGACACTGTGTTCATATGATCTAACCAATATTATTTTTGGACTGTTTAAAAGAGACTATGATCTCTGAATTTGTTTCGATTTCTTCTCAGAGTACCCAAATCGGAAACCCCGACCTCATTTGGTTTTAGAAATATTATTGACATATAAAAGTGTTTCTACAAACCTACTTACAGAAATTAAATCATTTATCACCACTAGATTTAACTACCAAAATGAATAGATGCTCTAGAAGTTAGAACACTGAGAGTACCTATCTATCAAAGATATACCCCAGGTTATTCATATCTTATAGGTAATAGAGCGTGAAGTCTAGATAAGTGATGGATAGAACCAATTCAGTTAGTCAGCTCCGAAGTGAGTCACTTCATATCTGTAACTGTTCAATGAACGATGTCTGATTCAAAGATATTTGTTTGACTGAAGTTATAAAGGTGGAGTTTCTTGAAATGTTGGCTGCGAGGTTTGAAGTAGTATTGGTCAGTTAAGATTTTTAACGTTAGGCATTTTTTTGAAGTCCAACTAATTTGGCGACGATCTTTTAATTAGACGAGAATTGAGAGTGAAATTTTAAGGCAGCATCGCTGTCATTTTCCTGCTAGATGATGCTGAAAAACTGACGTGTGACAATTTGATAAACAGTTAATATTCTTGACATTAATTAGTTCTTTCAGTGTAGTAACAGTTTGTTATTTCGCTTGTTTGGGTCGGATCAAAATTTCATTGGATCGTAACTACATAGTTACTGATTCTTTATCCAAAGCCCATCACTCTAATTGCGTAACATACTATGAATCAGAATCTAAAAAAATTTGGAAGGAAATTGCTAATGCATTGCTGTATATGTTCGAAAAAATTGTCTGCTCACTAACGTAAATAATGCAGTGAATGTTGTTGAACTATCAAAATTAAAGCCATTCCTGCTATTTGTATGTTAGGCAACTACACCGCAATGTTTTCTTTTTTTAATTACTGTAAAGATTATTACAGTACGAGCCCAGATACATGGTGGGTACCTGCTTATTGGTTCAAATGTAATGATTGATAAGAAAAACCTACAAGTCCTCATAAAATACAGGATGTCAATCTCCCGAAACAATCCGGCAAAACTACACAAAACCAAAGAAACCCCACGTTTAAACAACCCGTTAAAACAAGACAAAAACAGGCACGTCCTATTATGTAAAAATCAAGACTCTATGAAAGAGCACCATTTCCTATCAGGAAATAAAGTCTTAATCTAGGTGAGTAGGCAGCACTAATAGCTCTGTCCAACTTTTTACTAGAAAACGCATTCAAACAATTTATGCAATCTTTCTCACTGGAATTCCAACTCTGACCCAGAGAGATAGAGTTGCTTTTCTAGTAAAGCTGGGAATTCCAAGTTTTGTTCTGTTTAATACTATTTCCAAGAAGAGTTCGTTACGCAGATAGAATCTTTAATTTCCTACGTTAGCGCCAGTGTCAGGAGTTTTACAAAAGATCCCTTGTATCGAATGTCGCGTCGTTCGGAATTGTGAATAAATTAGCTTTGCAAAGGGTTTGCGCTTTTGTTTTGAGATGGGGATTAAAAGAAATTGGATTTGGATGATGACGTGATTAATGGGCAGATTAATTGGAAGTGTTCCGGATTGCGAGATGACGTTTTGTTAATAAGGTTTAATTTATATAAAGGATTTTATTTTTGCAATGGGAAAGACATGGTTATACTTCGAGTATTTATTTATTCTCATTTTGCCAATGATATGTATTTTCTCCTAAAGTTTGTGTTAGGCAGGTAATGTCATCTTGTAATACTATGCAATAAGTACAGTAGTACACAACGGTGCAGAAAAGCATCGTGAGGTAACCGGCATGTCCTAGGACCAAAAAATTTACGAAATGTGACATTCAACCCGCACTGGGCCCGCGTGGTAGATTGTAGTCCACACCGACTTGAAGAGAGGCGGCCTATGTCCTCAGTGGAACCAATAGAGGCTGTTTATGCTTATGCTAGGTACAGTGATAACTAACGTGCCGTTCGCCACATTACAAGGATTCGAGTAAGTAAATAGAACAACAATTCACACTGCAGCAAAGATCACATGTCTGTATCGTTAATGTAGTAGTAAGTAGTTTCATAAGTCACTAAAATACAGTAATAAAAATAACTATAAGCTAGCATCCTTTTCTTAATGGGCCGGCTCGAGGTCAAAATATTGACCACCGATGTAAACATTTACTACATAGAAACCAAAAATTTTAATCGACTAGGTACTATAAAAAAAATCTTGAGAACTTTCCTACAAGCCAACATCTTTTTGCAGCTTTTGTATTCACAAAAATAAAGACCAACAAAGAACCACAAAATCGCTCACGAGTTTTAAATTTCGCGACGATCAAAAGTTCGCCGGTGTTGAATGCAAAAAGATAAGAGCGCGATACAGGACCGGAAGCTACTTCCTGTGGTCGATCGAACATCGAACGTTATTCATGGCCCGGGCCCAGAATGAAAACTTCCGCTGAGATACATGACGAAACTTCGCAGAAATTGTCAGGAGTTGGAGGGTGGACTTGTCTTGGGATGACGTTTTAGGATATTCTCCGTTTAGAATTGAGAGTTAGAGTTGCCCATGAGGTACATAAAGAATAGCATCAGCCCATTTCTTACTACTATACTAGTAAGTGACTTACTAGAGAATGGGCAGCAGCGTTCTCTATGCATTTTACCACCATACTGCGATCGCCAACCCGTCTGTCAAGCCTGGTGACTGTGGCAAAGCTCCCTAATTTTGGGCAGGCCTATGTGTTGCAATGGACTTCTTAGTGAAGTGTACGAATATGAGCATCAGCTATAAGATAACAATAATGAAAACACTGAACTTCAAATGAGTAACGCAACTTAATATCATGCCGAAAGTGATGCAGAGGTGTGTAAAAACACTCATATTTTGTCGGCTACGTTTAAGTCCTAGGTTATTAGAGGACGAGTTATTTTCATCAACAGACAGAAAGCCAGACTCCAAGCTGCTACCGAATTCCTAGTGAAAAAACTAACTAAAAGTTAAATCAAAACCAGTTCCCGATGCTCAAAAGCCACACTTGCAACCACAAGGTCGACGAAGCAGTACAAAAATGATCACGTTTTCAACCGACGAAAAAAAACGGAGGAGGTTATCAATTCGACGCGTATATTTAATTATTTTATGTTTTTTTTTTATGTATGACCACACATAACTTTTTACATAATCGTCTGATTGTGATAATTCTTTATTTATTGGAAAGAGAAAACTTCGAAGGTGGTTCCATATAAATTTAGAAAACAAAATCGAACCCCAAGGGTCGAAAAACAGGGGAAGGTTGATTGTTCACTCATTGATTGTAATGTTTAACTTCGCATAACTTTATACAGAGTAGTCCTATTTAGATAATTCTTTTTTTTATTGAATAGCGTATACCTTGCCAAGTATTATTAGTACATTAAAGCCACAAAAAAGTATAAAATAAAAACTTTTTAACAAAAAATTAAACCGCCGAAAAAACTGAAAGCACAAAAAAAACCTTAAAATTATGAGTCGGCGCGAGGTAAGTGATCTTTGTTCATTAATTGTTCAGCGCCAACTCAAAATTTAAAGGTTTATTATTTTTGCTTTTCAGTTTTTTCGGCGGTTTAATTTTTTGTTAAAAAGTTTTTTTAAGCTTCCAAAATCTCGTTCCGATCAAAATCATGGTCACAGTACGAAACGGATGAATCAAAGTTAGTTCAATGGCAACTATTATTGGAATTAATTAAGAAAGGAAAGATTCCAATGAATGGATCGTTATCTTTTCGCTGAAGTCTTAAGTTGAGGATGCTATTACTAACAGGATGGAGCATCGATGCAATACAAATTATGGATTCGCGTATTTGAATTAAAGATACGTTATTTTATGGATCATTCTTTTTAAGATTAAGATTATTTTATTTTTTAAATAGAAACATACTTTATGCTACAGACATAAAGTTTATTTTGTATTACCAATAGACAAACGACAATAATGGTCTTGAAAGGAGACAACACTTTGGTAACACATTAGTAATGTGTCCCTCTCGCACAATGTGGCACTGTTCATCAATATACACTTACAAATTTTGGAAATAGAAATTGTCTAAATCTAAAATAAGACTGTCAAAGTTAGTCCGTTTTAAAAAAAAATAAAAAACCTTTTCAATTAAGGCCACTGAATATTATATTATTCCGATAGAAGTATCTATTAAATGAGGTTTCTGAGCAGACAACACTGTGAAAAACTTTTTAACAAAAAATTAAACCGCCGAAAAAACTGAAAAGCAAAAAATTATAAACCTTAAAATTATGAGTCGGCGCTTTGAGTGATCTTTGTTCATTGATTTTTCAGCGCCGACTCAAAATTTTAAGGTTTATTATTTTTTGTTTTTCAGTTTTTTCAGCGGTTTAATTTTTTGTTATAAAGTTTTTATTTTAATTTTTTTTGTAGCTTGAATGTACTAATAATACTTGGCAAGGTATGCCCCATCCAATGAAAAAAATAATTATCAAAATCGGACTACTCTGTGTAAAGTTATGCGTGGTTATACATTACAATCAGTGAGTGAACAATCAATCATCCCCTGTTTTCCGACCCTTAGAGTTCGATTTTGTTTTCCAAATTTATATGGGACCACCGTGGGAGTATATTTATTTATTTATTTATTTAATACTTCAAGCACATTAATGTACAGAGGCGGACTTAATGCCATAGGCATTTTCTACCAGCCAACCTTTGGGTGGTAAAAAATGCCTATGGCAGAGACATACAGTGGTAGGTGCAATAATTAAAAAAAGAATTATTACAATCGGACTACCATGTACAAAGTTATGCGTGGTCATACATAAAAAAAAAAATATACGCGTCGAATTGATAACCTCCTCCTTTTTTTTTCGTCGGTTAAAAAATAAAGCGCATATGACGTAAAAAATTACGACATCACTCGAGCCGCCATGACAGCAGTGTTGATAGTGTTATTTCGCTGAAATATTCATGTTTTCAGCCGAACAAACTACAGTCACGACATTACTAATTTTTTTTTCAAACCCTGTAATAGCTTCTTTTAAATTATTTTACATAATTGTAAATGCAGCAACATTCCGGTGCAGCGGTACCACAATTGCCCAATAATTTCAGTATAAACTGTGGTAGTGCACCATTAAAAACTATACTAAATAAAAAAGTTATTTTAAAGCATAATTTTGCTAGGGAGACTGTGTTTTAACTGGTGAATACAGTGCATTATACTTTTGATTTTCAAATGTAGCTTTACTAAGCTAAAACTAGAGAGCAGTGGTGGCACAGCGGTAATGGCCGCGACTTTTAGGTCGTGGGTTCGAACCCAAGCAGGCACTTTACTTTGTGTAAATTATTTGATCACCACTGCACTCAAAACGGTGAAGGAAAACATCGTGTGGAAAACGGCATGGGTTAGAACCAAAAATTCGTAGACATTTACTTCTACCAACCCGCACGGGGCCGGCGTGGTGGATTACGGCCCACTTCTTCTCACTGAGAGGAGGCCTGTATCCCAGCAGTGGGAACATTATAGGCTGATTATGATATGATGATTTACAAGCACTTTTGAATCGTCAAAGTGTAACGATGACTGCGGTCAGAAAGTGGAAGAGTCTACTCCAAAACATAGGGTCTATGGACAAGAACAAGCAAGAAAATCCAAGGACATATAATGAAAGCTATAATTTTAATTTTGTTGGACAAGTTTTTGAACTTGAACGATTTAAATGATTATTTAGCCATATATACCATTCCGTTTGTGTTAAATTGTTGATACCAGCCCCGAAGCGTCCCAATGCTGTCTAAATGGAAAAGTAACCTGCCGCTACTACAAGCGCGCGCTGCACCTTTGTCACTGTTAAGCCTCCCGCAGGCAGGCAGACGCGACATTGCGACGCGTTTTTTGTAGACCAATATCCATAAAGTGGTCAGTAAACAAATATTTACTGTCAGTGGTGGCCATTTGTATTTATAGTAAGTGTTCATTTTATAACTTAAACTGACATGTAATATGTATATCAAGTTGTTTTAAATAGCCATTTTTTTGATAGCATACTACAGAAATAACTAAAACAGACACAAACAGTAGGAATCCGAAATTCTGGTTCCGCTATTTTTAAACGCACAAAATGTCGACCCAATAAACTGTCAGCTGTTTTTTATTCAGAATTCGAACAGAACTGAAGTTGCAACGTTTAAAATTCCTTTTTTATGGCCAGTATCTGTTGTGTTTTTGGGAACAATATTTACTACATGGCCATGGTAACCTACGAGTTTCATTTATTTACGACCTAGGCACAAAAACTTTTTGGTAAAATTTTATTCCAGCCAGTATCAGTTGATGATTGCATACACACGTTTTGCTGCTATGACTTACTGTCTGTTCCAAATTTAAAAATATCTGATACTATAAATAAGCCGAATTAGGTTAAGTTCTTATGGATGCCCGAAACGATTAATCGCGATTGTTTTTTTTACGTGATTGATACACATAGATGCGCCAGTTGATCGTCTACCAAATGCCATTGAAGCGATTGACAATGTCACTACAATTACAACTGATGGAAATTGGTTGATCGGTTCGCAGACCCTGTACGCAATCACTAAATACAGGGAATTAGTAATTCATATTCGGGTGACATATGTATCTAGAAGGTTTCACCTTTATATCACTTGTTTAACATTATAATGTAAGTAATATTTACATAATAGAAAATCCATACTTATATATATATATATATCCATACTTCCATACTATCCATATCCATACTAATATTATAAATGCAAAAGTAACTCTGTCTGTCTGTCTGTCTGTCTCGCTTTCCTGCTAAAACTATTGAACCGATTTAAATGAAATTTGGTACACAGATAGTTTAGAATCTGAAAAAGGACATAGGCTACTTTTTATCCCGGTAATGTTCCCGCGGGATAATTTCCGATCTCCACGCGGGCGAAGCCGCTGGCAAAAGCTAGTAACATTATAAAAAGGGTGAAAGTATCTTAATTTGCGTATAACGTCCCCACTGCTGGGATATAAGCCTCCAAATCAACATAGACGTCCTGTCTCTGAAAGTGAATAGGCCGTAATCGACCATTAGCATGGTGGAATACGGCCTATTCTCTTTCCACCATGCTAGCTCAATGCGAGTTCACGTATATCATATATCTTCGATTTTTTGGTTACAGGACATATTGGTTTCTTCACGATATTTTCCATCATCGTTTTGATTAATACATAAAATCTCAAAGCACCCTTTTGAAAATTGCATTACAAATGGACATCCACGGTAACATTTTGCGAACCATTTGTTTACATTTTATTCACATAGTTGTTGAACAGACTATACTACCTACAAACGTCTACCACACTCCATAAGGAAGCTCACTACGGAACCCATGCGTGGCCCCCTGTAGGAAACTGATAAATTATTGATAGTGAGCGGAAGGTAATCTTATTTCCTTTCATAATTTCTCCCTACTTTATTCGTGCGCCTCAAACAGGACAGGGTCTTAGCCTACCCTCACGACTCCGTCTATGTTGATTTAGAGGCAAATTGTTTATTTCGTATTGGCAGATGGCTTATGCTGTTTTCGACGAGTTTCCATTGTCAGGGACCGGATTATGATGCAAGATTTGTTCGAAAGAGTTACCTGGTACTGGCTACTGAAGGAACACGGGTTGGTTTTAGTCAGTAAAATACTGACACGCCCTCTCTCTTAATTAGTTTCTCCTCTCTTAAGTAATTTGATGATTGATCAAGAACCCAAAAACAAAAATGTGATCGGATTGTCAGGGAAGACACTTGTGTAAGCGAAGGCAATGCGCACCAGTAAGACAGACAATTGTAATTTATGGTCTTAAAGTCTCACACTAACTTAGCGACCGTGTGGTTCACTTGCCAAAAATAAACTGTTTGTAAGCTAAACCTTTCGGCATTGAGCCCAGGGCCTTACATCCACCCCTCGCCCCGTGGCCAGTAGAAAGAAAGAAAGAAAGAAAATACATTTATTTAGCACAGTTGAAAGGCACATAACAGTTAGTTTTACAGCAGGAAAGAATAAAAAATAAAATAAAAAAGTGTAAGGTGAGATGTTAGAAACTAGCATTACTACAGTGTGCCTCACGGCTGCGCCAAAAAGGGCCAGTTCAGCAAAAAAGCCAGACAACTAGTGCCTGACGCTGGTTTTCAACTGGACCTAGTAGCGAAAAATGTATGCCTACCCTGCATGTTTGCGTAAGTATTTATACAAACTAAAGTTTCCAAAAAACAACATGAGAGGGTTAACAGGCTTTAGATTTGTGGCTAGTTTATGAAGTGTTGTGGGAAAGAAACAAATGATAGTTTCACAACTTTAGCTAATTGACAAAAGCTTAGTCAAGATAACGTTATGAGATTTTTGATGACACTAGTTTTTGCCAGTGGCTTTGCCCATGTGGAGGTCAGAAATTATCCCGCGGGAACGTACTCCCGGGATAAAATACTTTTTATCCCGGGAGTACCTACGTTAAGACTACTGAAAGAATTTGGATGACATTTAGACGCAAACAGAAAAAGTAGTCTTTGCGTGAAAATGTCACTAAATTCCATAAATCCTCACAAACTTTAATATTTAAAATATCACTGGTCAACAAAAAAACACTTTTTTTAAGTAACATGAAATATTTTGTCTAATTATGGTTAGAAAAATAATAAGGGCAATAGAAATAAAATTAAAATGTATCAAATACGGATAGTTTTTTTTGAAATTTGATTTCAAATTTCACTTTTATAGTAATTTGAGCGGTGATTTCCGAGAAAATTAAAAGCCACGTTAAATAAAGATTCCGAGGATGCTTTTTCTAAATCACTTACACTTTATTACATCACTTTTTTGAATATTTAATTTTCATCAATTGCCTGATTTGAGGACCTACAAATATTTTCAAATAAGTTATGTTGCTAATGGCGTCAAATTTCTTCGCTGAGTTTCAAAACTTATATCGCCACAATTGTAACAAAACTTGTCAGGGTCGTTTTTACACTTTCTTGACGTTATTTAAGAATCATTTCATTCGAAAAACAGAAAATACAACTAACTACGCTTTTCAAATAATAAATACTTTGAATGGGAAAAAAAACTTAAAAACTATTAATGTTTTATTTTCGGATAGTACTCGTAGCTGTAACACAAAAACGGGACCTGATCCAATCAATATAAATAGAATGAGGGAAGGTAGGTTATTCAAAATTAGTTGTTACAAAATTTTGCTGACGAGTGTATTATAAATAGAATAGTAGAATGTTTACGCTAAAAGTAATCTAATCTAACTAGCCTGTATTGTCCCACTGCAGGGCAAAGGCCTCCATCTCTCTGAAATCTAATATTAAAACATTTTACAAAGTAGATAGCATGCGAGTAATAATCATGCTCAAACAATGTATTGCATGTACAGACGCCACCAGGTCAAGCTACCCGAAACTGTCAATTTTTCCCAATGAACCTTGAACCTAATGCTCTAGAAATAAAGTCGAAAATCTATCAAAGAAATCTGACAGATTGTAGTAGCTTGATGTGTTGGCGTCTGTACGTAATGAAAACGTTTTATTCAAAAAACCTTTTGTGCTAGAACTATATAATTAATATTAGTATGTTTATATGTTTTTACAGTAAGTTTCACTGTATACTGGAGTCACCACTAAGCTCTGCTTCAGAATCTTCTTACACCACAAGATCTCGAGGTATTCCATGGAATGCCTTGTTTAAGCGAATCGCTCTTAATCTTAGTAAGAATCTTAGTAATCTCTTAAAGTATGATAGCATGTGAGTAATAATCATGCTTAAAAATAATAGCTATTTCAGGTATTTTATAATTAAATATCAAGCACCCCACGCTTTTTCCATTATTTTCTACTTTTTATTTTAGTTTGCTGTGGAAGCGTGTTTTTTAGTTTTTTTTTTTTAACAATTTAGGCCAGGCCAGGCCAGGCCAGGCCAGGCCAGGCCTGTTGGTCTAGTGGTTAGTGACCCTGACTGCTATGCCGGAGGTCGTGGGTTCAATTCCCACCCAGGACAAATGTTTGTGT
This sequence comes from Aporophyla lueneburgensis, assembly GCA_932294355.1. Taxonomy (NCBI): domain Eukaryota; kingdom Metazoa; phylum Arthropoda; class Insecta; order Lepidoptera; family Noctuidae; genus Aporophyla; species Aporophyla lueneburgensis. Next base: position 25,483,632 of record OW028750.1, on the reverse strand, counting down.
GATGAGCACGATCATTTGTTCTGTGTCTGGGTGTAATTTATCTATAATATGTATGTATTTAGAAATATATAAGTATGTTTATCAGTTGTCTAGTACCCATAACACAAGCTCCGCTTCGCTTGGGACTAGATGGCGTTGTGTGATAGTTGTGGAATATTATTATTATTATGTATCTTTGACATTCTCGGGACCCTGGGGTCCCGGACCTTTGGAAGGCGTACCAGGGGCCGAAGCCAACTCGCAGAGGCCCGTTAGAGGTTCTTAATGGAATGAGGCACCAATGTTAACAATTTTGTGACGCATGTCACAAAATTGTAAACACTTTAAACGCGTAAATAAACGCGTATTGTAAAAGCGTAGATTTCGAAGACGGTTGATTTTGGCTATTCTGGTAAACTTCGAGTGAAACCGACGTTTGGAAGGGGGTCAAAATCGTGTTCAAAGTTTCCGTAACATAGGCACATAGTAACATACAAGCATACGTTTAAAGCTAATAAAAGCGTGTTAAAATGTACTGCAGGCATTCTTAAGGCTATGGTATCTAGCTTCCTGGTCTAGCGCTGACGCATAAGATACCGCTAAAACTATAGTTCAAAAGGAGTGATATTATTTAGTTTGTTTGTTGTTTTGTCTCTAAACTTTCTAAACCTAAAAATAGCTGTCTGAAGTTTAAATTCATTAAACATTACACACATTGTGCATTTCTACACAAAATGCAATTCGACCCGAACTTGTCATCATAGATTCAATTTGGGCTTTACTCGACCGTACCGACTCAAATTTCAAACAGTACACTAGAATAAATTTTAATAACAACATAAATACACAGAAAAGTACACCATAATCCATTTCCTCACCATAACAAAGGAACAAACAGACAGGTTAAGATTAACAAAATTAATCTCACACACACACACACACATTTTGACGTCCATTGACGACTTTCCAACCTTCTAACAAAATCTTCTCCGGTCAAAAACAGCAATGGATACCTTAATATCACCATCGTGTGTCGCAGCCATAAGACCCTTGCATGTAACAGGATACGTCACAGATAAGAAATGCAAATCCTCTTACAAATACGTGGGGGTGTTATCTACGGGCAATTTGAGGGGCACAACCTAATGCAATAACATTGCGGAAGGGAGCAATCTTAGGGGTAAGTGAGTGATATGAATTATATGGCAGAGACGAATATGTTGCCTGTGGAACCACGTATTTAGAACCCACCCGTACTAATATTTATAAATGCAAATGCAACTCTATTTGTCGATCTTGCCTAATGTCTTTTGGGACTCGGGTAGAATATTACATTGGTTAGAATATCATAGGATAGGTTTTTTTAGGGGAAATACGAACAAAAGCTTGGTATACATAGCATAGCTTATAATATGTCGACTGCTGGGACACTGGGTTCATGTCTTTGAGAGGCAGTCAATCAGCATTATGAAATGACAGGTATCAATCAGCACTAGGCCCACTTAGTGGCCAGTGGGCCTAGTGCTGATTGATACCTATCATATGTTTGCGAGTTATTGGTTCCAGTACATCGCCGGATACCCGAGAGAGCAGTTGAGAGTAGTTTTTGTGTACCTACATAAGAAAAGTCTTAAACAATAAAACACATATTACAGGAACATGTAATAAATTATATCTTAACATTCTATTATTTCAACGGTACAGCAAGCCATTTGTCAGTGGTAGGTAACTCTTTAATTTTGGCTGGTGTAGCGTACGGAGCGTCAATAGAATAAGAAGCCAACGTATCAATTTAACGAAGTGCGCTAGGATTGAGAATTATAATTTATGACGAACAATTTAATCTAATTTTAGTTTTAATTTACCAAATTCAATTTGTATTGTAATTGTAGGTGATGTTTATTAATTTGACTGTTTGTGCTCCTTAAATATTCTTGTTATGAGTCTATGTTACTAATTAAATGTTTTATACAGGTTTTCTTGCATACTGAATTTTGAGCTGTTTACAGAAAAGCAAGAAGACTTCTGAGAATGGGCCTCATAAGCAAGTTGAAAGTCACCCAAAGGGAGACTATGCTAGGAGTTTTCAGAAATGAAGAGATCCGTAGGAGAACCAAGGTAAGCGATATAGCCCGAAAAATTGCCAAACTTAAGTGGCAGCGGGCAGGACACATTGCTCGCAGAACTGATGGCCGATGAGGCCGGAAGGTTCTGGAGTGGCGACAGCGTACTGGAATACGTAGCGTTGCAAAACCTTCCTGGTGGTGAAGGCGGCAAAAATCTGCTGGATGTGAGAAGCACAACACCGGTCAAAGTCTTGGTGCTTGGGGAGGAGCTATGTCCAGCAGTGGACGTATTTCGGCTGAAATGATGAAGATAAAGATCACTTCCTTAAGAATACCTGATCGCTCTGTTTTCAGTAATTAATTTGTCAAGTAAGTAGGTATTTCTTTTGAAGAGAGATAACGTTTGACAGTAGTTTTTCTCATAGTAAGTCTAAATTGCCACACTTAGCCCAATTCCACTGATTGGTAAGTTTCTTTTTTCTAGATTGCGCGTTATTTGGTGAAAGAAATGCTCGACTAGATTAAGCGTAATTCGCTTAAACAAGGTATTCCATTGAAATTCTTGAGATGTTGTGGTTTAAGAGCATTCTCAACCAGAGCTTAGTGGTAGCTCCAGTATACAGTGAAACATACAGAATTGGATACTTCTAACATAAAAGGTTTTCTTAATAAAATGTTTGCATTATGTTCTAAATTGGTTTGTGTTGGAATGTCATAATCTTATTTATCTTTACATAATATAAACCATCTCGCGTCCTATATCTGTTCGCTTAGATCTTTTAAACTATGTAACGTATTTTAATGCGGTTAATCAACAGACAGAGTGACTCAAGGGGAAGGTTTATATGTATAATACGCAGGCGAACCGCTGGAAAAAGTTAGTAAAATATATTTTAATGAGTGTCAAACAAATTAAAAACTCTTTTTCTAAATGCATTTTTCCACAACTTCTATTTGCCTGGTATCTTGAACAATTACGTCAAAATAACGAACTCCACCTTTCAATAAAAATTTTCGTCATTCGAAAATCGAACAATATTTACATTCCTACCTATACATATAGCTACTAAATACACTGCCAGTGTTTCCGACAGCCATTGAATGCTGATGACGTGTACAAAGGGGCCCATATAATTGGGTTACTGTTATGTACCCCAAACGTGAGACTGATTAATTTTGGGAAAACCCCTTATCAAACATAAGGCGGATCGCTGATATGAGATGGCAGGTGGTCGGCCTGTTATAGATAGTGCGGTTCTAATTCTAACATTGTTCGGTTGGAATATTTGGAATGTTGAGGGTACACAAACATGACAGCAGTCCTGTATTCACGGAAGAGTTAGGTAGTGGTGGATCTACTCCTAGCTACACCGACATGTAGCTAGTTATGTCCCAGTTACATTGTTAAAGTTTCACGTAGTAACGTATTCATCACCATCATCATCAGCCTATAATGTTCCCACTGCTGGGACACAGGCCTCCTATCGGTGAGAGGGAGTGGGCCATAATCCACCACGCGGGCCCAGTGCGGATTGGTAGATGTCACATGTTTTCGAAATGTTGGTTCTAAGACAAGCCGGTTTCCTCACGATGTTTTCTTTCACCGTTTTGAGAAGCAGTGGCGATGAAATAATTTACACAAAGTAATGCACCTGCTTGGGTTTGAACTCACGACCTATTACTCGTAAGTCACGGCTGTTACCATTGGGCCACCACTGCTCTCTAGTAACGTAGTACGAGCGAGAATATTGCTATCGACCAAGTAGAAATCCAGACTACAAGCTGCTACTAAAAATTTTATGATGGAAATAGCCATCATTATCTCAACTGCCTGGTCTTTACCCATCATCAGGGTCATCTTCCAGGCATCCTGGATGCAGCTTAATACCTGTACTTTACATAGAGTGACTGCCTATCTGACCTCCACAACCCAGTTACTAGGTTGCCAGGTATTAACACTTTCACTGTCCATGCATTACATGTAATGCACTGATAAGTTAGCTCCGTACGTCCGTGTATGACATACAATACACTATTAACCACCAAGAATAGTGTTGTTCACGAGAAACTTGAAAAATCAACGAAATTAAAAAAAAAAAACAGATAATTCTTTCAACCTGTCAAGTACGTAATCTGGCTCCCTAGGTTGCCATATCTAATATGTGAAAAAAATAATAGTAAAACTTGGTATATTATATTTTAATCAAATAAAAATAAAAATGGTTTTCTTACTAAAATTCAACTTAAATAAAACTTTTTTTTATTTCTTTGGAGGGTCTACGCTAATAAACATTTCTTGAGACATAATAAGTCACCTCCACAGTCGATACAATAGAGGTAAAGGTTTATCAATGAAACAGTCCGCCAAAATATACACGAGATCAACGATTTGACCATGTTTGTTACCTATACATCGATCGTGTTTCGACGTACTTGGACAACAGTATTGGTCGGTGGTTGAAGTTCATACGTCCATGCATTGTAGGGTAAAGGTTGGCTATATAGTGATAATAAGGACAAAACACAATTTTTAGACGTCAAATCAACTTTTATTTTAATCCTTATTTCAATAACACTGTGTTAAAAAAATTAAGTCTCTAATTTGGTTACAATTTTCACAATCTGTCTTTTGGATCGTACATTAATTATTCCTAATAATTCTCTCCTGAATATGTGCCAATACGGTGACAATAGAGTAATACAGTGACACCTTATAGGCAATATTGTGATTATTTATTCTGAAGCCCAATCATCGTCGTTACTGTCTGAAAAGTCACAATGTGCGTCACAATTTAAACTGAGAAATTGTGGTAAATAGCAACCCACGCATTTCTGGTGATACCATTGTCCGCATTCCAAAGATGTAACTTTCAAAAATGGTGCTGTTTGGTTAGAATAATCAAACAGCACCATTTTTGAAGGCTTTCAGAGCAATAGCCTCCGCATATGTCACACATTGAGTTTTTTTGGGACCCTGGTCTTTTGTTTCTGCTTGAAGAACCTTTGGGTATTCTTTTATTTTGTGACGAAACAGCCATCTTCTGGAGACGGCTGTTTTTTATTTGAAAAGGGACTGTTCATTAAGTGGCTGTTGTTGAAAAGTTACTGAATATGCAATGGCAACGTTCATAGATTCAAAAATTTGGGGCATTGTAATCGCGACACTGATGCGGTTCTGTGAGAAAAAATAACAAATTCGTAAGCCTCTAAATTCACACTAATAAAGCATACCTATATACCTTTTACATGGTTCGTTACGACGGTTATGGTACTATCTTATAACTTAAATTCATTAATGCCGGATAGAAAATACAGTTAGAAGCCACACATAAGTATTGTAAGTAATATAGTGATATTTACGTACCTATTATGCTCCCGATTCGCCATTTTGAGGCCGCTGGGGCGCAAGTGCGGCGTACACCCTGCGTCGTGGCCGGTATCAAATTGAGGAAAGGGGTCGGGGGCACGCGATATTATGCTTAAAAACTGCGTCCGGTTCACTGGGCGCTACAAAGCTAGCCAAAACCAAATTTATCACCATATTACCCTATATCACCAATTAGCCAACCTTTACCCTATATAACGCACTATTGGACGTGCAATATTGATAATTGTCTTAGGACAGTGAAAGTGTTAAGACAGCAGAATCGGTAACGAATGTCAGAGACTCACAAATGACAGCTGGGACCAACGGTTTAACGTGCTTCCCGAGGTATAGAGGAGTCTCGGTACGTGAAGATGGTCACCCATCCATGGACCAACCGCAGCAAGCGTAGCTTAACCTGGTCAATGGAACCGTGTGGCTATTTTTACTTTGCCACAAGCCCCTCCCTAGCCAGAAGCTGATGGAAATCCATACTAATATTATAAATGGGAAAGTGTGTGTGTCTGTTTGTCCGTCTTTCACGGCAAAACGGAGCGACGAATTTACGTGATTTTTTAAGTGGAGATAGTTGAAGGGATGGAAAGTGACATAGGCTACTTTTTGTCATGTATTTCTTCAATTGTCTTTTGGACATGTATCCATGGTCAGGAATAAATTTAAAAAAAAAAAGGTAGTTCCCGACACCCGAGCCCGAGTGCAACTCACTTCAGTTTCGTTTGCATGAGTGGGAAAAGTTTTGTTATTAAAGTTTTTTGTGTGTTTTCTTAGATTTTCTCAGTGTTACAATTGTTTTGGTGACTTACCTATAACAATGGAGGTAATTGTACCTTGTGAGGATTTAAAATGCGTTCAAGTTTTGATTGGCGAAGCTAAGGTAAAATCTTTAAAATAGCTCAGAAAAAACAGTTAATTTCTTCATTAAAACCGACGCTTAATCTGTGTATTTCTCAGACTAGTAAATCGCATAAACGAAAATTTAATAGATCAGTGTATAAAACTAGTTGGATTGTTGGCTGTTCGCACACTAATAAGTTGTATTGCTGGTGCTGCATATTTTTTTCGAATGAAGATTCCGTTTGGAATACATCTGGTTATAATGATTTAAATAACATATCTGGCGCCATTAAAACGCATGCAAATTCCCATAAACACCTGTGTGCAATGGTTTCTTTCGGTAATTTTGGTAAACAACGAATTGAGACATCTATATCACGCCAGTTATCTGAGGAAACAAAATATAACACGCGCGTTGATAACAACCGTAGTGTATTTCAAAGATAAGTTGATATTGTTAGTCATTTAGCACAACAGGAACTTCCTCTAAGAGGACATGATGAGTCCAAAGCTTCATTAAATAAAGGCAATTTTTTAGAACTGGTCTCGTTAATTTCAAAATACGATGTCATTTTAGAAAAGCATATGCAGCATTTGGAAAGTGACAAACCGGCGCCGAGTTATTTATCTATATCAAACAAAATTCAAAATTGATTGTACCTAACCAGTAGTTTATGAGAAAATTGCGACATACTCAGTCGAAAACTGAACTTTCTTATTTTGAAATCGGTTAAAATTTTATTGTATATTTTGAAACCCTAGGCACGCCACTGTGCACACTTGATTTGCCAAATTCACTAAAGACATTGGCAGATTTGTTATCATCGGATATACTTCCCATTTAATCAATTTAAGATAGAATATAATTATAAAACTCGGTGTGCCATATTTACGTCCAGCTACTGTGAAATTGAAGACTGAAGGTCTGTAAAATTGGAATTTATTTGTCTGGGGCGTTTTGTAGTCATGTCGCACTAGCGCTTGTCTGAGGAAAATCGTGATGTAATGTTAGTAATCTCAAACGTGACACAATTTGTTTTCTCAGTCGCAAGTGACAAAGGGTTATTTTGTGACAGACCATAGTATATTTGAAAGAAAGGGTACTAGTGTCCTATTGCCTTAAATAAATATATTATAAATTCGTGCGGATATGGTGCGATTTTAGGCAAATATTTTAATCTTACTTTGTCTTAAGCATAACTTTAGCATACTCTGCTTATAATGTTCCCAGTATTGGGAAACAGGTCTCTTTTGGGCTGAAATCTACTACGCGGGCCCAGTACGGCTTGGTAGAAATCATGCAATATACAACGTTACGGTACCGTTTATCTAAACATCTATACAAATAAATAAAATTGGAGTGTCTGTTTGTAACATTAAGATAACCACTTTTTACTTAGTGTATATGAATGTATACACGGTACGTATACCAAAACAACATTTTTTACATTTTTTGTCTGTCTGTCCGTCTGTTTGTTCCGGCTAATCTCTGAAATGGCTGGACCGATTTTGACGGGACTTTCATTGGCAGAAAGCTGATGTAACAAGGAGTAACTTAGGCTACTTTTATTTTAGAAAAAATCTTTTATTTTAGAAAAATACCTGCGTTATTTTCCGTCATCCTCGCGAGCGAAGCCGCGGGCAAAAGCTAGTCTATAATATGTATGTATGTATTTAGAAATATATAAATATATTTATCAGTTGTCTGGTTGCCATAATGCAGACTCTGCCTAGTTTGGGATCAGATAACGATGTGTTTGCTGTCCTAAGATATTATTATTATACACACCTTCGAATTTTTGGTTCTAGAACATGACAGTTTCCTCACGATGTTTTTGTCCACCGTTTTGAGGGCAGTGATGGTGAAATAACTTACACAAAGTAAAGCGTGTGACTGCGTTCGAACGCATGACTTATGTTAACACTATGTCACCACTGCTCAATTATATCGTCTTTCTCGTCATCAATGTATTAAGAGATCGTGGAGGCGTAGCAGTCTACATTAAAGTGTGTAAAATGTGATCTCAACGTAAAATTATAATGAACAGAAATCGAAAAATATTTCTTCCTATCGTGTAATCCTAATCCTAATTAATTAATTAGGACTTCTTTTCAAATAAAACTCAAGCAACTGGTCCAGTTAGATAGTGAGTTCCCACAATACTCGCTAATTAGCGATCTATTCCCAGCCACTGATTGTTTGATCGCTGTCACCATTCGATCCGTTTTGTAACCGAGCACCTACAGAATGACCCAGTTTGGAAAATTTACTTGTATCTATTATATGACGCCCCCCACAAGATGGACCGATGACCTGGTGAAGGCCGCAGGAATGCGTTGGATGTGGGAGGCACAGAACAGGTCGAGGTGGCGGTGCTTGGGGGAGGCCTATGTCCAGCAGTGGACGTCTTTCGGCTGAAATGATGATGATGATGATTATATGACGATATTCAGTATTTTATGACGATACATTTTGTTTTTTTGTTTTGAATTTGGAATAACGCAGAATCGGTTAGTAGAAGTTTTTAGACATTTTTTTTTAAATTTATTCATAAGAAATTATTAACTAAGAAATACACAAACGAAATCATATACAGTTTAAGAATTGTGAATTAGTCACTTGGGTCATTTTCACAAAAACTGTACATCGTGTTTCGGACGTGTCCCACCACTTTAGTTTTTTTTTTTAAATGAAAAATAACTGCGTTTTAGAAAAACAACACTTAAAATTAGGATCTGTGGTTAGTTTTTTGCAGTATTGTTTAATGTTGCTGTTAAAAACACCCATATTACCTTAATTTTCAAAAATGTTGATCGGAGGTACCCATTTTAGCGCTGTCCTACTACCAGTTTCAGTAAAATAACGTAACTTTAATGTATTTTGTTGACTTATATATAATAAAGTGTGTGTTTTTTTGGAAAGTATAGTTATGCACAATTTGTTGTACAATTACAAAAATAGCCTAACTTCCCACAAAACATTTAAATAATTTTATTTTTGTGAGGACACAATTCGGTTCAAGTGGAAAATTCCCTTCCGAAACCGTAATTTTTGCGAGATAATGCAAACAAAACGACCATTAATTAATATTTATTTTCGGTCGTCAAAATTTGTAATACATTGTGCATGTAACAATTCTGCATTTTTGACCTACATTTTTTTTTTTTTTAGAGTGAAGTGCTATCTAATTGTTAGTAGATTTTGTAATTTAGAGTGTAATAATTTGATGAATGTAATTAAAAAAAGAGTTCCTATCTTGTGTCCTTATTGAGAAACATACTGAAAAGTATTTAACTAATTTAGTACGAAGAGTAACGTAAAATTCTACGCTCGACGCCCGCCTTGGAAGGTCGTTACGCTGCTGCTCCGCTGCGCGTATCCCCTCCACCGCCCGCCGCTCGTTCGCCCGTCAGTTGTGCTCCGTGCGCCACGCTGCGTAGTCGCCCCGACTACTCTCCGCTATTTTGCGATTTAAATTTATTTAAATCGCAAAATTCGGATTCCTGTTTCTTCAGATTCAGTCTAAAACCGTACTGTCTTGTTCGCAAGACAGTGGTATTTCTGATTCGTCAGAAAATCGTCAAAAACGTGTGTTGTGTTGTGGCCCCTTCAGGGCAAATCCACAGTTTCGTGGTCACTCGGTGGATACCTTAACGGTGCCAACGAAGCCGAGTGGGTGCAGACCCAACGCACCCGTCTATGCCCTTCAGGGCTAGACGAAAGTTGGACGGGTCCCGGATCGCTGGCCTTGGGGGCTTCCCTCGTCAGCCCCGGTGACAGTCTTCCCTCCACAGCCGCGTACTAGTGCCGCGGGTATATCTATACCCCCCGCACTAGACTGGTCGGGTACCTTCAGTACCCATCGCATGACCGGTTAGGAACCCGTTCGCACAATAAGATTGGCGACGGGGAACACTCTTAGGGCTCACCAGGATCACCTCCCTGTCTATACCCGACAGGGAGTGTAACACGCACCCCCGGCAACCCACCGGGGATTAGGCTACGTAGGAGTAGGGTTTTGGTCAGGATCACTCTCATGAGTGATTAGGTCCCCCCTCCCCTCCGCCATGGATAAACCCATGGATCCTACGGAGAGACTAGCTAGAATCGAGGCGCTCCTGGCTGAACTTGCGGGTCAGCTTAGCATTGAGCACTCGGAGGTCGGGGCTGTGGTCTCTGTTTTTCTTTTATTGATAAAGAAAAACAAAGACTTCGCTGCCGAATTCTCCGAGTTGTACAGAGCTGAGCAACTCGCAATTCCGCCCAGCCCGGGCATCGCTGACTTCAGCGATGCCCTCGAGGCCCCAGCCGCCACCGATGTACCGTGTCAAATGGACACGGAGGATGTACCCACCCCTCCTTCTGATACTGCCGCGCTCACTCCCCAGACGGACTCGCACTCCTCTTCGTCCTCGGACGCAGAGACGTACGAGCTCGTCTCCCACAGTAAGGGCAAAGGGAGCAAGCGCAAGAAAAACAAGGCGAGCAGCTCAGCCCCAGCCGCTAAAATCATAGCGGCTGAGGACTCCGCTCCTCCGTCTCGCGCCCCTACCCCGCAGGCGACCTCCGCCACCGCGAACCCCCCCCCCCCCCCACCCCGCTACGCAGGCGACCCTCGCCACCGCGACCGCGTCCATTGTAGTATAGGAATACATATCATATATAATGTAAAACGTTAAGCATGGAATGGTCAGAATATATCGGAGTCTCATTCAAGAAACATCTTTTATTTCGTTCCTCTGTCCCATCCTTACATGGCGACCCTGCCAGTAAGTGATCGGGTTCGCGCATTCCGATCACCAAATAAAGACGCGTAATATAAACAGTGGTGGATTGGTAACTTCAGTTAGGCACAATGTATTTTAAACATTTTGTTACATTTCCTAAGTGCATCTTACGAGAGCTCCTTAAAGAGTTTACACCCGACGGAAAATTTACGACAAAATGGGGAAACAACAGTCAAAAGAGGAGCAAGTAATTATAGCGCAAACGGCTAGCGGAGGAAATAATCAGTCAGCACTGGATCAGCTAAAGTATCATGCGAGTTTTAGTACGTGTCTACTAGGAGCCATTTGTGTGATTTTGGCACTGGTTCTTCTTTATCTCGGATACCGTCAATATACAAAGTGTCACCGGCAGTGGATACAAAGAGAGATACTGGACAACCATCTACGAAGGTCGAGCAGTTGGTTTCGGCGCAGGGAGCTAAATGGAGGAGATCAAAGCGAGCGTGCAGGTGTTAATATAATTTAGTGGCGTGTGAGTGTGCAGTGAGTGTATCGTGGAAATAAAGTAAGGGTTAAAGTGCGGTACGTAGAAGATATCCGGGTACGTTGAATGGCAAGAATAAGATGGACTCATCTAGAGGACATTATATAGTTTCTCAGAGCTGGCAAGTAGCCAAATAATATGTATGTTAGGCCATAAGTATATGTAATCGCATTTATTTTGTGTTTTAAAACTATATGGCAGATAGATTAGAAGAATATCATGGTAAATTGTTAGAAGTAAGAAGGTATTTGATTAAGATAGGACCGGAGCGACGTCAAACGGGTACTGTTTCTTCGAAAAAATTTGAAGAAGCGAATGTAATATTTCATAAGTTTGAAGCAGAATTATTAGAATTTCGTAGTCAAACACATTTGTTCAGCGCCAGGGAGCTGTCTGCGATAAATAACCGTAGGGAACAAATAGGGAAATTGTTTGACGAAATAAAGGTTCTTTGCGCCGTACCTTCGAAAGACAAAATAAGTGAAGGAAAAATGGAGTCGTTCAGTTTAAAGACAGCTGTTTCACTACTGCCAGTTATGAATGATGACGAAAATACAACAAAGCAGTTGATTTCTTCGTTAGAAATGTATGCGTCCTTACTTGATGACAAATCAAAGCCAACTCTTATTAACTTTATATTAAAAACCAGATTGTCGGAGAGCGCAAAACTCAGATTATCGAATAAATATGAGTCAGTACAGCACCTTGTTGATGATATGAAAAAACATCTACTAACGAAAAAATCTTTTATAGCATTACAACAACAATTGATGAGCAGTACACAAGGCAACAGGAGTCTGGAGGACTACGGTAAGGAAATTGAAAACTTATTTGTAGAGTTAACTATTTCGCAGGCCGACGGCGACATGACAAAATACGAAATTTTGAAGCCATTAAATGAGAAAGTAGCAATTAAACGATTTGCCACAGGACTTCGTAATACTAGTCTTAGTACTATAATTTCAGCAAGGAATTACGACAATTTGAAAGGTGTAATCCGTGGCGCTAAGGATGAAGAGACTTCTATGCCTCCCGAGAGCAGCATCATGAACATGGAGAACCAACCGTCCCGAAGATACTCTTACTCAAACCGCGGACGATGGTTTCAGGATCGCGGCGACTACAACCAGCATAACAACTTCCAGCGAGGCCAGGCCAACCATCGTGGGCAAACCAACCAACGCGGCCGGTGGCAATCTTTCCGCGGCGGTCTGCGGGGCCACCCCGCCGCTCGAGGTAGTCAGGAGAATCGAGGTAACACTAATAACTATAATAATCAGCGGGGCCGGAATATTTACCAAAATTCCCGAGTTAACCATATGAATTCAGTTACGTCACTATTACCAGAAAATAACGAGAACAATAATACGGTAGTTTCGGGCCAAAACGACGATGAGTTTTTCGTGAGCAATAATAATAGTCACGATACCATATGTCATTATAATAATTATAACTCAATTCAATTATCGCTCGATAACAGCTTACGTAATTGGTTAGTGGATACGGGAGCATCGCTCAGTGCGGTGAAGTATGATACCTTACTCCGACACAACATTCCTTACCAAATAGGGCAAGTACGAATAACTGGTGTGTGTGGTGAACTTTGCTCTGTGGGCTATGTTGATTTAAGATTGACAAATAAGGATCAAGAATTTGTCAACAGATTTCATGTATTTAAAGATTTATGTTGCGCAAGCGATGGAATTTTAGGAATAGATTTTTTAAAGAAATATAAAAGTAAAGTAGATTTAGAAATAAACACTATAACCCTAATAAATAATAACGTAGAAATAAGTTTACCTTTACAATTAGGGGCACCTCAAAATAAATACATTCAATTGGCTCGTAGATGTGAATCGTTGTATTTTGTGCCCACTCATTTAAAAGAGGAATGTGTGGTTTTACCAACAGAATTATGTGAGGGAGTGTTTTTAGCAGGATGTATTACGAGACCAGTAAATGGTAAAATGCCTATCCAAATATTAAACACACGAGACCAGGTTATTAACTTGAGTTTCTTTAATCAACAAGTAGAAAAATTAAAAGACTACAGTACACTTAATTTCAATAAACCCGCAGTTAACTCGGATAGAGTGAAAAGATTATTTAAAGAATTAAAATTAAATTATTTGAACAAGGAAGAACAGTTGGAAATAGAAAAAATATGTGCAAAGTTTTCTGATATATTTTGTTTGGAAGGAGATAAATTAACCACCAGCAATATATATGAACAATCGATCGTTTTAAAACCAAATGCCGTACCTATCTATAAAAAACAATATCGATTACCAAAATCACAACAGGGAGAAATAGAAAAACAAATAAAAAAAATGTTACAGGACGACATTATTGAGGAAACCATGAGTGAATGGTCCAGTCCAATCCTGTTGGTACCCAAAAAATCAGAAACCGGAGAAAAAAGGTATAGGTTAGTGATTGACTATAGGAAATTAAACGAAACTATTGCTGATGACAGATTTCCCCTTCCAAACATTATTGACATATTAGATTCGCTTGCAGGAGCTATTTATTTTAGTCACCTTGACCTTCAAAATGGCTACTACCAAATAAAATTGGACGAAAATAGTAAAAAATGCACTGCATTTACTTTTGATAAACAATATCAGATGAAACGCATGCCTATGGGCCTTAAGAGCAGTCCAAGCGCATTTTCAAGGGCAATGACGGTCGCATTGTCAGGATTGAACTACGAAAAATGCTTAATCTACATGGATGACCTCGTCTGTTGGGGACGAACACTGGAAAACCATAACAAAAATCTTATTGAAATTTTTCTTAGGTTACGACAGGTGAATCTAAAACTAAATCCAAAGAAATGCGTGTTCCTAAAAAAGGAATTATTGTATTTAGGCCACGTAGTGAGCGGTGACGGGGTTATGCCCGATCCTGATAAAATACGAATAATAAAAGAGTATCCCAGACCAAAGAATAGCGATGACGTAAAAAGATTCGTAGCATTCGCGAATTATTACCGCCGGTTTATAAATTCATTTGCCCAAATGGTCATACCATTAAATAAGTTATTAAAGAAAAACTGCGAATTTATATGGACAGAAGAATGTGAAAAATCATTTCAATTATTAAAAGAATGCATAACTGCACCACCTGTATTGCAATATCCCAATTTTTCTGATAGTAACGAATTTCATTTATATACAGACGCATCAGGTTTCGCGTTGGGGTCGATCTTGTGTAATAATGACAATCGTCCAGTAGCATTCGCGAGTCGCCCATTAAACAAAGCCGAACTAAATTACCCAACAATCGAGAAAGAAATGCTTGCAATAGTCTGGGCCGTTAAATATTTTCGACCGTATTTATTTGGGAAAAAATTTAAAATATTTTCAGATCATAGACCGTTAGTTTATTTGTTCAATATGAATAATCCATCCAGTAGATTAACAAAATTTCGCCTAATTTTGGAAGAATGTGATTTTGAAATAATATATATTAAGGGAACTGATAATGTAGGTGCAGATGCGTTGTCTAGGGTAGTAGTCACATCAGAAGAATTGAAAGATATGAATCAACGGGTAATAAATGTAATGACTAGGAACCAACGAAAGACATTGGAAAAGAGACAGGAAAGTGACTCAAGTTTGCCGACTACCAATATATCTGTGAGAGACCAGCGTAGTCAACCAAGGGTCGTAGAAATGCTTCGGAAGCCGGGTAATTCGATAGAATTGTTAGACATTTCGCGGGAAAACTATTCTAGAATGAAGGACAACTTAACAAACAACTCAGAATCATTTGTATTTAATGAAAAAAAGTTAGTTATATATACTTGCACAGGCTTACAATCATGTATGGCGCGAGACGAATACGTGAGTCGGCTAGAAAAATACTGTAGTGAATTAAATATTACAGAAATTTATATAATGAAAACAGCAAGTAATGGTGAATTTATAAAGTGGCTAACAAAAGAAATAAATATAAGGCCGTCATGTTACGGGCCAAAAATTAATATATTAAAAGGGTTCCACAGAGTATTATCGAAAGATGACAAAAAAAGTAATTCTTAATGACTACCATATCTTACCAACTAGCGGACATGCCGGTATAAGAAGAATGTTGAATAACATTAGGAAATTATTTTTTTGGCCGGGCATGGAAAGTGACGTAACTGAATTCGTTAGTAAATGTAAAAAATGCCAAATGCAAAAACACTCTCTACCTGTCAGAGAACCAATGACAATAACTACAACAGCACAGGGTGCATTTGATAAAATATATTTAGATATAGTAGGACCACTGGATAAGGATTACTACGGTAATGTTTATATATTAAGTATACAATGTGAACTTACTAAGTTCGTGGAAGCGTACCCGCTACAACGAAAAGACGCAGTGTCGGTAGCAAAATCATTTGTAGAGAACTTTATACTAAGGTACGGCGTGCCGCGGGAAATTGCCACAGATCGAGGGTCCGAGTTCATAGCATCAACAATGAGTGAAGTATGCAAGCTGCTCAATATTAAACAATTATTTTCAACATCTTACCACCACGAATCTATCGGCTCCCTGGAAAACACACACAAAAACTTAAACGCATACCTCCGAATACAAACAAATAATAACCCCAGGGAGTGGAGCACCTGGATTGCATATTGGTGCTTTGCTTACAATACAACTGTCCATACATCCACAAAATTTACACCGTACGAACTGGTTTTTGGTAAATCATGCAATTTGCCAAGCAACTTAACACAGGAAATAGAACCTCTTTATAATAGTGATGACTATCCATTGGCGCTAAAGTACAGGTTGCAAAAATCTCACGAACAGGCCCGGGAAAATTTATTGAAATCGAAGGAAAATAGAAAGCTTAGCTATGATAAACAAACTAATTCAATTGTGTATCAACCTAATGATTTAATATTGTTAAAAAATGAAAATAGTAGTCGATTTGAAAATGTATACAAAGGTCCATATAAAGTCATAGAAGATAAGTCGCCGAATGTGCGTATAATAAAAGATAATAAAATAGAAACAGTGCATAAGAACAGAACGAAGTTATTTAAGAATTAATTTGGATTGTCTAATATTACGCTATATTATCTTAGACTGTAGTATCTAGAATAATTATTATCTACTTATATTACTAAATAATCTTAAACTGTAATCACTGAAGTACCATGTAAAGCATTGTAAAAAAAAAAAAAAAAAAAAAAAAAAAAAAAACTTGTAATCCCATTATAAATTGCATTATGTATGTACAAAACAAAAAAAAAATATATAAATAAAAAAGTTTTTTTTTTTTTTTTTTCTGAATGGTAAGGAGGTGTAGTATAGGAATACATATCATATATAATGTAAAACGTTAAGCATGGAATGGTCAGAATATATCGGAGTCTCATTCAAGAAACATCTTTTATTTCGTTCCTCTGTCCCATCCTTACACCATCCCCTCCACGCCGCCGCCAACGCGTCCCCCTCCCGTCCCTCGCCTTCAACCTCCACGAAGGTTGCCGCCCCCCGCGCTAAAACTAGCGCCCAGCCCGTACCCTCTGGCTCAAACACCGGCAGGAAACTCCCTCCACCGCCCCCTGTATTTATACAGGACAAGGCCAAGTGGACGGAGGTGTCCAAATGGTGTGTTGACCAAAGGGTCAACTATACTAGCGCCCGTGCCACCCAGCACGGGATAAAAGTATCAGTCCCCACGTCAGGCGATTATCGCGATCTGACCAGGCTCCTCTCTGCCAGGAACGTGTCCTTCCACACGTATTCCTTGCCCGAGGAGCGACTGACCAGGGTGGTGATTCGCAGGATCCTCTGCG
Source organism: Aporophyla lueneburgensis (assembly GCA_932294355.1). Classification (NCBI taxonomy): domain Eukaryota; kingdom Metazoa; phylum Arthropoda; class Insecta; order Lepidoptera; family Noctuidae; genus Aporophyla; species Aporophyla lueneburgensis. Next base: position 25,466,292 of record OW028750.1, on the reverse strand, counting down.
AAATCGCCACCAGCGATATTAAGGCGGACCTCGAACGACAGAACGTGCCTGTCACAGAGGTCCATCGAATGCACCGGTCCAGGCAAGGTACCGCCTTTGATATGGTCTTGGTGGTGTGCCCTCCCACAGAGGGTCACCACCCCATATTCAATGTAAGGTCCGTCTGTAACCTGTCAGGCCTTAAAATCGAGAAGCCCCGTAAGTCAGGCATCATTGGCCAGTGCCACAGATGCCAACTGTACGGGCACTCAGCGTACAACTGCTACGCTACTCCCAGGTGCGTCAAGTGCCTGGGAGACCACGGTACAGCAGATTGTACCCGGCCTAAAGACCGCACTCTTTGCACCGAGCCACCTAGTTGTGTGCTCTGCAAAGAGCCCGGTCATCCGGCAAACTACCGGGGCTGCCCGAAAGCCCCCAAGTCATCTTCCCCTAAATTGGCGCAGCGTTTCGACGCTCGTCAGACTAGGGAATCCCCCTCGGCCAAACTCCCCGTGAGACTGGCCCCTCAGCGTCCCTCCCAATGGCCTCTAATGAGTTCCCAGAAGGAGTTCCCCACACTGGCCTCCAGGCCTAAGCCCGCTCCCATCCCTCCATTAGTGGACCCGCGTACCCGTGCCCCCGCGCCCCTTACGCCCCCCGGTTTTCCCGCGACCGCACCTCCGGCCCGCGCCGCAGCCCCCTCCACTGCCCCTATGGCAGGACCAGTACCCGTACAGAGGAAAGGTCAGGCTCCCCTTGATGCGTTTAACGTCATCACTGGGACCTTTAATACCTATAGCACGTTCCTCTCCCCGCGTGCCCAACAGATGGCCCAGGAACTAATTGCCGCCGGCGGTAACTTGTTCCGAATCCAGTCAATTTATGCTGCGTATCCCGAGATCACGCAAGCAATCCATGTCATGAACTCCCAACGCCCCCATTATGGATAGTCGCGGAATATTAACTAGACAAAAACCCCGTTCCCTAAAGCTAGGTTTCTTTAATGCCAACGGCATTCACGGCCAACGTGATGAGATCGCCACGTTCCTCCGCGACCATCACGTAGACATTTTACTCATTCAAGAGTCGTTCCTAAAACCTCATCATCGTGACCCGAAAATTGCAAACTATCGTTTAGTTCGCAACGACAGGTCACGTTGTCACAGAGGTGGCACCCTCATATACTATAGGAAGTCCCTGTACTGCATACCCATGGATACTCCCGAACTCTCCCGATTAGAAGTTTCGGCCTGTCGGTTAGCACTGACAGGTCACCAGCCGATCACTATTGTGTCGGTTTACCTTCCTCCCACACATGAGTCAGAGGACCCTCAACTCCTCGCTAATGACCTTTCCGAACTCTTCGGCATGAGTGACTCCGTTATCATAGCGGGCGATCTCAACGCCAAACATCCCGCCTGGAATAGCACCAGGACCTCGACCAGAGGTAGGCAACTCTTTAACCTCTGTTGTTCTACCATGAACTTTGATGTCATCGCCCCGATGACTCCCACTCACTTCCCCTTCGATACCGATCAGTTACCCGACGTACTTGATATAGCGCTCCTTAAGAACATCAACTTAAGGTTGGATTCTATAGAGGCTATTCACGAACTCGACTCTGATCATCGACCAGTAGTCATGAACCTGGTCCCCCGATTAGGTATACGCGACCCCTCTCAACCCCCCGCCACTAAAGTGATCACTGACTGGAAGAAAGTAAGCGAACGCTTACAATCTAACACGTCACATCACTTAGACTCTATCCCAGATCAGTTTGACTCTGTCGCTGACACAACGGCCGCGATCGACTCTCTCACGGAGCACGTACAATCGATCGTGAACGAAAGTTCACGGGAGTTTCCAGATACGGGTGACCGTAAATGGAAACTCCCCGACGATGTACGTGATCTGCTGACAGAGAAGAACGCGGCTGTTCGTGCCTACAGCAACTTTCCCTGTGATGCTAACAAAGCTCACATGCGTTACTTACAGCGTGCTGTAAGGACACGTGTGACTGAGCTGCGTGACGCTAACTGGGACAAGATGGTGAGCGAACTAGAGCCGACTCATCTCGCCTTCTGGGAACTTCAGAGGAAACTGAAATCCTCTGAGTTTTCCACTATGCCCCCCCTGACCCGCCCCGATGCGACCATTGCATTCGAGGATATCGACAGGGCTGAATGCCTAGCCGATAGCCTCGAAGCCCAATGCACACCCAGTTCGCAGCCAGTAGACCAAGCGTTTGTCGATAAGGTAAACGCGGAAGTCGAACGCAAAGCCTCTCTCCCGCCCGTTGAAGACATAGAGTGATCAAGCTGTTCCCCGCTCACCTGATTATGCTCATGTGTACCATCTTCAATGGTGCCTTGAGTAATAACATTTTCCCCCAAGCGTGGAAGGAAGCCACCGTCATTGGCATCCCTAAGCCCGGTAAGCCCAAAACCGAGCCCACGAGTTACCGCCCCATTAGTTTGCTCAAAGTTCTCGGCAAAATCTATGAGAGACTTATTTATAAGCGACTCAGAGATTATGCCGAAACCAAGGGCCTCATCCCCAACGAGCAGTTTGGTTTTCGAACCCAACACTCGTGTGTCCATCAGGTACACCGTATCGTCGAGCATATCAATGCTGGTTTTCAGCGTGGTATGTTCACGGGCGCTGTATACTTCGATATAGCGAAAGCCTTCGACAAAGTCTGGCACAACGGCTTATTATATACGCTGTATCAACTCGGAGTGCCAGACCGTCTCGTGCTCATCTTACGAGACTTTCTTGCAAACCGTACCTTTCGCTATCGCATCGAAGGGGCACTTTCCTCCCCTCATCCGATCCGTGCAGGAGTCCCTCAAGGCTCTGTACTAGCCCCCCTCATTTTCACGCTGTTCACTAGCGACATCCCCAGAAGCAAGAAGGCAAGGTTAGCTCTGTTCGCAGACGACACTGCCATCTTCTTCTCGGGATTTAGTGACACAGCGCTGGTTCGCTACCTCCAAACCGCAGTCGACGAGCTCGGCGAATGGTTCAGGAAGTGGCGAATCGAGGTCAATCCCGATAAAAGTCAGGCGGTCTTTTACACCCGACCGCGACGTAATCACCCCCCTCCCCGACCCATCTCAATGTTCGGCAAGCAGATCCCTTGGGCGAAGCAAGCCAAATATCTAGGTGTCATCCTCGACGAACACCTCACCTTTTCTGAGCACATAAAGCAGGCTCGCTCGTGGGCCGCTTTCGCTCTCGGTAGGCTCCATTGCGTCCTGAACAAGCGGAGTAAATTGTCTCTTCTGTGTAAGAAGCGGCTTTACACCGCTTGTATCAGGCCGATTATGATGTCATAATCGGCCTGATACAAGCGGTGTAAAGCCCAGTCTGGGCACATGCCAAGCCCCGATTCATCCATAGGATGCAGACTCTCCAGAACCGTTTTCTCCGTCAAGCCACAGGCTCGCCTTGGTTTGTTCGGAATATCAATCTTCATTTAGATATGAAACTCCCGACTATCCATCAATACATAAAACGCGCTTCGAAGCGCTTCTTCGATAGGGCCGTAGCCCACCGCAACCCTCTGGTTGTGGCGGCAGCTACTTACACCCACTCCCGTATTAGCAAAGTCCGCCGCTCGCGGCACATTCTTACCGATCCTGATGATCCCACTACTCTCCTCCAGGAGAGTCGAAAAGAGACCAGTACAGCTAGACCAGCACACAGACACAAACCGTACCGACCTCGCCGCCGAGGTCCGTCGTCGCGACCCCGACTTAACAGTCCCTCCCGACCCTTGCAAGAGCCAGCCCGCGATGCTGCGCCGTTAGCTTTAAATTAGTCCCTAAATAATTTAACTCAGATCCAGCCAGTCCCTTGCTGCCCCCCCTATCAGCGATTGCCTAAGCCGAGGTTTGTACCCCCCTCGGGGTAACCCTTAGAGCTTTCGCTTTAGTTTTAAGTATAATAAGCCCCGGCTGGAGGCCTAAAAAGGTAACTTTTTAGAACTCGCCGGGCCCCAATCCGTTTAAGTAGTAACAATCTTTTCAGGATTAACTACGAGATGCCCCACAAAAAAAAAAAAAAAAGAGTAACGTAAAGGAAATTAAAATGATGATTATGTATATTTGCTAGTGTTAATTTTATTTTTATCTATTTTATATTGAAGTACAAAATATCGTTACCGAATTATACTAGTTGATTAAATCCAAACGAGTTTAATTTTATTTTTAAATCCAAAAGTTATTAATTGCGGAATGGAATAAGTTTTGTTCCCCAGGTTCAGTTAATTAGTTATATTTCAGTAAATAATCCTGATTAAGAGGTTCTATTAGTATTTTCAAATAGCAAAAAGACTATCCATTGTAAATATAATAATAAAAACCATTTACAATGAAAAAAAATAAAAACGGCATATTTTCAACAGTGTACAGATTTTCTGAAAATGACCCACTTACAGAAGTGCACAGCATTAGCAGAGTAGTTAACAGAACGTACAAGATATATTTGGTTGAATCTTCTTCTTCTTCTTCTTTATCTATACATAGTATAAAACAAAGCCCGCTTTCACGTCTGTATGCTTAATGCTTATATCTTATAAACTACACAACGCATATTAATGCGTTGTCATCAATATACAGAGTTATTCAGAGTTATCAATTTTCACAAATTCGATCTTATCTTATCTGTTGGAAAAGACGAATCTTTCCAAATTACATTCAAAAAATATCTCAAGTGAAATACAAAGGTAGGACGGGGCTTAAAGGTCCGCGGGTAAAAAGGTCCACTATGCATATCTCCGAAATTAAACGAACTTTATAGAATTGAATGACAGGCGTATGAAGGGGTCAAGGGAGAGGTACACATGCCGCCCCGAGCAGTGAATTGCGAGCGCCACCGCGCGCCGATGAGAGTGTAAGTGTTTTCCGCGCAAAAAATTTACGTAAGTAATATTTTTCACGTTTCTTATTTTTCGTCTGAGATTTGTATTTGTAACGTTACAAAGCTAAACTTTTGATATACAATGGTTTGTAGTTTCATATTTCACGTCAAGCCATAGCAATTTTAATAAACACTTTCGTTTTTTTTTCTATAACCTTAAATAAAAGTGCACCTACCATGGGGGCACAAAGGTCCATGCTAGGACCTTTGTGCCCCGCTAGACCTGTGTTACCACGGATATCGAGGGATATGCCTTGGGGGCGTGGCACGTGCCGCCTCGATATTATAAAATTGGTCTTATGTTCGAGTGCCGGCTGTACGCATCATTCAGTCGCTTTGCGATTGCGTACAGTGCACTATTGGTGCGTAAAAAACCAAAATGCAGAGTTGTGCAGTAATCATTTGTAACAATAGGTCAAATACTATCAACCTGAAGACAAATGACGTGTCCTACCACCGGTTAGTAAACAATTAAGTCACTGTTTTATATTTTAAATCAATTTTTAAATGATTTACTAACTTACGTCCGGAGCGACTCGAACTAACCCGAACTAGCCCGAATCTTCCCGAACGAAACGAACGTTTTATATGTAGAGTGGTGCAATCGTTTGCGTGCGGCTGATTTTATCGATATGCTAATATTGCTGTTGAATATTTTTTTACAGAACTCAATGGATATCCTCGTATTACTTGTATAGTAAAAGAGTTAAATTACTTATTAATTAAATGTTGTTTAAACCAAATTAAGACATTATAATTCCAATATAGTTATTCGTGAAGTGTAAAAACTAAAGTAATATTATACCTAAAGATTTTCACAAATTAACAGTTTTTAAGTACAATATGATAAGTAATATGATAAATAAATATTGTATTTCATCGAACTTCTTATATTTGGTAAAAAAATACAATAATTTGTTTTCGATATGCAAAAATATTCTTTTTTTTTCATCTGTCTATTTGGCGGTTTCGTAAGGTGGGCCATAGACGATTAATAATATTACGCAATATTATTGAGCGAGTAAGATTAGTATTGAAGATTGCGATGGTTAAATATTGTTGAAAATAAAAATATATTTTGCGTAATATTATTTTATTGATCACTAAATCGCACGCCCATCTTAGTCAATCATAAAGCCGAGCAGCCAAGATTCGAAGTTTAAATTAGAGAATTCGCGGTCCGTCGCTATTTAGTCAAATCTACAAATTCAAATTAATGATTCTCCATATTTACATTTTACTGGACAATAAATAATTTTATTTGATTTTTATTTTGTATTTCCTTATTTTTATTATAACAGTTCCCACTGCTAGGACTCAAGCCTACTCTTTATTATACCCGCTCCACACTCACGAACGACGTAAACAGTGAGTGCGCAAACTGAGAGTGGTTTCGCGGCTTTGCATTTGTATATTGCACTTTTCTCCGCTGGAAGTGGAAACACCGTGAAGACCACAATCGTCCGAATTCGATCCTGTCAGCATTTAAAATAGTTTGCTAGATGGCGCTATTTTAATTCCATTAGAAATATGTCTTAACGCGATCGAGTTTGAATATGAGTATAACATTAGCCTAACTGAATTAAACCAAACCTGAATGTAGGTAGGCATTTGTGTTTTTTTTTTTAAGGTTAAGTAATATATTATTTATTTTATTTATTTATACAGCATGATAAGTAACAGAGAGCACTCCCTTTTAACCGATAATACAATTTTTTTTTAAATATGCCCATTTTATTTTAGTAAAGTTAACTATATTTTCGGAAAGGTAAAAAAAAATATTTAAAGGAAATTAAACGAAGTTATTATAATACAAGAATGTGCTAAAATTAAATATCGATAAAAATAATCGACCATCGCTTTCGACTCCCTAATTGCATGCGTGTGCATTGGATGTTCGCAAATAGGAAGTATTTACAAGTGAATGCCCCGCCCATTCTATGTATGTGTGCTATTAGAAATTGATTTAGTGTAGCTGCTTTCTTCTTTGTGTGCGTGTTCAAATTTTAAATGTGTGTCGTCAGTACACTATTTGTTAATGTTGTAATTTTTTGGGTGGGAGATAAGTGGCGACACTAGAACTCCTTACTATTCCGCAATGAAGGCATATCTCTGGATATCTATGTGTGTTACAGATCGACCAAACCCTGATAACCCATTGCCATCATCTTAACCATCCATTGAGCCATCTGCAACCACTAGTTCCCAACCGTCTCCATTTATTCAATCTCATCAGCCTATCTCACCTGGTTCACCAAGTTTGTTGACGCCAGATCCAGAAGCACCTCATTTGTCTACCGCAACACTTTTGCTCACATCGAGTGATCCATTTTTATCTGCAGCAGATGTTGTCGAAATAGAACCACAGCCGTCAACGTCCTATGAGGTTCCATTTTTAGTTACTGAGCCACAGCCGTTAACATCTTCAAGTAATATGATTTCTCCCGAATTTATAAGACCTTGTCCTAAGGCTGGAGCTCGCAAAGATACAAGGGGAAGAAAGCGACGCAAGGCAGCCATTTTAACTGACACACCCGAAAAGGAAGCATTGTCTTTAGAACAAGAGAATAAGAAACAGAAGAAAGTGATGTCTCGTAAAAAAGCGGTTAAACAGAAAAATAAGCAAGTTAGGAAGAAGATTTTAGCAGATAAAAATGGAGACAGTTCCAGTTCTGAAGAAGAATGTTTTTACTTAGTGTGCTGTGAATCTTTTCTGGACAGCATCCCCGGCGAAGGCTGGATGCAATGTTATAATTGTAATGGTTTGGCCCACGATATGTGTGTTAATCCGTCTTTATTGTCTTTGACCAATATTTGTAATAATTGTGAATCTGATGATGATTAATACCAATCACAATTTTTTTTCTTATGTTAATACAGGTAAAATAATTATGTTACAAAAAGCTAATTTAAAGGTAGGTATATTATAAATTTAAGTTTAAAAACGAAGTGAAGACTAATTATTAAGACTGAAATGCTGTGCCATAACTTCAAGCTGAGTAACCAATGTGATTATTTGTTAAATATGCTCCTTTTAATAAATAAATATAAAGATTTGTTAATATTGTATGATTTACGTTTATTATTTTTCCTGAATTAACACTATAATAGCATTCAATTATACTGGTCCTTTGTTCCCCAGCACTGGTCCTTTTTACCCCGCCCAGGGGGCATAAAGGACCATTGGATACGATGTTTAAAATCATTATTATCTGGCTTTTACACATAATACTGGCCAAATTCAACTGTTATTACTTAAACATGAAGGTTTAAGCTATTCAATACAATTAAGAGTTTTCTTTTGGAACCAATAGATAAAGAGTTACAGGAGGATATGTGTAAATTGGGCCTTTTAGCCCCGCTCTACCCTACTAATGAAGATAATTTCAATACAATCAGCATTTCGGTAAATATGAAATCTGCACTTAGAAAACTTTTCAATTGAGAAAGGCATAGTACTGTAATTATTATTGCATCATCAAAAACACGTTTGCAAGAATAGATCTAATTTGGTTTTGGGTTAAGATCTCTTTTAGCGTATAGAGGATATTGAGAAGACTTTCAGAGAACTGTGCTAGATCCTTAGCATTATACAAATAGAGATGATTATTATATCTATAAGCACTCTATCACTCCCTAATACAACATCAAATATTTAGCTAACTACGAGTATATAATGAAATGAAGTACTAATGAACATTACATGAGCCAATATTAATTCATGCTGTATTGCAGAGATTGTCGTTCCGTTGTCTAATCTCTGAATTTCATGCGCTCGAAATATGCGAGCAATCTAGGACAACCCAGGACAGGGAACGGATTTAGTAGATAATAGAAAATAAGATTTTGTTACTTCATGATTTGAATTTTAAGACTTGATATACGAACCTGAATCCGTAACTCGATATTATGAGTTTAGAGCACGAATGGTCCACATGTCTTCACATTATCTGACCAAGATTATGTCTAGACTTTAAAAGATAAATTTTTCATCTTTGAGTTTATCTTTATTCTCAGAGTAGTCAGGTCACAAACGCCGACCGTAGTTTTAAAACTATGTTTGATGCGTCAAAATGTTTGTACAAACCTACTTTCAGAAATAAAATCATTTATCATTATCATGGACCGTGTAAGTATTATAAAACTACTAACCACTTCCGGATACCTCTTTAACTGACAAAATATTGGCAAATTTCTAGCGAATACTGTTTCATTTTATAATATACTAGTTCCTGCCGGCGACTGCGTTCATGTGTAATTCGGCCCCTGACCCACTGCAACGCATCCTATCACCCGCCCGCAGTATTAATTGGCTTTATGACTTTTATTCATTTTTCTCAGCCTTTAAGTGTTATCGGAACGTATCGTGTGGTGCCGGACGTAAAGAATAGCATCACTCCATTTCTTCCCGTGGGTGTCGTAAAAGGCGACTAAGGGACTTACTAGAGAATGGGCAGCAGCGTTTTCTATGCAATTTACCACCACACTGCGATCGCCAACACGCCTGCCAAGCGTGGCGATTATGGCAAAGCCTCCCAAATTGGGGGAGGCCTATGTCCAGCAGTGGACGTCTTACGGCTGCAATGATGAAGTGTTATACAGCGTGATATTAAATATCCAAAAAAATTGACTGGTTGTCCACAGATACAGTAGAGTTTGGTAGAACACGCTATGTTCAAACAAACAAAGACTTTAGCTTTATTTTTAACCCCCGACGCAAAAAGAGGGGTGTTATAAGTTTGACGTGTCTGTCTGTGTGTCTGTCTGTCTGTGGCATCATAGCTCCTGAACGAATGAAATGATTTCAATTATTATTTTTGTATTAAAGGTGACTTACGGGCGAGTGTTCTTAGATATGTTTGATGAAAATCGGTTGAGCCGTTTAAAAGTTGTGGGGGGAAAAGTGGGGAAGAATAACCGAATGTCAGCAAATATATCTACTTGAATGAGGTCTCAAATGAAAGCGCACTGAAAGAGAATATTGATGAATTAATCGAGAGTGTTTTTAGCTTCATTTGATTCTACATTATAATAAGTATGTACCTTTAGTAAATATAAAATAAAAAATTAACCTAAAAATTTAAAAAACCCCCGACACAAAAAACCTAAGTTCCCTTTAAAAAGAAAAAATAAAAGAACTCAATCTTAAAGTACCTAAGTATGTATTAATAATTAAAAAAAAAATACGTTGCGTTGGGGGACCGCTTCGCGAGGGCAGACGGCGTTGGCGGTCGTATCCTAAATGCAATATTTTGAAGTAATTTTATAAAAGTTTTATTTTCTTAATTTTTTAGTAGTATAGTTGACAAAAAATATTACTGGACTATCACTGCATGTTTAACTACCGCCTTATATCAAAGTCATTTACGAACACATAAAATCTCTTACATATCGACTCGATCATATAGACTGAGGTCGTGGGTTGGATTCCCACCCAGTACAAATCTTTGTGTGATGAGCACAATCATTTGTTCTGTGTCTGGGTGTAATTTATGAGTCCACCCTTTATGGCAGAATTTTTTTCGTCATAATATTATTTTGCATAACAGCGTATAGCATAAACTTCATTTCGCAGGAAATCGTTTGGCATACACTCATTTATCATACATTCACAACGCATAATTTTATAAGTCAGAATCATCTTTAGGCATAATGCTGACCAAGCGCCGCCCGCCGACGCCGTCGCCCGCGCCACAACACCGGCTGCGGAAACGTCACACGTAGGTACGTCGACCCCTAAGCGTGCCTACGCTGCTATTGTCACCACCGGCGAATCAGGTGTGTCGCAGCCTAAGCGACCAACTGTAATAGGGGAAAAACAGAAGAAGGGTGCCCAACCTGCCCTGGCTGCGGTCCGTAGCTCCTTGCCGAGAACGGGCCAAGTTGATGAAGAGGGTTTCACGAAAGTGGAAAGGAAGAAGAAGAAGCCCTGTTCACGAAACCAGTGTGTTACCGCTCCGAGTGGACCCAACATGCTGCTGCGCCCTGCTGTGCCTACGACGCAGCTGTACATTTCACGCCTGCACTACTCCACGACGATTGAAGAAGTAGTGCAGTTTTTGAAAGTGAAGACCAACTGGACTCTGAGGGTCGAAAGGTTGGAGTCGCGCCACAACATCAACTTTAAGTCGTTCGTGGTACGAGTTCCAACCGACCATCTACAGACCTACTTAAGAGAGGACTTTTGGCCGAAAGGTGTCATGTTTCGACGCTTCCGAGGACGGTTACGCGACACCACGCAGCGGAACACGACGTCATTACGTGTTTAGAGACAGTTTTAGTTTAATTTAGTTTTATAGAATATGTATTAGTTTATAGTTATTGATTTTATATTATTTATGTATTGTTTTTATGGGCATTAGTAGCCTGAAATAAAGGATTGATTGATTGATTGATATCCGTAATAATCAAAAGGGAGAACCATCATATCGCAGAAAGTTCGCAGTCAGAATCGTCTCTTGGCATAATTTCATATCGATACTCATTAAAAGGCAGAACTATCATATCTCAGAAATTTTACAGTTAGAATCATCTTTTGGCATACATTTCATATCCATAATAATTGAAACACTCATATATTACATTACAGTAAAATCATAGTTAGCACGCTGCATTCAGACATGCAAACAAGCATACACCATGCATGCAGCATGCAAATAAGCATGCAGCATGCAAGCAACCTCACAGCATGCAGGCGAGCATGCAACATGCAGTATGCAAGCAAGCTCACAGCATGCAGGCGAGCATGCAACGTGCAGCATGCATGTTTTCTGTCACGGCTCCGGCGCTGCGAGGCTCCGGCGGTCCCACGCGAGCTCATCGTCGTAGATGGTTTTACGATCACCACCTGCTCCTCAGCTCGCGGGCCGCCTCGCCCCTGCGAGGCGGCCCGCGAGCTGAGGAGCAGGTGGCCGCGTAGGCGCGGAGGGCCGCGCCTACGCGGGTTTAAATTACACTCTAGGGGTAGGGCAGAGAAGACTACGTAGAGTCGGTTCTGCAGCGATTCGTTTCTGTGAATAACTTTTGTAGCACAACATATATTGACTTTTTGAGACACTATTTTAATTTTAATTTAAGGTCAAAATGCAATATTATACAAATAACAATATGCCTAGCAAAATTATTCAAAATGAAATTCTGCCATCTTCATAGTATGCCAAGTGAAATTATACCAAATAATCGTCGCTCTAAATAAATATTATGCTAAACGAAATTATGCGAAATTTTAAGTCTGCCAAAGGTAATTATGCGAAATAACATACTGCCGTCTTAAAAGTATGCCAGCATAAAGTCGGACATATAAACATTCGGCCAAACAATGATTATGCTAAACATTTTTTATGCCTTACAAATATTCGTTTAAAGAAGATTATGCCAAGTGTGTTATGCCAAATAAAATTCGGAGCATCAAGTTTCTGCCAGATAGAGGGAACCCGTAATTTATCTATAATATGTATGTATTTAGAAATATATATAAGTATGTTTATCAGTTGTCTGGTTGCCATAGTACAGGCTCTGCCTAGTTTGGGATCAGATAACGTTGTGTTGGCTGTCCTAAGGATATTTATATATTCATCAAGCCCCATAAACACTGAAGCAGGAACAGGACGTGTTCTTTAAAAACAAAAACAACGTACATTAAAACCCTTTACATTTCACTGTGGAAAACATTATTCTTTATTCCTAAGGAAATCATAAACAAAACTGTGTCATTCTTGCCCACAAATCAAAAGCGGCTTACGTACCTTTAAATAAACAACTTTATGCAATGCATCCAACAAATCTAATTTGCATCTTTATATCTTCCATAATAAGAGTTACAGAAGGCAGGGTTTGTTGTAAAGATAAGTTGGCTTCCCCTTTCCTGACTTACCTGCACGTTTGTCTGTCATATATATGTAGTTGTTTATTGACTATTGTTTTCATGTTTGTAGTTCATGTGACATTAAATTAATGTTTGCAAAATGAAATAGGATACGAATTGTTTAAAACATAGGTCTTATTAAGTTATGGCGGCACGAGATAGAGGTTTAGTTCTATTTTTTTAACTTACACACACTTTAATAAATTTACGCCTTCGCCACCTGCTATAATTCTTGCATAGCCTTTGCTTTGTTTACGTCTAAACATCTTGTCATACACGCACACCGGTTACGAATACTAAGTACCTGACTTTTCCAAAGAATCTCACCAAGTGGGCGGCCTACAAAGATTACAATCCTTCTATAAATACTTAATAATAATTACAACAGGTAACCATTAATTATTACAATAATTATCAAAATAATAATTATCATAAAATTAATTATTATTAAATTATATTCATCCATTTTATTTTTCTATTTACATGTGAAACTATCAATGAATACCAAAGTTTCTACAACCAGTTTCGTAATGTAAATTAAGCAAGAGTTTCACCGGGATAATTCCCGTTATGACATAGTCATTAGTAAAGAATACTGAGTCTTAGACTAATACAAGGAACAGTTTGTTAAAGAGCGGCCACATGCAAAATGATTTTGTGTTCTATGTACACTTTGTAATTCATCATGTCAATAAATCTTACAATTTGTATGAAACCAAAAATCATCACATCACTGAATTATTGTTCACTGACTCGCCAATTACGCTGTATCATTGTCATAAGAGTCATAATTAAATTAATAAACCCATTCAACAACAGTAAATATACTAAATAGGTCAACAGTAAAACTGAGGTTCGTCACAGTTATCAGCTTTCATGATCAGTTCATGAATAACTTTGCGAATGGATCGTTTGGCAAAGTTTAACCATTTGTTTGTGTTCATATTGATGTGTGTAGCTCTTTATGATGCTCTGTTTACTATCTCCCACGAATGACAGTCGACTAATGGCTTAACCTGCTTTTCGAGGTATGGCTTGGTATGTTAAGATTGTCATCTATACACAGACTAACTGTGGCAAGCGTAGTTTAACCTAATCGATAGACCCGTGCGATCCTGCCAGGGTCGCGAGATTCGTTCGAAACAGTTATCGTAACCCTGGCATATGGGCAACTGAAGGAACACGGGTGGGTTTTAGTCAGTAAAAGTCTGACACGCCCTTCCGCTCCACCCTAGTGCGGGAGACGTCATTTGATGATTTCCCACCAAAAAAAAAAATAGACCCGTCCGATTTTTCGTACTTAGCCACAAGCCTTTTGTATTTCAGAGCTGTCAGTGTCACAATTGTTGTGGAATATTGATACTACTAATTACTAGATACAAATTTTAGAAGCGGTTTAGAAGTGCGGTTTAGTTTCACTTGCATTGGTGAAATTCATTCTTACTCCAATAGGAATAATCACTTTACGAATACGATGATCACTTTTATATAATTATTACTTACGTGTCAATTGTGTCTTATCAAAATCACTCATTCTGGAATACGGCATTTTGTGACCGTATTCAATTAAGTATATGTTGTTATCCATATGTATGTGTTACCTGGAATCAGTACCAACATGGTTCAGAACGAATAGGCAAACAAAAATTTCAACTCAGGGAGCGTTGAAATTTACCAAAAAAATAGCTATTCTACACATTTAACCGCGTAGGACATTTTGACAACCAACTAAAAATGTCGACGCTAAAACGCGGGTCAAAAATCTTGTGTCGAACCAGAATTAATTTTTTTGTTTGCAAGTCCATGTTGCTGGCACCTTATACATATAAATAAATTAATACCCTTCCAATTTGTGTGTAAAAAACTGCAATGTTGCTGTATGTTCACAATCATAATTTTATTTAAAAACATCTTTAATAATCTCACTAATTTTACTACCCAATCTACAAACCCGATGACAGTCGCGCCTATACCCACGCTCATGCGTAAACAAGCCCGCCTCCCGTCGTCGCCCTTCAAGTCCGTTGTCCTTCTCCAGGGATTCGTGTTCATTATCATTTGTATTCACGTAGACAGCACCTGGAGTTCTGTCGGCCCGGCAAGATTTATGACGTCACAGAACAAAACTTTTCCTTTGTATGTTAATGCGTCTTTGACGGATTTTTGAGAATTTCTTGTTTTGAACAATAATTTTAGAACCTTAGGAGGTGTCGCTTTGTTTTGCATTTTAGGCTGCTGATATTGTGTGGATGTGCTACATTTTTTATTTTTTATTTTAGTTTTCTATGAAAGCGTAAACTATTATTTATTTTGTAGTTCGACTAGCTTTAAAAGCGCGTATTTTCATTTTGCTTTTGCTATCCTGGTGATTCTAGCGAATAAAATGTCACAATTTTTTAAAATTATTATATTATCAACAGTCCTTAATAAGTGTGCAGAGTTTCAAATGAATCCTATGTTTAGAAGGGGGTGAAAATCACGTTCAAAGATTTACACACACACTAGATATCAAGCTATAAAAAAGACGAACTCTTTGATCAGAACAATTGACATTTCGAATCCAAAATGTTAAAAAGAATAAAATGCTAAGTATAATGAAAGCGGAAAATTTACCCCAAGGCTACCATTTATGTTACCAAAAACACCTTATGCCACCTAATATGAGCGTAATCCACCTAAAAATACATGCTTATAGTAGAAAGTGACCATAAAGCACGGCTTTCATATGAAAATATTTTATTGTTTCATACTTTTTAGAGCGTGATTTTTCAGTAGCTTGCCCTCTAATCCCGTGACACATATCCACACTTCCACACTTATAATATTATAAATGCAAAAGTAACTCTGTCTGTCTGTCTGTCTCGCTTTCCTGCTAAAACTGATGAACCGATTTAAATGATGTTTGGTACACAGATAGTTTAGAGCCTGAGAAAGGATATAGGCTACTTTTTATCCCTCGACTTCGTCTGCGTCCGCAATAACCGACATTTACGCGGACGAAGTCGCGAGCAAAAGCAAGTGTACGTATAATTGTATGTCATAAATAAAAGTGAATACTTATACTAATCAAAATCTTAATCATTTTAAAAGTTATCGCTAATCTATTCTTTCATATTAATTTGTGATATATGGTCTGCTTAGCAACGTAAACAACACCTTGAATGTTATGAAACAGTCAAAATAAAAGCAATCCCTACGATAATATGCAAATACCGCTCAGGTCTTAGTTTTTAAACTTACTTGTCTTACAAAGTATCAACTTGATTACCATGTAAAAAGCAATAATGTTAAATAATGCAATTTCATTATAATAGCGAATTCATTCCGTTTTATTAGTGAATCCATTCTGTTTCATGGACTATAATTGATCAACTGACAATGACATCGTCTGCAGTTGAGTGATCATTCCGTCATGTAGCGATATTAATGCTGATCGTGTTATCGTTCAATTAAAATCTGAACGTCAACACGGAAGTTCCATAGACGAGTAATTATGTACATATGATTATCTGGTTATATCAATACAGCATTATGAAGTTAGAGATGTAACTAATAGCTGTTTTTTTGGGATGGCATTTTGCAAATCAATCTTGGAGGTTGTCGGCTACTTAACCGGACCTGCCTGAAGTACCCTCAATAAAAATAAGGAATCCAGCCAGGGCTTAACATCTTAAAAACTAAAAGTCACTGTACACTAATATCAGGTACAGACCTCGGCTTGGGGCGTTGCTGGGATGGACAGCGAAGGAAAGGCTGAATCGGAATGATTTAGGGATGAATTTAAAGTTATAGGGTCAACGGCGTGGGCTGGCTCGAGCATAGGTTGTGAGAAGATCTAATAGGTGTATGCTACTCCTCAGTAAATAGCTTTTTTTTACTTTCACAAAGATTTGGTGAGATGACGTAGAAACGAAGAGCAAGAACTGGTTTGATGAGGTGCAAAAAAAGCGTAAATGCAAAAAAAATAACCTTCTAGATATAGTGTGGTCTAAGGCAGTCAAGAAAATGGTAACGACGACTTAAATGCGCACTGCAAGGATGGGTTTGTGGTGATGGATGAAATGGTTCTGGTATCTGGATGGTTTGAGGGTGCAAGAATTAAGATATCACTTCAGATATTTTACTGCAAAGCTTCAGAGTTTTAAACTGATTCAATGACTTTGACAATATCTACAAAACTATATACATACAACCCATATCAGTCTAATAGGGTCCTATTTACGATGCATACTAATATCAAACGTAATGATATACCTTATGTCCTATTCATATTCGCCAACCAGTACAAAGCTCTCAGTGATCTACAATCGTAGGCATAGGGCTCCCAGACTTCAATAGCCCACTAATTTTAAGTGACGTTATTTAGCCATTGTCTATCCGCCATTGTAACCAGTTTCCCCCAATCAGTTGCCACAGCACGCAGTAGGATAATCAAAATCTTTGTGTCGGTCTCTCACAGCAAAATGCACATTGAAATACCACAGCATACCAAAACACTTTTAATTACGTATTCAACTTCCAAAGAGATGACATCTATACGGGAAACTGAAAGGAGTTCATCATCATTTCTTTTCACCGTAAACACCTGAGATTTTGCTGCATATAAATCTACAGAAATAGATTGTAAAGCCAGCTAGATACAGTCTAATTTCGCTTGAATTACAGTTAATGATGAAGTCGAGATTTTCTAGCGGTTGTCAGAGGGAATAAAAAATTGGTGAGAGCGCGTGTGAAATCAATGGGGATTTGTGACCGTTCTCAGGTATTCATAGAGGCATCGTTAGGAAAGTTGCAGAGGTTTGTGAAATATTCAGGATTAGGTACTGACGCACAAAGGAGGCGAGCTTTTTAGAGTTTATTTTCTTAGTGAAACAAGGGTCATTGACATTTGAAAATGAATGTAAGTTGGTACTTACCACGTTCTTGTGTGGCATAATATTGCGTTGCTCTTGGTTGAGAATTTCTTATTCTTGTTACATATTAAGTGAAATACAAAAAATATGATAGGGTATTTTTTTTTTGTATTCTTCTTAATATGTAACTGTACACCGGTGGTGGGCCTTGCAGGTAAGCCAAGGCTGCCTGTTCTTGTCTGGGTAGACAAATGCGGGTTTCTTTTAGGAATGGTAATTTTGTTAGTTTCCTAATTATTTCCTGATATTGCTAGGGTTGCCTCGGTTGCCTAACAGTATATTAGCAACACTGGTAGACAAGGTTGATGGCTCTGGGCTAGTAGGCATGTGCGTGCACATGTTCATGTAGCCAATTAATGTATAATTATTGTTTTTATTTTTAAGTTATTGAGTTCACTAACATAGGCTAACTCTTACTAACACTATCGATCTGTGGTCTGAAATAAAATGTTGAATTTGAAATTTTGAATTTGAATTCGAATATAATTAACAGACTTATGGTGAATTTTTGAGGTAGGCACTGCTTATATGCCTATATGCAATGCACGCCACCGTTTTACACGTTTTTAAGGCTTTCCAAATAACATCAAACCTCTGATTCCCAACCAAACCTGCTCGCAGTATATCCCCTCAGAATTTAAACTCAGTTTCCATCATCTTTAACGTTGTTTATTAAGAGCGTAGTTCCACAAAACAATCAACACGAGCGGTAAAGCACTTTAAATCATAATTTATACGTAATTAATAACAGTATAGCCCAGAAAGGAGGAATAATAAATTTTAATTATGACAAATGACGTCGCGGAACGCGTTAAATCGCTAGGGTTGTTACCAAAGAGGTAGTAAATTACCCAAAGGATGGGTAATCGCACGTAGAAGTGGGTGACGATAGGATTTAAAGGGTGAATATTGATAGGGAAAAACAACCGCGGTGTTCTACAGCGATTAAAGCGCTTTATTTGTTTAAATATTAAGTAAGGGTCGCGCCAGTTTGGTTGGCACGTACTAAAAGCTTTAAAATATAGGCAGTACATTAATTATTCATTTCATTCATTCAATTATTTATTTTATAGATTCTATATTGTAAAAAAAGATGGTTCAAAAGTACAAAAATCGTTATGAACTCTGTAAACCGCGAAAGGATTAAATTAAAATAACTGAAAACAGCATTAAAATTACCCCTACTAATATTTATTAGAAATGTGAAAGATGAGGTGAGATGTTTGTAACTCAGGCATGCAAAAACAGCTGTACGGATTTGAATAAAATTTGGCACATAGATGGTTTATGACTCGAATTAACACATAAGATAGCTTTAAATCCGTAGTACGATCACGTGGGATATTTTCCGACAGCCACGCGGGCAAAGTTGTTGGCAAAAGCTAGTTTCAATAAAACCAAGTACAGGCACTTTTTGATCATCCAAGGATCGGTTAGTCACTAAGATGAAACTAGTTGCCTATTCTAAAGCATAGTAGGTTGCTAAGGAGCAAAACGGGTAAGAAACTATGTCCGCGCACCGCACTGATTTTGAGATGTCTTAGCGCGTCACAAGAAAGCGACCGCACCGCGACCATTCATTCGTCCTCACGTTCTTTCACACATTAATTCGATCACCATTCCTAAAACACACATCGTGTCGGTAACTTGTAAAACCATCATTGTAAAGAAAAATTAGATTAAACGCATATTAAGTTGGAGTCAGATTATTATTCATCGAACCCTGGGTCGAAACATATAACTATATGGAGACTCTTTTAAATGAAAGTATCTACTGTTAAAAAATAATATTTACGACATTCTGAATGTTAAAACTAGCATGGGAGAACGATTAAGAAAGAAGTATAAGTTAAAAAAGTCCATAGTAAAGAGATAAAACAAAAAAGAATCATATTTCATTTAAAAAAAGCCGTGACAGTTAAAAGATGACCAGTCCCTACTGACAGCCCCCGTTCACGAACATGATGTATGGATCAGCACCTTCAGCTCAACCATTTTGAGGGGCACATAATGATCGAAAACACACGCCACCATTAGAGAGACATTTGAGTGAGCACGACATGCCATGCATAATAGAGAAAATGAGCGAGCTTAGAAACGATTGTAAAATTGTGACTTGAATTGGACAAGAAAGTTTGTTTGTAACATTTTTTCGATTTTTTCCTATTATTATTCTAGTAAGAAAAATATAATATTTTTCTTAACTGTTTTGCATAAAAGTCAAATCGCGCCACTTGCCTAATTAATTCTGAAGTAGTCAATTCACCCACAAATAATTTAATTTCGTGCGTATCGCTTACTGAAAATAATTCATTATTTTAAAGTGTCAATGCACCCGTTTCGGGCGAAAATTCATGTGAACCGACTAATAAATCAAAACTAGTAGTTGAATACAGAAAATAATCTAAAATTGTTGGAAAACCTTGTTTACGTAACAATACAAACGATTAAAAAGCAGCTCTTGAACAACTGAAATAAAAACGAACAAAAAATACAAAATTATCAGGAGCGAACAAACGTGGAGAGAGGTCACTGAACTTTGTATTTTATGAAATTCAGGCATATTCATTGGGCGTTGCTCTCCAAAATGTTTGAAGTAAGAGAATTAAGTAAATTCTGCTATTGTTTTATACATTGTTGCTTTAAAATGTACTAAAAGTTAGTCCTAACTTGATGTTTTAAATTATTAGCTTTGTAACAATAACAACGGTTCTATGAACTTTTTAGGGACATAATAATGAGGGTAAATATTCTGAATAGGGCTTGTGGCTAAGTTATGAAACCCGCACATATCGATCAGGTTAAGCTACGCTAGCCGCAGTTGGTTAGTAGATGGGTGACAATCTTTACATACCAAGACCCCTCCGTGCCTCGGAAAGCATGTTAAGCCGTTGGTCCCGGCTATCTTTTGTGGATCTTAGTCAGTCGTTACTAGTGTTGCAAAGGACTTGAGTCTTCGAGTCCTAATTTTAAAGACTCGACTCAATTAAGCAAGACTCAACGTGCTCAAAAGGCTCGGTGTCTACAAATAGGCACTCGAGTTTTAAAAAGGACTCAAGTCTTAAAAAGGACTCGAGTCTTAAAAAGGGCTCGATTCTTAAAATGAACCCGAGTCTTACAGAAAAACTCGGAGCATGAAGATGAAACTTGTACCTCATCATTCGAAAAGACTCGAAAGAAGGCAATAAATTCAAATAAGTGGTTATGATGTAACTTTGACGAGTTATTCGAGTTTTTTCGAATGATGAGCTACAAGACTCGAGTTCATTTTAAGACTCGAGTCGTTTTTAAGACTCGAGTCCTTTTTAAAACTCGAGTCCCTTTTTTAGACTCGAGAATGCCTCGGGCTCGGCTTGACTCTAGAATCCGAGTCTTTTGAGCACACTGAGTTTTGCATAATTGAGTCGAGTCTTTAAAACTTACGACTCGACGACTCGAGTCCTTTGCAACACTAGTCGTTACGGGTCGTCAGAAACCTGAAAGTCTGACAAGTAGTGATACCAAGAGGTATCGTATTACCCAGTAACTGTGTGGTGATGGTCATATAGGTAGTCGCTTCATGTAAAATACTGGTATTCAGCTGCATCCAGTTGTACTCGAAGCTGACCCCAACATAGTTGGTAAAAGGGTAGGCAGTTGATGAGTTGTTTCTACCTACCTGCAGACCTATAGTCGAACTTTGCTGGAACAAGTAATTTCTCATTGGATTTGTAGTATTTGTATTTCTAATTACCTCAGAAACACTTCATTCAAGGGTGCGTGTTGTTACCCGTGGTTCGGTTATCGAGGCCAATAAGCTTGGCAAGACGAAAAATATAATCTATACTAATAATATTATAAAGCTGAAGAGTTTGTTTGTTTGAACGCGGTAATCTCAGAAACTACTGGTCTGAATTGAAATAATATTTTTGTGTTGGGTAGCCTATTTACCGACAAAAGCTATAGGCTATATAACATCACGCTACTGTGAAAAGGAGCAGAGCAGCAATGAAAAATGCACGAAAACTGGCAGGCAATTCGATGCGACGCGACGGGAAGGGTCAGGGGAGCAAAAATTTGACGCGGACGAAATTGCGAGTAAAAGCTAGTAACAAATAAAGATTTATTTCATTGTAAACATGTTTTTATTGTCTTATAAACTATTGGTTCATATGGAGTTGGAACCTTTGATATCTTTTTAAACTTTTGACACCTAAGGTAAGATTATACTTGTGTTATGGGTGACGGTGCGAGCTCTTTATAAAAGAGAGAGTATTTTAACTATTTAAAATCAAAATATCTTTTCAATTAAATTGAAGTGTGTTTGTAAAGTCAAAATAACATTTTATCATAAAAGCACATGATAAAAAGAAGTAGTAGGTATATTATATACGGTCCTTAAAACAAAAACCTATTTTAAATTTTTGTTTATCTGTTTGTTTTTTCCGGCTAATTTCCGAAACGGAGGGAACGAAGTCGACGAAAGTTGGTATAGGAACCTTAGCAAAGGACATAAGGAAAAGTTTTTTTATCGACACACCATGAGCGAAGCCGCGGGTTGAAGCTAGTTTTAACGATATTTAAAATTCTTTATAATATTTGTTTCATAGCAGGTTTAAAAATAATTATCAAAATAAAAGTAAACATACACAAATAAGGCAAACAATAGAAAAATAGAACAAACCGCTCTAGGCTAACTTCAAATAATTCCATTAATAATTATAGTGTCTAGACCCAACCGCACGTGATAGTCTCATAAAAGTAGTAAATATTTAATAATATAACCTCTATTCAGAAATGAGGGTCGACGTGAAAAACAGTAGAATTATTTATATTTTCAAAGGACTTGGTCATACTAAAATTATAAAACCACTTCAGTACAAGTAGCTACAAGTCATAATCCTACTAATATTATAAATGTGAACGTTTGTCTGTTTGGATGTTTTAACGTGTTAGGATGTCGTGACTCAATCACGCAAAAACTACTGATCGGATGTGAATGAAATTTGGCACACAAATAGTTTATCAACATATAGAATAAATCTACAAATTAAAGTCTAATTTCGTAGACTAGAATTAGTAATTTATTAAAACAAAATAATCCTTAAAGCAGGAGTAAAACCAGCATAATATTCTATCGTATCATAAAATAACCCGACTAGATGTAATAACCCTTGCGGCGGTCTACGCAGTATGATAGCTGTGTACATCTCAATATATCTGCGTTATCTAGTTTCAGATCGGGCCGCGTTGACTGATGGCATGCAGCACACACCGCACGTTGATAGATGTTGTACTCGCAGCGATAGCGCGGGAGCGTGGATTGGAAATTTGTGATTGATATTTAATTGCTATTTTAGAACTTAGTAAATAATACCAACATGTCATTGCTTCATTGTAGGGCAAAGGCCTCTTCTTATGTAGAGAAGTCTAGAGCGTTGATCACTATGCTTTCTTAAGACGGGTCGGTGATCAATCAATCAATTCAGCGTATCGCAGGTCACTGCTCCACACAGCACCCTGTCCTCCACCTTTTTTTGTTTATGATTTTCTAGTTTGATACATACATATATACATAAACTCATGCCTATTTCCCATGGAGGTAGGCATAAACTACAGAACGCCACCTACCACCTGATTTTCTAGTTTTATTTATAAAATACGAGCACAATTGTATAAGACTTAACTCGTGTTTTCAAAACATGTGACGCAAACAAGATGTTTTGTACTGTATAGACAGTAATCCTCTTATGTCCAGAATATTGTGTCCCTATGGCATTGAAATAAACATTGAAAAAAGCTTGTAAGCTTATTTTATTTAAGTCTCTCTGCTGTCGTCATGCCATGCTTAAGTATTGTGGTCTAGTATAAAATACAGTGTGGAATGAACTACGACGTCACTAGCGACGTTAACGTAGGGAGCGTTGAAATATTTTCGTCGGTTATAAAAAGATTATATGCTGATACATACATTTCAAACGCGTTGGTACTGCACTTTCTATGAAACAGCAGACTTTTTATGATAACCGACGAAAAAATTTTACACTTGGTGTCTAGAATTATACGCTGAATCCATGGCTACAGTTTACGCGTCAATATCCCTATAGCATTTTTTATCGTCAAAACACTGAACGGTAAAAAAACTGTCGTAGTAACTTCAGACGTTTAAAAAGACTGATTTTTAGTAGATACTTATTTAAATTATCGATTTATAAAATAGCTTAAAGTATTAAACCTAAAATTACAACCCAGCTCCTGACCTTCCACCATAGGGAGGGGAACCAGCGAACTACGAAACACCCAAATGCTCATTTATCCGTAAGTGATAAATAGGCCTGTATGAATTCCGAGGAGACGCAGTGGCGCCCCCTGGCGGATAATGAATATATAATGAACAAATCTTTACCTGCCGCTAAGTGAAACCGAGTGTGGATAAAGTATGAAGCTGATTAAGGGGGAGTTTCAATAAAACCTGAACAAAAATGTATTGATTCGAAACATATAATTTAGATAAAGATAGATACGTTGTATTATTTTAATTTTGAGTGAAACCAATACCTAGTAGAGTATACAACTTCTACTCAAATAATTATAATTGAAGGGTCAAAGTAACAGCTTTTACTAAATGCATATGAAAGTATAAACGATACTTATACAAAAAAGAATGGTTTGTTTGTCTGTGTGTTACGGCTACTCTCCAAAGTGGCTGGACCGATTTTGACGGGATGTTGACTGGCAGGTGGTTAGGAAATGTAACATGCGCTTTGCCGGTAGCACGTTCCCGAGGAATAATTTTCAACGACCGAAACCAGTAGGTATATACTACGATTCATAATAGTTAATTATTCACTATTTCATATTATTATCATTGCAAAACGTGACAAGTAATGGAAAAGTTAAAATTGTAAATATCAGGAATCTGTGCTTCTTTGTAGAGAGACACCAGCGACCTAATTGAGTTCAAACACTAGCAATAGGTATCAATCTGAATCATTTAGAAGAATATTGCTAATTTCATGAATCATATGTTCGCAAAATTTGTTTATTCAACAACGGTAACACGATGAATGTTGTTGAACTATCAAAATAAAACCTACTGATATTGATAGTGAGTAACGCAAATATCTCGCAGAATAATAATAAAAAAAAAACAAACAATATGAGACGAACAGTGCACTCATTCATCTATACATCTATACAAATAAATAAAATTGGAGTGTCTGTTTTTAATATTAAAATAACCACTTTTTACTAAGTGTACATGGATGTATACACGGTACATATACCAAAACAACACTTTTTATCTATACAAATAAATAAAATTGGTAGCTGATGTCATCATCATCATCATTTCAGCCATAAGACGTCCACTGCTGGACTCAGGCCTCCCCCAATTTGGGGGGCTTTGCCATAATCGCCACGCTTGGCAGGCGGGTTGGCGATCGCAGTATGGTGGTAGAATGCATAGAGAACGCTGCTGCCCATTCTCTAGTAAGTCCCTTAGTCACCTTTTACGACACCCACGGGAAGAAATGGGGTAGCTGATGTAATAAGGAGTAACTTAGGCTACTTTTATTTTAGAAAAATACCTGCGTTAATTTCCGACATTCACGCGGGCGAAGCCGCGGGCAAAAGCTAGTTAGTTATAAAATCCACAATGTTAATGAAGCTTAATTATAAAATACGTCGGGGATATTACGGAAATAATGTCTATTATTACGCATATTTAATTAAAAATGAAGCTGCAACACATTTTTTATTCAATAACTGTTCGAATGTGCACGCTACATTATAAAAATGTGATATGAGTTATTTTTTCCACAGACAAGCATAAACTGTTCTTAAAATTTATTGTATTTGCAACAAATAACATGACAGATTATGAAAGAAAGTCATCATCATCATGTGCCTAGCGTTTCTCTCAACTATTTGGTCGGCTTTCTGTCGTACCTGATGCGGCTGAATATCAGTATTTTTTCATGTAAAATACTGATATTCAGCCATATCCGGGCGCATAGATCGACTGTCGCAACAAACACTATCGAAACTACAAAAAATCGATTTTTCCTTTTTTACATAATTGAAAAGAGAATTTAAAACTCTATCAGATACATCAAAAATAGTAATTAAAAAGTCATTATTAAAGAAGTTTTTAATTGAACAAAATCGATACAGAACATGTTGCGCAACGAACATCTTTGGAAGTGGTACTTACAATGATGTTCCGTGCAAGCGTGTTGCGCGAGCGTCCCGAATCTACCAGAACCGTTAGTGTTCGCCGCAATGTGACGGGGTGAGGTCGCGTTAGTTTTATTTAGTTAGGTTAGTAACGTTTCTTGTTTAGTTTTTGTTTTTATTAATCTTAAGATTTTATTAAAATGGTTAGTCGCTGTTGTTGAAAGTGGTAGTTTCGATAATTTTCGATCCTTGTGATGACAAACACATCTGCATATTTATCGAAAGTGGTAGTTTCGATAATATTCGTATCATTTTGATAGTATGTACAGTTTTGTAACTATCGGAACTGTCAATTTCGGTTTTATTTTTGTTTTCTAAAAATATTGAAACTACCATATTCGATGTTGTTTTACGTTTATATATGAATTTGGTTAGTAGATTCAATTGGTAAAATGTTTTATTTTATTTATATGTTACCAATTTTATGACTTTAAAAAATTTTTTGACTTGTTTTTATTTTAGAATCACCTGTGCCACCTAACAAAATTAATGACGAGGAATGGACGGTTCTAAATAATTTGTTAGACAAAGATACTGACACACTTGTACAGGTAAGTGAATCCAACATGATAATCGAAATGTCAGAGGAGGAAAAAGTGAATGACTGTCTAACAAATGACTGGAGCACAATTATACTCGGTAGTGCTGAAGCTACGCCTGTCTCATCTCCTTCTTCTCAGAATGACTTTTGCACTGAAACAGGATAGTCTGAAGAACTTTGCAACATTTTCCCTGTGAACTCGTTGATAACTGAATCTGAAAATAAAAAACCCATTTTGTCCTAATGTGAATGATACGTAAACGTAAATCTACTTACAAAATTGATCCTGGCAGAAAACAAAAGCGACACATTGACAGAATGGACAGATGTTCCAAGAAAGTTACTAACTAATTCCGGTAAGCGTTATGTTTCTAAAAGAGGCAAGAATGTTGCAGCTAAGACCTTAAAACCAGAGTCTTCCTGTAAGCTCAAATTTTCAGACAAATTTACAGATGATATCCGAGCAACAATTTTGAACCACTACTGCAACTAGCAGATCACACAAAACAATGGGAGTACATAAACAGATTTACTAAAAGAGTAGGAAAAGCAGGAAAACCACCGAAAGACCGTCTAGGCGTAATTACACTACTAAATACTATCTATAGTACATATTGCCTATGGATAGTTACAAACATGAAAATCACCAAGTTTGTTTAAAAATGTTTTGTGCTACAGTTTTCATAACAGACCAAATAATTCGTACCGCACATGACAAGCTAGATAACAAATAAATAAATAACTTAGGACAACCAACATACCGTTATTTGATCCCAAACTAGACAGAGCCTGTATAGTACAGGCTCTGTCTAGTTCTGTCTGCAACCAGACAACTGATAAATATACTTATATATTTCTAAATACAAACATATTATAGATCAATTACACCCAGACACAGAACAAATAATCGTGCTCATCACAAAAAGATTTGTCCTGGGTGGGAATCAAACCCACGACCTCAGTCTTAGCAGTCAGGGTCACTAACCACTAGACTAACAGGCCAATCAACTGTCAGATGCTTGTGGTATTACAAGTGACAATAGAGGGAACACTCGAACCACGTACAATAAGGTGATGAGGAAATGATTTGAAGTGTGTGTACAACATATGATTTTCAAAACTTTGCTCAACTGCCCTGCCGGAGAAGGATCTGTATTTTATTATAAGCGAAAACTTTCACTTATACATTTCACAGTTTTTGACTGTGGTAATACAGAAGCATTTTGTTATTTGTGGCCAGAAAATGTAGCCAAAAGGGGTGCAAATGAGGTAGGCAGTTGTTTACTAGATTTTATTAAAAAAGTAGCGAATAATGCAAAAGATATAAGGTTCTGGTCTGACAATTGCACTGGACAAAATCGGAATAGAGAAGTATACAGCATTTATATGTATGCTTGCAGGAAATTTGAATATCAATATTGTACAGCGGTTTTTAGAGTCTGGCCATAACCAACAAGAAGCTGACAGTGTACACGCCCTTATATAACGATCAGCTAATGGTTAAGATTATTTACACATCAGATCAGTGGTATACTTTGGTTCGCTGGGCTAAAACCAATGATGTCCCATACAATGTGACAGAAGTTTCACAAGATAATATATGTTATATGATTTAACCTTTCGTATGCCGTAAATGCGGATCCACGTGAGACACAATGGTTTTTTAATTGTGTCTGTAATTACGGCATTCGATGGGTTAAAGAACTTGTTAACTAACAGAACTATAAGAAGAACATTTAATTTAGGTTATAAAGTGGAATAACATAAAAGAAATCTGTATAAGAATGTGATCCTAACGCTACCTATTTTTCGTATTAAATGCAATGAAGAAGTCTGAAATTTTCGTTTCGTTTCGTTTTTAAGTTTTTTGGTACGTGATAATTTGTTTTTTGTTTGAAATATATTTTTTTATTAACGAAAAATGCATTTTTATTTATTAAATCCAATGAAAACAGGCCAAGACCAATAAGTGAGTGCCAAGCAAGATATCGAAAGTGAACATTTTCTTTTTATATGCATAAAAACTTTCTTAGAACAGTCACGAAAGCACCATATTCGATAATCAAATGTGTGAGAACACTATCGAATTTGGTAGTTTCGATGGAATTCTGGCTATTATAAGCGTAAAATACTATCGAAAGTGAAATATTTAGAAAAGTATATGATATAATAAATTCGTTATCAAGGAAAAAAAAAAACTGTATAAAATTTACAATTTATTCCAAACATAATTTTACCTAAGTTTATAATACTGATTCTTTAACATCAAATTACAACTTTGAATTGCTCTCCTGTAAAGTACGCGATTTGAAGTTTCGATAGTGTTTGTTGCCATAGTCGAGATATCCCTTGGTAAGACTGGTTGTCAGACTTTCGGGCTTCTGATGGCCTTTAACAACTGTAACAGATCCACAAATGACAGACGAGACCAACGGCTTAACGTGCTAAACGCGGCACGGTGAAAGAAAGAAAGTATCGATATTTATGTATTTAAACTTCTCGCACACAAAAAAAAAGGTACAAAGGCGGACTTGAATACCTTAGGCATTCTCTACCAGTCAACCAAGGGTGGTGAAGAGATTACATGGCAGGTGCTTTGGTTGAAAGGAATAATAATTAAAAATGTATATTTATTTATACACATACATATTTGCTATAATACATACTTATAATATATATGTTATAATATGTTTATATATATATATATATAAATCTACAGATACAAATTCAAGGTAGAGAAGAAGTGTTGTGATGACTCTACGCTATTTGTTATGAAAATAACTCTCCAATTTCCGCTTAAATGCAAACCGACTGGTGGCTGCCCTGATATCGAGAGATTTATTTACACCAATAAGTACAACATCTTACAGTAAGTGTTCCAATTCGATGTTATACACACTAATTAAACTATCTATATATTATAAAATATACTTAAACATAAAATTTAACAATAAACATAGAACCAAAAAAAAAAAAATATATTATTTCAATTCACACGAAAGGTATATTTTGTGTTACTGCTTGCGTCCTGAAAATAGTTGCATTTTAAAATCATTGAAAATTTAGGACTTCAAAGTAGATGAAGATAATAATGCGCTGAATTTTAATGCCACGCCTGTAATTTTTCAACAAAAATAATAACAGTGCAATGAATTAAATAATTATTGGCAACATTTAAAATGTTAGATAATTTTAATTACTTTGGTTAAAGTTCTGGAGTGGCGACCGCGTACCGGAAGATGTAGAGTTAGAAGGCTTCCCGATTACTCTATGGTGACCGTGGTCCGATGGCTACCAAGGTGGACCGATGACCTTGTGAAGGCTGCAGGAATCCACTGGATGTGGGAAACACAAAACCCGTCGAAGTGGCGGTACTCGGGGGAGGCCTATGTCCAGCAGAGGACGTCTCTCAGCAGAAATGATGAATTACTTTGCGGTATTTTCTGAACATCTTACATCTTGCAGTCATCAGTGCTTTTGTTAAAATATCAGCCACATTGTTGTCAGTTTACATGTACGATATTGAAATATTTTTTTGTAAAAATTAAATCTTATATGTGATGATATCAAATATCGATATGTTTCAACCGTTTACTATTTTCGTAATCCTTTAAAAGAAAATATCCATCCCCTTAACATCATTGATCCATTCAAGTGCCTATTGAATGGCAATGAAGTCTTAATAAGATCTAGGACAATTTATACTCAGTACTATGAAATTTGAATACCAGACACTGCTTCTCGATTGAATTAAAACCTTGCTATCGGATTTCATCACTGATATAACTTTCGATATTACAATGAAGCCTATATTGATTTATTCCTCTACGCTAGAGGAATGATATTAGAATAATATGATATCCATTTTCAGTATTGGAATCTAGAACAGCGAATATCTAAAATACACCGAATATTCTAGATATTCGATGTATTTTTGAAATTCGCTTTTTTATTAATAGTTGTATTCTTTTGTTATCGAACGTTGTTTTTAGAATAACTCAATATCAAAATTCGGTTTACTTTTATTTTTTGTCTTCGGGGCTTTTTGGCCAGAGTTATATTACAAGAGAAAACTACGAATCATGCTCACCCTTTCAGTCTTTGCTCAAAATCACCGAATGTGTGTGTGTGTCGTGTGTGTGTTAGTATATTATATACTAAATATTTGCACCAATGGCATCCCCATTTTATATCCAGGCTCATCACTATCCATTCCAAGGTTGCCTGGAAGAGACCACAGAAAGCGATAAGGCTAATAGCTGATTGTATATTTTTAGTGTCCATTTTTTTAATTTATTTTTGTGGTGTACAATAAAATATAATATAATCTATACTATATAAACTATATAATATTATAAGCTGAAGAGTTTGTTTGTTAGCTTGGTTGAATGCACTAATCTCAGGAACTACTAGTTCGAATTAAAAATTATTTTTGTGTAGGGTAGCGTATTTATTGAGGAAAGTTATAGGTTATGTAACATCTCGCTACAATCCAAATGAGAGGAGCAGCAATGAAAAATGTTCGAAAACTGGCAGGCAATTCGATGCGACGGGAAGGGTCCGGGGAGCAAAAATTTGACGCGGACGAAGTCGCGGGCAGAAGCTAGTTATAAATAATACTCTTAATTATTTATTAAAACATTATGCACATTGAAAAAGTAAAAAAAAAATACTGTACAGAGGCGTACTTAATGCCTGAGGCATTTTCTACCAGACAACCTTAGGGTGATGCAGATATAAAACTTGGTAGGTGTAATAAGGGATATCTAGATCACATAGTGTGCAGCCTCAGTGCATTCTATAAACTTAATCACATGAGGCATGTAAAAAAATTAGAATACTGATTCAATAAAAAAAAAAACTACCTATTTTTAATCACAACAATGAACCAATTTTACAATAAGACGAACTTAACAGCGATCTTGTAAAAAATTAGCGCCCTTCATTAGTAAGGACTTGCGCACAATTTGACTCTTGTAACTGACTTTCAATTAATTTAATAGGCATGTGCCAGTCACGATTGTTAGCCAATTAACTAATGAAGTTGAGTCCGGGCCGCACTTAAAAGAAATTCAGAAGAACAAGTCGTTGGACATGTGGTAAAGAAAGTTATATTATTATAATTTTTATCTCAACACGATTAGTGTTGAGATAAAAATTATAAGAATACAACTACGGAGAAAATTTTCATAACAGCTGAATATGTTATACCAAGCTTAAGTATTTTAATTCTCTTATTGTGAGCACAAAGAATCGCACTTACTTATATTATTATACTCACATTTCTCAATATTTTAAGTGAACTGTACTGTTCTTGTTTTTTGAGAAATGAATGTTTTTAAACCGAAGTAATACAAACAGTCAAAAAAAGTCTGTCAAAATGTATGGAACAGATTTGTGAGTCTACTAGAATCATATGCCGAATTCATTTTACTAGTGATCGCCCATTGGTCGAAATTCGACCGTACATCATTTGAATAGAAATACATTATTAAATAAAAAAAAACATATATAATAATAAATATAAAAAAAATGGTTATATTTGACATTCAGTAACACTATAAACAAATAATATTAAAAACAAATATTCTCGATATGATCATAGATTTTAAAAATGAAATAGGTTATATAATATATCTATAAAATTAATTTATTACCTATGGTTATACTTGACATTCAGTAATAGTTAGGGAGCTGGCGAGCCAAATTTCGATATGATCAGCACACAAGGCAGACGTTATTAATAGTGATAATTATAGCCTTAGAAACATCAAGGACGTCGTCTGCCACCATGGTGGCACTGCGTTGTAAATTTACAGTGTTTCAACAATGTTTAAAAAAAAGGTGTGCTATATTATGCGCACACGTCTGCCTCTGGGGCTGAAAGAAGAAAGAATCGAAAAGGTAGACGATTAAAAACAATGCGAAGAACCACGGAAAAATAGTCTGCCAACATGTTGCTTCTGCTTTGTCTATTGACAGTGCTCCAAAAATGTAAAAAAAGGTGTGCTATATTATGCGCACACGTCTACCTCTTGGACTGATGTTTGAATTCCTTCAGGTCTCTGATATTTCAAAGGCAGACCATTAGATTTTTTTTTCCACCCGACGCTCGCGCAATACCAAGCAGGTATAAAATATCCCCATAATTCCTTTCGTGGTGTCTCTCTTTTATTTCGGAATATGAGTGAAAACGGTATAACTCAGTTCCGACCTTTTCCGTATTGTGAAACTAAATGTATAGAGCGTAAATCTATAACAGCCTCCCCTTTTATTTTGCATGCTTTTCCTCTCTGTCGCTCTCAGGCACTTTCACACGTCTTGGTTCAAAATCTACGTATTTTATACAAATAAAACGTGATTAAAAAAAGTTAAAGACTGTTTCTATCCAGATTCTAATCCTATTCAGATTACAATCAAGCATGCAATTTAAAAAAATACTTTCTAATTAACGTTCCAAGCGCATTTCGTTTCTGGTTGGCATTGAGAAAAAATTTGATTGCATAGATTTCAGCTCCAGAAGTTTAATCGTTACCGTGAGTTTAGAGGATAATATTAAACAAAATTATAAGAATAAAACTATAAATAATAACAATAATCCTATGCAATATCCGCTGTCCCTTGATTCCGTGAATTTCAAAAAGTTATACAACTGAAAATCAGTGAGCAAAGAGTCTGCCACATGTTTTTTCGAATCCACAGAGTCATAGTGAATCGAATGGGCGCAATGAGAACCACGTGCAAATGACTTAGTACAGCTTTTTTTTAAACATTTTTACAACTCCGTCCCATGATAATGCAGAGTCCTAAATGTCTACCTCATCGATTTTCTTTGTTTCCAAGATGATTGTGACCATGAACTCTAGAGGCATACATGTGCAAATGATTTAATACCTCGATTTTTTTAAGCAACTTCAATCCGCAGTAACGCGAAAACGCAGCGACATAGGACCTTAATTGATTGGACCAAATCGATTCGTAATGATTTAAACTGCAATCCACCTCGACGTGAAACGTGTGCAAATCATATACCGAAATGCTCGCCAGCTCCCTAACTATAAGACTATAGACACAAAATAATGACAGATATTCTCGATTGGACCATAAACAAAAGAGTATCTATGCATGTGTGTATTAAATACACGGTAATGAATAGTAGTGTGTGTAACGTGTTATTTAATGAAAATAATATATTTTACGCATAATTTAAAAAAAATATTAGCATTCGTCACTTTTTCTCTGTATAAACTATAAGTGTGCGAAATTTCATACTCCTCCGTCCGCCCAATTTTCGTAAAAAGGGATACAAAGTTTTCGCTTCACGTATTAATATATAGATAATCTGCACACGGGTTATATATTTTTTCTGCATACATTTGTAAACATTGTACATAATATTCCATAATAATCGACAGCGATGCGGATCAATTTTTGAGGATTTTGACTAGATAATTTTTTTATAAAAAAAAATTGGATTTCATAACTGAATATATGTATATTCCTCAATTTGGATTAGTAATCTCAAAGTCGGAAAATTTGTCAGAGAAGTAGCTGGAGTAGTTGGTTGTTGTTGAGTCGGTAGAAGGAAATAAAACAACATCTCTGCTTCTGCTAAACCCTTTATCAACTATGTTGGAGTCGGCGTCTACAACATTTAACACTTTACTTTTGTTCGACAACATTCTAAGACTAAAGTTGATAATAAGATTTTCCAATTGAGAGCCTCCAAAAAGAAAATTACGAGCCATGCAGTAGTATACTTCACGTAACAGTAGGTTTTTTTTTTTCAAGTGACATTTTCCCAAAGCTTATTTTGCCTTTTATAATAAAATTAAATAATCATTTGTTTCAGGAATTTATTTCCATGATAAGCACTAGAACATACATAGAAATATATATAAGGATTCATTTGACATTAGCACATTACAAATACATTTAAGTCAAAGTACAATAATAGATATTAGGTTAAAATTCATTCGATGACATTTAATAATAATGATATAACAATAACCACTAAATAAATGTTCGATATTTAAAAAAAAACTGCCAGATTTATATTAGTCCCACAGCATTAAACAAAAATCAAAATTGTGAAACTTCTAAACATATACCATCGTATTGCATGGGTTCCGAGAGTGAGTTCACGCTGTCGACAGATTTGTATGACGAGTCCTATCTCGCTTTAAAAAGGGGATTTAAAGTGGGACACGACGGTTCATTATATTACTGCAAATTGTAGGCTCTGGGGGATGTTGATTTTACTATAGAAGAGTGTTTTGACGTCATATTTTTGATCGAGTGATTGCATGTAGTTGGTGAATTAATGAGGTGAAAGGAGTTTTAAACATAACAGCGGTTCTTTATCAGCGGTTCTCCTACCCTTGCGTAGGTATGTCAATTTATTCGGGATTGTTGTATAGTATCATATTACAGGCACAAGTTCAGTTGATTTGGCGTTTTGATTACGTGTATTTTCAACCGGTATCCGGAGTTTTACTTTTCTAGGGATATGATGTTGAATAATGAATAAAAACCACATCAATCCATCAAATCTCTAATGAATGTGGTCTACGGAAGACGACCGTACTCCGTACATTGTTCAGGCTGACTATAAATTAACTTTAATTACATTCAAATCGTCAAGCTGATTAGGAATAAGTCTTCAAATATATTCTCTTGAAATGAAATGAAATGTTTATATGAATCATCATTTCAGCCGACAGACATCCACTGTTAGACATAGCCCTCCCCCAACTTGGGGGCCTTTGCCATATTTGCCACGCTTGACAGACGGGTTAGCGATCACAGTATTGTGGTGAAATGCATAGAAAACGCTGCAGCCCGTTCTCTAGTCTCTTACACGCCTTTTACAATATCCACGAGAAGAAACTGGGGCTTAGAAAGGGTTCAAATAGATTAGCATAGTTTTTTGTTTCGGAAAGACCAACTGGCATGGAAGGTGGGGTGCTGATAACACGAAAGCGTGAAAGAACACACTACACAGATGTTCTTATTATTCTATCCCAGTACCCTTCTATCCCAGTATCCCAGTACCCTTGGAACCTCAGAATTTCACAGTACATTCTTCATACGTAGCCAAGCAACGGGCAAACATTTCTCATTTACACATTACTTATGCTAACTCTACATTAGTAGTGTTTCCCTAAACGTGCCGACGGAATTCACTACAATTCACAATGTGTGCACTTAGTGTGCACATTTACTTTACCCCACATTCACCAATGTGTTCGCGGCCTTAAAAGGCGTCACGGAATTGAGACGGGTCGACATATAAGTTGCACTAGTGAAACTAGGACTTCCATGAAAAAGTGCCTCGACCTTCACCCATTTAATCCGTAGTTAAGTCTTAAGGTCACGTGTCCCTTGGCACCGCTATTTCTTCCTGAAATATTTTTCTTCTAGCCTTGACATGTTACAAGTTTCTGAGGAGACTCCGTGATTAACCTTCAACTGTTTTGTGTAAATCTTGAACTAGAAAAAAACAAAAGAAATACGATATTTTTTCTCGCATATGAACAAACCAAGCGTTCCAGCGTAGAGCAGTTGTAACCTAGTGGTTTCAGTTACGACGTACAAGTTGTACGTTAGTCGTGACTTTGAACCCAGACAGATACTTTGAAAGAAATCTGTATAGCGTAGCACCAAAAATTAGAAGACACGTGACATCTCATTCACTTTCGAAGAGCGGAGGCCTGTGTCCCAGCACTGGGAATATTAAATTATAGGGTGATTATAGTATGCTAAGCGTTCCAAACTAACTAAGGCATTGTAAATTTGATATGACTTTATTAAAATGACAGAAAAAAAGGAAAATCTTAATTTCTTTGCTTCTTGAATTTATAGACAAGAAAATGAAAAAAACTTTCCCTTCCCTTTATAATCGAAAATTACGATATAAACAGCTGAGCACCGACTATCAAAAACAAACGAAGTAATCAAAACAAGAAGGGAAATGAAAGAAGAATTAATTAAGTCTGGCTTTGTTCTATTGCTTATAATACTTGAGTTCCAATGGACTCCCTTAAATTAATCGCTCGTAATCAAATCAACAAGAGATCCCTGTTGGTTCCTTTAATATAAATTGGGACTGTTCTTGAGATAGTGCTTAAAGATCCCTTGACGTGAATGCAGGGTCGGACTAGGTGTGCAATTTTTTTTCTGTGTATCTTGGTAAATAGCAAAGTAGTATGTTGTTTCGGTCTTTAAATGAAAAAAAAAATGTATATTCAATCAATCAATCAACTTTATTTTCTCACCACAATATCCACAACTTAATTTACATTGGTCAGCTTCGACAATGATACACAATTCAGGTAAGTATATATTGTGGAAGACTGGTGCCTAAGCTAGGCTCGTGGCGTTTCAGGACAGCAGGATCCCACCCTTTTACATTTTCATTTCATAAATTATGTACTAGGCACGCGGACAGAATGTAAGGAATCATACGACATTTATAGTTTACTAGCTTTTGCCAGCGGCTTCGCCCGCGTGGAGGTCGGAAATTATTCCGCGCGAACATATTACTGGGATAAAAAGTAGCCTATGTCCTTTCTCAGGTTCTAAACTATCTGTGTACCAAATTCCATTGAAATCGGTTCAGTAGTTTTAGCAGGAAAGCGAGACAGACAGACAGGTAGACCGACAGACAGAGTTAATTTTGCATTTATAATATTAAGTGTGGAGAGTGCGGATTTATTATAATTAAAATCTAGTATATGTATGTGAGAAGAATGTTAGTAGATGTACTATATGGGTGATTGTGTGGGTTTGTGAGTGTGTGGATGTGTGAGTGTGCAGGAGTGTGAGAGTGCTTGATTGTGTGTTTAAGTCATTGTAAGGATGTTTTCAGTCTCATTTTAGTTTAATTTTAGTAGCATTTATTCTTTGTAAGGCTAAAGATATGTAGCACCTTATTGATTTAAAGGCGCATCCACAAATGCCGAGTGGCACGGCCGGCGGCCAACCCAGCGGCCAACCCGGCGGCCAAGCCGGCGGCGGCCTGGCCGACGGCACTCGCATCTTTTACCTGCGGCACGCGCGGCTTTACTTCCCGGCGGCAGTTTGCTTGCGGCTTCGATACGGAGTGGTAGTGTTGTGATAAAATATTTCGTATTCATATTGAACATCATTTCATATAAATAACGAAATGACAGAATTTAACTGGGATGATAGTGCAGTACTTTTGTTAATTCCAATCCTTCGTACACGACTAACTTCGACGACAGTCAGAAGTTCAGAACAATATTGCTAAAATTGCAACCGCATTTGCAGGCCGCCGGTAAAGCCGGCGGAAAATTCAACGGCAAGGCAGCCTGAAAGCTGGCGGCAAACCCGGCGGCATGTGTGGAAGCACCTTCAATGAACAAAAAATGTTACTTTATTAGTTAGATTTAAAGATAATGGTTTAATTTTAGATCATATTTGTGTACAATATTTGAATGAAATGAATACTGGTGACTGGTAATGATGACTGGTAATTATGGCTACTTTGTTCTGTGTGGTGCCGGACGTAAAGAATTGCACCATCCCCTTTCCTCCCGTGGGTGACAAAGGGACTTACTAGATAATGGGCAGCAGCGTTCTCTAAGCATTTTACCGCCATACTGCGATCGCCAACCATCCTGCCATGCGTGGCGATTATGGAAAAGGTGTGTCCAGCAGTGGCCTTTTAGGGGCTGAAATTATGAGTATTTTATTCAAATGAACAGCTTTTTAAAAACGAAAATTTTAATCAAAATGCTATACATTTTAACACTCGTCAAACCCATGTGCTAATTGTTTGCAAATTGTTAAAATGTTGATATTCCAATTAGTTAGAAATAGGCCACGAATTTCCATATTGTAAATATTATTGTATCGAGAATCAGCAATTTATTTTGGAATTGTAAGTCGATCTGCATTATTTTTATTTGGGAATCTGTCATATAATTGGTTTTTATCATAAGCAAAAATGAAATAATATGCGATTTTTTGCTGGTTTAAAATAAATTACGAATAGGAATGATATTTTATTTATAAGTTATTTTGAGGGTTTTGGTCACGAAAAAATATTTTATTTCACACCTTGCATTGATTTTGTTTTCATATTAGGATACCTAGTTGATAATCCATTCATAAATATATGCCTTCTGCCTATGGGGGCAGGCAGAAACTATACCGAATGCCACCAGCTATGATCCTTACATTCTCCTTTTGCTTCATTAACATTCATACATCTGATTATACCAGTGTACACTTAGATATATTTCCATACTAGCTTCTGCCCGCGACTTCATCCGCGTTAAATTTCTTGTTCCCCGACCCTTCCCGTCGCGTCGAATCGCCTACCCGTGCGATTTTCCCCGTTTTTGCAACATTTTTCATTACTGCTCCACTCCTCTTAGTGTTAGCGTGATGTTATATAGCCTATAGCCTTTCTCGATAAATAGGCTACCCAACACAAAAATATTTTTTCAATTCGGATCAGTAGTTCCTGAGATTAGCGCGTTCAATCAAACAAACATACAAACAAACTCTTCAGCTTTATAATATTATAAGTATAGATTGGGCTCTCCTGTTATTAAAGGAGTACACGTAAAAGATTCATTTTCATTTTATGATTTATGTGTTTCCTTTGTTGGAGATTTCAAATAAATAAGTACTCGCAAACCGGTTGCACGTACCTACTACTCACCTGACCTTTCTGAAGAACATCTCCTAGTTCATAGGTACTTGTTAAAATCTATAATATTATTTCTATATCTATATCACTTATCATACTAATAATAAAGTTGAAGATTTTGTTTTATTGAACGCGCTAATCTCTGGATAATCCAATGAGATTTAAAAAAATGTATTTGATACCTTAATTCTTGAAGTAGGTAGGTTATATTATACTTAATATCACACTAGACCTTTAGGAATCGAAAAAAAGAACGTTACAAAAAATACTCAGAGAAAACATATTAATAGCGCGGGTAGGCACTGCAATGCAACGGAGTGGGTTGGGTAAACGAGAAATTTCATGCGGACAAAGTTCCAGACAGAAGTTAGTATTTTATACCTTGCTACCCTTTCATATTTTGGTAAAAAAAAAAACATAAAAATGAATTGAACAGCTTCTCGAATGAAAAAACCCCGCTTATTTAAATGATCATATCCATCAACGTCTAGACGTTTTTTACCCATCGATTTCAAGACTGTCAATTTTCATTTCACCGTTTTAACTTGTGGTGCATTTGATCCGGCCCTGTACAATGGGACCCCTGGGATTTGTCTAACAATAAACTTGTGATAGGCTTTGTTAGTGTTTCGTCATCAAACGCTGTGAGCTATCCGAGGTTTCCAACTTTTTGTTGACGCAAACAATTTTCGTCAAAGCTTAGTTGGTTTAACAGAAGTATAACCAAAATTAGTACAGACGCCAGCCTATCAAGCTACACGAAACTGTCAAATTTTCCCAATCCATATTGAACCAAATGCTTTAGCGATAAAGTTGAAAACCTATTAAAGAAATTTGATAGATTGTGGTAGTTTTATGCGGTGGCATCTCTGTACCTATTCGTTACGTAGGTTCTCTCTTGTTGGTCGACTTTAAAACGGAGGTAAAAATATCGTGGTGGGATTTCCTCGCGCACTGGATTTTTAACCATCAGTGTTGAACCGAAAGCAAGCTATGCGTTGCAGATATGGGGCGTGAACTAATACATCGCGATATTATTTGGTCCGTTTCACGTCGACTAAGATGCGACGTCCGCATTCAATAATAGGTAATGTATTCCGAATAGTGTGACCAGAGTACAAACAACGTTTTGCTCAAGCAAATAATATAATTAACCGTTATAATTATACTAGCTTCTGCCCGCGTCTTTCTTGCTCCTGCGATCCACCTCGTCTCATCAAATCGCCGGCCTGTACGTAGTGTTGAGCAATCAGGTTGTTATATCTCGTAAGATATTCACTAACCTCAAATAATGTAAGGGCAACTTTGTTCAAAATTAAATACTTGTGATGGATGAGGATTATACCCATGTTTATGAAAATACCTTCGCAAATAATGCATTTTTATAACGAATTTGAAAAAAAACATAGTGCGCC
Source organism: Aporophyla lueneburgensis (assembly GCA_932294355.1). Taxonomy (NCBI): domain Eukaryota; kingdom Metazoa; phylum Arthropoda; class Insecta; order Lepidoptera; family Noctuidae; genus Aporophyla; species Aporophyla lueneburgensis. The sequence goes on along the minus strand of OW028750.1, from coordinate 25,425,755 downwards.
AAATTTAAAAGATATACTGGCGCGGACTTTTTTTTAGAACTTTTTAAGAGGAACAATTTCGGCTTACATCATTGTTGCGTTACTTTAACCGTTTACGCAGCGCACGCAACGAAAGCTCTTGAAAGTAATAATTTACCCCGTTTTTGCAACATTTGGCATTGGTGCTCTGCTCCTATTAGTTGCAGCGTGATTTTATATAGCCTATAGCCTTTCTCGATAAATGGGCTACTCAACAAAAGAAGATTTTTTCAATTCGAATCAGTAGTCCTTGAGATTAGCGCGTTCAATATATCAAACTCTTCAGCTTTATAATATTAGTATATACATTATACATTATGTAGTATATATAATATAGATTATTTGCTTGAGCAAAACGTATATACAAGATTATTTTTAGTATATGCGAAACCTGAATATAGTTTGTTCAGAATCAGTAACTGAATCGATTCCAATAATTTTTACACCATGTTATATTTTGTACCAAAAATATTTAATTACGCTTCCAAGTAGGACACCGAACGACAATACGTTCGATTTTAAAATTATCATGTCTTTCTCGTACTCAAACGTCCATTACACGGAGATGGTACGTACACTAGCTGTTTGTGGTGATCTGCATATGTTTTTGCGTGGACAACCAGGTAACTTATCAAGCTTATAACTTTGTGATTATTAATGATACAGTTTTGAATTTTTTTTCATAGATTCTTTACATAAAAATACTAGACCCGTATTTCGAGTTTCGCATAAACAAAAATTAATGTTGTATAGATCGTTCCAAGTTGAAATCTATGAATCGAAACAATTTTAGTACAATAAAAGTGAACGATCATAAGGAGCACAGTTTAGCTTGATTTACGCTGTGCTATTGAATTGTTTCTGCATCGATTTTGTTGTATGCTACAGGCAATAAGAAAGCTGTATCGTTTGATTAAAATTTAATACAATAATTTTTAAGTTAAATAATGTTTTAATATTTAAAAAATAATTATTTTATCGTGCATTGTCACGACAACCAAAGGTGTATGCCAAATTTCAGCCCGATAGTTTCAATCAAAGTGGGTAAAAAATTGATTGAAAAAATTCCAAAACAAACAAATGAAATTCAATAAGAGTTTTTTTATTTGTCCTCATGATGTTGAAATTTAATCAACCATTACCATTATGATAACGAGGCCATAATTTATAATTCCCTAAACCCAAACACAATTCACATGTTCATTAAAATAACACATAAATTATGGATTTAAAACACAATAGTGAACTTATGAACCCAGAACTTATATTAAACTTAGACATATTTTTCATCTTTCTTTCGTTATCATCCGCCCTGCTTTTTTCCAACTATGTTGTGATTACTTGTGATTTACTATCAGTCTTACCGGGTGTAGGAGTAGAGATAGTATAGGAGTATTAGTATTTTACATGAGGGTGACTGCCTGTTTGAAATCCAAAACCCAGTTACTGGGTAATACGATACCCCTTGGTAAGACCGGTTGTAGGGATTTCGGGCTTCTGTTGACCCGTAACGACTGTTAAAAATCCACGGATGGCTGCCAGGGCCAACGGCCTAACGTGCTTTCCGGGGCACAGAGGGCTCTTGTTCGTATAAAATGCGGGTCACCCATCCAAGAATCCACTGCAACAAGCGTTTCTAAACCAGACCAATCAACCCGTACCTCTATTATCATTTAACCACAAGCCCTTTCTTCAATCTTTTTTCGTATCATACCATAATTCATTCCTCATTAGCTATATTGCAACTTTTACACGTCTGAGCTTTGAGGGCTCTCACGACACTTTAGTCAAGACCCCTTATGCACGATTACGGGAAGGGCTGGATCTCTAAAGCTCTTAAAGACTTGTTGTGTCCTTCAGCCTACTTTATACCACAGATGAGGAGCTTCAAGGGGCCATTACATCTATCTGCCTGTGCCGAAAAGTTTTTTTCGTTTTTGCGGCCTTACAAATCTGGAGTCTAAAGTCACACTCGTTAGGTTTTCTCTAAAGTGGAGTCATTAGTATTTGACTTGTTTCAAAAGCTTTTTCAAGTTTTGAAGATCAAATAACTTCACGAATGCTCTAAGTTTTTTTAAATGTCATTCAGAATTTTCGTTGAAGAGTTCTTCTTTCGATAATAACTTACATACCAATGATGAGATTCACTGATTTAAGGTTTATTTATGAATCTTTGTTAGTAAATAAAGATGAAATGAGGAATATATCTTAAGAGTAAGTAAGGATTTATTAGGGACTTTAGTAAGACCATTCAACAAGTGGTATGTATAGGAATTAATACAATATTGTTTACATACAATGATGCTGGAATCCACTAGCCACTTCGATTTCAAATCTTTTGTGCCCAAAATAAGAAGGTACGAAAACAATCAAGCAACAGCGTTCTCAAATAACCGCGGGTTAAAAAACCAATATATTCGACCTTGAAGGCGCCAATACACAACACCGCATGGTTCCAACACAAAACAAATATTTTCCAAAGCAATACACTCAAACGAATTTTCTCAAGCGACTCCCAAACAATCGAAGATGAAATGTGAGCGTAATATTCTCTTGCCAAAGACGAGAGCCACTGAGTAAATTTTAGGGTCATGGAATTATGGAAACGGAGTACCTACTGAGCGTTGTCTCAAAAATCTATCTAAGAAACATTTTTGTCAGATAACTAAGTCAATGCACGCACGGACGTAAAAATATAACAGCAAGATTTTTTCGATCGTCAACGCTATGTTTAGCGTTGTGTGTTTAAAATCAAATAGTATCTTTTTCGACCCACTGGGATGCACTCGGTTAGATTCGCAGTGCTCGATTCAACACCGGGCGTTGAAAATCTAGTGCACAATAAAATTCCTCCACAATAATTTTACGTCCGTACGAACATGATTTATGAGAATCATTTTGCTATGTCTTATCTCTCTTTCGATATATAGTTAGGAAAGAAGAAGAGAAGAAGAGTCATGAGTATGGGATGTCAATTGCCAACAAAACGTGCGGGCAACAAGTTTCTAGAAACTGCCCATCGTTTCGTTTGGCAAGTACAATTTTAACCTAAAAATCAATAATATTTTTCAGAGTTTTTCTTGTCACCCGCAACACACATCTACGCCCGGTGAAATGTTCAGCGGTGAAGAATCCAGCTCTAGTCAGCCTATTGTTTCGTCATATAACTTAGAACTCACGACTCATTTGTCTACAGCAGCATTTCTACGATATGTATGAAAAAACTATAGTATAAGTAAAACTTACTATCACTCGTACATTAGCTCTCCATTCCTTCCTACTCCATGTTCAGGTTACATTGTTACCAATTTCAACACGTTCCAGTGGAATTTTTGGAAAAAAAAGTTATTGGAACTAATTCAAGGACGGTGATGTGGTATAATTTGTGTAACTTTTTCAATTTGACGCGTCAAGTTTGGGATGTATTTTTTGCGGTGACCCACTTTCCCGCGGAACACGTTGATGGGTGACAGGCCGTACTTCATTCGCTTTTACGTGGCGTATATGAAAATTCGGGTTCGGTTTTTCCAGCTAATGCAATTTTCCAAATTTTGAAGTTAATAAATTTCACTTGTTTCTAAACTACCATTGCCGTTGTGCACAGATTGTGGTCGGTGGTTTGCCTGTGTAAAGTAATTTTACAGGATGTCTGTAATTTGGCGTATTGCTTCTACAATGTGATAGAGTGAGTCACTGATAACAAATAAGCATCCCATGGTTTGGCGAAATCATGGGATATGAGAAAAAATATTTTTTACGTATTTTTGAAAATTTCCTAAGATTCGACACTAAAAATCAGTTTTCTTCAAACACCCCTATTAAATGGCCTTCATTGCTATTTCATTGGTTACTTAATACTTTACCACACCTTTCGCTGTATCATAAATTTTATAAATCATCAGATTATTAACAATTTTCAAAAAACATGTACAAACGTTATGTACGTTTGTACATGTTTTTTGTGAACTTTGACACAGTTTTCTCAAAATATTAGTCCGGCACTAAGCGTACAAATTATGGTTGACATTTTCATGTAATCAGCTATCTAACAAGGTAAAAATATGTATTAAAATTATCCAGAATTGCCCATGAAATAGTTGATAAAGCTGGCAAAGGTTGTTTTTTGAAAATTGTTGAAATTTTAAAAACTGGTGATTTACCTTTACCACGTCAAATTACAAGTCACCCAGTACACTTACTAAGGAAAATCAACATAATTCTCATTTAAATTGCTCGAGTAAACTGAAAAAAAAAACATACTAGCATCAAAATTGTTATCTATAGGAAACAAAAAATACCTAATCAACATAATTTACCCACATGAGATAGTTACCTCCGGTTACATTTCTTACATTCACCTACACAAAATTACTCGCACACAAAAAAGGTTTCAAAAGTTCTATTTCCGTGAACGTGTACGACCCAAATTCAGTGATCACGAGGCGTAGGATACCATCTTTCTCAGTGCATAATGTATCACCACGTGGCTCGTTAATTGGTCGGCGAAACGGAACAAATGCCTACGTTGAGAGAACAGAATAGATAAGTGCAGAAGGCCGGCTCTACATGATGACTGAAAACGCATTCATATATAGAAATGCACGTGCTACAATCTCTATTAAGAATATCAGCGACCAGTGGGGCGAGCACGACTTTTATGATAGACTTAAGTCACGCATTTTATCACGATTTTTGTTCACCAAATGTGATAAAAATCTGTCACCCAAGCCTTTCACAGTAGGCGTACTCGCCCCGCTGTGGTGGCTTAGTGGTACCGGCCGTGACTTGCGGTCGTGAATTCAAACCCAGGCAGGCACTTTTGGTTGTATATTTAATTTGATCACCACTGGTCTCACAACGGCGAAGGAAAACATCGTGAGGAAACCGGCATGTTCTAGAACAAAAAATTGGAAGACATGTGACATCTGCCAACCCACACTGAGCCCACGTAGGCTCTGACAGTGAGGAGGTCTTTGTTCAAGTAGTGGGAAAAATTATAAGCTTTATGCAAATCAAACGTATTTTAGTGCTTGCAGTCGGTGTATCAGGTTGGTCGGTCGGTGTGTCGGTGGTCTATTCTCACATAACTGGGGCATTTGACCGTTTCAAACTACCATTTTGATTCTAAATATTAACATCATTTGTCGCATATAGGTTTTAGAAATAAACTGATGCTAGTGACAATCAATCTTAAGATGTTAATCATTAAATTCTTCGATTGTACCACCTACAAGTGGACCCACTGTGTCTACTTACGTTTTTGCTCGTTGAATAGACATGACTTTCTGTACCTATTTATTCTGTGGTCGAGCCCTTTCAGGGGCCACTCTAATTGGGCCCATTCAGAATGCCCAACGTGACCAGTAAAGCCACGTTGTTGGTAATTTTTATGGTTTCATGGTTCACGAATTAATGGAGGTAATATAGGGGTTTCTAAAAAGGTGGTTTTGTTTTTGTAAGGGTATCATTTTAATGGGTGTGTGGTCATTGCATTGAAATGGAAATTAGCTTGTGTTGTATCAAATTATGGTGAAGCTTTATGAAATTCACTGTAAGGTCGAAATTTTTTCTTTTTTTTTTATTACACTTTTTGGTCCTTTATCGACTAAGTCTGATCAATTTTCAAGCGAAACAAAATGGACACGACGACTATCTTTATAAAAGCACACTAGCAATAAATAGAAAACACTAAGGCGGAAGTTTTTAATTAGCAGTTCCCATTAAAAACGAATACAACTTTTCCTATATCATGTTCCCAGGAGACGACAAAGTAATTGCATTAAGTAATTCAACTGTGAAACCGACATTTTAGTTTCGATAAAGATTTTAAGACTATAAATCCGCGCTGTCTTCAGTTTTCCAAGCAAATGTGCGAAAACTTGGATTACCGACATTTGAATTGCTTTTAAGGCTCCTGCAGAAAGGTTCGACGTGACTCTAGAGCTAATTCTCGTTCACTTAATGACCCATATAAATTAATAACATTATTTCCTAATACCTGGATGACCGAGCTTTGCTCGGGGGTTTTTTTTTGGTAATTTGTGTTTTCTAGAATTTATATTACATACAAATTACATTTTGTTATTTTTCTTCGAATAAAAAAAAAAACAAAAGTTTATGTTGAAGTTGATTATCGATAAAGTTGATTATTAAAAACAGATTAAAATGTCATTTTCTAAAAATGAATCCTAGCTAGATCGATTTATCGCCTCCGAAACCCCCTGTATACTAAATTTCATGAAAATCGTTGGAGCCGTTTCCGAGATTCAGATTATTTATACCGGGTGACTTTTTTTAACGTCTTGAAAAAAAATGGGTGTAATAGGTGAACGGAGTAGAAGCTTTTGGCATAGAAAATTTTATTATTTTTATTTTTGAATAACATGTAATGAAATTGATCTAGCAATAAATACTACAGATTTAAAGTCACATTTTCATACTAGAACAACAAAAACAGAAATTTGGGAAAAATAAAATAAAAAAAATCAATTAAAATCGATCGAAACTCAAATCATACGCACCCTACTCATTGCGCGGCATGTATCAATGATTTTGTAGCGCAGTCCTACCCTTTGAAGCCGGCCGATAGGCGGCCAAATTGATTTTTCGCAGGCGCACGAGCCGCACACGCATCCCCGTACGCCCGCGTCCCGCGCTCCTTTAGTCACCTGCAATGAATCTAAAGGCCTTCCTGCCTTCTATTTTAGTTACACAACACACCGGATGAAGGTCGAGACGGTAAAAAATGTCAACCGGTATATACATATATACAAGAAATGCTCGTTTAAAGATGTAAGATTTCTCCTATTATCTACTTCTTAGATAAATCTTTTTTTCCCGTAACTGTACATAATCAGCCTATTTTGTTAATAAACGATAAATTATAATTAAGTAGGTTTGTACAAACACTTTTACACGTCAATTATATTTTTAAAACTAGATGAGGTCAGTGTTTCCTAACTGTCTACTCTGAGGAGAAAGGCCAAAATAAACTCAGAGGTCACAGTCTCTTTTAAAGTCCAGAAATAATCTTGGTCACATCATGTTGCGTGTCATCATGTTGTTCCCACTGCTGGGATGCAGGCCTCCTCCCTTATAGAGAAAGCGGGCCGTAATCTACCACGCGGGTCCGTTGCGGGTTGGTAGATGTCTTATGTCTTAGATTTTTTGGTTCTAGGACATGCCGGTTTCCTCACGATATTTTCCATCACCATTACTATTATATTACATAAAATTCAAAACGTGCTAATTGCCTAATACGTATTTCTGGAGTTGTCAATTTGCGCACAAATAAAGTAACTAGATACGTGCAAATGGCCTGCAAATAAGAAAACACAAAACATTTTGAAGAGTCGATTTGCCCGTATAAAACGAGTAAAATCGTGCAAATCGACTAATCAGCTGATCCTAGATGGATTTCAATGGAAATTTTATGGAAATTGTTTTACTAGCATCGCGCTGCACCGTCGCGTCGCGTCGCGGCTGCCTGCGGGAGCCTTTACCAGTTCTCGGTATGAATTGATAGTTAGTAATAAGGAGACGTTACAAAATGGAAAATATATTTTAGTCGGTGAAAGTGATAGATTGTATGATTTAACATAATAGATTTTTATGCAAACTTCACTGCCAGAAAAATTATGAAGTGGCACATTGAAAAATGAAAGTTCAGTTGAGATCTAAAAAAGCATTAAGAAATTGCACATTTTTTTAGCGTTTTACTGCATCCGAAGTAGATTAACGATGAAGATGTTGCTAATGTTTAGGGATCACGACCAAAATGTGGCTATTGATTGTCATTATTGAACGTTGTCGATACAAAGACATCGTAATTGTGTCGACTATGTAAGTCATTGCTAGTTAAAAAAAATCTCAGTTTTAATTACGATCTGGCAGTTTGATTATTATATTCAGTTCCGTGTAGTGTTGCAAAGGACTCGAGTCCACGAGTCGTAATTTTAAAGACTCGACTCAATTATGCAAGACTCAGTGTGCTCAAAAGGCTCGGAGTCTAGAGTCAAGCCGAGCCCAAGTCATTTACAAGCCACTCTAGTCTTAAAAAGGACTCGAGTCTTAAAAAAGGACTCGAGTCTTAAAATGAATTCGAGTGTATGAATAACACGTCAGATTATTTGTACGCATTATTACATCATAACCACTCATTAGAACTTATCATTTTTCTATTCGAGTCTTTTCGAATGATGAGCTACAAGTTTCATCTTCATGCTCCAAGTTTTTCTTTAAGACTCGAGTTAATTTTAAGACTCGAGTCCTTTTTTGACTCAAGTCCTCTTTAAGGCTCGAGTCCTTTTTAAGACTCGAGTGCTTGACTCCAGACTTCGAGCCTATTGAGAACACTGAGTCTTGCATAATTGACTCGAGTCTTTAAAATTACGACGCGAGGACTCAAGTCCTTTGCAACACTAGTTCCGTGTGGTGCCGCACGTTAAGAATAATACCCTCCCATTTCTTCCCGCGGGTGTCGTGAAAGGTGACTAAGGGACTTATTGCAGAATGAGCAGCAGCGTTCACTATGCATTTTACCACCATACTGCAATCACCATCTCGTCTGCCAAGCATGGTGATTATGACAAATCCTCCTTTTGGGGAAGCCTATTTCCAACAGTTGACTTCAGCTGAAACAGTGAATGTGGCTTAGCAAAATAGTTATTGTTCGTCGAATCGTCGAGCTCTTTAAGTTTTGAGTTGAGCTGCACTATAACTCACAAATGCATGCAGTGATTGACCAGCTCCAGTCGCGTGGTTATTCCTCGAACTACCATTTCGGACACCAATCTACTTGATATTCACATAAACTGACAAAGATTATGTCTTGGTTTAAAAATATACTGTGACTTTATTTTAGGATATATCTTTAACTTTATTTTTTTATTTTATAGTTCTTACCATTTTTATTCTTTAATAATAAGGGGGTTTTATCCACACGGATATGTCAACCCCATTATATCTATTTCGTATTTTTGTCAATTGAAAGTGGGATCTAAGGAGCTTAAGTATTTAAGTATACTTTTACTTAAAGGGAGATCCCATGTAAGATTTACTGTAAAAGTTGTACAAGTTTCTGGTAAAATTTTTTTATTGTACGTTCCAAGTCTACAGCGGCTTTTCTTCTTATAGTACTCTAACATAAACGCGGACCTCATCTAGTTTTAAAAATATGATTGATATGTAAAAGTGTTTGTAGAAACCTACTTAGAGAAATAAAATCATATGTATAAAACTATATTATATAATTAACCGGATGGATCATCAGTGGGTGTCTTTGTGACCTTGTTTTTATAAAGTACATCTGATCCACACCGAAATTGTAATTCGTATTCGCCTGTGCGTACTTACCTAAGTAGCATAAATTATAGGTATTGGCTTGAACTAATTTTTGAACGAAGTCAGACATTAAATCATTTTTCCACATGACGTACCAAAACATTATGTATTCCGCCTTCAACTACCCCAATATCATGTAGGAGACGTAATATTTCAGTACGTAAAGTTCAGTGTATTTTGACAAAGTTACAAGTTACTTCCAAGTGCAAACAGTGTGTAAGTTTACATTGTATTTCCCTTATTATGTCTCCGACAATGTTTTTGCTTTGACAATCTACTTACCCGCGTTTTAGTTTTCAAAAGAAGAGAGCTTTATGTTCGTGCCTTCAAAGGAGTTTCTTTGCAAAACGTGGTGTCTGTTTGACTTGGAAAAATGATGTTGCGTTTTGATAACGTTACTTTACGCCAATATGCCCCAAGGGAGGCAGAGGTGTAATATAGAACGCTCACAATTTGCTCGTTTTGTTTACGTCCCACCAAAATAATAGAGGGTGAGCCTATTGCTTTCTACCATATATTAATACCTAGCCTAGGACTGTCACTAAGAAATTATAGATGAAAAACAACCAGATTGCACGATCCTAGAAATATAACCCTGGAGCAGTTGCACTTGCAGCCAACTTAGACCAATGGGGCAGTATTAATCATACTATAAAATATTATAATTGTGAATCTTTGTAAGATTGGATGTTTGTTACTCAATCACGCACAAACGGCCGAACGGATTTGGACGAAATTTAGCACACACAACTGATCAACAAATAGAATACAGTAGTACGTTTCCGTAGAATAATTTTCGACCTCCACGCGGTGAAGGCGCCGGCAAAAGCTAGTACAGAATGTTAATGATGATGAAGTACCACATTTCTTCCTCCTCATTTTAAAAAGCGTTTACTCTCGTATTTCTCCCAGCATCCAGGAAAGCAGCAACAAAGAAGTCTGCACCTAAAATAAACCCATGTTGTGCTGAGATCTTTACGGTTATAGCCAGCATGTTAGCGCTCTCAGAATTGTTGTTAATGCCAACGAAACAACGGTACTGGCCGGGGAAGTTTCAACCTAAGCTATGTTTATTGCACCGCATAACATGAGCGTATATTCCGAATAAGATTTTTAAAGTTCCCAACCACAAGTCCTAGTTCTGTTTGCGTTCTACTAAAGTTTCGTTATTTTTATTAAACGAGTTATTTGGAAACGTTGCGTTGGATAAAGTTGGGGTTTATTTTGTTTTGTTTTTGGTTGAAGCGGTTGTGGTTAGAGTTTATTGTGATGGATGTGGATTGTGAAAACAAAAGTGTGGTTGGAGTGTTAAATATTATCATTCATCACAAACATGTTGAATTTATTTTAAGCCCTGTTAGCTTTATTTTGTGTTTTATTCATTGGCTAGAAGAAGGAGGGACATTCGCAATTAGTCTGTTTTTTTTGTATATATGTATATATGTTTTGCGACATCACCAACAGTTATAGATTGATTTGGATTTTTTTGTTAATGTATTGGGTATATATAACTTGTTGTATAAATTATAATTACTTTGCTTGGGTCGATTTGACGACAGCTTTGACTATAGGTACGTATTTAATCCACTTTTTGATGATATTCGAATACTTCCTGTCAATCTACGTGGTAAGTAGTATAAGTACCATAACTAAACAGTGAAAAAGAATTATCACAGTTGGACCACTATGTAAAAAGTTATGCGTGATCATACATTAAAAAAAATATACACGTCGAATTGATAACCTCCTCCGTTTTTTTTTCGTCGATTAAAAATAACAAAAGATTGTTTTGCATCATTAAATGCTTGAATGACTTAAATTATAACTACATACTCAAATAAACCCAAACTTTCAACAATTCAACGAAAATATTATTCAAGACTAAGTAGAGCTAATAGATGAAATATAGTCAACATTTTCGATTTTTACAAGCTGACATTTTTAGTTTAAGTAAAATCAAAAAATTAGATCTACCTATAATATTCTTAACTGACCACCTCCATTTAATTTCTCTAGTCAATCAGAAATTAAAAATAGAATTATTATTCTACAATCAATTGTACATTGAACATCTTAAACAACTGTTCTCTCATATATCTGAGGAGGAAATCTGGAAGCCCTTGTGAGTTCAAATATTTATATTTATTTTAGTGCCCCTTACCTTCGTTTATGGCTTCCGTGCACACGTGACCCAAGTTATCTACAACGTGGACGTGTTAAGAGTGGAGAAGGTATTACGGCCAGACACAGAAATCTTTCTTGTAAAAAAAAGACATTTGGAAAAATTTGGATAAGGAAATGAAACATTTATACGATGTATTTTGAATGATTATATTATTATTATGCTATACTATTTCAACTATGTTGTATGCAAATAAACTGTTTACCTATTTACTTAAATGAAACTGAAAAAGTTAAATTTAGGAGGTAAAATAGGTACTACTTTTTGAACTTTGTTTTGAACAACAGAGTTAGTTTTCAAAGACCTGCCAACTTGAAGGGTACAAACCATCAAACAACTTATTCCAAAGGACCAAGATCGTGAAAAAGAAATCAGCGAATAATAAGATAATTTATGCATTGTCTGGTGCAACAAATGATTAAGAGAGAGGATGATGGACTGATGATGATGATGACTTTATATTTATTAAAACATCTACTGTTCTTCGAAAGAGAATGTATTTCATGATCTTCCATGCTTTTTTTTAAATTTTAAAGACAAAAAGTTTGTTTGTTTGCTACTTAATGGCGCAAAATAGGCCGAACGGGTTTTGGTGGAATTTAGCACACAGATCGTTTATGGCCTGGATTAACACCTAGAATACTTTTTATTCCGGAAATACATTTCCGTGGGATAATATCCGACCTCCATGCGAGTGAAACCACTGGCAAAAGCTACTTAAAAAGAAAACTGAATACGAACAAGCTACTAATATGTATTATCTTAGTTTTGACTGACCATTGTAGCCTTTCGTAACTCCCAAACGTGACTTACAAAAAGCATGACATTAAGAATGCACCCCAAACCTTCCGACTTCTGAAATTAGGAGACATTTGTAAGGGTGATGTACCAATGAATTTTACACTAGATAGTGCAATCAGTTGAGTGCATTAGTCACACGAACTTGCTGAAGTTTGTAACTTACAAACACTTGGCTTGGTTTCCTTTGAGAAGGTTGGAATTTGAAGTTTTTGAATGAATATTAGATTTTCAATCCTTGGGCGCACCGCACCCCGTGTTTAAAATTTCTGTGACTTCAAAAGTAGCAAGAGGTTTTGGGAAATCTGAATATTTATGAATGCTTAGATCACAGAACTTTGTAGATGCCTATTTTGGAACTGTCACCGAATTTCTTCTCAATGCAAGTATATTGTACGGGCAGAATGCCCGTTTCTACCCCAAAAAGTGGATTCCGGAAAAATAAAAAAACACGGGTTCATTATTTTTTAGTATTAAAATATCGATGTGCAAAGTTTCATTCTGATCGGTGGGTGACAGTTGGGTAGGGTTACTTGTGAGTGTACAGTCATAAAACTCGTAATATGTCCATAAAAACATATTAACTACATTATAAGTACTGTTTATTTTAACTTTGTTACCTGTTTTGTCTAATTTGGAAAAATCCTGACTTGATTTTCACTGAACACTGAACGTTATTTTTGGGTGACCCAAGGCAACACAATCATGCAGCGTGAAAGATGTCTTGACACAGTCACGGCGTGCAGCTGCCAACTGTTTTTGTTCTGTGTTCCTGAAATCTGTGTTATTTTCATGTTTTTTATGTAATCTCATCTTTTTGTATGCACATGTTTGTGTGGCAAATAAATTTATATTTATTTAGGATAAGAATGATGCTTCAGTTTTTCTGCAGCACTTCGCACATGCAGAAGCCCATGTTGACGATTTCATGCCTTAATGATAAAGAGAGCAGCGTCAGTAATGGGGACGCTGTTCAGGAGCTCCAAAAGTATCCTAAAAGCGTTGTCTGACAAGATGGAAAACCTCTTTATTGGCACTAGGTGCAGCGGCACGTGCAACATGTGTTCATCTGCATAGTTATAAGGTTAATTTGTAAGTTTTATTAACATCGCTTAAAGTCACTGCTACTAATACTATATGGTTTGTGTGTACTTTTATGTGGGATCCACAAAAGACAAATTATATCCTACTAATATTATAAACGCGAAAGTTTGTATGTATAGTTTAGTAAGTTTTATTTAGGAACAACAAACACATTGACATAAATTACAATAGAAACCATGATAGCTACAAAAGTTATAAACTGTGTCGCAGCTATCAACGCCCTTCTAAACACATGAAACACATTGTTCCAGGACCTGGGCTACAATTTGACTCAGAATTTAAATTTAAGCATAAAAAGAAAATTTAAAAAAAATTACAAAAGAAAAACTAAATGTGTATATTTTGAGTAGTGGTGTAATGTGGAGTGGAAGTGTGAATGAGGGTATGTGTGAGTGTAGAGTGTGTTTGAGTAAGCGTGTGTAACAAGGATAGGGTATGGATGTTTGTTCCTCTTTCACGCAAAACCTACTGATCCGATTTAGATGAAATTTGGCACACAGATATTTTATAACCTGGATTAATATATAAGCTACTTTTTATCCCGGTATTACGTTCCCCCAGGATATTTTCCGACCTCAACGCGGGCGAAGCCGCTGGCAAAAGTTAGTATAAGAATATAATATAACCAAAAACACGTTTATTGTATCTTTTTAATACAGTAGATGACTTAAATCTTATTAGACTATTTATCTAGGTAAAATTTTATCAAGTAACGCCCACTTCTGCGCAAAGACCTCCCTCTATCGTTGGGTGACGTCTATTACTTAACTCATCGATATCAAGGGTGCAAATGCCAAGCTCATCAAGAGGCTCTTAAATCTCCATCAAATTTTTCACGGCGACCTAAAAACTCTAATGAAAAGACAATGAAATAAATTAGGAAGATCAAAGATCCTTTGTCGTAATTAATAACTTTATGTCTCGATATCTCTCAGATATGACTTTAACGTTTTTTGTGCTTCCTTTATTAATATTCGTTTATATTTTGTTTTAGGAAGGAAGTCATTGTCTTCTTTATTTAATTTGCGTTTTATATTTAGATTATTATCCTACTTATATAATATTATAAATGCGAAAGTTTGTATGTATGGATGTGTGGATGTTTGTTGCTCTTTCACGCAAAAACTACTGAACGGATTTGGATGAAATTTAGATCACAGTTAGTTTATAACCTGGATTAACACATAGGCTATTTTTCATCCCGGTAGTACGTTCCCGCGGGATATTTTTCGACCTCCACGCGGGCGAAGCCGCTCGCAAAAGCTAGTATTATATATTTTTGTATTTAGACTATACTGGTATTTATTGAATTGAATTGAAAACATTTATTTCAGACATAATAACTTTGAAAGATACAAGTCCATATGATATTAGTAGGTAGATACTTATAGCTATGTTAATAAAATTTAAAATTATTATTATTGTGGACATGCATGAGCGACCAATGCCTCAGGATTTGGCTGTCCACTCTGTCCGACACCACGCTCAGAAGCGTGTTGGTGCTACCCTTTATACGAGACCACAGGGAGGCTGTTCTTTTGCGAAGCACTGCCTGGAAGCCGTCTGTGCCGTGGTCGGCAAACATGCCGGAAGCACTGCACCGCCATGGGAGACCCAATAAACCCCGGAACGCGTTGTTATACTGGACGCGCAGAGCATTGCCGGCTTTTTTAGTGTAATTGCTCCACAGATTGCACGTGTATAATGTTTGGCATTAGCTTTTGAAGAGTGTGACTTTAACGTCACGGGAGCATCGCGCAAACCTGCGAGAAAGCATAGTCACTGAGTTTCTCAGTGACCCAGTGACCCAAGTACTTAAATTGGAAAACTTGCTGTAGGACGTTTCCATTTAATGTGATCGGAGGAACAGGGTAGGTTTTAGATAGGTAGGTGGGGGGTAGGTTTTGGTTTTATTTATATTGAGATTTTTGTATTTATGTTTGCACACCTCATAAACATGATATGTAAGTAGTTGGTCCCAGTTGTCATATTTAGATCTTTGTCAGTCGTTACCTACGAATGCTCAGAAGTCCGACTGTGTGAAAACTAGTCTCACCAAGGGGTGTCATATTCACCTAGTAACTGGGCTGTGGACGTCAGATAGGCTGTCTGGCAGGTCAGGTATTCCATTAGTCTAGAAGCTGACTCCAACTTAGTTGGGATAAGGCTAGGCATATGATGCCCTCATGCTTTTTTGAAATGATAACTGCGAGCCTAACTTCTACAGATTATTAGTTTTCCAAGAGATAGTTTTACGATTTTTTTGGTGCTATTCTATATTATGTTTGTAAAGGGTGGAATGCAAAGCACCTGCTCTTTAGTAAGCCAGATTTTTTGCTTAACTTAACCTCTAAGTCCCTGAGATACCACATTTGGTATCGACACAATGGTTTTTTAATTGTGTCTGTACGGTAATTGACTGTTTCAGTAAGTCTAAAAAATATCTCGTGAAATAAACTTTTACTACAGAAAATATTAACTTTTCGTATAAATTTTTCCCAGGCAGAAAAAGAATCCACTTAAGTTTAAAAGACTTTTAGACAAAAATAATTGTGAAACCTCAGATTCGTTTTGTCAAGAACAGGCGACAATAAACAAAAAAATATCCTCCATTAGGAAAAGACGTTTGAGGTCAAACGCGAGCCACAAATCAGCGAGAACCTTACGGATTATAATTCAAGGATAAGTGTCGCTTCAAGCGCTTTATTTTGCGGCCATTTTATTTGTAGTTCTGCCATTTTCATTTTGTCGAGTAGGTACGGAAATAAAGATTTTGAAATCAAAACCAGGTAACCTACTTTAGCATCACTTAAGGTGATTCCTTCAATGTAGCTTGCGATAGTCAACATTTCAATTTTAATCTTTTGAGCTACATCGAAGGAGTTTATTAATTCAGAATCTGGGTATTAGTTAAGCATTGGACGAGTTTCGGCTAGACGATGGTGGTAATACAATGAATTCCCTTTTTTTTAAATTAAATGCAGTCATTAATAGATATAAGTCACCAGAGTCGTCTGATATAGTTAAAGTTTAATAGGAAACCCATGGGTGTTTTCGAATGAAATATAAATTCATAAATGAACTATTTGTTTTCTATGTAATTAATGCAATTCCACTTAATACATGCATTTTTTTTGCTGTGAAACCATCAAATGATGACTCCCGCTCTAGGGTGGAGCGGAAGGGCGTGTCAGACTTTTACTGACTAAAACTCACTCGTGTTCCTTTAGTTGTATCGCCAGGGTCACGGTATGTCTTTCGAACAAATCTCGTGACCATGGCAGGTGTCGGCCTTACCAGACCCCTTCAGTACTGCTGACATCTCTTTGAGGCGCGCGTGGAAGACAACGCCCCGTCGACCCGATCCTGTTCCTTACCGGGCGGTGAGCTACCCATTGCTCGCCGCCCGTATGTTCGCGCCTATGGTAACAGGGAGTCCGATATCGACTCCCGACGCCTGGGGCTTCTCCTCCTGCGGCGGCTAGGGATCATCCCAAGACCCTGGTTACTTATCTGTTGTGGTGACTATGCTTAAATATTTATTGGCATCTACACCGCACTAGCGAACTACGTATCACACTGACGTCACACAAAATCCTGCATCGCGCAAGCATAGTTTACTGGCAACCCTATATTATACAACATCCCGACATCAATTGTCGCGCAGATGCCCACTAGACACGACAACCATCTCGTCAGAAGATCCGTTCTTTTCTACGAAGGTTTGAATGAAATTTACACCCTGTTCCACATGCCTCCAAAAATATAAATGATGAATATTGAACCTATTTCAGTTCCTGCCAGGGTCGTGAGATTGTTCGAAAGAGACACCGCGACCCTGGCACATAGGCAACTGAGGGAAAACGGGTGGGTTTTAGTCAGTAAAAGTCTGGCACGCCTTCCCGCTCCGCCCAAGAGTGGGAGACGTCATTTGATGATTTTCCCACCCACAAAAAAAAAACCCTATTTCAGTTTGTTACAAAGACAATTTGATTGAAATGAAAATGGGAAAATAAACTTTGTTATATTTTTAGACTTTACATTGGTACCAAATTCATATTTCCTTAACATAATATTGAACGAACATCTCTTGAAATATAATCTTGATTTCAGCCATGTTCTTAAAATAAATGTTAAATATTTTTCTTTTTAGCTACAGCTTTAATAACATAAATTACAAGAATCCAGCGCTTTTTTTTTTGCTCTCCTAAATACTAATCTTCTTATTTGTAAACTTAGTGACATAAATAAAAAGTATTTTCTATTCGGTATTTGCACAATTTAAGTAAGATTTATTGGGTTCACAAATATTATTTCAGAGCTTAGTGTTTTTATTTGAAAGCCTATTCTGTCGTGACCTTCAACAGCTCTGATATAAAGTTTTTATTTTTTTTATAATTGCCATTTTGCATGTCAACTTAGGAGGTTGTCGGCTACTTAATGGGAATGCCAGTGGCTACCTCAATATATTTAGGCCTCCAGTCAGGGTTTAAGCACTTAAAGCTAAGCGACTACATGCTAAGGGCACCTCCTGTTGGGTACGGATCTTGGCTTAGGGCGTCGCTGGATGAGGGTAGCAAGGGATGGGCTGGAAAGGAATGATGATCCAAAATACAAATCCGTGTATTGAATACACATTATTTGAAATTGGTGACACCTCGCCTGAAGAAAAGTAAAAATATTTCTCTTAATAATATTCCAAAGTATGAAGACAATACAGACAGAGGTAGATAAAATGTATCAGCCCACTAATTTAAGTTTATTTAAATAAAATCTGAAAACTAAAGAAAAAATTTGGTAGCCTCTGCAACAAGCTTACGCAGTCAAGGACAAGGAACTTTAATCAAAACAAATTCTCTAATAGCCCGTCAAAATCTACCATTAGAAATGAAATACCTAATTGAAGATGCTTCCACGTATATACCTTTCAAAGAACATAAAATAATATGTAGAAACGTAACATACAAAATGCGTACTTTGTAAATCTTAGAGTTTGACTGATTAAATGAAGGGAGTAACTCATAGAGGGCGACATCTTCACTTTATTGACGTTTAGGGTTGCCAGATAAAAAAATGCAGTTTAAATTCGACCATTTTATTAAACCGGGAGGTTTTCCTGAAAAGAGAGTGTGTGAGAGAGAGCATGCATTGCTTATACGTAACTGGACCAATGTGAATCATAGATCGCTTTACCCAAACTTAGTGGCATACACTATCGCAGTACCATAAGGTTGAACGATCTATTAAAAAGGAGATTTGTTAATTGTCATCCTCTATTATGGAGAACTAGGTGTGCCCATGGGTTTACCCTCGTAGATGTCAGAAATTATCCCACAAGATCATGTTGCCGGAACAGAAGTACTTTTGTAACTTGTTATAACATCAGCTATCTGCCGGTGAAAACGCCATTAAAATCGGTTCAGCCATTTCGCAAATAACCTGGAACAAACAGACAGTTAATATTAACAAAAAAAAAAGGTTATTTCAAAATTGCAAATATACACTTCATGTAATTATTTGTATGCATATATTTTTATAATGGCTATGTGCACGCTGAAAATATAAACTTTGGCTCTTAAACTAAAGGGGTATTATATTACAGCGAGAGCGAGTCTATTTAATAATGTATCCTGCTAGATAGGCGGAATTCCAACCCTTTGTGTAATTGCTACGTTAACTTGTAATCACTGAGACATTGAAAAACTGTCCTTCACCTAAAGACATATGTTTTATTTTAGTTAACCTAATCTGCCCCACTGCTAAGCCGAAATCCTGCCCCAAATCCAGGCCACCTCGAACCAGCCCATGGCAACCATACGCATCTAGGTCGTCTCGCCACCTCTTCCGTCGTCCATCCTCAGGCACCCACCGTATGGAAATTATAACTTAGCGGTTACTGTGTATACTGCTAAAGTGGTGCCACCTAAAAAAAAGCAAAAAAATCGAGGAATAGCGTAAGGCAGCAAAATACAACAAAGATCAGTTACACGCACGACCCTGGTAGCCCTAACATCTAAAAGTAATTACATTTGCCTACGTATTTAAGCACGCTCCAGGAAAACGTGCAAACGTCTCCTCTAATTTTGTACCCACTCCTCAGGGAGGACTATTTAAATAACCTAAAATTGGATTCCAAATCAACCGGGGACTCACTGAATAAATTCATTGGCTGAATATTAATTTGTTGATCTTTGTAACGTAACGTCGTATTGATCAGATTGGCATGTTGGTTTTAGACAGAATACTTTTTCTGGCTAGCTTTCTTGACGTACATGTCTAAATGTTAGATAAGGAAAATGGTGTATTATTGAAGTAAAGTTTGTTTTATATTGCCAGTTACTACTCAGACGTTTCAAGTATTTTGTGTTTGCATCCTTTAGTGTAGGAGTTTGGCAAAGGCTAGAGCAGGAGCAGCAGCGACGCAAAAATACTAGGAAGTGCTGAGGAGTGGGCATTTTGGGGCCTGTCTTATGTAACTTTGATGTTCAAAAAGTGCTGACTCTCAGCCAAGTTTAAATAAAATATCTGGTTGACCGAGCTTTGCTCGGTATTCTTTGGTAAATTGTGTTTAAATAATAAATTCATGTTCAAGTTGATTATCGATAAAGTTGGTTATTGAAAACACGAATAAAACGACATTTTATAAAAATGAATCCTAGCTAGATCAATTTATCGCCCCCGAAACCCCTTGTATACCAAATTTCATGTAAATCGATGGAGCCGTTTCCGAGATTCTGATTATATATATGTATATATATATATACAAGAATTGCTCGTTTAAAGATATCGATACCGGAAATTTCAATTGTCGTAAAGGACATTTTGCTGAAAATGAGTTATATATATATTTGGAATCAGCGTCACAAGCTCTATCGATTGGGGTATTAAAAAAAAATCTATCTTAAAAAAAAAGCCCCTTACGACCTGACTTTCCAACAGCTCTAGCGCGATTTTTTATACTATTTGGGATGTATCGTAAAAATAATTTTCAATAGGGGAGCGTAAAGTCATGTTTTAATTATTTAAGAGGTCGTAATCCTCATTTTTGCATTAAACTTTTTATACGACGTTCTTAACCACATAATAAAGATATAGTCTTAACCCTTACGACCAAATCTATGCTTTGTTTTAACTTACGTAATTAGGTCGTAAAGGACGTTTGCAATGTGTCTGGTATACATACCTTTATGTAATATTAACGTATGGAAACTCCACGCGTGATAACAAAAAGTTTTAAGTTTTTTTTTTGTATAGGTGAAAACAAAGTTAATTTATTTGAAACTGAATGGAACTGAAGGGCTGATGCTCACAAGAGGTATTGTACCATACACGGCGATCAAGGTGACATCAAATTCATGTACCTTTCAGTGCCGCTTCGCGCGTACCAAATTTTTTGAATTTTCGATACGTGATTTTTCAAATCTTTGACATGGTCAAACGAAGTTAAGCATCGATTTAATTGTACTGTCGTTAGTTAATAGCCTATTAATGATTTTTTTAATGAGAATAAATAAATACGATATTGATCAAATACTTTTTTTTACAAAATTGCATAATCAGTCATAATCACGCTGATTAACAAGTGACTAAAAACTGATGTTACTAAATCCCTCATTTGTTAATCACCGTGACTATGGCTGAGTTATAATGACACACCCTTCCGCTCCGCCCAGAGCAGGAGACGTCATTTGATGATTTAGAAATGAATAAGTTAGAGGTCTTTTTTGTGTTTGGGACACAAAAAAGACCTCTAACTTATTCATTTCCGTAGGAGTTGCTTTACATATATCACAAGTCGGAGATGAGGTATTTGATAGATGGGAAGTGATTTTGCCATCAGTCATGGTCGTAGGCATCGAGTGCTTAACAGAATGGCCTCCCATAATAGAAGGCTGCAGGTCTTCAATCTCGTTTCCAATCGTAGCCTGTTCTTCAACTATGTTCAACCTGTTTTCGTTTGAAAACTTAAAATATAATGGTCTGCAGAACATTGTGAAAGATGGCTCTGGAGTATCCCATATCACTTCTTCACCACAAACTAAGCGCAGGGGCTAGAATGCTAGAATCGTCATCCTCTGCCAAAGTTTGCTTATACAAACTTTGCCCTGAAGCACCATCAAAACCCCACTTGAATATAAGTATACATTCTTTGCCATGCAGTGAAGATTCTACCCGAAAAAATATTCCAAGTCTAGCCACAGTTTTGTTCAAAATAGCTTGAAGTTTTACTTTAACCCCTCTTTCCGTGACTTCTATAGCATCTTTTGGCGGATAGCAGTTCTTCGCTTCAAGGATAGCTGTATAAGAAGGATACAATGGTATTCCTAATGCACAATATATTAATGTTATATACTGCCACTTCGAAAGCTTCAATGAGGTCAAAATACCTAAAGCTTTATCAGCAGAATATATGGGCATAGTTTTCTATGCCTTTAACAATTTCTTTATCTTTGTAGCTTCTTCGGGATGCTCCGAGACTAGTTTAATGATATCTGCTACATTCTTATGTTGTGCTTTAAACCAGTTGCATAAGCATGACTTTCAGTTCTGTACGTTAGGAGCTCTTCCACTCTTCTGTAGCGGGCTTAGCTTCACAAATGGTTTTCTTGGACTCACTACTGATGTTGATGTTCCAACACTGCACTTTTCCGGTCCACAGGATGTTGATGCACCCTCATTTATAGCGAAGTCAGAACTGGAACATGGTTGCTGTTCTACTAACACCATAGAAGGGGTTATCTTTTCCCTCACGAC
Organism: Aporophyla lueneburgensis; assembly: GCA_932294355.1. Classification (NCBI taxonomy): domain Eukaryota; kingdom Metazoa; phylum Arthropoda; class Insecta; order Lepidoptera; family Noctuidae; genus Aporophyla; species Aporophyla lueneburgensis. The sequence continues at coordinate 25,403,557 of OW028750.1, read as the reverse complement.
CTCAAGCCATTTTATGTCCTTTTGCAGCTATGTCTCATACTTTTTGATGTACGTCTCGTGCGATTACGCGAGATCCATTTGTTCCTCAACGAGCACACATAAGTCTGACAGAATTGTTTCAATTCGTTTTTTTCATTTTTGACAAATCAACTTTATTCGCAAAAACTTCAAATAACATTTGAGGTTGTTAAAAAAAACTGGTGTTTGCCACTAACAGGAAAATGTCCAAATTGGTAACAAAACCTTCCATCACAACACAATAAAATTATAAATATAACGTAATAGCGCAAAACATTTTGTTTAAATTTTGAATTCACATTAGAACAATATTTTTACTACTTTTTTACTAAATATTTGGATAATAAATTAAAAATATTTTAATTTCACTTGTTTTTACTACATATTGTAGGTATTTATATTCAAAACTTTAGGTTTTTTGTTCTTTTTACCCCCTTAGTCTCTGGTTTAATTGACCTGTACTATCCAATGATAATCAAGATTAGTCCTTTACGACACATCTGACTTTATCATAACCAATTTTTCGTGGCTGTAAAGTACTTCAGTTAATTTTTTTGGGCTGTAAAGGACTCTCATTTTCGTCAATAATTATGTTTGGTTTATTTTAGTATTTTTATGGATAGAACACGAAAAAATAGTGAGGATTTCTTTTGAAATCATAAATATAGTACTTTGTTTGAAAAAGATATAAGTCAAAAACAATATTTTTTTTTTGTTTTTTGGCTCTACTGAAAACTTGTGTTTTGTCCTTTACGACACTTGAAATTTCCGGTATCGATATGATGATGAGATTACTTTTGATTTTGACATTACATCTTTCAAATTAGTATCTAGATTTAAAAATCAAACTGTATTGATACTTCTTATGAACATTTGAGTATGGTGTTGATGTAACGAAGCGAGTCTCTAAACTAAGATACTTTTTTACCAACCTTCACTGTTCAAGACTCATCTTGAACAGCTTAAATCAGCTTGCTTCTTATCTCAATTTTAACAACCGATTAAAGACTGTAGAGTGTTCCAGAATCAATGAAATTATTCGCTGTTATCTTTACACAATATTATATACATGACCCATAAGAAATTTTCAAAAACAAATATACATCCACATAAATCCATTTTGTTTACCATTTGAGCATCACAAACTTCGCAAGGAGTCGTGACGACACTTCATCTAGAAAATGTGTACGTGACACCTCTCATAACAAACAGAGACAGAATCTACGTAATTACAAGGTAAGCAAAGCGCAAGAAACTCTGTGCAGTAGTGTGTTTAAATTAGGTACGTACAGACGAACAACAAGTCAAATTTATTTAATAGATTTTCAACTTTATCGCTAAACTTTTAGGTTCAAGATTGATTGGTAAAATTGGACAGTTTCGAGTAACTTGATGTGTTGGCGTCTGAACATATGAACCAGGAGTTTAGAATAAGTAGAGCAAAAATATTCGTCGTTTGAAAATGTGGGTTACAAGACATAATAGTTTTTGAAATGGATTTGATCTCAAGGTCGGTTAGGTTTAAGAAATGAAACTCAGTAGCAGCCCGGTCTCTATTCGTGCTTCATCATAATAATTTCAGCTGAAGTACGTCCACTGCGGCGATTATGGCAATCCCTCCCATTTTTGGGGGATGCCTATGTCCAGCAGTGGACATCTTTCGGCTAAGATGATGATGATGATGGTGACGTCCACTGCTGGACATACGCCTCCACCAAAAATGGGAGGGTTTGCTATAATCGCCACGCTTGCAGGCGGGTTGGCGATTGCAGTATGGTGGTGAAATGCATAGAGAACGCTGCTTCTCATTCCTTTAGTCGCCTTTTATGACACCCACAAGAAGAGATGGGGGAGTATCTATTCGTGCTTAGGAAATGGAAATAGAGTCACTTCCTCCTACATGAGAATTCAACATCCTAACTGACGATATGTGGATGTGTACTACATCACCGTCTAGCACTGAAGAGAATACACACCTGCACGCGTAGCATGACCGCCATAGAAACGGAATTTGTCGACGGAAGAGAAGACAAAATGATAGATTGTATCGTAGAAAAATTGTATAAAACTGCAAAGAAGAGATGTTTTTATTCTTCAGTTGACAAGAGTACGATTTCAAGTATGATGACTATTTTTCTGATGAGATGGAAAGATTTTAACAGAATTAAAATAAATAAGGAACTTTATTTGTTCTTGGTAGAATAGAGATAGAATTGGTCATGCTACGCCGGCAGATCAAACAATCTTTTAAAAACAACGTTAGTACGACCCAGTAATTGGGTAATGCGACACTACAGACTTTCGGGGTTCTGGCGATTTCTAACGTCTATCAAAGAATTACGAATTACTGCCGGGACCACAGCTTAACTTGCTTTTTGAGGCACGGAAGGGTCTCAGTATGTAAAAACGGTCACCCATCCCCGGACCAACCCCGACAAACGTATCTTAACCTGTTGCATTGATCCGTGCGGCCGTTGTTGTACAGACGCCAACACATCAAGCTACAAAAATCTGTCAGATTTCTTTGATAGATTTTCGACTTTATTTCTAGAGCATTAGGTTCAAGGTTCATTGGGAAAAATTGACAGTTTCGGGTAGCTTGACCTTGTGGCGTCTGTACCATTTTTCACATTCCTTGGGATACTAATTAATGACATCACCCGCCAACTGAAGTTATTTAATTGTCTCTATTTCTAAACCATTGAATTGTTTCACTCAATAGAAATCAATGTCTAGCCATTGAATCTGACAAGACAGTCGTCTAATTGTGTACTGGGAACAATTAAAACTATCAATTAAACTTAGAACTGTATTTTACAGAAAATACAGTTGTTGAAAGGCTATTCTTACAAAGGCGTTATAATAATGACGCGTTATTACAACAATTTAAGGCACAATAGTGCCCATTAGTGGCTTCGAATTGAGCTTTTGAACGTAGTAACATCTTTTATAATGAAGCCTTTTCGTAATTAACTCAGTACTTAGTTTCTATTGAGACCTGTTGAATAATGAGTGAATAATTGGACATGAAACAACACAGAATACAGCGGTACAGAAGGTTGGTTCCATACAGAGAGTGATAATGCACGCACACATAAATAAACACTTCCAGTACAGTGAGTGCAATCGTACTCACGACGGGCATTTTTTTTTTACATTGTTAAGCCGCAAATTCGAATTGGAATAATTTATTTCCAATAGGAATAGAATAGGCACTTTTGAACGTCAACATTTTTAAATAATAGAATTATTGTAGGTGCTCTTACAAAAGGTAGTTTCGTTAGGAAATGAATGGGCATGAAACTTCACCATTACAACCTTTAAAAAAACTTTTACAAAACAAAACAATCGACTTTCTTAAAAAAAACACTACAAAGTCAAAAATAACTTTAATTTCCGAAGTCGGTGGCAAAAACCCTTAAAGACATAAGATCCTAAGATGCCGACTTTCGAAATTAAAGTTATTTTTAACTTTGTAGTGTTTTTTTTTTAAGGAAGTCGGTTGTTTTTTTTTTTTGTAAAAGTTTTTATTTTCAACTTTTTAGTTATTGTAGATACTCCGCACTAATCTAATCGCGTTATTCGTTCATTTGTCGCTCAAATACTTAATACAACTTTAAGACTTATATGGTTTTCACATCGACCTCATTGTCCGAATGGAACCAAATTAAAATGGGACCATTCGGGAAGTACCAGCTTTCAGATAAAAAAAGAATCGTCAAAATCGGTTCACCCAGTCAAAAGTTATGAGGTAACAAACATAAGAAAAAGGTACAGTTGAATTGATAACCTCCTCCTTTTTGAAGTCGGTTAAAAATATCTAATAAAAATAAATAATACCTTTTAAAATATTTCTCTCAGTTTGCATTTCATTAAGATTGCCTCGTTAGTTTAGTAATTGTAAGCGCTACTGCTGAACTTATTGCCCTGTGTTCGATTCCCAGGTCTGACAAAGTTATTGGGTTTTTACATGAGAATTTCTCAATTGCTATTGAGAAATTCTCATGTAAAAACCCAATAGAGAACCCAATCTAGATTTTTCCCTAAAACTTGTAACGTCATTCTTGGATGAAATTTTGTGAAACCTGCGCGACAATTTTCATTCGATGTTAGCGCATTCTCGCTCGTTTGTATTTCGCATGTATTGCGTTGGAAAACAACAATCTTTCAACAATGCTCGAATTGAGGATAGCTTTTATGTAGTTTAAGATCGCTGTAAGTCGGCCAGTCTTCAATTTTATTGCTTAAGGCGTAAGGGTGAAAAGTGATCCAACGCTATTGTCATCTGCGTCTATGTGTGTGTGTTTTTCGGTAATTCTGACAAGCCAGTCTTCTGTACCCATCTATTTTGTGGTTATAGACTATCTAAAGATTGTTTCGCGTGTTCTATCTGAGACTATTAATTTTGAATGGTCTAATTTGGGGTGAAATAAATTGTTTCATTGAAGTGAAAAGGTGGGTGGGAAGTTTTTGTTCTCTAGGACTACTAATTGCTAATAACAACCAGCTGTAAGCCTGTAATTCCCGTCGGGTTAGGCAGAGGTACACTTCTACAAAAGGAACGGATTAACTGTTTCTACTACGTTATTATTATTTAGTTGTTTCCAAATTAATTTAAGCTACACAAAGAAAACCTCTCATGGTGATGGCGAGCCGCTCTTTTCAAATCCTAAAACAATGATAACTAAATTAGAAAATTACACTTTTATAATCCACAATAATAAAACATTATTTAAAATAAATTTACTTACTTTTAAAACACTTATTTCCGTTTAAATTTCAGTCACACAACAAAAACCTCTCAAGGTGTATCGGTGTCTTGCCAGGGTCACGGACTTATCCGAAAGAGTTATGGTTGCGCTGACACAGGCAATTGAAATAACACGGGTGGGTTTAAGTCAGTAAAAGTCTGACACGCCCTCCCGCTCCGCCAAGCGGGAGAAGCCATTTGATGATGTCTCACCCAGAAAAAAAGGGTGTATCTGAATGCTGCGTACCCTTTACCTACATTAAGACAAATGTTGTGTAAGCAAACATAGGTACACTAATTAGTTAAATAGGTACAAATTAACAAAATAATAAAAACAACCATCTGGTCCAACAAATCATACGTATAATTAAAACTTCCTCCAAAAAATAACAGAATCACAAAACCAATTATTTCAGACCGACATTGTTCTAAAACTCATTCCAGAAATTAGTGTCACCTAATTCCCCCAAGCGAATCCAAAGAATTCCGACGCAGGAATAAATCCCAAGAGGTTTCAACTCCCATACATAACTTAGGAACGTTCCTTTGTGAGTTCCAAATCTATAAAATAAGGCATGTCTAACAAATGGCCAAAGTTTGGGTACGAAACCTCGACTCTTTTGTTGGCATTAAATTCTACTAATTTAGGGTAGATCGACGGTCGCTTGGCAGTAGAAACTCTTCGAGTGTGAATTATGGTACCAGGTATAAGGACCCGCAATAAAAATATGTTATAATTTTTATCTTTTATGATTTTGGTATCTATGTACGTACGTAATGTGATAATTTTCTGTAGATGTCTAGCGATCGAAAAAACCCATTTATACATTGTAGATACCTTCCAACCTTATCTCTATACGGATTGTATTTAACCTTAAACCTATTGTCTTTCAGTGCTAATGAAAATGCACTGCCTTTCACTTGTTTGAAGTGAATATTTACTTTGTGAAGTATAGTATTATTATTATTTTAATTATTGTGTGTGTGGTTTACCAATTAGCAATAGAGCAAAGCATTTTAGGCGTTAAACAAACTGACTGACACAACGCTGCGCTCTAAAACAGGAATCCTAAACGTAAAAAAATGCTGCCAGGCAATGATCTCTACTAAGTGGATGTCTGAGGATGAAGGACGCCTCCGAAGCCGGCCTAAGAAGAGGTGGCGAGACGACCATGATGCGTATTGTAAGCGTTTGATCAAGGAAACCCTGGAAAAGGATGCGTGTAGGGATTTGGGGAAGGGCTTGCTCGTCAGCGGGACAGTGTAGCAGATAATACAAAATAATACAATGAGGATCTAAAAAAAAATGTGTAAGTCATTGATTTTTCTCTTTCTCACTTAGTTTTAATGATACTCTGTCAGTTTGAGTACTACATGCGGCCTCACCCTAATGTCCTTTGTTTGATATTGTTCCTCGAATTGCTGAGCCCCTTAATTTCTGAGTTGAGCTGCACGATAACTGACAAATTCGTGCACTGACTGGAGAGATACACTCAATATTTTTGGTTCTTTCTTCTCAGAGTAGTCAGATAAGAAACGCCGATCTCATCTAGTTATTAAAATTTAGTTGACGTATAAAAGTATTTGTACAAACCTGCTTATAGTAATCAAATCATTTATCAAGTCTAGCTGATTCTAGTCTAGTCTATATGATTCTCAATGATTTTCGATGATTGTGATTATTGTGAACTAGCTTCTGCCTGCGACTTCGTTCGCGTTAAATTTCTTGTTCCCCCGACCTTTTCCCGCCGCGTCGAATCGCTTACCCGTGCGATTTTCCCCGGTTTTGCAACATTTTTCATTACTGCTCCGCTCCACTTGGTTGTAGCGTGATGTTATGTAATCTATAACCTTCCTCAATAAATAGGTTACCCAACTTATGTAAAAATAATTTTTCAATTCGAACCAGTACTTCCTGAGATTGACGCGTTCAAACGAACAAACAAACAAACTCTTCAGCTTTATAAAATTAGTAGATATAGATTTACAACTCTTTTGTGGTGTTGTTAAGCTCTTAAGGAAATTTTTGTCTTACTGGGAAATGACGACATAAGTAAATTGAAAGTTGCACGCACTTTGTCTACTATTGTAGTACCTACTGTTGTTTGTAGCTAACGACGCTTGCACTGCAGTCGAGCATGCTTCATCAACTATGAAGTTAATTTTACGACAGAATCCCGTGAAAGCACATCACATGTAGATAGCTGGAAATAGTTTACCTATGTGTTGAGTTTCGACACAGAAAATTAGGGTTCCAATATTTTTTTTCACGTTCGACGTTGATTCAAAACTTTACTTGGGTTGGTTGTACGACTTGATATGTTATGGTTTTTGGAAATTTGTAAGAAATCCTAGACAAATTTCAAAACAGGTGATCCGATCTACGCGTGCCCAGCCAAGGTGCTTCGCTGACGGATACGGGCAGCGATTATTGGCCTTTACACAATGAAGGATTTAAAAAAATGTGTGTCAATGCAATTCATTTATTGCTGAACATCGAAATAAATACATTTTAAGATGTTGAGTAGATGCGTGGTTCATTATGTCCCACCAAGTCAATTCGTTATGTCAATTATTGCCAATAAAATTAATTTGCCTCTGTATCATTCACGATATTACTGACTAGCAAAATGAAACCATAAAATCAGCACCTGATTTTAGACTTCCAAGCGTGGAAATTCATTAACTATTTTATCGAAAACCGAAATACCTTCGCGGTCAAAATAAATGTAAGAGCACTTTTTTTTATATCTGTCTAACAATGTCTCCTTATGTATGGAGTTCTGAATAACGTACTGAATAAATTGTTTAAGTTTGCACGTCGATCTCCCATGCCAATATACAAGTTTTAAAGATTTGCTTTAAAGATTTGCTTTAGAACCACATTATTTTTGCTAAATTGCAATGTCACATGAGTATTAGAATCACCTCTGACTGTTCTTGAATAAAAATGCATGGCTCATTCACAAACAAAGGAAACCTCGCCTCCCATAATTTAACGTAACCATTCAAAAACTCAAACCAATCGTGACCCTAAAATGATTTTTCATAACGGCTACTTGCCAACCCTAAGTAGCAGAAATAAATTTTATAAGCAATCAAATACGGACCTTTTTGAGCCACCAACCATCTTACGGATGTCCCAAACAAACATCAAAGGGGCGAACAAATATCGACCTCAGTGGGACGAACCAAGCATTTAATGAACAAATGTTTTCACCATCTTACAATCAATGCTTCGAAAAACGTCGTCAGTCATTTTTTTTTCGTCATAAAAATGAAGCGAAGCATGCCCTAGGGGTGTATTTTTTATTGTGGGTCTCACAAACCGGGAACAGACAAAGTTTGACTGCTCTTTATACACTAGGCTTTTGAGCTCTGTGATGTGCTGCAGAAACGGAACCGTGGCAATTTTTATTGGGTGAATAATTTTGACACAAGTTTTTTTGTTTTATTAGTAGATTCGCACGATTTTTTTCGTTTGAATCGGGTGAATTGACACTTTTGAATAATATATTATTCATTGTTGGCGAATCGCACGAAGTTAATTTATTAGTGAGCGAAACGACAACTCCAATAAAAACTTTTTACAAAAAAAACAACCGACTTCCTTAAAAAAACACTACAAAGTCAAAAATAACTTTAATTTCGAAAGTCGGTGTCTTAGGCTCTGTATTTAAGGTTTTTGCCACCGACTTCCGAAATTAAAGTTATTTTTGACTTTGTAGTGTTTTTTTAAGGAAGTCGGTTGTTTTTTTTGTAAAAAGTTTTTATTTTTTGACTTTTTAGTTGTGGTAGATACTCCGCACTAATCTAATCGCGTTATTCGTTCATTTGTCGCGCAAATACGTAATGAAAATTTAAGACTTATATGGTTTTCACATGGACCTCATTGTCCAAATAGAACCAAATTAAAATGAGACCATTCGGAAAGCACCAGCTTTCAAATAAAAAAAGAATCATCAAAATCGGTTCACCCAGTCAAAAGTTATGAGGTAACAAACATACGGTATTCGTTCATTTGTCGCGCAAATACTTAATGGAAATTTAAGACTTATATGGTTTTCACATGGACCCCATTGTCCGAATGGAACCAAATTAAAATGGGACCATTCGGGAAGCACCAGCTTTCAAATAAAAAAAAATCATCAAAATCGGTTCACCCAGTCACAAGTAATGAGGTAACAAACATACGGTATTCGTTCATTTGTCGCGCAAATACTTAATGGAAATTTAAGACTTATATGGTTTTCACATGGACCCCATTGTCCGAATGGAACCAAATTAAAATGGGACCATTCGGGAAGCACCAGCTTTCAAATAAAAAAAAAATCATCAAAATCGGTTCACCCAGTCACAAGTAATGAGGTAACAAACATAAAAAAAAAAAAATAAAAAAAAAAAAATACAGACGAATTGATAACCTCCTCCTTTTTTTTAAAGTCGGTTAAAAATAGGTATTAGGTAATTGGCACATCTTAGTGATCTTTCTCAGAACTTTTATAGTTTTAAAATGGTCGATTCGCCTGATTACGATTGGAATATATATCGACCTTTCGTTTGAGAAAACTTAAATAAATATGGGATAAAGTTTTACTTTTTAATTTCGCAAATATTGTGCCTTAACCAGTATATTACCGTAATTACAGAAACAATTAAAAAACGATTGTGTCTATACCAAATGTGGTATCTCAGGGACTTAGAGGTTAAACCAAATATCTCGTTCAGACATATTATAGCGAATGATTTTATTAAATAAGTGGATACCTATTTAATAAAAATCATTCGCTTTAGGTATCATTTTTTGGCAGCCCCTCTTTTAATTTTCAATAAAAATATAAAAGTTCTCGCAAAAGGAAAACGACCCAATTCCATAGGTATTAATTTTCAAATAATCAACAAATACGCCCTTCACCTAAGCACACATTTCTGCGGTCGAATTAAAGGACTTTTCGCGTAAATTAATGTCGGTTACCAGTTCCCGGGTCACAGCAGCGCTACCCTCATCTTTCCTGGGGCCCATTTTATTTAAAGAAGCGAAAGTTCGAAGCGGACGCGGCCACGCGTAAACATTTACTTGAAAGGTTTATTGATGTTGGTGACCGCAGTTTGGTTTTACAACCAAAGAAAGCCTCCCCCTTTATAGAATTTGCGAGTTTCTAGCCGGATTATTTTGATAAGGCTTCCAGATGCGCTGTTTGGGGTATTATTTTATATTGAAAATGGTTAGCCAGTTCAGAGGGGTTAAAGTAAAAAGCAAAGGGTCGTGTAATACCTCTATTTACCTAACTATACTTATAGACATAATTCTGGCCCCAAAGCTGGGGCCTGAAGCAAACAAAGACTATGATCGAATAAGTTAAATAAAATATAGACTCGATATCCCAGATTTTTTCCCCTAATAGTAGGACTCCTCCGAAGTTAATACTTCAAGTACTAAAGCTCGAGTTAACTTCGGTAATTTGGCAACGGAACCAGTTACAACGCCCAATAGTGACTGTCAGACAATATTAGTGAACTCTCAAAATGGCGCCGAATTCTCTGGTTGAATTCACGAGAAACTTTTTAAAGACTGATCTCATTAAGAGTGTTAGTAACACGAAGTTCGAGACCTCCTACATTGTTACGAATCATATTTTTACGAAACAAAGACGGCTTCTAGAAGTTTTCGAGTTTTCGATATGTCTCGTGTTGTTTTCTTAGTTTTAATTGGACTGTAAGTAGAGAAAATCCATTTCAAGGAGGTGCTTAACGTCATGCTAAATTCTACTAACGTGCATATTACCACCATTATCCAATTTATCTTCACGTATCAAAGCTGTACGCGTTTAGTTTCTTTCAGACTTTGTAATACTGTTTGACTTATTATATACTCGACTTATATACTCAAAAGCGACAGCAACTTCAGTACAACGCTTACCCACGATAACATTTAAATGACCTGCTAAAACAGAGCTTTCTCTCACTTACCCTTTTGTTGTGTCTGCCAGGGTCCATAATGATCTAAATTATATAGTTACCATCTAATTACATATGGTAAAGCAATAAGGATATTGAGTACAACGTAACATCACACACGTGTCATGGATAAGATTAGATAAGATAATCATTTCTTTTCCCAACATGAGTACAAGACATACAACAGAAATTGTCAGCATGCAAGAGATGTTAATAGTGGATGTAAATACAGATCATCACGTTTGCCTTAAACAATGGCATGCAAATATTTAAACAGTAATTTAAAATGTAAGTACGTCAAATTATTTAAAAATGTCATAATAATAAACGAATATTAAAGCTTAGAGCTTTTCTTTTAATATTTACGTCATATAAAAGCCATCGTATTTTCAATAAAGCTCATTCACTTGTAATATTCCTTCAGCATCATTCACAGCATTGCTTCCAAAACATTAATCATGCAAATAATAATTTTGGGCGTCATAAGAGCCTGTTTCCTCCGAGACAGCGTCACATTTACATTCATTGCATGTCGTTAGTCGTGTTCCCGTGTGACTCTCAATTTGCATGCATAGCCGCCGTCTGCAACATGAGAATCTGAATACAACAAGTGTATTAATATTGTATTTTTTAATCAAAAATATGCCACGGCTTCTGAGGAATTTTAAAATTTGTTGTTGTTTGAGTTGGGGCGTTCCTAGAATGGTTTTTGGTCTTCCACTGTCGTGTGTTGGCTCTGTGTGGACTTATTTTTGGTATAATAAATTATGATGACTTTACTGCAAACTTGTTTACATATGGGTGTATATATGACGACATATGAAGCTATTCGTTGCCAGTTTAAGCTGATTTCTCATCGTTAAAAAGCCTATACAATGCGAGGTCAGCTAAAACTGGAAACATATTGCTTGTTATATCGGTGTGTGTACTATACATGTGTGTAACCTCTGCCTAACCTTCCGAAGAATACAAGCGTGGTGTTATGTTCTGTGTATCATTGAAGGAAATCTTTGTGTTTCAAGTATTTTTTTTTTATTCATAAATCCAACCCTCTGGATTCCGAACATTAAAGTCCCATATTCACATTTCCATACAAAACACAACACGGAATCCAATATAACATATTAATTAAACCAACCTTTTTCGTAAAAAGAGGAAAAATAAAACCTTTTACAGCCTGAAATTTTCACGACACGTGAATTTCACAGAGGGGAGAAAAGCATACGGCCCTAATTCGCTCCGGAAGAGCTGCCTTCATTTACAAGCATTGTGTTCCCCGGATTATATCCCCCATCCCCCCATTCACAATAGCCGATCCCTCTTCGTAATGAGTGGAATTATGACTTTTTTTCGTTCTAATCATTCTTGAGCCGTGTTTAGGGGACTTTTGAGCCGTAGTTTCATGTTGATTGGGGGATTAAGGTTTGTAAGTTTGAGGACAAAGTAATGAGACGTGGAAGAACTCAAGTGGGATTAGATGGGAATTAAATGATTTCCTCTTAAAAAAGTTTAGAGTAAAATAAAACACAAGTAGATTTTAATGACAACTAGGCAGTTTCAACGATTAATACACGACAACTTCCAAAAGAACTGACAATTTGTTTAGTGATTAACAGAATTACTAGCTATTGCCAGTGGCTTTGCCCGCGTATTATAAAGCTAAACTTTTCTTTTGAGTCACTCTGTCTATTCATGAAACCGAATTAATATCCGTTACGTAGTTTAAAAGGGGTGTACTACGCCACATCCAATGCCAAATAATAGAATATCAATTGATCGAACACTATAAATCGAACGTCTAAATACTCGAACGTTCATAATATCGAATAGTTATTGTTTAGTCCCGTTCGATTTGTTTACTCTATGCGCCTAACGGAACGCGCCTGAACGGAGTGACATCTGACTTGTCAGTTTTGACTTTGACACTCTCTCTTGGTTTTTGTTCTTGTAAAGGGATGGCGGTCCAAATTGCGCGTGCGACCCTGTTGTAAAGTAATCCCTTAAAATCGGTCGTTTTGTGGACACCAGTCATGACCCAGTTGTTTTGTACATAAATAACCCCAATTTGGTGAAATAACACGGGTTTAGTTTCTTGAAATTTAAGAACTTTGGAGGTTAAGTGTTTGAACCGCATGTTGGAGTAAATCTCTGGCCTAGTGCAGCGGCCTGGTGTCCTGGATACCACTTACACGTCACACCACAATACAATACACACTCACTTACATACATAAATCCAGGTAGGCCCCAGAAGCAGTGTTCTTCAACCAGGTGAGTCCTTTGTTTGTTGTATTGTAATTATTTGAATTATATTGTCTGCTCCGCGTACGGCGGACTAGTTCGCTCGCCACTCTTGTCTCCAGAGCCCCTCATCATAACTTCCACTGCGCTATTGAAATTCTAGAAGGTGAGGCTTGGCCTGGCAGCGAACAGTTATTAAATCGAACATTCAATATATCGCACACTCAATATATCGAGTGTTCAAAATATCGAATGTTTGTTTGAAAGAGCGGTCAACGCATTGCATATTCATTATATCGAAATATAAATATACCAAATACTTTAAATACAGGAAAAACACAAAATTGACCAACAAATCACATTTAACTTTTTAATTATTATCTTTTACTAGCTGTGCCCGCAGTTTCGCCCCCGTGGTGTTCAGAAATTATTAGACAAAGATCTCGTGGGATATAGCGCGTGCGATTGTCACAACCCAGAGCTAGGCACGCCACAGTTTTGGCGGTAAGTTCCCGTTTTGAGGAGTGGCAGGGGAGGCGCCACGGCGTCCTCATCTTCCGCCTTACGTACGTCCTCAGCGGGCATGGCTGCTTAGGGAGGTTCCTGTTCAGGAAATGCCCGGGTGTTTTCATTGCATGAATTGTGGAGGCACGGTGGAGCTTACGGTGGAGGTCTGCCCCGCCTGGGTGGAGCATCACCGTATCCTCGTGGATGCGATCGGTGGCGGCGATCTCTCGCGTCCGGCCCTGGTCCAGGCCATGGTACGGAGCCAGAGGGCATGGAACACGTTGCTTGTTAAGCACAAACGGGGTATTTATGCTACCATAGACATTTTAGTTACGGAGGATTACAAATAGGATAATTGAAAAGGCAAACGCGGGATTGGGAAGACCTACTCCACAAAAAGTGACAAGACGGATGAAAATCTAATGATCTGAGAAAATATGCAATTGTAGAAATAACATGGATTTAATAGTTTATCCGAACAATATACACAAAACTTTTAAATGTAGGCCTGTACAAAGCTAACCTATAAAAGATAATAATTAAAAAGTATAATGTGATTTGTTGGTAAAGAACAGTGGCGAACTCCCAAACAAATTTGTGCTGACATTTTTTTTTTTTGCGTCTGCCCATGAAAAATATATAAAAGTATAGAGATTATATTGTTGAACAGTTTTGTCTTCAGTTATGCTTTTATAGGAAGTCAGGAATTAAAGATATTTCAGGTTAAAGTTTTAGAGGTTATGTCTCGTCAACAACAGACTTATCGAAAAAGATACATAGAAATACCTACTTATCGCTCAAAATATCATTGATTTATCATTGCATTTTTAATACAAAATAAACTACGGACTACGTATTCAGAATATTAAGTCCAACCGACGTGCGTAGGTCTGCCACATGGACCACGTAAGTAAGTAGGCAGAGACTTACCTACTTAATTATATGTTCAGAAGAATATTTATTTATTAGCCTTTGCCAACTATCTTTAGGGCAGTTAGTTATAGATATGTTATAGTATGATTCATTACATGGTAAGGGTAGGTCATTGGAAGGTATAGAAAAAAAACAGCTTTTTTTTAAATATTTATTCCTCATTTCCTCTAACCACCATTGTAGTTGACACACATGATGCGTGTAGGCCTAACACGGCTACTCATCGTAATAAACAAATCGATGCACAGGCAACAAAATCCAAGGTATAAGGCAGAATCGGAATCCAGAGTCACAGAAAAATGTCGTATAGGCAAACAATCAGAATGCTTAGGCAAGCACTAGTCACACAGGGAACCGTAAATCTCAGAGTCCATAAGCAGAAGCAGTCGATGAAATAGAAAATCAGGGAAAATCGATGGAAAACAAAATAACAAGACGCACGCGAAAACAACGACAAGTTATCAGTGCCGGTCGATTGACAATTGAAATGTCATGTTTTTTTTGCGATGTTCCCATACTGGAATTGCACTATGATGTCATTTGTATGTATCAAAAAATTATGACCGCTGTAATCTTTAGCACAAGCAATCATTCTTATTTTAACATTTGTATTCTGATCTAGAAATATATTTCCTAAGTATATTAATGCAATACGTAAAGCCACAGCGTATGTAACGTGACTAATATTTATTTTACATGGCAATATTAAAAGTATCGCTTAGCCAAAAGTCATGAAGTCAAACAAGAAAGAAAAAAAACTAAGCCATGATTATTTATTAGCATCAACAATCTAGTCAAATAAGCTCTTTAATGTGGCGATTTATTTTTCAGACTTTGATAGCACTTATGTTTGATTTGATAAAACTTAGTAAATTATTTCGTCGATATCTAGTAGGGTGACATACGTAGACGCTTAATAATTTCATCAACAATTCTCTCGCCGGTATCCTTTTGTGTTTTTCTTGTATTTAAATTATTCAGTATATTTATTTTTCGATATAATGAATATGCAATGCGTTGACCGCTCGATCAAACAAACATTCGATATTTTGAACACTCGATGTATTGAGTGTGCGATATATTGAATGTTCGAGTATTTAGATATTCGATTTATAGTATTCGATCAATTGATATTCGATTATTTGTCATTCGATTTGGCGTAGTACAAAGATCTGAAGCGGACAGACACGGGAAGTGACTTAGTTTTATACTAAGTAAAGATATAAAGAAGTACCTAGAATGGAATTCTATTGTGCTCATTCTATTGCAACAACACTCGTTAGTTTTCATAATAATTATAAGCAACTGTCTTAAAGTTAGCTATGAGAAAACTCACAAACAACACTAAGGTTAAATCTATTAAAACCAAATAAAAACTCATCAAAACCACCCCATTTTAATCGAGAGATTGAAAGATGTCCACTAAGTTTGGAAGAACTTTGTCATTTCTTTCATGCAAAATTACATTTGAGGAGCCCCCTTACGAGTGGGGAATTTTAGGGTCGAGATCACATTGAGCGTGGCGAATATTAAAAAAGTTTTCGACGTCAAACTTGGATTGTCTTTTTCAAAGGCTGTTTACTTCTTAAGGCTTTATTTACTTAGTTTTTGTTCTCGGTAACTTTGGTTTCGGCCTAGTTTAGACGTTATTGTATTTGTGTTTACATAGTCGCGTCCGGATTAGAGAGTTAAAGTGACTTCATCTTTTGTGAGGAGGTCCACATTATTGATATGGTATTTACTTTTGTTTGTATTACGTTCTTTGAGTCAAAACCTTGAAATAGAATGTAAGTTTTGATAAGTTTAGTTCAGAAAGTAAAATCCGTGATGGTTTTAAACACTGTTCTTCTATACTAATTAGAGTGGTTAAAAATGTTAAAAAACGGTTTTTTGATTAATTGTTTAGTATTAAGAACAATAAGTTATATCGTTATTAGTAAAATCGAGACGGAATTAGGAACATCGTCGCGCATTAAAACCGTAAACTCAGCAGATAGTTCTAGACCCGTAGCGTAGAAATTTTGCATCGATTATGGTTACGCGGTCAAAATGTATGGACCAGCCAATTTTTTTTTTGATAACCGATGAAAGATTCAGGATCTGCCTGGATTCAAGCCCACGACTTTAAACTCGTATGTCGGGGCCTTTATTTAACACTGGGCCACCATTGCTCTACTGGGCTGAATAAATGTACTTATCAGGTATTGAAACTAAACTTTGCTGCTCGGAAATGTGGGTACCTATTCGTATATCTCTGC
Source organism: Aporophyla lueneburgensis (assembly GCA_932294355.1). Taxonomy (NCBI): domain Eukaryota; kingdom Metazoa; phylum Arthropoda; class Insecta; order Lepidoptera; family Noctuidae; genus Aporophyla; species Aporophyla lueneburgensis. Next base: position 25,386,895 of record OW028750.1, on the reverse strand, counting down.
CATTGGGGCAAACAGGTATCATGACAAGAGTCTCAACTCAACTCAGTGTATTGCAGTCCACTGCTAGACATAGACCTTCCCATGCTGTACCACAGCACCTTGTCCTCCGCCTTCCGCATCCAGTCAGTCACAGCCACCTTTTTGAGGTCGTCGGGCCATCTAGCTGAGGGACCTCCCACTTTACTCTTGCCGATACGCGATCTCCACTCTAGGACTCCTCTGCTCCATCAGCAAACTTGGCCAGCCAATTGCCATTTAAACTAAGATAAGACAGATAGGAGTACCTACTTAGTTAAATATATAAACATCAAAATACAAGTATTTTGCTAATTTTATAACAACGACTAAAATAAACTATGTTGTAAAAGTAATTAACTCCTCCGCATTGAATTTAATTGTGTAATCTTAAGCTCCCGAGCGAAGTCCAGACTTGCTTTATTCGACTTTAAAATTCAATTCAAAATCTCAAAGTTAAGTGCTTAAGCTGTTAGACTTGGTTAAGTTATAACATATTTATTACGTTTTATACACCTTTTCACTTTTAACCTCATATTTATAAACTAGCAAGGTAGTTGCGACCGGGATAAGAAAAATGATTGGATCCTTTGCAATTAATAGACTTTTCCCTTTTTATAATGCTTCTATTAACTTGATATGTATCCATGTAACGGAATCTTGTGGTGCCATACGTAAAGAATAGCACCAACCCATTTCGTAGGGACTAAGTAGAGAATGGGCAGCAGCAACTCTACGCATTTTACCAACATACTGCGATCGCCAACCCGCCTGCCAAGCGTGGCGATTATGGCAAAGCCCCCTATTGGGGACGGCCTATGTCCAGCAGTGGATGTCTTACGGCTGAGAGAAAAAAGATTAACGGAATCTTTAAACGTTATTTTCATCCCCTTGAAAACGTCGAATTAATTTTAAGCTTTGTACACTTATCAAGGACCGATGAAAATACAATAATTTCATAAATTTGTGCCATTATCCTACGAAAAAAAACGAATACCGGCTTTTTTAGCTAGCCGAACTATGTTTTTTTTTTTTTTTTTTTTTCAGGATGGGAAATCATCAAATGACTTCTCCCGCTCTGGGCGGAGCGGGGTGTCAGACTTTTACTGACTAAAACCCACCCGTGTTCCATCAGTAACCCATGTGCCAGGGTCACGGTATCTCTTTCGAACAATCACGCGACCCCGGCAGGCATCGGTCCTGGTAGACCCCTACACTGCTGCTGACATCTCTTTGAGGCGCGCGTGGAACACTACGCGCCGTCGACCCGAGCCTGGTCCTTACCGGGCGGCGAGCTACCCATTGCTCGCCAAACTATGATTAAAAATAGAAACTAAATAATAGTTTAAAAAACTAAATAGCGTGAGGTGCTTGATATCAATTAAAAAATACCTCATAATGCACGCTTTTTTCCATTATTTTCTACTTTTTACTTTGGTTTTCTATGGAAGCGTGTTTAGTAATTCTTAAACTATTATTTTTACTGTGTGTTTAATCAAGCACTAAAGTGATGGAAGTCTAAAACTTAAAATCATGGTCTTAAATCCAAATAATAATTTAACTCATATCCATAATACAGTCATTGACTGCCTCGTGGGTCTAGTGATGAGTATGAGGCCCTAGGTTCGATTCCCTGATCGGTCAGAGTGTTATTGGGTATTTCTATCTGAAAAGTCTCAGTAGCAGCCCGGAGTCTGGATTTGGGCGCTGTTGATGGCAATAGACTCGCTATTACAAATTTTATGTTTCGCAATTATACAGGGTTATGTTCGATAGTTGGCGAAAGTTTAAATAAAAATCTGTTTCTTACGTTTTTTACAATTTGCCGGTTTTTTTAGGTTTTATGTTAGAAAGAACATGATTCGGGTCCGTAACAAGTGTAAAATATTTACAGAATTTTAAAGAATAATTAAAATCATCAGTATAGTCCTCGAAATTCATATAGGTATTTAATATTCAACTTTATTATATAAATAGTTATTCGTCTTTTAAATTGTCGTTGTATGGGATGCAATGAACTCACCGAAGGCCGGCCGGCCGGCCGGCTCACCGGCTGGGGTGTAAGAATGAATTATTTAAATAAATCTATAATTCTGTTAATTTTAAACAAATTTATTATATTTTTATTTGAATTATAAACATGTTTTACCTGCAAAATGCAAAAATCGTAAGAAAATTTCTCAGGCTATCCTGGCGCTTACCTCTTAAATATTACAGCTTCATCCTTTTCTGTCCCGTCTTCAAACCAAAAGATTCTTGATGTTGATTCAATAGCAAATGATCATCCATTGAAAATCAGATACTCTTGTTTCAAAACCTCTGGTACACTGGCGTGGCTTTTTTGTGTTCCTCCAAAGGATTAATAGTAATTATGTCGGTCTTTATATTAATTCTGACACTACAATTTATTTTCTGGTTCTCGGTAACAAAAATTGTGTTTTGTTTTTGAGATAATTCTGTTATAGTAGGCAAAGAGCATGTATGAACTTTATGGTTTAACACAAACCGCGTGCCCGATGGGATTTCCATTCAAACTTTCATCCCCTATTTTACCAACTTTAGGGAAGGTCTATTTTCAAAACATACCTTAGTGCTGAATTTCGCTAAATAAGGAACTATTGTGTAAAATTCAAGATTCTAGATCGAGTGTTCTCTTAGTGAGTAATAGACTCAGCGTTCCCTAAATAAATTTTAGATTTTTATTTAATAGAAAAAAAAGATGTGACCTTTTAGATCTGATCGTCTAAATGTATTCGTCGAATTCTATTATCTACTAACTTTTTTCAGCTGCTTCACCTGACGTGCCGAGATAGAAAGTATTTAATATGTTAATCCAGGTTATAAACTATCTGTGCGCCAAATTTCATCCAAATCCCAAATCCGTTTGGTCGTTTTTGCGTGATTGAGTAACTAACGTCCAAACATCGAAACATTTAAACATAACCCAATATCCACATTTTAACATTTTAGGCTGTAAATTAATGAACCAGTCATAAAAATATTTTAAAACAGAATTGTTTAAAAAAAGAACCTAAGTCGCACTCTTTTTAATAAAAGTAGAAATAGCTATATAGATAACAAATCGGATTTGTCAGCTTCCTGCACCCTAATTGCGAAACACACAATTTATCAGAATCTGAATGGGATTGAAGATTATTTCTAAACCATTGCGTCATTTGTTCGAATAAATTGTGGCTCAGCAACGTAAATAACGCAATGAATGTTGTTTAACTATGAATATTAAACAAATTCCTACCGATAAAAAGTTCCGCAATTACCCCTCTGGTTCGTTGAGGTGGACAAGTCCGAAGGGAGTGAATATTTTTAGGGTTCTTAGAAGGGTCGTTCAAAGAGCCGTTATACTTTTTACATAAGCAAAACTACATAGTTAGAGCCACTTTAACCCGCCACTTCACAGAAGACCTGCCAGAAGTCAGCCAAGATGAAATCGAGGCGGCTCTCAATCAGCTTAAAAATGGAAAAGCCCCTGGTGAGGACGGGATTACGACCGAGCTCCTGAAAGCAGGAGGAAGTCCTGTACTGAAAGAGCTTCGGGAGCTCTTCAACTCTGTCCTGTTCTCTGGGAGAACTCCAGAAGCGTGGCGAAGGAGTGTGGTCGTACTGTTCTTTAAAAAGGGGGATAAAACCCTTTTAAAGAACTACAGACCCATTTCGCTCCTAAGCCACGTATATAAGCTGTTTTCAAGAGTCGTCTCGAATCGTCTAGCGCGGAGACTCGACGAGTTTCAGCCGCCGGAGCAAGCCGGGTTTCAAGGAGGATACAGCACCATAGACCACATCCACACAGTGCGGCAGATTATACAGAAGTCCGAGGAGTATAGTCGGCCGCTGTGTCTTGCGTTTGTGGACTATGAGAAGGCTTTTGATTCTATCGAGACCTGGTCTGTTTTGGAGTCTTTGCAGCGATGCCAAGTCGACTGGCGATACATCCAAGTGCTGAGATGTCTTTATGAAAACGCCTCAATGACCGTCCAAACTCAGGACCGGCAAACTGAACACATCGCCCTGCGTCGAGGAGTGAGACAAGGGGACGTAATCTCCCCAAAATTGTTCGCTAACGCACTGGAGGATGTGTTCAAGACGCTAAACTGGAGTGGACGCGGAATAAACATCAACGGCGAGTACATCTCACACTTGAGATTTGCAGACGACATCGTCATATTGGCGGAATCGCTACAGGACTTGCAGCAGATGCTGGACGGCCTAGTTGATTCTTCTGTACGCATTGGTCTCCGGATGAACTTGGACAAAACACAGGTTATGTTCAACGATGACGCGACTCCGGGACCGATTGCGGTCAATGGCGGTGCCCTCAAGGTTGTTCGAGAATACGTTTACCTCGGGCAAACTCTGCAGTTTGGTAAGAACAACCTTGAGAAGTAGGCTAACAGGAGAATTCAGCTGGGCTGGTCAGCGTTTGGGAAGCTTCGTCGAGTATTCTCGTCGCGTATTCCACAGAGCTTAAAGACGAAAGTCTTCAACCAGTGCGTCCTACCTGTTATGACCTACGGAGCCGAAACGTGGACACTCACGGTACGGCTGGTCCACAAATTTAAAGTCGCTCAGCGAGCTATGGAACGAGCTATGCTTGGAGTATCTCTGAGGGACAGAATCCGGAATGAGGTGATCCGGCAGAGAACCAAAGTTGTCGACATAGCTCATAGGATTAGCAAGCTAAAGTGGCAATGGGCCGGCCATATTAGCCGTCGAACCGATGACCGTTGGGGTAGACGTGTTCTTGAGTGGAGACCGCGAATCGGCAAACGTAAGGTAGGACGCTCTCAGGCTAGGTGGAGCGACGATCTTCGCAGGGTGGCTGGCAGCAACTGGATGAGAGTTGCCGAAAATCGAGCTGAATGGCGCGCAATTGGGGAGGCCTATGTCCAGCAGTGGACTGCTATAGGCTGATGATGATGATGATGATGACATAGTTCGGTAAGCCTTTATTGTTTTTTTTTTCCGAATAACTTACATTTCCGCTTATACCTTCATGTGTGGATGTTAAGATGGTCTTTCCATTGCAGGTGTTCATAAATTTAGGGAAATGAATTGTTTAGAAAATGGATTATCAACTAAAATTGTCCATACATTGGAATCATATTCTTTAATAGTCGTTTGCCAAGATTGAAATCAATTATTTTTTCCTCACTGTATAAGTTGATTCAATTATTGCAAGACATACTCAGCACCCACGTATTGCAACTATTACTCTCAATTAAACCATTTCAAACTCAACTGCATAGGCATCCGATTGACAAAACCCATATTAAATAGAAAGACTCTTGTTTTCAGACTATCTAATTACCAAAAACCTTTAAAATAATGTACTAAGTTATAGTATTAACATAAACATAACATAACATAAAATTAGATTTATTTTCTCATCACAAATGTTGCAGGTTGGTACATAAAGTGCTTAAACTAATAAAAAATATATCATAACATTTGTGAGAAACTGGTGCCCGAAGAAGGTATTGAATACCTGTGTTACGGGTCACCAGGCCTCCCAATTCTTACAGTTAGACTTTGTATATTATTAGATTAAGACAAGTATGAGCTAAATGTGCGATGAAGTTTTCACTGTTTATTTTGTGATATAAAAGAAATATATATAAAAAAAAAACGATTAAATAATGGATATGATTATGAGATTAATGTGTGTGTACGAGTGTATGCCAGTGAGTAAGTGTAAGTGAGTGTAAGTGGGTGAGTGTGTGTGAGTGAAAGTACGTGGGTGAGTGTGAGTTTGTGTGGGTAGTATTGTGTAGATAGCAAAGGTTTACGAGTGTACAACAAACAACAGACATCATCAAGCCTAGCCTTTTCCAAACTATGTTGGAGTCGGCTTCCAGTCTATCCGGATGCAGCTTAATACCAATATTTTAGATAGAGCGACTGTCTATCTGACCTCCACTACTCAATAACTGTTTTTTTTTTTTTAGGATGGGCAATCAACTGACGACACGTAACGACTATCACAGACCTACGAATGACCACCGGGACCAACAGCTTAACGTGCCTTTCGAGGGATCTTGATATGTAAGGAGGATCACCATCTAACCTTCATCATCATCATCACCATAATTTCAGCCGAAAGACGTCCACTGCTGGACATAGGCCTCCCCCAATTTGGGAGGGTTACTATAATCACCACGCTTGGCAGGCGAATATTTACAGAATTTTAACGGATAATTAAAATCATCAATACAGTCCTCTAAATTCATATAGGTATTTAATATTCAACTTTATTACAGGGTGATTGGAAGATGGGTGCAAAGCTTTAAGGCGAAGATAGTACAGACAATTTAGAACCATTTAAGCCATGGTTGTCTTAGACGAAGTCTTACCAAATATTTTTAACCAAATTTTTAAGTTTTTTTTCGGAAATTCTCAAAATTTAATGTAAACTGCATAATTATGGCCAAATTGAATGATAAATGAATTCATTTTTTATTTATTTAATTAAAGTAATATGTAAGCAATCAAGCAAAACATGTTTTAGGCTTCTGTGTCATTAGACATTTTTTTTACAGACATTTAAAGCTCAGAAAAAAATTGTACAATACGTCTTTTAAACCTTATTAAAAAAAAAACGGAGGGTGCTTTTTTTGTTCAAACCTTTTTGAAGACATGCTTGATAATTGTTCTTTCTTTTGAGGTATCATTTATGCGGATATCTTACAAATTATTGAAATTAGGGCCTACAAACCAATTTGAGGGAGAATTTTTTTATTTTAGGCAGACTAATTAAAACAACATTTGAATTTAAATTATTTATTTTTCAAGTTCAAAATGACGGCCGTGATTCCTAATACAAGCACGGCCCCGTCTTCTAACTTCTGTAGTCGTTATTTTCAACATCATCTCCTGCTTCATTGTCTCAAACGCTGAATTCATTCTTTGTATCAATTCTTCTCTAGTGTTTATTTCTATGTTGTTATACACCAGTTCCTTGGCCCGGCCCCACACGAAAAAGTCCAATGGGATCAGATCTGGGGAGCGAGCGGGCCAAGGGATGGGTCCATCCCTGCCGATCCAGCTATCAGGAAAGCAATTGTTGAGGTGTTCCCTTACATTTAAAGTCCAATGCGCTGGACATCCGTCTTGCTGAAAGATGACTGTTCGGTCTCTTTCGAAGATCGGGACACCTGATTCCTCTACCAGCAGTGGTAAATTAATTTGCAGAAATTGCAAATAATTTTCGCCATTCAATGGATCAGGCAAAAAGTGGGGCCCAATCAATGTTCTGCCAATTATTCCAGCCCATACATTCACAGAGAATTTCATCTGAAATGACACCTGCTTCTTAAAATGTGGATTGTTGTCTGCGTCGGCCCATTCATGGCTGTTGTGAAAGTTTGTAATACCTTCCCTTGAAAATTTACTTTCATCCGTCCACAAGATTGATTTCAGAAACCACGCATCTTCGATGTCTCTGTTGAGGAGGAAACGGCAGAACTGAATTCTTCTTTGAGGATCTTGCTCTACTAGACCTTGCACACTCCTGCCATGGAACGGATACTTATCATTTTGGTGCATTGTATTCCACACCTTCCATTGAGAAATGTTTAAATTTCGAGCTACTGCTCTAGTACTGGTAGTAGGATCCGCTTGAAATGCTGCTAAAATGTCTTCGTCGACGGCAGTTTCGTGTCTGCCCGGGTTGACTCCAGGTTCCACGCGGTGAAACCCATCTTGGGCAAGACGACGAAACGTTTGTAAAACACTCGGACATTCGGTATCCTGCGATTCGGATAGCGCTCTTGATACATCCGTCGCGCCAAAGATCCATTGCCGTCCGCTCTACCGTACATAAATACGATATCCGCATATTCTTGATTGGAAAAAGTAGCCATAGTCACTTAACAATTAAGAAAAACGGCGTAGGAGCGCACTAAATGTCAACTCAACACAATTAAGTCAAAAATCAACACGTGCAGGAGCGCGAGGCTACGACTGGACACGGTGAAACAAAAAAGTTCAAAACTAACGCAAACAACACGTGCAGGAACGCAAAGGGCTACAACTGAACACGGTAAATTGTGAATCAACACGACAACGTCCACTCACAAGGGCAGTAGTTTGACTAATAAGTAAAAGATGTAACGGCTTCATCACAGACCGGCTGACCCAGACTAAAGAAAAACGACTTTGTTGCCTCAGTAACAGACCATTTTGCTGTAAAAACCAATTCTTATCGCTTTTTGCTATTTATTGGGCGTTCTACCTGGAAATTTTCGCACCGCGCTCGGCGGCCATTGTTTAGAGAATCCCCTCAATGGGTTCCCCTCAATTGGTTCCTGCATGTGCCAAAAATTCTTAGAATTGAACAATGTTATCATTTCGAGAACATAAAGTATTCTTTTAAGCAAAAATTTTGTGTTTTGTTAGACTGCCTAAAATTTAAAATTTCTCACTCGAATTGGTTTGTAGGTCCTAATTTCAATAATTGGTAAGATATCCGCATATATGATACCTCAAAAGAAAGAACAATTATCAAGCATGTCTTCAAAAAGGTTTGAACAAACAAGCACCCTCCGTTTTTTTTTTTTAATAAGTTTTAAAAGACGTATTGTACAATTTTTTTTATTTTTTCTGAGATTTTTTTTACAGCTATTTAATCTGTAAAAAAATGTCTAATGACACAGAAGCCTAAAACATGTTTTGCTTGGTTGCTTACACATTACTTTAATTAAATAAATAAAAAATTAATTCATTTATCATTCAATTTGGCCATAATTATGCAGTTTACATTAAATTTTGAGAATTTCCGAAAAAAAAACTTAAAAATTTGGTTAAAAAAATTTGGTAAGACTTCGTCTGAGACAACCATGGCTTAAATGGTTCTAAATTATCTATACTATCTTCACTTTAAAGCTTTGTACCCATCTTCCAATCACCCTGGGTCCAATCACCCAATATATACAAGAATTGCTCGTTTAAAGATATAAGATTCATTTACTTATTTCAAAAACTGTCGCTGTTCAATGAAACGAACCAATAATATTACATACCTACACAACAATACATATGTACATACTTATAACAGCTATATATAAGCTTTCACCAAAATATACGCGGACTGTTAATTACTCTGAAAACCTGAAAGAGGAGACTGGAAATCCACTCCACGCAATTTGAATTGAAATTGGCAAACGCCACGCCAAAGTACGAATACCGCACCATGGATGTGGTTCTACTGGAAATGGCAATAAAACCTGTGACACGCTTTTTTTGTTTTTGTGGATCAGAAAGATCGAAGGGAATTCGAAATACGTGATTATTTGCTTAAACTATATAATAGAATACTATATATTATGTACAAACGCCAGCACATCAGGCTACTCGAAACTGACAAATTTTCCCAATCAATCTTGAACCTGAACTTTATCAATAAAGTTGAAAAGCTATTAAACAGATTCTAGTAGCTATATTTGCTGGCGTCAGTATAGTCACCAAAAGAGATAAGTAATCTGGGTAGTTGGATATGTCTGAAGTTTAGTAAGAAATCGATAGATGTTTTCAAATGATTGAATGGAATTGTTTGTTTTCTATTAGGTAATTGAAATCAGTATCATTCGAAAATATCCATCAGGTTCTTACTAAACTTCAATTACATCATATACGTTACAGATATAGATGTGTATATCTAAATGTACCTCTTCATTTAACTGTAAATGAAGCTTGAACCCATTTAGGTAACTTGAAATACAAAATATATGAGTACTTAAACTTTTTTGATTGTTAAAAAATATCACCACACAAAGATTGAATGGTAGAAAATGCCAGTGCTAGTATTAAATAAACAAATATCGTTTGAAGTAGTCATGTAGAATAAAAAAAGCTCAGTTGAAGGATATATTTCAACTAGGTATGTATGGCTAAAACTAACATTGTAGTATAAATCTTTAAAACAATTTAAGAAAAGGTCAAGAAAAACTCTAAGACCATGTTCGAACGGACGGACGTAATAATATCGTTACTGGATTTTCAACTCTCGGTATTCATCCGAGCATTCAGAATAGAGTGCATACCAGCTTGTCCATAAAACGCACTATTCGATTTTAAATTCTTGATGCTAAGCAATGAGATGTACAAATGCAAGTAAAAATGACACAGCTATTATAATATACTAGCTTCTGCCCGCGACTTCGTCCGCGCTAAATTTCTTGTTCCCCCGACCCTTCCCGTCGCGACGAATCGCCTACCCGTGTGATTTTCCCCGTTTTTGCAACATTTTTCATTACTGCATCTCTCCTCTAGTTGTGGCGTGATGTTATATAGCCTATAGCCTTCCTCGATAAATAGGCTACCCAACACAAAAATATTTTTTCACACTACAAAGTCAAAAATAACTTTAATTTCGGAAGTCGGTGGCAAAAACCTAAAATACAGAGCCTAACCCCCGGTTTCTGATTTAAGTATTTGAATTTGAGAACGCTTTGATCAGTATTTAAGTATTACTTAAACACTTTTTCGTTTCTGAATTGAGTTTTTCAAACTCTAATCAAGATTTGATCATTTAATCAAATTTGACACACAGCATGGTTAAAGTTGTACGTCATTTACTCAAATTTGACACAACGCGTACTTAACTCATGATTAAAGTCGCCAGTTGCGTTTCTGAATTGAAAAAAACGTGTTTTACTATACTCAAAGCATAATCAACGGCAAGTTACTCAGTTGAAAGTTGACAAACCAATTTCGGCTACTCAAACTGTAATCAGCTATAGAAACTAGAGATTTTTAAGTGATTTTGATCATAATGAGTGACGAAGATACTTCCTGTCGTCTCTGAAGATGCCTCAACGCAGATAAACCCGCAAAAGAATAGCAGTACATCGGCCTAACTTGTTCATCACGCTGAGCGGCAAATAAAATTTAAGAGTCGGTTCCGCTTTAAAGGCTCGTACAAACAGGCGCGAGAGGTTGCGCGTAGTGTTGTGGAGGTGATTCTACGATTTATCACGACGCAACACCTTTCACACTAGCGCGACCGCTCGTCGCGACGCGGCGAGCAGTGCGACAGCTTGTGGTACATTTTGTATGGCGTCGCGGCCGTCGCGGCTCCGAAACGACGGCACACAAAATGTACCTTATGTTGTCGTGCTGCTCGACGCGGAGTGACAGTGTCGCGGCGCGACAGGTAGTGTCACGCGCGTTTTCATAGAAATTGTTTTACGGATATAAATCGCTGAATCGCGTGCGAGCGTCGCGTCGCGCAAATCTGCACGAGCCTTCATGAAAGAGTCGGTTAGATTTATTTTTTACAAAATAAAGCCTAAACTGACCTATCGTATTCAACGGCGGGACTGCATTTCTCCTATGTTGCAGCTTCTAAAACCTCTTAGGTTTTACGCGACTGGTAAATTTCAAGCTGTTGTAGGGGACACTGTAAATGTGAGCAAGGCGACGTTGTGCCGCGTGGTAGGTAGGGTGACTAGTGCGATAGCATTACTGAGATGGCAATATGTTCATATGCCTGCACACTGCACAGGGCACGATCTTTTGACAAAGCTGAATTCCCTAGATTCATAGGTGCTGTAGACTCCACACATATAAAAAAAATCACCAAGAGGGAGAAAAGCTGAGCTGTATAGGAACAGAAAAGGTTTTTTTTTCTAATAATGTTCAAGCCAACTGTGATGCCGATTTATAAATTACTAGTATCAATGCAAGTTGGCAAGGCTCCGTGCGCGACACTACTATTTGGACTGACTCACCACTTGCAGCTCAATTTGAAAGATAGCAGATTTGTGTAATACCTTATTCTCGGGGATAATTGTTACCCATGCCTTAGGTTTCTCATGCCTCTAGTAGGAGAGGCAGGCCTCTCTATCACAGGAAGCCTATAACAGAGCCCAAGTAGCATTACGAAATAAAACACCTATTGAAAGGTGTTTTGGTATTCTTAAAAGAAGAATTCCATGCCTACATTCAGGAATGCAACTAAAACTTCCAAAAGTATTGAAGGTAATTGTGGCATGTGTTGTTCTTCACAACATGACTCTTCGTCTTGATGACTACATCCCGCTTTAATAAATGTATAGTTTAAAAACACTAGTAAAACACGCATTTATAAATGCACGTAATAACCAAAAATGTAATCGTGGTGAAAGTTCATTACAAGACCTTTCTAACAAGTCCAAACACGGCTATGATACGATATTACATCATGGAATGCCAGTGCCTATCTTCCGGCTTCATCATCAGACCTTGAAACTTAATCGTGGTCAAAGTTCATTACAAGACTTTTCTAACAAGTCCAAACACAGCTATGATACGATGTTACATCATGAAGTTCCAGTTCATATCTTCCGGCTCCATCATCAGATCAGTTTGACAGTACCATATTATTGTATTGTCATCAGAACTACATACAGCTGCCAATTTTCATGACGCTACGATCCTTGGAAGATGGTTAAATTAGTTACCTTAGATTCCATTACATAGTTAGTTACATACAGGTCGACCTAATAAAAGCGTGTTAAAAATAGTACTCTGTGATGACTACATCGTGGCATATGATGAACATGTATAAGAAGAAAGTGTGTAATTTTGCTGTCCTACCTATAGTAACCTGTAACCTATAGTACAAAATTATTTTACTCGAATAAAAGTGTGTATCATCATCTGCCTGCCTTCTCTCAACTATGTTGGGGTCGGCTTCCAGTCTAACCAGTAAATATGTAGTACAATAAAAATATGTAGGCAATGGAATATTTTTAATTACTCCTAGTTTTATCAGTTACATAAAAAATCACAGATAGGTAGGTATTTACATAATATTTGCTGAATATTTTCTTGCACAACGCTTTTATTATATTAATTATAAAATGTTTTAGCATTGTTTCATGCCTAGGCCCAAGAAAGTTGATGCTCTTGTACTCTTTAGCAGTGGAGTTCCAGGCTTCCTGTTTCTTCTGTATATAGTTGGTATGCCTTTGTCCTTTTGCACTCTTTTACATTTTGGGGTTTTTGGCGGAGTGGTATCTGAAGCAATAAATCACAAACATCTAAATTACTAATGTGGTGAAAGGTAAAATTATATTATGGTAAATTATGGTAAACATTACAGGTTATTGTGTTACTTGCTACAGTGTGGACCAGTGGTGATACCGTTGGGTCACCACTGCTGCAAGTAAACCTTGATTTACGAGTTGTAGGACGTGGGTTGTGATCCAGGCAGGCACTATCACCACCACTGCTCTAAAAACTATGAAGGATAACATCGTGAGGAAATCTTCATGTTCTAGATCCTAGAATTCGAAGACATGTGACATCTACCAAACTGCACGGGGCTCGCGTGGTAGATTATGACCCCCTCTCACCGAAAGGAGGCCTCTGTCCCAGCAGTGGGAACGGTATATGCTGATTATGCTATGTACTTACTTTGTTATTATTTAAAGAATATTTTCCTTCTCCTCTATAGTATAGTTAGACGATCTCTTTTTCTTATCTTTATCCGATCTAATTGGTGCAATTTATTTGTAGTTTATGTAAAAATACGAACAGAATTCGAATAAAACTTGTCTTTATTTACTGACAGTTTGACATTCACGATTCGATTCAGACAAACACGTCAAATACTTATTTTCTTAAATATATGCATTACAAACTCTATTCACATAAGTTTGTTGTAGTTTGTTGAAATTAACAATGCTATTTAACATTAACAATTTGTTTTTGAGTCTATTTTAAATTTATGATAATAAAATTTAAAAAAATTATGAGTTTTTGAAAAGTACCGGTTTTTGAACGTGAATTGGAACGTGTTAGCTTTGATCAAAAAACTTAAGTAAATAATCAGTTGACTATGGTTTGACAAAAGACAATTTTCAGTTGTGAAACGCAAAATACTTAAAAGCATACTTAAGGATTTGAGAATACTCAGTTGAGATTTGCTAGTTTTCTCAAATCAGAAACCGGCTGTAAGACACCGACTTTCGAAATTAAAGTTATTTTTGACTTTGTAGTGTTTTTTTTTAAAGAAGTCGGTTGTTTTTTTTTTGTAAAAAGTTTTTACTACCAACACCAGTACAAAAACCGTCCAATTCCATTCACCCTACATCCGAATGCCCCCGATGTGATCGACGTCCACAAATTAGCCACGACACCCGCCGCCGCAAGACCGGTGATTTTTCACGCCCAACTTTTAAAAGGTTTCGTATAGCTCAGCATTTATCATCGTGTTATGTGTTTCTGTCCAAATCAGATGTATTAAATGTTTCAAATGGCTGTTGGGAAGTTGAAATGTCGTGATTTTTTTTAAGGCTTGGTAGTAAAGCCAGGGTAAGTAATTTGTAAGCTTAAATTGACTATCAACTTACTCCGTTTCGGACGAAAATGGCACTGTTAGTATACTGGTCTTTTTAGAAAAAAAATTATGGACACTATCAGAAAGAGCACCATTTGAACTATAAAAATGTGTCTGTCTCGAATTTTTCTGTAGTGCTTATTCTAAATGTACTAGTAGTGCTTATTCCGTCCAAAACGGGTTAAAGGGTCTATTTATTCAAGTCACAACTATGATTTTTTGGCAATAGTATGAAATGATCGCGGCAATATGATGGAAGGCGGCATCATTTAACTTTCCTGACTGTAGGTATATTTGTTATAAGTTAGATCAAACCTTGCTAGCTGCTAAAACATAACATGACGCTTTGTTTTCCCGAAGGATTGGCCGGAGTGGATTGTTAACACCTGACCTTTTTCGACCAGCAATTTTTTTTTATTTTTATTTTTTTTATTTGGGTAAATAAAAGGTTATACATTACAATATTATGGAATAGAACTTAAAATTAAAACGGAAGTGTAAATGTATAACCAACGACATTTTCCACATAATATAAAAAAGTTAAACAAACATGAACGGCGTGCGATACAAATTACTTAGAATAGTGAGTATGATTAAAGATAAAATTAAAACTCATCTGAAACTTATACAAGTAAAAATATTAAAAATAGAAGGAAAGAAAAAATGATTATAATTTAAATTATGTTTTTAGGATTGTAAGAATGTTAGATACTGTAAATTGCATAAAAACGTATGATACTTGCAGTTTTGTTTTTTTTAGAACTTTCGCGTGTTAACTTAGCACATCTACCTTACGGAAGGTAAACTTTCGGTTAACTTGACCAGTGTAATTACAAAACATGGAACACTTAATCAAGGTGAGCCTATTGCCACCAAACGGGCACAAATCCAAACTCCGGGCTGCTGCTGAGAAATTCTATTCGACCTGGGAATCGAACCTCATGCCCTGGCTCATGTTTAGCAGTAGCGGTTGCCACACTAACAAGGCAATCTAGTATTTTAATTGCTGGTATTTTAATTTTAAACCCAATTCATGAGACTGTTAGATAAAGATGTTTAACACAACCAGTCAGGCCGAAGATATTCAGTTTCAAATGTTCAGACAGACCTCTCCATGACTTTTTATGTCAAGACTTAAAAGATTTCAAGTTAAATACGCCGTGATATTTTAACCGTCTTACAACGGCAGCCCGCTTCATGTATTCAATGACTACACATTCATAAGAAGAAAAAAATGAACATTTGAATCACTAAAAAATGAAAATTATTTTTTATTATGACGCATGACGTAGTTTGTTTGAAATTTTGTCTCATGGAAAATGGAGATGAAATGATCTAGTCGACTCTTGCGCTGGGTAGGTATGTATGTTCTCTACCATATGATACGTAAACATTATTACCTAACATGATGTTTCATAATTCTAATGCATTGAGTGGGCAACCTTTGTAAGATGAATAAAATGTCACCGGATACTTATCCAGTACCTTAACATTCTTAAGCAATGTATAAAATTTTGTTAGTAATCTAGATTGTAAATCTCCCCGTATAAGTAACATTAAGTAATTAATGGTTACAACAATCTTTGTAGGGTTTCCGCGAATACCTAGGTTTGTTGCTATAAATATAATAAGATGGAATGTTCCACAATTTTCGGGCTCGTGGCTACATAATAACAGACACACGTGCCTTAAGGTTAAGCTACTTTTGTCGGGGTCGATGGGTTCGTGGATGGGTGACCATTCATTACTATTAAGAAGCCTCCGTGCCTTGGATGGCAGGTTAAGCCGTTGGTCCTGGCTGAATTCATAGATCTTTATCAGTAGTTATGGGTTGTCAGAAACCCGAAAGTTTGACAGGCACTCTTACCAAGGAGTATCGTATTTCCCAGTAAGTGGGTTGTGGAGGTCAGATAGGAACTCAATCTATGAAAAATGCTGGTATTCAACTGCATCCGGTTAGACTGGAAGCCAACCTTGACATAGTTGGGAAAAGGCTAGGTAAGTAGATTGATTTGATTGGTTAGCACAATTCCAATGATGAAATCTATACTATAATATTATAAAGCTGAAGAGTTTGTTCGTTTGTTTGTTTGCTTGTTTGATTGAACGCGCTAATCTCAAGAACTACTGGTCAGAATTGAAAAATTCTTTTTGTGTTGGGTAGCCTATTTATCGAGGGAGGCTATAGGCTATATAACATCACGCTACAACTAAGAGGAGCGAAGCAGTAATGAAAAATGTTGCAAAAACGGGGAAAATTTATTCCTTTTGAGAGTTTCCGTTACGTGCGCTGCGTAAACGGTTAAAGTAACGCAAAAATCATGTATGACGGAATTGTTCCTTTTAAAAAGTTCTAAAAAAAAGTCCACGAGAGCATATGTCTATCTTTTAAGGTTGACTCACTATAACTCAAAAGGAGCGAGCAGCAACAAAAAATGCAAATCGATGCGACGGGAAGGGTCAAGGAGCAAAAATTTGACGCGGACGAAGTCGCGGGCAGAAGCTAGTCATCAAATAAACTGAAACTTCCACATTGAAATTCGTTGTACCGACGGAATATAGTAGAGACAGAAGCACTCATCTCCGAATATACACCGGGACATTGTAGTCGTCTTACAAAGGTTGTCCACTCAATGTATCCAATACTAGCTTCTGCCCGCGACTTCGTCCGCGTTAAATTTCTTATTCCCCCGACCCTTCCCGTCGCGTCGAATCGCCTACCCGTGCGATTTTCCCCGTTTTTGTAACATTTTTCATTACTGCTCCGTCCCTCTTAGTTGTAGCGAAGTTGTATATAACCTATAGCCTTCCTCGATAAATAGGCTATCCAACACGAAAATATTTTTTCAATTCGGACCTGCAGTTCCTGAGATTAGCCGTTCAATCAAACAAACAAACTCTTCAGCTTTATAATATTAAGTATAGATAGTATAGATAATATGCCTCTAGGCGTGATCAAAAATTGTTACCATTCATTAGGATAATAGGTACTAAGAAAAGTAATAATGGATTAGAATTATGAAACATTCTGTGAATAATGATTACGTATCATACGGTAGAGAACATACCTACCCAGTGCACGAGTCGGCTAGATCATTCCATCTCCATTTTCCATGAGACAAAATATCAAATTTAAACCACGTCATGCGTCATCATATTGAATAATATTTTTTATTTTTCAGTTATTCAAATGTTCATTTTTTTCTTATGGATGTGTAGTAGTCATTGGTTAGATGAAGTGGGCTGCCGTTGTAAGACGACGATGTCACGGTGTTTAAGATATTTCGTCGTTTCACTCTACGTACGATAAATCCACGTTTGAAGTTGCAGTAGAATATCACTCGGTGACTGAGACAAACCATTTTAATCAATTTAAACAACTTTTCATTAATCATACAATAAACTAGCTGAGCGCAGCAATAAGTTGTGTTCACGTTTGAACTTGTTAGTCTTTATACTTATTTATGCAATCAATCAAACAAGTAAAAACTTGTTTGGATTTCATATTGCAAGACAGATGGTGCAACCTACGTACTTAATGATAAATGAACTATAATTTATTGTATGTTTGCTACAAGTAAGACGTTTATTATTAAAATGATTAAGTTTTTACTACAGAGCCCTTAATTTAAATAAAGAAAATCATTTTTCCCGAGAGATTTTCAGTGACAGGTATAAAAATGGTTCTTTCCACTCGATTCAAGTTCAAAAATAAAACATCAACCTACTGAAGCAAACTATTGAAAAAATAAGCACAAGTACACAGCAATCTCCAGGCACCTTGGAACATAAAGAGCGAACTTTCCATCAGTCACCGCTTGTTGAGAGACATGAATAATCACAGGCCTGGGGGACTCTAGCGACCTCTATGCCATGGAAAAGAAAGGTGCAGAAGCTAAACTACATGTATTCAAGCACACGCACACATACATAGACATACGGAGATGTCAAAAGAATGCCGGTCACACTTGCAAGTAAGGACTTATTCCACTTGGTTACTCATCTAAATAATCTAAGAAATCATCAAATCACGTCTCCCGTCAGACTTTTACTGACTAAAACCCACCCATGTTCCTTCAGTTGCCCATAATACCAGGTTCGCGGTATCTCTTTCAAAAATAATAGTAGTTGGAGGCCTCCAAACCAAATTTTGAGTACAACCGTGGCTTACGTGTTGTAGCTCGTAGACTCTAACCCAGACAGGCACTATCAAAATTATTTCATAACCACTGCTCTCAAAACGTTGAAGACAATCGTCGTCAGGAAACCGGCATGTCCTAGAAACAATAATTCCAAGACATGTGACATTTACCAAACTGAACTGGGCCTGCGTGATGGATTACGAACTACTCCGTCTCACCAAGAGGAACTCTGCGTCTCAGCAGTCTACAATGTTCCCAGCGTTATAGGCTGATTATGCAGACCGAATTTCAGCTATACTACTGACAGGAATAACTTTAATTTTTGACAGTTCAACAACATTAATTGCGTGTTTATGATGTTGAGCAGACATATTTTTTGAACATTTGAGGTAAAGGATTAGCAATATTCTTCAAAATTATTCAGATAGTGATCGATAGGGTGTCGTACCTACTGTTGAAATCACTTCTGGAGATACATTCTTGTAACTATAATTAATCATAAAAATTATCAGCGTAATAATATTCTCCTTTACTAAACTATTTATTTTTCTTTCACAAAGCTCCCAGCCAACAGTTGGTACTTAATATTTGGCAAACCTTTGGGTAATGTTTGGGAAACAATCGGCATCGTGTTACCAGCCCGTAACATAACATAACATAAAATTAGATTTATTTTCTCTTCACAAATGTTGCAGGTTGGTACATAAAGTGCTTAAACTAATTAAAAATATATAATAACATTTGTGAGAGACTGGTGCCCGAAGAAGGTATTGAATACCTGTGTTACGGGTCACCAGGCCCCCCAATTCTTACAGTTAGACTTTGTATATAATTAGATTAAGACAAGTATGAGCTAAATGTGTGATGGAGTTTTCACTGTTTATTTTGTGATATAAAAGAAATAAACTACCATCAAAGACTGGCCATCGACTGGGGAGATATAGTAGTGGACAAGTCTGTCCGCAGACTCTCTTCCATCACCATCATATTAGGCGAAAAAACTACACAATTTAGACGACTGAGTTCTGTCAACATCAATAGCAAAAATATTCGCTTCTTGTATGTACCTGACCTTCTGTGGGTACTTATTTATGTTGTGGCGCACGCGACCTCTGTGTTTCTTTTATAGCCTTTCATACTTCGGTTGCAGCCTACAAGTTATGAAGAGGAAAATTTTCACGTCATTTTGGACTTAATGTACCCTGAATTAGAGCTTTTTGTTCTTCGTTTTGACTTTTCATTGAATGAGCTGGGTTTTTATGTTTTAAATTTAATGATGCGGGTAGAAATGACTAATGACGAGATAAATGTTTCATTTTCTATTTGAAGAGAAACCTAATTGTAAGCCACTACTCAGAAATAGAGGGGTTCGTAATAGAATACTAAAAATCTTCATATCATACTATACATTATGTATTTAGTACTCTTTTGCGTATTCTAGTAATATTATATTCTAAACACAAACATAATTAATTTTTTATCCACAATATTTGTAAAAACACTCAGATATCACCAATGATGTATGTATTTTACCTTTAGATGCCTTATCGACGCTCAATATTAGCAAGATAAATGCAAGATAATTGCCTGAATTGTCATTAGCCACGTACCATCCAACAGCAGAACAAGCAGCAGCGAGTGATGTTACTAAATCGACGGGTTCCGGGCTATTTGTATTAACCGACATTTTTGAAACTTTACACCAGAGCAGTTTAAAGTTTCGATTTTTAGAAAAAAAATAATAACTTTAGCAAATCGCATTATTTCTTTAAAAATAAGGATATTACTGTTTTTATAACATATTCCCCATAATCAGATTAATTTGTTTTCTAATATCCCTATTTTTAACGAAGATAAATGTCGCTTAATACAAAATGACCCATATTTTACTTTTTTTGTTCCAGGCTAAATGACTTAACCACCTATGATTATTGTTTCTTATTCCAGGCTAAATGACTAAACCGCCTAGGTTTATTATTTCTTGTTCCAAGCTAAATGACTTAACCGCCTATGATTATTGTTTCTTATTCTAGGCTAAATGACTAAACCGCCTAGGTTTATTATTTCTTGTTCCAAGCTAAATGACTTAACCGCCTAGGCATGCAAATAATGGCTCTAAGCTAAGTGCTTTAGTCAAAAAGTTGGTTATATTTCAAACCCAAGCTAATTGATTTAAATACCATATCTTAAACTTATTAATGTATGGCTAATTAGTTTATGCGACAGATTTTTTTAAAATAAATTGGTTGTAATCATACTTGAATAATGAAGTTTGCAAAAATTGGCGGTTAAAACATTGATAAATTAAAACGTACATACATAGGGTGTACCTACCTATCTTGTTAATAATTATGAAATGAGAAATAAAACACATTATAAATTATTTAAAGATAAGTTTTTTATTTAAAATGACAATCACCTAGGAACAGCAGTAACTTCTTAGCTTACCAAGGTAACAAGTAAAGTTTTTATCACAACTGTATAGGAATCAGAAGTTAAACAGTCTTTTTATTACGTAGCCTCACGATTTGCGTCAACTAAAACGAAGTGGGAGACGCCTGAAGCGCCCGCGCGGGGTGGCGAGGGTATTTAAACCCGCGCGGTTTATCGCGATGGCGCCAATATCATTGTTTTAACCAACGTCATAATAGTCATCCATATAAAATTTTGATTGTATTAATGTGTATACTATTCTTATTCCGTTTAAGTTAAACTGTTTGAAGTACTAGAACTTTACTTTTGATATAACTGAAACGACACTGCGAATCAAATATTGAATAAAACAAATAGGTTTAATCATAATCTTTAAATGTTTACTGTTGAAATCCTAAATAGTTCATGCAACCGACATATCATTATCTACTGCAAGCTAAATGGTTGAAGTGACAACATCTAACATTTCATGTACAGAGCTAAATGTATGGATTGACACTGGGTATGAATTTGACAAAGAGGCTAAATGTATTAAACGACATTATTGTATATTAACAAGGTAAAGCTAATTGTACTAAGCGACACTGGATAAGAATTTAACAAAGAGGCTAATTGTATGAAGCGACATTTCTATATATTTATAAAGTCAGGCTAAATGCCTTAACGTACGTTGCCTGTAAATTGTTGCTCCAGGAAAAAATGTTCAAACGACTGCCTGGTATTTGGTAGTCAGCTTAAGTACACAGTTCCTAAATTTGTCAATAATTTATGTCGCTTCATTCATTGCAGTCCAAAATGGGCTCCAAAAATGCGGTTGTATTAAGCGACAAAAAAGTGCTCCGATCGTCACCAAACCCAGCTCAAATGACGCAGAAAAATTCGCTGATTCCAAATATGTATAAAAGTCTATATCGCTCAGAGTGTCGCTTAATACAATTAGCCCGGAACCCGTCGAAATAATGTTCATCTCTTTCTAACAACGCGCATCAGTATGGGTCTTTCCTGTTCTTCGCGCACTGTTTAATTATATTTACTAGTAAGTAGCCACATTTATAGCTTACGCTGTTTTTGAGTGCACTAACGTTCATGTATAACGCACCTATTTATTTATAATTGCCATTGGATATCACAAAAATAATAAGTGCTGTACTTACTCACTAATACTTAAATTAAAGCGCTCGCGGATACTGTGCGATCACTGCTCGGCATTTCGAACAAGAAGACTTGCTGTCAGTCGTCGCCCGCACCTGATCCGATAGTCGTTGTGACGAAACGTTGACAGCTGGCTCAAGTACCTGAAACAGAGAGAGCATCTGAACACGGTAGGCGGTCAGATTGTTTCCCCTCTGTAGCCCCATAGTATGAGCGCATGACATTTTCATTAATGGATTGTGTCCATCTCATGCGCTGCAAACCTTCGCCGTGAGCTGGGCCCCTTTCAGAGGCCGGTGGGCCTCGAGGTCCAAAACCGTCCGGCGGCCGGCGTCCTCCTCGTCGACGAGCAGGTGGTGGCATCGTGGGCGGAGAGAAATACTCGTCGCTCGAACTCGACTAGAGTTGTAAAGGACTCGAATCTTCAAGTCGTAATTTTAAAGACTCGACTCAATTATACAAGACTGAGTGTGCTCAAAAGGCTCGGAGTCCACAGATAAGTAGGTACTCGAAAAGGACTCAAGTCTTAAAAAGGACTAGACTTTTAAAAAGGGCTCGAGTCTTAAAAAGGACTCGAGTCTTAAAATGAACTCGAGTCTTAAAGAAAAACTCGGAGCATGAAGATGAAACTTGTACCTCTTCATTCGAAAAGACTCGAAAGAAGGCAATAATATCAAATTAGTGGTTATAATGTAACTTTGCGTACAAAAAAATCAGACGAGTTATTCGATGTTTTTCGAATGATGAGTTACAAGACTAAGTTCATTTTAAGACTCGAGTCATTTTTAAGACTCGAATCCTTTTTAAAACTAGAGTCCCTTTTTTAGACTCGAGAATGACTCGGGCTCGGCTTGACTCTAGACTCCGAGCCTTTTGAACACACTGAGTCTTGCATATTTGAGTCGAAAATTACGACTCCAGGATTCGAGTTCTTTGCAACATTAAGCTCGACGAAACTGCCGCGGTCGGTGACGTAATAGCATGTCATGATGAACGCATAATCTATCTTTACTATTAATTTTATTTTATTACATATGATATTATAAAGCGAGTTTGTTTGGATGAACGCGCTAATCTCAGGTACTACTTCGGTTCGAATTGAAAGATTATGTTAGTGTTGAATAGACTATTCTAGCTAACTGTGTTCATTCAGATGTGTATAATGAAGCTCATGAATTTAAATACAAAGTACTCGTACGGTACTTTCTTATTTAAAACTTTACAGACTTGTTTAAAGTTTAGGCAATTATTTTTGTTAAGAGTTTAAAAGTTTAGGCTGCCTGATCTTAAATGACGATAGAACGGTGAATTACGAGTACATTAGTTCAATGTCTTGTATGAACAACATAATGATTTTTGATCTTAAAAAGGGCACGTCTTTACCAATTAGCTTAATATACTTGTTTCAATTAATGAGAGCTGTGTTGACCCAGTGGTAACGACTGCGACTTACGAGTACTAGGTCGTGGTTCGAACCCAAGTAGGCATATTACTTTGTGTAAATTATTAAATCACCACTGCTTTCAACACGCTTAAAGAAAACATTGTGAGGAAACCGGCATGTCTTAGAACCAAAAATTCGAAGCTATGCGACATCTACCAACCCGCACTGGGTCCGAATGGTGGATTATGGCCCACTCCCTCTCACTGAGAGGAGGCCTGTGTCCCAGTAGTGGGAATAATGTAGGTTGATTATGATGATCTACCCCGCACTAATTCGTATACCATCAATAGCAGTGGCAGGAAGTATTAGGATATCATCAGGATAAACAAAGTGGATTCAATACGTATTATTTAAGCTATCGCAAAAAATACCAAAGTAAAATCAATAAAATGTATATGGGACCACCCCAGAAGCATAACCTATCCATTAAAATATAGATTTTTTGAAATAGGTCCACTGCTGTAGAGAAATCGGTGATTATACATTTAAAAAAAATGTGGAACATAGAACCTTATCCTTTTTTTGGAGTTGGTTAAAAAAAAAACAAAGTTTGTTTTAACATTCTTTCAAACATTTATTTTACGATTCCAGTTTAACAGATGAACATTGGATTTCAGGACCAGTGTGGCAATTATTTCCTTACGTTAACGTGGCCCCAATGTTGGACATTAGGAATCGGTCGAAAGTTACACGTAGTTAGCGGCATGTCCGTCCGGAACGGGGGGGCGGGAGCTTCAATTTCTTGCAAGCCTGTCAGCCGCTGGTCGGTGTAAGGTATGAGACAGTAGCGATTTTGGTAATCCTTTTATCCTATTATCTTACTCTTATCCTACTTAGTACTATAAATTCAGCTATATTTTAATTCGTAATGGTTAGAATATTAGTAAAGCTTTAGAAATCAAAATATAAGCTGAATTATTAAAACATTGGAAACATAATGTTGTATGTCCAATTTTTTTTTCTTTTTCGAAAATTTGTGTTATCCGTTGACTGCAAACTTACTCACTCAACACCCTTAGTTTTACCTCAAAGAAATGTCAGCAGAACTGAAGGGGTCTGCTAGATGCCTGCTACGGTCGCGAGATTTGTTCGAAAGAGATACGTTGACCCTGGTACATGGGCAACTGAAGGAACACGGGTGGGTTTAAGTCAGTAAAAGTCTGACACGCCCTTCCGCTCCATCCAAGAGCGGGAGACGTCATTTGATAATTTCCCACCCACAAAAAAAAAAACAGTTGGTTGTGGCAACTGAATGGGGTGACAGTAGATGGCGTGCGATTGGAGAAGATACGTCTACAATGTAAGACTTGCAGTTAAGTAATAACAGCTCTTCGATCGATCAGGTTAAGCTAACCTTACCGCTGTTGGCCCGTGGATGAGTGACTTTACATAACAAGACCCCTACGTACCTCGGGAAGCCCGTCAAGCCGTTGGTCCCGACTGTCATATATGGATCTGACAAGCAGTCCTAACAAGGTGTATGGTTATATCCAGTAACTATATTGTGTAGGTCAGATAGGTCCTCCATGTAAAATACTGGTATTAAGCTGCATCCGGTTAAACTGGAAGCTGAGCGCAACATACTTAAGGGGCACACCTAGTGTGACAGCCTAAAATATGTTTTTTTGCGAATTAAGAAAAAAAAAACTAGTGAATCAATCGTTTTAAAATTTTGAGGGCATATTTATACATGTTTTAAAAATACACACAAAAAAATTTTGAAATAAAATATTAAATATTTTTGAAATGACACGCGGTTTCCGCCGGCGCGGCGCCAAAAAAAGGTCCTCCACTGCTGGAGTGAATGCAGCCTCCTCCGTTGATAAAACCCGAAAAAAAATCTCGCTAAACTAAAACATATTGTCTGTACGATGACCTTCGGGCGAACAAAAAAAAATCAAAAATTGACAAAATGTTGAAAAAAAAGTTAAATTTTACCCAACATTTTGGTCGTTTTTGGCCTGCCAAAATTCCATTGTTGATCCGATCAAAAAACTGGAAAGTCATCGTATGGAGAACTATACAGTATGTTAACTAACAGAGGGCGTTCCCGTTAACCCGCAATAGTATTGCATCCATACATGCTAAAAAAAATATTACCATTCGAAAACAAAATGTTTTTATTTTTTTAAATATTAAAATATTCACTTAAAATGTTAAATTGATACGTAAAAGAAACACTCTGTACACGCGTACTTGAAGGACGGCAACTTCGCAATTTACCTATTTATGAATGACGGGCCGCGCCAGCGGCGATCTATTTGATGTGCGTAGCCCCACACCCTGCCCCCGGATGTCCACGTAATTTTAGTCGGAACTAATATCACGCGCTGAGCGGATGTGCATTATTTTCGCATTGAAACATCTTGCGTCATTCTTGTGTGAAAAATGCCGCGTTATCAGTTCAGTGCTCAGGAGTATGCGAACATGGTGCTCATTTATGCTGAGTGTAATTATGATGGTGCACGTGTTCTGAGGATGTATGCTGAGAGGTACCCCAATGCACATCAACCGCGGAATTCTCGTGTTATTGTGAGTGCCCTGGTGCGTATTCGTAACAATGAACCGGTAGTGCCACGTCGTTCTGTTGGCCCCCGACCCGTGATCTCTGTGCGGCAGGAAGAGAACGTGCTAAGGCATTTTGAGGAGGAGCCTGGTTCAAGCACTAGAAGAGCCGGCCGCCTGTTAAACATGAGTCACGTCGCAGTCTTTAAAATTTTAAAGAAAAACAAGCAGAGAGAGAGAGAGAGAGAGTACGCATCTCTCTTCAAAAAGTACAAGGTCTGCTTGGTCCAGCTGACTTCGAGCGCCGGTTAACTTATTGCCAGTGGGCACTGCAGCGATGCGCGGAGGACACCCACTTCATCGAAAACGTCATATGGTCAGATGAAAGCCTATTTACGCGCAATGGCATGTGGAATCGACGTGCATGCCATCACTGGGCAGAAAGAGGCCATAATCCGCGTGCCACTCGGCCGTTAGCACATCAAATACGGTGGTCACTGAATGTGTGGGCTGGGATAAACGGAAATAAAATAATAGGACCTGTCTTCATCCCAGGGACTCTAAACCGTGTGAGATATCTGGCTCTTCTTAACGACACCGTCGCGCGCTACCTCGACAGATTGCCGCTAGCCGAGCTCCGAAATGTGTGGTTTCAACACGATGGAGCACCCCCTCACATTTCAACAGAACTGCGGTTGCGGTTAAACGAGTTGTTTGATAGCCGCTGGATCGGGAGGTACGGTCCCGAGGCGTGGCCACCACGGTCACCTGACTTAACGCCACTTGACTTCTTTTTTTGGGGTTGGGTCAAACAACTCGTTTATAAAAAAGAAAGCCACTCGCGGGAGGAGATGGAAATGCGAATCCGCACAGCATTCCGTGTTATCAGGAACCGCATACGCGAGGACCCGCTTTTAATGCGACGAGTGCACCAAAATAACCGTCGGCGATTGCAACAATGTGTAGACAGAGGAGGTCAGCATATTGAGCAGTTCAAAATCTAGGTAAGTTTTTAACATTATTTAAGTGTATCATAATAGCTAAAACATTTCGAAAACATTAAAATAAAAAATAACACTAAACGACTGTGCTACAAAATTAATAAGTTCAGAAGGCCCACTCTTTCTTAAAACTGCTTTTATACTCAGGGAGTACCCCGTTCAACGAACGTGTTACTACTACTGTGACGTTACACGATTGCTATGAATAAACGCAAGTATTACGAAGGCAACTGCTTAAAGTAAAAGTTTTTAAATTTCTGTATTGGAGTAAAAATTCACTTGCTAATGTGTAATACCGTCATTATCATTTAAATCCTAGCTAAACTGTGGTTTAAATAAATGAAACTTTCTCCAAACTTAACCGCACACTATTTATTAGCGGTACATTATTTTTTAGATAAAATTAATTTTTAAAGGCTTTATTCAAATTAACACTGTAAGCCTGTCGTACCACCGGTCTGAGTGGCTAGGTAAAACAAATTTGTGTACTTGTTCCGTGAGTGAACCTTCTGTACTCGTATCTGTTTATTTTGTGGCCACGAGCCCGCGACGATGCGCGACGTGTCGGCAGAAGCGCTGCTACCACCCCGCGTTCATTATGCGGCCGCTGCGTGCAGAATAACTGGCTAATACTCTGTATTTTAATTTTAATGTTATTGAAACGTGGCTTAGATAGGTAGATACATGAATTTATGTTTTTTTATTTACCTACTAGGTCCTTCCAAATCCAAATGATAAATGATAATGATAAATGATAAATGATTTTATTTCTGTAAGTAGGTTTGTACAAACACTTTTATATGTCAATTATATTTTTTTAAACTAGATGAGTTCGGCGTTTCCTAACTGACTACTCTGAGAAGAAAGGCTGAAACAAACTCAGAGGTCACAGTCTCTTTTAAAGTCCAGACATAATCTTGTTCACATCATGTGAAGATCATGTAGATTGGTGACTGAAATGGTCTTTTGAAGAAAGAACCACACAGATTGAGTGGACCTGTCCAGTGAGTGCAAGCATTTGTCACTAATCGTTTAGCTCAACTCGGAAAATAAGGAGCCCAACGCTTTGACGAACAGTACCAAAGAAAGGACATTTGGGTAGGCCACATAAATTACTCAAACTGCCAGATCGTGATTACTGAGAACGAAAGAAAACAAAATTAAAAAAAGACCCACATAGTCTTCACATTCACAATAATTAAAACAATACGATACTTTACAAAGTAAATATTCATGTCATTGTATATATAAAAAAATATCAATATCAATGTGTATATAAAAAAAAAAGAAACGGATATAATTTTGTTGGTCAGATCATTTGATGACCATGTAGATCGGTGTCTGAAATGGTCTTTTGATGAAAGAACCACACAGATATTGCCACTAACTACTCAAACTGCCAGACCATAATCAAAAGTGAAACAATGACCCACATAGTCCTCAAATTCTCAAAAATCAAATTAATATTCATACAATTAATATTCATGTCATGTGAAATAATAAAAAAAAGAGTAAAAATAGCAAAATAATAATAATAAAAAAAAAACAACATTCAGTGTAGATTTATTGGAGCAGCTCAATCCCAGACCGTTTTATCCTCAATATAGTCTTTAACAGTATAATAGGCTTTCTGACATAATTTACGCTTTATAAAAGATTTGAATTTATTTAGGCTTAGTTCTTGAATGAGGCTAGGAAGTTTATTATAAAAACGAATACATTGGCATCTAAACGAGCCACCTATTTTCTTGAGCCTGGTCTTAGGAACAACAAATTTTTGTTTGTTTCTAGTATTGACATTATGGATATCACTGTATCTTTTAAAGAGATTAATATTTTTATGTGCATACAGCAGATTTTCATAAATATACTGAGAAGGCACAGTCATTATATTAATCTCTTTATATTTGTCTCTGAGGGAGTATCTGGGACTTAATTTATAAATCGAACGAATTGCCCTTTTTTGTAAAACAAAAATTGTCTGAATATCGGCGGCATTTCCCCACAGCAGAATACCGTACGACATCACGCTATGAAAATAACTAAAGTAAACTAAACGGGCTGTCTCTAAATCAGTTAAGTCACGAATTTTTCTAACAGCGTATGCTGCAGAGCTAAGCTTTTTTGACAATTTATCTATATGGGGGCCCCATTGAAGCTTGGCATCCAGAGTTATGTCTAAGAATACTGTGGTATCTTCGGGTTTCAACACTTCACCCTTTATGAGGACACTAGTTTCTACTTGTCTAACATGAGGTATCGTAAACTTAATACATTTGGTTTTTTTCTCGTTAAGAAGTAGGTTATTAACATTAAACCAGTTAACTACATTAGCTAGGGCTCTATTTACATTGTCAGTAACCAGCTGCTGACGTTTGAGTTTGAATAAAAGTGAAGTGTCGTCTGCAAACAACACTATTTCATGTTTATCCTTTATGAGGTAAAGCAAGTCATTTATATAAATAAGAAATAAAAATGGGCCTAAAATTGAGCCCTGGGGGACCCCCATTCTAACTTTAGATCCAGGTGATCTTTTTCCGTTGACGTCAACTCTCTGAATCCTATTACTTAGGTATGAAGTAAGAAGATCCAGAGAGGCGTTCCGGATTCCGTAGTGGTGAAGTTTCCTGATCAATGTTTCATGAAGAACACAATCGAATGCCTTGGACAAATCGCAAAAAATACCCAAAGCATCGCATTTGTCCTCCCACGCATTATATATATGACCTAAAAGTTTAACTCCGGCATCGGTAGTTGAACGACCCTTTGTGAAACCAAACTGTTTGTTGTGTAATAAATTATGTTTATTAAAAAATCGTTGC
The DNA here is from genome assembly GCA_932294355.1 of Aporophyla lueneburgensis. Taxonomy (NCBI): domain Eukaryota; kingdom Metazoa; phylum Arthropoda; class Insecta; order Lepidoptera; family Noctuidae; genus Aporophyla; species Aporophyla lueneburgensis. Next base: position 25,357,043 of record OW028750.1, on the reverse strand, counting down.
AATTGATTTAGAATAAGTTTTTCAAAAATTTTACTGAAGGTAAGTAGCACTGAAATTGGGCTATAGTTAGTAGGGTCTGATGTGCTTCCAGATTTAAACAACGGTATTATTTTACTGTTTTTCATAAGATCAGGAAACTCGCCACGGTGCCTCAGTGATGCATTCCTTTGTCAGCTGGGCATTTGAGACGGGTTGTTAAATGTTATTGCTAAACCTACACAAACTTACATAAATGTTTAATTTTACTGATAACAACCCGATGACGACGTGTCTTTCTAATTCATTATACCGCTAAAGTGCCCGTGGGAACTCTAGTTCCCAGACGTTTTATGCCGCCATTATAAAAGTCACCGCTCGCCACTCAGCGTGGCGCGGCGTGCGGCGGCCGGTTCGCTCTGCTTCGTGAATATTCGTGAGACGCTCGGCATCGTGCGTATTGCAACGTTGCCGGTTTGTGCAATGCTACTACGCTAGGTACTATTCCGCGCTACTATTTTGATTTTAAACAGGTGGTTTCGAATTTATTGCAAATTATTTTTTTTTTTAATTCGGATTATTTTATGCTTATTTTTCTATGCTGATATTTTTATTTTAATCTATTAATAATATAGATTAACGAGTTTAGGGGAACGCCCTCTGTTATTTAACATACTGTAAAGAAAAGATGCAAAAAAAATTGATAGCGATCGGATCATTTGTCTCCGAGTAATCACTCCAACAAATTCGAAAAATGCTGTTCCGAGAAAAACGCGTTTAAAGATAAAATGATCGTTTTCACTGTTATAAGTGCATTAAAATCATACTCATAGCTAATCTGCTATTCCAGGCCCATATAATTCACTTTCAGAAGCGAAATCGATTTTTTGAAAATTTCACACTAGGTGTGCCCCTTAAGAAATAGTTTGGCAGATAAGAATCTTCACTATCTAACTAGAACGCTATTGGCTGCTGATAATGATAAACTAAGATGATATAACGCTGCAATCTGCGTTTGAAACTCGCTTACCGCTCATGGCTTGTGAATAAGCACCGTCGTGCACAACGGAAGTGAGGCGCCGAGCCACGGAAATTGGCCGACTTGGCGAATTAAACCGATACACGGCTACCAGCTATTTTACAATTACCCACCTTTGTTGGAACAACCCAGGAAATCTGATGATGAAGTTATTTTAAGCCGATTATGTTGTTCTGTTGCGCGAACTATCGCTAGGTTTTAACTTTTTCTACCTATAAACCTACCTATCTAACGTAGTAAAAGGTGAACAAAGTTTATAGGCAACAGCATTTTCTGATGGTGAAAAGTAGCAGAGATCAGAGAGGTAATTGTGTAAAATACTAATAGTAGGAAGATTGCTTTTATTTTACAGTTCAACAATATTCATTGCGTTATTTACGTTGCCGGATAGATACATTTTTGAACATATAAAGCAATGGATCTCTACCTTCTTGGTACAACAATGTAGGTGGTACCTGTAAATTGCCAGGTCTGAGAGAAATAAAAGCGAAGTAGGCAACTACATGTGGAACAGTGCCAGGTCTCGGCTAACTATGATACACCGTGAACAAAGCTGGCTACTTAAAAATCTCACTATGTTTTGTCTTGAAATATTGCAGCCAGTGCGTCAAGTACTCGGATGACTATGTGAGATACTGGATCATATTATATTGTCAGGCCAATCCTCAAAGACTGGACAGGTATGAATATCAACTTGTTTGTTTTATCATTAACTTATGGCTTCATAAACATACTAGCTTGCCTGCTATTTCATTCGCGTGAACTTTTGGCCCCGGACGTCTGGACGTCCGGACGTGGACGCCGCGTCGTATCGCATCGTCGCGCTATAACTTTGCTTTCTCTGCAGTAAGCATTCATTTTTTTCTTCATTTTACTCGGCACCTAAGGGTCGTAGCATGATGTTTAATCTATACTTATATTGAAAATGCGAAAGTAACTCTGTCCGTCTGTTACGCTTTCACGACAAAACCACTGAACCGATTTTGATGAAATTTGGCACGGATTACGTTTGAGCCCTAAGAAAGGCAATAGGCTAGTTTTCATTCTGAAACTTCGTCTGCTTCGCGATAACCGACATTTACGCGGACGAAGTTGCGGGCGAAAGCTAGAAGTCTCTAACTTTCTTAACAAATTGGGCTATCAATGGCATAAAAAATCAACCTACAGGCTGTTCCAAATATTACTTCTTACAAACTTAACCTTTTTGTAATTTGTGTGGTGAGTTTTGCTACATCATATAACTTTGCCCTTTATAAAATAATAAAATATTATTATGTTGCCGATTTGATTGAAAAGTGAAGATCTCTCAACGTACGTATAAGGTTCTCATTGGCTTATCTAAAAAAATAAAACATTAATAGATAAAATAAGAAAAAGAGAAAGAAAGAAAGAAATAGTAATAAAGAAGAAACAAATAGAAGATAGAAAAGAAGAATAATGAAAGAGAGAATAGAGAAACGACGTAAGAACAGAGTGCAAATTTGTTTTTGGTACTAAGTTGTATTGGAAACAAACCTTTCGACTCTAATTATCTCCTTTAAAAATCTTTAAAAACTCTTCAACAAGGTATTTTCACAAAATCATCGCACATTTCTAAGCTTTCCTTTCAAACCCGATCCATTCCAATACTTTAAAAATCAATACAAAAGTAATTCAATACGTCGCTCTAAAATCCTTTGAAAACAAAAGTACCTCTTAAATTACCCTTCTATAAAATCAGACAAATATCCAACCATCAATCGACTTCGCCAAGGCTTTGTGGGATCACTAAGAAACGACTCGGATCACTAAGATTTTTGAGTCGACTCACTAAGATCTACGACTCGGCTCACTAAAACTTTCGATTACATCATTAGAATCTGCGATTGTATCGCGAAACTGATCAATTGCTGGAATTGAGCCATTTTCAAATTACGGCAGAGAGCGATAAGTTTAACTACAGGTTTTATTACGGAGCGCTAAAATGCTGCTTGGGTGTTACTTTATATTTATTGTTTTGATGTGAAACGTAAAATGAACGTGTTGAAGAAGGTGCTTTAAAATTAATAAGATATTTAACAACAACCACAAATCTACACCTTAATTGTGTTACACTATTGGTCAGAAACTGAATAATTTTGAAGGTCATTGCTATTCCATTCCTTGATATGTTTGAAAAAATTAGTCTGCTTAGCAACGTAAACAATGCCATGAATGTTGTGGAACTGTCAAAATGAAAGCGATTCCTACTGATAGTGCATTACGTAATTACCCCTCTGTGGATATTTTATTGACACTACCATGTACATCTCTGATTAACTCTTTCGAATACAGGCATGATGTATGATGCAATATAATAAGGATCTAGATATAGTTAGCATTGAGCTTTTCGTGATCTTCCCTTTTATGTTACTGTTGTCATACTTTTAATAGCTGCCACCGGATTAATAAAACCAAACATACCTCAGGTAATATTTTTTCATATCTCTTTCTTGCTTAATATCTCGTTTCATTATTCTATTTATTCACAGTACAGAAAACAATTCAATGTAAACTTTTTAGCACAGAGTAATAATAAGCATACTATAAACAGTTTTAAAAATTGTTAAGTAACGAGCGCCATTTTAGCCCATCAAACATCGTAAAACGAAGTCAAGTCTTCAACAGAGAAGCTCTCATTGTTATGTATCAGATAGACGCGTCATACCCGACGGCTGAGCCCTCTCACGTATCTATCGCCCCTAACTCAGCCCCTCAAGGGGTTTTGGATTGAAAATTCAGAATGGTTATCTTTTAATTCGTGTGTCGCTCAAGTTTGCATGAGAGCTACGAATGGTGTTAAGATTTGGTTATGGCTTAGCTGAAACTGATCGATAAGTACATATTATTAACAAACATGAAAGCAGTGGTGGCCCACTGGTCCCGATTTACGAGTTGTAGGTCGTGGGTTTGTATGCCTGGGTTCGAGCGCTTAACTTGAATATAATATCATCACCACTACTCCCAAAACGGAGAAAGAAATCATTGTGAGAAAACCAGCATGTTCTAGAATCGAAAAATTCAAAGACATGTGACATCTACCAAACCGTGCTGGGCCTGCGTGGTATATCCCCTCTCACCGAGAGGAGTCATTCCGATCCAGCCTGTCCCTTGCTGCCGTCTACCAGCGATGCCCTAACCTATATTGTTCCCAGGGCTGCGACACAGCCTCCTCTCAGTGTTTTTTTTAAGGCCTCCAGCCAGGGCTTAAAAAACATAAAACTAGAGCGACTACTCGCTAAGGGCATCTCCTGTGGGGTAAACAAACATTGCTCACTCTGTCGATAATTATAATAATAATAATAATAAAAACGTTTATTTTCTCCACTACACAATGATAAATCAGTACAATACATAACAGTGGTAACAAAAATACATTGATGTCGTGGAGACTGGAGCCTGTACTAGGAATACCTGTGTTACAGGTCTCCAGGCCCCCAAACTATCCGAATAAGCTACAGTAAAACATGCATCTACTAATAAATGATTATGATGGGATGGAAGACAAAAATGACTCTATATAATGAAGAAAACAAGGAAAATTTTAAAAAAATAAAAAAATAAGAACAAACAATTAATTAGACAGCAAAGAAGGGTGTGTGAGTGTAGGTGAGTGGGTGTAGGTGTGTGGGTGTGTAGGGAGTGTGTGATAGTAAAAAATGATTTAATATGATGATTTCGCGTAGGGTAGGACATATCGATTTGCTTTTTTATGAAATTACTTCCAGTAGTCTTTCTGTGGCTTCATAATCGAGAGATTGAAGCCAATTTTTAACTTTAGCTTTACAATTGAAATTGGTTAACGAGTAGATGGAAAGGGCTTTATTGATTTTATTGTAGAGGTAGTCTCCCAGGAAGCAAAAGAATCTACGGCTGAATCTGGTTTTGAAGGAGCTTGATTTACACACTGTGTGTTTACGTCTCTTGTTAAGAATTTCGACAGGATTGTATGGTAGTTGAGTATGCCTGCGAATGATAGTGTTCAGGATGAATAATTGGCGAACTGTCAGGACGTTGCACTTCTTGTAAAGTTCTTTCGTTGGAAAGAGAAAGGGAAGCTTGCGACTAACTTTAAGTACAGCTCTCTGAGCTCTCTCCAATTTCAGCAAAGATGTCTTAGGGGCTCCACCCCATGCCGTTATGCAATATGTTAAGATTGACTGAACTAGTGCACAGTATACAGTGTTAATAGTACTAGTTTCCGCCACATGTCGTAATTTTTTGAAAATGTAAATTAACTTTCGTGTTCTCGCTGTAAGTGCGTCTACGTGCAACTGAAAACTAAGACTACTATCAATATGAACACCCAAATATTTAATAACAGCTGCTTTTTTAAGAGTAGGGCATGAACAAGGATTTTCTTGGACAGAGCATGTGTGTGATGTTATGAAAAGACTTTTATTATTAGGGGGGGCTGCGCGATTTTGTATGGAAAAGGGAATATACATTGTTTTAGACACATTAAGGGTGAGTTTGTTATCAGTTAACCACTCTGCGACCATGTCAAAACCAAGCTGGGCATTTGAATATACCTCTTCCCATGAGTTCGCGTGAAAAAGCAGAGCTGTGTCGTCTGCAAAGGTGACGATCCTGCCACCACGCAATTTGAGGTTACAAAGGGCGTTGATATACGTCAAAAATAATGTGGGGCCAAGAATACTGCCCTGTGGTACCCCGTACGTGATGTCAAGGTCATCACTGCACTTATCACCAATCCTTACTCTTTGCATGCGATTTGTAAGATAGTCAGAAAATAATTTAAGTTGAGTGCCTCTCACTCCAAGCCTCTCCAGCTTCTCGAGGAGGAGCGGAGCAGAGACTGTGTCGAAAGCTTTTGCTAAGTCGAGAAAGATTGCTAGCACCTTCTGTTTACCATCGAGATTACTGGAAACAAAGTTCACCAGCTCTTGGACGGCCCCACTAGTTGACTTTCCAGATCGGAAACCAAACTGAGAGGGTGATAACAGGTTGTTGGACTCGAGGTATTTAGTTAATCTTTTGTTTATTAACCTTTCTAAAATCTTGGATAGCGTTGGCAAAATAGAAATAGGTCTAAAGTTATCGACACAGCCCCTGTCCCCCCCCTTATGTATTGGGTGAATTTCAGCAAGTTTAAGAGAGTTTGGGAAAGCGCCAGTGGAGAACGCAAGATTACAGATATAAGTCAAAGGTGGAAGTACAATTTCTCTATAACGCTTTAAAAAGATAGCTGGGATATTGTCTCGGCCAACCGCATAGTCGTTTTTAAGACCTTGGATTATTTGCTCAACCTCCGCTGTATCTGTGGGGAGTAAAACAAATGATTGTGTGAAAGAGGTTTTGGTATGTACTTCAGGGAATCTATTATTGCTGGCTGGTATTTTTTCAGCTAGATTTTTACCCATATTTGCGAAAAAAGAATTGATATTGTTTAAGTCGTCAAGCGGATTGCTTTTGCATAATAGTTCAGTAGGGACGTCGCTGGTTTTTTTTGTATGTGTGACGGTCTTAATAGCTTCCCAGAGCTTTTTGTTGCTAATTGAGGCGGCTTTACTAATTTCTAATTTCTCATAGTCTACTCTTATTTTTTTTAAAAGATCATTGCAGAAGTTCCTATATCTTCTGTATGTTATTTCCAGCGTTTCGTTATGCTGGTCTTTTTTTTTAAGTGCTTTAAGTTTTTGGTGCATATTGTCGCGGTTCTTCATACATTTCAACAAGCCTCTGGTAATCCAGGGTTTTTTTATAGTTTTTCTATTAGAGGTCTTTATCGTAGAGGTATTATTTATAATTGCTTGATTCAGAGTGGAAATAAGATAACTTGTAGCTGTGTTGACATCACCATCACTAAATATTGAAGAAAGGTCAATTAGGCTCATGTCATTGTCCAAGGTGTCATAGTTAATCTTTTTTATAACTTTAGAACAAGGCTGACGTTTTACAGAATTTAGTTCAATTGCGAAGAATAAACAATCATGGTCAGTTATAGAACTTTCTGCTATGTAACAATAAGCAGGTAGCCTTGTCTTAAGCATGACATGGTCTAAACATGTAGAACTATGTGTAGGGAGTGTATGTGCTGGTAACATACCATGGGAAGCTAATAAGTTTAAGTACGTGGACGAATTAGAATCAGAATTATGAGGTGTAATGTCGACATTAATATCTCCGATAAGTATAATATTTGAATAAGTAGAATATTTACTTAAAAGCGTATTTAGGGACTCTATAAATCTAGTTATATTTCTAAAACCAGCCGGCCTGTATATTGCAAATAGAATGGTATTTTCATTTATTTCTAACATGAGACAGTTGGCATCCATGAGTATAGGCTCCTCAGATTTTAACCGTATTTTTGGATTGTAGTAGACCACCACTCCTTCGTTCTGTGTTAAGTTATTGAGTGTACTAATGTATTCGTAGTCCTGTAGTTGGGGAATAGAATGAGTACGGGGAAGCCAACATTCTGTCAGTACGACGATATCCCATTCTGTTTGCGATCTTTCCATTAATGTCATGAAACTAGGCAGATTACGACTGATACTTCTGATATTCTGACAAATAATTTTGAATGAAATTTGATGAGGATTTTCAATTAAAAAGGAATCAACACTACCATACGATGAAGTTGCGACAGCTAATTCGTCAAGGTCATTCGCTATTTCTATCAAATTAGTCATTTTTGATATAAAAGTACTTTGACGGTCTTGGTTAAGCACATAATAATAGGCGGTAACAGATAACAAAAAATAAAAAAGAACGAGGTGCGGGCAATGCGCGTGGTTTTAGCAGGAAGTCTATATAAAAGAAAGCGGATTATCAAAAGATGGCCATTAGATATTACACAGTAATATAAAATTAAGAAGTAGTACAGTCGAAATGTCTTGACGAAGAAGAATGATTTTGGGTATTTATGTGTGATAAGTAGTGCTAGTGTTTTCTTGGTTGTAGAGTGTTTAGTCCAGTAATAGAGTGTGACGTGGTGTGTTGTGATTGTAAAACCACCTGTTGGGTTTTTGCTGTTTAATTTAGTTACATTAAAACAAGTAATTATAATGTTACACGAATTATACAATTTAAAAAGAAAAAGTAGGTAGGGTAATAGGTATACCACTAAGAAGTGCAGTCATTGGGTGCCTTGTTGTTGTAGCTCATGAAGGGATTGCTCCGATTTAACAAGTACTGGTTTGGCACCTGCGATTTTTCTCAGGAATATACATCCGTTTGTAGTCCAACAATAGACATATCCTTTAAATTTTGCGAATTCTTTAGCAGCAAAAAACAGCTTTTTCGAGCTAGCAGGAAGGTGCTCTGATATGTAAATTGGGCGACGTTCGCCGGCCAAGCCAATGGTCTGTGTATTGAGGCGGTCATCATTCGGGTGGTTTTTGTTGAAGTTGCGAACTGCGACCAGCAGCTCGTTTTTAGTCGAGACGTTCGAAAACTCGGCTACAATCGGCCTAACTGTGCCCGGTTTTCCAGGGAGCCGGTATATGTCACGCACGTGTGTATTATTGAGAGAGATATCAACTGTGGAGCCCACTTTAGTAATAATTGTGTGGAGGTCTGGTGCTCCTTCGTTTTCCTCAGCAGGTATGTTCCGGATTTCAATACTAGAAGGCCGCGATAATCGTTGCAGATCAAGAATTTTAGTATCCAGATTTTGTACAGTTACATTTAATGTTTCTTTCTCTTTTTGTAGCGTATCAATTTGCTTTATCATATCGTCATACTGCTTGCCAACGAAACTAAGTGATTTTTCGAATTCGAGATGTGATTTTTGAATTTCCTGGTTTTGCCGTTTTATTTCAGCCATTTCTGATACTAACTTGTTCAGCGAAGAAGTCTGACCATCGCAAAATTTTGTAAGATAGGCTTGCTGATCTTCTTTCCACGTTCTTAACATTTGGTGGATTTCCGTTTTAAAATCTTGAAATTCGGTACCCGGAGAGAAACATGCTCTAGGGCGCTTATTACACCGCACCGTGGAGTTAACATTATCACTTGGACTACTCGACGCAAGCTGTGGGATATCTGAGTCAGACTTCGTAAGTACCGCCTTTGGAGTGTTCGTCGGCGGCGAGCGCTGCACACGGGACATCATGTTAGGCGGGTAAAAGTAAATAGACCGATGTACTCACGTAGGTAAGCGCACAGAAGCTCGTAGTGTCGGGGCTGCGATAAGGTACGTCACACCAAGCGCTTGCGTCGTCGTAACGGTCCTTGGGCAAGCGAGACAGCAATTATGATCACCGTGCTGCTTCCGCGGGGGTGAAGTCTGCGCCCGGGGACAACGCTCTGACGATAGAACTCGTGAGATTTATGGACTTGAAATTGGTCACTCAGGCCTTTCGTTTGGGGTCAAAATAGTGTGAATACTAATTAAAATTACTTAATTAAACAAAATACACGTCTTCTCTCAGTCACAGTATCGGACGGAGGGGGAATTTTAAAGGGAGAATTTTTAACTAGTCTTAAAAATTGTCATATATTAAAACACATATGTAGATAAATGTTGGGATGATTTATTGATATTCCTCTGATACTGAAAGAGTTCCAGTAAAAGTATAGAGAATACAATCTGATCTCTAATACTATCTCCAAAAAGTATAATTTTCAAGATTTTTTTTTTTACTGGCTTAACTTGATGTACCCTAATTGCGTCAGAATCTTAATCGTTTTGAAGATTATTTCTAAACCATTGCGTCAGATGTTCGTTTTTTTTTTTTTTTTAAATAATGTCTATTTGGAACAACTTAAGTTTACAATAATTTACAAAGGAAAACGAAGATAGCCACAAAAGTAAAATACTGTGGCGCAGCTATCAACGCCCAATCCAAAAAAAATATACACAATTACATTATTCCAGAAAAGACAAAAAATACAAACAAAGTTAATAATAATTAATTTCGGAATAACATTTTTTTTTTTTTAAGATAATATAAAACAGAAAATACTATATGTGGAGGTTACTATGTAGTATAAGTGTAGAGTGGAGGTGGGGTGATGTGTGTATATGTGTGAGTGTGTATGTGTGTGTGTGTTTGGTCGTGTGTGTGTATGTGTGTGGGTGTGAAAATTGACTCAGCAACTTAAATAACGTAATGAATGTTGTTCAACTGTCAAACTTAAAGCGTATCCAATACTCAATACTCAATACTTTATTGCATTCCACAATGTATATGCTTAGGTGGTAAAGCATTTTATATAGAAACAATTGTGGACCCTGTCGGGCACAGCAAAGGAAAATACAGTAGGTAGAAAGTAGGACCTATTGATTATCTTATAATGTAACTAATTCTAAAATAGTAATAAAAAATAGATGAAACACATGCTTTGGACTTTTCTAAACTAATTTCAGGGATTTATCATTTAAAAATTCGTTGACGCTATAATAACATTTACTTTTTTTTTTTTTTTTTTTTTTTTCAGGGCGGGAAATCATCAAATGACTTCTCCCGCTCTGGGCGGAGCGGGAGGGCGTGTCAGACTTTTACTGACTAAAACCCACCCGTGTTCCATCAGTTGCCCATGTGCCAGGGTCACGGTATCTCCTTCGAACAATCACGCGACCCCGGCAGTAATAACATTTACTTAACAACAGCTTTTTTAATTTCTTAGTAAATATATGGCTTTTTTCCTCTGTCCTTATGGATTCTGGTAACTTGTTGTATATTTTTATCGACATAACCAAAGGGCCAGATGAGTGTATTTTTAGGCGGGATGTTGGTAAGTTTAATCGTGTTTTGTATCTAAGAGTGTATCGTGTTTGTATGTCTTCTCGTTTAGTGTAAAAGTCTTGATGTTTGTGAGCAAATTTGCATATTTTGAGTATTTATATGCATGGCAGAGTTAAAATGTTTAGCCTTACTAAATGGCGTGGGGTGGTGGGAAATGGTTGGGGTGAGTGGGATCCTACTGATGGTAAGTTACGCAATTACCTCTCTGATCTTAAAGTACAAATCGAACTTACAAAGTAGAGACTTTATACCGAACGTGAAAGATCGCGTGACTACGTTTCGGGAAAACCCAACAAAATCAATTATGACTGGGTTTTTCCAAAGTGACATCGCATTTCGACTGTAGCGACATCTACACCGCCACAAGCAAACTACGCATAATTCTGACGTCATGCATAATCCTACATCGCGCAAGCAGAGTTTACCGCGCAACTAGAATTTATGCAACGTCCCGACATCAATGGTCGGGCAGTTTCACTCAAATGACCGCATTATAATACTGCGTAGGAAGTAGACTAGATTCCTTTTAACACGGTTTTTGGAACGAAGTTCCTTATGGCGCGTTGCGAAAGGGGGCTAGACGGAATTAAGAGAAAAAGTTGTAACGAAACTTTTTAACGGACTTAAAAAAGGAGGAGGTTTCTCAATTCGACTGTATATATTTTGTTTTGGAACGTAGTTTTTGCAACGAAGAGAAAGAGAGAGAGAGGGAGAGAGATAATATTTTTGTTGAGTTGAGTGTATACAGATTTTTTTATACATAATAAATAATACAAAAAGAAAAAGAATAATGAATCCTGAAAAGGAACTTCGTTCCATCCGGAACCTCAAGTTTTTTCAATTAGCTTCATACGTATTTTAGTATGCTGGTATGTTAGTATGTAACGGAAATTTTGAACATGATTTTGGCCCCCTTCAAAATGTCGGATTAACTCAAAATTTGGCATACTTATCAAGGACCGATGACAATACAATAATTTTATAAAGTTGTGCCATTATCCTTGCCGGGGTTACCAGGATAGCAAAAAAAAACTGTCTTTAAAAACTACGCTGTCATACGTCACAAACTACGCTCACATACGTGTCAAAATTCTAAACACCCTAAAAAATTGAAAATAAATAATAGTTTAAGTATTAATTATTTGTTTAACAAAAAGAAGAGATGTTTAGAAAATAATAGAAACTCTTGTACTTAGTTTCAATATCCACTCTATTACCACACTCTGTCAAGATAAAACGAAAAAAAAACACGTCATACAATATTGCAGTATCATATATCATATTAATGTTCAGGTGCTTGACCTTAGTGGAAGAAATATAGCCCTTATATTGCGACAGAAGATAATATGAAACTTGTCAAGTCTATTCATCCGTTGAGACGCTGTGTTCCGCTTTGTACTCGGTTGAAAAGTCAATTTCTGAATATTGACTATTTCATTTTAAAAGGTAGGTACTTTGGAAGTTCTGTTTTAGTGCGTGGTTATTAAATCGTAAAATGTGTGTTTAAAATAGGAAAAAAAAATCTTAGAATATTCTTATTGCCACTAAAAATTTGTAGGTGCAATATAAGGCCTTGGTATTGTGTAAAAAAATATATTTGTCTAGGGTTCGCTAGGTTTTTATAATGTTTCAGTACTAAACAGCAATCTAGTAAAGCTCTGTAAGCCCCTGAAAATAAACAGTATGAAACTACAGCTTACTAGATTTTGAATCATAATATAAACGTTTTAAAATTAACCACCCACGCTTTTATTACAAAGCCCCAACATGCACTTTATACCGGATACCTTAAGAGGAATGCACTGAAAACGTAAGAAAATTAAAATTAATAATACTCTTACCCCTTAACCGAAAAGAAGATAAAACCAACTAAAATACTTATTCAAAGACAATCAATTACCTCTAAAGACCTTACGAGTAAGTAAAGTTCTACAGAGAACTCGCAAAGTTAGTTCACAAGTTGGTAGCGGAACAAACCACACCGGTCCGTTGCATCCACGTAAAATATTGACTGGGAACAAGATTCAGGACTACGGCCCGTCTAGTGATCCGTGATTGTGTTACTAACGATATTGAATTTATATGGAAACTATCGGTTGAATTATGCTCTATTGCACTGTTTGTTCTTGAAAAATGAAAATAAGGAGCATGCAGGATGCAAAAGAAAAAACATTGTTCCATTTTTATTTCAATTTTCAGGTTTCGCCTGCGTGTACGTTGGAACACTAGACACTTATATTGCGCTCGCAGCGTACGTAGTGAAGCTACTGCGTGGCGGGGCACATAACCCGGGAGTGCTGCGGCACCTGGAACTTTGTGTGCCAGACCGGTACGTTTGGAGGCGGCGACACCCGCCCCTGCTTGCTGTGCCTGCAGCCAGAACCAACCAACTGGCGAGAACTCCTCTCACTAGAGCCATCCGCGTGGTGAACGAGGTTCACGAGAGGGTCGATGTATTTTGGTGCAACTTGAGTGAATTCGCAAGAGTTACATTATATGTAATATGTTATTTAGATGTAGGTTAAGATTTAAGAATATTTAGCACGTGATTTTTATTATTTTTTATAGGATGTACTTATATTATATTAAGGATTTAGCATGTAAGGCCACGCTATCGCATTGGATCGCTGATCTGTAATGGTAGTGTAGGTAAGAATTGTGTAAATAAATAAATAGGAATAATAGAAGAACGGGAACGTACAATCATAAAGAGATAATTAACCAGGAACGTCAAATAGATGAAGTTAAATAAGAAATCGATGGCTGTTTTGGTATGAAAGGGTAAGGTTAAGTATTGAGAATGTCCCCCCAGAGCCAAATGTAATGAACATTTGTTAAGTACGCTGCTCATTCGCATTACTATTTATGTAGTTTTTGACTGCCAGCTCTTACTGTCATTGAGTGATCTTGAAAAATGACATTATAACAGTTTTTTTTTTTACTTTTTGTTCTTTACAACTAATAGAGTAAGGAATGTAATTCTAAATCCGTACTGTGGACAATATTATGACTAATATTACAATATCTGGTTGACCGAGCTTTGCTCGGTATTTTTTGGTAAATTGCGTTTAAAATAATAAGTTTATGTTCAAGTTGATTATCGATAAAGTTGGTCATTGAAAACATGCATAAAACGACGTTTTATGAAAATGAATCCTAGCTAGATCGATTTATCGCCCCCGAAACCCCCTGTATACTAAATTTCATGAAAATCATTGGAGCCGTTTCCGAGATTCAGATTATATATATACATATATACAAGAATTGCACGTTTAAAGGTATAAGATAATATCGATCTTACTTATTTTGATAAAAATAAAATGTTTTTTTAAACAGACTTTTTTTGGCTATTTTTAGGAAGTTCTAGCAGAGTGACAACTTTAAAAAAATCTGAGAAATTAGTGTGTTGATTTTACTGTTACAAGTTTCATCGAAAATTCATCAAAATCGGATACATGCAACGTATCTAAACTAATATTATAAATGCAAAAGTAACTCTGTCTGTCTGTCTGTCTGTCTCGCTTTCCTGCTAAAACTACTGAACCGATTTAATTGAAATTTGGAACACAGATAGTTCAGAGCCTGAGAAAGGACATAGGGTACTTTTTATCCCGATAATATGTTCCCGCGGGATAATTTCCGACCTCCACGCGGGCGAAGCCGCTGGCAAAAGCTAGTACAAAATAAAAATAAAAGTTGCTCAGGTCCCCATTTGTGGCACTACACATTTTTTTTTTAATGATGTGTTTAATAATAATATTTGATCGATGAAGGGGAAGAAAAAGAAAATGAGAACGGTGAAGAGAAAGAAGAAGAAAATCAAAAATGTATGGACAATTCAGAAGACAAACTTTAATAATAATGAAACTACATACTGTGCTTGACCTTTTGTCTTGTATATTAAGATATACTTTTTAGCTTAAGACTTGAATTCCGTTCAGCTGCTTATACGTGAGAAGGTAGAGAGGAAGGTAGAAAGCAAAAGACAGGTTAACAGACACTAGTCGGTTTCGCTTTAATTATTTAAACTAGCTTCTGCCCGCGACTTCGTGCGCGTCATATTTTTTGTTCCCCGACCCTTCCCGTTGCGTCGAATCGCCTATTCGTGCGATATTCCCCGTTTTTGCGACATTTTTAATTTCTGCTCCGCTCCTCTTGGTTGTAGCGTGATGTTATATAGTCTATAGCCTTTCTCGATAAATAGGCTACCCAACACAAAAAGAGTTTTTCAATTCGGACCAGTAGTTCCTGAGATTAGCGCGCTCAATCAAACAAACAAACAAACAAACTTTTCAGCTTTATAATATTAGTATAGATATGAAAGGAACTTGGTTACTGAGAAACTCCTCATGGAAAAACCCGTATAAAAAGTATCCAAACGCTCGGAATAAAGTGTGCCTACTTCCATCCATTTCTTAATAGTCCGTCCGCCGCCCAAAACTTACTTTGGCTTTTTCTTGAATTCTCAATCTTCTGAACAACCTCTACAATTACCGTAAGGGCTGGTTTCCTCTGACCTTCTCCCATTACGTTCGGTGTTAATACTTGCCCTTATCCGTCTCGTTCGAACGACGTCCTTTTTATTTTATATTTTTTCTTGTAGAGAACTTTTCTAGTTATCCCCAAGCTTGTGCAAATTACATGAAAAGAAAATTTTCTACGTTGAATTTGTACAACAAGTCTGGAAAATAAAGTTGGCAATCCAGTTGAATCTGATTAGATGGGTGAATATATACATTGGTACATATATATAAAGGTATTGTGTGTAAAGGTAAGGTGCTTTCTAGAGAATCTATAAGAAAATGTGTTTTGTTTATAACAGGGTTTTGATAGCTTGACCTACCTACACCCTAATTGCATAATTTTTTTAATCAGAATTTGATTCAATTTGAAGCTTATTTGTGATCATCATCATCGTCAGCCTATAATGTTCCCACTTCTGGGACACAGGCCTCCTGTCGGTGATAGGGAGTGGGCCATAATCCACCACGCGGGCCCAGTGCGAGTTGATAGAAGAAAGAAAGAAAAACTGTTTATTCTGCACAAACAAAACGCACAATATAAAATAGTAACAAAAAATAAAAAACTAAAAATACACACGTACAAAGTTGCCAAAAGCCCCGTATTCAAGCTTAAAAAGGTTGACATATCTTCGAATTTTTGGTTCTAAGACATGCCGGTTTCCTCACGATGTTTTCCTTCACCGTTTTGAGAGCAGTGGCGATGAAATAATTTACACAAAGTAATGCGCCTGCTTGGGTTTGAACTCACGACTTACTATTCGTAAGTCACGGCCGTTACCACTGGGCCACCACTGCTCATTTGTGATAAAATCTTTCATATGTTCGAAAAATTGTTGGTTTAGGGACGTAAACAACGCCATGAATGTTGCGGAATTGTCTAAATAAAAGCGATTTCTCTAAGTCGGACGCCATGTAGTTGTTTACCAAGTAAGACATGCAAAATAAAACATATACCTGCACAAACAGATATTTGCAAACTACCAAACAGTTCTTCTGTTTCTATCAAAACCAGGAAAGAACCATCTTACAAGTTTATAAATATAAACCCCACATTCATTCCAAATCAATATTTGGTTCGCTTTTAACTTCTCCCTCAATAGGACCACTTTATTTGTTTTGCGGTTGCCATGTTTGGAAGAGTCAACCACTCGTGAACCACTTTCATGTGTATTTGTTTATTATTTTACCAATTTATATATTCAGTATTTGTTTATTATTTTACCAATTTAAATTGCTTTGCAGATAATCTCACGCTTTCTTCCTATATGTATGGGCAGAAAGTACGGAAAGCCACTTGCTACGATCTTTCATACAATTTTAATCCTTAAGCAGTGGTGCCAATGGTAACAGCCGTGACTTACGAGTTTTAGCTCCCTAGGTTTGAACCCAACCAGCCACTTTATTTTATGTAAATTACTTAATCACAACTGCTCTCAATATAATGAGTAAAAACATCGTGAGAATATGGATATTGCATTATGTTAATCCATTGCTTACTATGTTCGTAAAATGTATTTGTTCAACAAAGTAAATAACGCAATGAACGTGGTTGAATTTTCTAAATGAAAGCAATTCCTATTGTGAATGTGTTACGCAATTACTCCGTTGGTAATAATAATAATATAGTTAATAATAATATCTTAGGACCACCAACACAACGTTATTTGATCCCAAACTAGGCAGAGCCTCTACTATGGTAACCAGACCACTGACAAACATACTTATATATTTCTAAATACATACGTATTATAGATAAACTAGTGATCGCCCATTGGTCGAAATTCGACCGTACTTCATTTGAATAGAAATACATTATTAAATGAAAAATATAGATAATAATAAATATAAAAAAAATAATATGGTTATATTTGACAGTCAGTAACACTATAGACAAATTGTTGACGCTATACTACTGTGGAGAGGGTAAAGAATACTTCTTCAGGACTCTCTTGTTTATTTTCTTAATACTTCTTAACTGCTGGATATGGAACAATATGGAATGAATTATTACAGAAATTTGTTCTGTTTTTATAGAATTTTCCCAATTATTTTTAATTAATTATGACGGTTCCAAATGTCATAATTATAACCAGTCTGTAAAATCTATGATCAGCCTGTACAATCGTGAGGCATACACCCTCAACAGTTTGCACACGACACTAAGTTTTGTATGGGAAACTTACTAATGCCATACTTGACACTCCCCATAAAACAAAAAAAAAAAAATCATAAAAATCTAAACTAAATTCCTATCGTCGCTTATACAAATAATATTAAAGACAAATATTCTCGACATGATCATAGATTTTAATAATGAAATAGGTTATATATCTATTAAATTTATTTATTACCTATGGTTATACTTGACATTCAGTAAGACTATAGACACAAAATCAGGCTTACCAACTAAGGGGTTTTCCCAAATTTAGGGGGTAAATAAGAGGATTGAGATTTTTTAGGGGCGTTCCATTTTTAGGGGTATCTTAGGGATTTTTTGCTATCTTACATTTCTCATTGTGTTTTTGATTACAATAAAAGTATTAGCGACTTCTAGTACGGTTCCTTGATACTAAGAATGCAGAAATATAGACAAATATTACTACTGTGTGCCGGTCTATGATTACTGAACATTCGTTGGTTATTTTCATTATAATTGTTTTGCGGATTTTTTTAGTAATTGTGGCAATTATAGGGGTTTTTAACTTAAGCTTTAGGGGTAAATATTTCTGGGTGTTGGTAACACTGCACAAAATAATAAAGACAGATTTAGACCATAAACAAAAGAATATCTATGCATGTGTGTATTAGATACACGGTAATGAACAGTAGTGTGTGTAATGTGTTATTTATTGAAAATAATGTATTTTAACGCATAATATAAAAAAAATATTAGCATTCGTCACTTCTTCTCTGTATAAACTATACGTGTGCGAAATTTCATACTCCTCCGTCCGCCCAATTTTCGTAAAAAGGGATCCAAAGTTTTCGCTTCACGTATTAATATAGATATAATAAATAATAAATTACACCCAGACACAGCAAAAATCATTGTGCTCATCACACAAAGATTTGTCCTGGGTGGGAATCGAACCCACGACCTCAGTCTTAGCAGTCAGGTTCACTAACCACTAGACTAACAGGCCAGTAATACACGTACGTCAATTGAGAGTACTATGCATATGACCAATTTTAAGAACATCACCGATAATGTGACAAATTTCCTTCTAGGGCGTCCCCTCGCGGTGCTGGCAGGCGTCTCCCGATGCTCAGCAATCGCTTGAACTTGTATAATTGAACTAAACTAACATAAAAAGAACGAAAAAAGAGTTCCATTTTTTCCTGTTGATGCACGAATCCCTAAAATAAGACTTACCTTATTTTTCTGTTGAATCATTTTCTCTCATAATCCCAACCATAAATTTTCTTACTTTTCACTACAAGTCACGTCTAAACGTTTTTCAACACGAAACATGGTAGGAATATTTCAGGTACTCCTACAGCTTCATTCGAGACACTTTTAGAGTACCTAAATCAACACAACGGTCTGGGACGCCACTTTCAAGGCGCCAGCAAATTTCGGAATGGTTTGCGTGGAGTAATTTATCTAAGGAGACAAAATAAGACAACGGCACCTGTTGAATATTACTTTGAACTTTCTGAATGAAGCTTACTGAATTTCGCACTAAATTATTTTCGTTGAAAGCGAGCTAGAAACTGTGATATATTTGTAATAGTGGGTACTTAGAATTACGTTACGAGCCGCATGGCAGTCCCCGCATATACATCTATAAGTGAAGTCCATGTTTAATTGTGCTCCTAATAGATCCACTAGTTCCCATATCCTTCAAAAACCTGAAACCAGTAGGTTTTAAACCGACTTCAAAAGAAGAAAGAGGTACTAAATTCGGTTGTATTTCTCGTAAGAGTATACTTATCCTCTTGAGACCCGGGACCTATTTACGAATATTTAATTGATGGAAGTTAATTTTTATGGCTTAATATAACTACCTCAACCCTATTTACCGTAAGGGAGGGTATCACCAATGATACCTTGGGTTCAAAACTGGTATTAAACAAATTATTTTAGAAGGAAAATTTAATCAATGAAAAATTTGAAAAATGACAATACAAAATTTACGTATAATATTATTTAATAAAAAAAACAACACCAAATCACTAATTAAAATAAATATTTACCTTTACGTAAAGTCGACATGTCGGTAACGGCAAAATGTTCGATTTTAAACTGACTGCAATTGATGTAATTTGACAGCTAGAGAAATGGTGAGTGACTAGAAATATAAAGGATATCTATGCTAACCATTGTACAAAAAAACTTATACGAGTTCCGACAGACTGCGTGGAAATAAATTTTTAACTAAATGTATCACTGCTGATACCAGGGGTCTCAGGAGGTTATAGAGGGGTCCCATATAAAGGCTAAATTCTGATTAGCGGTTTTTGACTTTTTTCCACGCAATTTATGTTGATGATGTTATCATAACTTCCTGTCTTTATTATTTAGTCAGGAAGTGAAGGCATACGATTTTGTGTGGTTTAGGTACCAGCAAAAAATGTGAAAAATAAAATTGACTTCCTTGCCGACTCTTGGAGGGCAATTCTATTGATTTTAAGAATGTTCACAGTCTGATCTCAGTGTTAAACTGTCAAACATACCTCGAGTATCCATACCATATGATATTTGTTTATTGCTGAGATGAAGCTGCGACAAGATTTTGAACGTTTTCTATTACGAAAATTGCCTTCTGAGCGTAGTCGTTGGTGGCAAAACGCCGCCCTCCGAATCTAAACTTTATTTTTAATTTCTAGTGTTTTTTATATCAAAATTACAAAAACGATGTTATGTAAGGTGTACATCGAAAATGATCTCGTTATTTGAAGTCAACCAAATCAAATCAAAATATTTTTATTTCACATACGCCTACATGGGCATTATTAAACGTTAGAAGCTAGGTGCACATGCAAATGGTGAACGAGAACCACAATGCAGAACCATTTTTAGAAGAAACCAATAGTTCGACTATGTCCTACTCAAGGGATGCTGTTGTCGATTGCGGACGTCCGGCCACCGTAGGCGCGAGCTTGCGGGTGGCGAGCAATAGGTAGCTCGCCGCCCGGCAAGGACCAAGCTCGGGTCGACGGCGCGCAGTGTTCCACGCGCGCCTCAAAGAGATGTCAGCAGCAGTGTAGGGGTCTACTAGGACCGATGCCTGCTGGGGTCGCGTGATTGTTCGAAAGAGATACCGTGACCCTGGCACATGGGCAACTGATGGAACGCGGGTGGGTTTTAGTCAGTAAAAGTCTGACACGCCCTCCCGCTCCGCCCAGAGCGGGAGAAGTCATTTGATGATTTCCCATCCTGAAAAAAAAAAAAAAAAAGGGATGCTGTTGAAAAGAAAATAATCCTAACGCGATGACCCTATTACCAAATTTACTTTTAGATTTGTTCAAATTCAAAATTCAGATTCATTTATTTGCCAGAATGATCTTAAAAGTCGAATTTGTACCATAACATTGTACCATTACAAATGGTGAGCATATATTTAATCTTAATGTATTATTTAACCAAAAAAGGGCATCAACGACAAAAAACAACTCATGCACAAATTTCAAGTTTGTTGCTCCCAACCATTAGCCAAATTAAAAAGCTAGTTCATGAATTTATGAACAAAAATCTTTAGAATGCTAAAGTTTAATCCAATCAAGTAAAATTAAATGAAGTTAAAATTGTTTTCCCTTCGGAACAGCAAGTACTCTTACATCAAAAGCGGACGTTAACAGAATTATTGAACTTTGGGCAACAAATTAATATTTACAACTGGCATTAAAATTGGCCGTAGAGAGCTAGTTTATACTTTATATTCAGAAATACGAGTTGGCCTGACTTTGTGGAGGCAAATAGCCACTTTGTAATTTCCCTGTTTTTACGCTTTTGCATCTTGTTTTTTTTTTTTGGAAAATTAAGCGAGGAGTTTTGTTTTTTCATGTAAGTTTATTGCTGTATTGTGCTGAATTACATGCTTTATTCAGGGAGTTAAATGAGAAACAGAATTCATTTTGTACAACAGCTTCTGTGTACAATGATATAATGTTTATAAAGACAACGAAATAAAAATGTAATAATCCTATTAATATTATAAATGTGCGAGTTTGTGAAGATGTATGTGACTACTGAACGGATTTGGGTGAAATTCGGTACACAGATATTTCATAAACTGGATATTTTCTGACCCTCATGTGGGCGAAGCCGTTGGCAAAACCTAGTACTTAATATACGTACGTAGAATTAAATCCATTATCTTTTTTCTGAAAAAATATATTCTAGTGAGTAAAGAGACTCGAGTGACGGTTAGTTAGTTGCGTGTCGGATTACATGGGACGGGAAAATGTGACGTCAGCTTACTAAAATGGCCAAATTTTTATAGGTAAGAAGAAATTCAAATTAAGAACTACGTTAATTACAGCAACGAGACGAGGAATGGTGTTCTATCATTGAGGAGATAGTAAGATAAAATATAAATTGGAAATAATAGACATAACTTTCATAAACGAGCATACCAATAAACTAACTATATGCAAAACCAAATAGTATTATCATCAGAAAGTGTCATTTTGCAACAGACCAGGGAGAGGCCGTCAGTCAATCTCACGTCAGTTTATTTTCGATACGGGTAACACAGGCATATGATATTAGCTTACTCAACACGTGTGATAGTGAACACAAAATCACTCTAAATCGTGGAATGTAATAGTGGAGTAGTAGAAGTTGAAGAACTTGAAAATATCTAAATTTTAAAGAAAGTTAAACTAAGCTAGACCGATTTCAAAATAACGCCATAGAAGCCATGACTTCTTTTCTAACAGGTTGGTATCAAGAGGATCTAGACAAAGGGTCACTCAATCAGTGATAATAGCATAATCAGACTATAACGTTCCCGCAGCTAGAACATAAGTATACGTGAGACCACGTGCACCATATATCTTCGAATTTTTTGGCTCTTAGACATAATAGATATGCCGGTTACTTTACGATGTTTTCCTCCGCCGTTTTGAGAGTAGTGGTTTATAAATTAAATACACAAAGTAAGAGCCTGCCTAGGTTTGAACCCACGACCTACAACTCATCAGTCGGGGCCGATACTGTCTTGGCATTTTCTCTGCGATAACGCAACGATGGAACATTCAATAATTTATTTTTTGGGTTAACTGATGCTACCAGCAATCTTACTTCAATCGAAAGGAATATTGATATTATTGTAGAAACAAGAAAAGATTTTAAAGCGAGTACTACTCGTCTGGACCCTAAGGTAGCCAATGTGGGCAATAAAACAAACGAAAACATGAAGGCACAGTTAATAATGACGATACCGCACAAAGATAGAAATAATAACGAAAATAATGTCGGTGATAGAAAACATACCAAAAACTACGATGAAAATATAAGTAGGGTAGTAGGTAGTAAAACAAAACACAAAACAGTATTATCAGCAGCAAGTTTTGTTTGGGAAACAGGCCCGGGAGGCCACCAGTCAATCTCGTGTCGGATTATATGCGATGCGGATACGTGACGTCAGCTCACTAGATACGCCAGAGTGTCAACGGATGCACGCTCAACATGATACTGTTTGGTTCAATGTCTCTTTGGATAGAGACTTGTGTTTTGGATATCTGTGGATTTAGTTTTTGTTTCTTCTAATTTTGGAAGTGTCGTGGTAAATTATTAAGATGTAGTTTGATACTCCAAAACATTACCGTGTGATACGTGATATGACTAGAGAAGTCCAGCCATATCATCTTTTACACAGTAGATAATCTTTCCCTACTGTAATAGCCATCTAAATTCATACTCAAAACTTTACTCCTGCTACTGCCTGTTTATTCGTTGTTTTGATTCTAATCGTAGCAAATGATAATCCCTACCTACCACCTTAAAATCTAACCAGTTGACATCTCTTGTGAAAATATTACGTTTTATGTTTCTGGCAAAACATAAACGTGAAAGTAATAATCATATCGATGTACGCAATGTAGCTTTCTATCTAAAAACGACTTACAGCTGACAGAATCCGGCGTATCTTGGGGGGGTGATCCGTTTACTTTTTCATATATACACAAGAAGCATTTCCTTGAACGCGGGGAGGAAATGAGTAGAAGAAAAATCTCGGCGCATCACCGGGGTAATGACGCGACATATCAGTAGTTTACGCACCACCACCAGTCGTCAAGGTATTCTGTGGATTCGTTCACGTCTCACTGTCTATCGGTGTCGTGTGTTCGTCATGAGAAGTTAAGGTTCTGTAAACTAATTTATATTCATATACACTGTTCAGTTAGAATGTCACCTTATTTCTTTGAAAAATTAAACTTATTCGATTATCTTGTCACACATTGCGTCATTGCTCATAATATGCGCTCACAGCATTTTGCTGATCCACGATCTGTTCTTGCAAATGCAATGCACGGGATAGTAGTTCTTGTTATTACTACAAAAGTAGTCACTTTTCACCCTTTTTTTTTTCAGGATGGGAAATCATCAAATGACTTCTCCCGCTCTGGGCGGAGCGGGAGGGCGTGTCAGACTTTTACTGACTAAAACCCACCCGTGTTCCATCAGTTGCCCATGTGCCAGGGTCACGGTATTTCTTTCGAACAATCACGCGACCCCGGCAGGCATCGGTCCTAGTAGACCCCTACAGTTACTTTAGGTTTAGGTTTAAAGATACTTTATTCTCAATAAAGACAAAAGTCACTCACTTCAGAACAATATTAAAACATATAGGTACATAATTTACACAAGGTTCGTCGTGATCAGTTACACAATACTAAAAATACAATAGTCGTCATCAGTTAAACACTAGATATATATATAAACATACAATGCTCTCATTTCTCCAAAAGTGATCGATCCGCAATTATATACTCACTAAGTTGGGTTTTGAACACATTGAAAGAGTGTAGATTTCTTATATTAGATGGTAATTTTATTTTATTTTATTTTACTTTATTGGGACATAAAACAGTTACACATTACAATTTAAGTGTGACAGAATAAGTTATAGACTAGGTAAACGTGTAACCCACACCAATGTCCGCGAAATAATAGTTTGTACTTAGATATTATATAATTCATGCGTTGATTATACAATATTAAAAAAATATATAAAAGAAAAAATAACTCGTACGTATTTTGGAATAATTGTAAAGATGGCTAATTGAGAAGTTCAACCGCCATCTTTTTGAACTTAGAGTGCGTAAGTGCAAAAATATCCAAATCGATAAATAGTGTATTATACGTATCCACGAGACGTCGGAGAGGCGCCCGTACACCAGCATGAGTTCTGTAATCTATTATAAAGTTGTGGTCTTTCAAAAGTTAGCATTTTTTTGCCATAGTTAGTTCTTGTTTTGGGCAAAACTAGCAAGCTAGCTCGCCGGGTGCTACGTTGACTGATTTGTTTATATTGGGTGAGTGTTATGTTCGTGTGAATGCTCTTATTCAGAATTTTTCTGATGATAATACATGTATTGTAAATATACAGTTGTTTGATATTCATTATTTTTGTATCGCTATAAATTTTACTGGTTGATGTCAAATAAGGGTAATTGAACAGTATTTTTATGAGTTTATTTTGGGTAATTTGAAGTTCTGACAATTTTGTTTTGGCAGCGCTGCCCCAAATTTCAGTCAAATAAAGTAGATGCGGCTTGACTAAGGAATTATAGATGGTGTACCGCAATTTTGATGAAATGCAACGAACTAAGTTACGCAGTGACCCGGCGAGTGCTGACAGCTTACTTTTAATATGATCAATATGAGCATTCCACGTAAGTGAGCTGTGGATTCTTAATCCGAGATATTTTTTACAAGTTTTTTGCTTAAGAGGAAGATCATTAATTGTTAGCGGGATATATTGGGGAATTATTTTGTTTTTTTGCCTTAAATATAACGTAGCAAGTTTTGGAGATATTTATTGTCAGGAGATTGGATTGAAACCATGCAAATAAAGAATTCAAATCTTCTTGGGCTTGTGAGATAATTTGATGGATGAAGGATCCGAAGTAGAATAAACAGGTGTCATCAGCGTATAACGTTAAGTGACCACGTAGTTTAATTTCGTGAATGTTGTTTATATAAATTAAAAAGAGCAAGGGACCTAGAATAGATCCCTGTGGGACGCCACATCTAATAGGTAAAGCATCACTTTGGTGACTGCCAAGTTTAATCACTTGAGAACGATTATTAGGTAGGACTCGAACATTTTCAAAGCCTTGCCAGTGATGTTCATTGATTCCAATTTTCTTAAGAGCAATTTGTGACAAACTGTGTCAAATACCTTTTTTAGGTCTATAAAAATACCTAGAACAATGTTTTTACTATCTATATTTTGTTTTATTTTAGTAATAAGGTCAATGGTAGCTGAAGTAGCATTACTCCTCGGTCTAAATCCATACTGCCGGTCGGTAATATAATTTATAGAACTTAGATATTTTTCTAGTCGGTTGTGGAATTTTTTTTCTAGTACTTTCGACATCACGGGCAAAACTGAGATTGGTCGATAATTTCCAGGATCTGTGATATTACCTGACTTATAGATGGGCGTTCCTTTCGCTATTTTTAGTGTTTCAGGAAAGTTCCCATCGGCTAGAAGATCATTTAGAAACTTACTCAGACCATTTGCGATTAAATTTTTAACACTTTTGATTACTTTTGTACTTATTCTATCTAGACCTGTGCTACAATTTGAATCAAGGTCGGTAAGAATATTTGTTATTTCATTAACAGAACACGGAATAAAACTAGAGAGCTTTTCAGAGTCTTGGGGAAGAGGGTTTGGTAAAGCACTATCAAAATTGTCATGAAATGATTCAGGTATTTCGTTAGCTAAGAGGGGCCCTATCGTAGCAAAGTATTTGTTAAATATTTGACAAATTTCATGTGGTTCCGTTACGTAATTAGAACCAACTATTAGTTTTGGAGGAACACAACTTTGTTTTGTTTTATTACTTGTTAGCGTATTTATTAGATTCTACATTTTCTTGGGTTTTTTAACACATTTAGCAAACTCTTCAAAGTAGTACGAATTTCTTGTTTTTTCTATTAATTTAGCTACACAGTTCCTTTTATTTGTAAATTCTGACTTTATTGTGTCGTTGTTGGGGTTATTCTTAAGTTCAGCCCACATTATATTACTTTGATTAATTTCGGCAATAATATCCTTATTAATCCAATCTTTTTGCGGCGGGTTGAGTATTTTGGTCTTTATAGTTTTGCTGTCTTCCGTAACTTTTCACCCTGCAATCGGCATCTTGTTTTTGTTTTGATTCTCTGTATGTTCTCATTAGCAAATATCATAACATTTTAGCAATTCTTAACGTCTTTGGTACCTCACCCAAGCAATGGACAATGTGAAAAACTTTAATTGCTTGAATACGGGGCTTTTTCCTGTTTACGTACGTTTTGTTTGGGCAGAATAAACAATATTTAGTCTTTCAATCTACATATTATATTATCACACTTACATAATGGTGACGCAACCCCAGCTCAAGACGAACAACTTCAAAGCGTTATTTTAACTGTTCGCAGTGTAAGGCTTTAACCAAAATGGTCTTTTTATTTCCTACGCATTCATATAAAACATATTTTTAAGAAAGATGTATTATGTAATCTTTATGAGCAAAAAATTTTGCTCTTCTACTTTTCATGATAAAGCCATTTCATTTTATTAACAGAACTGTTTTTCGACTCAAAACTTTGAGCAAGTCAGTTATCCACTAGGAAATTTGAACTCGCTCGTAAAAGACAAACAACGCAGGTCCCAAAGTTTCAAAGTCGTCACCTCCGCGAAAGTTTTTCACTAAAGTTTACGTGTTTACTTGGCAAAGTCGGCCGTTTTGGAGTCGGGAGCCACGGATGCTCTTTACAGTTCGCCCTTACTGCTTTCCGATATTTTGCTCAATTTACAGAATGGTAAACCGAAACTTTGGAGAGTTTTCTCCGTAAAAAATCTAGAGCCGAATATTTTGTGGTGTTTATTTTTTAACGGGAGGATTTTTTACGAGGAACTTAGTAAATATTTACTCTAAATTCAAGCCATACGCTTGTAAACTTATGCCTAAATTATTAAACTAAGTGATAAACGAATTCAAAAAACGGATCATATTAACTGCATTAAATTAAACTTATCTTTGAAAGCACAGTCATTGAAATTCACACAAATTAATCTTACTTTTGTTCCCGAGATCACTTGTCTACCTCTCCATACATACGAATTAAATTAATACGTATTATTCCTTTGTCATGAATCCCTTGTAATTGAAAGGGGCTGACAACGCTAAATAAACCAGATATTGGTACCGATTCCCTTGTTCACAAACTAAACTAAATTTAAGTTCAGTGCATCTTTTTCTTTGTATTGCATTAAAAGAGGACAAAAGAAAATTTTTAGTTTAGTCCTGTCAAATTAATCAGCGCCTGTCACTACTCCATACAAGTTTAGACGTGATTAAAAACTTGCCTACTAAAATTACGTCAATTTACGTCAAGCGCTGATTAATTTGACAGGACTAAACTAACATTTATCTTCTGTCCTTTCCATAATGAAATAGAAAGAAAAAGATGCACTGAACTTAAATTTAGTTTAGTTTGTGAATAAGAGAATCGGCACCAGTGTCTATTTAGCCCGCCTAAAGATTGTAAATTAATTTATGTACCTACCTGATGAATTTAAAGCCCTTATCGCTTGTGTTTCGACCGAAGGATAATACTTAAACACAACATGCAGTATAGAGTGATATGATCGGCTGAGTGAAACATCTAGAAATTCTTTAAGCATTTGCATAACATTAACGTTTATAAAATGCGACTGAAATTGTATATTTTTGAGGGTAGTTTGATACTTAATAATTTATTAGTATGTACGTTGTGTGTTCTTAATTTTTATGTTTATAATGACTTCTGGTGTTTTTTTCCTTTTTTTTATTGTTATGTTATTTTATTTTATTATGTAACTAGCTTCTGCCCGCGGCTTCGCCCGCGTGGATGTCGAAAAATATCCCACAGGAATGTACTACCGGGATTGAAAGTATCCTATGTGTTAATCCAGGTAAACAATGTGTTATTCCATTGCTTGCTTTGTGTTATCCACGGAGCAGCGCTCGGATTGATAAATGATTAATGTAGGATAATTAATCCTAAAACCTAACAATAGTGACGGAAATATATAACGGAATGGCAAATTACCTACTTGCATGACAAATTTGAAGGCAAATTTAAAGCGAAAATATAAATTCTCTTTATTCCCTGGGTATTTCGAAAAAAAATTGTTATCTAAATTATTCAAATGAAGATTTTACTTAACTTGCTGTTCACAGGGGTTTAATCTAAGACTATTTATTTTTTAGCCTATACTTAAAGTATCTCTTTAAATACTACTTTAGAGGTTCTGCCCTCAGGTGCTAATACAACCAGGCTACTAGATGGGCGCACTCTCGAGCAGGCCACCTAAAACTGGCCGTGCGAGAAGCAGTCCCTTCTAAGATCATATCCGGCTGTTTACAGTGACTGTCCCCGAGACATATTAATTGTCATTGCTAAACATACCGTAAGGGGAATGCGGCCTTTTAAACTCGAATGGGTACTCCGACGGTATTAGTGGTATCTGTAGTATATAGTATACCGATTCACCTTGAGCACAGTCAGTAAATACAATGGCGTGGCCTCTACCACGTTATGATATGAGGTTTTCACACACAACCTGACCCCATTGCTCAATTTGCTCGGATTAAGATTTTGTAGTAGCATTACTGGAACACCCACTTTGAGGATAAGTGTGTGAGACAACGACCAGATGGGTTGAATAAATTTAAGAGCTCCTTAGGATATATATATAGCATCATCCTTATGAATTCGACACGTATGCATGTAATATAATTAGGAGATATGTTGTTTTGCCTGTGTTTATTTCATTGGTTTATTTTGAATAGCTTCTGCACGCGGCTTTACCCGCGTGGCATACAAGAAATAAATGACTCTTTTTTGTTTTAGAAACAAACATACGCGCTCTCACTACCTCTCAATTTAATATATGAACTGACAATATCCCAAACAAATCAAATAGGACGAATTTCTCCGTAAAAGTAAACTAATTTCTGCGATGAGAGTAGTATAGTTTTAATAAAACTCAAAGCGTATGTGAAAAGATTTATTTCAGAGACAATCAGAAGTGGATAATAAACAATTAATATTTTTTACTACGAAATACTGTGCCTACCGCAGAATTTCTTTGTAAACAATACTTTTTGTTTTTACTTCAGGTTCTAGAATCACCAGGCTGCTCCGTGAGCTTACTCTTGACCAGGCCACGTATAACTGACCGTGTGAAAATCAGTTCTCCCTTAAGTCTACCCCTGTTAAATGAAGTGTTTTGACTTGAGATTTATTTATGGTCTTGTCAAAGCAGACTTTGAGGGGAAACTGTACACTTTTGAACTCAAAGGGGTAGTTCGATGGCGCTAGAAGAATCCTCGGAATAAACACAGACTCCTCTAAGAAACAACGTGTCAGTATAGTTGCCTCGATAACATTTCGTTCCAATATTTTATCTCACAACCTGGTGTCTTTGCATAATTTTGGCGGGTTTAAATTACCCAGCAACATTAATGGGCGCCAACTCTAAATTTTTATACCTACTTATGTGAGTTGAGAGACCGAGAGGCTTCAATGTGTTAAGAAACTAAACCGGGTAATATATGGTGTCTTCATTGTTTATCACTCTAGTCCACTGATTTATAATTATTTTCAACTCCTTCGAACGATCTCAAAAGAATTTAATTGATGATTGTGGCTTGGTTGTTATGTTTTACTTTAATGCATAAACCAAATCGCACTATTGCTCACTGAACGTACAGATTTATATGTTAGTGCGTAAAATATTATAGTAGGTATGTGCCCAATTCGTTTTTACTTATAAAGTTGCATAGGTACCTATCTATTAAAACATAGTTAGTGTAGTTATTCAATTTTATCTAATACAGAAACAAACGCGTTTTTTACATTTACTTACTTCATCATTATCTGCCTATCCTTTTCCCAACTATGTTGGGGTTCGGTTTCTAGTCTTACCGGATGCAGCTGAGTACCAGTATTTTACATGGAGCGACTACCTACCTGACCTCCACAACCCAGTTACTGGGTAATACGATACCCTTTGGTAAGACTGCTTGTCAGACTTTCGGGCTTCCGGCAACCCGTATTGACGGTCTAAGATCTATGAAAGACAGCCGGGATCAACGGCTTAACGTGCTTTCCGAGGGACAGAAGGGTCTTATTATGTAAAGATGGTCACCCATCCTCGGACCAACCGCGGTAAGCGTAGCTTAACCTGAACGATCGACCCGTGCGGCTGTTATAATTTGCAAAATCCCTACTAATACATATTAAGTTTGTTTGTTACGCTTTCACGCGAAACCTACTTAACCGATCATAATGAAACTTTGTACACATATTCTTAGAGGTATTAGAAGTAACATAATTTATATGAAAAAAAAAATTGCGAAAGATAAAGTTGGACCCCTTAGGCCTATTTTTATTCCGAGATTTCGTCTCCGTCCATGATAACCGACATTTACGCGGACGAAGTCGCGGACAAAAGCTAGTTAGTTCAAATTAATATCAGTTACATATTTGATACTTCTTGATACCTTGGTTGAGATTGGACACCGGTGACGACAATGCGCTTCCCGGGCTGCCCCGCACGCCATGAGCACGTCTACCATTCCACGTAGGATCTTCGAAGCCCTATTTGACTCAGTAAGGGGATGATTTTTGAAAAATTGTGTTACACGTGTCACATAATTATACTTGAAGAGTATGTGTACCAATTTTTGTGTCAATCGACCCAGAGAATAAAAAGTTTCATAGAAAATTCAACCCCCTATTTCACCCTCTTAGGGGTGGAATTTCTAAAAAC
This sequence comes from Aporophyla lueneburgensis, assembly GCA_932294355.1. NCBI lineage: Eukaryota > Metazoa > Arthropoda > Insecta > Lepidoptera > Noctuidae > Aporophyla > Aporophyla lueneburgensis. Next base: position 25,325,779 of record OW028750.1, on the reverse strand, counting down.
CCTTTCTTAGTAGATACCTACTCTTCACAAAGAACACACTTTCCAAATTTCATGTCTCTACGACCAGCGGTTTAGGCTGTGCGTTGATATATAAGTCAGTCAGTCAGTCAGTCAGACACTCAGGACTTTGAATTTTATATATATAGATTTCAAACACAATGAAAATTGTTTATGAATAAATTAAATTGAATTGAATTGAAATTGATTTGACATTATTTTAGATCAAATGTATCGATCGATGGTGTTGTACTTTTAGGACTATTCGCTGAATCACGGTGTTATGATTCCCCGCATAAGAATGACCTTTTCGTGTATATTATGTTACAATAAATTGTCATCATCAAGGTAAACATTAGCTTTTATCAGAATTTACGCTTTGACGTGATACATATAAATCACGTAAGCGAAAATTATTGCTATTGTGTGAATTCATCAGTTTGTAACGTGGAATTTACAAAATTAGTTGGTGTGGTGATACTACTATCAATCGGTGAGTCATTAGAACCGTGTGCATCATTAAAAAAATGCAGATTAGTAAAAGCAAAAGTCTTTAACTTATATTTTTTTTAATCTACAATTTTTGTCACAGGTATATGTAGTTTTTATAAGTAATTTTTTTTTCTATAAGTTAGTTTACATACTGGCAATTTTTATACATTTTTTCAAATGCAAGTTGAGTATGATAATTATGTTAAGAATTTAGTTATTAATTTGTGTCCTTACATAAATAAATTAGTTATTGGTATGATATTGGATCTATTTTTGTACCTGGTCAAGGGCCGCTCAGCTGTGTTCGGACTTATTTCTTCAAATATTTCAACGTATGTATATCGAATCACATTAATTGACACTAAGAAAAAGGAGTTCGAGTCAAAAACTCTGACCATCAGAGGTATCTGGTCTTACGAATATTACCCAATTACTGGGTTGTGGAGGTCAGATAGGATAGGATAGTCATTTTATGTAAAATACTGATACTCAGCTAGACTGGAAGCTGACCTCAACATACTTGGGAAAAGCTTAGGCTCAGATAATGATGACAAGACGTATTTTTACCCAGTGCGCAAACTGTAGCCATTAGTTTAGCATACGATTCTATATGTTGTAAATTTTTACCGCATATGTATTGCAGTTTTTTATGAAACAACAGTTTCTTTTTCATAATCGGCGAACAATTTAATTACTAATTTAATGTACTGTGTATACAAGACAAAACAAAACGAAATTGTTAGTAAAATGCATTTTTAGGGCAACATACTTCATCAAGGCTAATAAAATGCTGAATAAATAAAAAGCGGTAATGAATGAAACACCTGCGTAAGTACAACAATTAAATAAATTAATCATACATTATAAGTCAAATAAAATACATAAATAATACCAAACAACATCTGTTTTGTTAACTGCTGTCATAATATTTACAATAATTACAATAGTAATACTTTTACTAAACCTATTTGTTACAGCACGACTTTTAGACGTGATTTCACTATTAATTACTACGTCAACGTCAACAAAGACGTAATATAACCCGGGCAGCAATATTTCGTACACTAGATTTTCAACGTAGTGCTTAGCACTGAGAGTTGAAAATTGAACAGAGTCGACACTGTTCGATTTTGGATTCTAAGTATTGCTTCAAGATAGTCGATCTCGCGAAGGAGGAGGCGGGGCGCGTGAGGGAGTGGCAGACTCTGCGCCCTCGCGCCCCTAGCCGCCGCAGGAGGAGAAGCCCCGTGCGTCGGAAGTCGATAGCGGACTCCCGGCCACCGTAGGCGCGAGCTTGCGGGCGGCGAGCAATGCGTAGCTCGCCGCCCGGTATGGACTAGGCCCGTGTCGACGGTGCTTAGTGTTCGCGCGCGCCTCAAAGAGATGTCAGCAGAACTGAAGGGCTCTGCTAGGACTGATGCCTGCCGTGGTAGCTGGAGATTTGTTCGAAAAAGATACTGTGACCCTGGCACATAGGCAACTGAAGGAACACGGGTGGGTTTTAGTCAGTAAAAGTCTGACAAGTCCTTCCGCTCCACTCAGAGTGGGAGACGTCATTTGATGATTTCCCATCCAAAAAAAAAAGATGTCGACTAAGGCTACAGTTACCTAGAAGAAAAGTGGCCGCCATATAACGGCCGCTGTGACGGCTGTCATAAATATGATGTCACCGGAATCTGACTTACGTTATCAAAAACACGCTCTCTTAGAAAACATATCAACTAACTTTGATAAATAATATTTGAATGGCCTCATCCGTAGGTGAATTGCAAATATGTGGTAGCCTCTATTCTTCTGTCAAACAAATCTCTAGAAAATATTTATTTCTAGTTCTATTTCTCTTAATTGTTTGAAAATATATAAAAAAACATTTATTTCAGTCAAAACCCATATTACTAAAACTAAGATACAGACAGCGACCTAATGATGTATGCTAAGAGCCGTAGTGGCACAGTGGTAACGGCCCGAGTTACGTATAGTAGACTATGATTTCGAACCCGGACAAGCACTATACTTTTGTATTTAATATCATCTACATTTCTCTCACAAAGGGTTAATGAAAACATCATGAGAGTCCGGTATGCTCTACAAGCAAAACTTCAAAGACACCTGAAATCAACCAAAATCCACTGGGCCAGCGAGTACTACGGCCCACTTCTTATCACAGAGAGGAGACCTATGTCCCAACATTAAAAACATAATACTCACTGTGTTCTGTAATGATGTTTTAAGAAGTAAAATAATAGAACTATATACAATATACTTAAATAATAATTAACTTTTTGAGGTATCGACTTACTTCTGCTTGTCAAGTGCTAGTCTTCGCGTCCATACACTCGCTTTTGCAATAGTTCTATACAATATTCGATTCATATTATTTGATTTCTCAACTAAAAAATTATGTCCTAGACATATAATAGCTGAAGTGTGAGAAAATAGAAGGATTTAACTAACTTGCAAATATTTTCAGAAATTATACATAATATTATAAAGTACAAGCTAACTACATAGTTATTGTTATATATTTTCATTTTATTAACATTTTATTGCGAACGCAAACAGCATTAAAAACGCAACACTAAAACTTATTACTTAAACCGCGAAAGATATCATTAGTGTGGTCGCTCATTGTAGCGACACCGCTTATAAATCTCTTAAGGAATGCGAATGTACCACAAAACAGCAATGTTATAAGTCATCGTGATCGGCACATAGGGCAAGTATATTTTATGATAGCCATGTATTGAAATTAAGTATGCCAGCCAAGGCCTCTATCGTAGTTATATTTGCAGAAGATGGTTCTGCCATAGTGGAAGCAGTAGAAGATGGCTCTACCGTAGTTGAAATAGAAGTTGACGGCTCAGTTGCTGTTGGAGTCGATGTAGATATCTCTGTCGTAGGTGTAGTAGAATTAGCAGGAGATGGCTCTGATGTTGTTTCAGCAGAACAAGATGTCTCTGTCGTGGTTGTAATACAAGTAGACGACTCTGTTGCTGTTGGAGTGGATGTAGATATCTCTGTCGTAGGTGTAGTAGAATTAGTGGGAGATGGCTCCGATGTTGTTTCAGATGAACAAGATATCTCTGTCGTGGTTGTAAAAGAAGTAGACGGCTCTGTTGCTGTTGGAGTGGATGGAGATATCTCTGTCATAGGTGTAGTAGAATTAGCAGAAGATGGCTCCGATGTAGTTTCAGCTGAACAAGATGTCTCTGTCGTGGTTGAAATAGAAGTAGACGGCTCTGTTGCTGTTGGAGTGGATGTAGATATCTCTGTCGTAGGTGTAGTAGAATTAGCGGGAGATGGCTCTGATGTTGTTTCAGCTGAACAAGATGTCTCTGTCGTGGTTGAAATAGAAGTAGACGGCTCTGTTGCTGTTGGAGTGGATGTAGATATCTCTGTCGTAGGTGTAGTAGAATAAGCAGGAGATGGCTCTGATGTTGTTTCAGCTGAACAAGATGTCTCTGTCGTGGTTGAAATAGAAGTAGACGGCTCTGTTGCTGTTGGAGTGGATGTAGATATCTCTGTCGGTGGTATAGTAGAATTAGCGGGAGATGGCTCCGATGTTGTTTCAGCTGAACAAGATGTCTCTGTCGTGGTTGAAATAGAAGTAGACGGCTCTGTTGCTGTAGGAGTGGATGTAGATATCTCTGTCGTTGGTGTAGTAGAATTAGCGGGAGATGGCTCCGATGTTGTTTCAGCTGAACAAGATTTCTCTGTCGTGGTTGTAATAGAAGTAGACGGCTCTGTTGCTGTAGGAGTGGATGTAGATATCTCTGTCGTAGGTGAAGTAGAATTAGCAGGAGGTGGCTCTGATGTTGTTTCAACTGAACAAGATGTCTCCGTCGTGGTTGAAATAGAAGTTGACGGCTCTGTTGCTGTTGGAGTGGATGTAGATATCTCTGTCGTAGGTGTAGTAGAATTAGCAGGAGATGGCTCTGATGTTGTTTCAGCTGAACAAGATGTCTCTGTTGTGATTGAAATAGAAGTAGACGGCTCTGTTGCTGTTGGAGTGGATGTAGATATCTCTGTCGTTGGTGTAATAGAATTAGTGGGAGATGGCTCCGATGTTGTTTCAGCTGAACAAGATGTCTCTGTTGTGATTGAAATAGAAGTAGACGGCTCTGTTGCTGTTGGAGTGGATGTAGATATCTCTGTCGTTGGTGTAATAGAATTAGTGGGAGATGGCTCCGATGTTGTTTCAACTGAACAAGATGTCTCCGTCGTGGTTGAAATAGAAGTTGACGGCTCTGTTGCTGTTGGAGTGGATGTAGATATCTCTGTCGTAGGTGTAGTAGAATTAGCAGGAGATGACTCTGATGTTGTTTCAGCTGAACAAGATGTCTCTGTCGTGGTTGAAATAGAAGTAGACGGCTCTGTTGCTGTTGGAGTGGATGTAGATATCTCTGTCATTGGTGAAGTAGAATTAGCAGCAGGTGGCTCTGATGTTGTTTCAACTGAACAAGATGTCTCCGTCGTGATTGAAATAGAAGTTGACGGCTCTGTTGCTGTTGGAGTGGATGTAGATATCTCTGTCGTAGGTGAAGTAGAATTAGCAGGAGGTGGCTCTGATGTTGTTTCAACTGAACAAGATGTCTCCGTCGTGATTGAAATAGAAGTTGACGGCTCTGTTGCTGTTGGAGTGGATGTAGATATCTCTGTCGATGGTGTAGTAGAATTAGTGGGAGATGGCTCCGATGTTGTTTCAGCTGAACAAGATGTCTCTGTCGTGGTTGTAATAGCAGTAGACGGCTCTGTTGCTGTAGGAGTAGATGTAGATATCTCTGTCGTAGGTGAAGTAGAATTAGCAGGAGGTGGCTCTGATGTTGTTTCAACTGAACAAGATGTCTCCGTCGTGGTTGAAATAGAAGTTGACGGCTCTGTTGCTGTTGGAGTGGATGTAGATATCTCTGTCGTAGGTGTAGTAGAATTAGCAGGAGATGGCTCTGATGTTGTTTCAGCTGAACAAGATGTCTCTGTTGTGATTGAAATAGAAGTAGACGGCTCTGTTGCTGTTGGAGTGGATGTAGATATCTCTGTCGTTGGTGTAGTAGAATTAGTGGGAGATGGCTCCGATGTTGTTTCAGCTGAACAAGATGTCTCTGTCGTGGTTGTAATAGAAGTAGACGGCTCTGTTGCTGTAGGAGTAGATGTAGATATCTCTGTCGTAGGTGAAGTAGAATTAGCAGGAGGTGGCTCTGATGTTGTTTCAACTGAACAAGATGTCTCCGTCGTGGTTGAAATAGAAGTTGACGGCTCTGTTGCTGTTGGAGTGGATGTAGATATCTCTGTCGTAGGTGTAGTAGAATTAGCAGGAGATGGCTCTGATGTTGTTTCAGCTGAACAAGATGTCTCTGTTGTGATTGAAATAGAAGTAGACGGCTCTGTTGCTGTTGGAGTGGATGTAGATATCTCTGTCGTTGGTGTAGTAGAATTAGTGGGAGATGGCTCCGATGTTGTTTCAGCTGAACAAGATGTCTCTGCCGTGGTTGTAATAGAAGTAGACGGCTCTGTTGCTGTAGGAGTAGATGTAGATATCTCTGTCGTAGGTGAAGTAGAATTAGCAGGAGGTGGCTCTGATGTTGTTTCAACTGAACAAGATGTCTCCGTCATGTTTGAAATAGAAGTTGACGGCTCTGTTGCTGTTGGAGTGGATGTAGATATCTCTGTCGTAGGTGTAGTAGAATTAGCAGGAGATGGCTCTGATGTTGTTTCAGCTGAACAAGATGTCTCTGTTGTGATTGAAATAGAAGTAGACGGCTCTGTTGCTGTTGGAGTGGATGTAGATATCTCTGTCGTTGGTGTAGTAGAATTAGTGGGAGATGGCTCCGATGTTGTTTCAGCTGAACAAGATGTCTCTGTCGTGGTTGTAATAGAAGTAGACGTCTCTGTTGCTGTAGGAGTAGATGTAGATATCTCTGTCGTAGGTGAAGTAGAATTAGCAGGAGGTGGCTCTGATGTTGTTTCAACTGAACAAGATGTCTCCGTCATGGTTGAAATAGAAGTTGACGGCTCTGTTGCTGTTGGAGTGAATGTAGATATCTCTGTCGTAGGTGTAGTAGAATTAGTGGGAGATGGCTCCGATGTTGTTTCAGCTGAACAAGATGTCTCTGTCGTGGTTGTAATAGAAGTAGACGGCTCTGTTGCTGTAGGAGTGGATGTAGATATCTCTGTCGTAGGTGTAGTAGAATTAGCAGGAGATGGCTCTGATGTTGTTTCAGCTGAACAAGATGTCTCTGTCGTGGTTGAAATAGAAGTAGACGGCTCTGTTGCTGTTGGAGTGGATGTAGATATCTCTGTCGTAGGTGTAAAAGAATTAGCAGGAGGTGGCTCTGATGTTGTTTCAACTGAACAAGATGTCTCCGTCGTGGTTGAAATAGAAGTTGACGTCTCTGTTGCTGTTGGAGTGGATGTAGATATCTCTGTTGTAGGTGTAGTAGAATTAGCAGGAGATGGCTCTGATGTTGTTTCAGCTGAACAAGATGTCTCTGTCGTGGTTGAAATAGAAGTAGACGGCTCTGTTGCTGTTGGAGTGGATGTAGATATCTCTGTCGTAGGTGTAGTAGGATTTGTGGGAGATGGCTCCGATGTTGTTTCAGCTGAACAAGATGTCTCTGTCGTGGTTAAAATAGAAGTAGGCGGCTCTGTTGCTGTTGGAGTGGATGTAGATATCTCTGTCGTAGGTGTAAAAGAATTAGCAGGAGGTGGCTCTGATGTTGTTTCAACTGAACAAGATGTCTCCGTCGTGGTTGAAATAGAAGTTGACGTCTCTGTTGCTGTTGGAGTGGATGTAGATATCTCTGTTGTAGGTGTAGTAGAATTAGCAGGATATGGCTCTGATGTTGTTTCAGCTGAACAAGATGTCTCTGTCGTGGTTGAAATAGAAGTAGACGGCTCTGTTGCTGTTGGAGTGGATGTAGATATCTCTGTCGTAGGTGTAGTAGGATTTGTGGGAGATGGCTCCGATGTTGTTTCAGCTGAACAAGATGTCTCTGTCGTGGTTGAAATAGAAGTAGGCGGCTCTGTTGCTGTTGGAGTGGATGTAGATATCTCTGTCGTAGGTGTAGTAGAATTAGCAGGAGATGGCTCTGATGTTGTTTCAGCTGAACAAGATGTCTCTGTCGTGGTTGAAATAGAAGTAGACGGCTCTGTTGCTGTTGGAGTGGATGTAGATATCTCTGTCGTAGGTGTAGTAGAATTTGTGGGAGATGGCTCCGATGTTGTTTCAGCTGAACAAGATGTCTCTGTCGTGGTTGAAATAGAAGTAGACGGCTCTGTTGCTGTTGGAGTGGATGTAGATATCTCTGTCGTAGATGTAGTAGAATTAGCGGGAGATGGCTCCGATGTTGTTTCAGCTGAACAAGATGTCTCTGTCGTGGTTGAAATAGAAGTAGACGGCTCTGTTGCTGTAGGAGTGGATGTAGATATCTCTGTCGTAGGTGTAGTAGAATCAGCAGGAGATGGCTCTGATGTTGTTTCAGCTGAACAAGATGTCTCTGTCATGGTTGAAATAGAAGTAGACGGCTCTGTTGCTGTTGGAGTGGATGTAGATATCTCTGTCGTAGGTGTAGAATAATTAGCAGGAGGTGGTTCTGATGTTGTTTCAACTGAACAAGATGTCTCCGTCGTGGTTGAAATAGAAGTTGACGTCTCTGTTGATGTTGGAGTGGATGTAGATATCTCTGTCGTAGGTGTAGTAGAATTAGCAGGAGATGGCTTTGATGTTGTTTCAGCTGAACAAGATGTCTCTGTCGTGGTTGAAATAGAAGTAGACGGCTCTGTTGCTGTTGGAGTGGATGTAGATATCTCTGTCGTTGGTGTAGTAGAATTAGCGGGAGATGGCTCCGATGTTGTTTCAGCTGAACAAGATGTCTCTGTCGTGGTTGTAATAGAAGTAGACGGCTCTGTTGCTGTAGGAGTGGATGTAGATATCTCTGTCGTAGGTGTAGTAGAATTAGCGGGAGATGGCTCCGAACTTGTATCAGCTGAACAAGATGTCTCTGTCGTGATTGAAATAGAAGTTGACGGCTCTGTTGCTGTTGGAGTGGATGTAGATATCTCTGTCGTTGGTGTAGTAGAATTAGCAGGAGATGGCTCCGATGTTGTTTCAGCTGAACAAGATGTCTCTGTCGTGGTTGTAATAGAAGTAGACGGCTCTGTTGCTGTTGGAGTGGATGTAGATATCTCTGTTGTTGGTGTAGTAGAATTAGCGGGAGATGGCTCCGATGTTGTTTCAGCTGAACAAGATGTCTCTGTCGTGGTTGAAATAGAAGTAGACGGCTCTGTTGCTGTTGGAGTGGATGGAGATGTCTCTGTCGTAGGTGTAGTAGAATTTGTGGGAGATGGCTCCGATGTTGTTTCAGCTGAACAAGATGTCTCTGTCGTGGTTGAAATAAAAGTAGACGGCTCTGTTGCTGTTGGAGTGGATGTAGATGTCTCTGTCGAAGGTGTAGTAGAATTAGCGGGAGATGGCTCTGATGTTGTTTCAGCTGAACAAGATGTCTCTGTTGTGATTGAAATAGAAGTAGACGGCTCTGTTGCTGTTGGAGTGGATGTAGATGTCTCTGTCGTTGGTGTAGTAGAATTAGTGGGAGATGGCTCCGATGTTGTTTCAGCTGAACAAGATGTCTCTGTCGTGGTTGTAATAGCAGTAGACGGCTCTGTTGCTGTAGGAGTAGATGTAGATATCTCTGTCGTAGGTGAAGTAGAATTAGCAGGAGGTGGCTCTGATGTTGTTTCAACTGAACAAGATGTCTCCGTCGTGGTTGAAATAGAAGTTGACGGCTCTGTTGCTGTTGGAGTGGATGTAGATATCTCTGTCGTAGGTGTAGTAGAATTAGCAGGAGATGGCTCTGATGTTGTTTCAGCTGAACAAGATGTCTCTGTTGTGATTGAAATAGAAGTAGACGGCTCTGTTGCTGTTGGAGTGGATGTAGATATCTCTGTCGTTGGTGTAGTAGAATTAGTGGGAGATGGCTCCGATGTTGTTTCAGCTGAACAAGATGTCTCTGTCGTGGTTGTAATAGAAGTAGACGGCTCTGTTGCTGTAGGAGTAGATGTAGATATCTCTGTCGTAGGTGAAGTAGAATTAGCAGGAGGTGGCTCTGATGTTGTTTCAACTGAACAAGATGTCTCCGTCGTGGTTGAAATAGAAGTTGACGGCTCTGTTGCTGTTGGAGTGGATGTAGATATCTCTGTCGTAGGTGTAGTAGAATTAGCAGGAGATGGCTCTGATGTTGTTTCAGCTGAACAAGATGTCTCTGTTGTGATTGAAATAGAAGTAGACGGCTCTGTTGCTGTTGGAGTGGATGTAGATATCTCTGTCGTTGGTGTAGTAGAATTAGCGGGAGATAGCTCCGATGTTGTTTCAGCTGAACAAGATGTCTCTGTCGTGGTTGAAATAGAAGTAGACGGCTCTGTTGCTGTAGGAGTAGATGTAGATATCTCTGTCGTAGGTGAAGTAGAATTAGTAGGAGGTGGCTCTGATGTTGTTTCAACTGAACAAGATGTCTCCGTCGTGGTTGAAATAGAAGTTGACGGCTCTGTTGCTGTTGGAGTGGATGTAGATATCTCTGTCGTAGGTGTAGTAGAATTAGCAGGACATGGCTCTGATGTTGTTTCAACTGAACAAGATGTCTCTGTCGTGGTTGAAATAGAAGTTGACGGCTCTGTTGCTGTTGGAGTGGATGTAGATATCTCTGTCGTAGGTGTAGTAGAATTAGCAGGAGATGGCTCTGATGTTGTTTCAGCTGAACAAGATGTCTCTGTTGTGATTGAAATAGAAGTAGACGGCTCTGTTGCTGTTGGAGTGGATGTAGATATCTCTGTCGTTGGTGTAGTAGAATTAGTGGGAGATGGCTCCGATGTTGTTTCAGCTGAACAAGATGTCTCTGTCGTGGTTGTAATAGAAGTAGACGGCTCTGTTGCTGTAGGAGTAGATGTAGATATCTCTGTCGTAGGTGAAGTAGAATTAGCAGGAGGTGGCTCTGATGTTGTTTCAACTGAACAAGATGTCTCCGTCGTGGTTGAAATAGAAGTTGACGGCTCTGTTGCTGTTGGAGTGGATGTAGATATCTCTGTCGTTGGTGTAGTAGAATTAGCGGGAGATAGCTCCGATGTTGTTTCAGCTGAACAAGATGTCTCTGTCGTGGTTGAAATAGATGTAGACGTTTCTGTTGCTGTTGGAGTGGATGTTGATATCTCTGTCGTTGGTGTAGTAGAATTAGCGGGAGATGGCTCCGATGTTGTTTCAGCTGAACAACATGTCTCTGTCATGGTTGTAATAGAAGTAGACGGCTCTGTTGCTGTTGGAGTGGATGTAGATATCTCTGTCGTAGGTGAAGTAGAATTAGCAGGAGGAGGCTCTGATGTTGTTTCAGCTGAACAAGATGTCTCTGTCGTGGTTGAAATAGAAGTAGACGGCTCTGTTGCTGTTTGAGTGGATGTAGATATCTCTGTCGTAGGTGTAGTAGAATCAGCAGGAGATGGCTCTGATGTTGTTTCAGCTGAACAAGATGTCTCTGTCATGGTTGAAATAGAAGTAGACGGCTCTGTTGCTGTTGGAGTGGATGTAGATATCTCTGTCGTAGGTGTAGTAGAATTAGCAGGAGATGGCTCCGATGTTGTTTCAGCTGAACAAGATGTCTCTGTCGTGGTTGTAATAGAAGTAGATGGCTCTGTTGCTGTAGGAGTGGATGTAGATATCTCTGTCGTAGGTGTAGTAGAATTAGCAGGAGGTGGCTCTGATGTTGTTTCAGCTGAACAAGATATCTCTGTCGTGGTTGAAATAGAAGTAGACGCCTCTGTTGCTGTTGGAGTGGATGTAGATATCTCTGTCGTAGGTGTAGTAGAAATAGCGGGAGATGGCTCCGATGTTGTTTCAGCTGAACAACATGTCTCTGTCATGGTTGTAATAGAAGTAGACGGCTCTGTTGCTGTTGGAGTGGATGTAGATGTCTCTGTCGTTGGTGTAGTAGAATTAGTGGGAGATGGCTCCGATGTTGTTTCAGCTGAACAAGATGTCTCTGTCGTGGTTGAAATAGAAGTAGACGGCTCTGTTGCTGTAGGAGTGGATGTAGATATCTCTGTCGTAGGTGTAGTAGAATTAGCAGGAGGTGGCTCTGATGTTGTTTCAGCTGAACAAGATATCTCTGTCGTGGTTGAAATAGAAGTAGACGCCTCTGTTGCTGTTGGAGTGGATGTAGATATCTCTGTCGTTGGTGTAGTAGAATTAGCGGGAGATGGCTCCGATGTTGTTTCAGCTGAACAACATGTCTCTGTCATGGTTGTAATAGAAGTAGACGGCTCTGTTGCTGTTGGAGTGGATGTAGATATCTCTGTCGTAGGTGAAGTAGAATTAGCAGGAGGAGGCTCTGATGTTGTTTCAGCTGAACAAGATGTCTCCGTCGTGGTTGAAATAGAAGTAGACGGCTCTGTTGCTGTTTGAGTGGATGTAGATATCTCTGTCGTAGGTGTAGTAGAATCAGCAGGAGATGGCTCTGATGTTGTTTCAGCTGAACAAGATGTCTCTGTCATGGTTGAAATAGAAGTAGACGGCTCTGTTGCTGTTGGAGTGGATGTAGATATCTCTGTCGTAGGTGTAGTAGAATTAGCAGGAGATGGCTCCGATGTTGTTTCAGCTGAACAAGATGTCTCTGTCGTGGTTGTAATAGAAGTAGATGGCTCTGTTGCTGTAGGAGTGGATGTAGATATCTCTGTCGTAGGTGTAGTAGAATTAGCAGGAGGTGGCTCTGATGTTGTTTCAGCTGAACAAGATATCTCTGTCGTGGTTGAAATAGAAGTAGACGCCTCTGTTGCTGTTGGAGTGGATGTAGATATCTCTGTCGTAGGTGTAGTAGAAATAGCGGGAGATGGCTCCGATGTTGTTTCAGCTGAACTAGATGTCTCTGTCGTGGTTGAAATAGAAGTAGACGGCTCTGTTGCTGCTGGAGTGGATGTAAATATCTCTGTCGTAGGTGTAGTAGAATTAGTAGGATATGGTTCTGATGTTGTTTCAGCTGAATAAGATGTCTCTGTCGTGGTTGAAATTGATACCTCTGTTGCCGTTGGAGTAGATGTATATAACTCTGCCGTTGGTGTAGTCGAATTAGCAAAAGAAGGCTCTATCGTAGTGGAAACGATAATAGACAGCTCTGTCGTAGTCACATTAGAAGTAGGTAGCTCTGTCGAAGTTGAAGTGGAAGTGGAACTGGTCAACTCTGTTGTAGTTGTAGTTATAACGGTTGTTGTTGTTTTAGTTGTTGTGGTCGTTGGTCCTTTATTAGACTTCGGTAGTTTTTCCGTCGTTGTTTTTGCTGTTGTTTTTATAAATATATTTGGGTTCGTTTTGGTGCCAATTGTTGTTATTGGAGAAAGAAGCACATCCACTGGCGCTATAAAAAATAATTTACTTTATTGTAAAACATTTATAGCACAGTCTGTTATTGTGTTAGGCTTGATCTTCAATATAACTGACGAAATTTGGCTATACTATAGGTACACTTCTGCCTGACTTTGCGAGGAATACGAGCGTAATGTTAGCCATATGTTTGTCCTTCGGGTCGTGTTGTAGTTACTGCAGATTTCTATTTCGAGCGGTTTTAGAAACTCTCATAAAGACGATTGTCTCAATGTTTTTTTTTTAATTTCAAACAAAAATCATTCATTCTTTTGATAACAGTGAAGCAATTAAAAGCATTTTGACCGGTAGGTATGCATGTAATATATCGGTTATTTAATTTTTCGTATTTATAAGATGTCAAGTTGTAATTAAATCGCTGAGGCTGTGCAGTTTGTATTTGGTTGATTTTGATACCATTAGTAAAATTATATTTCAAAAGAGAAAAATGAAAGGTAAAAACGATTTTCCGCCATTTTTTAATTGTTTTGCAGTCTACCAAATTAAGTTTATCTCACGAAGAACTGCTTTACGTTTTGAAGTTTTATTACAAAATGTAAGTTCATCTGTTTGATCATAAGTTCATAACTTGTAAACTACATATCATAATTTGAGAAATTAGGTATTGTTGAAAGCGTCTTGATCGTATTCTATTTATAGGCTATGACGTCACATTGCATTAATCATGGCGCCCGCTAGAGTAAGTAAAAGGATCCTTAACAATGCATTCTAAAATTAATAAGCGATCATAAGCTTTAGGGCAAAGTGGCATGAATATTTTCTCGTTTCATACGATTTTGTAGCATTATATTGCAAAAATACTTACCCTTTATAATGTTCACCAGTAAACCTGTATCAACAGAAAAATATTAATTAGAATTAGGTACGTATTAATTTTTGTTAATTATAATGCTTGAAAAATCGATAGTCAATACATACCCACGATTGGTACTGCTTGTGTGACGTAACATGTCTAAAACGATAAAAAAAGTCAGATTCTTTAATTTTGCTAATCTTCTTGATATTAAATTTATCAAACTTGGTTCTGGCCTAGGCCAAGAACAGATACAGGTACCTGTTCTTGACCTAGGCCTCATAAATGATTCGATTTGTTGTCTATTTCCTATGTTGTTAAGTTCCTGGTATTTGTTGACAGGCCGGCACTGTTCTCGCATATCTACTAACACTGTAATTTGAAAAATTATAAATGCCAGTTTATTTGAAATAGTAACCGTGGAGTTTCTTGTTCGCGCATCCTTTGGGAAACGACCAATTCAATAACCGTGCTGTTCTGAAGTTCATAAATGTATGTAAAATATTTGAAAAAAAAAAAAAGAAAAACAAATTTGAAATTGGATATAAAAGTCTTGCCTTATCTTTTCTTTCGCAGAATAAGACTCAGATAAGCCTAAGCTACTCTAAGGCTTGTTGTAAACTTTCTTTACTCCAAAAACACTTCGATCCATTGCTACGTTGCTGAGTGAAAGAAGGACAAACCGACAAACACGCTTAAGTATTTACAATATTTATTATTATAATATCATTGTATTTATATGTATATGCATTATTTCACATAAAAAATTAACACTAAAAACATACAATAGGCAGGCGGCCTTATCGCTTTCTGCGATCTCTTCCAAGCAACCTTGGAATGGACAGTGATAATATATTATTAGAAAAATATAAATAGTTATGTAAAAATACTCACTGCAAGCAGCACTAAAAACAATGTGACAGTATTCGCCATTCTCCACTTGTATAATCCACTAGGGAATAATCTGAATAATTGTTATACCTACCTATTTATAACGAATATTAAACAAATTTACGTCATACAGATGGCTTTCTCCTATTGATTAGTTCTTGACAAGTGAAGTACATAAACAGTTTAACAATACAATCCTGACAAAAGACCTTTGTTTGATTAAGATGTCACAGTTCTCATTTAAATATTTATTTACGTAGGACTTTGCAGTAACAAATAGGTTTAATTATTTTAGAAACTGTTTGTGGACAAAGTTGTTGTGCTTTAATGAATCACCTTTAATGGCAGTGTTGACCGTTTTAATTTGATTTTTTGTTACGTAGTTTACGCGGACTTTTGAGCATTATTTTCTTATTTTCTGATAAGACTATAAAGTAAGCTAAAGTGCCCAAAATTATTTATTCGACGAAAATTTAGCCAAATAGGCTGATGTGAAAGCAAGGCTCAAATTTGATATTAACTAACGATGTTTATAGTACCTATATATGTTAACGGAAATGTATGTAATCCGTCATTGTAAAAAAACCCTAGGAAATGTATGTAATTCCTAAAATCGCCCGGAAATGTATGAAATAAATTATATTAGACACATTTCCTAGTAAATCTATACATTTCCTAAATAGCAATCGGAAATGTAAAACGGTATATCGCCGTTTGCCCGAACTTTATTTGCCCTAATATCATATGCCATAACATCATTTGCCATCGACATTGGGTGTGTAACGGTAGTTATATTAGGAGAAACTGGATGCAATCGGGACTTTAAGGCACCCCGACTCGGATAGGTTAGGTTAGAAGGGGATGGCGGGGTCGTTTGAGCGAGCGAAGCGAGCGAATAGACTCCGCCATCCCCTTCGTGGTTATTTTTTTATAAACCACGCAGAAGTAGGAGCCCCGCGTAGCGGGGCTCCGTCGCCTAGCTTGGAAAAAGATTCGAAAACAATTTATTATGGCGCTTTTTATACATTTCCTAATACGATATTGGAATTATATACAATTCCTAGGAAATGTGTAGGGTACTTATAAATACCTTATTAGTCAAGGTTTCCAAATACCTACATAATTGATACATAACAATGAGAATACCTATTTAAATACTATATTAAGCAGAATATTTATACCATGCTAGTTACAAAGTAATTATTTATGAGAAATAATACTAAAAAGCTGTGTGTATGATGATTAGAGATCGGATATTCTGATGCATATTCACCTAAATTTGAAATGCTAGCTAATATAGAATGCGCGTTTTTACCGTGTTTTGTTTGTTGTTTTAACTAACACATACCACCCTATGTATTTGCATCTGGGGCTAAACATTAATTTTAAATAAATATGATCCATGAAACCCGGCTTTAATAAAAAATACGAAGCCGCTTCCGTGCTTTCACAGGTAAATAGTAACAGGATATGTATGTATTAAATAATTTTTAAAACAATAGTTTATACATTTCCTAAATAGCATCGGAATTGTATAAATTTCCTAGGTATGTGTATACAATTCCTAGATTTCATACATTTCCGGTAACATATACAGATAGTGTATCCTTTCATTACGGTGACATTCCATTCACATACACAATATGGGTCGTGGGGCTTCCGAGACCGGGACCGTGGTCCTAGAATCCACCTATTAATTAAATTAATATTTTTAGTAGTAGTAGGTACTTTAGGACCACAAGTAAAATAAACAAAGCTGTATCTTGGAAAAGTACGGTCAGCCAAAAAAATTAGTATTAATAAATTTTTTTATAAAACGATTTAATATTTAGTTTTTTCAACAATCGTAGCCTTTTTTTAAATAATCTTGAGTGTTTAAGTCACCTATTGTGCCCCTCATTACCCACCGAAACGTAACAATAAACCTTTAAAAAACTTTACTATCTTAATTAGACACGGCAGCAGCGGTCATATTATTATTACAGTTACTGAATATTACTATTTCTATTTTTGTAAATTAAACATAATCAACTGACATAAAAAATGCTATCAAATATAATATTTTCTTCATATAGGAACTAGCTGACCCAGCAAAATTTGTACCGCCTCAGAGTCAATATGTGATGTGTTGACTTATTAGGCTCCTACCAAATTATGACAACCTGGTACTTCCAAGACATAAAGCGTTTTCTAGCTGATACATACCCATCCATGTTATATGAGCTCCTACCGCGTTATGACCACCTGGTACTTCGAAGGCATAAAGTGATTTCTAGCTGCTACTCCTAAGTTTGGTAAGCTCCTTCAACCATACGCAAAATACGCGCAAAGACGTGGAGTTGCGAACACCAGCCCCATCTACCTATTACCTAAGCTCCTACGAAAGTTATGACAACCTGGTACTTCAAAGGCATAGCCCGTTTTGTAGCTGACACACAAAATTAATTATTATCTTTTCTCTCGTAATTTTTTAGTAACTGTACTTTAACTTCAATTTTCTTGTAGTCCCGAAATACTACTTCAAAATAATAATTATTTTTTAGGTGAAATCCGAGACCGCGGTCCCGGTCCGAAAAGCCCCACGACCCCTATAGCCAACCTCGCTATTGTATTATGACTTTTGACAACAATCCTTGCTAAATTGAAACTTCACTAAAGTTGAAACTATCTAACCGTCACATTAACAAATATACCTTGTCGTTTTAATACATATGAGTGACATTCAGTAATAGTGTTTGTTATAAAGCAACGAGTTTCTGCTAACGCATTACTTGGTTTTCGCATTGTATTCTTTCTTAGTCTTTCTTTAGTTTTGCTCGGTTCTTCATATTCCCAGCGTCCTGCTAAACAGCTTTAAGCTTAAATTCATAACCCGATTCTTTCCGAATGGAAAGAATCGGGTTATGAATTGCAAAAATATTTTTTTAAATACATCTGTTCCAGAGATTATCGCATTCAAACAAACTCTTCAGCTTTATTATTAACATCTATATAACATTATAAGGACGACTATACGTAACCACATATACCAGTGTCCTTGCAGGTGCATTTAAATTATATTAATATATTGGTAATTGTTGCTGACTATTTCAGTTCTGCACCGGCAAATAAGCACTGTCATGTTCAGTGAAAATTTCTGTAATTTTTTTATTTGCAGTAAGGTATGCCCAGTCTAGTCCTACCAGTACTAGTCTTACTAAGAGGTGTAATCCAGTAACTATGTTGTGGAGGTCAGATAGGCAGTCGCTCCATGTTCTGATATTCAGTTGCATCAAGTAAGATTGGAATCCGACCTCACTATAGTTAGGAAAAGATAGGCAAATTGTTTGGTTAATGGATCAGCAGGTACATCCCGTTCACAGTTATTTTACCCCTGATTTTATAGATCAGTATTTAATTCACAGTGATCTGTATTGGCGTTGCAATAAGGTTGCTGCTGCCAGTGGTAAAAGGAGTGTAAAAGGTACGCACGGTAACAAGTCTAGCTATACATTTCCAGTATAAGCTGATTTCTTATTGTACGAACAGTCTATTCAGTGCGAGCTCTGTTAAAACAGGAAATATATAGCTTGATTTATAGCCATGTGTTCGTGCATAAAAAAGGTAGAGAAATAAAATAAATAAACGAATAAAAACCCAATCAATTTTAATAATAAATAAAAATCCCAATTGTGAAGAAAATATAAACATAATACACTTTTCAATATATTGGTCCTATGGAAAGTTATAATACAACATTTATTTCGTTTGTCAATTTATAATTAATTTCTTGTATTTATAGGTACATTATATATACATATACTGTAGCCCAATTGAGTAAAACATTTACAATCACTATATCTGTTAATAACAATGAAGAGATTTAAAGAATTTTTCGAAATAAATGAATAAAATCAATATGAACATTATTAATTATTTGACCATTAAAAGAAGGTATCCCAAAACCGAATAATACTAAAAATAATGCAAATTTACACGATGCGAGTTTCAAGCCTGTGATAAACATTATAACGCAACAAAATAATTGCATCGTCTGTTTGGACGATGCAATTATTTTGTTGCGTTTGTTTAGACAGTACACGTTTGATTCTACCAATCAGGCTAACGTTGCACTAACGCAAAGATTAATGCTGGCCACTTGGTTTTGGCTTTATTGTAGTGACTATTGAACACGGTGTCGTAGTGCTGCTACATTTGCGTGTGGTGGTATCACACTTACGTGTTGTTGTGACTGTTGGACACGGCGTCGTAGTGCTGCTACATTTGCGTGTGGTGGTGTCACATTTGCGTGTTGTGGTATCACATTTGGGTGTTGTAGTTACTGTTGCACATGGTGTCGTAGTGCTGCTACATTTGCGTGTGGTTGTATCACATTTGCGTGTGGTGGTATCACATTTGCGTGTGGTGGTATCACATTTGGGTGTTGTAGTTACTGTTGGACATGGTGTCGTAGTGCTGCTACATTTGCGGGTGGTGGTATCACACTTGCGTGTGGTGGTATCACATTTGCGAGTGGTGGTATCACATTTGGGTGTTGTAGTTACTGTTGGACACGGTGTCATAGTGCTGCTACATTTGCGGGTAGTAGTATCACATTTGCGTGTGGTTGTATCACATTTGGGCGTGGTAGTTACTGTTGCACATGGTGTCGTAGTGCTGCTACATTTGCGGGTGGTGGTATCACATTTGGGTGTTGTAGTTACTGTTGGACATGGTGTCGTAGTGCTGCTACATTTGCGGGTAGTAGTATCACATTTGCGTGTGGTGGTATCACATTTGGGCGTAGTAGTTACTGTTGCACATGGTGTCGTAGTGCTGCTACATTTGCGTGTGGTGGTATCACATTTTCGTGTTGTGGTATCACATTTGGGTGTTGTAGTTACTGTTGAACATGGTGTTGTAGTGCTGCTACATTTACGTGTGGTGGTATCACATTTGCGTGTTGTAGTATCACATTTGGGTGTTGTAGTAACTGTTGCACATGGTGTCGTAGTGCTGCTACATTTGCGTGTGGTGGTATCACATTTGCGTGTTGTGGTATCACATTTGGGTGTTGTAGTAACTGTCGCACATGGTGTCGTAGTGCTGCTACATTTGCGGGTGGTGGTGTCACATTTGTGTGTGGTGGTATCACATTTGGGTGTTGTAGTTACTGTTACACACGGTGTCGTAGTGCTGCTACATTTGCGGGTAGTAGTATCACATTTGCGTGTGGTTGTATCACATTTAGGCGTGGTAGTTACTGTTGCACATGGTGTCGTAGTGCTGCTACATTTGCGGGTGGTGGTATCACATTTGGGTGTTGTAGTTACTGTTGGACACGGTGTCGTAGTGCTGCTACATTTGCGTGTGGTGGTATCACATTTGCGTGTTGTGGTATCACATTTGGGTGTTGTAGTGCAACTACATTTGCGTGTGGTGGTATCACATTTGGGTGTTGGGGTTACTGTTGGACATGGTGTCGTAGTGCTGCTACATTTGCGTGTGGTGGTATCACATTTGCGTGTTGTGGTATCACATTTGGGTGTTGTAGTGCAACTACATTTGCGTGTGGTGGTATCACATTTGGGTGTTGTAGTGCTGCTACATTTGCGGGTAGTAGTATCACATTTGCGTGTGGTGGTATCACATTTGGGCGTGGTAGTTACTGTTGGACACGGTGTCGTAGTGCTGCTACATTTGCGGGTAGTAGTACCACATTTGCGTGTGGTTGTGTCACATTTGGGCGTGGTAGTTACTGTTGCACATGGTGTCGTAGTGCTGCTACATTTGCGGGTGGTGGTATCACATTTGGGTGTTGTAGTTACTGTTGGACACGGTGTCGTAGTGCTGCTACATTTGCGGGTAGTAGTATCACATTTGCGTGTGGTTGTATCACATTTGGGCGTGGTAGTTACTGTTGCACATGGTGTCGTAGTGCTGCTACATTTGCGGGTGGTGGTATCACATTTGGGTGTTGTAGTTACTGTTGAACATGGTGTCGTAGTGCTGCTACATTTACGTGTGGTGGTATCACATTTGGGTGTGGTTGTATCACATTTGGGCGTGGTAGTTACTGTTGCACATGGTGTCGTAGTGCTGCTACATTTGCGGGTGGTAGTATCACATTTGGGTGTTGTAGTTACTGTTGCACATGGTGTCGTAGTGCTGCTACATTTGCGGGTGGTAGTATCACATTTGGGTGTTGTAGTTACTGTTGAACATGGTGTCGTAGTGCTGCTACATTTACGTGTGGTGGTATCACATTTGCGTGTGGTTGTATCACATTTGGGTGTTGTAGTAACTGTTGCACATGGTGTCGTAGTGCTGCTACATTTGCGGGTAGTAGTATCACATTTGCGTGTGGTTGTATCACATTTGGGCGTGGTAGTTACTGTTGCACATGGTGTCGTAGTGCTGCTACATTTGCGGGTGGTAGTATCACATTTGGGTGTTGTAGTTACTGTTGGACACGGTGTCGTAGTGCTGCTACATTTGCGTGTGGTGGTATCACATTTGCGTGTTGTGGTATCACATTGGGGTGTTGTAGTGCAACTACATTTGCGTGTGGTGGTATCACATTTGGGTGTTGTAGTTACTGTTGGACACGGTGTCGTAGTGCTGCTACATTTGCGTGTGGTGGTATCACATTTGCTTGTTGTGGTATCACATTTGGGTGTTGTAGTGCAACTACATTTGCGTGTGGTGGTATCACATTTGGGTGTTGTAGTGTTGCTACATTTGCGGGTAGTAGTATCACATTTGCGGGTGGTGGTATCACATTTGGGCGTAGTAGTTACTGTTGCACATGGTGTCGTAGTGCTGCTACATTTGCGTGTGGTGGTATCACATTTTCGTGTTGTGGTATCACATTTGGGTGTTGTAGTTACTGTTGAACATGGTGTCGTAGTGCTGCTACATTTACGTGTGGTGGTATCACATTTGCGTGTTGTAGTATCACATTTGGGTGTTGTAGTAACTGTTGCACATGGTGTCGTAGTGCTGCTACATTTGCGTGTGGTGGTATCGCATTTGCGTGTTGTGGTATCACATTTGGGTGTTGTAGTAACTGTCGCACATGGTGTCGTAGTGCTGCTACATTTGCGGGTGGTGGTGTCACATTTGTGTGTGGTGGTATCACATTTGGGTGTTGTAGTTACTGTTACGCACGGTGTCGTAGTGCTGCTACATTTGCGGGTAGTAGTATCACATTTGCGTGTGGTTGTATCACATTTGGGCGTGGTAGTTACTGTTGCACATGGTGTCGTAGTGCTGCTACATTTGCGGGTGGTGGTATCACATTTGGGTGTTGTAGTTACTGTTGGACACGGTGACGTAGTGCTGCTACATTTGCGTGTGGTGGTATCACATTTGCGTGTTGTGGTATCACATTTGGGTGTTGTAGTGCAACTACATTTGCGTGTGGTGGTATCACATTTGGGTGTTGTAGTTACTGTTGGACACGGTGTCGTAGTGCTGCTACATTTGCGTGTGGTGGTATCACATTTGCGTGTTGTGGTATCACATTTGGGTGTTGTAGTGCATTTACATTTGCGTGTGGTGGTATCACATTTGGGTGTTGTAGTGCAGCTACATTTGCGTGTGGTGGTATCACATTTGCGTGTAGTGGTATCACCTTTGGGTGTTGTAGTGCTGCTACATTTGCGAGTGGTTGTATCACATTTGCGTGTAGTGGTATCACATTTGGGTGTGGTAGTTACTGTTGCACATGGTGTCGTAGTGCTGCTACATTTCCGTGTGGTTGTATCACATTTGTGTGTCGTGGTATCACATTTGCGTGTCGTAGTTACTGTTGTACAAGGTTTCGTTGTAGTTTTTGGAGTTTTTGTACACGTACATATATTACAGTTACATGGGCCCGGTTTTAATGTTTTCGAACACGTACACGGTCCCTTTGTAGTAATCGTACAAACGGTAGTGGTTGTACATGGAGGAGTGGTTATTTTTGATGTGCACGGTTTGGTTGTCGTTGTTGGAGTGGTCGTACATTTACAACTGCTTGTTGTGTTCGTAGTGCAAGGCGGGACAGTTGTGGTCGATGTACTTTCACATGGTGTTGTTCTTCTTATACAGGCTAAAATATAAAATAATTTATGAAAATCTTATTATTTCAGGAAATTAAAAAAAAAACATTTTGTTACATCTCAATTAATTCCTCCATGTTTTTGAAAATCGAACAGGTTTTTTATTATTATTTTGCTCCTCATTTAAGTGTCACCTACTGATATTGCAAATATTATATTTTTATTTATTTGTTCACCAACGCCAAAAGCAGCGCCAAACCGCTCTAGGATCCTAAAGGTTTCAACGGCAACTTCAAAGACGACTGGTCCTGCTCGAAGTAACAAGACTATCGACGTGAAATCTGGCGAGGTGGTTAAGGACTTCACGAAGTGTCCCGGATCCTCTCGGCTTTATTAGGGAAACATAAAAGTTGCCATCTACGCAGCATCTTGTTCGTCAGATAACTATGCCCTAAATAAAACAAAGCTGTCGCATCGTAGTCTTCGGTGTTCCAATACCCACGACATTATAGTCGCGATTGACCAGGACTGAGGGTCGAAACAATTCGGGTGGCCCCATCTGACGAAACTAAGAATTCAGTTGGCAGAATCGAGACTTCGTAGTCCGAGATACTCAAGTAAGTCGAGGATTTAAACGGGTTGCTCCACTCAACACCGGCGGCGAATCCAGCGGGATTTATGAAGATGATTATCAAGCCGAATTAACCCGCCATTATGTAGTGGTGCGCATGTACGCACCCGGTGATGATGGAATAATGACAGATCAACTTATAGTCCTAAAAAAGAAAGCAAACACTTTCAACTCCATTTCCCCAGAGGGTACATGAACCAGGGGTACGGTAATCCTGTTCGCCAAAAAAGGTACGAAAACCGTGCTGCAGAAACATTGTCACCCATCACTTCTGAATCGTGCATACAAGCTGTTCTCGCCAGGAGATTTAACAATTTACATTCACCAGAACAAGCTGATATTTGAAAAGGCTTCAGTCATGTAGACCACGTCCATACAGTTCGGCAAATTGTAAAGAAGAATGAAAAGTACAACCAGCCACTGTGCATTTGTGTACTATGACAAGCCTTCAACTCCATCTAAATTTCAGTAGTTATGGTTTCTTTGCAACGATGTCAAATTAACTAGTGCTACAACGTATGTCATGTACTGAGATCTTTGTATGACGGAAAGGAAAATCAGCTCAATCCAGTTGCATCTCACACCTTCCCTCTGCCGATGACATCATCACTGTGGCAGAGACACTGAAACGATTAGAACAGATGCTGCACAGCATAAATGTAACCTGTATGCGGGTTGGCCTCGACATGAATTTCGGAACGACGAAAAGTGCGTACAATTAGCATGGCGTGCGCAGTCCAATCTACATTTAAAGGTTGTTTCTTGAGATTGTGAAGGAGTAGGTTTACCTAGGGCAAATCATTCAACTTAGTAGACATGACTTTGAGGAAGAAGTTGACAGAAACATCCAGGTGGCTTGGGCAGCGTATGGGAAACTTCGTCAATTTTTATGGTCATCTTTACCACAAAGTTTTTTTCCGAAAATGAGTGATTATATGGCCAATAATTTTTATTATAAAATAATCCGTTTTAATCCATTTAATGAGTAATTTTAATTAAATTAACAAATAATAGCCATGTAACACTTACGTTTTCTTGCGATGTGAATTTCGATCCCTAAAAATATAAAAAAAAAAACATATTGTAAATAAACAAAATCATACTGTATTTGATAAAGGGTCTATATCTGAATTTTGGTTTGTACAAAATCTTTTACAATTCAATAATATTTTAAAAATGTAATGAGGTCAGAAAGGGGGTAACTGCTGGGATGACGACTAATAGAGCAGTCATCATCATTTCAGCCGAAAGACGTCCACTGCTGGACATAGGCCTCCCCCAAGCACCGCCACTTCGACCGGTTTTGTGCTTCCCACATCCAGCGGATTCCTGCGGCCTTCACAATGTCAACGATCCACTAGTCCGGTCGAGGCACGGTCCAATAGAGCAGTATGGAGAAATAAAGATGTTACGGTGACCTCGAATAAAACTATCGATAATGAGGTTACCGTTTCTTATCCGACTCCTCTGAGAAGTATCACCAAAACAAAGTCAGCGGTCACAGACTCTTTTAAAGTCAAAAATAACATTGATCAGATCAAGTGATAAATTAATTATGAAACAAGTTTAGTTAAAATGT
Source organism: Aporophyla lueneburgensis (assembly GCA_932294355.1). Lineage (NCBI taxonomy): Eukaryota > Metazoa > Arthropoda > Insecta > Lepidoptera > Noctuidae > Aporophyla > Aporophyla lueneburgensis. The sequence continues at coordinate 25,300,957 of OW028750.1, read as the reverse complement.
ATAGGTACCTGGAGCAGCTTGCGTAATGCAGCATATCTGAAAAATATATTTTATATTAATACAATATACATACAATTTTTATTGACGAAAAAATCCAAAATTTCAATGACGTTTCCGAAAGATTGTTCCAAATTAACATGCATTCGGCCATCACCTTAATTCGCTATTGCTGTTTCGGCCCCAAATTAACATACTTTCTTCGCGCTTCCCATTTATGGAATCACACTTACCTATTAGACAGAATGGACCAAATTATCCGGCATACATTAATTTCGATTTTAAATGTGGCCATGGACGACCGAGCTTGGGCACAAGGTACTCTTCCCATTCGTATGGGAGGCCTCGGCGTCCGCAAAACTTCTAGTATTAGTTTACCAGCTTTTATATCATCGGTCCAGGGTACTGAGAAATTAATCAGGAAAATACTAGCCCCCACACTGATTAATTTTGATGTGCCGTGCTTCACCGAGGCTATAGATGCTTGGAGACTCGCTTGCCCGAACACTGAGCTACCCGATAATCCATTTTTCCAGAGACGGTGGAATGCGCCGCTCTGTAGTAGTACAAGACAATTTGCTCAACACGTCTGCTACTACTACGGAGCGTGCGCGCCTGCTGGCTGTGGGTAAATGGGAATCGGATTTATGGCTTCATTCACTACCGTCGTCGAATATAGGCACCTTTTTCGACGACAGTAATTTCCGCCTCGCTGTGTCCCTACGTTTGGGAGCTCCGTGTTGATCTTCTGATCGCTGTCACTGTGGCGAAGTTGTCACCAGTCTAGGACACCACGGCCTGTCTTGCAGCCGAAGTGCGGGTCGATTAGCGCGGCACGCAAACATTAATGACATCATCCGACGAGCTCTTGTCACCGTCGGCATCCCAGCTGTATTAGAACCCAATGGTTTGGCACGCGACGATGGCAAGAGACCGGACGGTATGTCTTTATTTCCATGGAAGGTGGGTAGGCATTTAGTGTGGAATGCAACGTGCGTCGATACTCTTGCGCCATCCCATCTTCCTGGCACGGCGTGCCGTGCTGGTGCCGCTGCTGCGGCTGCAGAAAACCTCAAGCGGCGTAAGTATAATAACCTTATTGGTAATTATATTTTTGAGCCGTTCGGGGTTGAAACGCTCGGGCCGTGGGGTCCGAGTGTTCTTAGCCTATTTAAGGAAATTTCTAAACGGCTGGTGGACACTTCCCGTGACCCAAGAGCTGGTTTTTACCTTGGCCAGAGGCTAAGCATTGCCATACAACGTGGTAATGTCGCCAGTCTCTTAGGTACTACATTACCAGTCGACAGCCATGCGGATAATTTTTCGACGCTATTTTTTAATTTGTAAATAGTTTCAGTTAATTTAGGTTATAATTTTTTTCTTTATTAATTTAAATCTGTAATTTATGTAATATACTTAATAACAAAAATATACATACATATAAATCAAAATCAAATATCAGTTATTCAAACTAGGCTGAGAGTCAGCACTTTTTGAACGTCAAAAATATAAATATAAGTCGATCGATAAACTTGACCAATGGTTGACCTAAGGTCACAGTCTACATATTTATCTTTCATTGTACACTGATACACTTTCATGAGGTCCTGGTTCAATTCCCAGGTCGGGAAGCGTATTTACAAAGGCTATACTATTTTAGTCACGAGCCAGACTCTAATCAATGAGCTTTTGTTTATGCATATTACTCAACAATACCTAGTCTATCTCAGTAAAAAAATTGACTCAAATAGACTAGCTTTTTGTTTTAATATTTTCAAAGAAAATGCACGGACAAAATCTAGTTCTCTATAATACATATCACTCGAATAGCTAAGCTTTTGGCGAGATATTTTTAAATTTATACTCGCAACATAAATAAAACGAATTAACAAACGAGAAGTAGTTTTATTAGGTAAAGAAGACTACCCTTCTTTACCTAATAAAAGTACTTCTCGTTTGTTAATTCATTTTATTTTTGTTTATCAAATACATAAAAGAAACGAGCAATTAAAATGATAACAGTTTCCATGTAACTATATCAACCTATAATTGAAGCTTATCTATTTGACTAATATGTATTCAAAATTAATATGTATGTAACTGATTGCCACCTGCGCTAAGATAGGTTGACGGAGCCCCGCCTCGCGGGGCTCCTATTTCTGGGTGGTTTAAAAAAAATAACCACGAAGGCTAAGGCGGGAGCTCCGCTCCGCTTCACTCCCGCCTTAGCCTTCTAACCTAACCTATCCGAGTCGGGGTACTCTGAGTCGGGGTATTAACCATGGATGGGATTTCGTGCACGCGTGACTGAAATGGTACTAGATTTTGTCCGTGCATTTTCTTTGAAAATATCAAAACAAGAAGCTAGTCTATTTGAGACAATTTTTTTACTGAGATAGACTAGGTATTGTCGAGTAATATTCAGAAACAAAAGCTCACTGATTAGAGTCTGACTCGTGACTAAAATAGTATAGCCTTTGTAAATTCGCGGTCGGGAAAGGGTTATTAGGTTTTTCTACTTGGAATTTCTAAGTCCAAACCCGGAGTCCGGATTTGTACCCGGTTGCCTTCTATATGCCAGGGCCACGGTAACTCTTTCAAACAAATCGCGTGATCCTGGCAAGCATCGATCCTAGCAAACCCCTTCAGTTTTGCTGACACCTCCTTGAGGCGCGCATGGAACACAACGATCCGTCGACCCGGGCCCAGGCCCGGGTCGACGGATCGTTGTCGATGGATCGTTATCGAGCAACGAGCTACCCATTGCCCCTACGGTGGCTGGGAGCCCGCTATGAACTCCCAAAACCCATAGCGCCTCCTGCGGCAGCTAGGGACATGAGAGCACAATGATAGACCCCTTCTACCCCTCATGGAACATTTGGTATATTATTTTCTAACGAACGTTAAAACATTAAATCAGTGGCCTAATGATATTGGCCCCGTCTCATTTGTTAAAAATAATTTGATTTAATTTACTCACCGCAAATAAAACTATAAGAACTAGTGTTAGACTTTCCACCCTCATATTGCCACTTCTCCCGGCAACCCAAGACGAACTAACTTCTTTAAAAAAAGTCACCCTTTTATATGAAAACGAATAATATAGTCTATATTGTTTTTAATGTTGCAACAGATGTTACACAATGTTGGCTGGCTAATCAAATTGTGGACAATGAAATGCAATTGAATGCTGAAAGAAATCTTTATGTTGTTCAAATTAATCATTAAAACAAAGTAAGTTTATTCATTGCTAACACAATGTTATTTTATTTAAATATGTTATGGTTTTATTCAAATTACCTTTTCAATTTAATTTATTTTAATGTAAAGTTTTAATTCCAGTTTTGACGCACATAAATAGTAAAACTATTGATCTATTAACTATTTCGTTTTTATTATTAACCCTATTTTATTATTCACTTGTCTTTATTACTAACACTTAACAGGAATCGGGTGTAGATTTACATCTACAATTACAATACTTACAATAAAATAAGAAAACCATTCCATTTGCACCTTCAAGAAAATAATGAATGAGAAGAGACCCAAAAATCCAAAATACGTGACAGTGACATCAAGGGAGCGGCCAGACTACTGTTTAGTAATGATGAAAAACTCTTTCAGCCCTGGAGAGTACACATCCAGCGTCTACAGATGGTATCACCTTTCCCGACCCTCTCCTCCCTCCCTGTCCGGATTCAATTCCTTTTAATGTTACTTCCCTCCAGCTGATTGCAACTGTGAGCTCCTTCCGAAGAGGTGTCGCCGCCGGCATCAATGCCCTAAATCTTCAGCATTTGAAAGATTTACCGTGTTCAGGTGCCCACGGAGCTGTTAAATCGCTTTTGAACAAAAAGCAAGCTCCTTAACATGCGGCTTTAATTAACTTGATGCACAGCGGCGGTGTGAGCGATGCCTTCGTCGATGTCTTGTAAGGCAACTGATGGGCACGCCACAATTGCGGCGGTAAGTCCCCTCTTTGAGGAGTGGATAGAGTGGCGCCACGGCGTCTTCACCTTTCACCTGGCGTAGGTTCTCACCGGGCATGGGTGCTTCGGGGGTTCTTGTTCAGAATAAAGCGGGAGGAAAAGCCCAGATGTTTCCATTGCAAGGATCGTCTGGAAGACACGGTAGATTATACGGTGGAGGTGTGCCCTGCCTGGGTGGAGCACCGCCGTGTCCTCATGGAGGCGGTCGGCCACGGCGACCTCTCGCGTCCAGCTCTGGTGCGAGCTATGGTATGGAGCGAGAGAGCATGGCAAGCCATCACCTCGTTCTGCGAAGCATTAATGCTCGCGAAGAAGGAGGCGGGGTGCGTGACGAAGTGGCAGTCTCTGCGCTCTCACGTCCCTAGCCGCTGCAGAAGGAGATGCCCCAGGCATCGGGAGTCGATAGCGGACTCCCGGCCACCGCAGGCGCGGGCTTGCGGGCGGCGAGCAATGGGTAGCTCGCCGCCCGGTAAGGACCAGGCCCGTGTTGACGGCGCGTAGTGTTCCACGCGTGCCTCAAAGAGATGTCAGTACTGAAGGGGTCTGCTAGGACCGATGTCTACCAGAGTCACGGGATTTGTTCAAATGAAACACCGTGGCCCTATCACATGAGCAACTGAAGGAACACGGGTGAGTTTTAATCAGTAAAAGTCTGACACGCCCTCCCGCTGCGCACAAGAGCGGGTGAAGTAATTTGATGATTTCCTACCCAAAAGAAAAAAAAAGGGGGGCCAACTGATGTGCTCTGCGCAAGATGGACGGCGGAATTCGACCTATTGCCGTTGGGTGCAGCTACAGACGCACAGCAGCCAAAATATGCTACAGATTGTACGGCGAAATATTGATCACTAACTTCCAGCTCCTACACCTTGGCTATCCAAAGGGGGCTGCGATGCCATACATGCCCCTTTTATTTTTTTTTTAATGCCAGTAAAGATTGGGTAGTCCTTAAGGTTGACTTTAAGAACGACTAAAACTCCGTTAACAGGGACACTTTGTTGGCTGAAGTAAAAAAGTAGAACCAGAACTTTATCGTTTTGTATGGCAGAGCTACAGGCATCCATAAAAGTTATCATATAAAGCCTACATTTTAGAATCTGGAACACTAGAAGGTCACCTAGACACTATTCTAAAAGATCTTCAATTCCTAAAGCGGCAGTTCCAATTCATCGGCGTTGACCCCAATTACTCATAATGCGAGATTTTCCTTTGTGACAATACCGACAGACAATAGACTATATTTACAGAAAATCATTTCAATCACCTCAGATATCAAAGTTTTGGAAAAATTCACTGCACCTCATACGTTCCCAAAGATAATTTTTCACTTTACATATTCACAAAAAAAAAAAAAAACGATATTTGGGATAGATTTCTACAAATAAATTAGTACGTATCTGACACTGCTATTTTGGTTCAAAGTTCACGTATTTTCTCCACGCTTCCTCTTTATGGAAGCAGCAATAAATCTTTTAGACAAAATCGATCAAATTGTCAATAATTGTTTGTATTTCAACTTCTTGTATTTAAATTTTACATGTTTAATGCACACATTAATTAACAATATAAAGAAAATAACAAAATTATATATTAACCAAAACTATACACAAACTAAAATAAAGCGTCGAAAAATTCGTCTTCATCGCTGTCGACCGGCAATGTACCCAAAAGACTGGCGGCATTACCACGTTGTATAGCAATGCTTAGCCGCTGGCCAAAATAAAAACCAGCCCTTAGGTCACGGGAAGTGTCAACCAGCCATTTTGATGTTTCTTTAAAGAGGCCATGAGCACTCTGAGAGAGTTTCAACCCCAAACAGCTCAAAGATATAATTATAGATATATTTACAAGGTCGCTATACTTTCACCGCTTGAGATTTTCCACAGCTGCAGCGGCAGCGCCAGTGCAGCATGCCGAGGTAGGAAGATGGGATGGCGCAAGAGTATTGACACACGCTGCATCCCACACTAAAAGCCCACCCATCTTCCAAGGAAACAGAGACATACCGTCCGGTCTCTTGCCATCGTCGCGTGCCAAGCCATTGGATTCTAATACAGCTGGAACGCCGACGGTGACAAGATCTCGTCGAATGATGTCGTTAATGTTCGCATGCCGCGCTAAGCGACCCGCACTTCGGCTACAAGACAGGCAGTGGTGTCCTAGGCTAACTTATTGTATTATATCGTCGACCGTAGGTTCAATTGAGGTAAGGGACAAAATACCCAAAATGAGTTGAGTATACAATTTTGTTCAGAATTTTTCGCTCTATCGAATGGTGAATATGAAAAAATTCTAGCTTAAGAAAAATGTCCCTTACCCTAATGATTTTTGGATCCAAATTTCGAATCAGCCCCATAATAACAATGTATCTGAAAAACTATGCAATATAGGAACTTGAAATGGTGTAATTATCGCCGCCAATCCACTTCAAATAAGGTAAGGGTCTTCCCAATCAACGAATTACCATTACGTGGTTTATTTTTTAAGAAACAATAATAAAACTGGCCTTACACTAATGTCTTTGTTATCTCAAATAAGAAATATCACCCATACTTTGAATGGATTGCACGAGTTTTGACATAGTTGTTCCTTACCCCAATTTGCATTGTCATACTTTAAGCATTGTCAACGTTACACTTATTTGAATCGAATTATATTTAGGTTCGGTGTCCGTTACACCAATTTGCTCGTGAGAAGTAATGAATATTTATCCCTGTTACCTTAATTTATACACACTTCTAACTTCATAACACAAGATAGCACGTACTTACACTATTACCATCCTTTTCTATCTCAGAACGTTTTTGTGTGTGCGAAAGAGAGGATAATACCAATGCGAAAGCAGCTCGCGGGCATCAAAAAAGTCGCTATCAGTGCAAGTTCATTTGTGTCGTTTGGTCGGGATTGTGCACGGTTTTTGACTTCCGGTACTACCCTCACATTACTGTAGGCATTCAAGCAATAGGCTGTATTTACCACAAGAATACAAAACGTTGACCAACTTATACCGCCTATACCGAAAATAATGCGAACAGAAAACGATAAATTACCTGAGCGAACGTGTTTCCATTAATCTGTCCCATAAGGAATACAGAGATAGAGAGCAACATAACTATTCACGTTCCGAAGAAGGATAAGTGCAACATTTGCGCTAAACATGAAAACAATCCAAAGGAGGCAGAAAAGGAGAAGGAAAAGATTAAAGATCACATGGAAGAAAAATATGCTACTTATGAAAGATTTACTAGTCATCAAAACTATTCTGTAAACAAGAACACTCTAGTGGCAAGCTTTGATTTACAAAAGATTTTAAAAACGCCTCTTGGTGACAATATTTTGTTACTCTATAGCAGAAAATACACTGTGTATAACTTTACGATTTATGAAAGCTCTACTCAAAACGGGTTTTGCTATGTTTGGGGTGAATGCGACGGAAAACGAGGGTCAAAAGAGATAGGGACTGCTTTTTCATGTATCTGAAAGATGTTGATGATAGAGGAATAATAAAAGTTATCCTGTATTGCGATGCTAGCACTGGACAAAATCGTAATATGACAATGCTGGCAATATTGCATTATTTTTTGTCAATTTCCAAGAATGTCGAAACGATTCCGATTAACTTCTTACTGACCGGTCATAGTTACATGCCAGTTGACAGCATGCACTCTGTTATTGAACGAGAAGTGCGAAAATTGACTGTTTGGAGTAACACGCAATGGCCTAGTTACATGGAATCTGCTAGAAAGAATCCTCGTCCCTACGTCGTAACCGTTATGGAGCACAAGGATTTCATTGACTGGGACCCCGTTACAGAAAAACTGTTTCCACAAAAGACAAAAGACTTGCAAGTTACAAAAATTAGAATAACTACGATAAAGAAAAAAGACCTCAAAACCATTTGGACTAAACACTCTATGAAGGAGGAAGCGGTTGTTTATGTCATCAAAATAAATGGAAAATTGGCAGCCAAAAAGATAGGGAGTAATCCAAAGCGTAAAACGAAAAGTGGGAAGCGAAAAGGAAAAGGGACGGAAAAGGATAAGGTTAAGAGTAAGACATCTATTAGTGTGCCGTCACAACTAGCAAACTCACCTGATATAACAGTGGACAATAATTGCATAGAGCTAAGACCTTTGTATAACACCAGGCTGCCAATATCGTTCGCAAAATACAAAGATTTAAAAAAAATGTGCGTGAATGCTATGCCCAGTAGATTTCATCAAGATTATTTGAAGCTACCATATTGCGCTAAAGTGATTGACAATTTGAATCAAACGGATGAAGAAGATAATGTTGATGAAAAAACGTCTAAATCTGAAACGTTTATTGATCTCAATTTTATTAATATATTTTTTATAATGATTAAACATAGATATCATGTTGAAGGCTGATTAAGCGCTAGAAGTAAAATTGTTTATTTTAATTTGATTAACAATGCCTTATAGGCTCTATTATGATTATTTACAGCTACTCTTATTATCTCAATTGAACCTACGGTCGACGATATTTTGTTTACTAAATTAAATTTAGGTGTATTAGATTAAGATTAATTTTCAAATTATTATTATTAAGCCTGGTAATTATCGATTTTCATGTATCAGAATAGTAACTAATGATATTGGTGCTATGGTTACAGGACTGTCCTCAGCGAACAATAACATGAGTTCCTTAGTTGCATTTGGTAGATCATTAATGTATAATAAGAAAAAAGGGGGGCCCACTACACTTCCCTTGGGAACACCATACCTATGTGATTTCTCTTTTATCAGTGTAGAAAATCTGTTCCCTTTTAGTTTAAATATTAAATTTATATATGGGAGCGTCCAAGCCAAGCGGACCACTCGGCGCTGGCAGCAGGTTTTTTGCATTAAACACGTTTAGTCTTATTCATAAACGTCTCTTAAATTTTAATCAATTGCTAAGCAACTGATTAGTGAAATTCTTATTCATAAACACTATTTAGCGCTAAGTAGTCGCTAACCATTTGATTAAAAGCTGTCAAAGTTAAACACCACTGGTAGCTTGTTAAGAGGATGCTAAGAGGCAAGATGGCGGATTTTATTTGAATCAGCTGATCGGTTCAATAGGATTATTGTGTGCTTCAAGGTTTTTTTGTCCCTATTATCTAATTATGCCTTAGTAAATATTGATTTAAACAATATTTACGGGATTTCGGAATAGTACAGGAGAATTAAATAATTTTGAAACGCTACGCGCCGACGGGAAATAGACGGAGGAAGACCTACAAGGCTTGTTTACATCTGCGATAAGAATAAGTCCATATTAGGTACATATTCTTCATGCGAAGTAAACGTGATAAAGGATTTTTAGGGATAGCTCAAACATGAGGAGGCTCAGTAGGTTTTAGGTCCCTCACATTCTTTGACGCCAGTTCCAAGGCACAGAACTGAAGAAAAGCCATGTTGTGGCAGTCTTGCTCAAATAACAAGAGACATTTCATAAGCAACAATTCTATCTAATATAACTAGCCTATATTGTCCCACTGCAGGGCAAAGGCCTCCCTCTCCCTTTTCCAAACATTTCTGTCTTTTGCTAGTGTTAGACAGTTAGTCCATCTCATGGACAAGATCTATCAATGAGAATGTCATGCGCTCTAAAGAAACGTCGGTATCCATGTCATTAAATTTAATTGTATCTGACTCTACATTTAAAATGGTACGTAATTCGACAATTGACTCTACATTCGACTCTACATTTACGGGATTCATGTTAGGTAAATTTTTCGAAAAAGTTTAAGAGTGAGTTGCACCAACTAACTTTAACCATAACCAATGCCTTGTCAGCTATCAAATCTCCGCCCCCGTTTCATAAATGTGACCAGTTATGACAAGGACGGGAGTGGGGCTCAAAAAATCATGAAATTTGATTTACGGATATGGCCCCTAGCCGGAGAATTGACAGAAAGAAGGCTTTGGTTACGGTTAAAGGTAATTGGTGCAACTCACTCTAAGTTCTAGAGTCATGTTAATTACCAAGTCATTAATCAAAATTTCACGTCCAATCACTAAGTCATGTTGAAGATATACATTTTTTTTTTCAGGGTGGGAATTCATCAAATGACTTCTCCCGCTCTGGGCGTAGCGGGAGAGCGTGTCAGACTTTTACTGACTAAAACCCACCCGTGTTTCATCAGTTGCCCATGTGCTAGGGTCACGGTATCTCTTTCGAACAATCACGCGACCCCGGCAGAAGATATACATCAGGTAAAACATGAAAAACAATATCCAAACTAATGTTACCAATATCAACTAAAACGTTCAGGTTACTATTCACGGAAGTTTAACCTATATCCGTCATATTTACGACACTAATTACGCCCACCACAAAATAGAATCTCTCATTAATGAACACTCTGCTCCAGAATCATAACAAAAACTAAAAGACTCACCACAGTGACCGAGAATCCTGGTAGGCGCGTTAACGACACACGGCGTTGTTCAGGAGCTGCACCAGCGCCACCACCACCGCCGCCGCTGCCAGAACCCTGGGTTGCTGCTGGACAACGGTTCGCGTAGTGGCCTCGGCTCTTGCACCGGAAGCTGGTGACGGAGCTGGTGTCCTTGGGTTTCGCCGGAACAGATGATGTACTCCCATGAGAAGATGAGGAGTGAGGTCTTCTATCAGTCTTGCTGGCTCTTCTCTGGTAACACGTGGAAGCCTTGTGGCCTGCTTTACCACATACGTAACATTTGATTGCACTAGTCGTAGGGTTAGGCTTGGAATGCTTGCTATTCACACTTGGAGCACCCTGGTTAAACGGGTTTTTGCGTTTCAGGAACGACATCGCACGGAGTTTTGTTGTAGCTTGGATCTTGTGTCGATGTCGGTAGTGAATGCCAGCCACTGAATACGATGATCAAGGTGTGACATGTGTGCTAGCACGGTAGAAATCGCACGTGGGCACCCCACTTCTAATGAGGACAGATACGGCATGTCTTCGCTACCTTGTTGGTCGGTCATGATGGAACGTGGAGTCCGACGTGAAATAATACACAGGCACTGTTCGGTACACTAAACCTTACTGTTTAGAACATTTACAATTAAAAATAACAAAAGATTGAAGAACTATTTTTGGATTGAAATTAAATAAAATGGAATGTAGTGAGGTTAGCCAAGTTAACCGTTCGTCGCCACGATTACAATTTGAATGTGTCAACTGCACAAGTCTGCCGCCTTTTTATTCACATAAAAAATTACCAACGATAACTTTAATCAAGTAAACACACTCAAGCATTACCATACCAAAAACAAAATCAAATTAAACTAAATTAAAATAATATAAATATTAAAAAACCTTGACATTCCATTATGGGATCTGCGACATATAATAGGTCTTAACCTATGAAAATGCCATTTTGTATGAAAAAAATTAAACGAATTTTTTTCATGTATTTTTTATTTGTATTAATCGAAATAATCACCCATGCAATCAATGCATCTTTGCCAACGTAGTGGCAGCTTATTGATGCCCTTCTTTAAAAAATCAGCTGGACCGGAGGCAACAATTTCTTCAAAGACATTTTGTACTGCCTCTCGCGTATTGATTTTTTTTCCCGCCAAGAAGTTATCCAAATTCTGGAAAAAGAAGTAGTCTGTAGGTGCAAAGTCTGGTGAGTAGGGCGGATGACGGAGAGCTTCCAACCCCAGTTCTTGCAACTTGGAGACCGTCTGCTGTGCAGTATGAGGTCGCGCGTTGTCGTGCAGGAGCAGCGGAGACGAGTGATTGACCAATGCTGGTTGGAGATGTGCCAGCTTCTCCATCATTGAGTTCAATTCTTCATAGTACACATCTGTAGTAATGCTCACCCCATTTGGTAAGAAGCTGTGATGAATCACACCGGCGCTAGACCACCAAACAGTGACCATCACTTTTCTAGGGGTAAGTTTTCGTTTAAGGCTTTGTTTAGGTGCTGAACCAGGATCCAACCAACTTGCTGAGCACTTGCGGTTGTCAAACAGAATCCATTTTTCATTGCAGGTAACAATGCGGTTCAAAATTCCTTCATTTGTGTGTCTGTTGAGCAGTGCAAGGCACGTCTCGACGCGTACTTCGCGCTGGCGATCATTGAGTTCGTGGGGCACCCATTTGTCAAGCTTTTTTACCTTGCCAATTTGACGCAAATGGACCAATATTGTTTTGACGCTAACGTCAAAAGCTGCTGCTAATTCAGCCGTAGATTGTGTATCATGAGCTTCCGCAATTGCCTTTAATTCGTCATTGTCGACCAAAGTCTTCGGACGACCGCAAGGTTCATTTTTCAGGTCGAAATTTCCAGAACGGAAGCGAGCAAACCAATAACAGGTGGTGCGTTGGTTTGTAGTGTTAGCTCCGTAAACGTCGTTGATGTTGCGTGCCGCTTGTGCCGCGTTGCTGCCACGATGGTACTCGTATTCCATAATTACTCGAATTTTTAACGTATCCATGATGACGAAAAAGATTGAAATGCGATGAAAATGTAACACTAATAAATAAACAAATGACTATTTTTGGAAAAAGAATTCCATATTTTTTAAATAATATTAATTTGAAATTAGAATTCTTAGACAAACAAAAATTATTTTGATTTGAAATGGCCAGTACTGCAGAACGGCAATTTCATAGTGCAGCGTAAATTCGCTGCGGACGAAACTTTTTGGTTTCTAAATCAACCTTTTTTTTGAAACACTGGCCTTTATATTTTTTTGTTCTATTTCAAATTTCGATCCTGTAAAATCTTACGCCAAAAAAATTTTGCTTGTCATCTGGCAGACTGCAGATGGGAGCTGAGCGTTTCACATCAATATTCTTATTTTGGGAACTCCCAAGTTTAAATTATCAATTTTAGCCCTAAAATTTTATTACTAAACCTACGTGTGTCCTATCTGGTGCTACTTTTAAAATTGCTCATATCGATAAAGTTCTGTGTGCAACTCTTCCATTTAACTGGTACGTATTACGTCTTTTCTTTTCCTTTTACTATTCTAATCTGTTCTACCGGCGATTCTCACTAGCTATATCGAAGATTCCGCTTGTAACCTTGGTCTGACCGTTCTGTTTATTTGTCTTTAGACGACGACCATACAAGCCGAATTTCGGCTTTTCCCCCCGACGGGCTATCAGCCGTCGGATTAAGGGCCCACCTTGAAAGTGAATGATAGTAGGATGGGCGTGGTTTATGGCGGGTCAACCTAAAGTGGCCGGCCGCCACAAACTTATATCTGAACCGTTTGTAGAGAATAGGAAAACCAGCGGCCAAAAGTTGAACTAATGACAGAAAATTTCTCGATATAAAAAACGTTACTAACTTAGCATAGCCTTGCTGTAAGCACTATTCCTGTCACTGTTGCACATCTGTCAAACTGCAATAGCAAGGTAGAGACGGAAACATCTTAGAAAAAAGTACGTGAAAGTAGCATTAATTTAGTCGGTCTATGAAATTTTTGCACATAGCGTGCGATGGAGTAGACAAATAATACAAATATTTAATTATAAGCAATAAAACTATCTTACAGCAAGAAATTATCTTCTTTATCTATATGTAATATTATAAATACGAAACTAATTCTGTCTGTCTGTTACTCTTTCACGACTAAACCTTATTCGTTACCCATTAACCCTATTTATTCCGCGACTTCACGTGCGTCCGCGTAACGTAAGATTTACGCAAACGAAGTCGCGGGAAAAAGCTAGCTAATATTTATGTACGGATGTTGGGTTATACGAGATTGATAAACTCAACATAATTAAAAATATATAATAAACAATTTAAGTATTTATTAATTACTTATTTAGTGATCGCCCATTCGTCGAAATTCGACCGTGCTTCATTTGAATAGAAATACATTATTAAGTGAAAATATATATACAATAATAAATATAAAAAATAATATGGTTAAATTTGACATTCAGTAACACTATAGACAGATAATATTACAGACAAATATTCTCGATATGATCATAGATTGAAAAAATGAAATAGGTTATATATCTATAAAATTAATTTATTACCTATATTTATACTTGACAATAATACAAGAAAATCAGATCTTTATATTTTACCTATATTAACAAATAAATAAACTGAACTGAACTGACATTCAGTAAGACTATAGACCACAGATTTGGACCATAAACAAAAGAATATCTATGCATGTGTGTATTATTAAATATACGGTAATGAATAGTAGTGTGTGTAACGTGTTATTTATTGAAAATAATGTATTTTTACGCACAATTTAAAAAAATATTAGCATTCGTCACTTCTTCTCTGTATAAACTATACGTCTGCGAAATTTCATACTCCTCCGTCCGCCCAATTTTCGTAAAAAGGGATCCAAAGTTTTCGCTTCACGTATTAATATATAGATTTACAACATGAAATTAAAAATAACGAATTAATCTTCTAGAGCTCTATAAATAAAATATATGATGGTGTTTAAGAGATTAATAAACTTCAATTTCGTTTCACCGATCACTATACATTTATTTGGTAAATGACAATTAAAATATTTTACATAGACTTCGTCCATTACGTAAAACTAGTTATGATTTTTTTTTCACCATATTTTACAAGTCATTTATATTTCCTTCAAGGTCAATTACGTATGGCAATGTGTATGATAAATGTCAAAATTACTTGACGTATACATATATATTTTAGTAATTACGTGTGACTGCGTTTAGAAAACCAAAACCGATATTATTGCCGATATTTTGTAACTATGTCTAGATTATATCTTTTTATTTGGGTGTTTTACCCGACTGCTGAGAGCAATGTGTTTATCAACCTATTAACTCGTATGTATGTTCGTTCTTTTATTAACTTTATTTTTCATTAAATTTACTTTGGGGTTAGGGGTAATTCAGAGATGGAGTACACAAATAATTTGCTAAACAGTCTTCATTAGATTATAGAAGTATGTTTAGTGTTATTCAAAACAGAGTAAAACACCATTGTTTTGATCATCCAATTATTTGATTTTGATTAAAATCTTGTAGGAATGAAAAATTATAAATAGCCAATATGTTTTCAGAAAGCACTCTTGTAGACCTTTGATTAAATATCAATTAGATATCGAGAAGCAGTGGTGGCTCAGTGGCAACGGCTACTACTTAAGAGTTCGAACCCGAGCAGGCGCTTTACTCTGTGTAAATTATTTCAACACCACTGCTCTCAAATCTGTGAAGGAAAACATCGTGAGTAAACCGGCATGTCTTAGAACCAAAAAATTGAAGACATGTGACATCTACCAACCCGCACTGGGCCCTCGTGGTGGATTATGTCCCACTCTCTCTCACCGAGAGGAGGCCTGTGTCCCAGCAGTGGGAACGTTATAGGCTGCTAATGATTAGGTATCAAACACGGTACATATAGGGTTCGAAACACCTAGGCCTGGCGTCAGGCCACGTGCCTGACATGGATGGCTTCGTGAAGGTAGAGAGAAGCTTCGTAGTCGGAACCAGTGTGAGACCGCGCTAGCAGGACTCAATATGCTGCTGCGTCCAGCTACACTAAGGACGCAGCTCTATGTGTCCCGTCTACATTACACCACGAAGGTTAAGGAGATCGTGGAGTTTGTACGTGTTAAGTTCAACTGGACCTTAAGGGTCGAGAAGTTGGAACCGTGCCACAACACGAACTTCAAGTCATTCGTGGTGCGAGTTCCAACTCATCAAATCGAGACCTTCCTCAAGGAAGAGTTTTGGCCGAAGGGTGTCGTGTATCGGCGATTCCGCGGAAGGCTACGCGATACTACACAGCACAACACGTCGCCGTCACTTCGTGTACAATAGTTATGTTTACGTGGTTTTTATTTGTATGTATGATAATCTGTATGGTATTATGATTTGGGTCTTTGTAGCCCGAAATAAACTGATTTGATTGATATATGAAATTAAAATTTATATTTTCAATAAAACTTCACATCTGCTATAAATGATAAATGATTTTATTTCTGTAAGTAGGTTTGTACAAACACTTTTACATATCAATGTTATGTTAAAAACATACAAGTTCGGCGTTTGACACAGCCTGTTTAAATCATTACCCTTCTTTGGGCTGCTGGTTCTTCCCATTTTCATACATAATTTAGGTCGTCTCTAAATGGTAATAGAGAAAGGATGTTATATTGTTCACAGTCACAAAAATAGACACATATACAGACGAAATACAAAGTTATTTGGAAAGCCAACACTTATTATATTAAATAATTACAGCAAAATGCTTAACTACTACCTTTTTCTGTGAACACGAATATTTAAAAAACGTAATTTCTATCGCACCGATTTGTAAAAAAGTGACATAGGTTCGTCGTCGATGAGCCCTACTGGGCGACTGATTTATGAACGAACGAGAGTGATGCCACTATTTATGATAGGCAAAAGAAGAGATGGCGATAATGTGTATGCGCTTGGAATAAAATAACGTATGTGCCAAACCGAATCGCCGTTTTTTATGAATGAAAAGTATTATTAAAACGAAAACTGTTTTACAAAAACTTAGTTACAATTATAATGAATGTTTTAAAATAAACTATGTTTAATAATACATACGCATCGCGCTTTGAGGCTAAAAAAATCATAATCATAGATAGAACTTTGCGATTTTTTTGTATCGAGAAAATTTCATCGTATCGTGTATTCCTTTTACAGGATACTAGATCATATAGTCAAAAAACATACACTAAAAGATTAAGTACGGAAGTCATACGGTAAGAAAGGTACGCTAAAAAGAAAAAGCACGTTTATCTCGCTACGTCACCTTAAACTGAGGTCAGCGGCGTGTTGCGGACGTTTGCCACCGACGCAGAGCCAGACGCCCTCATAGACGGCTGCTTGCTGCCGTCGCTGCACGCAGCACTGACAGTGTCCTTCTGGATAGTTACGCCCGGCTGGTTATAAGGAACCTTTTAACTTACCTATTTTTTTTATTTTTCTGTAATAGATTATCTAGATAATTTTCTATTTTACGCATCCTGATGTAACGTGTATTTCACGATTCAACTAGGTGTTCGTTATAAAAAAGGAACCTATAAATCGACGTGCATAGGCCTATTTTTTAAATCGATTGCAATCGTATTGGGGATAGGTCGTGCGCGAAGATAATTTCCGTTATATCTGATTAACCACTAAGTTTGATTCGTCCCTCTTTTTAAACAAAACCAAATATTTGATATCCTCATCTGCAGTTAACCATATACTTGTTTTTTATATATTTTTTATATTACTGCTGTATTTTTATAACTTCTTGTTTTGTCGAGATTATAAAAGTGGTGTGAATATGGTGTTTTACTTTAACCGTCTCGCTACAATAGGTAAAGACCTAATATATAATTCTACTGTACGGGTGTAAGTCACTGAACTCCTAAACGGCTGGACCGATATGAATGATTTTTTTTTGTGTGCGTTTGGGTGGCACTCTGGATGGTTTAAATTCACTATTGGATCCGGTAGGTGACGCTGCTATCGAGTTCTAGGAAACAGGACAACGTCTGTACGGTCAGCTAGTATAATATATAAATATCTGGATGACCGAGCTTTGCTCGGTATTTTTTGGTAAATTGTGTTTAAAATAATAAGTTTATGTTCAAGTTGATTATCGATAAAGTTGGTCATTGAAAACACGAATAAAACGACATTTTATAAAAATGAATCCTAGCTAGATCGATTTATCGCCCCCGAAACCCCCTGTATACAAAATTTCATGAAAATTGTTGGAGCCGTTTCCGAGATTCAGATTATATATATATATATATATATACAAGAATTGCTCGTTTAAAGGTATAAGATAATATTATAAACGCGAATGTTTGTATGTATGGATTTTCGTTCTTCTTTCACGCAAATACTACTGATCTGATTTAGATGAAATTTGGCACACAGATAGTATATATGGAGTAACACATAAGGTACTCTTTATCCCGGTAATATGTTCCCGCGGGATAATTTCCGACCTCCACGCGGGCGAAGCCGCTGGCAAAAGCTAGTAGGGTTATAAAGCAACTAGTTTCTGCTAACGCCTTTATCCGCATGAACTTTCTTGCTTCCCCACCCCGACACATCACGACGCATACCCTATTACTTCGTTTTCGCATTGTGTTCTTATCTCAGTATGCCTTTCTTTAGTTTTGCTCGGTTTTTCAAATTCCCAGCGTCCTGTTAAATAGCTATTATAATTCGTCAAGAATCGCGTTTTCAATTGCAAATAGAATTGTTTAAATACATCTATAATATGATATTTATATTATTTAAAATATCTGTTCCACAGATTAACACTTTCAAACAAATAGAATAGAATATAATTTATTTGACATAAAGTACACAGATACAGGGCGACACTTTATTTAATATGCAAATAGACTGGTACAAGATAAATGATCAATGACCCCTATGCTAGAAAAAACCTGTGTTACAGGGGTCATCCATCCGTCCAATATAAATGATATAAAAGGTACTTACAATTTAGTCACATGATGTGCATTAAAAAACATAAACTAGACTAATACAGTTAATTTTGGTATAAGAAACGGGGAATAAAGTAAAAGTAGTTTGAATTAATTAATAACAAGGAGAAAGAAGTATCTATTAGGGTTCCTGGTATGTGTGTTTGTGTAAGTTTACTTGTGTATGTGTAGGTGTAGACGGTATGTGTGAGTGTAGATACGTGGGACACTCAGAAAGTTTTGTGAAAATAAAAAGGTTGTTGAAGTGTTCTATAGGTAAATAATTTTTATTAAATCTTTTCAAAATACTCTTCACTAGCTTCTACGCAAAGTTTCATGCGTCTGAACCAGTTTTCGAAACACTTTTTCCAGTCCACCGTAGACACACCGTTTACAGCCTGCTCGAACGCTGACAGCGCATCATCCGGCGACGAAAATTGTATCCCTTTGAGCTGATTTTCATGGATAGATTTGGTAGGCGTTGATTCGTTTTGAAACACCCAAGCCATCGACTGGCGCTTCGTTTCTGGATCGTATTGATATCCATCATGCTGGCCTTAAATATCCTTTGTAATGTGTATAACAAAGGCGCCCGGGGCTCCGACAGTCCTCCGGACTTTTGCAGTGTACGACTAGCTGCATCCGAAACCCGAAGGTATTATAACGTGTTATTTTCGTTCACCTCGTGCAAAAATCTCAAAATCAATTATGGACCTGAAAGCCACAGGTATGTTTAATATATAAAGAATATGATTTCATTTATTTTTACCCTAGTTAATAATAAATGACGATTTCATTCCACTCCTACTTTTCATTAAAAATATATATTTCTTTAGACTTTCAAAAAAAGTTCCGCTTAGTACCGCTTTCTGTCCTAAATATATAAACGTGTGCATTGGTTGCCTGTTAGTATTGTGAATTCTAGGAACACAAACCAACCCATTGTGACACTAAACCATTTGTTTCACAGGTAGTCGGAGTGGACCAAGTCACTCGAAATTAAACATTAGAAAACTGGATCTGGTTTTAGTGTTAAAAAGTTCCCTTTTTATAAACAATCATCGTCTCGGTGTGTAGAACTTTCAAAATGGTTAACGAACGATTTGGTCTTGCCAGCCAAAGGCACTAAAAGCGCAAACAATGATTTGCAGGTGTAAAAAACCAGAGGCGGACCTGCAAAATCTTTTGAAGAGAGCTCTCAACGAACAAAACGAAAAGTTATGAAACCAAATGTTTCTGAGTCAAGCTCAGAGCTATTGTGTTTTGCTGGTCAAGCCAGCCTTACTAAGAGCGGAAAAAGGACTGCTGCCCAACTAATGAGCTTAGCTAGCAGCTTAATTACAAGCCCCCGCAGATACAAACGCATTATATTCAGCTATTAAACCTTACTCTCCTGAAGAAGCTATAGCGGTCATAATTGACACAGACGTAGGAAAAGAAGATAACAACATAATCGATGTATGAATCATACTTAAATAAAATAATAATATAAAAAGTAAAATAAACTAAATTTAATATTGAATACTTTTTTATTTCTAGCTATAATACCTTTCAGGTAGGTAGGTACTTACAAAATCTTCTCAAGCCTCATCACAAAGTAACTTTTATAGGTCAGAAACATTTAGAAGTACAAATGCACATATTATTTCACATTTTTTATTTTTGACCGCCTAAAGTGATGATTTTGCCGTATGTGCGGCGCCTGCGACGATGTGCGGTCTAAGAGAAAGCGAGACAGCAATTATGATCACTGCACTGCTTCCACGGAAGTGAAGATGGCTCGTGCGGGGCAGGGTCCCGCCGATAGTTCGGCGATGAGCGTTGTGGTGAAGTTCACACGTAGATGATACGAGTTTAGGCACTTTTTTACGTTTAAGTAAGGGGTTATAGTGAAATGCTTCAACTTTATTATTAGCATCTATATAACATTACAAGGACGACTATACGTAACCACACATATCAGTGTCCTTGCAGGTGCATTTGAGTTATATTACTAGATTAATTGTTGCTGACTTTATCAATATTGCATCGGCAAATGCACTGTCATGTTCATTGAAAATATCTGCAATTTTTTTATTTTCATTAAGGTATGGCCAGTCTAGTCCTACCACTACTAGTCTTACCAAGAGATATAATCCAGTAACTATGTTGTTGAGGTCATATAGGCAGTCGCTCCATGTAAAATTCTGATATTCAGCTGTATGAAGTTAGATTTGAAGCCGACCTCATTATAGTTAGGAAAAGATAGGCAGATTCCTTGGTTAATGGTTCAACAGGTACATCCAGTTCACAGTTATTTTACCCCTGATTTTATAGATCACTATTTATTCACAATGATCTTTATTGGCGTTACAATAAGGTTGCTGCTGCCAGTGATAAAAAGGATTGTAAAAAGTACGCACGGCGACAAGTCAAGCTATACATTTTTCAATGCGAGCTCTGCTAAAACAGAAAATGTATAGCTTGAATTGTAATAAGAGCGCAAAAAGGTAGAGAATTAAAATAAACAAACGAATAAAAACCCAATAAATTTTAATAATCAATGAAAATTCCAATTGTGAAGAAATCATAAACTTAATACACTTTCCAAAATATTGGTCTTCAGTATCGTTATAATACAATATTTATATCGTTTGTCAATTTATGATCTATTTCTTGTATTTATAGGTACATTACGTATACATATACTGCAGCCAAATTGAATAAAATATTTACAATCACTATCTGTGTTAATAACAATGAAGAGATTTAAAGAATTATTCGAAATAAATGAAAATATTGACATAAATATTAATAATTAGTTGACCATTAAATGTAGATATCCCAAAACCAAATAATACTAACAATAATGCAACATAACGCAATACAAGTTCCAAGCCTGTGATAAACTGCATCGTCCAAACAATGTTTAGACAGTACAAGTTTCATTGTTTAAATCAGGCTAATATTACACAAATGCCAATATTCAAGTAGGCCAGAAGATCTTGGCATTGTTGTAGTTACTGTTGGACACGGTGTCGTAATGCTGCTACATTTGCGTGGTATCACATTTGGGTGTGGTGATATCACATTTGCGTGTGGTGTTTTCACATTTGGGTGTTGTAGTTATTGTTGGACATGGTGTCGTAGTGCTGCTGCATTTATGTGTGGTGGTATCACATTTGCGTGTAGTGGTATCACATTTGGGTGTGGTGGTATCACATTTTCGTGTTGTAGTTACTGTCGCACATGGTGTCGTAGTGCTGCTACATTTTTGCGTGGTGGTATCACATTTGCGTGTGGTGGTATCACATTTGCGTGTGGTGGTATCACATTTTGGTGTTGTAGTTACTGTTGCACATGGTGTCGTAGCGCTGCTACATTTGCGTGTGGTGGTATCACATTTGGGTGTGGTGGTATCACATTTTCGTGTTGTAGTTACTGTCGCACATGGTGTCGTAGAGCTGCTACATTTTTGCGTGGTGGTATCACATTTGCGTGTGGTGGTATCACATTTGGGTGTGGTGGTATCACATTTGGGTGTTGTAGTTACTGTTGCACATGGTGTAGTAGTGCTGCTACATTTACGTGTGGTGGTATCACATTTGGGTGTGGTGGTATCACATTTGGGTGTGGTGGTTACTGTTGCACATGGTGTAGTAGTGCTGCTACATTTGCGTGTGGTGGTATCACATTTGCGTGTGGTGGTATCACACTTGGGTGTTGTAGTTACTGTTGGACATGGTGTCGTAGTGCTGCTACATTTGCAGGTGGTGGTATCACATTTGCGTGTAGTGGTATCACATTTGGGTGTGGTGGTATCACATTTTCGTGTTGTAGTTACTGTCGCACATGGTGTCGTAGTGCTGCTACATTTTTGCGTGGTGGTATCACATTTGCGTGTGGTGGTATCACATTTGAGTGTGGTGGTATCACATTTTGGTGTTGTAGTTACTGTCGCACATGGTGTCGTAGTGCTGCTACATTTGCGTGTGGTGGTATCACATTTGGGTGTGGTGGTATCACATTTTCGTGTTGTAGTTACTGTCGCACATGGTGTCGTAGAGCTGCTACATTTATGCGTGGTGGTATCACATTTGCGTGTGGTGGTATCACATTTGGGTGTGGTGGTATCACATTTGGGTGTTGTAGTTACTGTCACACATGGTGTCGTAGTGCTGCTACATTTGCTTGTGGTGGTATCACATTTGGGGGTGGTGGTATCACATTTTCGTGTTGTAGTTACTGTCACACATGGTGTTGTAGTGCTGCTACATTTGCTTGTGGTGGTATCACATTTGCGTGTGGTGGTATCACATTTGGGTGTGGTGGTATCACATTTGGGTGTTGTAGTTACTGTCGCACATGGTGTCGTAGTGCTGCTACATTTGCTTGTGGTGGTATCACATTTACGTGTGGTGGTATCACACTTGGGTGTTGTAGTTACTGTTGGACATGGTGTCGTAGTGCTGCTACATTTGCAGGTGGTGGTATCACATTTGCGTGTGGTGGTATCACATTTGGGTGTGGTGGTATCACATTTGGGTGTTGTAGTTACTGTTGCACATGGTGTAGTAGTGCTGCTACATTTACGTGTGGTGGTATCACATTTGGGTGTGGTGGTATCACATTTGGGTGTGGTGGTATCACATTTGGGTGTTGTAGTTACTGTCGCACATGGTGTCGTAGTGCTGCTACATTTGCTTGTGGTGGTATCACATTTGCGTGTGGTGGTATCACATTTGAGTGTTGTAGTTACTGTCGCACATGGTGTCGTAGTGCTGCTACATTTGCTTGTGGTGGTATCACATTTGCGTGTGGTGGTATCACATTTGGGTGTGGTGGTATCACATTTTGGTGTTGTAGTTACTGTCGCACATGGTGTCGTAGTGCTGCTACATTTGCTTGTGGTGGTATCACATTTGGGTGTGGTGGTATCACATTTTCGTGTTGTAGTTACTGTCACACATGGTGTCGTAGTGCTGCTACATTTGCTTGTGGTGGTATCACATTTGCGTGTGGTGGTATCACATTTGGGTGTGGTGGTATCACATTTGGATGTTGTAGTTACTGTCGCACATGGTGTCGTAGTGCTGCTACATTTGCTTGTGGTGGTATCACATTTGCGTGTGGTGGTATCACATTTGGGTGTGGTGGTATCACATTTGGGTGTTGTAGTTACTGTCGCACATGGTGTCGTAGTGCTGCTACATTTGCTAGTGGTGGTATCACATTTGCGTGTGGTGGTATCACATTTGGGTGTGGTGGTATCACATTTGGGTGTTGTAGTTACTGTTGCACATGGTGTAGTAGTGCTGCTACATTTGCGTGTGGTGGTATCACATTTGGGTGTGGTGGTATCACATTTGGGTGTTGTAGTTACTGTCGGACATGGTTTCGTAGTGCTGCTACATTTGCGTGTGGTGGTATCACATTTGGGTGTGGTGGTATCACATTTGGGTGTTGTAGTTACTGTCGCACATGGTGTAGTAGTGCTGCTACATTTGCGTGTGGTGGTATCACATTTGCGTGTGGTGGTATCACATTTGGGTGTGGTGGTATCACATTTGGGTGTTGTAGTTACTGTTGGACATGGTTTCGTAGTGCTGCTACATTTGCGTGTGGTGGTATCACATTTGGGTGTGGTGGTATCACATTTGGGTGTTGTAGTTACTGTCGCACATGGTGTAGTAGTGCTGCTACATTTGCGTGTCGTGGTATCACATTTGCGTGTGGTGGTATCACATTTGGGTGTGGTGGTATCACATTTGGGTGTTGTAGTTACTGTTGCACATGGTGTAGTAGTGCTGCTACATTTGCGTGTGGTGGTATCACATTTGGGTGTGGTGGTATCCCATTTGGGTGTTGTAGATACTGTCGCACATGGTGTCGTACTGCTGCTACATTTGCGTGTGGTGGTATCACATTTGGGTGTGGTGGTATCACATTTGGGTGTTGTAGTTACTGTTGCACATGGTGTCGTAGTGCTGCTACATTTGCGGGTGGTAGTATCACATTTGGGTGTTGTAGTTACTGTTGCACATGGTGTCGTAGTGCTGCTACATTTGTGTGTGGTGGTATCACATTTGCGTGTCGTGGTATCACATTTGGGTGTTGAACATGGAGGAGTGATGATTTTTGATGTGCACGGTTTGGTTGTCGTTGTTGGAGTGGTCGTACATTTACAAGGGGTTGTCGTGTTCGTAGTGCAAGGCGGGGCAGTTGTGGTCGATGTACTTTCACATGATGTAGTTCTTCCTGTACAGGCTAAAATATAAAACAATTTATGAAAATCATATTAACATATTTGAGGTAATTTAAAAAAAAAAAAACATTTTGTTACATCTAAATTAATTCCTTCATGTTTTTGAAAATCCAACAGTTTTTTTATTATTATTTAAGTGTCACGTTAAGTTTCAGTGATATTGCAAAAATTTTAATATATATTATTCTTTATTTGTTCACTAGCGCCAAACGCAGCGCCAATCCGATCTAGGATCCTAAAGTTTTCAACAGGAACTTCAAAGTCGACTAGCCCTGCTCGAAATAACAGGACTATCGACGTGAAATCTTTCGAGATGGTTAAGGACTTCACGAAATGTCCCGGAGACCCTCGGCTTTATTAGGGAAACATTAAAGTTGCCAACCACGCAGCATCTTGTTCGTCAGATAAGTATTAGTTCACTGAAATGTTACATGGGCTTTGCATTTTTTAGCGGACGCAATTTTAGTTTTGGGATATGTGGGGGGGTCAGTAGAAGCTTAACCTCAAGTTTGTAGGGTTGCCGCTCTTGTCCCCCGGCTGCCAGCTTAGAAAAACTGGTGCACACACATTTTTCACGATATCTCGAAAACTATGCGTCTTACAAAAAATTTGTCGAGACATAATTTGTAGCAAATTATTTTCTTTACAAACATGTATATGAAACTTTTTGCCCTAAATTTAAAATTAAAGAAGTTAGAAGCAAAAAGGGGAGACAATTTTTATATAAAAAAATATTTTTTGCCCTAAAACTTTTTTTACACATTTTACAAAAAAAATTACCTCAGACCAATCTTGTAGATGGTCTTTTGATGAAAATTTTTCAGCATATTTTTTTTCAATTTCATTCATTTAAAACGCTATTACAGCGCTCCAAATTTGACCGAGTTCGTCAGTGCTCATGAGAATCCGGTCAAAGCGAAATGTTTCACTTAGTTTTATGATCTTTTATTATTGTAAATACATTCATAAAAAAATTTGTTAAACTCCCACCTACCACTTCACTTATTTATTGCAAACTCTTTTCCCCGCCAACTATGAGGTAGTCTGTACCACTGTAATTAGATTCTGAGCCACAGCCTGACCATCGAAGAGAAGTAGAATAGAGTAGCTAGCAATAAGTAGTTGATAATATTATGATGTCAAGAATTACCTTATAAGCAAGATGTCTATGGAGTAGGCCTACTGGGGAACCACGTAAAAAAAAACGCGTCTACAAAATCTACCTCATAGGTGGCGGGGAAAAGAGTTTGCAATGAATAGGTGAAGTGGTAGGTAGGAATTTAGCAAAATTTTTATGAATGTCTATACAATTAAAACCCCTCTCAGCGTGAGGAGGCCTGTGTCCCAGCAGTGGGAACATTATAGGCTGATGATGATGATGATGATGATATACAATTAAAACAAAACCGGCCAAGTGCGAGTCGGACTCGCGCACCGAGGTTTCCGTACAAACCTGTAGGTATTCACGGTTTATACATAAGGTTTATGTTTATGACATTAAATGTTTCTTTTTAAATTTTTATATTTAAGTTGATTGAATGAAAAGTAAATTGCGATTTACGATTTATGACGTATTAAAAAAAAACTACGTCCTAGATCTCGTTCAAACCAATTTTCGGTGGAAGTTTACACAGTAATGCACATCATATATTTATTTTAGTTTTATCTTTCTCTTATTTCAGAAGTTACAGGAGCGGGACACATTTTATCACTTTGGAAGTGTCTCCCGCGCAAACTATTAAGTTTAGAAAAAAAATATACTAGAAACTTCAATATCATTTTTAGAGACCTATCCATAAATACCCCAAACGTATGGGCTTGATGAAAAAAAAATTGTGTTTCAGTTCTAAGTATGGAGAACCCCAAAATTTATAGATTTTTTTCTATTTTTGTACGAAAATCTTAATGTAGTTCACAGAATACATCTACTTACCAAGTTTTAACAGCAAAGCTCTTATAGTTTCGGAAAAAAAGTGGCTGTGACATACGGACGGACGGACAGACAGACAGACATGACGAATCTAAAAGGGTTCTGCTTTTGCCATTTGGCTACGGAACCCTAAAAAATATCATAAAACTAAGTGAAACATTTCGTTTTGACCGGATTCTCATGAGCACTGACGAACCCGGTCAACTTTGGAGCGCTGTAACAGCGTTTTACATGAATGAAATTGAAAAAAATATACTGAAAATTTTTCTCAAAAAACCATCTACAAGACTGGTCTGAGGTATTTTTTTTTGAAAATGTGTAAAAAAAAGATATAGAGCCAAAAAGATTTTTTTATAAAAATGTCTCCCCTTTTTGCTTATAACTTCTTTAATTTTAAATTTAGGGCACAAAGTTTTGTAAACATGTTTGTAGAAAAAACAATTTGCTACAAGTTATGTCCTCGCAATTTTTTGTAAGACGCATAGTTTTCGAGATATCGCGAAAAATATGTATGCACCCCTTTTTATAAGATAGTGACCGGGGGACAAGGGCAGCAACCCCACAAACTTGAGGTTAAGCTTCTATTGACATTCCCCACATGTCCCAAAAATAAAATTGCGTCTTCAAAAAATGCAATATTCGGCCCTCAAATTATAACATTTCAATGGACTATATGCCTAAAACCTAAATAAAACAAAGCCGTCGCATCGTAGTCTTCGGTGTTCCAATACCCACGACATTATAGTCGCGATTGACCAGGACGGAGAGTCGAAACAATTCGGGTGACACAGAAGTTGGCAGAATCGAGACTTCGTAGTCCGAGAAACTCAAGTAAGTCGAGGATTTAAACGGGTTGCTCCACTCAACACCGGCGGCGACTCCAGCAGGATTTAAGAAGATGCCTATCGAGCCGAATTAACGCACCTTTATGTAGTGATGCGCACGTACGCACCCGGTGATGGAATAATGACTGATCAACTTATAGTCCTAAAAAAGCGAGCAAACACTTTCAATTCCATTTTCCCAGAGGGTACATGAACCAGGGGTACGGTGGTCCTGTTCTCCAAAAAAGGTAAGAAAACCGTGCTGCAGAAACATTATCACCCATCCCACTTCTGAATCGTGCATACAAGCTGTTCTCGCCAGGAGATTTAACGAACCACCAGACCACGTCCATACAGTTCGACAAATTGTAGAGAAAACTGAAAAGCACAACTAGCCACTGTGCATTTGTGGGCTATGATAAAACCTTCAAGTCCATCGAAATGTGGGCAGTTCTGGTTTCTTTGCAATGATGTCAAAATAACTGGTACAGTCAGTGCCCTGCATTACCTGACCCCTCTTCCTGATTTCTTCTGTGAAGGAGGGGTCAGGTAATGCATGGCACTGACTGTACTACAACGTATGTCAAGTACTGAGATCTTTGTATGACGGTAAGGAAAATCAGCCCAATCCAGTTGGATCTCACACCTTCGCTCTGCCGATGACATCGTCATTATGGCAGAGACGCTGAAACGATTAGACAGATGCAGCACAGTATAAATGTAGCCTGTATGCGGGTTGGCCTCGACATGAATTTGGGAAAGACGAAAAGTGCGTACAATTAGCATGTCTTGCGCAGTCCAATCCACATCTAAAGGTTGTTTCTTGGGGTTGTGAAGGAGTAGGTTTACCCAGGACAAATCATCCAACTTAGTAGACATAACTTTGAGAAAGAAGTTGACAGAAACATCCAGTTGGCTTGGGCAGCGTATGGGTGGTTAAATGAACAGATAATAGCTATGTAATACTTACGTTTTCTTTCGATGCTAATATCGATCTCTAAAAATATAAAAAAAATATTGTTAATAAACAAAATCGTACTGTAATTGATAAAGGTTTATATCTGAATTTTGGTTTGTACAAAAGCTTTTACACGTCAATAATATTTTTTTTAATTAAATGAGGTCAGAAAGGGGGTAACTACTGGGATAACGACTAATCAAAATAAAAAAGGGAGAGCCACCGTTTCTAATTTGACTCCTCTTAGAAGTATCAACATAACAAAGTCAGCGGTCACAGACTCTTTTAAAGTCAAAAATAGTATTGATCAAATCAAGTAATAAATGAATTATGAGACAAGTATAGTTAAAATGTATAAAGTACCTGGAGCAGCTTGCGTAATGTAGCATACCTGAAAAATATGTTTTATATTAATACAATATTATGTACATAGATATAAATATAAGTCTATCGATAAACTTAGCCAATGGTTGACCTAAGGTCATAGTGTACATATTTATCTTTCATTGTAAACTGATATACTGTCATGAGGTCCTGGTTCAATTCCCAGGTTGGGAAAGTGTTATTAGGTTTTTCTACTTGGAATTTCTAAGTCGAAGCCCGGAGTCTGGATTTGTACCCGGTTGATGGCAATAAACTGGCCCATACATGGGACTTAAACATAACTGGCGAAATGTGGGTATAGTATAAGCACATTTATGCCCAACGCTATAAGGAAACAAGGCTATTGTGTTAGATGGAGGAAACAGAGACAGTTATTGTGGGCTTACAGACTACACCCAACAAAAAAAGCTAAAAGTAACTTAAAAAAATACACTACGCGGTAGAAAAAAATTGTTAGACTAACTCAGAAGGCACAAAATAACTACTTCATAAACAACTCGCAAAACAAATCCAAAGCCACATGGCAGATCGTCAATGGATCTTAAAGTAACCTACCTAAATATCAGATACTGACAGCAAAAACGGGGAATTTGACTTATAAAAACCCGAATGACATAGCGAATGCATTTAATGACTACTTTATTAATGACATTGAGAATAATATAAAAATGACATTAAAAAAATTATAAGTTAGATAATTTGACCATGCAATCAATGTTTATGCAGCCTGTTGTCAAATCTGATATTGTTACAGCCACAAAGACGCTTAAAAATACTAGTACTGTTGGTATTGACGGTATATCTACAAAAGTAAATAAATATGTAATTGAAATCATAGCACCTGTCCTAGCACATATTATTAATATAGTTATTACGGACGGTATCTATCCCGAAGGCTTGAAAAAGGTCGTAATAAAACCGCTCCACAAAAAGGAAGATAAAATGCACTTCAAAAATTACCGACCAATAGCCAAAATTCTCGTCTTTTCCAAAATCTTTGAAAAAGTTATTTATAATTCGCTATTCAAATATCTTCATAAATATAATATTTTATGCAAAGAACAAAACGGTTTTTGGAGAAATAAAACAATTAACATGGCTATTTTCGACCTTTTAAATAATATTATGTCTGCTGTTGATAAAAACACTCCTATCTGCGCTATTAACACAGACATGACCAAAGCCTTTGATTATGTTGATCACAAAATCCTTCTGGACAAATTGCATTGTTATGGCATCAGAGGGAACATTTTACAATTAATAGAATCAAATCTAAGTAATACACTGTAATTCACTGTAATTGGGAATGGATTACTTTTTCGAATTATTTTTGTTCGAATTTCATTTCACCGAAAACTATGGACCGACGTCTTTTTTGCTATAGGTATGCATTGTTTGACATATTTTTAGATCATCAAAGTATCATGTGTCATAGATATTATTTCACCGAACTATGTTTCGCCGATTTACAAAATAACTTTTTACTATTGGCCGAAGTCTCTTTTGAACTTTTTTCATTTGCCAAATTATTTATTTGCCATATTTTCAACATAATGAAACAACATTTTAGGGAATATTATTTGGTCTCAAATATATAGCCGGTTACTTGGTAGCGTTTTCAATATGAAGTTAAAATATACGTAGTGTCATAAAAAGTCAATATATTCTATTACTATACAATTTAGTGAGAAACGAATCGCTGTAAAACCGACTTTACGTAGTCTTGTCTGCCCTACCCCTAGAGTGTAATTTAAGCCCGCGTAGACGCGGAGGGGTAGGGCGGCCCGTGAGCTGAGGAGCAGGTTCGGCTTGCTGGCCGGCAAGGCCGGCCAGCCTCAGCCGCGGCGGCGGGCCTTCAAACCATCTGCAACGATAGGCTCGCGTGGGGCCGCCCAAACCCCACAGTGCCTGCTTGCACACTTTATGCCTGCTTGCATGCTGCATACTTGAAGCAATCATCCTTGTTTGCATGTTCCTTACTGGGACTCTTTAAAACACTTTTGTTCATAATCAACTGTTTTATTTAGTGCCATTACATTTAAATAATAAATTAATTAAACAAAAGAGTAGGTTAATCTGAACAGTGGTATAATGAATGTTTGGAAACATAATACTTCGAAAAAATGTTATGTCGGCTAAGTGTAACTTCGATAAAAACTTTTTCGACCAAATAAAACGTCGGAGTAACGTAAAAAGTCGAAATGATAATAGGTCAACTGATACAGTGGCAGACGTGACTTCCATGAAGTAAAAAAATCGAAACGATAATAGTTAAAAAGTTTTAGGTGAAATGAAATTCGGTCAAATATTTTTCGAACTTATGATAGGTAACCACTCAAATTACTAGAGTGTGCGCAAAAACAAAACGGAACGAATTTATGTATGTATCGAATTTTAGGAGTATAAAATACGGAGTACCTCAAGGTAGCGTACTTGGGCCACCTTTATTTCTCATTTACATAAATGATTTGCCAAAAGTGACACAACAACAAACGATTTTGTTTGCAGACGATAGCACTGCTATAGTAAAATATAAGGACTTAAATACTTATCAACTTGATATTAATAATACTCTTACTGATATTATTAACTGGCTTAATTTGAATAATTTAATAATCAATCTAAAAAAAACCAAAGTAATGCACTTCCACCAAAGAGTTGAAACTCCTAAAATGTGTGTCAATTACAATGGCCATGAAATAGAAGAGGTAGCAGTAAGTGTGTTTTTAAGTATCCATATTGACCATAACCTTAATTGGAAAGCTCATATAGAACAGCTATGTAAAAAAATTAATAAATCTGCCTATGCACTTTTTCAGTTGGCTAGAAAAGTAAATATAGACGCGTTGCTTGTTGCATATCATGGTCTAGTAGCCTCACTGTTACGATTACTGTTCATGGCACAAAAAAGGTGCATTAGAGCCATGTGTGGTCTGAAAACAGATGACGGCTGTGAAGTCATTAAAATACGCACGCTACCGGCTATATATGTTAGCTATTTATATAAATGTTAAGGTATTTTTAAAATAACACAAACTTGTTTTGATTAAAGTGACAAGTTATTTTATTTGTGTAAAATGCTGAAATGGCGCCATCGGATATCAAGATGTCAACTGACTATTTGAGTCTGATAAAGTGGAGGATTTTAAAAGTTACTTGGTAGCGCCATTTTAGCAAGCAGTCTGGTTTTTGCTGTGAAAGTGTAAGGATCTTTAATACCCATGTAAGTACTGAGAACTGTAATATTAAAATTATAGATTACTAGCTTTTGCCAGCGGCTTCGCCCGCGTGGAGGTCGGAAATTATCCCGCGGGAACATACTACCGGGATAAAAAGTAGCCTATGTCCTTTCTCAGGCTCTAAACTATCTGTGTACCAAATTTCATTTAAATCGGTTCAGTAGTTTTAGCAGGAAATCGAGACAGACAGACAGACAGACAGACAGAGTTACTTTCGCATTTATAATATTAGTTTAGATAAATGTAATAAATGTATTGTCGTAATATTTGTGCTTTTATTTTACCCAATGTCTGAACCCAGTAAATAAACCATACTTTGCTAAAGTAAATGCTTCTACTTCCCTTCTGCTCTGGCTAGTCCTACATATACATATTAGAAATTAGTATCTTCGTCAAAACAAATTCCAACCTTTTTGAAACAATTACCATAGTACGAAATGTACCGATTCGTAGTGAGTACAAAAATTCATTGAGTCATTATAAATGTAAAACTGCATTATTAAAAAAATGTATCTTGGGTATGGCTCCTCTCATTTATAATAAAATTCCAGACGCCATAAAAGAATTAAATTTTACACAATTTAAAAACACAATGAAATTGTTCTTAATTGATAAATGTTATTATACTATTGACGAATACTTAAATGACGAATTAATTTAGAATTATTAATAGTAACATTAAATTATTTTGACATTTTAATTATTTTAACATATTAACATTTTTGACATATTTAAAATTACTTTGACATTTGTATGAACTTTGACGTGTTAATAATTCTTCATTTAGGTCTGACATAATTAGAGTACTCAACTATTTAATTTATTTTCTATTTGCATGATTGATGACATATTAATGCATGATTTTAGTAAATGATAATTTGTAATCGTCATCTAGATCTTCACACCATATTTGTACGCCTCCTGGCATAACATAGCGCTTTTTCATCAACAAAAGATCTGTATTTTTTTACCTATGTTAACAAATAAATAAACTAAACTGAACTGAGGATAGAGGATGTTGTGTTAAAAATATAGAAATGAATAAATAACACTAGAGGAAGACTAAGAATAATCTTAATAACTTCTGTCAGAGATGGTATGACTAGAAAGGGAGTTAATACTGAGATAACAGCAGATAGATACAGAAGAGAGCAGAATAAATACTTATTGAGCTGAGCCCCGCTTGCGTTTTGTGGGATATTTCTTGTTCTCCCGACCTACCACGACGCATCACATAACCTACCAACACTGTTGCTTTGTTAACACTTAGCATTATTTCTGAGGTTTTTCTTTTGATTGGCATTTAATGATTCTAGCGTCATGTTTATAACAGCCTAAACCTTTTCTCAAGAATGACACTAAAGGTCGTTCCAGAAATAAGGCCCGTTAAAAAACACATAATCTTCAGTTTTATTATTAGTAGTTTAATTTTTTTAGAATACGAGTATAATTAGTTGACAAATATATAAAGTAAGTTTCCAAGGATCTGGTGTGCCAATCTTAATAGCGGGTTGATGATAAAAAATGAAAAAAAGTAAATGAAAGCTTGTGAAAATAGAACACAATCAACAAAAATTAGAAAAAATTGCAATGAATGTGTTTTTTTAATAAAATCAAATAGCATTCATAATGGCCCGAAAAATCCGAATATAAAATTGAATTAAAGGTTAAAATAAAAAATTAAATCATTAAAAATAGGAATATAACATAGTCTAATATAATCCCAATTTTCGTATGATATTAATTGTAGGTACATAAAGGTTTCGGGAGACCACGCATTCTTATGGGTCGAACGACGGACTAATTTATATTAGTGATCGACCAGGGTCAACCTGTGGTCGAAATTCAACCATAATTTATTTCATATACAAATAATAGCTTTCAGTACTCCTTCTCCATATAAACTTTAACTGCGCCAAATTTACTCCTTCGTCTGCGCCGTTTACGTAAAGAGGGATTCAAAGTTTTGCTTTACGTATTAATAAATAGATTTCTACTTAAAAAATTGGCGGGCAGAGAGAGACAGGTCAAGAAATTGTTAGGCAATAACGAACCAGAGGCAGAGGAGGCATTTAGCCAGGTTGGTACAATTAGAGCAAAAATATTCCATTCATTTGAAAGGGTGTTTAATAGGCATTGTCCCATACACAACTACATGTATTTATTGGAGCCCAGAGTACCCCTTCTACTTTGGTGGCTTTTTTTTGGTGGGAAATCATCAAATGATTTCTCCCGCTCTGGGTGGAGAGAGTGTGCATGTCAGGCTTTACTGACTAAAACCTAGCCGTGTTCCTTAAGTTGCCTATATGTGAGAGCCAAGGTAACTCTTTCGAACAAATCTCGCAGTCCTGGCAGGTATCGATCCTAGCGGACCCCTTCAGCTTTGCTGACAACTCTTTGTATATGTAGGACTTTACTATGTAAAAAACAACATCCATGTACCAGTTACCCATATTTGCAAAAATAAATTATTTGATTTGAGGTGCGCATGGAACACAACGCGCCGTCGAGCTGGGCCTGGTCTTTACCGGGGAGCCCACTATGAACTCCCGACACCTTGAGCGTCTTTGGCGGCTAGATGCGTGAGAGCACAAAGATAGACCCTTTCTACCCCTCATGGAAAATTTGATTTATTATTTTCGAACGAACGTTAAAATAACAGAGGTGGCCTAGTAATATCGGCACCATCTCATAAGTTAAAAATATTTTGATATCATTTACTCACCGCACATAAAACTATAAGAACTAGTGTTTGACTTTCCACCCTCATATTGCGACTTTTTCCGGCAACCCAAGACGAACTAACTTCTTTAAAAAAATTCACCCTTTTATATGCAAAATAATATGTTGCAACAGATGTTACACAATGTTGGCTGGTTAATCAACTTGTGGACAATGAAATGCAATTGAATGCTGAAAAATTTTTTATGTCGTTCAATTAATCAATAAAATAAAGTAACTTTTTTCATTGCTAACACAATGTTATTTTGTTTAAATATGTTATAGTTTTATGCAAATTACCTTTCATTCTTGTTAATTTTAATGTAAATGTTTTAATTCCATTTTCGACGCATAAAATCCTATTACTTTTGATTTATTAATTGTTTCATTTTTACACGCTTTATATTAGCTTCACTTGTATGTTTGTTTCTATGTTTGTTTGTTTGTATGTTTGTTTTTATTATTAACCCTTAACATGAATCGAGTGTCGATTTAGATCGTCAACCACAGCACATAAAATAAAATAAGAATAGCCTTTTCTGCACCTTCAACAAAATACTTAATTAGAAGAATCCAAAAAACTTAGTGACGGTGACATCAGAGGACCTATGTCCAGCAGTGGACGTCTTTCGACTGAAATGATGACGATGTCATCAGGAGAGTGGCCAGGCTACTGTTTAGTAACTATGAAGAAACTTTTTCAGCCCTTTACCGTAAACATCCAGCGCCTGGCATTGGTCTCACCTTTCCCGACCCTCGCCTCCCACTCGATCCGGATTCAACTACTTTTGCTGCAGCCCAGCTGATTGCAGCCGTGAGCTCCTTTCGAAGTGCTTTCTACCGGCAGCGGCCTAACTCTTCTGTATTAAAACGATTTATTGAATTCAAGGGCCGACGAAGCTGGTGAATTGCTTTTGAACTAAAAGCAAGCTCCTTAGCTTACCGATATAATTAAGTTGATGCTCAGTGGCAGTGTGCTATCGTCATAGTCTTGTACGGGGCCAATTTAAGTATCCTACCCAAGAGGGACGGCGACATTCGACCCATTAACGTGGGTGCAGCTACAGTCGCATAGAAGTAAAAATTTGTCTACAAATTGTAATCCGAAATATTGACCAATAAGTTCCAGCCCCTACAGCTTGGCTTTGGATTCATAGAGGCTGTAATGCCGTATATGTTCTATCTAGTTTTTTAAATACCAATAAAGGTGAATTAATCCTCAAGGTTGACGTTAAGAA
Organism: Aporophyla lueneburgensis; assembly: GCA_932294355.1. Taxonomy (NCBI): domain Eukaryota; kingdom Metazoa; phylum Arthropoda; class Insecta; order Lepidoptera; family Noctuidae; genus Aporophyla; species Aporophyla lueneburgensis. The sequence goes on along the minus strand of OW028750.1, from coordinate 25,264,991 downwards.
CGCCTTCAACTTCGTTAACAGGCATACTTTTTTGGCTGAAGTAAAAAAGGAGTACCAGAACTTTATCGTTTTATGTGGCAGAGCTACAGGCACCCATAAAAGTTAGTATATTTTCTGTTACTAGTGAGGTACTTAGAGTTAAGATTATAATGTACAAATTATAAAGTAACAGTGTTCTCATTGTTGAGCCAAATAAATATAAATATAAAGCCTACATTTTGGAATCTGCAGTCGAATCACAAAGTGATCTACTGTGAATCACAAGGTGAACCTCTCAGCTCAGGCATATTCAGTTTGGCTATCCATCCCATGAAACAACAACTGAATTCAAAATTCAATGTGTGATAATAATGAAACACTAGAAGTCAATTTCTAAATGCTCTTCAATTCCTATATCAGCAGTTCTAATCCATCGGCTTTGATCCCAATGACTCAAAATGCGAGATTTGCCTTTGTGACAATACCGACAGACAATCGACTATATTTACAGAAATTTAATTCAATCGCCTCAGATATCAAAGTTTTGGAAAAATTTCGCTGCACTTCATACGTTCCCGAAGACAATTTTTCACTTTACATTGACGAAAAAGTTTAAAAAATTATCGATATTTGGGATAGAATTTCTACAAAAAAATTATATGAGGCATTCACCGTTATCAGATGCTGCTATTTCGGTTCAAAGTTCACGTACTTTCTTCACGCTTCCTTTCTATGGAAGCAGCTACAAATCTTTTCGACTAAATCGATCAAATTGCCTATGATCAATCCCAAAAATCGACTAAATTAAATTTTTAACACATACATTTTCTCGCATTCTACAACATTAATTTTTGTTTATGCGAAACCCGAAACACGGGTCTAGTATTTTTATGTAAAGAATCTATGAAAAAAAATTCAAAACTGTATCATTAATAATCACAAAGTTATAAGCTGGTTACGTTACCTGGTTGTCCATGCTAAAACATAATTATGCAGCCTAACGGAGGGCGGAGGGCCGCGCCACCCGCGTGCGCGCCGTCAGCGTCGTCTTGCGCTCATTGATAATAATTTGCCACAGTGATTGTTTATGTATTAGTTGGTGACAAACATTTTCCATCACGCTTGCAGGCTTTGGACTGTCGTAATGGTCAAGTGTAGGTAGATATTATTATGTACTTTATTCGTAAATGCAGTAGTAAGTGGTAAAATGTAATCAATGCCATTTGTTGCACCTTATGTCAACAACTTAAAGTTCAAAATGGATGAAAATTGTTAAACATCGCATTACTGAACCACAGCAGGCTGTAAACAAATAATAAATTTGTACCCTTGACTATCTTTGCGTGTTTAAAAACGTTAATCATCACTATCTACAATAATTGGCGTAATCACTATTTACAAACTGAAGCAACTGTTCGAAACTTTCTTTTATGCACTGACGCACTGCCATGCCAGGGAAATGTTATCACCACAAACAGCTAGTTTACGTACCATCTCCGTGTAATGGACGTTTGAGTACGAGAAAGTCATGATAATTTTAAAATCTAAACACTAGCCCCGGGGCCTCGGCGTGCACGCGCTCGCGATCCCGTATTGTTGCGTGACGTGACTGATACGTGCACATCAGTCCGTAGCATTCGGCAACTGAAGGGGGGGGGGGAGCCGTCGCGCGGTCCCGCGCCTACGCCGGTAAGTACGCGGCCGTTATGAACTTTCATGACCTGTGTGCAAACATATGATTGCGGATACCAACTTTTAAGCGTAATTAAATATTTTTGGGACAAAATATAACATGGTGTAAAAAATATTGGAATCGATTCAGTTACTGATTCTGAACAAACTATATTCAGGTTTCGCATATACTAAAAATAATGTTGTATAATACATTATGCTTATTTTACTAAGATTCATATTCAAATTATTATTACTAAGCGAGGTAATTATAGAATTTAATGAATCACTAGAATCAGAATAGTAACTAATCAAATTTTAGGTGCTATGGTTACAGTACTGCGAACAATTACAAGGTTTCTTTAGTTACATTTGGTAGATCCTTAATTTATAGTGGGAACAAAGTGCGGCCCAGTACACTTCCCTGAGGAACACCATATGTAATCTGTCGCCTATCAGAGGAGAAAATATGTTCCATTTGAGTTTTAATTTAAAATTTAGTTTGCGTTATTTGTTGGCGGTCTGATAAACATGATTTTACTAATTCTAGGACATTACCTCTTATAAAGCCTCGAGTTTATCTAGAAGAATATTGTGGTCTACATAATCGAATACTTGTCACAATAAATACAACGAACTGGTAAAGCTTAGTCAACTTGTGAAGAAACTACGTATAAAAAGTCATAAGCTGCCATTTTGATATTTCTATTTTTTTTAAGCCTTATTGTTCATCACAGAGGATTTCATTGTGGTCTAAGTTGATTTCACTGTAAATATATTTCTCACAGATTTTTGAGAACACGGAAATTAGTGCTATAGGTCTATAGTTTTCCATCAAGTATTTACTATCTTATTTAAATATAGGTTTAAAAATTATTGTCACTTTAAGGTTTTTTGGAAATTTACTTTGTATACAAAGATTCAGCATATGACTTTAGTGATGAGAGATATCTTCATTCACTGCTTTGATTACTTTAGATACAGATACACTTTGCTGGGTGACTCTACTCACCGCCTCGCTACAAGTTTGCGTCTGGGTACTCCTTACATGGCTCTGCGTCGCTGTCAGTGCAGTGAAGCAGTTTGATTGCCTCGAACACCACAACCTTGCTCTTGTCACCACCATGTGCCACCTGTCTTAGAACCCAATGACTTAGCACGCAATGATGAAAAGAGACCAGATGGAATGACCATAATGCCTTAGAAGTTAGGTAGACCTTTGGTGTGGGATGCTACCTTTGAAGAAACCCTCGCGTCATCCCATCTTTTTAGTACGGCAGGTTGTGTTGGGGCGGCTACTGCAGGTGCAAAAACCCTCAAACGGCGAAAATAAAACAACGTTATTGGGAGCTTTATGTTCGAGCCATGAGTTCCGAATCCTCATCGAGTATTTCGGGACATCGCCACGCGATTGGTCAACTCTTCACATGACCAGAGAGATGGCTGGCCTATTTTTAGGTCAAAGAATCAGCATTGCCATCCAACGTGGCAACGTTGCCAGTCTTTTGAGCACTTTTTGCACTGCGATGCGGATGAATTATTTGATGCCCAATGAGCTCGTCCCTTTTTCCTTTATACAGTTGTACATAATACTACTCTGTCAAAAAAAATAGCGGGAAAAGATAAATAATAAACAAATTGTTAGTTACTCATCCAAATTTATTTTGTCGCCTTCAAAGTATGCTCCTTCAGAAACGATACACTTACGCCATCAAATCGATTCACCGTAAGCCTTCTGTAAACTTTTTAGTGACTCCGAACACGAAATTCCATTGGCAATGCAAAATTTAAGACAAACTCTTTGGTGTAGCAGCGTGTAAATAGCCGCCAACACGAGGGAAGCTCAATTATGAAAAAATTAAGGTTTGATAGTAATTATATTGATTCCTATGGAACCCACCCTGTGAGCTGAAGAATGATAAATGGTTTCGACGTCAGCACTGAAAACTATTGGCCCACCAACCTGCAGACCAGCTCAGGGACGCTTCACCAGCAACTGTCAGCACCTCACACCGTGAAGCACTTTCATGAAACAGATTTTCAGATCACTGTCGGGTATTTATAACGAGTCTCTTCAAACTTTAGCTGTCCATCACGGTGAAAAACCAACTTTTCCTCAAAATTACAGGAAAAAGCACCGGCGGAGCATATTCGTTCTCGTTAGTCGGCGCTCGGGGAGCGGTGGCCAAACTATGGCGCTAGTGTCGCTAGGTTCAGCAAATCCCAGAGCACGATCCGAAAAGCGCGCGAACCAATTCGCCACAGATACCAACATATCGAAACTATTTGAAACGAATTAATTATTGCTAGAGAAATGACCAAATGACCTAATACTTAGGTATAACAAAAATAAGTATTAACAAGTCAATTTGGGTCACTTCAGGTGCCCAACCATGCTGCCCGCTTTGGAAGTTCGCAGAACTGACAACAAGAGACAAATTAATAAAAATAAAAGAATTATGAATGTAAGAATTATGTTTATTAAATTAATGGCATTGTACTAAATAATATGAGAAAAGAGAAAATGTTATTATTGCGTTGGTATGGGACACAGTTCTATAACCGGACGCTTGAAAATTCCAAATTTCGTTTTAACCGTCACAACACGAACGACCTTATCAGAACCGAGATGAATTTCCGTAATTACACCTAATGGCCATCTTAAAGGAGGGCAATCATCCTGTCCAACAAGTACGACAGTTCCGATTTCTATTAGATGGTCAGGAGAAGTCCACTTCTGTCTGACTTCCAGCGTGTGCAGATATTCTGTACGCTGCCAGGCCAAACCTCAATTCAATTGCGCAGTGGAAGTTTTTGATGGGGGGCTCTGGAGACAAGAGTGGCTAGCGTACTGTCCGCCGTACGCGGAGCAGACAATCAAATCAAAGAGAACAACTCACCTACCATACAACAAAACAACTTACCTCATGGTTGAAGGACACTGCTCTGGTTCCTACCTGGAGTTATGCATGTAAGTGAGTGTATATGTATCGTGTTGTGACGTTACGAGTATTCTTCAGGTTGGAATCCGCTGCAACAAGGCTTGGAGGCAATCACAGCATGCGGTCTTCAAATCACTCGTTCCCAATAGCGTCACTAACACTTAACCATCGGGTCATGACAGATTGTCCACAAAACGACCGGTTCTCAGGGATTACTTTACAACAGGGTCGCACGCGCAATTTGGACCGCCATCCCTTTACAAGAACTTCAGTTTTAACAAACGTAACCCGTATTATTACGTCAAATTAGGGGTTATTAACAATCAAACAACTGGATCACGACTAATTGTCACAAGCGGATCGATTTAAAAGGATTAATTTCAACAAAGCGTCGCGGGGGTTCCAAAACGCGACGGACCTATTTTAGTGGCAAATTAACAAGAGCTGTCAAGTGTCAACGTCAAAAATTGACAAGTCAGATGTCACTTCGTTACACGCGCATTCCGTTAGGCGCACAGATAATAAACGGGACAGAACATCTACCCCCCCCGGACGGGCCTTCCCGTCCGCCAATCACTTGGCAATCCCGACAAGGTTGCGTTTTATCAGTCCACCTGATGCGCTGCTGGAGGATGTGCAAATACTCCAAGCTCCAACGCTTGCAAAACTCTGAGCGAGCTGCTGCACCAACTGAAACCGCGATAGCCAATTTTGGCTCACATCGACAAAAGGATGCTCCGGCAGGGCGACAAGTCAAAATCAAAATCAAAATCAAAAGTCATTTATTCAAACTAGGCTGAGAGTCAGCACTTTTTGAACGTCAAAGTTACAAAAGACAGTCCCCCTAAAACGCCCGCCCTTCGACACTTCCTAGTGCTTTAGCTGGGAAGAAGAAGTGGCGGAACAAACTCCCCAGCAGCACAGCTGTCTGTTAAGTTAGAAGAACTTGATTCTATACAATTGTAAGGAGGTAACATTATGAGACACAAAACATTAAATTAAATGATTTGCCATCTGTCAGCTAGCCAACCCAATAATCCAGGAAATAAAATGAAATCTATACTCAAGCAAAAGCAAAAAATATTTTTATCATGTAAATAAAGGTACCAAAATAAAAGCCTCCTGGCATAAGGGCGTGACAGCTTACATATGCAATGCTGAGTCACGTTCACACAGCTGTTACGACCCGAGTTACAACTCGAGGCCTCAAAATGATAAACTAGGACCATCGGCGTAAAAACAAATAAACAGGTAGGTAATTAACAACAATACCAACATCAAGGTCAGCAAGACGACCAGTCACCACAAGCAGCACCCGTTCACGAGCATAACGCAAAGATCAGCCATTACCCCCCTCGCCTTATTTGAGGGAAGGGGGTAACCCGACCCCTGACGCTACCGCAAGCATTGACATCTAAGGGAGCATGACGAACTTGCTGCCGGTTGCTCAGGCAAGAATTGAATGACAACTTGTCGAGGTCGCTAGCTAATCATTTTATGCAATACTAATCATTATAATATGTCAAAGCATAGAACATATCAAAACCAATAAATACACAAAAAAAAATGACTAACACAGTAAAAAAAATATATAATAAAAATTATATTACAGCTATATAACCTATCACTAGGTACGCTAGTACTGGAGAAAGAACACAAACATTGTCTTGAGTTAATCACAGCGACCAACTAGTTTTGTCATTTAAATAGTCGTTGATGGAATAATATGCCTTTAGACAAAGGTTGGATTTTACTTGAGCTTTAAACGCATTAAAAGGTAATTCTAGTAAATAAGGTGGTAGCTTGTTGTAAAATGTTATACCAAGCCCAACAAATGAGTTATGCACCTTATGAAGCCGGTGAAAGGGAACACGTAGTTTGTCCTTATTTCTAGTGTTAACAGTGTGAAAATCACTGTTTTTAGCGTGTAAGTGTAAATTTTGCTTAATATATAAGATGTTGGCGAAGATAAATTGTGATGCTACCGTAAGAATACCAATATCTTTAAAAAAGTCCCTTAGAGAAACTCTGGCACCTAGCTGGTAAATTGCTCGAACAGCTCGTTTCTGAAGGACAAAAATATTTTGAATATCAGCGGCTTTGCCCCACAGTAGAATACCGTAAGACATAATGCTGTGAAAATAACTAAAATAGACTAACCGAGCTGTATCAACGTCAGTATATTGTCTTACTTTTCTGACGGCGTAGGCGGCTGAACTGAGCCTCCCCGCTAGACTTGAAATATGTGGGCCCCACTGTAGTTTGCCATCCACTGCTATGCCCAGGAAAACTGTCGAGTCTACAGTTTTAAGAACCTCTTTATTTAAGACGATTTCGGGACCTAGATTTCTAACATTCGGTAAGGCGAACTTTACACATTTCGTTTTCTTGGCATTGAGAACTAAGTTATTTGCCGTAAACCAATCCGTAACCATTGAGAGTGCACTGTTTACGTCTTCAAAATCTTGTCTGTTCCTATCTACTTTAAAAATAAGAGAAGTATCATCTGCAAACAGTACAACGTCACAAATACCCTTTAAAAAGAATGGTAAGTCATTGATATACACTAAGAACAAGAATGGGCCGAGTATAGAGCCTTGAGGCACACCTAACTGAACCGGTAGCCCGGTAGATTTTACACCATTAATATCTACACATTGGAACCTATTATGTAAATAAGAATTTATTACGTTTAAAGCTTCGTTATGGACACCGTAATGACGTAGTTTACGCAAAAGCGTGTCATGGTGCACGCAATCAAAGGCTTTGGAGAGATCACAGAAAACTCCGATAGCATTTTGCGAGTTCTCCCATGCGTTAAAAATGTGTTTCAAGAGAGTAACACCCGCATCTGTAGTTGAACGACCTTTCGTAAAGCCATATTGCTCATTATGAAGGAGGCTGTTTAAATTAAAATGTCTTAACAACTGCTTGAGTATTAACTTTTCGAATATTTTGCTAAATGCAGGTAAGATAGAAATAGGCCTAAAATTAGAAACGTCTTTTTTATTACCTGATTTAAATAATGATATGACTTTGCTACTCTTCATGAGGTCAGGAAAAGTTCCGACATCAACACATTTATTAAAAGTAACAGCTAAAGAGGGGGCTACGATGTCTATTATATTACTTAATAGTTTGATGGAAATGCCCCAGAAATCACCAGTGTTTTTAGACTTAAGTGTGTTAAAAACATTAACTACATCACGAGGCGTTACATGTTCAAAATTGAATAGGCAACTACTTTTAGGCACACTACTATGCAAAAGGTTTTCAGCTTTAGACGGGGAGGAATTTAAGGAGCGAGTCGTAGTTATGGGTATGTTGGCAAAAAACTCATTAAATGCCTGTGCTACGTCAGCTGCCGTATTTACTAATTTGTTGTCGACCATAATTTCAAGTTGTTTTTCTTGTTTAACCGATTTACCCGTTTCATTGTTAATGATTTTCCAAGTGGTTTTTATTTTATTATTTGAATTTTTAATTTGATCGCTTAAAAATTTAGATTTAGCAAAAGCACTAACCTGTTTAAATAATTTTGAATATTTTTTTACTCTAGGAAAGGAGTATCAAACCTGTATTTTTTTAAACCATATAACTCGTATAGCTTCGCTCTACTTTTATAAATACCTGGAGTAGCCCATTGGTTAAAGCCGACGGAGGTGCCATTAATGTCAATGGTTTTGGTCTTGAAAGTAGATTTGTACTCTTTTTGCACTACATTAAAGAGGGCTTCATAAATTGCATTAGGATTCTCGTTTTCTACTATGGATGGTGTTATTCTACGAGCTACATTATTTTTAAACTTGGTGCAATGACTATCTGTATAAGGCCTGCATTCAAGTTTATGTGCCTTTTTAAACAATGACATAGGGAAGCTAGATAGCAAACCACAGTGGTCGGACGTTAAATCAGTTAGCACTAATTTATTTTTGGCATCACCATCACTAAATATATTATCAAGACAAGTTGACGAAGAAGCTGTGATCCTAGTTGGTTCAAAAAACAAGTTAAATAAATTAAAAGACCTGAAAAGATTGAGAAGTCTAATACTCAATGGAGTAACATCTAAAATATTAATATTAAAATCGCCACATACAATTATACTTTTATTACTTGATTTTAACTTATTGAGTAAATCCTCCATTACTGACTAGAAACAAACGAAATCCCCAGAGGGGGGTCGATAAACGCAAATTATAACGTATCGCTCGAGTTCAACACAAGACAACTCAATAGTGCGCTCAATAGAGAGATTTACTAAATCTGAACGTTGCTTACATTTTAGCTTGTTTGAAACAAGACCTAAAGAACCACCACGGATGGCCCTTTTTCTCGCAAATGCACTTTGTACAGTAAAATTATCATCATTGATAAACACTATTTCATGTTCTTTCAACCAGTGTTCAGTTAAACATAATACCTGAACATCATGGTTCTCTATAAATAAACTTAACTCTAACTCTTTGCCGGACAGACCCTGCATATTTTGATGAACAACATTCAACATATGCGGCTCATCCGTTGTCGCACCTAGTAGTTTAAACTACTAGGCGTATCAATAGTAGTGTTAGTATCACTACCAACACTAATTAAATAAGACTGTGACATACTACTTATGTCTGAGTTAATATAAGCTAATAGCCTCGCTATTTGATGTCTAAACCTAAGGGGAAGATACACTGTATTCCTTGTCGATTTTAACTTATCAACAAAAATGTTAGTGTCAAAAAATATAAGTTTATCATTGTAGTGACTGACCAAAAACTGCATATGATTATTAAGCATATGAATATGTTTGTTTTTCCTACTAGATAATTTCTCAAAATATGGAAATGCACACAAAATAATTTTGTTACAATTAATCTTTAAAAGCTGAGTAACACTGTCAGTTATATCATTTTGTTTGACCTTTGAACTATTACCAACAAATACAGTTATGTTGGTATTACAATCATATTGATATCTCATAATTGATGTCATTATTTCTGTAAAGGATTTCCCAGGCAAACAATTATTTTGATTCGAAATATTCAACTTGTTACTAACTAATTTCCCTAAACCTCTTCCTATACTATCTGAAAACATAACGGACTGAAAACCAAGTTGACTGCAACAAGGGGTAACACTACTAGCTACTACCTGTACCCCTTGAGATTGTTCATGCACAGTATCAGGTATATTTTGAATGGAGATAGAGTGCAGACTACTCACAACTTGGGACGGGTTCACCATTGCCTCAGGCTGGAGGGCATCAGGGTTGGATACCCTTCGACAAGTGCACTGAGTGTTACTGAGAGTCAGCAAATCCACTCTGTCTACCAATTCATTTGTAGCAAGGATATGTTCCTTAATTTGGTGCTTAGAGCATACATATTTATTATAAAGTGACTTAAGGGATTCATCAAGAACTTGAATTTCAGACTGTAAGCGCTGAGTGTCTACTTCATATATATTTATGCTATCTTCTAATTTAATTTGATAATTTTTCAATTTGTTGACAAGAGAAACACGTTCTTTCCTTAATTGAATATTTGTGGAATAATGTTTTTGATGTTTCTTGAATTTATTACATTTTTTAATAATTTTATTCAGTCGCGCATATTTTTTAAATTTATTTTGACTTATTTTATGACTACAGTTATGTTTCAGTAAGGAATCCTCGGTTAGGTCAATTGTCGTTATAGAGTGTGGGCTACAATTTGTATTAAACAATTCATTAAACAAATGGTCAGTTTCTTTGACCTGATTACGTTCTTTATCCTTTTCTAACTGTTGAATTTTGACATTTGCATGGATTAATTCATCCTCTAGGTCCATAACCTTACTTAAAGCCTGCTCATACAAATAGTGGCTGTCAAATCAAAAAATGGCCCGGGGTTAGGGCCTCCAAGTCGATCGGGTCCGAAGACAGCGGGCACAATGGACGCGAGTTCAATACAGCTTCAAAACGGCAAAATACCTAAGCTAACTCCTTAAAGGTGAAAACGGTGTCTCCCAACAATCTGCGCCAGAGTCCCTGTGCCGCTTTCACCACGGCCTCAAAAATACCCCCCAATGGGGGCAGGCTGGCGGGTCAAAACAATAACAAACAACAAAAACAACCAAACAACAATAACAACCAAACAACAACAACAATTTAACCAAATGGCCCTCCTTAGGCAACAAAAGGGGGTGACGGCCTCATAAGGAAGGCTAGAGTGCCTCAACCGTCAACAACAAACAACAAAAGACCCGTATCGTCCAAAAAGGGGTTCAACTTAATAACGGCTCCCGACAATATCCAAACTCTCGCTGCAGAATGGCCAACAGCGCATTGCAACCGACATGCGAGTTCTTAATGTGACGATCAGTCACCAACAATTCAACAACAAAAAACAACAATTCAGCAATTTGTCGAGGGAGCTTTATCGACTCAACAAAACTCAGGGTCCTTTGTTCCAACAGCGAGCACCTTGAGCCCGGGCAAAGGACCCGACATCAAGACTAGCGATCGAGGCCAATCATCCTCGGGATGAGTCAGCCAGTCTGGTCCCCACCATAGGGGGTAAGCAAACAAGCGGGGTGCCATGCACCCACGTGAGGCCACGGCGCCTGGGTTCAAATCTCCAGGCACGTGCCTCCAAATCAAATGCGTTTTAGACTTTTGAATCTGGGACACTCGGTTCGCAACAAAGACCTCCAAAGAGTGGACGGACGTCTTCAACCAACACAAAACAATTGACTGTCCGTCCAGGCGTAAGAAGCCCGAATGTCTACAGTTCCACCCAAAGTGTGAGCAACGTGGTTCAATAAACGTACAAGACGCGCCGCCCCTGACAATTCAACTTAGGGGTGGTCAGTGCCGTCCGGAGGGGGGCCACCTTGCTCTTGGCCAAGACCAGTGCCAAATTCACCTGGCCTGTTGCGCAGACGGTGCGCAGACAAACAACAGCTGCATATCCGTGCGAAGACGCATCACAAACAATGGTAGCAGTGTAGCTCCCAGGGGGGAGGATAGCGCGGGGTAACACGACCTCGTTGACTGCAGGGAGTGCGGATACAAATTGGAGCCAATCTTCCAACCGGGTGTCCCGAATTGGCTCGTCCCAGCCAAGTCCCGCAGTCCAAAGGCGCTGAAGAAAACAATTTTGCCCAAAACAATACAAACAAACAACAAAACAATAGACAAAAGGCAAACCTGGGCTCCCATGTCCAAAATGACACGGACCACAACAGAGTCCCCCGTGGGCCCCCAGACCCGACCGATGCCGTTGGCAACAAAACCGTGTCGATCTGAGGGGTACCTTAGCGGGGCAGGCGCCAATGTCCTAACAATATCTGGGCGGCGACCGATCGCCACACCCAGACCCAAGTCTTTCCCGACGAGGATGGAATTCAAACTCCTCGTCCGCACGGTGTCCCGAGCCACGCGCCATCGCTGGAAGGGCATATCCCACCGGATGCCCGAATGGCGGGGGGCGTGACTCCAACCGGGGACGTTCCGCCAATGGAGGGGAGGGAAGGCGGTGCTGGTCTGGCCAGCGCTGCCTAGCAACAACTGCGTAATCGCCTTTACGCGGGGAGACCAAATGGCGGTCGCGCGGCTCCCGATCAACTTGCGCGGGGGGTGGAGTGCGGCGCTCAAAATTGCGGGCCTCTCCCCGGTTCTGAACCGGCGAGGCAGAAGCCCGGTGACCAACTCCATGGTACCCCCCCGTACGCGAACCTTTATCAGAGGCTGGTCTGCCAGCGTGGTTCGCGTTAGCGCACAATATGTCCAAATGGGACCCCCCACAAATTCTACAAGGGCGGGGGTTGGGGCAGTCCCGATGGAAGTGAGCCCCCAAACAAGAGAAGCACAGGCGGCGTGCATTGGCAATTCGGCGGCGGGCACTCACGTGCAACTTCAAAAAGGCCACACAAGTTGCCATGCCATGCCCCGTGTCCCTACAAAACTCACAACCAGGACGACTCTGGGTGCCAGCAAAACGAGCGGCGGGGCGACCATCAACAAGCCCGCAAGCCCTAGTCCGTCCCTGGTCTCGTGGCCGGGAAGACGGCTGGCATGACTCAGTGGCAACGCCAGAGTTATCCACAAACCGACACTCATCCTCCAAAAATTGGACGAGGTCATCAAATGGGGGGAGATGTGTGACACTATCCCCACCATACTTTTGCTCGAAACGAGCCCTCAAATCGGCAGGAAGCCGTTGCAGCACAACGTGCACCAAAAGGTAAGACCAATGGTCCACCGGCAAGTCCAATTGCTTTAAAGCGTTGGTCGCTGCCACCAACGGGTTCAACAGGTCAGTACGCAATGCTGACAATCCAGTAATGACCGGTAACCCCAAAATCAATTTAATATGAACGTCAGCCAAACAACGTTTATTTTGGTACCGCCGGGTTAGTAGCTCCACAGCGGTATGGTAGGCTGAGTCAGTCAAAGACAGATGCTGCACCAAGGCTCGGGCCTCACCTTCCAGGACAGACAACAAATAGGCCAACTTTTGGGCGGGTCTGAGGTCCGAGCGTGCATCAACCAAACTTTCAAACAGGTTTTGGAAACTTAACCACTGGTCCAAGCGACCGTTAAAGTGTGGCAGTTCCAAGGTAGGCAGTCTACTCAATAGTCCGGGACCTGAAACAACCGAGGTCTCCGGTTTGACCTGGACAGGTGTCCGGCTCCCCAATATTTCCCGAGCACGTTGACCAATGACATCCCCCAGGTCCAAGATCTGGTCGTAGTCAGCAAGGACCTTGTCACGTGCTGCCCGATCCAGCACTTCCAGAGCCACATCACAGATGTACTCGTTGTAGCGGGTAAGCAGAGCATCAGCGTTGCCGAGTCTAACGTTCAACTGTTCGAACCGAGCCAGAGTGACCGCTTCAAGATCCGGGCGCTCAGCGGTCGCTGCAGCTGAAGTGAACCACCGCAGCTGTGTGGTCAATCCACTGATTGCCTCTCTCACCGCTTTGTGTGCCATTGCACAAACAATACAATTCAAATAAACCAAGCAAAAAAAAATAATTAAGTAAACAAATAACAAAGTTCAAACAATCAATTACAAAATAACTACAAGCAAACAATCATACTACCAAACTGGTACACCACAACTCAAGAAATAACAAAATACTGGTTCTAATTTAATGAACAAAAATAAAGTTTTATTTTAATTCAAACCAAATGTCAACGTTCAAAACTGTCAATATGATATTCAATTCAAATATTCAAATTCTATCCAATTCCAAAAGTTAAGTTCACAAACCACTGTGTCAATGGTACAACAATAATGAACCCTTATTCCAACTCAAAACAATGGTAATACTCAAAAATGCCAATTTCAAATATTAATATTCACAAATAACCATATCAATGGTACAAACTCAACATTTTAATGTCTTCCTGACATTCAATACAAGACAGAGGTCAAATAACAACAACAAGAGGTTATAACATAGCTCAATCTAACCAACTCTGAAGCATATGCAAACCTCGTTGACCCCCGGCAATATGAGTTACTCAACTCAATTAATTCCAACAAATTATTTCAAATAAACTAGCAATCATAGTTATCAAATATTTACAGCGTATTACTACTTCCCTTATAGAGACTGCCAAGTAATTAGCCTACTGTAAATTACCAATTTGGTGGTTTTGTAGGTTAAAACCACGCCTCTGATACCAAAAATGTACGCTGCCAGGCCAAACCTCAATTCAATTGCGCAGTGGAAGTTTTTGATGGGGGGCTCTGGAGACAAGAGTGGCTAGCGTACTGTCCGCCGTACGCGGAGCAGACAATCAAATCAAAGAGAACAACTCACCTACCATACAACAAAACAACTTACCTCATGGTTGAAGGACACTGCTCTGGTTCCTACCTGGAGTTATGCATGTAAGTGAGTGTATATGTATCGTGTTGTGACGTTACGAGTATTCTTCAGGTTGGAATCCGCTGCAACAAGGCTTGGAGGCAATCACAGCATGCGGTCTTCAAATCACTCGTTCCCAATAGCGTCACTAACACTTAACCATCGGGTCATGACAGATTGTCCACAAAACGACCGGTTCTCAGGGATTACTTTACAACAGGGTCGCACGCGCAATTTGGACCGCCATCCCTTTACAAGAACTTCAGTTTTAACAAACGTAACCCGTATTATTACGTCAAATTAGGGGTTATTAACAATCAAACAACTGGATCACGACTAATTGTCACAAGCGGATCGATTTAAAAGGATTAATTTCAACAAAGCGTCGCGGGGGTTCCAAAACGCGACGGACCTATTTTAGCGGCAAATTAACAAGAGCTGTCAAGTGTCAACGTCAAAAATTGACAAGTCAGATGTCACTTCGTTACACGCGCATTCCGTTAGGCGCACAGATAATAAACGGGACAGAACATATTCCAAACGCTACTTTTTCCAGTAAGACTGAACCATGCTACCTAGTAATTGCTTGCGTTGACTAAGATTAATGCGTACGTCTTTCAAGTTCACGGCAGGCAAGTACTGTAATGGGGTTGACATTAAGAATTGCGTAGGGGTTACCACTTCTGGTGAAGGATCAGAAGACATAAGACGTAAGTGGACGAGAATTCATAATGCACTCTATCTGAACCAGTACTGTCTGTAACTCCTCGTAAGTGAGAAGCTGATCTCCTATCACACGGTGAAGGTGAGTTTTCAAGCTCTTAATGTTCCCCTCCCAAATCCCACCGAAGTGTGCGCTCCGAGGCGGGATCATCTTCTACTCTATTCGGCGGGTTACTAAGCTCCTGCTTTAGAGCAGTTTGAAACTCGGAGTCAATCAGAATTTTGAAGATATTGTCTAATTGTGCTTTTGCACCCACAAAATTGGTGCCATGGTCAGAGTTTAGGCATGAGACAGGGCCACGACGAGATATAAACCGCTAAAATGCAGCTTAAAAGGCTCCGAAGTTAGTTAGGAAGTTAGCTCCGAGACTAACTCGACATGGATGGACTTAGTTACAAGGCAGACAAATAGGCAAATATATGCCTTCTGTGCATACTGACCTCTCCTACGAGTAAGCGTTATACGGACTGGGCCTGCGTAATCAACGCCTGTATGAACAAAGGCTTTAGCTTCCGACACACTATATGACGGCAAATCTGCCATCATGGGCTTTGGGTGTGATAGTTGCATTTCCGCACCCTAGCCCTTACAACGGTTCTGGCGTCCAATATCCAGACAAGTTGGCGCAAAATGGAAATAAGCAGCCCTGGGCTTGTATGACAGTTCATAACATGGAAATGATCAATTAAAAGATCCACCACGGGGTCATGCTTAGGGAGCAAAAGAGGATGCTTAGCCTCAAATGGCAAGTCCGAATTACAAAGGCTGCCTCCTATGGGCAACAGCCCATCTTCGTCAAGGAACACGAATAAGCTTTGCAGCTTTTTTGAAGGCAATTTATCTTTAGTAAGAGCTTTGATATCTTTTGCAAAGTGAACTCTTTGAACAGAACGAATCACAGCATTTTCTGCAGTCATCAGATTCTTGACCATACCAGGAGAGGAAGAAACCTTCATTATAAAGCGAAGGATATAAACGACAATCCTAAGAAGCTTATCCCAAGAGGATATACGCTGAGTTAATTCATTTAGGATCAATGGTTCACATTGAACTGTCGCAGTAAGTATCTTTGCCCTGTGTTCAGGCAATTGACCTGCATTGGAAGGAGTGAAAGGGTTTACGGGCTATTTCGAAGGTGGGTTCCGAATCCACGATGGGCCGTTCCACCACAAGTCGTGCGACATGAGCTGCGAAGGTAACATACCACGCGAAAGACAATTGCTCGAATTCTCACACCCGGCGACGTGATAATAATTTTCAGGAGATACATTTTCCTGACACTGGGCAACGCGGTTGCTGACAAATACTGACCACCGATGTGGTGAAGAATGTATCCACGAAAGAGCGATGGTAGAATCCGAGAACGCGAAAATTCCTGCAATAGGAAGACGCTCACGATAAGTTTTATGAACCGTACGTATCAGCTTGGACATAAGAACCGCAGCGCAAAGTCCCAAGCGAGCAAGTGTGGTCACTTTGGTAGGGGACACCTTTGATTTCGCACACAATAATCTCACTGTGATAATCCCAGCAGGATCAGTAGTGTGTAGGTATATGACACATCCATAACCATTCCGCCTGTAATTTCTACAGCATCGTAGACAGCGGCGGTAACCCCTAACGTCGGGATCTGCAGTAGATATTGTTACGGCAGCGGCAGCAGCTCCGGTTGCGGCACCAGTCAAAGGCGCCATGATCAGGTCACCGGTCGCGGCGACTCAAGTTCGGGGGACAGTGACCAAGCCCGCCGTTGCCGAGGCTAAGGTTCTGTCTCGGGCCGATAGCGAGCAGGGTGCTGATGGGGAGCCCTCCCCAGATACACAGCTGACCCTGCGCGAGGAAATAAGGCTCTTCCGATCCGAGCTGCGGGAGGTATGCGATGAGATGAGGGAATTTCGTCGTGAGATAGCCGACCTACACTCATCGTTGGGCGTCTGTACTGAGTGGGTTGATAGCTTGGAAGCCCGCATTGAGGCTTTAGAAAATCGGCAAAGTTCTGCAGTGCCAGACGGCAAAGTAAGCCAGCTCGAGCGCGTGGTGTCGCAGTTACAGCTTGATCTCAACGATCGCGAGCAGGAGTTACTTGGCTCCGACCTCGAGATCGCCAACATCCCGGAGACTTCTGGGGAGAACGTGTTGTACACGGTCGGGCTGGTGGCGGCGAAGCTTGGGGTGACTCTCGACGAGCGGGACATAGTGTTCGCGCAACGAGTGGGCCCACGAGCCGAACGAGAGGCACAGACGGGGTCGGCGGGCGGCGCCAGTCCGGGCGGCCAGCCCAGGGGGAGCCGCGGCGGGGCCAGCGCGCGGGTGGTGCATCGTGGTGCGCCTGGCGCGCCGCGCACTGCGCGACGAGCTGCTGCAGAGCGCGCGCGTGCGGCGCGGAGCCACCACCGCGGACACCATATAGGACTGGCCGCACACCCGCGGCGCTTCTTTCTCAACGCTCACTAAAACAAACAAGCATTTGTTTTATCGCGTGCGTGAAGCTGGCAGCCGTCTCGGGTGGAGGTAAACGTGGACGAAGTTTGGCCGCATCCTGGCTAAGCAAGGTGACGGCAAGCCCACCCACTGCATCCGTTCGGAAGAGGACTTTGCGCGGATTTTTAGTGGTGAGGTGTCTACAACTAAGGAAGTGTGATGATTTGGTACCTAATAATCACAGTATTGTGTGTAATAATGTTACTGATAACCAGTACCAGTTTTTTTTATTTGTTTTGTTCACATCTAGTTTTTTAAGGTTGTCTTGTGCGAAGCCAGCTGTCTTCCTGTCTCAGTATACTATGGTTTCTTCTAGTGGCCCAGCTACCCTGCAGATGACTATCTATGAATATTTTGTACGAATCCCACTTCCACTTATATTTGTCACCACTTTTATATTTATTTTATTATATTTATTTTTACAGACTATCCACATTATTACGCTTTGGCTCATTAAGTATTTTTGTGCAATATATTCAATGCTTCACTCTCTATCATTACCTCCAAGAGTATGTACTTCAATATATTTACACATTACATAATAACGCAAGACTCTACACTTATTATGATATACACCATTTATAAAAATGAATAAGACAAAAAATCTAGCCGTTGGGTTATTTAATGCAGGGTCTTTAGGATCGCGCCATGAGGAGTTTTTAGTCGCTATGGATAACCTTTCGGTAGACTTCATGGCTATAAATGAGACCTGGCTCAGGCAGGGCGAGGAGGGTCGCGCGCCGACGCCCGCACACCGTGCGCGGCAGCCGCGGGGGCGGCGTGGGCTTCTATGTGCGCCGCGGGGTGCGCGTGCGGGCCGCGTCGCACTCGCCCGCGCCGCAGGTCGAGCAGATGTGGCTCCGGCTCAACATCAACTCGCAATCAGTCATCATAGGTACAGCTTACAGGCCGCCTTGGCTCGATGTAAATGTTTTCCTGGATGCGATTACTGATTCACTCTCCTCCTTTGCAAGCGCGGTTATCCGCGTTATCTTGCTTGGTTATCTTGCTTGGCGACTTTAATATTAATGTCTTGAACCAAACTTTTAGACAAGTTGTTACTGAGCCAACCCATTTCACAGATCATAGTGAAACTCTAATTGATGTTGTGTGCACAGATGCTCGTGTGTGTGGGGTCTCTGTATCACACATACCAGAGCTCGGTCACCATGCAATTATATCGGTGGAATTAAACTTTAAATTGGACAAGCCTTCCCCCCGCTGGAATTCTTATAGACCACTCAAAGACATCCTCCCTGAATTCTTTAATGACGACCGAAATAAAATGGACTGGGAACATATTGAAAGTCTGGAAGATGTGAACACCATGGTAGCGACGTTCAATCAATATGTCTTGGCACTTTTTGATTTACACTCTCCCCTTAAGAAAGTCTTAATAAAAGAGAGATCTTTTCCTTGGATAACAGATACTGTCAAGGAAATGATGAGACTGCGTGACAAGTACCACTCGAGGGCCAAAACTACAAAATCCGAACACCATGTCAAATCCTACAAAGAGTTTAAATACCTTGTTAGAGCTGCTTTTGATAGTGAGAAGTGCGCATATTTTAAAACATATATTAATAATAATATTAAACAACCTAAGAAGTTATGGAGTCACATTAAGTCAACTATAGCCACTTCAAAGAAACCAGAGCATAGTCTGCCACATTTCTGTAATAACCCAGAGTCTGTCAATCAACACTTTTTGGATGTACCGGGCAGTGGTGAGGTTACTGCTGCAGATTTAACTTATTTTGAGAACCATAGACATGACAATAATCACTTCCACCTTGAGCCAGTTCAACAGGATGCGGTGCTGCGAATCTTGCGCAGCCTTAAATCCAATGCGCAGGGCTCTGACCATATTTCACTGGAGATGTTGATGCTGACACTTCCTCGAACACTTGCAGTCATCACAGCTATCATTAACAGATCCATAGTCACCTCTTCATTCCCCTGTGGAAAATGGCAATAGTTAGACCAACTCCTAAAGTACCTAATCCCACTAGTTTAAAAGATCTTTGTCCAATTAGCCTACTGCCATGTCTGTCCAAGATCCTAGAAAGGGTTGCCTCTGACAAACTCAGGGAATATCTAGAACGCCATAGCATTTTGCCACTGGTCCAATCTGGATTTCGCAGAGCCCACAGCATAGCAACAGCTCTCCTGGACGTAGTTGGGAACATTCTGGAAGCCAGAGACCAAGGTATGGGAACCCTGCTTGTCCTACTGGATTTTTCACGTGCTTTCGACTCCATCAATATTTCACTTCTTCTCTCCAAGCTGTCCTGCTATGGGTGTGACGCCGATACAGTTAAATGGTTTGATAGTTACCTGAAAGATCGATCACAGTTTGTTCAAGTGACAAGCGACAACGGAGACACAGTGTCATCTAGCGTGAAGCATGTAGATAGGGGCGTACCACAGGGATCGATTTTGGGCCCGCTTCTCTTCATTCTGTACAATGCTGACATCATCAATTCGTCACATCTACGGCAAACTTACGAATCTGCAGAAAATGCATTTTACAGGGGAGCGTTTTGAAAGTTAACATCAATGATAACTTTTTTTTGGTATCGGGTATAAAGGTACCATGGTAAATTTTGATTTTTAAAATGATACTTTTTTATGTAATGAATAACGGATTATCAATATTTTACAAGGATCAGAAATAAATACACATTCGTAAATTTACATCATTATACATTGAAGTTAATAGATATTAATTTATACCCTGACAAACTTACGAAAGTGGTACTTTCGTTACTAACTTATTAAACATATCCAATTGAAACTTCGGTGAACTTACGAAAGTACCTCTTTCGTAAGTTTGCCAGGGCATAAACCATCTAAAAAAAAATTTTGTGAGTTAGGTAAGTAAGTAATGTCAAGTAAGTTAGGTAAGTAAGGTAAATAAAGTAAGGTTAATACTCAAATATTTTTTCATACCATAAGGCTAATGCGGTAATAATACTGTATAATTGGAATTGCGAACATAAAAAGTGAAATAGTTACTACCAATAAACAACTAATAAATACATATCTAATTTTTATTTATTAATAAAATAATGTTTAAGTTGTTAACAAATAAAAAACACTTTTTAAATTATAGCTACAGATCCTCTAACTCTTCAGCATCTGGTTGTGGCAGACGGTCTTCAGCGGTTTCTGAATCCGGAAGATTTTGATAAAAAGTATGATAGTATTTCGGTATTTGGTTTTCGACACATAATTTTAATAAATCTTTTTTTTAGCTTTCGAAATAGAAATACGTTCAGTTTAAATAGGCATAGGCACTAATAAAGCAGTTTTGCCTCTTTTTGGCTTTATTTTTTAGCTCTTTGAAGCTATCGTCATTATAATCAGTCTTAATGAAAATTGACTTAGGACTGTCTTTACGATATTGAATCCATACAGCATCTTGGAAGTTCGTCTTTTCCTTTCCTCTCGTTTCGAGTTGTTGTTCATTTCTTTCTTCTTCATTGTTTCTCTTTTCTTTATAAGAACAATTCTTTCTTTGGTTGAGTTTTCTTGTAACTCCTTCGGCAAACTGACAATGATTTGGATTGAAATCTAAAAAGTCTTCATGAACTAACACATTTATATTAAATGGGCAGGGACTGGTTCTAGCCAGTCTCATTACTTGAATCCATCCATCCGGAGTGTATACTGCAGAGTTTTTACACTTTTGTTCAATTTTGGAGTGTATAGAGTCACATTCCATGTGGCTGTGTCCAGACTCAAAAAAAACGTGATCTATTGTGTGTACTGTCAGGTTGTTTGTTACCAAATATAGCAACATGCAAGAAAAGTTAAAAAAAAAATTCCTGGCCTCCGCTGATCGCTGCCAGGCCAGAGCCCCGACCATAGGATTTCAATTATTATGTGGAAGCGTGATAATCGTGGGCCCTGGGTCAAGAAGTGGCTAGCGAAACTAGTCCACCGTACGCGGAGCAGACAATACAAGTACAATTCAAAGCACTCACCTGGTGGTAGACGAACACCTGCTTCTTGGGGTTACCTGGATCTATGTATGTAAGTGAGTGTGTATGTATCGTGTAGTGACTTTATGAGTAAGTATTCTCAGGCTACAATCCACTCCAAGAGGTCTGCCTTCCAGACATGCGGTCTTCAAACACGCGATTTCCAATAGCGTCACTTTCACTTGACCTTCAAAGTTTCAACAAGATATATCCTAAACTCAACCCGTATTATGGTATCAAATTGGGGTTATTTAACACAAAACAATGGGTCATGCCTTATTGTCCACCAAAACGACCGATTCTAAGGGATTTTTTTTTTCAGGATGGGAAATCATCAAATGACTTCTCCCGCTCTGGGCGGAGCGGGAGGGCGTGTCAGACTTTTACTGACTAAAACCCACCCGTGTTCCATCAGTTGCCCATGTGCCAGGGTCACGGTATCTCTTTCGAACAATCACGCGACCCCAGCAGGCATCGGTCCTAGTAGACCCCTACACTGCTGCTGACATCTCTTTGAGGCGCGCGTGGAACACTGAGCGCCGTCGACCCGAGCTTGGTCCTTGCCGGGCGGCAAGCTACCCATTGCTCGCCACCCGCAAGCTCGCGCCTACGGTGGCCGGGAGTCCGCAATCGACTCCCGACGCCCGGGGCGTCTCTTCCTGTAGCGGCTAGAGACGTGAGGGCGCAGAGACTGCCACTCCCTCACGCGCCCCGCCTCCTCCTTCGCGAGCATTACTGCTTCGCAGAAGGAGGTGACGGCTTCCCATTCCCTCTCGCTTCGTACCATGGCTCGCACCAGGGCCGGACGCGAGAGGTCGCCGCCGCCAATCGCCTCCACGAGGACACGGCGGTGCTCCGCCCAGGCAGGGCACACCTCCACCGTATGCTCCACCGTGTCCTCCAGACGATCCTCGCAATGGAAACACCCGGGCGTATCCTCCCGCTTTATCCTGAACAGGAACCCACCGAAGCACCCATGCCCGGTGAGAACCTGCGTCAGGCGGAATGTGAGGACGCCGTGACGCCTCTCTATCCACTCCTCAAAGAGGGGACTTACCGCCGCAATTGTGGCGTGCCCAATTCTAAGGGATTACTTTACAAAAGGTCGCGAAACTCAACACGGCGACGATCCACCCCTTTTCAAGAACCAAAAACCAAGAGAAGTGTCAAGTGTCAAAATCAAACTGACAAGTCAGATGTCATTCCGTTCAGGCGCGTTCCGAAGGCGCATAGAGTAACCAATTTAAACGGTCCGGAACATCCGCAATTATCAGACATCATTCTAACATGGCTTACATTTTGTTTGCTCGAAATATATTTATAAACGCAAGTTGCGATCTCAATACTTCCTCGTTTGCCTTCAGTTTCATCCCATGTAAAACAATCGACATCTTGATCCCCAAATTTATAAAATGTCAAATTGAAAACAGCGAGCTTCCGAACGTAAAAGAATGGTCCAGAAGCACCTTTAGGGGTTTAAAGAACCGCTTGTAGGTCAAAATTGAATGCCAAAATTGTTGTGTCATTCTTTGCTGCTGCTTTATCAGCGTCTCGACGCAGATAAGCATCATCCCGTCGCTTAAGATGCTTGGAATAATTTTCGTCTTCAGAGTTAGTCATGCCATTACTTTTTAATTCTTTGTGAGCTACGCACTTTATGCACAGATCCTTTTTGGGCACATGAAATCGTAATTTATATGATCTGAAAACTTTACGGTATGTTTCTATACCCGCTGGCTTAGTTCCTTCTTCTTCACATTTTTCCTTACATAGCGAATACATTATTCTTATATTTAGTGCAGAATCAAGGTACTTATAATGGGTGTTCTTTCTACAATAATGAGATTCCATGGCAGGAAATGAAAATATATGTTCTTTAATTTTATTAATTCTATCATTAGAAAGTTTGTTAGATGGCGGTTTCTTGCCTCTTGCGTCTGGTAAAAGAACACCTTCTGAAGAAACTTTTTTCAAAGCTCCCCTTATACACACATCAACAGGGATATTTTAAAAAAAGCGAATTACTATCAATGTGTTAATTATTTATATGACATGTATATATTTAAAAGATACATTATTTAATATTCTACCATTTAATAATAATGGTTAAGGTACTTCGATTAAAATTTCAGGATTTTATGGAAAAAAATGAAGCATAGACGGAAACCGTATATGAATTAACTTTTAATTTGTGAGTAAAAACTGAAAAAAATAGAAAAATCATTTAATTTGTGTTTATAAACTTGAAGTTAGTAGTCTGAGAAAGCGCCCATGATGTTCATAACACATAAGCAACGATTAGGCATGCTCAGAACAAGGTTTTCAATGTCTTGCTGCGGAATATTGTCCCATGTCCTTCTGAGGTGCGCAAAAAGTTGATCTTCTGTAGCCAGATTTTCAGGAACTTCCTTCAGAGCTCTTCTTTGCAGCATATCCCACGCATGCTCCATGGGATTTAGATCTGGCGATTGAACAGGCCAATCTAAGGCCCTAACATTGTGTGTATGTAACCAAGCTGCTACCGTTCTCGCCGTGTGTGCCCGGGCATTGTCGTGCATGAGCAGGAAATCTTGCCCCATTTGTGTTCTGTGGGGCAAGATTACGGGCCCCAGCACCTGTTGGACGTATCGTTCTGCCGTTATATTGCCCCGCACCCAAACGAGATCCGTCCGTCCTCCAAGACGAATTCCTGCCCAAACCATAATTGTTCCTCCTTGGTATGGGTAAACTTCCTGAGGGTTCTGAAGACGGCTCCATCGTCCAGGAAGTCGCCAAACACGCGTCCTTCGTGAATCTGGATGGAAGCCGAACCTGGATTCATCCGTGAACAGCACATTGGACTATTGCTCACGGCCCCAGTCCACGTGGTTCCGAACCCATTCTAATCGTCGTCCACGATTGCCTCTCCGTAAAGGTGGGACCCGGACTGGTCTACGAGAGCGTAGATTGCTTTCATGCAGTCGCTTTCTTACAGTTTGGTCACTCACAAGCACTTGGTGTTCCACTCGCAGCCTTTGAACCAATTGAGTCGCCGTTGCATTGGGTTGAGCTTGCGCAGTAATTTGCATAAATCGGTCTTGTCTGGGGGTAGTGATGCGACTTGGCACCCGGTGCCTCTCCGCTACTTCACCTGTGGCACGATAGCGTGTCCACAATCTTGAAATTACATTTTGGTGGGTCCCTATGGCCTCAGCAAGATTACGCTGAACAGACCCAGCTTCCAGCATTCCCACAGCTCGTAACATCTCCGCCCTCGTCAAATGTTGGCGTTGCATGACTACAATACCTCAATTTTAACTTTATCTTTCGAAAAAACTGTAACTAAACGTAATTCGTATTGTTTTCTAAATTTCGCACAAATGAAAATTCCCTCTCCTACACATCAAGACATTTTTATGCCACCGAAACAAAAGAATTTTCAAAAATTTGAATTTGGAATTAGTCTGAGATAAATTACAAACAAATCGGTGTATAAAAGATTCCAATGCGGCCAGTACTTTTCGAGTTATTTAATTGAGTATAAAATATCCCTAGACCGTGTTTAATTCCTTCTTTTATATTGTTACGAGCTAGGGTTCGGGATAAATTAATTTAAACCAATATTCCGAAACACACAAACTGTTTAATTAACTAAACACAAATATCGCAATCAAATCAAAACGTCACTTGGAATCACTTATCTCGCTTGTACTGTATCACTTGAATCGTATTCGCTCGCTTCCGAAATCGAACTGCTCGTCGGCCCGACAATCCGCTATTTATATCCCGAGCAGAACATTCTCGAACATTCGACACTGCCACAGCGTAGAAGCTTCTAGTAACTTCCATTGAACTGTTTAATCCCACTATTCGACAATAGATGGCAGTAGCGTCTACGTAAAATTTCGTGTAGTACTTGCTACTCGATAACAGATGGCGTTAGCGTGTCATTTCCAGTAGTTTCCAACACTGCCCCGTCCTTAGATGGAATTAGCGTGATGTTTCTAGACTTTTCGATTTACGTCACACTGCCCCTTTCTGAGACGGAGTTAGCCTGATGCTTCTAGACTTTACGATATACGTAACACTGCCCCCTCCTTAGACATGCTCGTCCCGAGCATCATTATTCCCGTAGTATCGTGCCAATCGATCTACATGGACAATTTTAGGTGCAGTTCGCATACCCTTTTGTATGCGGTAAGTGACGTCGTTGATCTTAGTCACAATTCGGTACGGCCCGTCCCATTTTGCCTGTAGTTTAGGGAACTTTCCTTTGCTGCGCACTGGGTTATGCAACCACACTAGCGAACCTTCGTCGAAGCCAATATTGTTCATTTTCCGATCATAACGAGTTTTTATTCTCTCGGACATCTGTTGGCCTGATTCTCTGACATGCTCATATACGTCATTCATCTTGTTGCGCAGATCATTTGCATAATCTGTTATACTC
This sequence comes from Aporophyla lueneburgensis, assembly GCA_932294355.1. Classification (NCBI taxonomy): domain Eukaryota; kingdom Metazoa; phylum Arthropoda; class Insecta; order Lepidoptera; family Noctuidae; genus Aporophyla; species Aporophyla lueneburgensis. Next base: position 25,238,927 of record OW028750.1, on the reverse strand, counting down.
CGTGGTGAATCAGGGGGAATGCCGGTTATAAGATCAGCTGATAACCTTAACTCCCTTCCAAAGTTCGCGAAGGCTGGCGTCACAGTTGTACTCTCGTGAACTGCACTTCGGTATGACAGAAGAAACGGTTGTATGTGCTTGTCCCAATCCTTTTGTCTGCTTGTTACAACTTTTGCCAGATATCTTTCCAACGTCTGATTAAATCTCTCTACCATTCCATCAGATTGTGGGTGGTATGAAGTGGTTCTGGTTTTATGAGTACCCATAACCCGACATGTTTCCTGAAACACTTGAGACTCGAAATTCCTTCCTTGATCGCTGTGGATTTCCAAGGGTACCCCAAACCGACAAAAGACTTCGTGGACTAATTTATCAGCGACTGTTGTAGCTTCTTGATTAGGGATGGGGAAGACTTCTGGCCACTTGGTGAAGTAATCCATGACTACCATGAAATATTTATTTCCACTTTCACTTTCGGGGAAAGGCCCAGGGACATCTAGTGCTATCCGTTCCCAGGGGGATCCCACGTTGTACACTTTCAATGCACCCTTGCTGCGTGTGTGCGGTCCTTTTACCGCTGCACAACTGGTACATCTGCGACACCAGTCCTCCACATCCTCTCGACAATGGATCCGGTAAAACCTTTCTCGGATCTTTAATAGAGTCCTTCTTACTCCCATATGACCTCCTGAAGAACCATTGTGGTAGAGCTGTAGAACTTCTGGTACCTTCGTTTTTGGGATTACCATTTGCAGGTGACAGCTATTCCCTCGAGCGTTTTCCCATCTTCGGCATAAGACACCATCCTGGATCACCAAGCTCTCCCATTGTGCCCAATAACTTTTTGTGGTGGTACTCATCGCTGTAACATCACACCATTTCGGTTTGGGAGCATTAGCTTTAATCCACTCGAGAATTGGCCTGATATCTGTGTCACTCTGCTGGGCATGCCGTAGGGTTTCCTTCCACTCGTCATTAAGGTCCGTTCTTAACATCTTGACTGTTTCCTTAGCTTCTTGCCTGACACAATGCTTACAGTCTTCAGGACAAGGTCTTCTTGATAAAGCATCCGCGTTACCGTGAGACTTCCCACTACGATGTTCAATTGCGAAGTCGTACTCTTGTAGCAGTTCAATCCATCTCGCCACTTGTCCTTCTGCAACAACCACTTTAACGCAGCATGGTCAGTTCGCAGGTGAAATTTGCGTCCAAGCAAGTATTTGCTGAAATGCTGCAATGTCTTTACTACGGCAAGAAGTTCGCGTCTCGTGACACAATATTTTCTTTCTGGCTTTGATAAAGATTTGCTGAAGTAAGCTATCACAACTTCATAATCTCCTTTCCGTTGAGATAACACACCGCCAATTCCAGTATTACTTGCGTCCGTGTCAACTATGAATTCATTTTCTGTGTCAGGGTAGCCTAAAATTGGGGTATTGCACAAACGTTCCTTTAAATCTCGAAATGCGATGTCACAGTTCTCATCCCAACAGAACGGTCTTTTCTCCTCAGTAAGCTTGTGAAGAGGTTTGGCAATGTCAGCAAAATTCTTGACAACCCGTCGATAGTACGAGCACAAACCCAGAAATGCCCTGACCTGCGTCTTGTCTTTCGGGACTGGCCATTCCTTGACGGCGACGATTTTCTCAGGGTCTGTTTGTACTCCTTCCTTCGAAACCACGTGCCCCAAAAAGCTTACTTGCTGTCTGAAGAATGAGCACTTCTTTAATAATAATAATAATATTCCACAACTATCACACAACGCCATCTAGTCCCAAGCTAAGCAGAGCTTGTGTTATGGGTACTAGACAACTGATAAACATACTTATATATTTCTAAATACATACATATTATAGATAAATTACACCCAGACACAGAACAAATGATCGTGCTCATCACACAAACATTTGTCCTGGGTGGGAATCGAACCCACAACCTCCGGCAAAGCAGTCAGGGTCACTAACCACTAGACCAACAAGCCTGTCTGCCTGCCTCTTTGGACTTAGCTTGAGATTGGCCCCTCGGATTTTTGATAGAACACGTTCCAAATTCTGAAGGTGGTCTTCGAATGTGCGGCCCACGATGATGATGTCATCTAAATAAACAAGGCAGGCGTCTCCAATTAGTCCCGTGAGAACGAGCTCCATTAGCCTTTCGAAAGTTGCAGGAGCATTGCACAATCCGAATGGCATGACGTTAAACTGCCATAGTCCCTTTCCCGTAGAAAATGCAGTTTTCTCCTTGTCTTTAGGGTCTATTTCCACTTGCCAGTAGCCACTTTTTAGGTCTAACGTTGTAAACCACTTCATTCCTGACAGCGTGTCCAGTGTGTCGTCGATCCGGGGTAGTGGATAGCTGTCTTTCTTAGCAACGTCATTCAATCGACGATAGTCTACACAAAAGCGCATACTGCCATCTTTCTTTTTCACCAGGACCACAGGAGAACACCAAGGACTAGATGAAGGCTCTATAACTCCATCCTTTACCATTCCTTTAATCATGGTAACTACCTCCTTTTCTCTTGCCACTGGTAGTCTTCTTGGTCGCTGTCGTATTGGTAACTCATTTCCGGTATTAATTCTGTGTTGAACCAAACCAGTCAACCCTATGTCAGCATCATTTGTAGAAAATATGTCTGCATACTGAAGTAGCATCTTCCTAGCCTTCTCTCTTTCCTCTTCCGATAAATCTTTACGACAGTCTTCCAAAAGATTTAACACATTAAATCTTGCACTTTGGGCGTTATTTTGAGAAGGCTGATGTTGGCATTCACGCATCCAAGCTACTTCCCCACAGGAACCCATCAACGTACCCTTCTTGATTGCTTGCTCCTTTTCACTTGGGTTCAGTATGCGTACGACTGCAACGTCGATTGCCTTTACCAAGGTCCGCGCAATTTTCCATGGAAGGTTTTCATCCAATCCTTCAATGAGAATACATCGGTTTTTCTGCCCAGAATTATGTGGAAGACTAACTGGAACTATTGTTTCCGATCGGGGAGGAAGAACAATCTTCTTCAAGCAGTACACTTTCCCTGATGGTGCACCTTCCATGAAGACTTCTTCTGACCCACATTTGAGGACTCCTTGATTAACGTCAATCTCACAACAGTGCTGCCGCATGAAGTCCAAACCTAGGATGCAGTCGTCCACTATGTCAGCCATGATGACCTTATGCGGGTAGATTGTGTTACCCAGTTTTAACTCCACCTCCTTCTCACCACGGACGGTTATGTGCTGACCGGTAGCTGTTACTAAATTTACGCCGTTATGCTTACCGAAGAAGTCCCCAAGAAAACGATTCGCTAGTTGGGAACTGACAATCGTGCGAGAAGCTCCAGTATCCAATGTCAGCTTACATGGTCTTCCGTTCACTTCACCTTTTATGACTAGGGTGTTCCCATCATGGGCTTGTGAGACCGAAATTCTTGGGGCTATTTTAACACCAGCCAGCACCCGCCCCGCAGTCCTGGCGTTTATTAGTTTTCCTGCTGCTGGGCGGTGACATCAGCCGCCCTTCTTTCCTGGGTCTGGTCTTCATTAGCTGTGCTTCGCTTCGGGTAACTTGAGCGAAGGTGGCCTTTTTCTCCGCAAGTGTAGCATCTAGGGCTGTACCTAACACGGTCACGAACAGGTGACGCTGCAACCTCCCTGATGCGATGGGCTCGATGATCATGCCTCACTGCCTCCACCTCCAACGCATGGGCCAAGGCGTCCTTGAGGGTCTCATGGTGCCCAAGTCTCACAGCAGCCCTTACTTCCAGGTCCCGTACGCCATCTATGAAGGTTTGAATTAGTATACCCTCGATTAGCGCGGGTGCAGACTGGTACGCCTTTCGAACCAGCTTTTCGATTTCCAGGGCCCACTGCTGCAGGTTTTCACCACTGCGCTGCACACGATCCTTCAACTGGGCACGAAAAACGTGTTCCAGGTGCGCGTCACCGTATCTGGCCTCTAACGCCTCAACGAGCTGCTCGTAGGTAACATTTTTGCCGAGAGCCTCTAACACAGTTAAAGCCTGGTCACGAAGGGCCAAAGTAAGCGCGGTCATGGCCTGGCCCGTTGTTCACCCATTTGCTTCCATGACAGCTTCAAATTGAATTTTGTATGCTGACCAGGAAGATGTTCCGTCGAAGGGTGGCACTTTAAACCCGCGCACGGAAGGTGTAGCAACTATCGAAGCCATAGTCCGGTCTCCAGCTTTCAGAACTCCAACCACTTTTCTTATATCAGCGATCTGGACTTCGGCCTCGGAGATAAGATTTTCATGTACCTGAACAGTCTCCTTCATGGCTTTGATGTCCTTGCCAAATGTCGCGTGTAGATCTTTCAAAAGGAGAATCTGCTCCTCTTTATCACGCTGAAGCTGTTCTTGCAGGCGGCGGCTCTGTTCTTCCTGTCGGCGGGCCTGTTCTTCCTGTCGGCGGGCCTGTTCTTCCTGTTGGCGGGCCTGTTCTTCCTGTCGGCGAGCTTGCTCCTCTTTGTCCTGCTGCAGTTGTTCCTGTAGGCGGCGGGCCTGTTCTTCCTGTCGGCGGGCCTGTTCTTCCTGCCACCATCGCCATTAGCGCAGAAAGATCCATGGCTGGTGATGCTGAAGGAACACCAGACACTTGGGAGACTGACTCCGTCGTCGGCTGATTACCCCCAGGTGTCTGTCTAGAAGTTCCTTCAAATCGCTTCTGATCCACCTCCTGCTGGCGCTGACTCCTGGTACGGATACCTTCCGTATCCTCCTTTGGTAAAACTGGCATAATTTATCCCACTTCTGACACCAAATGTTACGAGCTGGGGTTCGGGATAAATTAATTTAAACCAATATTCCGAAACACACAAACTGTTTAATTAACTAAACACAAATATCGCAATCAAATCAAAACGTCACTTGGAATCTCTTATCTCGCTTGTACTGTATCACTTGAATCGTATTCGCTCGCTTCCGAAATCGAACTGCTCGTTGGCCCGACAATCCGCTATTTATATCCCGAGCAGAACATTCTCGAACATTCGACACTGCCACAGCGTAGAAGCTTCTAGTAACTTCCATTGAACTGTTTAATCCCACTATTCGACAATAGATGGCAGTAGCGTCTACGTAAAATTTCGTGTAGTACTTGCTACTCGATAACAGATGGCGTTAGCGTGTCATTTCCAGTAGTTTCCAACACTGCCCCGTCCTTAGATGGAATTAGCGTGATGTTTCTAGACTTTTCGATTTACGTCACACTGCCCCTTTCTGAGACGGAGTTAGCCTGATGCTTCTAGACTTTACGATCTACGTAACAATATTTAAGGTGTCCAAAAAGAAATCTCTGCATACATTAACCTTTTCGTGTCCTATTGTAAAAGAATAACGATGTGTAAAATCTTTGCGTGAAGGACCACTTGTTGTTGATCTTTTCTTCTTCTCTTTTTTAACATGTTGAGTTATAAATTGACGCTGTGCTTCTAAAGTTTCCAGAGCTCGAAACGACTCATAAATTTTATTTCTCGCTTCTTCAGGCACATTAGCGTTGCATTTGTTTTGGGATTGCCAAACACTTAGGTTGCTTTAAAGGCATAGCTGAAACCAATTTACCTTTGATCGTTTTATAAGCTTCACCTTTTAAACGTTTCTTCCTCTCAATATGTCTCTTCCATTTAGAAGGGTCAGAAATATGTCTTTTTTTTGGTGATTTGGACTTTGGTTTTTTCTGCACTCTGTCCTCACACGTAATAGATATGGAAGCACTTCTTAAATTTTTTAATGGTCTTTGTGTATGATGAAACTGTTGCAAGTCATTTTCAGAGTATCGTCTCTTCAGTGGCTTGGAGACAACCACTTGAAAATTTGGTCGCGAATTGATTTGATCTACTCTTTGGGAATCCTATATGTTGTCACCCCCGAGCATAGCAGTTGAAATATCATTATCGTGTATTGTTTCTGGCTGTTGTGTTGTAAACTTAATACTTGTGTCTTTAATACTATCATCGTCACTAAAATCACTGGGATTCAGTGTTTCAAAGAATTTTAAAGTATCTGGTGACATAACATGAACTGGAGACGAATTTTCGGAACTTTCAGGAATTGTCGTATTACCTCCACATAGAAAAATGTTTCGGTGTATTGGAGTTATTGGTGAGTATAATGGTGATTCGGGCGTTGCAACTGCTTCGGACTCTACGGAAATAGGGGTTTGTAACGTTAGATTGTCAGTTATTGATAGTGATACAGGAAGGCATTCTTCAGTGGTACCATCGCAGATATTTGTATTACCGCCAGATAGAAAAATGTTTCGGTCTATTGGAGTTATCGGTGAGTATGATGGTGCCTCCGGCGTTGCTACTACTTCGGAGTCTATGGGGACAAGGGTTTGTGAATTAATATCGGTAGCTATTGATAATGACACAGGAAAACATTCTGCAGTAGTACTATTGCCCATAGATATATCAAGCGTACAATTTTCTTTCATTATTTTTTGTGGTTGTTGAGTTCTGTTTGATGTATTAGTTCTTCTACTAAATGTTTCATCCAATTCTGCTGCTCCTGAAAGTATTATAATTTTTAAGTAAGTTTAAAAGTAAGTGTCTGCTTTGCTGATCCAGTGGTCACTACCACTGGACCAGCAAAGCAGTCACTTACTTTCATGTGATTATAGACCACCAGATTCCGGGTTAGTAAGTAAATAAGATATGTTCCTAAGGTAAGTAATAAGCGAAGTAAGTAAAGTATGGTTAGGTAATGCGGGCTGTTGTCCGTCATTCCACGTCAAAGCGCGTATTTTGCGTACGGGGCGATTAAGGTTAATAAATAGTACAATTACCTATCACTCATTTAAAAATTACTGAAATGTGTTCATGATTCAGTGCCAGGATTTACCTCACATAAGCAAACTTTACTATTAACTTTTTAACCAAAAATAACCGTACTTAAGTATTTAAACTTCCCATTCTGTACTGCAATTCTTATTGGTTTAAAAAGTAGTTGTTTAATTTCGTTTCATTCTACGCCAGTGCGTATAATAAAACCAGAACTGAAATTTAATACCGAACCATGGAAGCATTTAGGTACCCAAATGACGCTCTGTTAAAATTGCTTGTACAGCTAGCTTGTCCTACTCGCGTCGCGTAAGTAAGATAGGTATATAACGTCATAGCTAAAATTACTTCAATCTTAAACTGAACCATCCTTCACTGCTTTTTAAATACTTCCAGATAGTTGAAATATGTACTTAACAACCAAAGGGGTGTTCAGTTTTAGATTAAAAGAATTTTACCTATGACGTTACTTAACATCTTACTTACGACGCGAGTACAAAATAAAAACAAAGTTGTAAATAGATAGGCTTACATAATACGCACTCCTTTTTTTAACAAAAATGGAACTAGCTAAAACAAATATTAACTTTCTGCTTCTTTTATTTTAGAATTTGAATTAACAAACTTATAACAAAGAAAATTAGGTATGTTATAATTGTATACTTACTTGGTACACTTGTATTTCTCTCAGCTTCAAATACTTTACGTAACATCTTATCACTTCGCTTCATGTTGAAAGCACGTAAATTTTAATAAACACAAATATTGATCTAGCTTTTAGTCAGAGCACTACACAACTACGAGAGTAAAAAAGTGATGCACCCAATAATTATTATATTATTAGTGATGTGCAATTTAATCGGTATTATTAAATCGACTAGTCAAATCGATTGTTTATTTTAGATTATTAATATAAATATTATTCGATAAAATCTTTTAGGCATAAAATGTACAAATTCCAAACACCAACGAATTTTTAAACCTCCGTCACGTTTGAAGACATCATCATCATAAATTTGCTATAAGACATTTCACTGATCCAATTATACATACGTTATTATTTAACGAAAAAATCACACATTCGCATAATTTTATACGTTACTTCCTCAACAATTAGTTTTTGACACAATTGCAACTGCACGAATGTGCCAGATTCGTATGTTTACCTTGAGTTACTTAACCCATCTTAAAATTGTTTGCTACCAATGTAAATGCGCGAATATGCCAGATTCGTATGTATGCCTTGAGTTACTTGACCATCTTAATAATGTTTGCTACCAATATAAATGAACGAATATATCAGATTCGTATGTTTACCTTGGGTTACTTGACCCATCTTAATAATGTTTGCTACCAATGTGAATTCACGAATATGACAGATTCGTATGTTTGCCTTGGGTTACTTGACCCATCTCAATAATGTTTGCTACCAATGTGAATTCACGAATATGACAGATTTGTATGTTTGCCTTGGGTTACTTGACCCATCTTAATAATGTTTGCTACCAATGTGAATTCACGAATATGACAGACTCGTATGTTTGCCTTGGGTTACTTGACCCATCTCAATAATGTTTGCTACCAATGTGAATTCACGAATATGACAGATTCATATGTTTGCCTTGGGTTACTTGACCCATCTTAATAATGTTTGCTACCAATGTGAATTCACGAATATGACAGACTCGTATGTTTGCCTTGGGTTACTTGACCCATTTTATTAATGTTTGCTCCCAATGTTAATTCACGAATATACCAAATTGGTAAGTTGACAGTAGTTCATTTTACTCGAACTTTATAAATTTTACTAAACTAAAACTTAATATATGCATTTGGTAAGTTTACTATGGGTGTAATAACATAAAACGCAGAATCGAACAATTTGAAATCTGTAACCGTCAAAGATAAAAATACGAAAATTTTACATGGTGTGTAGTTGTACATTAGGAACAGATTTTCATCATAATATCGATTTCACCAAAACTGCAGATTCGTAAGTTTGCCGTGGAGGTGACGAATTGTTTGGTCAACACCAAGTTCTACCTTTACGCCGATGATCTACCAGGTGTACCACTCTTTCCGCTCCCGGGATGCTTCTGAAACTGTAAACAGGCTAAATGAGGATTTAGAGAGAATCTCAGCTTGGTCTAAGAGAAACTCTCTGGTCCTCAATCCAAGTAAGTCCAAATACATTGTGATGGGGTCCAGAGATTTCCTGAACAAAATGCTTGCTTGCAACTTGGACCTCAGGATAGATGGCCGTGGCATGGAGAGGGTTCTGGAAGCTCGTCATCTTGGGGTTGTATTTGACGGGCAGCTGCACTTTGAAACTCACATATTGGAGGCCGTCCGCAACTGCTTCTACCGACCCAAACTCTTATATCGTGTCCGTCCCTGCATAAGTGTGGATATGCGTGTCATGCTATGTGAGTCACTTGTTCTATCCAAGCTTAACTACGCTGACACTGTGTATGGGGCGTGCATTCTCGGTAGAACAGAGAAACTAATCCAGCGGGTGCAGAATGCTTGCGCAAGGTTCTGCTACAATGTCCCACCACGATCCCACATCACCCCATTTTTAAATAAGGGTTATTTGATGAGAATATCAGCACGCAGAAAGCTTCACCTGGCTACCCTACTCTTTGGCACTATTCTCACTCAGAAACCAGATTATTTATACAAGAAGCTGTCTTGGTCGCGGGATGTTAACAAGATTAAAACTAGGGCTTCCTCATACCTCATGTTAGCCTCATCGCACAGAACTGCTGCATTGCTTGGTAGTTTCAAATTTGCTGCGTCTCGTTGCTGGAACGACTTGCCACCACCTTTTTGTGCTATAAAAAAAACAGTTGGCACTTTTAGATATAAGTTAATAAACAACACTTGTTACGTATACAATAAGAAACTGGTCAATAAACTCACCCTGGGACTGCACGCAGTTAATATTGTTCAATGTTTTCCTCCTCACTTAAAATATCATTTATTTTATAATATCACATCACATTTACATTATTTATTTTGCACCACTTTCTTGTCACAGCATTATTCACACAACTATAATTTATTCTAATGCTATGTTTTGTTGATCGTCCATGGCGTGGTAAATTATGTTATGTTATGAATGTCCTGTTTCTTGTTTATAATTTATAAATTTTGTAATCTGACATTTGAGGTAATAATTATATCACCTGCGCCCGCGTCCCTTCGTTTGTCATAGACCATAAATTTATTGTCTGTGGCATTGACAAGCGATTATGGAGCATCGGGTGTGGGTAGATTGCATAATTAATTAATAAGTAATACGATTTTATTTATTTATATCTTAAGTATATTTTATCATTTGTTTAATTTTTATATTTAATATTGTTTTTTTTTTATTTTATTGTGGGATTATTTTGTCACGTCCGTAAGTGTGTCCGTGGCATCACAGTGGGCCCTATCTGAATACCAGCGCTGCGTTAGTTGTTTTTTTTTTAAACAAAGATCGCAGCATTATGCTGAGATAGGAGCCTTTTTGGCCTCGCACAGGTCTTATTCTTTTAATTTTATATCTTTTACCTTTTTGTTTTCCTAAAAGTTTCTATGTTCTTTTTTATTGCTTTTATGTCCTGTGCGTGTTGCAAATAAAATATTTTTCTTTCTTTCTTTCTTTCTTTCATTCATACTGGCGTCACAGAAGGAAACGATCAGCACAGTGCTATCACGTAAAACGCCTACATGTCGAGGAATTTTCAGAGATGAAATTAATGGAAATACATAAATGAACGCCGAGAACTTTTGAATAATGCTTTCGGGTGGAGTGTCATCCCAACCAATATTGGACAGCCACAACTCTCTGATAAGCAGCTTGGCATATAAAATTATAGGGGCTACTAAGCCAAGGACATCAAATAATCGAGCGACTACCGACAGTATTCTCCGCTTCGTACACTTCTCTTCTACATTGAGAGTCTTGAAGAAAAAGCTGTCATCGACCGTTGCCCATGAAAAGCCGAATACCTTCGAAGCATTCTTAGAAGAATCATCACAAAAGTCTACCGTACTGCGATGCGAATCCGGCAGGGCATCAAGTAGCACTTGAGAATTACTCGTCCACTTTACTAAATCAAAGGCTCCGGACCGAAACAACGAGATTAATTCTCGTGAAAGAAGAATAGCGCTGGATTCGTCTGGAATAGAATGAACCAAATCGTCCATATAAAGTTTAGACTCCGCCACAGTGGCAGCATCCGGAAAATGTGGCCTCATATCGTGGGCTAATTGGCGATCGTTCCGCATTGCCAAATACGGGCTTGACTTGAGTCCAAAAGGGACCCGATTAAATTGAAAGGTTCGTATTGGATCATCAGGACTGAATCTGTATAAGATTCTCAAATATTTACGATGTTTATCAGGGACTTCATTCTGCAAATACATTTTCTTTATATCCGCAGTCATAGCGACAAGAAAAAGCCGAAAATCAAGCAATAGCAAGAATAAATCCGCCTGCAAGTTAGGACCGGTATGTAACACGTCGTTTAATGACAATCCGGTGTGAGTTGTGGCACTACTCCCGGCCACCGTAGGCGCGAGCTTGCGGGTGGCGAGCAATGGGTAGCTCGCCGCCCGGTAAGGACCAAGCTCGGGTCGACGGCGCGTAGTGTTCCACGCGCGCCTCAAAGAGATGTCAGCAGCGCTGAAAGGGTCTGCTAAGACCGATGCCGGCTGGGGTCGCGTGATTGTTCGAAAGAGATACCGTGACCCTGGCACATGGGCAACTGATGGAACACGGGTGGGTTTTAGTCAGTAAAAGTCTGACACGCCCTCCCGCTCCGCCCAGATTGGGAGAAGTCATTTGATGATTGCCCAACCGGAAAAAAAAAAGTTGTGGCACTAGCGTCAAGTATGATCCGAGGCATTAGCTTATCCGGACGGGTAACAGGGTGATGCGGGATGTAGTATACCTCGTCAGTAATATTGGACTCGGCGACTTGTGACAAGTAACCCATAGTGACATACTCATTAATTACGTTATTATAGTTTTTTTGTAAGTCAGGCGACTGTTTGAACTTACGTTCAAATGTTGGTCTTCTTCACGATAATGCTCTCCACATAGCTAAATTGACTAAACAAACTATTTCAGAGTTAGGTTGGGAAATTGTACTCTATCCAGCATACTCACCAGACTTAGCTCCATCTGATTACTAGTTGTTCCGAGCTTTGAAAAATTATTTACGCGACAAACAGTTCGATGACCAAACAGACTTTCAAAATACCCTAGAAGAGTTTTTTTATTCAAAACTAAATGATTTTGTATGGATTCAAAGATTACCGGGGCGTTGGGCAAGAGTTGTAGATGAAGAAGGAGAGTACCTTTATCAGTAATTAATACGATCTTAACCCATTGAATGCCGTAATTACAGACACAATTAAAAAACCATTGTGTCTATACCAAATGTGGTATCTCACTGACTTAGAGGTTAATAAAATATTACCCAACCCAATATAATCGTTTAATTTATATTTTTGGTTTCTTTAAATTGTTTAAACAAACCAAAAAGACCAGAATATATATGTATTCGGATATGTAGTCGGATCATGAGGAGTGCCGAGCGGTATATCGTCAGGGTTTGGAGTTCCCATTTTATTGGGATAAACAAGACGTATAAACAATTACAGGAGTTTAATAAACGATTAATCACACTGTATAAAAAGAAACAATAAAAAGGTAACAGATGATAAAGTAGGTTAAAATGTATAGTAACAATACAGTTCAACGAACAAACCCATAAGGTTACTGTTCGTATAGAGGCCTAAGCCACCCAAATACAGAGTGTATCTTTCGCTATCAGCTAGTCAATACAGCTATGTGAATATACAGCAGCGCTGTACCAGGTAAACCGACAGTTTTGTCGGGAGCAGGGGCTCTGTAATGAGTCTAATCCGAAGATAGACTGACTTGCCCACTGAGTGCAAGCTCTTTTATAGGACAATGTCCCGCCATAATATCCACGACAAAACTCTGTCCGATGGCGCGCGGAAGTACGCCACGTGTTTACTTGATAAAAAACACTAAAGTATTCTAAACAAAATAAGACTTACATTAAAGTAATCAAATTATATTAGAATAATTGTCGCAAATAAACAAATGGTGAATTCACAACGAAAATCATTTAATTTAAAGTGACATGTCATTTATTGTTTTTGAACAAAACTATCGGTTACAACTATCGAAATAAGTTTCCAAAAATGAATTAGTGAGTACACCAAGTGCTCAATAAATTATGTTCTGATGTATTAGCCATTCTCTGATAGAAAAATCACGTATTAATGAAAATGAAAACCCCCATGAGAAAAAGGCGTGATTGTATGTATGTATGTATGAAAACAAAGAATAGCAAATTATGCGGACTATGTGTATATATATTTTTTTGATAACTATCGAGATTTTTCGGTAGCATAGACACTTTTCTTGGATCTAAATCTAAAATCATTTTTGTTGAATTCAAGGCTACAGTTTTCACGACAGTGTCCCTGCTACCCTATTTACGTCGCGAGCAATGGGTAGCTCGCCGCCCAGTAAGGACCAGGCTCGGGTCGACGGCTCCGGCGCGTAGTGTTCCACGCGCGCCTCATAGAGATGTCAGCAATACTGAAAGGGTCTGCTAAGACCGATGCCTGCCAGAGTCACGAGATTCGTTCGAAAAAGTTACCGTGGCCCTGCATATGGGCAACTAAAGGAACACGGGTGGGTTTTACTCAGTAAAATTCTGACACGCCCTTCCGCTCCACCCTAGAGCGGGAGACGTCATTTGATGATATCCCACCCAAAAAATAAAAAACTGTATGTCTTTACTTCATTACAGATATTGCTTGTTTTTGTTTTTTATTTTAATTGCTCATTTTCTGGCTAACTCAATTTTTTATTCCAAAATCCGTGAATCTTTGAAAAAGTTAAGAATACTCTGTTAAGACCGTTGTTTTCTAGCGACAACGGATAAACCCACCCTTATTGTCCCATCTCAAAAATCCAACCTGTATATACATAATTATACCTACTAGATAAGTTTTAATCCAGTGCGCAAATTTTAACAAATGAAACTTAAACGATTTATAATAATCATGCAATTTTTATTTTAATACATCTTCGCCGGCGCGGCAGCGAAGGTGAACGACCGAGCACCTGTTCAATCGGTCAAAATTCTAAGAATCTCGAAGTACCTACGCCGGCGCGTGGTTACTGACCTATTAGTACCTACCAAATGTTCGATCGGTCAAAATTCTAAGAATTTCAAAGTACCTACGCCGTCGCGCGGTTACTGACCTATTACTATTGTCAATATCATATAAGTTACGAAATATGTATGTTGTCCACAGTTTACTGATTTAAGGTTGGACAAAAATAAAAAAAAGTAATGAAAAAATGGTTGAAATGTGTTCTATTACTGATACTGAAACACCAAAAAAAATTGCGCACTGGTTATAAAATTATTCTGTACTAGCTTCTGCCCGCAGCTTCGCCCGCGTGTATGTCAAAAAATTCACCATTTCAACCCCTCATTTCTCCCTTTTATGAATGGAATTTCAAAAAACCCTTTCTTAGTGGCTAACTACTCCTCCCAAAGAACACACCCTCCAAATTTCATGTCTCTAGGACCAGCCGTTTAGGCTGTGCGTTGATATATCAGTCAGGCAGTCACTCACTCAGGACTTTAAATTTTATATTTATAGAAGATAATATATCGTAATTGACTGATTACCTCTATAAAGGAATAGCGTTTAAATATGTATCTTAAGTAAGTAAGTTTAAATATGTATCTTTATGCAATATTGTAAACATTTGGTTCGTCTTTTTGCCATTTACGGTGAACTATGGAAGAATACGAATACATTACAATACTGCTCAGTCCCCCATAGTAAAACCTACAGACTAACCCGAGTTAAAGGGGATTACATATTCAAAATTTGAATAAAAAATATCTTGTAGTTTTTACGTGATGCTGAAACATTCATTTAGACAAACAGCCAAACAGAAACAATAATATACAAAATAAAACAATATAAAGTTATGTTATACATGCTACGATTTTTATTATAAATATGTTTACAATGCATTAACGTAAATCTACTATCATATTATGTATCGTAAAGGTAAAAGTCAAACTCAAAGCTTTATTTAAATTAAACCAATTACAGGCACTTTGTCAAAGGGTTGATTAGTAAGAAAAAATTCGCTAAGCCCATTCTGAAGCGTTATTCCTATGAATAAAAGACACTCTTATTGTTACAAAATACTGGTTATACATTTCATGTTAAAATTGTACATATGAGAACAATGTTGATGCAGGTTAAAAGCGTCCAAAATAACAACAAAAATCTTTGTACAAAAAAAAAAATTGCCACCGACTTCCGAAACTAAAGTTATTTTTCACTTTGTAATGTTTTTTTTTAAGGAAGTCGCTTGTTATTTTTTGTTAAAAAGTTTTTATTTTTAACTTTTTAGTTATGGTAGATACCCCGCACTAACCTGATTGCGTTATTCGTTCATTTGTTGCGCAAATACTTAATCCAAATTTAAGACTTATATGGTTTTCACATGGATTCCATTGTCCGGATGGAACCAAATTAAAATGGGACCACACGGAAAGCACCAGCTTTCAAATAAAAAAAATAATCATCAAAATCGATTCACCCAGTCAAAAGTTCTGAGATGATAACCTCCTCCTTTTTACACGCTTTATATTAGCTTCACTTGTATGTTTGTTTGTTTGTTTGTAACCGACTCCTTATAGCGCGATTTTGACCCACTTTAAACGACCAGATTTCATTCAAACTTTACACACCTGTCAAAGACCGATGATAATGCAATAATTTCATAAATTTGTGCCACTATCCTTGCCAGGGTTACCAGGACAGCAAAAAACTGTCTTTGAAAACTACGCTGACATACGTCACAAACTTCGCTGGGTGTTTCGAATTTTGAGACGTATGTCAACGTCTCAAAATTCGAAACAAACTAAAAATAGAAAATAAATAATAGTTTGAATGAAATCTGGTCGTTTAAAGTGGGTCAAAATCGCGCTATAAGGAGTCGGTTACAAACAAACATACAAACAAACATACAAGTGAAGCTAATATAAAGCGTGTAAAAACTAAAAAACACGCTTCCATAGAAAGTCAAACTAAAAAGTAGAAAATAATGGGAAAAAAGCGTGGGGTGCCTGATGAATAAAAAAATACCTTAAAAAGCACCCCACGCTTTTTTCCCATTATTTTCTACTTTTTAGTTTGGTTTTCTATGGAAGCGTGTTTTTTTAAACTATTATTTATTTTCTATTTTTTTGAAGTCTAACCGACTAGTAACCGAAAAGTAACTAAAAACATTAATTAACAAAAGAAATAAATCCGTTTATTTGGACACAAAATACTATAAACAGAGTAAAGAAAAATGAAAAGAAATAACATCAACAGCAAATAAGCAGCTAATAGATGACCAATCCAATCTGACAGTGCCCGTTCACAATCATGATGAATGGATCAGCACCATTTAGTACAACCTTATTGAAGGTAACTTCGTGATCCAAGACGCACACCACCATCACCGAGACATTTTAATGGGCGTGATGTATGTACTCCAGCCGCATGGGCTCATTCAATTCAATGATATACGTACACAAATAATGGTAGCTTTATAGTAACATAGTGCTAACATATGTGCTATTTTTAAAATAAGAAACTCCTAATGCCTGACTTAATCCACATGTAACTGTAGTGAAATTAATTTCACGTTTCATAACTTAGTATAATTATTAAATATTTGAAGAATAGTATTACGATAATGAAGGAAGGAAATATTTTAAAAGGACAAACGTGTGTTAAAACACGTGCGTTAAACAGTATGATTACTCCTACTGGTTTTGACAGCATGTTTTACAGGATGTTTTACTTTTTACATCCACAGTTAGGCTTTTTAGTCGTGCTTGTGTGGAGGACACGTCCATATAGGTTTTGATGTTACTGTAGTTGTTGATGTCGGTGGTGGTGTTTTAGAGCCACAAAGTGTGGGGAATGGCGTTGGAGATGGTGTCGGAGAGGGCGTTGGAGAGGGCGTCGGAGTAGGCGTTGGCGATGGAGTTGGAGATGGCGTCGGAGACGGCGTTGGAGAGGGCGTTGGAGATGGAGTAGGTATTGGGGTTTTAGTTCCGCAAGGTGTAGGATATGGCGTCGGAGATGGTGTTGGAGATGGTGTGGGAGATGGCGTCGGAGATGGTGTGGGAGATGGTGTTGGAGAGGGCGTTGGAGTTGGCGTTGGAGAAGGCGTCGGAGAAGGTGTGGGAGATGGAGTTGGAGAGGGTGTGGGAGAGGGCGTTGGAGATGGCGTTGGAGACGGTGTTGGAGAGGGTGTTGGCGATGGAGTAGGTTTTGGTGTTTTAGTGCCGCAAGGTGTGGGATATGGCGTCGGAGATGGTGTTGGAGAAGGCGTCGGAGAGGGTGTTGGAGATGGCGTCGGAGAGGGTGTTGGAGATGATGTGGGAGTTGGCGTCGGAGATGGTGTGGGAGATGGTGTTGGAGAAGGCGTTGGAGACGGCGTTGGAGAGGGCGTCGGAGATGCTGTGGGAGAGGGCGTTGGAGAGGGTGTTGGAGATGGTGTGGGAGATGGCGTCGGAGATGGTGTTGGAGAAGGCGTCGGACAGGGTGTTGGAGATGGTGTGGGAGATGGCGTCGGAGATGGTGTGGGAGATGGTGTTGGAGAGGGCGTAGGAGATGGTGTTGGAGAGGGCGTCGGAGATGGCGTCGGAGAGGGCGTCGGAGAAGGCGTGGGAGATGGAGTTGGAGATGGTGTGGGAGATGGAGTTGGAGATGGCGTTGGAGACGGCGTTGGACAGGGCGTCGGAGATGGTGTGGGAGAGGGCATTGGAGAGGGTGTTGGAGATGGTGTGGGAGATGGCGTCGGAGATGGTGTGGGAGAGGGCGTTGGAGAGGGTGTTGGAGATGGTGTGGGAGATGGCGTCGGAGATGGTGTTGGAGAAGGCATCGGAGAGGGTGTTGGAGATGGTGTGGGAGATGGTGTTGGACAGGGCGTTGGAGATGGGGTTGGAGAGGGCGTCGGAGATGGCGTCGGAGAGGGCGTCGGAGGAGGCGTGGGAGATGGAGTTGGAGATGGAGTTGGAGATGGTGTTGGAGACGGCGTTGGAGAGGGCGTCGGTGATGGTGTGGGAGAGGGCGTTGGAGATGGCGTTGGAGAGGGTGTTGGCGATGGAGTAGGTTTTGGTGTTTTAGTGCCGCAAGGTGTGGGATATGGTGTTGGAGAAGGCGTTGGAGA
Source organism: Aporophyla lueneburgensis (assembly GCA_932294355.1). Classification (NCBI taxonomy): domain Eukaryota; kingdom Metazoa; phylum Arthropoda; class Insecta; order Lepidoptera; family Noctuidae; genus Aporophyla; species Aporophyla lueneburgensis. The sequence continues at coordinate 25,220,830 of OW028750.1, read as the reverse complement.
GGGTGTGGGAGATGGGGTAGGAGATGGTGTTGGAGAAGGCGTCGGAGAGGGTGTTGGAGATGGTGTTGGAGATGGTGTGGGAGATGGAGTTGGAGATGGCGTCGGAGATGGTGTGGGAGAGGGTGTTGGAGATGGCGTCGGAGATGGCGTTGGAGAGGGTGTTGGCGATGGAGTAGGTTTTGGTGTTTTAGTGCCGCAAGGTGTAGGATATGGCGTCGGAGATGGTGTTGGAGAAGGCGTCGGAGAGGGTGTTGGAGATGGCGTCGGAGAGGGTGTTGGAGATGGTGTGGGAGTTGGCGTCGGAGATGGTGTGGGAGATGGTGTTGGACAAGGCGTTGGAGATGGTGTCGGAGAGGGCGTTGGAGAAGGTGTGGGAGATGGCGTCGGAGATGGTGTGGGAGATGGTGTTGGAGAAGGCGTTGGAGATGGTGTCGGAGAGGGCGTCGGAGAAGGTGTGGGAGATGGCGTCGGAGATGGTGTGGGAGATGGTGTTGGAGAAGGCGTCGGAGATGGCGTCGGAGAGGGTGTCGGAGAAGGTGTGGGAGATGGAGTTGGAGATGGTGTGGGAGAAGGAGTTGGAGATGGCGTTGGAGACGGCGTTGGAGAGGGCGTCGGAGATGGTGTGGGAGAGGGCGTTGGAGAGGGTGTTGGAGATGGTGTGGGAGATGGCGTTGGAGATGGTGTTGGAGAAGGCGTCGGAGAGGGTGTTGGAGATGGCGTCGGAGAGGGTGTTGGAGATGGTGTGGGAGTTGGCGTCGGAGATGGTGTGGGGGATGGTGTTGGACAAGGCGTTGGAGATGGTGTCGGAGAGGGCGTCGGAGAAGGTGTGGGAGATGGCGTCGGAGATGGTGTGGGAGATGGTGTTGGAGAAGGCGTCGGAGATGGCGTCGGAGATGGCGTCGGAGATGGTGTTGGAGAAGGCGTCGGAGAGGGTGTTGGAGATGGCGTCGGAGAGGGTGTTGGAGATGGTGTGGGAGTTGGCGTCGGAGATGGTGTGGGAGATGGTGTTGGACAAGGCGTTGGAGATGGTGTCGGAGAGGGCGTTGGAGAAGGTGTGGGAGATGGCGTCGGAGATGGTGTGGGAGATGGTGTTGGAGAAGGCGTCGGAGATGGCGTCGGAGAGGGTGTCGGAGAAGGTGTGGGAGATGGCGTCGGAGATGGTGTTGGAGAAGGCGTCGGAGAGGGTGTTGGAGATGGCGTCGGAGAGGGTGTTGGAGATGGTGTGGGAGTTGGCGTCGGAGATGGTGTGGGAGATGGTGTTGGACAAGGCGTTGGAGATGGTGTCGGAGAGGGCGTTGGAGATGGCGTTGGAGACGGCGTTGGAGAGGGCGTCGGAGATGGCGTTGGAGAGGGTGTTGGCGATGGAGTAGGTTTTGGTGTTTTAGTGCCGCAAGGTGTAGGATATGGCGTTGGAGATGGTGTTGGAGAAGGCGTCGGAGAAGGTGTTGGAGATGGCGTCGGAGAGGGTGTTGGAGATGGTGTGGGAGTTGGCGTCGGAGATGGTGTGGGAGATGGTGTTGGACAAGGCGTTGGAGATGGTGTCGGAGAGGGCGTTGGAGAAGGTGTGGGAGATGGCATCGGAGAGGGTGTCGGAGAAGTTGTGGGAGATGGAGTTGGAGATGGTGTGGGAGAAGGAGTTGGAGATGGCGTTGGAGACGGCGTTGGAGAGGGCGTCGGAGATGGCGTTGGAGAGGGTGTTGGCGATGGAGTAGGTTTTGGTGTTTTAGTACCGCAAGGTGTAGGATATGGCGTCGGAGATGGTGTTGGAGAAGGCGTCGGAGAGGGTGTTGGAGATGGCGTCGGAGAGGGTGTTGGAGATGGTGTGGGAGTTGGCGTCGGAGATGGTGTGGGAGATGGTGTTGGACAAGGCGTTGGAGATGGTGTCGGAGAGGGCGTTGGAGAAGGTGTGGGAAATGGCGTCGGAGATGGTGTGGGAGATGGTGTTGGAGAAGGCGTCGGAGATGGCGTCGGAGAGGGTGTCGGAGAAGGTGTGGGAGATGGAGTTGGAGATGGGGTGGGAGAAGGAGTTGGAGATGGCGTTGGAGACGGCGTTGGAGAGGGCGTCGGAGATGGTGTGGGAGAGGGCTTTGGAGAGGGTGTTGGAGATGGTGTGGGAGATGGCGTTGGAGATGGTGTTGGAGAAGGCGTCGGAGAGGGTGTTGGAGATGGCGTCGGAGAGGGTGTTGGAGATGGTGTGGGAGTTGGCGTCGGAGATGGTGTGGGAGATGGTGTTGGACAAGGCGTTGGAGATGGTGTCGGAGAGGGCGTCGGAGAAGGTGTGGGAGATGGCGTCGGAGATGGTGTGGGAGATGGTGTTGGAGAAGGCGTCGGAGATGGCGTCGGAGAGGGTGTCGGAGAAGGTGTGGGAGATGGAGTTGGAGATGGTGTGGGAGAAGGAGTTGGAGATGGCGTTGGAGACGGCGTTGGAGAGGGCGTCGGAGATGGTGTGGGAGAGAGCGTTGGAGAGGGTGTTGGAGATGGTGTGGGAGATGGCGTCGGAGATGGTGTTGGAGAAGGCGTCGGAGAGGGTGTGGGAGATGGCGTCGGAGATGGTGTGGGAGATGGTGTTGGAGAGGGCGTTGGAGATGGGATCGGAGACGGCGTTGGCGATGGAGTATGTTTCGGTGTTTTAGTGCCGCAAGGTGTGGGATATGGCGTCGGAGATGGCGTTTGAGATGGCGTCGGAGATGGCGTCGGAGATGGCGTTGGAGATGGCGTCGGAGATGGCGTCGCCGATGGCGTCGGAGATGGCGTCGGTGATGGCGTCGGAGATGGAGTATGTTTCGGTGTTTTAGTGCCGCAAGGTGTGGGATATGGCGTCGGAGATGGCGTTTGAGATGGCGTCGGAGATGGCGTCGGAGATGGCGTCGGAGATGGCGTCGGCGATGGCGTCAGAGATGGCGTCGGAGATGGAGTATGTTTCGGTGTTTTAGTGCCGCAAGGTGTGGGATATGGCGTCGGAGATTGCGTTTGAGATGGCGTCGGAGATGGCGTCGGAGATGGCGTCGGAGATGGTGTCGGAGATGGCGTCGGAGATGGCGTCGGCGATGGCGTCGGAGATGGCGTTGGAGATGCCGTAGTAGGTGTTGTAGTAGAAATGCCACATTTAGACGTGGTCGGCTTAGCGGTACTCGTTGTGATCGGTGGCGGGTACCAACATTCTGGAGCTATTGTTACGCCACCTGGAAAATATGGATTTATTATTCACATATTTTTACATTGTATGTGCATGGAAATGCTAGCCTCAATCGTTTTGCATAATTTTGGTTCTTTTATTAGAATTAGCCAAGATGACGGGATCCTTATCTATGCTGAGCCTAGTGCTTCGGTTCTATGTTTTGCTACAATATTTAAGGACGAAAACTAAGCCTAACACACAGGTTCTAATACATTTATTTACCTTTGCTGAAAACCCCAATTTCAAATCATTTTATTTACGCGGTGTGAACTCCGTTAGTATATGAAATCAAATGTTTTCTTAAGTACCTACTGAGAGTTGATAGAAAATAAAAAACAAATGGAATGTTACAGAAACCTGTTAATATTTTTTTTTCTGTAACCATTGACGGAAACAGTGGGCCCACTCTAATTTAGGGATCTCTTTCACGCGTTTTTCAAACACAGCCATAGCATCTTCAGGCTTCATAAACCGATTTCCTCTAAGTATATATTTTATTTTTGGAAATAATATTAAAAGTCAGTAGGTGCCAGGCTGGGCAGTCCCAGCCTGAGGAGAAGTCACTAACTCCTCACCTACGATAGACAAATATTGATTAGTCCGTCAGGCGGAGTGAGTTGGACCGTTGTCATGGTGAAAGAGGATCCTGTTTCTTGGACACTGCTGTCTGACATTTTCTAAGACAACTGGTTAACAATTATTGGCATACCAATCTGCAATCACAATCCTTTTATCTTCTAGGACAGTTGTTATGAATTGGCCCGTACGTCCAAGGAATGAGGCAATCCTCTTTTTTCCTAGACTTTTGCCCTTCTTTACTTTGGTCGGCAAATCTTCGAATGGAAACCTGAGTGCGCATTGCACCCTCATTGTCTTTTGGCTTTGGACAATATACCCAAGTTTCGTCACCCGTAACGATGCCATTTACAGCATTCGAGTCACCTCCGTCATACTTTTCAAGCATTGTGCGTTGATCTAAACTAACTATATATCTAACTCTGTTCATCTAAACGACGGTGCTTTTTAACTTCCGTCAAATTATGAAGCAGAGACGGATGTCTAGTACAAAGCTTTCTGATGCCTAAAGCTGCTCAAATATATTTTTATGTCACCCTTCTACCAGCTTCTATCATTAGCTGCACAGCATTTACGTTTTCTTCAGTAATCGCCGCAGAAAGACATCCTTCTCGCAAATGCACAACGATTAACTTATTAAATCAGTTTTAAATAGTGGCACGGGATGGGGTTTTGTCACGTAATGCTAATCAATGTCTGTCGTAACAGTGGTGTGGAGTAAGATTGCAACGAAAGTCGTTATAAATCATCGAGCGAAAATTTTCTCGAGTCAAATCCATTTCAACGCGTGACATACACGTTTTAAATTGCCGCCAATTTGTAAGATCAAATGACATATGAATTCATTACTTCCGTTCTAAAGATTTCTAAGGAGTTTTTAAATACAAATTTAAATAAATTGTTCATCGCCCGTTTTCTTACTGGCCTTTTCTAAAAACTTCCAGCGTGACCCCCTAAAGTTGGAATTTGATTTAGTACGAAAACCTAATACATATATAATTCTACTGTACGTGTGTATGTCACTGAACTCGTCCTAAACGGCTGGACCGATTTGAATGATTTTTTTTTGTAAAAACCCTGGGACCCTGGATGGTTTAGATTCACTATTGGACCCGGTAGGTAGCGCTGCTATCGAGTTCTAGGAAACAGGACAACGTCTGTACGGTCAGCTAGTTTGATATATTTATACATTTTTGTGTGTGTATTAACCTTATAAAGTAAGAAAACTTCTAATTTGTTATTTTATATATAAAAAATACAGATAATAAATACGTCCTCATATACGAAATATAAGTATTGAGTATACCTAAAGGTAGCGCTTAATTTTTAATACAATGTGAATAATTGTATGAACAAATAAGTGAAAAGAAATACATAAATGCAACGTTTATCATTAAAACAACATTTGGCACATACCATGGTTTGGAGCAGCTTGTGTGACGTAACATATCTGCAATAAAAAGATAAACAGTTTTCAAAAATCTCAGTTACTTTCTAACTGCTGCTACATTTCAAATTCGCTAGTCCATATTCTATTTGGTGAAGCTGGGCCCATCACCTAATTCAAGCTGTTGCTGAAGATTATAAAATTTATGATAGAACATTTAAATAAATTTAAATATTTGTCCGGTTTTTTAAACCCCTATTAAATTTGCACTTTGACTTTACTAAGTAAATTTAGCAGTATATATAAAAAATATCTGTACTTTAAAGACTAATATCTGGATGACCGAGCTTTGCTCGGTATTTTTGGTAAATTGTGTTTAAAATAATAAGTTTATGTTCAAGTTGATTATCGATAAAGTTGGTCTTTGAAAACACGAATAAAACGATATTTTCTAAAATTGAATCGATAGATCGATTTATCGCCCCCGAAACCCCCTGTATACTAAATTTCATGAAAATCGTTGGAGCCGTTTCCGATATTCCAATTATATATATACATATATATATACAAGAATTGCTCGTTTAAAGGTATAAGATAATGGCTCTATTCGTTTAAGCGAATGTGAGCCAGCATCTCATTCAAATATGAATGTTAATGTTTTACAAGTACATTCTTCTGCTACGCTTAACTTAATTAGCAAAGTAAGTTCATAATACGTTTGATAATTTTTGACCTACGGAAGTAGTCTCCAGTCTCCGGTCCTACGAAATCCCACGCCACACAAATTAATTTATTTGACTACTTTGGTACATAGGTATGTACCATAGGATGGATTGAAACTAGATTCAAACCCATCCCATTCATTTTCCTTGTCTGGTGTGACCAGCCAGGTAAGTTTAATGGAATATAATTTAATTGAAATGGTTAGCCTGAATACGGCTTTTATTCGAAGGTCATAAAATATCAGCATAGAAAATATAGAATACATAGTAGGTAGTCAAGGTTTTGGAACTTTATTATTTTGACTTTTTACTTACCGAACATATGAGAATAGTTACTATATTATTAGCCCTCATTTTGATACTTGACCAAGCCGCTGAAGTGAACTGATTTATATCTCAAAACTACCCTATATATATATAAGATTCTAATAACGTCATTCATATTGTTCTCTTTAACTACAAAACAGATGCAAATCAAAAGGCTTCTTTATAAAAAAAAAACAACGAATAAGACTCACACAGCGAGGGTTCCGTACCTTCCTTAGTTAAACTATTTTCAAGGTTAAATTTATCACTGCAGGCAACCGCATCAATAAGGCTGTTTGCAAAAGGGCTGAATTACCCTACTTTATCATTTCAGCCGGAAGACGTCCACTTCTGGATATAGGCCTCCTCAAGGGGATATTCACCATGATCGCCACGCTTGGAACGCGTGTTGGTGACCGCGGTATCACCATACATAGGCCTCCCTCAATTTGGGGAGGGGTTTTTTTTTCCTGGATGGGAGATCATCAAATGACTTCTCCCGCTCTGGGCGGAGCAGGAGGGCATGTCAGATTTTTACTGACTAAAACCCTCCCGTGTTCCATCAGTTGCCCGTGTGCCGGGGTCACGGTATCTCGCTTGAACAAACTCGCGACTCGCGACTCGCGGGTCAACCATAATCGCCAGGCTTAGCAGGCGGGTGAGCGATCGCAGTATGGTGGTAAAATACATAGAACGCTACTGCCCATTCTCTAGTAAGTCCCTTGGTCGCCTCTTATGACACCCACGGGAAGAAGTAGGATAGTGCTGGTGCACGTAACCAAAGGGCTGGCCTATTTTTTGGCAACCAGCCGCTTGGTGACGTGTCGAGAAACCAAGAGCACTCAGATATGTAATTTAAAATTGAACCCATCAAAAACATAAATGTGAAATGAGAGCCAAGTTCAATATTATGATATATGCCTTGGTTGTTGACTTCAACGACAAAAGAAGTGAGATCTAAATGGGTGCCAAGTACAATGGTCAGTCCTGAACTGTATTTCTACATAAAATATGGTTTCTACATAAAATATCATTTCTTCTTTTAACTTAGGATAATATATTGTAGCCAAAGGTCTGACTTGGCTAGTTCTCATATACGAATTATTATGTTCAATGACTAGTTGCTACCAGCAAGCCAAATTTTTGGAATAATAAAATAAGAACCGACAAGGAAAGGGGTTTAGAACTTGTGAAGGCTATAATATAATTCGTATATGAAAACTAGCCAAGTCAGATCTTTGGCTACAATATATTATCCTAAGTTAAAAGAAGAAATGATATTTTAAGTAGTTATAAATAAATTTCAGGACTGACCATTGTACTTGGCACCCATTTAGATCTCACTTCTTTTGTCGTTGAAGTCAATAACCAAGGCATATATCATAATATTGAACTTGGCTCTCATTTCACATTTATGTTTTTGATGGGATATTATTACTTTTTGTACATAAATTATTAGTAGGTACTTATTTATAACTAAATTCATACCAAATGGTTTTTGTTATGTGTTCCTAATAGAAACAATTAAGTGAAAAATTGCAATAAAATGATAAAAATTTACCAGTTTCTGATTTATTCCTTTGTTTTCACCTAATTACCTATCTGCATGCCAAATTTGAACTTTCCAGGTTATCTGGAACTGGGTTAGAGTTTTGATCTATAGGTCAGTCAGTGATAAAATTGACGATTTTTGGACGTTAATATCTAAACAACCGTTTGAGATGAGTTTATGATTTTTAGAGCACGTATGTATCTTGCAAGTTTCACTATATGAGCCAAATTTGACACGTTTATGTGAAACAGTTTTTGAGTTATGAGGGGTTCAAAAGTGGCTCCAAATGGTTCGTGTAATATTACACACGGTGCTGCTCGCCAGTTCTGTTACTTGAACTTGGCTTGACACGCTACCGCGTGTCTAGATCTAAGTTAAATAAATCAAAACTACGGCTCTGTATGCAACGACTCCGTATGTGGATACAGAGTAGTAGAAAACCATACAACCATAGAATCTACAACCAACCAACCTGTCAAGTTTTCCCAATCAATCTTGAACCTTAAACTTAATCAATAAAGTTGAAAATCTATTAAAGAAATTTGACAGATTGTAGTAGCTTTATGTGCTGGCGTTTGTACTATAAAACATTTTCGTTTTATTGCAAATTTGAATCCTAATACTTGTAGTGAGCTAGTAAAGTTCACTACCCTGCCCTGGTAATCGAGAGGGCTGGGGGGAGAGGGCTGGGGATCGGGGGGGCTAAGGTTGGCCACCTTCGACTTACTGCCTTCTCGATTACCGGGGCAGTACCAGTTTAATGACCTACCGGTTGCCACTAACCCTGGCTACTACAACCAGCGGCATAAACCACAAATTCAAGTATCTGCCGAAATCACGTGAAAGGGGCCGCCATGCTACAGCGCTTGCATGGTAGTGCCAACAGTATTCTGAAAATGTTCGCTGCGCAGACTGTCCATTTCTGGGATACTGGATGCTGACAGTTATAACAATGAATAAATAATATTTTTTTGTCAAACTACCAATAGTAAACTATTTTTCCAAGCATAATTGTTGCCAATTTACTAACAAAAATAGGGACCGTAGTCTGTTTTTTGTGTGTTGTTAAGGAACCCTAAAAGTAGAAGAATTAACTAGTATTTATTATTTATATGAAGATGATTTGCGTCATAAACTCATAATGTGTTTATTTATCATAAAAACAATGTTTGTTGCTGAAGTACAATATTCCTTTACTATACAATTTTCTGTTTTTATTTGTTTTTGGCATATGTTTTCGTTGTCTTACAAGTCTAGTGCTTTTTCTGCGGACTACTGTAAATATTGGTATAAGGAGGACATGTTGGCCTGCCAGAGTCGCGAGATTGTTCGAAAGAGATACCGTGACCCTGGCACATGGGCAACTGAAGGAACACGGGTGGGTTTTAGTCAGTAAAATTCTGACATGCCCTCCCGCTCCGCCCAAAGCGGGAGAAGTCATTTGATGATTTCCCATAAAAAAAGAAGGACATGTTGGGATAACTCTACTATTTATCGCTGGTTTTCGATTGTTAGATTATCAGCAGCCTATAATGTCCCCACTGCTGGGACACAGGCCTCCTCTCAGTGAGAAGGAGTGGGCCATAATCCACCACGCGGGCCCAGTGTGGGTTGGTACATGCCACACTTCGAAATTTTGATTCTAAGACATGCGATTCCTCACGATGTTTTCCTTCACCGTTTTGAGAGCAGTGGTGATGAAATAATTTACTCTTATACAAAATAAAGTGCCTGCTTGGGTCGAACTTACGACCTACTTACTACATAAGTCGCGGCCGTTACCACTAGGTTCTATGTTAGAAATTGGCGACAAAATAAATATAGAATGGAGTTAACCAATTGAATAACTGCCTCGTTGGTTCAGTGGCCGCAAGCGATACTGCTGAGGTTGAGCTCCTGGGTACCATTTTTTGGCCGAAATTTTTCAATAGCTGCTCGGGGTGTGTTTCTATGCCCGGTTGATGTCAATAGACTCGTCCAATATTACTTAGGACTTGAAAATAACGGACGAAATGTGGGTGTACTATGGGTGCAACTCTCTCTAACTCTTTTTGAATACAAGAGCGAAGTTATGTAAATTATTGGTTTAACTTCTACCGCAAAAAAATAATGTACCTTTCCTAATATAATGCTGAATGTTCCCCAACGTTGAATAAATTGACTTGTATCTCTTTTGTTTTAGGCATTTTGATCTGAAAAAAACTACCTATTTTCAACAATCTCAATATCCAATCATTTATATCCACGCTAATGATTATAATCATTAGCGTGGATATAGCTTCTGCCCACGACTTCGCGTCAAATTTTTGCTCCCGCTACCAATCCCGTCGCATCGAATCGCCTGCCCGTGCGAGGTCTTCGTTTTTCATGTATTTTTTTCCGTTTTGCTCGACTCCTAAGGGTTTTTGCGTGATGTTGTATAGTCTATGGCCTTCCTCGACAAATCGGCTACCCAACAGTAAACGAAGGTAAGTAAACGAAGATTGGTAGGTTCAACTAAACAGTTCAGCTTTATAATATTATTACAGTTTTAAGATTTTGATTACATTAAAAAAGGTTATAGTGAGCCAACCTTGAAAGATAAACACATACTATTGCGGATTTTTCTTTTTACTTTTTAAGAGAAACAATACCATCATACATGATTTTTACATTACTTTAACCGTTTACGCAGCACACGCAACGGAAGTTCTCAAAAAGGATACATTTTCCAGGTTTTTGTAACATTTTTCATTGATGCTCCGCTTCTATTGGCCGCAGCGCGATGTTATATCTATACTTTATAATATTATAAAGCTGAAGAGTTTGTTTGTTTGTTTGATTGAACGCGCTAATCTCAGGAACTACTGGTCCGAATTAAAAAAAATATTTTTGTGTTGATAGCCTATTCATCGAGGAAGGCTATAGGTTATATAACATCATGCTATAACTAAGAGGAGTGGAGCAGTAATGAAAAATGTTGCTAAACGGGGAAAATTGCACGGGTAGGCGATTCAATGCGACGGGAAGGGTCGGGGGAACAAGAAATTTAACGCGGACGAAGTCGCGGGCAGAAGCTAGTGGTCTATATAGCCTTCCTCAATAAATGGACTACCTAACACTAACAGAATTAATATTATATTACACTAACTTCTGCCCGCGACGTCGTCCGCGTTAAATTTCTTGTTCCCTCGACCCTTCCCGCCGCGTCGAATCGCCTACCCGTGCGATTTTTCCCGTTTTTGCAACATTTTTCATTATTGCTCCGCTCTTCTTAATTATAGCGTGATGTTATATAGCTTATAGCCATCCTCGATAAATAGGCTACCAAACACAAAAATATTTTTTCAATTTGGACCAGTAGTTCCTGAGATTAGCGCGTTCAATCAAACAAACATACAAACAAACAAACAAACTCTTCAGCTTTATAATATTATATATAGTAATATAGTATAGATACACATACATACATACAATCACGCCTTTTTCCCATGGGGGTAGGCAGAAACCACGGAACGCCACCTGCTACGATCTCTACACACTCCTTTTGCCTCGTTTAGGTTCATACAATTGGTCATACACACACGCCGGTTGCGAGTACTACGCACCTGACCTTTCTGAAGAACATCACCAATAAAGTCACTATATGTTCTCCTAGGGCCCCCTGGTGTCCCCTCCCGGTGTTTCTGCTCTTGCTTGCAATATTATATTACCTATATTATTCATAATAATTTAATTCGAACCAGTAGTTCCTGAGATTAGCGCGTTCAACCAAACAAATAAACAAACTTTTCAGCTTTATGTACAGATAGATATAAGTATTATAAAGTAACATATAAGATAGAACAGATAGATAGTATAGATTATTTGTCAGAACTTCTACAAAACCTTTTTTACAATGAACCAACGCACAAGCAGCTTATCACGTCCCCTCTTAAAAAAGAATGGCATCAAGTTCAGGTATCAAGTTCCGTCGCACTTTACCGCTAGTTAAGACGTTCCTGTATCATTTTACGTGAACAAACTTTCGTCGCGACTTTATGGAGGGGAAGTGCAATTATTTACTGAGATTGCACGCCGCACAGCGTTTAGGGTTTCACTGGGGCGATCCGAGAATTTGTTTATTAAGCACTTGTTAGATATTCATGTGGATTTCGAGTCATGGTTATAAATTGACTGTGGAGGGTGGAATTTGCAAGTAGTTAATTGGGCAGATGTATTTAGGTTTTTTTTTTTGGCTCTAACCTGGGTATACAGCGAGGTATAAATAAATATGTTATCTATATGTTGTGTATACTGTTTTCGTTTATCATGTAACCTAAGCAAGTTGCAAGAATTAATTGCTTACACAAGTCTTTTAAAACTTGTCAAAACCTGTGAGCAAAATTGTTAACGATGCATGTTTGATATTTGTTTTAACACAACTTGTATATCGGAGTGGACGAGGAGTTAGAACAACTGGATTAAAATAATTGTTCCTTTAACATCATCATCATCATCATCATCATCTGTCCACCCTTTTCTTATGTTGAGGTCGGTAAGTGTAACCAAATGCAGTAGACTACCAGTATTTTACAAGGGCCGACTTTCTATCTATAGTCTGTGCCAGATGTGAAAAAAATTAAAGTCGCTGACACGCGCCTACTAATGAATTCAAATTACCGTTTTGACCATGCTAGTGACACTTTCTTAACACATTTTTCATATCGTTTTGAAATATTTGAATACACTGGAAGGCGGCTGTCAACGACTTTTATTTTTTTCACATCTGGCACAGACTATAACATCCACATCCCGGTAACAGGGTAGTGAAATACCCCTTCGTAAGGCTGATTGTAAGACTTTCAGGATGATTTGTCTTAATCCTGCTAGTGTCATTACATAACAGTAATGAAAATAAAAATGATGACAAAAATATAGTGGAAAAATAAAAATAAAACTCGACCATCTATATGAAATGGGGTATCATTGAACAGGTATTTGAAAAGATTTAGGTTTTTCTGAGAAATTTTCATTTTTAATGATAACTAAGGGTCTATAACGATTTAAAGTTTGTTAGCAACTATTCTCAATTAAATTTTCAAAAGGTTTAATAAAGCGGTGATAAAGTTCTTATATGATCGTATACGGAATATCGAGAAATAATTATAGATAATAACTAAAACGTTGTAAATCTATATCTATACTTATAATAAAACTGTAGAGAGGTCAATTCTGTACATTGAAAATACATTCAAAATTAATATTGGAGAATGAATGATGATCGATACTGATGCCAAAAATGCAATCAGTAAATTTTTTGTCTGTCTGTCTGTCTGTCCGTCTGACTGTATGTGCACGCTTGGGTCAAAAACTACTGAAGGAATTTTAATCAAACTTGGTACGATTGTAGTCCATATTCCTGGGCAGGTTATAGGCTATATAACATAACGCTAAGGTACATAGGAGCCATGCAGTGACGATAAATTTGAAGCAAGTCGGATGAAAATGCGCTTTCGGGCTCTTATCCTCGCAAAATTAACCTGGATTAACACATAGGCTACTTTTTATCCCGGTAGTACGTTCACGCGGGATATTTTCCGACTACCACGCGGGCAAAGCCGCTGGCAAAAGCTAATAAATAATAAATTAATTAAATAAAATGCATTTAATTCAGATAACTCAGATCCATATAGTACAAAAAATAAAACACATTAAAAAAAAACAATAAAATTAAACAAATTACTCGCTTAACAAAGGTTCTCCATGGCGGCGAAGAGATCCTATTAGATACAGTCTTCAGAATTCCGTTGCAGCTGCCACGCATTCTGCCGATCAGGGATACCGTTTTTATGCGGATGATGGCATGAAAGCCATCAGTGTGATATAGCGCAAACATCCCCGATGCACTACAGAAGCGAGGCAGCCCCAACATCATCCTGAAGATGTTGTTATATTGGATGCGCAGGGGATCCAGCGATTTTTCGGTGTGTCTGATGACACAGATTTCCCGTAGAAAAGTCTTGACAATATCTATATATTGTCAAAACTAAGGCAGACGTAAAACAAATAAGGCAAATTTTAAAAAAATTGTTAATTTTTTAGGTCTAACAAAAGTGTGCAAAAGCGAAAGGAAATTCACTCTAAACGGGTGTTCTATGACATCTCTTGTTTTTGAGCTGAATATGGATTACGTTGGTTTTCGATTTCGTTATTATTATCGTCTGCTCAACGCTGTGTTTTCTAATCTTGACCGAGCCTGATGTAATCATAAAAGTATTCTTATTGAAATTAATAAGGGCAACTGAGAGAACACAGGTGGGTTTTAGTCAGTAAAAGTCTGACACGCCCTTCCGCTCCACTCAGAGCGGGAGACGTCATTTGATGATTTCCCATCCACAAAAAAAAGCTTCAATAACAACAAAGCTAAAAACTACCCGCATTCATTCTATATCACATTCAAACGCATGGAATTTATATTAGAGGAGCCTCAAATTCAAATAGCTACCGGTAGCTAAAGGGACACCATAACCCAACTTTATGGGTATACCAAACATTCCAGTTCCAAGATTTATTGACTGCCACCATGTGACGTCGCCCGGTCCATTTTATTTGAATTCGAGATATTTTGGGATTTTCGTTTGTCGAGTTAGGAAAGAGGATGCAGGCCGTAAAATCCTTTACGTTGAAAATGCTTTGTGATCTCGGGTACTACTGTATCGTGGGCTCCGAATACGGGTTTATTTGTCAGATGAATTGAATGCCTCTACGCTAAAATTGAAGAACGTTGGGATCAAATCTCGCAGTATGAAATAGTTTGAGTTTGATAAAACAAATTAAGTTTTATACTGGCTTTTTAAACACTCCTCCTACACGTCTTGAGAAAGCCTGGTGATCCATATTTCTTAAGGATCTAACTAAAGGTTCATAAATAAAGTAAAGTGGACTGTAAACCCTTTAAAATGGTTCTAAATAACAGTACAATGGTGGAACTAAAGCTTTGGATAAGAAGTATGCACGCGCGTCGTCGACCAAGTCCAGTGCTTAACATTTTGGTCCTTCGAGCCGGATTAGATGCTCTTTGGTTTGCTAAGATGAACAACGAATTGTTTAAAGCAGCCATATAGCCCTCCTTAGTATGACAACTGGCAGAGGGAATGTTACTTCTCTTCAAGGAGAGATGTTTATACAGTATCAAATAACATACTTCAACAGTAATCTTCTTGAATACAAACAAAAAATGTTCTATTTATGCAGTCAGTCTCTTTCAACGACACGAAATATTTTAGAGAAGCTCTTACCGACGGAAAATATAATTACCACTGCAACAATGTAATGAATTCTACTTCTTGGACCACAACGCTAAATTGATGAAGGATAGTTTATGGTTGAATCCACACATGTGCAATATACAATGTAGCTAATCGGTTTAGCGATTACATGCATGACATGGTCGTTAAGCTATTCAGATTAGTAAGCGGTGTGTTCTAAGACTAACAATTTAGCAAATGTTGTTCATTATAAGGCCTACGTTCATTAATTTGAAGACACAGGTATCATCAGCATCGTATCCCTTTTCAGAAGAAAAACAAAAGAATTGTGAGAATTATAACTGGCTATTGATTTCGTTGTTATTTCGTATTTATTCTAATTTGATTAAGTGTAAATGTGTTTATTTATCTTAAATTGTAATGAACTGCTTATCCAACTATTTTATTTTAAATTTATTTTTAAATGTAATCTACTGGCATGCCACCCTAATTTTATTGTAATGCTTGTTTGTGTTAATTTTGTACGCCATGTATTGGAAAAACAAAGACAATTCACTATCTGTAACCATACCTATGTTTAACAAAATAAATGATTGATTGATTGATTCTTACAGCGATTTTCCACAGGATTGACCTATACAGGGTGGCAAGGAAGACTCAAAACCTGTAATCATGAATTCAGCACACGACGAGGGAAAAGAATACGTAAAATACGGACTTTTAACCTTTTTTACTTCAAAAAAAGGAGGAGGTTATCAATTCAACTGTATTTTTTTTTATGTTTGTTACCTCATAACTTTTGACTGGGTGAACCGATTTTGATGATTCTTTTTTTATTGGAAATTGGTGCTTCCCGAATGGTCTCATTTTAATTGGTTGGTTCCATTTGGACAATGGCGTCTATGTGAAAACCATGTAAGTCTTAAATTTGCATTAAGTATTTGCGCGACAAATGAACGAATAACGCGATTAGATTATTGCGGGGTATCTACCATAATTAAAAAGTTTAAAATAAAACTTTATACAAAAAATGACAACCGACTTCCTAAAAAAAAAAACATGAAAAATAACTTTAATTTCGGAAGTCGGTGGCAAAAATACCTTAATTACAGATCCTAAGACACCAACTTCCAAAATTAAAGTTATTTTTCACTTTGTAGTGTTTTTTTTAGGAAGTCGGTTGTCATTTTTTGTAAAAAGTTTTTATTTTAAATAAACCTAAAACCTATCATAAAGTATAAAAACGACTTTTACGCCTCAATCTTATAAGAAAATATGTATGTATGTACACTTCTTCCGCATTAGTAGGATTCGCTGACCAAGGCATACGGTAACAATTCCCGATGAGCTCCTCCCCTCGTCCAGGAAAATAGTAAACTCACCAGTACTCTGAAAATCCAACGTCGCAGACTGCCGTCCTTCCGTCCTCGACGTCCAGGCTCGCCAGGTCATCACAATCAATGCCCATTCCGACCCTTGCCCAAGCCAGCACACTCATCATACAAATCACTCCAATCCAGCCGGGCAAACTTCCAGCGATACCCTAAGCCGAGTTTCGTACCCCACAGTCGGTGCCCTTAGCGTGTGGTTGCTCTAGTTTTGAAGTCCTGGCTGGACGCCTTAATTTATTAAGCATCATACAAGCTCGTAGGTTGACCTGCGAGAATATATTACTAAAGCTTTTTAAACTATTATTTACAATATTTTCTATTTTTAGGGTGTTTCGAATTTTGTGAAGTATGTCAGCGTAGTTTTCGAAGACAGTTGTTATTTGGCTATCCTGGTAACCCCGGCAAGGATAATGGCACAAAATAAATTTTATGTATTATCATTAGTCCTTGATAAGTAATTTTGAGTTAGTCCGACGTTTTAAACGGAGTCAAAATCATGTTCAAATTGTCCGTTACATAGGCATAGGCACATATTAACATACACACATATTAACATACGTTTGAAGCAAATACAAGCGTGTTAAAAAAATACTATCTTTCGTAAGTTCTGTAAAGCACTTTTTAGTTCTGTAAAAGCTTTTTTTTTTAAAGATTTTTCTTTAAACTTTATTGTTTACTTTTTAGCTTAACATATTTTGTACTTCGCTGATGTCATTAAGGTTTTTTATGATTGTGTGTTTAGTTTAGTATGTGATCTTCCTGTGCGACTTACAATAAATATTATTTATTTCTTTCTTCTAATTTTTTCTTTTAACTACACTAAACAACATTAGGTATGTTGTTTAGTGTAGTTAAAACCTACCTACCAGATTGATTATAATTATTAAATGCTGCCTCATAAGTAGGCACGTCTATCTAAGAAGGATGCGCAAGCCACTTAGCGGCAAAGTAATAAAAAATATCTAGTGTCTTTAATTAGGTAGGTATAATTAGGTAATACGAACAAAACAATACAACTTTTACAATAACGTCTAAACTCGTGTATCTCTAGGCGAACAGTTAAACAAGGAGCTTGCTATGTAGTTAAGCTACGTCCATACTATCAGCAAAAATGCTTCCATTAAGCGAAATAACTTATTTCCCCTACTTACAAGCGTAGTACAAATATTTTAAGATTAGAGAAACATGGGAAGTATGTCGTGTGAGGGGCCGCGGTCACCGTCGCCGACGCAATGTGCTTTGATGAGGAAAGTATGCCCGACGGATGCCGGGAGGACGACGAACTGTGGTGGTATTCGCAAAGTATGCGATATTTTTCATAACAGGAGATATTCTTGGGTTTATGTAACACCATCTGCCCAGCTCCTGCTTCACACGGTTTTTACGACTAGACAA
Source organism: Aporophyla lueneburgensis (assembly GCA_932294355.1). NCBI lineage: Eukaryota > Metazoa > Arthropoda > Insecta > Lepidoptera > Noctuidae > Aporophyla > Aporophyla lueneburgensis. Next base: position 25,203,094 of record OW028750.1, on the reverse strand, counting down.
AAATAAACTTCTTCGGTGTTATTGTTGAATAATTTATCTAAAGGATGGCGAATACCACGTCAAAAATTTACAAGACCAACGCGTTCATCTTAGTCACACAGACAGACACGAAAAGAGCAAATCAAATTTTTAATTCGACTGTATACATAGATAAGGAAACCCGAAGTCTGGATCTGTAACTAACTGATAGAAATGGGCTCGCCCCATTCCTTACCTACACACCTTATCGTCAAAATGTAGGAGTATTTACTTTACCAACCCAGCATGTACAGGTAAGCCAGGCATAGCAACTGTGTCGGCATGTCGCATCACGCTGATGTCACACAAAAAACTGCAACACGCAGGCAGAGTTTACCACGCAACTAGTGTAGTAATCTATACTTAACTATATATATAAAAGAAAGTTGTGTTAGTTACACGATTTATAACTCAAGAACGGCTGAACCGATTTGGCTGAAAATTGGTGGGGAGGTAGCTTAGAACCAGGAGACGGACATAGGATACTTTTTTATCCCGTTCGACCGCGTTCCCGTGTGACGTGACATAAACGTCAAAGAGATTACTATAAAACGTGGTACTTATAACAAAAACGTTGCCTTTGAAGTACCAGGTTGTCATAACTTGGCAAGAGCTTACCAAACAAAGGAGTGTCAGCTAGAAAACGCTTTATACCTTCAAAGTACTAGGTTATCATAACTGGGTAGGAGCTAACCAAACATATGAGTGTCAGCTAGAAAACGCTTACCAGATCACCACCGCGTACCAGGTTGTCAAACTTGGTAGGTTTATTACACCATTTATTGAATCTAAGGCAATACGAAGTTCGCTAGATCAGCTAGTAATATTATAAAGCTGAAGAGTTTGTTTGGTTGAACGCGCTTATCTCAGGAACTGCGGGTTCGAATTGAAAATATTTTACTGTGTTGTGTAGCCTATTTATTGAGAAAGGCTATAAGCTATACAACATTACGCTACAATTAAAAGGAGCGGAGCAGCAACGAAAAATGCATGAAAACTGGCAGGCAATTTGATGTGACGGGAAGGGTCAGGGGAGCAAAAATTTGACGCGGACGAAGTCGCGGGCAGAAGCTAGTACAATATACAATGTCCCAACATCAACTATTGGGACGTAGTATATGGGCAGTTAACAACCATCTGGTCGGAGAATCTCACTTTTCTATAAAGTACTTCAACAAAAAACGAAAAGTGAAGTCTCGTGAACAATTTTATGTGACAAGTTATTAAGTAGATATAAAATAAGTAGGTACAAAAGTACCAACATAATGAATGCCACCTTGACCTGCCCTGCTCATCTTCTGAACTGCATATGATTATTGGGCCCCTGGCGATATCGAGTATTCACAAAACTATCTACTACCACAGAAATAAGCGCCCGCAGAAATATTCCGGAATGCCTCTCTTATGTCGGCGTCATTTGAAATTACATCCGCGATTAACCATCAACACATAAGTTAACTGGCCGGTTCAACTAAATGGCTCATTGCGACGATTAGGCGAAATATGCGCCGCGAATTGTTGCGATTTTTTGCCAGTTGACGCCAATTAGTGCATGTGACGAAGGAACGGGAAATTATTTTTTAATGTCTCATTCAAGAAATATGTAGGAGCTAGTTGGTTATTATTTTTCTAGTTGTACTTATTTAATGATGGAATGTTTTTTTTTTTTTTTTGTTTTCTATAACAGGTGTTTTTGCTTCGGTGTTTATATATTTCTTGATGTTGTTGTGTTTGGTGCCACACTAAAGAAATTTAGTTTTATTTACGACTCTAAAATGTGGTCGTTGTAATTACGTTGCATTCGATGTCATAAGTTACCTACTTATATCTATAATGCGGTTCGCGACAAATTGCCCCGAATAGCACTCCACCCGACGCACAAGAGAGCACGTTCAGATTCGATACAAATCGAATAAGTTCAAGATAAAATCGATAGTAAACTATTCGATTATCAAGTTTTCACAGAGTTTCTTATCATGGACCCGGTTTCTGAACTGGTTGAACTGAACGAAATTTTTCATCAGTACAGGAACTTATTAATAAACTTCATCGAAGGTTGCTGGAGGTTGGTTGTTTCGGAAGTTAGCTAGACAGACCGTACGGAAATCTATATAAGTTGGCTACCTAGATTCCTACGGTATTTGATATATTAGATGTAGATACCGTTTTTGTACTATGGGTCTATAGATAATACGTGGAGTGAAGAAAACTCGAACGAAATACATTGTAAAATAATAATCATTCTTTATTCAATATCCATTGGTTAAATATAATCCACAAACTAACACTAAAATAACAATTAAATAAAGGTAAAAAAAAATGGGAGGAGCACACTGAGCATCAAAGAATTCGTCCGCATCACTGTCGGTGGGAAAACTGCCCAGAAGGCTGGCAGCGTTGCCACGTTGGATGGCAATGCTAATTCTTTGACCTAAAAATAGGCCAGCCCTCTGGTCACATGAAGAGTCAACCAACCGCTTGGTGAAATCTAAATAATAATGTAATTCTTTTACGAATAATGTTAACTAAGTTTTAAAAGCTCCCGCAGACTGGCAAAACATTAATCTTGCAAGTTTCTATGAAAACTTAATGGAAATTGTTCTACACGAGTCGCATGGCCCTCTACGGGGCATTGGTGTGGGCGCCCTCATTTAAGCTGCGCCCAGCGCGCCGGTTGAGTGCAGCCCAGAGGGTCATGGCCATCCGGTTAATCCGGGGATACCGCACGGTCTCCTGCAAGGCGGCTAGCCTCCTTGCCGGAGTTCCGCCATGGGATCTGGAGGCAAAGATCCTCGCCCACATGTGGGAGTGGCGCGAGGAGGTGAAACGCCGGGGCGAAACTCCGCTGCCGCGACAAATGGCGGCACGGCGGACAGAGCTCCGGTGTGACCTCATGGCGACATGGCGGGTACGATTGTCGCAACCCAGTGCTGGGCACGCCACAATTGCGGCGGTAAGTCATCCCCTCTTTGAGGAGTGGATAGAGAGGAGCCACGGCGTCCTCACCTTCCGCCTGACGCAGGTTCTCACCGCGCATGGGTGCTTCGGTGGGTTCCTGTTCAGGATAAAGCGGGAGGATATGCTCGGGTGTTTCCATTGTGAGGATCGTCTAAAGGACACGGTGGAGCATACGGTGGAAGTTTGCCCTGCCTGGGCGGAGCACCGCCGTGTCCTCGTGGAGGCGATCGGCGGCAGCGACCTCTCGCGTCCGGCCCTGGTGCGAGCCATGGTACGGAGCGAGAGGGAATGGGAAGCTGTCACCTCCTTTTGCGAAGCAGTAATGCTCGCGAAGGAGGAGGTGGGGCGCGTGAGGGAGTGGCAGTCTCGGCGCCCTAACGTACCTAGCCGCCGCAGGAGGAGACGCCCCGGACGTCGGGAGTCCATAGCGGACTCCCGGCCACCGTAGGCGCGAGCTTGCGGGTAAGGACCAAGCTCGGGTCGACGGCACGTAGTGTTCCACGCGCGCCTCAAAAGGGGTCTGCTAGGACCGATGCCTGCCGGGATCGCGTGATTGTTCGAAAGAGATACCGTGACCCTGGCACATGGGGAACTGAAGGAACACGGGTGGGTTTTAGTCAGTAAAAGTCTGACATGCCCTCCTGCTCCGCGCAGAGCGGGAGAAGTCATTTGATGATATGCCATCCAAAAAAAAAGGCTCACTCATAGGAATTGATTCCCAAATTGCCCGTGGTTTCACGCGCGTGGCTAACATACAACTAGGTTTTAAACTATCTGAGTTCCAGATTTTAGCCGTTTTCATGCCAATCCGGAACATATATCCTGACAAGTAGACAAACGGACGAAAAATATTCGTTGCCATTTTTTGATAGCTCGTTCGCATGGAAGTCAGAAATTATTCCACGGGAACGTACTGCCGGAAAAAATAGTATTACCTATATGTGTTAATACAGGTTATTAAATTTCCCTAGATATTTATATTTTTTTTATATATATTTATTTGCCTACGTGATTTTATGGCAAACATACAAACCTTCACATCTATAATGTGAAGTAGGAAGTAGTACTATGTTATTTTATATGACTATAGGTTTTTAATAGTACTTACAACATATATTTTATACAATGATTACAGATTCCAAATTCATAAACTAGCTTACCTTAAAGTTTCGAATAATATCTATATCTATACATCTATACATACAAATAAATAAAATTAGAGTGACCGTTTTTAATATTAAAATAACCACTTTTTACTAAGTGGATGTATAGTATGTATACACGGTACATATACCAAAACAACATTTTTTACAATTTTTGTCTGTCTGTCTGTCTGTTTGTTCCGGCTAATCTCTGAAATGGCTGGACCGATTTTGACAGAACTTTCACTAGCAGATAGCTGCCCCCCTAGCCAAGTTACAACCGTTCTACAATCGGTAACGCCTCGGTGTCAGCAATTGTAGAAAACGATAAGTTGGTAGCTTGTTGACGCGCCTGAGTCGGCCGCTCGTTCTACAATGTCTTTAGAAAAACGACATTATAACAAAGGATTTAGCGTTGAACATTGTAGAAACGATAAAAAATCATTCTATCATTTTGTACGATGTGAATTTGGCAACGAAATTTTCTATTCGTTTGGTCTAACCACGTGACTTAACGTTGAGCGACTAGCGTTAACGATCGCAGATTATCAACTTGGCTAGGGGTGCTGATGTAAAAAGGAGTAACTTAGGCTACTTTTATTTTAGAAAAATACCTGCGTTATCTTCCGAAATCCACGCGGGCGAAGCCGCGGGCAAAAGCTACTATTAAATAAGAATGCATGGCAACAGTCAACCCTAGCGGTATTCGTCGGTAGTGAAGCCATAGCGGCAGCCAATTAAGTTGATCCCTAACTATTTCATATTTCTGAGTTGAAGCGGTATCCGGCAAGACGCGCCGGATACCGAACAATTAGAAGTGGCTGGCGTTTCGGGGGACTCTCTTATGTACTTTTGAAGTTCTGAAAATGCTGATTCTCAACCTAGTTTGATTTATAGAATAAAAGTGTTTTTTTGTCGACTTTCCCAAAAACATTTATACTTATAATAAAACTGTAGAGAGGTCAATTCTGTACATTGAAAATATATTCAAAATTAATATTGGAGGATGAATCGTGATCGATACTGATGCCAACAATGCAATCCGTAATTTTTTTGTCTGTCTGTCTGTCTGTCTGTATGTGCACGCATGGGTCAAAAACTACTGAAGGGATTTTAACCAAACTTGGTACGATTGTAGTCCATACTCCTGGGCAGGTTCGCCCACGCGGGAGAAGCCGCTGGCAAAAGCTAGTACACTTATAAAACAGTGGTAGCTGACCCTGACATTAGCAGTTGACAAAGGGCTAGACCATGTTGATGATAAAGTTACGATGATAATATAGGTACATCTATAAATAAGTGATGTTAATGATATTTTATTTTTTCAATCCTTCATCCTAATTGCCCAAGATAGTTCCAATCGCAATCTGAATGTTTTTGAAGGTTATGATAATCCATTGCTGTATATGTTCGAAAAAAAAATTCGGCTCTAAAACATAAATAACGCAATGAATGTTGTTGGACTGTAAGAACGAAAGCCAATACTATAAGTTAGTGTGTTACAAAATTACCCCGTCGATCCAAACTTTGAGTATGTTTAAATCGAGCTCATGACTACTACTCTCTAGTATCATTGTTGTAGGTATTGTTGTTGTTGTTGTTGCTATCTCGAATACTCAATTTCTTTATAAAAACCACAGTACCTTAGTAGGTATTTCTTAAAATTGAAGCCGACAGACGACTTACTTCTCATTCGAGAACACAATCTTTGTAACGCGATATTTTGAGGGGAACTTTTTTTGTGCCGGCCACTTGAAGGGTTTGGTTTCCTTGCGATTTATTTGTTTTTTTTTTGCAATATTATACGTGCTTTTAATAATACACTTGTAGGATGTCACTGCCAGTATCTGTTTATTGAGATGGTTGAATATTATTTATCGTTTACTATGTCAAAAATCCCCTATGTTATACTACTTGTGTGCCAAAATTCATCCAATTCAGTTTTGGAGCCTTTCCGGAACATACTTCTAGTCAAATCTTCTAGTCAAAACATATTCGTTAATATTTTACTACGTGAGTTAACGACCCATCATTGCGTTTAATACTAATATATTTATACACATAAATTTTCTGGAAATTGTTTAAACACGGCATCATTGCAAATAAACAAATAGTTCAGTGAAACTAGTGAACTATTAGTTCAACACTTTATTGCCTCTAGAGGTGCCATGTTCAATTTTACGTCACATCTAGCGTATAACATAGCGTCTCAACGAAATATCACAGAGGCAATTCTCGTAACTTTAAGAACGTTCACAGTCTGGTCTCAGTTTCAATCTGTCTAAAATTCCTCTAATGTCCATACATTTTTTGACAAGTTTTTGACATTTGATTGTCGCCGAGATGAGACTGCGACTACATTTTGAACGTTTTAATAATGAGAATTGGCCTTCAGTTGTCAAAAATATAATTAATAGTTAAGAAGTTATGCGAAGACAGATAAATATTACGTGAGTGCGATACACACTCACAAATATAGCGTCCGTTCTTTTTGCTTCGTACTAAGGTAAAAAGAACGCGCTTTATTCCCGTCTCTGCCTTTCTTAAACAGCTTCATTACTTAATCAAGACACCAACAAACACGAACATATCAGATCAAAGCTAAGATGATTAAAAAGTTAATATCTTGCAGCACCTTACTCCCACATCACCCCTCAAACATGTTTTGTTATCATCTAAAGACATCACAACAATAGGGGGGGGGGGGGGGTAGTGGGGAGGTTATATTAGCAGGTATCACCCCACGGGTTTCCTATATCAAAAGGGTTGCTTCAACTTCGGTTACCAAGGGGAGTTTCTTCGGGTGTTGTGAATCAGGTTGTATGAAAAGTCATTTACATGGTTACGAGAGAGATTAAAATAGTAAATAAATAAACATTAATATAATAATAATAATATATCTTGGGACAACCAACACAACGTTATTTGACCCCAAACTAGGCAGAGCCTATACTATGGCAACCAGACAACTGATAAACATACTTATATATTTCTAAATACATACATATTATAAGGGGGTGTAAGGGGGCACACTTACCATCTCAGTGCCCCAGGTCAACCTCACCTGCACGTGGTGCACCCTGCTGAATAACAAACGAGGCTCTGACGACCAACAAGCTGCGGGATAACCACTTCTATAAAAACTTCGCAGCTAAATGGCACAGACTAGTGATGAGCAGCAGCGTCACCAGCGCAAGAAGCTGTGATCTGCGATCGCCAACCCGCATGCCCAACGTGGCGATTATGGGCAAACCCTCCAAATGGCAAGCCAAAATGAACCACGGCCCCCAGTTCCCGGCCGCCTTGCTATTCCTGATTTTGGCGGCGGTCACGGTAACGGCAAGGTAGGGTGCGAAGAATCCCCGGGTTACGAATAGACGCCAAACCCAACTGACCTTGGCTACGTACAACGGACGCACGCTACGGCTCGACGAACACCTAGTGCAGCTAGAAGAAGAGCTCGGAAAGATAAAGTGGCACATTCTTGGGTTGAGTGAAGTCCGAAGAGAGGGGGAGGACACCATAACCCTTGAATCGGGCCACCTCCCGTATTTTCGAGAGGGAGACCAGCTATCCCACGGCGGAATCGGGTTCCTGGTAAACAAATCCCTTTGTGACAACGTTGTGGAAGTCTCCAGTGTGTCGAATAGGGTAGCGTACCTCGTAGTTCAGCTAACCAAGAGGTATAGCCTCAAGGTTATCCAGGTATACGCACCGACCTCGGCACACTCGGATGACGAAGTGGAGGAAATGTACGACGACATTGCCAAGGCCTTGTATTCCACCACTAAGGCCCACTACAACGTAGTTATGGGGGATTTAACGCTAAAGTGGGAGTACAGAATTGCAGTGAATCGGTAGTAGGATCCTACGGGTTTGGCAGCAGAAATCATAGGGAGCAAATGCTTGTTAACTTCCTTGAGAAGGAGGGGCTTTTCTTGATGAATTCCTTCTTTAAGAAACAGCCCCAAAGGAAGTGGACGTGGCGAAGCCCCGACACTATGACAAAAAATAAGATAGACTTCATCATAACGGATAGGAAGCATATATTCAGAGATGTCTCAGTGATCAACAGGTTCAATACCGGCAGTGATCACAGACTTGTTTGAGGCTCTCTGAATATCAACAACAAGCTCGAGCGAACTCGTTTGATGAAGTCTAGGCTCCGTCCAAATATACTCCAAACTATGCTAGGATCTGAAGCATTCCAGTTAGACCTGGAAAACCGATTTGCGGCCGTGGAAACCACAAATGACGTTGACCAGGCGCTCGACCAAATGGTGAGAATCCTCAGGGAAGAAGGTGCGAGGATTTGCAAATTACGGCGTACGGGCAGGAAGTCCAAACTTTCGGAAGACACTCTGGAGATTATGACGGAACGACGTGAAAACACACCTGTCACTTCGTCAGAACATCGGGCACTCAACAATAAGATAAGATCTTTGGTACGACGCGACCTCCGACGATCTAATACACGCTTCATAGAGAAAGCGATTGAGCAAAATCGGGGGTCGAAAGTGTTCGTCCAACCACTTGGGAGGAGCCAACTGACGAAGTTGACTACATCTAGTGGGGATATCGTCGTTTCAAAGCCGGAGATCCTTTCGGAAGTCGAAAACTTCTACGGCCATTTGTACGCATCGCATGCATCTCGACCTGATCCCAAAAATGAGGATTCTAGAGCCACTTTAACCCGCCACTTCACAGAAGACCTGCCAGAAGTCAGCCAAGACGAAATCGAGGCGGCTCTAAAACAGCTTAAAAATGGAAAAGCCCCTGGTGAGGACGGGATTACGACCGAGCTCCTGAAAGCGGGAGGAGGTCCAGTCCTGAAAGAGCTTCGGGAGCTCTTCAATTCGGTCCTGTTCTCTGGGAGAACTCCAGAAGCGTGGCGAAGGAGCAGGGTCGTACTTTTCTTTAAAAAGGGGGATAAAACCCTTTTAAAGAACTACAGACCCATTTCGCTCCTAAGCCACGTATATAAGCTGTTTTCAAGAGTCGTCTCGAATCGTCTAGCGCGGAGACTCGACGAGTTTCAGCAGCCGGAGCAGGCCGGGTTTAGAGGAGGATACAGCACCATAGACCACATCCACACAGTGCGGCAGATTATACAGAAGTCCGAGGAGTATTACTTGCGATTGCGGTCAATGGCGGTGCTCTCAAGGTTGTTCGAGAATACGTTTACCTCGGGCAAACTCTGCAGTTTGGTAAGAACAACCTTGAGAAGGAGGCTAACAGGAGAATTCAGCTGGGCTGGGCAGCATTTGGGAAGCTTCGTTGAGTCTTCTCGTCGCGTATTCCACAGAGCTTAAAGACGAAAGTCTTCAACCAGTGCGTCCTACCTGTTATGACCTACGGAGCCGAAACGTGGACACTCACGGTACTGCTGGTCCACATATTTAAAGTCGCTCAGCGAGCTATGGAACGAGCTATGCTTGGAGTATCTCTGAGGGACAGAATCCGGAATGAGGTGATCCGGCAGAGAACCAAAGTTGTCGACATAGCTCATAGGATTAGCAAGCTGAAGTGGCAATGGGCCGGCCATATTAGTCGTGGAACCGATGACCGTTGGGGTAGACGTGTTCTTGAGAGGAGACCGCAAATCGGCAAACGTAAGGTAGGACGCCCTCAGGCTAGGTGAAGCGACGATCTTCGCAGGGTGGCTGGTAGCAACTGGATGAGAGTTGCCGAAAATCGAGCTGAATGGCGTGCAATTGGGGAGGCCTATGTCCAGCAGTGGACTGCTATAGGCTGATGATGATGACATTTACACCCAGACACAGAACAAATGATTGTGCTCCTCACACAAAGATTTGTCGTGAGTGGGAATCGAACCCACGACTTCAGTCTTAGCAGTCAGGGTCACTAACTAGACTAACGGGCCAGTCATCACACACAACACACACAACTAGCTGGTGGCTGACTGGTTTTCACATACATTACTGGCGAAATGTGGGTGTACTAAAGGTACACCTCTGCCTAACCCTTCGGGGAAACAAGGCGTGATGTTATTTTTAAGCATTATGTAACGGTAATCCTAGACCAAAGCAAAAAGGCTGCTTAGCTAAAATGGGACTGGGTGGGTCACGTTAACCGCATACACAGTGACCGCTGTGCAATAGTCTCCACATTGTGTGGGCTTGAGGATGGATGGCTGCGCTTAGGCCGGCCCAGGAAGACGTGAAAAGACGATATCGACGCTAACAAGACGCCACCTAGAAAAGCGCTTGAAAAGGATGCCTGGAGGGATTTGGGGGAGGCTTTTGCTCAGCATTGGAACAGTTTAAGCTAATTTTTAAAAAAATACACAGAAAAGAATGATTTTGTAAAAAAAAAAACAAGTTTCGATAGTTCAATTTGAGAAATCTTTCAACTACTGTCATTCACATGCTCACTGCGCCACCACTGCTGTTGCTGTACTGGGCACAATGAGCAATGGTGTCCCAGTGATAAAGGCCATGATTAACCTGGTAGCTCATAGTTTTGAACCCAGGCAGGTGTGACTTTGTATATTTTTTCTTCATCACCACTGTTCTTAAAACGATGACGAAAAACATCATGAGGGTTTCCTCATGAGGGCATGCCTTGGACCAAACTTCGAAGACATGAAATTTATCAACCCGCTCGTATCCCGTGTGGTGGATTCCGCGCGATGAATTTACTAACAATTATTGTTTTAGTCCATAAATTCATAATAGTTAGTAGTAGTTATTTGATTTTATTTATTCTAATGAAAAGACCGCCTAGTGTGGTAAAGCCTTCTCCATCCGTCATATCATATACGCACATCAGCAAGAAATCGCTCGTCACTATCGCGCACTCGCTGCTCATTGCTAGCCAAGTTTAAGCTGCTATGTGTACTCGTTACTAGTTCATCGCTGGCGGTGGGTGAAATTCGTGACTTACGATAGTTTTGATAAGGTCTACTTTACGAAAATTATCTTACACAGCGAGGTAATTGCGTCCCACACTCACAGATGGAATGGCTTTCATTTTATCAGTTCAACAACATTCATCGCGGTAGTTACGATGTAGAGCAGACAAACTTTTCGAACGTATAAAACAACTAGCTTTGCCAGCGGCTTCGCCCGCGTGTAGGTCGGAAAATATCCCGCGGGAACGTACTACCGGGATAAAAAGTAGCCAGTGTGTGGTATCCAGGTTATAAACTGTGTTCCAAATTTCATCCAAATCCGTTAAGTAGTTTTTGCGTGAAAGAGTAACAAACATCCACACATCCATACATCCATACATACAAACTTTCGCATTTATAATATTAGTAGGATAGGATGGATTAGTAACACCATGTTCTTCAAAATTCTTCTGATCTCGTATGATAGTGTAACGCATTTAGTATACAAGACTGCAGAACCCTATTAGGTGAGTAGGTACCTAGAGAGGTTTTGCTATTGTTTTCGCTATTTCCACGTCGAAAAATTCACCATCCCAAATAACCACTAGCAATAAAAGAATCAAGGACTACCACTTCAAACATCACACAAAAGGTAAATATTTTTCTTACTGCTCCGATTTTCCAATTTCAATGGTGAATACTAAAAAGAAGTAGGTACGCTCCAATTTATTTGAACAGCTGATCCTTGCAATCAACACGATTGCATATACAATTTATGTAAGTCAATGCGCGTAAGACAATTTATGTGTGTAATTATTGCCCTAGGTACTTTACAATATCTAGTTCAAATATTATTGTAAAGTTAACAATATTATGTGTAAAATTGTTAGATAAAACACATGGATTCCACAGGTATTGTTAATAAACACATGCTACATATTGATACAACAATAGAAATAAACACTTTAAAGTATGTTTTATAGTCGATCGGCTTCTATACAACGATGGAAAGAAAGAATATTCAGTAAATAAAAAAACACAACCCTGTGTTTGCGCCATAGATATCTATATCTATATATATAAAAGAAAGTCGTGTTAGTTACACTATTTATAACTCAAGAACGGCTAAACCAATTTGGCTGAAAATTGGTTGGGAGGTAACTTAGAACCAGGAGACGGACATAGAATACATTTTATCCCGTTCAACTGCGTTCCCGTGTGACGTAACATAAAACTTCAAAGAGAATACCAATACAAGTCACTATAAAACGTGGTATGACAAAAACGTTGCCTTCGAAGTACCAGGTGGTCATCACATTATTGACATGAAATGAACTGTTTTATCTCTAGACAGCAATTCGATGCAACAGGAAGGGTCGGGGGAACAAGAAATTTAACGCGGACGAAGTCGCGGGCAGAACCTAGTATATATATAAAAGAAAGTTGTGTTTGTTACACTATTTATAACTCAAGAACGGCTGAATCGATTTGGCTGAAAATTGGTGGAAAGCTAGCTTAGAACCAGGAGACGGACATATGATACTTTTTTTTATCCTGTTCGACTATAAGGATTTGATTGTTTGTTTGTATTGAATAGGCTCTGAAACCACTGGTCCGAATTGATAAATTCTTTTTGAGTTGGGTAGCCTATTTATTGAGGAAGGCTAAAGGTTATATAACATCACGCTACAATCAAAAGGAGCGGAGCAGCAATGAAAAATGGACGAAAACTGGCAGGCAATTCGATGCGACGGGAAGGGTTACGGGAGCAAAATTTTGACGCAGACGAAGTCGCGGACAGAAGCTAGTCTATATATATATATATGTATAAAAGAAAGTTGTGTTAGCTACACTATTTATAACTCAAGAACGGCTGAACCGATTTGGCTGAAAATTGGTGGGGAGGTAGCTTAGAACCAGGAGACGGCTATAGGATACTTTTTCTTCCCGTTCGTATAAAGAGGAAAGATTTGATTGTTTGTTTGTATTGAATAGGCTCCGAAACTACTGGTCCGAATTGAAAAATTATTTTTGGGTTGGGTTGCCACACACACGCTACGATCAAAAGGAGTGGAGCAGCAGCGAAAAATGGACGAAAACTGGTAGGCAATTCGATGCGACGAGAAGGGTTACGGGAGCAAAAATTGACGCGGACGAAGTCGCGGACAGAAGCTAGTAAGTTTATATTTATGACGGAGTCGGGTAAGAATGAAAAACATCGAGCGATGTCGTAGGCTACCCAGTTGCAACAATGTTCCTCTCCTTGTTTATAATGTATTAAATACAAGGTACAATTGAATACATAAACGACATTGGAATTTAACTACTTAACTTTTACGTACTATAAAAATAATATTTTTAAATAACATGCTTCCATAGACAACCAAACCAAAATTAGAAAATAATTAAAAACAAGCGTGAGGTGCTTGATACCAAAAAAAATACCGCAAAAAGCACCCAACGCTTATTTTTCGATTATTTTTTTGTTCAGCATATAGTTAGTAGTGTAGTACCTATAGTTCATTCACAAATGAGTTTTTTTTTTTTAGTTTTTTTTTTGCTATTCTGGTCATCGGTCCTCGACAATTCTAGAAAGTTTTAAATGAAATCTGATCGTTTGAAATGGTTCAAAATCAAGATCAAAGGAGTCGGTTACAAACATAGGTGAAGCTAATAAAAATGTGTTAAAATCATCAGTATATGCCTTATCTTTTCCCAACTATGTTAGGGTCGGCTTCCCAGTCTAACTGACCGAGCTGCATATCAGTACTTTACATGGAGCGACTACCTATATGACCTCCGCAACCCAGTTACTGAATTACACGATACGCCATGGTAGAACTGGGTGTCAGACTTTCGGGCTTCAGACGACCCGTAACGACAGTCTGAGATCCAGCCGAGAACAACGGATTAAGGGTCTTGGTAAGTAATTATGGTCACCCATTCACAAAACAACCTTGGCAAGCGTAACTTTACCTGATGCTTTAGGACTGTTATTACTTTGCCACGAGCTCCTTATACTTATCTTCTACAAAAATACGTCAAAATTCAAAAGATATAATTTTTTATTTAACTACTCACACTACAACAGAATAGTATTTCCAAGCTTATATACTACCCCTTCAAATGGTCCGTGCGCACAGAGGAACATTACTGCTTACCTCCAATCTTCTAATACACCTTTACTCAGCACTCATGTTTGTTCACACAAAGGGAATGAAAGGAAAATATTAATAAAACCTCTATATATCAAATAAACGGACAGACGGGGAAAGAGGAATCAACATTAAGTATAACAAACATCAAACAAAAATGTTATGGTATTACGAGGTAATACGGCGCGGTTTGGTATAGGGATACACTGGGTATTTATTTATTTTCCTTTATTGTTTTATTTTTAATACACATGTTATATCAAAGCAAAGTGAGATGTACGGTACACCACACCACACAAGCATGATCTGTTTCAAAAGTATCTAAAGAAAATGTAAAGAATAGGTTCTGTGAACGTACCTGTAGATGCCAATTTGTAGTGCCTGTTATACTATTTGGGTGCTTTAATCTGTTTGTTTGAATACAAGAAATTATACATTTTTATTCACCTTAAAGATGATTTTCATTTTAAAATTGATGTTAATTTTTACCCGAATACAGCGAAACAAAATAGAGGGTTATTATTTTCTGTTCCCTCATAATTCCTAAACTAACTTCAACAATATTTATATTGTGAGCTAATGCCAAAATAATTTAAATAAAAAGAAAGTTAATTAAAAAATCCTGACTACTGAAAAATTACCCTCGAAAAAGTTTGAAACAAGAAAATATTCTCATCTGAAAGCCGTGATCGCATACCAACTACCACAATACATTCCAACAATAGTAAGTGATCATAAGTCTTAAAGCAAAGCGACATAGGACCACAGCTTTTAGATGATAATATTTTCTTGTTTTATATAGACAAATCATACTCCTTTCTACATTTTAGAGCGTGATTTTTCAGTAGTCGAGTTTAAGTTTTCTGAACTTATATTTTACTAGCTTCTGCCCGCGACTTCGTCCGCGTTAAATTTCTTGATCCCCCGACCCTTCCCGTCGCGTCGAATCGCCTACCCGTGCGATTTTCCCCGTTTTTGCAATATTTTTCATTACTGCTCCGCTCCTCTTGGTTGTAGCGTAATGTTATATAGCTTATAGCCTTTCTCGATAAATAAGCTACCCAACACAAAAATAATTTTTCAATTTGGACCACCAGTTCCTGAGATTAGCGCGTTCAATCAAACAAACAAACAAACTCTTCAGCTTTATAATATTAGTATAGATTAGTATTACTTAAATATCGTTTATTTTAGTCACGTGTGAAGTTATATTACCTCATTAATACATAATACGCAACTTCTATATTTTATCTGTAACTAGCTTTTTCCAGTGGCTTCGCCCGCGTATTATTCGTCGTAAACCTTCCTCTTTAATCACCACATCAAAATCCGTTGCGTAGTTTTAAAGATCTAAGTATACATAGGACAGACAGAGGGACTTTGTTTAAAACTGTGGAGTGATATTAAAAATATATGTATTTGTTAGTGTAGGTACCTACCTATTGCACATGCAATTATAAGATTTTTTTAAAATAAATCCTGTGATAAGTTACGCCAAATATTATATTTCTTCAAAATATTTTTTACTCTCAGTGTATCAACATCTTTCTCAATTTTCGAGGAACGCCTATCTTTCGTTTGAGGAAAAGGAATTAGATGGATACTTCAGGCGCATCTCAGTCAGGTAAGCAATGCTAACAACGTACTGATTCAAACTTATTCTTACAAAGGAATAAACTGCGCTTGTCTTTGTTTATTAAATTTTTGCAATTTTAAGTCTTCGCTAGCGAAATAGGAAAGCCAAGTGTTTCGCAGGAAAAAAGTATTAAAAAAAATACCAACACTATTTTACTTTTTCCCATGATGCAAGGTTTTCAAATAACTTGTGAACATGTATAGATAGAACGCTTATGATTAGCAAAAGATGCGGTTTAAAGGAAGATGGAGTGACAAATGTTGAAAAGAGCATGCTTAGATGTATTGATCATGTTGAGATGATGAATGAAGGACGGCTTACATTTCGGCGGCGGCAACCTCTCGCGTTCGGCCCTGTTGCGAGCCATGGTACGGAGCGAGAGGGCATGGGAAGCCGTCACCTGCTTCTGCGAAGCAGTAATGCTCGCGAAGGAGGAGGCGGGGTGCGTGAGGGAGTGGCAGTCTCTGTGCCCTCACGTCCCTAGCCGCTGCAGGAGGAGACGCCCCGGGCGTCGGGAGTCGTTAGCCGACTCCCGGCCACCGTAGGCGCGAGCTTGCGGTAAGGACAAAGCTCTGTTCGACGGCACGTAGTGCTCCAAGCGTGCCTCAAAGAGATGTCAGCAAAACTGAAGGGGTCTGATAGGACCGATGCCTGCCAGGGTCGCGAGATTGTTCGAAAGAGATACCGTGACCCTGGCACATGGACAACTGAAGGAACACGGGTGGGTTTTAGTCAGTAAAAGTTTGACATGCCCTCCCGCTCCGCCCAGAGCGGGAGAAGTCATTTGATGATTTCCCATCCAAAAAAAAAGGATGGCTTACAATAAGTATTTACTGTAGTTGTGAGTGGAAACGCCGGGAGGCGACGGTCTAGGGGGACATATTGGTGATGTTAATCAGTCTACACATTACTGGTGATGTTCTTCAGAAAGGTCAAGTGCGTAGTACTCGCAATCGGCGTGTGTGTAAGACCAGATGTTTGTTCCTAAACGAGGCAAAAGGAGTTTGCAAGGATCGTAGTAGGTGGCTTTCTGTAGGTTCTGTCCACTCCCATGGGAAAAAGGCATGAATTTATGTATGTATGTGCCATTATTTTCTTGATTATTTAAGATAGACATCTATTTTATGTAGTACGTCTTCGTTAGGAGGGACTGAACTATTAAAGCAGATACACATCTTGAAAATCTGTAGGCACTTAAAAATATCAAATTATGCAGAACAACAAACAAAAAGAAAACTTTAACCCTAGCGTAACCACCAAAATTAATCTGCACCCAAATTCAAAATTCATAGTCAATTAAAAACACACATTACTCGGACAAAGTATACAGCAGCAATGTACGAAAATGGTCATAACGCGAAACGAGCGCTTGTTATTAAAAATTCCATCATACGGAATTGCCTGCAGCACAGTTTGACGTGGCCAAGGTCATACAAAGGGGTCGCTCAGCTATTCAGTAAGTATATTGAGTTGAACATAGCGGTTGATGAAAGCGCTGTTTGGTGAAAATGCATGTTTTATGAATGTTCATGATTTAGGTGTCTGGGAGTATGAGTATATGGTTTTAGTTTAAGCCCGGTGCTGATAAATTGTTTATTCATTTTAGGGCAAGCTTAAGTAAACTTTGTAATGTGTAGTTTCTTCTATCATTTTCTATTGAGAGATTTCTTTGACCCTTCAAAGGCTACACACACAATACAGGCGGGGGAGGGCCATCTACAAACCCGGCGAGTATTTGAGCCGGTGGGCTTGCCGCATAAAAGAACCGCCGATATGGCCACTGGGGTATCCCGGGTGGTTGCAATGGGAGCGAGCGCAGTTCGTTTCCGGTATGGGATAATGTTATGCGATGCATTCTTGAAAAACAATTTATCGTTCGTTTGTTTCAGCCAAACAACTTACACCCTGAATAAAGGCCTCCCGCAATTTGTGGGGTTTGTCATAATCGCCACGCTTGGCAAGCAGGTTGGCGATCGCAGTATAGTGGTAAAATTCATAGAGAACGCTGCTGGCCATTCTTTAGTAAGTCCCTTAGTCGCCTGTCACGACATCCACAGGAAGGAATGGGATAGTGCTATTCTTTACGGCCGGCCACACGGCACATTTATAGTTAGTTCATGATTAATAACTAGAAATATACAGGGCTTATACCAGTCGTGACTGCCGTTCGGAACGCTACTCTGAACGGTTGTCACAACTGGCTTTGTTCCAGTTTTTGTGGCGAGTGCCGGTGGCATACCCGCATGGCAAAAACCTGCTGACTGTGATTTTGGCATAGTGTGTAGGAGCCTATAAACGTGACAACCCACAAACACTAATTTCACTTCTTCCCGATCTGTGTTATGTTTAGCCTTGCTTGTCCCTACTGTTTCCTTTTTTAGTCTTAAATTTTACTCTTTACGATATCTGGCTGGTAAAATGAGCTTTTAGGGTATTGAAACAGCAAAGTATTATCAATAGAACTGACACTTTAAAAAAATGCTGTTCCTTCAATTTTGATTTTTGAATGCAATACAATGCTTCATTTGCCACGTAGAGACATTTTTGATATGCGCAAAACTTGTGAGTTCGTGCCACTGGCATACTAATGTGACTGCGTCACTGACATGCTAATGTGACGTATGGTTTTTTCCAAAGTTTTTAAGGTGCAATATCACGGCTGCGCTAAAAAGGCCCAGTTTATCAAAAATGCCAGACAACTAGTGCCTAACGCTACGCTTTCACTTCTGTCTACTGTCCACATCACCGACTTTTTTTTAATAACCGTCCTGTGCCTAGTTGTGGATAAGGGTCGGTGAAAAAAAAACCGAGTAAAAATTACTAATCTGGGAGTTTGAACTCATATATCATGTACCTACTGAATTTATAGTATCAGTTGGCCAGTCGATGTCCCATACATTAGTGAATAGCTTTCAAGCTAAAATATTATATGCGAAAAACAGATACACAGCCATTTTGAATTTCGAGGTGAATTTGGTCTATGAAAATCGCTGTGAGAAAAGTACTTACATCCATGATTTAGATGTCTGGCTCGCCCACCTAAGGTCATGTCAGGTGGCAGGGCTTTATATTGTAAGACCCGTATTAATAAATTGCTTAAATGTTTAAAAATAGATACTTAATTTTTGACATCGAATTCGGTAGCACTAAATGGTAAGGGGAATTTCGATGGTCCCTATTAACAATGTCGGTTCTGCAAAAAGCTACCATTCAGTAGAGCAGTTCAAATTTTGTTTTACTACTAACACTTTTGCGCGGACAAGGTTAATACCGCCGACAATATTTTCTTTAAAACTGGCTAAATATAATGAATAAAAAAAAATAACGGACGATAGATCTTTTATTAGGGTTCCGTTGCCAAATGGCAAAAAACGGAACCCTTATAGATTCGTCATGTCTGTCTGTCTGTCTGTCTGTCTGTCTGTCTGTCTGTCTGTCCGTCCGTATGTCACAGCCACTTTTTTCCGAAACTATAAGAGCTATGCTGTTGAAACTTGGTAAGTAGATGTATTCTGTGAACCGCATTAAGATTTTCATACTAAAATAGAAAAAAAACAATAAATTTTGGGGTTACATAGAACTGAAACTCAAAAATGTTTTTTTTTCATCAAACCCATACGTGTGGGGTATCTATGAATAGGTCTTTAAAAATGGTAATGAGGTTTCTATAATATTTTTTTTCTAAACTGAATAGTTTGCGCGAGAGACACTTCCAAAGTGGTAAAATGTGTGTCCCCCCCCCCCCGTAACTTCTAAAATAAGAGAATGATAAAACTAAAAAAAATATGTGATGTACATTACCATGTAAACTACCAACGAAAATTGGTTTGAACGAGATCGAGTGAGTAGTTTTTTTTTAAAACGTCATAAATCGTAAACCGCAATTTACCTTACATTCAATCAACTGAAATATAAAAATTAAAAAAAATATATATTTTTAAACCGAGAATACCTACAGATTTGTACGGAACCCTCGGTGTGCGAGTCCGACTCGCACTTGTTGTGATTGTATTTATGGGAGCGTCCAAGCCAAGTGGGCCACTCGGCGCTGGCAGCGGGCTTTTTGTATAAAACACGTTCTGTTCAACTCTCTCACAAGCTTTGGGAAATAGCTAAAAAAAAATTGAAATACATAATTCGATAGATTTTAAGCTGCTCTTTCGAATGGTGCTATTAGGTTTTTTAGTGAAAATTGAGTTTAAATTTGAGATTAGATTGCCTCGAAAAATGTATTTTTTTTATTTTTTTTCTCATCGGTCAAAAGTTTAACCCTTCAACAACATCTCTGTAAAATTTCAAGTTGGGAGAGGCAACGGTTTGCAAATGACAAGCAAATCAAGTCGCCGCGTCGTCTTGCGCGGCCGCGCGCCTGCTGCACTGTATTGCAGAAGACGATCATTGTAAATGGGTGGTGAAAAAAATCGCATCACTCGACGTCGCGGACTTGATTTGCTTGTCATTTGCAAACTGTTGCCCATCCCAACTTGAAATTTTACAGAGTTGTTGTTGAAGGGTTAAACTTTCGACCGATGTGAGAAAAAAATAAATGAAAAAAATACATTTTTCGAGGCAATCTAACTTCAAATTGAAACTAAATTTTCATTAAAAAGAAAATTATTTTGGTAAAAACGAATAGCATCATTCGAAAGAACAGCTTAAAATCTATCGAATTATGTATTTCAATTTTGTTTTTTTAGCTATTTCCCAAAGCTTGTGAGCGAGTTCAACAGAACGAGTTTTATGCAAAAAAGCCGCTGCCAGCGCCGTAGGCCCGCTTGGCTTGGACGCTCCCTTATGTAGAAACGTGAATATTGGTAAAAATGCATAACCAACATTGTTAATAGGGACCATCGATTTGCAATTATTTTCTGTATAAACCGCTAGTAATGTTCCCACTGGTGGGACACACAGGCCTTCTCTCCGTGAAGAGTGAGCCGTAATCCTTCATGGGGGCCCAGTGCGGATTGGTGGATGTTACATCTCTTCGAATTTTTAGTTCCAGGGCATGCCGGTTTCCTTACGATGTTTTCTTTCACCGTTTTGAGAGCAATGATGATGAAGTTTAATGCTCAAAGCAAAGTGCCTGCCTGTTTACAACTTGTTAGTCGGGGTCGATACCACTGAGCCACCACTGTCTTTACAATTGTTGCCACTTGGTTTAAAACTTTCGACTCCACTTACTTTTCATAGAGCTGATACGCCATGTAGCCATACATAATTCAGGTGGACCCTCCGTGAGGGCTCCCGGCATCCCAGACAAAACTAAACCGAGTCCTCCAGGAGGGCTCCTGGGTGGTAATTAGTGAATACTCAAAAAAAGTTAATTTCCCCCATAGTGATAGTAATAGCAGTTGTACAAAATAACTATTTCATGATCTATAATACGAAGGACTATGTATTGAATAGAGTCAATTTGTAAAATCTTGCCAGTAGATTTATTTATTTATTTTATTTATTTATGAAAGTTGAGTATTTGATAGTTTTAGAACACCATTATACTGATAAGTCCAAAGTATAGATAGTTCAATCCACGAAGACGCGCCCCACTCTTTGACGATTGTACGGAGAGCGGTTAAAAACAAAGGAAAGAGACGTAGAGGGGCGCGTCGTCGTGGAATGAATTATCTATACCTGTTAAAAATAAGTATAACACAAGAAGTGTGAGAGAGAGAAGACTAGTCTAGTACAACAATAAATAACAAACTATTACGAGAAAAGAACATCTAAATATTTGGCGCCAAAAGTATTCAATATAGTAAAATTATTAAGAAATAACTCCAACATAAGCAAATATGTGTTAAAATCTTAACTAAACAAATCTTTTACTGGAGAACGCAGACACGTCGTCGAGCTGGGATAGGCGGTGAGTTCTAGACCAGAGTAGCCAGCTGGTCACTCTGGTGTGGAATTCATTGTTTGTTGTAAGTACGATATGTTGGTGTCGGTCTGCCGTTGTCAGGATATGGATTCTTTGGTTTGGATTTTAACAATTCTTAGATGTAGCGAACAAAGTGCGTTATTGTTTGATACTGGGTATTAGGGTATTTGGGGGGGGGGTCTGTATTTATGCTTTTGCGGTTGCACAACGACACGCTTGGCTTGGCTTTGCTTGGTAGTATAGATGCAGGCCTACTCTGCTGCCTCCCTCAGAGGCATCAGGGTGGCGGGGTCTTGAGGGAGAGTGCTGAAGTCGTGTAGATCCTCAAGGCAAGTATGGCGGATACACCTTCACGAGGTTGCCACCCCGTTTTTGGTCTAATTCCTTATGAAATAGACGTAACTGAAACCGCCAGGCGACTTTACCTCCCCTATCTCCCCTCCCCACTCCCGCATAACTCCCCCATTTCCTGTCCCAAACTACCCTTCCTCACGCAATCCCACCCAAATCTTCACTCCCTACAACACCTACCTACCCAACTTCCACTCCGAAACGTGACCACCCTGTGACTGGGTGGTGGCGGGCTCGACTGTCACTAAAAGCAGCTGATGGTGAGTTAGGAGGAAGCAGTCACCTGCGCTAGGACCTGCGCAGTTGAGCGCCGTGAGCGGGGATGAAGGAGTCCTGGGGGGCTGAGCCGAAAGGCGCTGGTGGTTATGTGTCCGTGAGGCAACACTCCCCTTTTGGTCTAGATTTCAAGCGAAACGGTGGCCCTAGGCGGGTACGATTGTCGCAACCCAGTGCTGGGCACGCCACAATTGCGGCGGTAAGTCCCCTCTTTGAGGAGTGTATAGAGAGGCGCCACGGCGTCCTCACCTTCCGCCTGACGCAGGTTCTCACCGGGCATGGGTGCTTCGGTGGGTTCCTGTTCAGGATAAAGCGGGAGGATACGTCCGGGTGTTTCCATTGCGAGGATCGTCTGGAGGACACGGTGGAGCATACGGTGGAGGTGTGCCCAGCCTGGGCGGAGCACCGCCGTGTCTTCGTGGAGGCGATCGGCGGCGGCGACCTCTCGCGTCCAGCCCTGGTGCGAGCCATGGTACGGAGCGAGAGGGAATGGGAAGCCGTCACCTCCTTCTGCGAAGCAGTAATTCTCGCGAAGGAGGAGGCGGGGCGCGTGAGGGAGTGGTAGTCTCTGCGCCCTCACGTCCCTAGCCGCCGCAGGAGGAGACGCCCCGGGCGTCGGGAGTCGATTGCGGACTCCCGGCCACCGTAGGCGCGAGCTTGCGGGTGGCGAGCAATGGGTAGCTTGCCGCCCGGTAAGGACCAAGCTCGGGTCGACGGCGCGCAGTGTTCCACGCGCGCCTCAAAGAGATGTCAGCAGCAGTGTAGGGGTCTACTAGGACCGATGCCTGCCGGGGTCGCGTGATTGTTCGAAAGAGATACCGTGACCCTGGCACATGGGCAACTGATGGAACACGGGTGGGTTTTAGTCAGTAAAAGTCTGACACGCCCTCCCGCTCCGCCCAGAGCGGGAGAAGTCATTTGATGATTAACCATACTGAAAAAAAAAAAAGCGGTGGCCCTACCAACTAGCCAGGAGTAGGGAAATAGCCACAGTGTCCCATCAGAGGGCCGCAGGCGAGTTGCGTGAGGTCCGCAGAGGTTGTCCTCGGATGACCGAAGCGGTAGGTAAAGGTCATGCTGACGGTGTAAGTGAGGGTTGTTCAACTCGTTGGGGGCCAACCCGATCGAGCATCCGATGTCGCACTGTAAACCAGCCTTGCGCCCCTCTATATTTCTGGTAATCCTAACGTTCGAGCTTTTTCATAGCGAGACGTTCCTAGGTGCGGGCTCCATGGAGGGTGGGAGCCAGAGAGACGAATCCTTTTTACAACATTTAATATGGATTGAACAATAAAAACCAACCATCCCGGATTGGAGACGAAAGCCGATGAAGCTCCCAAGAGAGGTGCCTGCACTTCTCTTGCCCCTGGTCACCCCGCAGCTAACGCCGCGGGTACCAGTGTGGGCGCTGGTCTGGCTGTGGCGAAAGCTACAGGCAAGACCAACAAAAACAAGTCCCAAAAGAAACAAAGGGCGTCGGGCCCTTCCAAAACCCAGGCGAGGCCCACGGCGAAGTCTAACATCGCTGCCGGTCCAAACCACCCCAAGCTAACACCGGTGCCAGATATTAATGGCACTGTGAAACACCCTCCCACATCTGCGGCTCCTCAAGCCTCCTCCCGTAAGGAGGACACCACCAACCAGGGGTGACAGACAGCCACGAGAACGCGATCTCTCGCGTCTGGAAGGTTGCACAGATGCGGGGCAAGGGCAAGGGTAAAAGAACTCAACAAGCCCGTTGCCCTTGTACAAACTCCTCATGCGCTCCAGCTGTCACAGCACAGCGTATGACGCGTAAGGAGCGCCGCCAGGCTCGCAGGAGGCAAGGTAAAGGGCCCCAAAACAACCAGGCCACTGACGCTAGTTCGGTCAAACCGAGTAGCGGACAGCTAAACTTTGCCGCTGGAAAACGGTCGCAGGCAGAGGCCGGCCTAAACCGTCCCACGACCAGCCGACCCTCAACCAGTGCGCCGGTAAAAACACAGCAACCCGTAGGGAAGGATCAGGCCGCGGCTAAGCGAGCTCTCAAAGAGACCATTACACCTCGTGGAGAGCATAAGCGGCCGCGTCTTGATCAATCCAAACGGGTTGCTCAAAGAAGCTACGCCCAAGCTGCCAATGCCACCCTCGACGTAGCGGTCACCTGTGACCGCCCCGGGGTCATCAGCAAGGACGTATCGGACCAGGTGCTCGCTGCTATCCAGAAGCAGATTTTACTCGAGGCCTGCTCCCCCAAACAGTACACCAAGGCGCCGACTTTCAACGCAAAGCCACTATTCGCCGGTGGTGTCCTTAAATTGTGATGCGAGAACGACCACACCTTAGCCTGGCCAAGGAAAACAGTCTCCGATATGACTCTCCCTACTAACTAAACGTTAGTAGTCAAGAGTCAGTCGGAGATCCTAAAACGGGCACGATGTGGCATCGTGATCCCGGACGAGCAGGGGGTCCTCGGAGAGCCGACCAATATTGGCCGTGCTCTCAGTTACCAGAACCCCTGGGTCGACATAAAGCGCTGGTTGCTGCGCTGCCTGCCGACAAACAGGCCTCGGCATGGTTCGTGGTGGTCGGTGTCCCGGTAGACCAAATGGGCCGACCCTGATGGGCGCGGGGCGCCGTCTATCTTTGGGGACGGCAGGTTCACCGACGTCTCCCAGGGATGGGACCCCGCCTCCAGCGGGGGAGTCGACTCCCCCAGCAAACAACTCGGAGGCAGTCATGGCCGAACCCGCTGCAGCGGAATCGGCTGCTCCAACTGCCGCCACCCTGGACGCTAGCCCTCCTTCGGGCGCGGAAAAGGACGACATAACCCTGTCCCCGGCTTCGCGCCAGGGGGAGGATGGATCGACGAGGGCGGCCTGTTTGCCGGGCTCAACCTGGAGGATGATGATGAGGAACCGACCAGCAATGCCGTCCTCTTCGTCAAATTGTAAAATCCTCCAGGCAAACCTCCACCACAGTCAGACCACAATGGCTCAGCTCCGGAAGTGGTTGGAGGTTCAACACACGGCCATCGCCCTGATCCAGGAGCCGTAGATTAGAGCGGGCCGCATACAAGGACTCTCCAATCTTGGACGTAAGCTCCTGGTCACTACTGATCATGACCAACCCAGGTCGTGTATCTATGTCACAGGTAGCCTTAAAACACAGCTTCTAACTGAATTCTGTAGCAAAGATATCTCTGCAGTGAAGCTGCTTATACAGCGTGACGGCGCACAGTGGATCGACGCCATACAAGCAAAGAGACATAGGCAACTCAAAAATACATGTGTCAGTTTTTGAAAAACAAATCATTCCATCGTATAGGCCTACTTAGAAGCTGTAAAAAACGAATGAAGCATTTTCTTATCGGAATCTTATATTGAGAGCTATGGCACCAAACGTGTTTTTTGTATTGGAAACGGCATAAAAAATAATATACCTTCTGAGTCCTTTCGTGTTTCGACTTGATTTTTTTATAAGGTAATAAGACATATATTTGCTATATTTTCTCCAAACAAACATGGTGCGCCACTCGCACCCCTTATGAGGTACAAGCGTTGACCGATTTTATCCTTATTATCTACAAATTGATTCATAAGTTATTATTTCGAAATATTTTATCTCCAAATGTCACTTACTGGTGACTTACTGATAAATTGGTCAGGTCAAAAATCATCGGTGCAGTGATAATAGACTTCCAGAAAACGTTTGATTGCACCCAAACTCTGGAAACGATTGTGTTGTTGACCACCTAACCATCGATTCTTGTTAAATTCTGTAAATCGATTTTTATTACACCTAATGAGGCCATTACCTGAGAACCCCTTATAATTACTGATTACCTCACCTTTTTTTTAGGCCTATACGATGGAATGATTTGTTTTTCAAAAACTGACACTTGTATTTTTGAGTTGCCTATGTCCCTTTGCTTGTATGGCGTCGATCCACTGTGCGGCGCCATGGAGATGGCAATCGTCTTCGCTTTGGTCTACATGCCTCAAGCGGAGGCGCAGCCTCCGCATGACCTCGCTCGCCTCGTGAGCCATTGCGAGAGATCCGGGCTTGAAGTCATCATCGGTGCTGATGCCAATGCTCATCACCAGCTGTGGGATATGGACACGCAAAACGAAAGGGGTAAGGCCTTGGTTGATTACTTATTGTCGACTAACCTTTCCCTACTAAACACTGGCTCCGAACCGACTTTCGTAACCAGACGAAGCCGCACAATCATAGATCTCACTCTGGCAACAGAGCCCACGGCGGAAATTACCACAGGTTGGCAGGTCTCCAGGGAGGCTTCCTGCTCCGACCACAGATGGATCCGCTTTGACATCCAGGTCTCTGTCCCGCCAGCAGCTCCGCGCCGAAAACCGCGGAACACAGATCGTGGTACCTACACTCGCAGCCTAGAAGCCAGACTTGCGACATCAAGCGATCCGACGCCATTTGCGGACACTACACAGATTGAGGTACAAGTAGAATATCTCACTAAATCAATAATAGACAGCTACCGAACTGCCTGCCCAGAGACGACTCCTCGTAGTACACCGGGCAAACAGGCCTGGTGGGGTGCTGATCTGGAGCGAAAACGCGGGAAGGTAAGGAAAGCTCTGAATAGAGCCATGAATACATGTGCGGATGAGGACTGGGATGAGTACTATGCAGCCAAATCCTGCTACAAAAAATGCATCAGGTTCAGGAGCACCTCGCGATGGCTAAAATACACTGGTAGCATTGAGTCCTGCCAGGAAGCAAACAGGGTAAGGAAAGTACTGGCACAACAAACCACAACTGGGCCTACCACCCTTCGAAAACCAGACAACACACTCACATCCTCGCCAGAAGAAACGAGACGCGTCCTTATTGAAACACACTTCCCTGGATGTATTTTCTCGCAAGTAATCGACTGGCAAGAAGCAACTCAGACACCATCAGATAATGACTGGTCTTATGCTAGCAAGGTGATCACGTTAGAGAAACTCCAATGGGCCATCCGGAGCTTCCATCCGTTTAAGGTCGCCGGACCAGATGGGGTGTTCCCCGCACTACTACAGTGGGGTGGAACCCTCATCGCAGTAAGATTGGTGCCTTTAATGAGAGCGTGCCTGGCCTTTAGATACGTTCCCAAAGGATGGAGGGAAGTGAAAGTAATATTCATCCCTAAACCAGGTAAGGGCGACTATACAAACGCTAAATCCCACAGACCAATCAGCCTGACTTCTTTCCAGCTAAAAACCCTGGAAAGGCTGTGCGACAGGGAGCTGAGGGATGGCGCTCTGAAAACTCTACCGCTGCACGGTAACCTACAGGCTTACAGCTCAGGTAAATCCACCGAATCGGCACTTCATCTGGTAGTTAGCCAGATAGAGGAAGCGATTCACCAGAAAGGGACCTGCCTGGGTACCTTCATAGACATCGAAGGAGCCTTCGACAAAACAAATTTCTCCAGCATCAGCAGCGCCCTCTCCAGACATGGAGTTGAACAGGTACTCATAGACTGGATCACAAACATGCTAAGCAAGCGCGTGGTTCGCCTAGAGGATGAGCAGCAACTGGCCATGATTGCCAGAGGCTGCCCCCAGGGAGGGGTGCTGTCACCCCTTCTATGGAATTTGGTGATTAACGAATTAATCGCCAGACTCAATGTCAATCACTACTACACAATAGGTTATGCGGACGACCTCGCCATCCTTGTCTCAGGGAAGGTGACGAGCACGATCTTTAACTTCACCCAACAAGCACTACTTATCGTAGAGAGATGGTGCAGAGAATATGACCTCTCAGTGAATCCCACTAAAACTGAGCTAGTCATGTACACCCATAAGCGAGCTTTAGGCCCCTTCCGCCTACCGAAATTGTTCAATACAGAACTTCAGCTGGCCAACGAAGTCAAGTACCTCGCGGTCATTCTTGACAGTAAGTTAAACTGGAGTAGTCATTTAGACAGCAAACTAAACAGGGCCTGCATCACATTCTGGCAATGCAGGAAAATGATAGGTAAGAAGTGGGGCCTATCCCCCAAAATAATACTTTGGCTGTACACCGCAGTGATCCGATGATAACCTACGGGGCCGTGGTTTGGTGGCCCCGCACCAAGCTTATTACAGCCTGCAACAAACTGCAACGCATGCAAAGACTAGCCTGCATGGGGGTCACGGGCTGCATGAGGACTACTCCGACTGCAGCCATGGACGCCATGCTGGGATTACCATCGCTCCATCTGTTCATACAGCAGGAAGCCACAATGGCGGCAGCGCGTCTGGATGCAACCAACCTCTTGAGAAAGAGAGACACACAACACACCGCTCTGCTTAAGGAACCCAACAATGAGTTCCCCATCACCAAGGCTATAAATGACCGGGTACACAAACAGTTCATTTTTGATAAAAAATACAGAATCCAGCTTCACGAAGATCGCCGGTGTGAGGGTCTGCGCCCCACTGAGCTGCGCATCTTCACGGACGGATCAAAAACAGACAGTGGCACAGGTGCTGGAGTCTTCTCGCAGGACTTCAACATACATATAGCCACACCATTAGGAGTCCACAATACAGTGTTCCAGGCGGAATGCATTAGGATCACTCTTGCCGCCTCAGCCATTATGGCCAGGGCAGTTAAAGACCACTCGATCCGCATACTCTCAGACAGAATGGCTGTTCTGCAAGCGCTGGACAGTCACTCGATTGACTCTGGGCTAATATACGAGTGGCACCAGCGCCTCAACCACCTGGTAGCCACCCGGGTACCCACCTGGGTAGCCTCAATAATATAACTATTCAAGGGATAAAAGGACACAGCGGTTCGCTAGGTAACGATGCCGCCGATGAACTTGCCAGAAGGGGGTCGAGCATGACACCGGTGGGACCAGAACCCATCGCACCACTCCCCTTTGGGTTCCTACGCTCTCTGGTAAGAAAACGTACGAGGGATCTACACTGTAAGCTAGGGGTGGACCAAAGTGAGTGCAGGCAGGCCAAGGAAGCACTTCCTACCATCGATGCCCGCCTCACTAAACAGGTCCTCTGGTTAGACAAACGACAGCTGCGCATGGTTACAACAGCAATAACTGGCCATGGGTCGTTTAATAAACATCTATTTGTCATAGGAGTTACAGACTGTCCGCTGTGCAGGGCCTGCATTGAGGACGACGAGACAGCAGCGCACGTGCTTCTAAACTGCCCGGCGATCGCCACATACAGGGCCAAGTACTTCGGTAACCCAGGTACCCTACGTGAGATAGTCAGCAACATCAAGGCGTTGCTGGCCTTTCTCGAGGAGCTGGGGTGGATCGAATAACCGATTTCCCACCCGTACGCAAAATACGCGCTCAGACGTGGAGTTGCGGACACCAGCCCATTCTACCTATTACCTATTATTACTGAGTATTATTTTTAAGTTGGTTATAATTTAAAGTTATGTATGATAAACGAGCGCTTCTCGCCATCAAACTGTAAAGTTTGGCGAGTAAAATCTGTACTAATATTATACAGCT
Organism: Aporophyla lueneburgensis; assembly: GCA_932294355.1. NCBI lineage: Eukaryota > Metazoa > Arthropoda > Insecta > Lepidoptera > Noctuidae > Aporophyla > Aporophyla lueneburgensis. The sequence goes on along the minus strand of OW028750.1, from coordinate 25,173,353 downwards.
GAAGAGTTTGTTTGTTTGGTTGGTTGAACGCCTAATCTCAGGAACCGTTGGGCCAAATTGAAAAAATATTTTTTATTGGGAAGCCTATTTATTAACAAAGGCTATAGATTATATAATATGACGCTAAGATCAAAAGGAGCGGAGCAGCAACGAAAAATAGATGAAAACTGGCAGGCAATTCTATGTGACGGGAAGGGGAACAACAATTTAGATAGATAGATAGATAAAACGTTTATTTGATGCACACAAAAGACGCAACACAACATACAAAGCACGACGAAATAATAATTGATTGGGACAGAACAAATTAACGAACTAGATACAAAATGCCAATATACAAAGATAAAAGAAGAAAGGAAGACATGATATAGTAATGATAACACTTTGTGACACAGATTAAAATTCAAAAGTAAAATAATGTGCGGTGGAGTAAAAAGTGTGGTGTGCGTCTCAAAGTTGCAATTTGACGCGGACAAAGTCGCGAACAGAAGCTAGAATTTTATAAAATAACTTGTTTTTATAAGTGACGTAATAAATAAAAAAATAATTAGTTTTCATTGAAATATCTTCAATCTCTTTGATTCTAATGAATGAAAGATGAATAACTAACTCCAGAATCCTGTTAGATTTTTCTTAAACAATGTTAGAAATGAGAGCCGTTCGTTCGTTAAAGTTGTATATAAAGTTAACGTTTCAAATCCTATTACCCTTTGTTAAAACTTTATAGACTAAGACTATTGAAGTTGGGTTAATTGGGGCTTTGATTTTAGAGCTTCTAAAAATTTCTAACAACTTTTGAACCGTAGGCCTAGAAGCTCTTAGAAGTCTAGGTTTATACGAAGATTAAAGTTTCACCTAGCCCTTTTGATTAAACCAATAATTCTTTAGTAATGAACTAATTGCCGTTTCATGGGATAAAGGTTTTAACCTGGTAAGTGTCAACTTAGGAAAAACACAAAGATAAGTTCCAAACTAAATGGAATTGGTATTTTTAAACTTTTATTAACTTGCCAATCATTTCGCAATTTGGCCATAAAACTTATAATAAAAGCAAACGATTACAGCAGCTAGGTCGATCGATATGCATTGTCTCCTTGAAAATTATCTAACAATCTTTATATATAATATGTCACCGTTAGATAACAAGATCCGCAAGTTTATAAATTTCCTAGGAAATTTATAAACTTTCGTAGGATTCTAAACGAAAGATAAATTGTATTATTTTACGGTCACATTTTCGCAAATTTATCAATTTGCGATGTCTCGTGGTAAACTTATTAACTAACGGATATCCATTCGTAAGATTCTAAACGGTTCGACCAGTCACAGAAGAACTTTTAATTTTACGCTTCTTTAAACTACGGAAAATAACACACTGCTCTCTGATTGGTCGATGCTGATAGTGGCAATCCTCGTGTCCCTATAAAATGTATTTTATTTTATTTGACAATGTACCTAACTGTCTTACTCAGATGTTAGGTTAGGTTACATTGTGACCTTATGAACGCGAGCGAAGCGAGCGACTGTTAATTAGGTAAGCGTTTCAACATAATATTTTTTGGCGAACAATGGCGGTGGAGAGGAACGAGAAGGAACACGTGACTTATTCAACCAATCAGAGCGCATTATTGCTTACTTATTATTTTACGCGTGACTTCGGTAAGTTTATCAATTTACGAAAATTTGGCCGTAAAATAATACAATTTTTCTCTCGTTTAGAATCCTACGAAAGTTTATAAATTTCCTAGTAAATTTATAAATTTACGGTTCTTGTTATTTTCTGGTGACATATATAATTCTACTGTACGTGTGTATGTTACTGAACTCCTCCTAAACGGCTGGACCGATTTTTATGAAATTTTGTGTGCATATCGGGTAGGTCTGAGAATTGGCCAACATCTATTTTTTATATCCTTAAATGATAAGGGTGACCCACCCCTAAATTTTTTTTGAATTTTTTGTCAATTTTTTCTATTATTATTTTATTATGATTTGGCATTAAAAAATACATACAACTCTAAATTTTCACTTTTTTTCATCCGGCAAAACAACGTTTGTCGGGTCAGCTAGTGTTCTTATAAATTGACAATTTGTTCATAAAAGATAAATTAAATTCTACATTATAGTATAACCTGCCTCTCTGCTTAGCGTTTGTGGACTACGAAAAAGCCTTTGATTCGATCGAAACTTGGGCTGTACTACAGTCTCTCCAACGGTGCCAGATTGACTATCGGTACATCGAAGTGCTGAAGTGTTTGTATGAAAACGACACCATGTCAGTCCGGCTCCAGGACAGAGCCTCGAAACCTATCCTTCTGCAGCGAGGGGTGAGACAGTCATCTCTCCGAAACTGTTCACCGCTGCACTGGAGGATGTCTTCAAGGTTCTGGACTGGAAAGGGGCTGGTATCAACATCAATGACAAGTACATCGCTCACCTTCGGTTTGCCGATGATATAGTTGTCATGGCTGAGACTATGGAGGGCCTCAGTACAATTCTCGATGACCTCAGTAGAGCTTCCAAAAGAGTGGGTCTGAGGATGAACATAGACAAGACAAAGGTCATGTCCAATGCTCATGTGATACTCACTCCAGTGAAGATCGGAGGCGCTACACTCGAAGTTGTAGACGAATATGTGTACCTAGGACAGACTGTCCAGTTAGGTAGGTCCAACTTCGCTCACAATGGGCCTCATAAGAAGGCTTAAAGTCACCCAAAGAGCAATGGAGAGGGCTATGCTTGGAGTTTCCCTACGTGATCGAATCAGAAATGATGAGATCCGTAGGAAAACCAAGGTTACCGACATAGCCCGAAGAATTGCCAAACGTAAGTGGCAGTGGGCAGGGCACATTGCTCGCAGAACAGATCGCCGATGGGGCCGGAAGGTTCTGGAGTGGCGACCGCGTACTGGAAGACGTAGCGTTGGAAGGCCTCCCACAAGATGGACCGATGACCTGGTGAAGGCCGCAGGATTACGTTGGATGCGAGAAGCACAGAACAGGTAGAAGTGGCGGTACTTGGGGGAGGCCTATGTCTAGCAGTGGACGTCTTTTGGCTGAAATGATGATGATGATGATGATGAAATTCTACATGACTGAATTTTTATGGTAAGCCTAAGGCTATTTGCTAACTGTATACGTCAGACCCCCGTTGGACCGTACGAGAGGGTTTCGTGACTAAATAACAACAGTAACTCGATAAGGTTAAGCTATGCTTTCCCCTTTTCGTTGGTCCGTGGATGGGTGACCATCTTTAAATATCAAGACCCCACCGTGTCTCGGAAAGCACGTTCAACTGTTGGTTCCAACTGTCTTTTGTAGATTTTTGACAGTTGTTACGGTTCGTCACCGATCGTCTTACCAAGGGCCATCGTATTATCCATCAGCTGTGTTGCGGAGATCAAATAAGCTGTCACTCCATTTAAAGTACTGGTATTCAACTGCAGCCGTTTTGACTCCATAAAAAACCCTTTTTTTCGGGAATTACATCTCGCAGGTCAAACTATGAAGTTATCGGCTGCTTAAGGGCCCACCTTGAATGTGAATGATAGTAGAATGGGCGTGGTTTATGGCGGGTCAACCTAAAGTGGCCGGCCGCAACAAACTTATATCTGAACCGTTTATAGAGAATAGGAAAACCAGCGGCCAAATGTTGAACTAATGACAGAAAATTTCTCGATGTAAAAAACGTTACTAACTTAGCATAGCCTTGCTGTAAGCACTATTCCTGTCACTGTTGCACATCTGTCAAACTGCAATAGCAAGGTAGAGACGGAAACATCTTAGAAAAAAGTACGTGAAAGTAGCATTAATTTAGTCGGTCTATGATTTTTTTGCACAAAGCGTGCAATGGAGTAGACAAATAATACAAATATTTAATTATAAGCAATAAAACTATCTTACAGCAAGAAATTATCTTCTTTATCTATATGTAATATATTAAATACGAAACTAATTCTGTCTGTCTGTTACTCTTTCACGACTAAACCTTATTCGTTACCCATTAACCCTATTTATTCCGTGACTTCAAGTGCGTCCGCGTAACGTAAGATTTACGCAAACGAAGTCGCGGGAAAAAGCTAGCTAATATTTATGTACGGATATTGGGTTATACGAGATTGATTAACTCAACATAATTAAAAATATATAATAAACAATTTAAGTATTTATTAATTACTAGTGATCGCCCATTGGTCGAAATTCGACCGTCCTTCATTTGAATAGAAATACATTATTAAGTGAAAAAATATATATAAAATAATAAATATAAAAAAATAATATGGTTAAATTTGACATTCAGTAACACTATAGACAGATAATATTACAGACAAATATTCTCGATATGATCATAGATTGAAAAAATGAAATAGGTTATATATCTATAAAATTAATTTATTACCTATATTTATACTTGACAATAATACAAACAAATAAGATCTTTATATTTAACCTATATTAACAAATAAATAAACTGAACTGAACTGACATTCAGTAAGACTATAGACCACAGATTTGGACCATAAACAAAAGAATATCTATGCATGTGTGTATTATTAAATATACGGTAATGAATAGTAGTGTGTGTAACGTGTTATTTATTGAAAATAATGTATTTTTACGCACAATTTAAAAAAAAAATATTAACATTCGTCACTTCTTCTCTGTATAAACTATACGTCTGCGAAATTTCATACTCCGCCCGTCCGCCCAATTTTCGTAAAAAGGGATCCAAAGTTTTCGCTTCACGTATTAATATATAGATTTACAACATGAAATTAAAAATAACGAATTAATCTTCTAGAGCTCTATAAATAAAATATGTGATGGTGTTTAAGAGATTAATAAACTTCAATTTCGTTTCACCGATCACTATACATTTATTTGGTAAATGACAATTACAATGTTTTACATAGACTTCGTCCATTACGTAATACTAGTTATGATTTTTTTTTCACCTTATTTTACAAGTCATTTATATTTCCTTCAAGGTCAATTACGTATGGCAATGTGTATGATAAATGTCAAAATTACTTGACGTATATATACATATATTTTAGTAATTACGTGTGACTGCGGTTAGAAAACCAAAACCGATATTATTGCCGATATTTTGTAACTATGTCTAGATTATATCTTTTTATTTGGGTGTTTTACCCGACTGCTGAGAGCAATGTGTTTATCAGCCTATTAACTCGTATGTATGTTTGTTCTTTTATTAACTTTATTTTTCATTACATTTACTTTGGGGTTAGGGGTAATTCAGAGATGGAGTACACAAATAATTTGCTAAACAGTCTTCATAAGATTATAGAAGTATGTTTAGTGTTATTCAAAACAGAGTAAAACACCATTGTTTTGATCATCCAATTATTTGATGTTGATTAAAATATTGTAGGAATGAAAAATTATAAATAGCCAATATGTTTTCAGAAAGCACTCTTGTAGACCTTTGATTAGATATCAATTAGATATTGAGAAGCAGTGGTGGCTCAGTGGCAACGGCTACTACTTACGAGTTCGAACCCGAGCAGGCGCTAGACTCTGTGTAAATTATTTCAACACCACTGCTCTCAAAACTGTGAAGGAAAACATCGTGAGTAAACCGGCATGTCTTAGAACCAAAAAAATGAAGACATGTGACATCTACCAACACGCACTGGGCCCTCGTGGTGGATTATGTCCCACTCTCTCTCACCGAGAGGAGGCCTGTGTCCCAGCAGTGGGAACGTTATAGGCTGCTAATGATTAGGTATCAAACACGGTACATATAGGGTTCGAAACACCTAGGCCTGGCGTCAGGCCACGTGCCTGACATGGATGGCTTCGTGAAGGTAGAGAGAAGCTTCGTAGTCGGAACCAGTGTGAGACCGCGCTAGCAGGACTCAATATGCTGCTGCGTCCAGCTACACTAACGACGCAGCTCTATGTGTCCCGTCTACATTACACCACGAAGGTTAAGGAGATCGTGGAGTTTGTACGTGTTAAGTCCAACTGGACCTTAAGGGTCGAGAAGTTGGAACCGTGCCACAACACGAACTTCAAGTCATTCGTGGTGCGAGTTCCAACTCATCAAATCGAGACTTTCCTCAAGGAAGAGTTTTGGCCGAAGGGTGTCGTGTATCGGCGATTCCGCGGAAGGCTACGCGATACTACACAGCGCAACAAGTCGCCGTCACTTCGTGTACAATAATTATGTTTACGTGGTTTTTATTTGTATGTATGATAGTCTGTATGGTATTATGATTTGGGTTTTTGTAGCCCGAAATAAATTGATTTTAATTGATATATGAAATTAAAATTTATATTTTCAATAAAGCTTCACATCTGCTATAAATGATAAATGATTTTATTTCTGTAAGTAGGTTTGTACAAACACTTTTACATACCAATGTTATGTTAAAAACATACCAGTTCGGCGTTTGACACAGCCTGTTTAAATAATTACCCTTCTTTGGCCTGCTGTCAAGTAAAACCTCACCTTTTTTACAATTCTAATGCTACTCCATTCATTCGTTGTGCTCTTGCATTTGAAGTGACAGTACTTGACATATAGATATATTGTTGACATAATTCAAACCTAAAAACTAATTATATATTTTATTTTATTTCTAAATGAATGATTATTATAAGTTATTGGGATAAAACAGACGTTCTTCTCTAGAAAATAAGGTGTTTACTCAATATTATTTTACAAAGTGAGAATAGATTGTTCCTGTAATGCTTTAGTGAAGGTGGTGAATTCGATTTATTGTTATCATCATCTTATTGGTATTTCATTCTTGCAAAATGAATAAATTAATTGCCCTGTGCAGGCAGTCCTAACCTTGAAGGTACTGTTCAGTTTTGGTTTATGGTTCTTCCCATTTTCATACATAATTTAGGTCGTCTCTAAATGGTAATAGAGAAAGAATGTTATATTGTTCATAGTTACAAAAATAGACACATATACAGACGAAATACAAAGTTATTTGGAAAGCCAACACTTATTATATTAAATAATTACAGCAAAATGCTTGACTACTACCTTTTTCTGTGAACACAAATATTTAAAAAACGTAAATTTGATCGCACCGATTTGTAAAAAAGTGACATAGGCTTGTCTTCGATGAGCCCTACTGGGCGACTGATTTATGAACGAACGAGAGTGATGACACTATTTATGATAGGCAAAAGAAGAGATGGCGATAATGTGTGTGCGCTTGGAATAAAATAACGTATGTGCCAAACCGAATCGCCGTTTTTTATGAATGAAAAGTATTATTAAAACAAAAACTGTTTTACAAAAACTTAGATAGAATTATAATCAATGTTTTAAAGTAAACTATGTTTAATAATACATACGCATCGCGCCTTGAGGCTAAAAAAATCATAATCATAGATAGAACTTTGCGATTTTTTTGTATCGAGAAAATTTCATCGTATCGTGTATTCCTTTTACAGGATACTAGATCATATAGTCAAAAAACATACACTAAAAGATTAAGTACGGAAGACATACGGTAAGAAAGGTACGCTAAAAAGAAAAAGCACGTTTATCTCGCTACGTCACCTTAACCGGGAAACCAACCTAATTTTTGAACTTTTTATATTTTATGCAATGAAAAATTTTACATGACTTAGGTAAATAACGAGGATAATATGGGACAATCCTTTATGTACCATCGCACAATGAGATGAGATGACCCGGCAGAGAATGACGTCACATTTTATCAATGGATCGTGACCAATATTGAGAGGGACATGTTTACAGCCGACCGCGTTCCGAATCGATACGTTTATGAGAACCGACTTCTCGAGTAATTACTTAACTTTCTGTCCGTATTAATATTGGCGGCAAACAGTCTTGTCAATTATAGACTTCATGCGGTAATGAGGTTTTATGTTGTCTGTGGTATAGATGGCTGTCAATTTTTTATTTAGATTCGCATGTTTCAGGAGTATTAGGACTGATTTAGTTACTTTATTGAATCTTCATTTGATAATCTTTATTTGCTATGCACTCCAGAAATAAACAAACTTTGCTTAATCAGGGAGTACCTATCTATATGTTATTACGTGAAGTTAAAACTTTGTACCCCTTTTTCCGAAAATTACGTGGATGGAGGAGTCTGAAAGGCCATGACTTACGAATTAGTAGGTAATGTAGGTCGTGGTGGGTTCGAAATTAAGCGGGCAAGTTACTTTTCGTAAGTTATTTCATCACCACTGCTCTCAAAACGGCGAAGAATGGTTAAGAGACCACCAGAAAATTTACTTACGTTAAAAATTCCCAATTATAATAACGAGATTTTTAGAATTAAAATGTTTAAAATTATATTATTATTGTTAACAATAAAATAAAAATCAATTAAAATTGACAAAAAATATATAAACACATCAGATACCTATATAATAAATTTAATATTAAATAACTTCAGCATTTGAATTATTTATTGATTTGTTACGCATCGGTGTAACAGGAGGATTGTTAGACACGCTTCGGTGTAATAGAAGGAATGCTGATGTTAGCTGACACCATTCCTGCGCATCGCGACCGCGGCCGGCACGAGGCGCCGACTCAGCAAGTGCGTCACTGCATCACGCCACCTTTGATTCCGCAAACTCGTAATTAATTATGCATGTAAAATCATATTCATTCTTGGTACATACTTCGACCAATTATCATTACTTTTAAATTGTAATTTTTTTATAATTAAATTTGTCCTAAGCAAATTGGTTTTTTTTGCATCCTCCGGCTCCAGTTCACATAATTGATTAAAATAACAAATTATTTACTTATAAAAATATATAAATAAATTTGGAAAAAAAAAGAGTCGAGTGGACATGAACTTTAAACTTCACTTTCATTTTTCCCGAAAATGAAGGTGAAGCGCGTCTTACCATTTTACCTAGTTATTGAGGGGAGACTACTCTACAACATATATAAAAATCAACGGAATCTGTGATTCCCAAGTTTGGTAGTCTCCTTGTTAGAACCAAACATTCGAAGGCAGGTGACATCTACCCGCACTAGGCCCGCTCGGTGGGAATTTTATAGGCTAGTTATACTATTCATAATAATATTGTGTTGTGTGTGTATTAAAAAAATAATTTTGAATTTGATCACAGGAGTGCTTTTCAGTCCAGTAAACCCATGTAAAATATTCGCACCACGAGTACTGAAATTGACTGAAATACGACTAACAAGAACCTTTTAACCTCGTTAACATTATAAACTACTAGCTTTTCCCAGCGGCTTCGCCCGCGTGGAGGTCGGGAATTATCCCGCCGGAACATACTACCGGGGTAAAAAGTAGCCTATGTCCTTTCTCACTCAGGCTCTTATCTGAGTACTAACTATCTGTGTACCAAATTTCATTTAAATCGGTTCAGTAGTTTTAGCAGGAAAGCGAGACAGACAGACAGAAAGACAGACAGACAGACAGAGTTACTTTTGCAGTTATAATATTAGTATGGAAGTATGGATAGTATGGATGAAAGTCGTTGCCATCAATACGCCGAGTCTTAGCGAATGGGAGCACGCGCGGCAGTATACATCGAGGCACCGATAACGTTACCTGCAGCCGATGCAGCGCTTCGCTACAAATTGCTTGGACACTGCGACATGTAGCTATTGAAATGTATTACAGAGTAAGGCGAAACCAGAGGCCGTTTATTTGTTTCAAATTACATAACAATACCTCTTTTTTTTGTGGATGGAAAATCATCAAGTGACCTCTCCCGCTCTGAGCGGAGCGAGAGAGCGTGTCAGACTTTTACGGACTAAAACCCACCCGTGTTCCTTCAGTTGCCTATATGCCAGAACGACGGTAACTCTTTCGAACAAATCTCGCGACCCTGGCAGATACTACACCCCTGTGTTGGTGAAAAGGGTAAGAAAACACCACACCCACTTTTCGTCAAATATGGTTAAGCATAATTGTGGAAATGTGGGTGTGAGGTTTTCATCATAATTATTGGCAGTCGTCTTCCACCCACCGTTGTGCAAAGGCCTCCAGAGGCAATTTAAAATCAGTTATTTAAAATAGGCACATAAATGCCTTTTGCACTTCAAAAATTTACAAAACAATAGAATTGGTTCTAGTTGTCTGTCCCAAAGGTAGTTTCGTAGGAAGAAGAATGTGTAAGAAAGTTCACCGTTAATGTTTTGACATGATTCGCAATATTTTGTTTACATTTATTAATTAATGTATACAAAATATTGCGAAACATGTGTGTTTATATATAATCAATATAATGTGAAGGTGATACACCTAGAATAACATTATAGTACCACAGCAATTAAAAATAATGAGAAATATAATAATAACTTATAAATTAATTATTTGTTAGATAGATATGCATTTATCTCACAATTAATTGACGTGCGGGGCGAGCATGGCCTCTGTGATAGGCATGAGTCACGCATTTAATCACGGCTTTTTCCCAAAGTGTGAAAAAATGTGTGACTCAAGCATATCACCGTTGGCCGTGGTCGCCCCATTATGATCACATATTTACAAATACTGTAAAGTAACAATAGGGAGGCTGTTGTACCAGCTAATGAGAAATATCTGAAAGTAAAATCTTTGAAATTCGAATATCACAGTCAGCAGTCCCACTCGCAACCACTAGACCATCGAGGAAATCCGTTTGTTTTCAGCTTCGGGTTCCGAAACTACTAGAAACAAAGAAAAATATCTACACCTCTATACTTTCAGCATTCTCTATTATACGGTGTCGTGTTTGTAGGTGCTATGTAAGTCAATTTGTCGTAGTAGCAAAGCGGACATCGTGGTAATCCAGTTCAAACGAGATCAATCTAGTTAGGTGTTAGCTTGTTTACCGGATTAGACCGCCTTTAACCACCTCAAACTGGTTAACACCGGTGCCCAGGTGTATAGAAAGACTACTGAAAGTAGGCCACTTGGTACTTCTTCTAACAATTTTCTCTTGAAGTAGTTTCTGTACAAGTTCTGTTAGAAATTATATTATTATTTGTTCTGAAATTAGTTTTTGAGGTATTTATTGTTGGATTGTTCTTAGTTTCAAATTGTTTAATGAATTTCTAAGTTTTTCATTGTGAGAGTTACCTACTGATAACTTATAAATACTATTTGTGGCTTAACATTACTCAATATTGGCATGTTTTTAAGTCTATATTTTCCACATACACTCTTATATACCTCAACACAAGAACTATAAACAAAAATCTTTTGGACCATAACTTTTAATAAACCACCGGTATCTCAAAGCATATTTATAGCTATCACATAATAGCTTCAAGGTCATAAAACTCAAACTCGCTTGGCACGTTCCGAACCAAATACGTGTGTGTAGTAACGAAAATCCACTTTCAGTTATGTTTTATACTACTCGGTAACACTCCATAACGTTTGGACTGGATCCTTGCAAACTTATCACTTACACCTCTTCAAATAAAAATGTTCTTTACCTGCTTTGTAATAAGGATCATGATCATGATTTCAAGGTTTTCATCGACGGTAGATTGAAGCTGGTGGAAGGTACAGCAAATTACTTCCTCAGGCTTCGAAGGTGACTGTTGACCGGCCCTTATGTTCGACCGTTATTCTTTACTATTTAAGGAAAGCGCATTTTATTTTGATGTTAGAGCATGTATGTAATGCACTGAAAAGTTTTGTTTTGTTTTCCTTACTATTTGCTGAAGGATTGAAGATTTTATGGAAAATGATGATAGTCTTTCATTCCTATCTCTTAATATCTTGTTTTATCTCCATGAATGAGTATGTAGATAGCCTTATCAAAATTAAACCTTCTGTATGTATTGTAAAACAGCACTGCATTTAATTAACATCCTAATTTCGCAACACACTCTTGATCACAATCTGAATAATTTTCAAGGATGTTGCTAATTCAATGCTTTATATGTTTGAAAACTTCGTCTGCTCAAAAGGTTAAATAATACAATGTATGTTGTTGAACTGTCCAAATGAACTACTACTGTGTTACGCAACTACCCCGAAGAGATTAATTAATTTCAATTTTACCTAGTAAAATTACAAGTGACCTGGAAGAAAAATCAACGTATAATTTGAACAAACTTGCCCGAATGCTTTTAAATACAATTATTAAAAAAGTAAAAAAATAAAAACTTTTTACAAAAAACTAACAACCGACTTCCTTAAAAAAACACTACAAAGTGAAAAATAACTTTAATTTTAGAAGTCGGTGTCTTAGGATCTGTATTTAAGGTTTTTTCGCCACCGACTTCCGAAATTAAAGTTATTTTTCACTTTGTAGTGTTTTTTTTAAAGTTGTTATTTTTTGTAAAAAGTTATTTTCAAACAAAAAAAGGAACGTGTCATAAAATCCATTCTTGCTCATTATATAGAATTCAGAATTTTTTTTTAGTATTCATATTACATTTACACTTACACATATACTTGATCAGAGCTTGAGCACAATAATTCAAATTACTATTTTACATCCCATAATGGTTAGGTGTATCTGAATGATCATCAATTCAGACCAGCTTTACAAAAACTGACGTCACTCCAGGCGATTGAACCAACTTCTTTCGTTAGTCAATGATGTACAAACACACAGGTCACACCTCATCATAATAAGCCTAGATTGTTTCCACTCGGTGAGAGGAAGTGGGCCGTAATGGTAGATTATGGCCCACTTCCTCGAGCCCAGTGCGGGTTGGTAGATGTCACATGTTTTCGTATTTTTGGTTCTAGGACATGCTGGTTTCCTTACAATGTTTTCCTTCACCGTTATGAGAGCAATGGTAATGAAGTAATTTAGACAAAGTAAAGCGCTTGCCTGGGTTTGAAGTCACGACCGACTCGTAAGTCGCGGCCGTTACCACTGGGCCACCAGTGCTCATAAGAGTTAGGTGCATCTAAACGATCGTCAATTCAGACCACCTTGATAAATACTGAATTGCCTCGAGGCGATTAAACCAACTTCTTTCGTTAGTCAATGATGTTCTAACACAGTCGCACTCTGGTAAATACTTGCCAGATGCAAAGCCGCCACCACGAGCTCAAGTAAAGACTATCTGAACTTTGGACCATTACAACACACATGAAACTCACAACACAGCCGATGAACTCAAAGCGAATCGATCACGAACATAAACTCAACAAGTGATCAATAAAAAAATAATCTAGAGAAGTGTCTGTTCACCCCTCGGTTTGTACCGCTCGTCAATAGTCCCTATTGATGCATCGGGAGCTCTATGGTAATGTTGCCATGTTTGTGCGTGACTGTTTTTTATGAAGGGAAATATTTTTACGTTTGAAATGGAGATGGTTTTTGTATTTGTATTCAAAACCGCCAACATGAACGGTAACAAAGTTGCTGTATCTATATCGCATTTACACTTTTTAACCGACTTCAAAAAAAGGAGGAGGTTTCTCAATTCGACCGTATATATTTTTTTTTATGTGTGTTCACCGATAACTTCGTCGTATATGGACCGATTTTGATGATTCTTTTTTTGTTGGAAAGGAGATATTTCAAGGGTGGTCCCATGATAAGGAAACCAGGATCTGATGATGGCATCTCAGAGAAGTCGAAGGGAACCTTCGAAAATCGTAGTGGCGACTAGTGCGTTTTTTATTTCTTTCATTAATTATCTTAAAGCACTACTATTTAATGAAGGTCTGAAGTTGCTCTGATGATGAAGCCGAAAGACAGTCGAGGGAACTCTTCAACGACTTACAGCAATTACGCGGTGTTTGGACTTAATTCATTTCTATTGATGAGAACTTTGCACCCATATGGGCTATAAGTGCCATTACAGGTCTGATGATGGAGTCCATAGACAGTTGAGGGCATTCCTCAACGATTTACAGCAGTTCCCTATTGTTGGGGTTACTTTATACGGTTCAAAGTGCCAATTTTATCACTACTATTTAATTAAGGTCCGGAGTTGATCTGACGATGGAGCCGAAAGACAATCGAGGGAACTCCTCTACGATTTACAGCAATTACCTGGTGTTTGAACTTAATTCATTTCTATTGATGAGAAAGCTCCCATAAGGCTTATAAGTACCAAAACAAGTCTGATGATGGAGACCATAGACAGACAGTCAAGGGAATTCCTCAACGATTTACAGCAGTAGTAAAGTATTGAATTTCACCTGGCGATTAGTGGTATAGGAATTAGTGCGGGTAGATACCATAACTAAAAAGTAAAAAATAAAAACTTTTTTACAAAAAAAAAACCGACTTCCTCAAAAACACTAGAAAGTGAAAAATAACTTTAATTTCGGAAGTCGGTGGCAAAAAACTCAAATACAGATCCTAAGACACAGACTTCCGAAATTAAAGTTATTTTTCACTTTCTAGTGTTTTTGAGGAAGTCGGTTTTTTTTTTTGTAAAAAAGTTTTTTCTATATGATTTACTTGCTGTCACCGCGGCTTCGCTCGTTTGGATTTTGGAAATCATCCCACGAAAACGTGCTATACAGACAAAAAGTACCTTGAGTTACTCGTTATAACATCAGTTATTTGCCAGTTTAAGTCCCGTCAAAATCAGTCCATTCATTTTGGAAATTAGCCAGAACAAGCATACAGACAGGCGGACAATTTTTTTGAAAAAATATTTTTTCGTTTAGGTTACTTATACATTTTATTATACATTTAGTAAAAAGCTGTTATTTAGACGTTACAAACAGACACACCATTTTATTTTTTATGTTTGTATATAGGTACGAAGGTATTTATCGCAAGACATGCTCTGCATAGGTACCAAATAAAGGGTAGTACCGAAAAAAGTGTAACATTCTGACCGTCGCGGTACTTTTGTTACATAAAGTATGGAAAAGCCAAAGGATGTTTTTTCCAAGTGGCACCGTATTAGCTGAATGTATATTCTGTATAACAATCTCTAAATAACTAACTGAAGGATTTTTCTACTGTTGAGCTGATCGAACGAGAAAATCGAACCAAGGGTTGGTTCGATTTTCTGGTCGGACAGCGTTATTGGGTTATTGGTTGTTTCTAGTAGCATCCTGGACTTTATATTAGTTGCCCTGTTAATGGCAATAGGCTCCGCCCCCTTCAAGGGGCTTAAAAAGAATAATGTTCGGAATGTTAGTAGATAGAATTGTATACTCTGCCTAACCCTTAAGGGGTCGAGATGTTATGCTATTTGAAGGAATTATTTCAACATTTAGAGCTTTTTAGTCGAACCGCCATCTCTCACTAATTTTGTGAGACACATAACATAAAGTAACAAATGCGGTAATAACTGTAACACTATTACGTTATAACCATTTTCTATTAATCGTATTAGGAGGGACCCACACTGTAACGACCCTCTATATTTAGGAGCGGCCATTCTTAAAGGCGCCTAAAACAAGAGTATAATGGTAGTTACAGTCAGAACTCGATTACTTGATCGTCACAACACAAAGTAGATACAGAAGGATTATAAGAAAGAAGGAAGAAAAACGCATTTATAGATATTGCAGCATAATAAAAACCTTTACAAATATTTTTATTAAAACAGAAAACAATGATAATAATGCCAAAAAAGCGTCAGCTCAGCAAAATGGCGAATGACAACACAACTTATCACCTGACGCTGCATTTTCAACTGCAACCCACGAGCAACATACCCTAGAATAATAAACACATCGTGAAGTAGGTTAATATATCTTCATTATTTACGACTTGTTACTTATTTACTTTCTTTGATTACTTACACCAAGTCTCTATTTGAAAACTGTTATAGATATTGCCATCACGACTTCGTAGGGCCTCGCCTCTAATACAGTGGTTTCAAA